>JARDYH010000004.1:208159016-209539016 GCA_029215795.1 Anniella stebbinsi
TCCCAGCCCAACAAAACATAGCGCCATTTCCTCTACTTCTGTTATTAGGAGGTACTAGCCTCACAGGCCAGGGTAGTCCCACTGGCTTGCTGGCATAGATGCACCAGCTTTGGGTGGCTAAGGTGGGAGCTTATTCTGCTTTCTACCCACCCCAGATCCAATACAGCGGCTGAATTCGGACGACACGCTGTACAACTCTGGGTTGTTGAAGCAACAACCCACTTCGTTGTTAAGCGTGTTGTCCGAATTCAGCCACACAACCCACAGTTGTTAAAGTAACAACCCACAGTTGTTAGAGGAACAACTGAGATGAACAACTCATTTGTGAGTTGTTGAGGGATTTAAAAACTGACAAACGTGTTGTCCGAATTGGGGCGTTGTTGAAGCAACAACCGTGAGTTGTTGAGCAAGGAAAATCAGAGAGCGGAGCAGCAAGAGAGGCAGAAAGCGGGCGGCTGCTCAAGCACGCTCGCAACAGAGACCCGGCTTCGCCGCCATAGCAACCAGGACGCCCACCTCCTCCACCAGGCAGCCAGCACGGAGCTCAACAAGGGGCCAGCTCCTCCCAGCACTTACGCAGGGTGCCCAGCCAGCCACCCAAACAGACAGGGAAGCGCACCAGAACGGAGCCACGGCCAAGGAGGGGAATGGGAGATGGAAGAAGCAACACCCCCAGGCACCCAGGAACAGGGGGTAGCCCCCCCCACCCCAACAGGGAGAACAACAACCCACCCAACGTAGACCCCCTCCGCAACGCCACCTCCACTCTCGCTTCACCCAGAAGCACGAGGGATGGGGAAGCGGCGCCCAGGGAGCCCCCCCCCCATTCGCCCAAGACGATCGGACAGCGACCAACAGCCATGTACATCCCCAAGACGCACAAAACTGCATGGCAAAGGGCGCCTGTGGGCACCAGCCAGCCACCTACAGATGTGTTGGAAAACAGGCAGAGGTATGCACAACAACCCCAAGGACAAGAAGCAGCCCTGGCCAGCAACGACAACAACGCCTACACATGGGGCACATCCAGAGGAAGCACAACATCTCACCAGCACCCACCATCATACAAACACACGGGACGGGGGAAAGCAGCCCAGGGCACAGACAGCCAACACCTACAAAACACACATCTGCAGACAACATGGAGCCAGAGGGAGAAGGAGGACGGGACGACGTGGCCGAGGAGACCGGCTCACAAACCCCAGGAGAGGGGAGCAGTCAAGACCCCACGGAAAAACGTAGACCGAAGCAATGGTCCCACGCAGAGACTGGCCAATTCATAGAGCTGTGGGGGAGCCCGGAAGCCAGGAGGATCATGGCCACTGCCAGACACGATCAGCTCTACTCATGGCTCGCCAAGCAGATGCGGGAACGGGGACACGACCGCAATGGCAAGCAATGCAAGGACAAGCTGCACGGACTCAATAAAAAGTTCAAGAAGACCGTTGCCCATAATAAAAGGACAGGCGCCCAGCCACGCACCATGCCCTTCTACGACGAACTGTCACGCCTGCTGTTGGAGCGCCACGACATCGTCCCGGGACACATGGCAGGCAGTGGGGTCGCCACCAACAAGCCGCCGCGCACACGACAACGAGCAAGGCTGGACCAAGGGGCGCAACGAGAGGAGGGCCCCGACGCACGCAAACCAGAGCTGACCCCATGGATGGAGGCCCCACGCCCAACATCCCCCAAGAAGGCTCCGGCAGCAGCCCCCCTCCCCCCAAGAAGGCTCCGGCGGCAGCCCCCCTCCCCCCAAGAAGGCTCCGGGGGCAGCCCCCCTTCCCCCCAAGAAGGCCCCGGCGGCAGCCCCCCTCCCCCAGGAAGGCCCCGGCGGCAGCCCCCCTCCCCCTCAAGAAGGTCCTGAAGGCAACAGCTGTGGCATATCCTGCCAAGGCGAGGCCGATGAGCCGTCCTGCGCCATCCGACAGCCCTTTGTTGCTGGCGAAGATGCCACCCATGCTGTCCAGGACAGCCAGCACCTCAAGGAGCATCTTCCCAACGCTGGTCTCTTCCAGCAGCAGCAGCCCCACGGCCTTTCTACGCCTAATCTGTGCAGACATGCAGGTTGAGGACCGTTCACCTGAGCCCCTGGCGCCAGAGACCCAGCAGGAGGAGGATGAGCCAGGGCCGTCGTGCCCGAGGAAAACACCCGCGAAGGGGACTGTGGCAGTCACCGCAGGCCGAGGAGGAGGCCAGGCGCACCAAGGAGCACGTCCTCACCGTGTGGGCTACGCGCACAGCCATTCAAGCCGTGGAGGAGTGTGCTCAAGCCATACGGGAGGCGGGGAGGGATGTGCGTGTAGGCCTTGAGCGCCATGTCACTGGGATGACCGAGGCCATGTCGGCCACCGATGCCATCATCGACCGAGGGATGCGTGAACGCACAGCAGCCATCAATCGCCAAACCGAGGTGCTCAGGGAGCTGGCCCAATCATTCCAGGGTGCCTACCATGGGCCCCGCAGCCCTCGTCCTACATGGGACCATACGGATACATGGCGCCGCCGCAGCAACAGAAGTATTTGCCCCCACCGATGGCCGCACCGTATCGGGCCCCACATTCGGCGTCGGCAGCAGCAGGTGCCATAGGGAAGGCGGGGGGAGGCGGCTGGAGGGCAGGAGCAGTGGAGCATAGGCAGCCGCCCAAAGAGGGGCCGTGATATCCCACCAGACTCTGATGAAGAGGGGGAGGAGGAGGAGGAGGAGGGGGCAGAAAGGCCCTTCCAGGGCGACATGGCCTAAGGCACGGTCGTCCTACAGGTCCCTATACTCATCCGCCATGGGACCATAGGGAATGCAGTTGTAGGTTCGTCCCCACCCCTATATGCGATAAAGCCCCCTCTGGCCGCCGCCTCCCTCGGCCCAGTCTAGACGCTCAAGGCTATGTCCATCGGCATCCCTATGCAACATTGTTGCACACGCTGGATGCCTCTCGTTCCCGGCCCACTCTCCCCCCATTGCAGTCAGATCCAGTCGAGATGGCAGCACCCTACAGGTCCCACGGGCACCGAGCAGGGCGCATTGTCCGACGCCTAAGGGCCCTTTGGCGTGGAGGTTAGTTATGGGGCTGCTGGGCGGGATGCAATGGTGTTGCTGTGGCCTCCGTGTCACTGATGGCAGTCTCCCCCTCCTCTCCCCCCTTCTGTTCTCGTCCCCAAGGGAAACTGCGCTCCCTCCGCCGTGCCATCCGCAGAAGGCATAGGTCCCAGAAGGCACGACGTCTCCACGCTCTGGAGGTGGCCTAGGAGAAGTCATACGTCGCTTAAGACTCCTGGAACGAAGCATCCGACGTCGCCGGCCAGCCATAGGCCTGTCTGCCGGCATGGAGGCTCACGCCCTTCCCCCCTAGCCATAGAGTAGACCCGGCCTGTTGTGCCGATCCCCCCTTGCTCGCCCCACTCTGGCCGCTTCCTGTCACTCTCCTCTATCTAGCAGATGCGCTTCAGCCTAAACAAATCCTCCTATCCTCCCATTCCCATGTTCCCATCCTTGCTCCACCTCCCTCCACCATCCTGCTCCGTCACGCCTACCGCTCCTCCCGTCCTGGCCGCCCCCCCCCCCCGCCCCGCCCGGCCAGCATTGGTGACTATGTCCCAGAGGGAGCTCGCAACGGCCTGCTTGCAAGGAGCGATCCAGGCGGCCACGCAGAACAACACCGACGCCGACGAGGAGGACGTGTTCCGTGCCTGGCTGCAGTGGATGAGTGGGGCCATGCCCGCAATGCCAGTGTTCGGGACGGAGTCCTTCTGCTGGCCCCTCGGAGCAATGGAGGCCGTGCCTTGACTCCGGGCCACCATCCTGCCCCTGGTTCGTCCCCATGGGGCACCCCCGATGATTGTGCAGAAGCTGGCCAAAGACACGGCCGAGGGAGCCCTTCATCGCGCTCCCCCCCTCTCAACGTCGGCCGAGCTACTCGCCGAGCGCGAGACCGTCCGTCGTTGGGTGCTCCCCCGGACGGATGCCGTGTGGAATGAGATGCAGGACTTGGAGGATTGGGACGACGAGCGTTTCCGTGGCAGCTTCCACATGTCTCGCGTGACTTTCGAGGTGTTGGTGGCCGAGGTGACACCTGTCCTGCAGCGGGAATGTACAAATATGCACAAAAGTATTCCAGTGTCCCGTTGGCTCGGCCTGACGCTCTACAAGCTGGCGTTCAACGTGGGCTACTTGCCGCAGTCAACCATCTTCGGGGTGGGCGTGTCTACCGCGTGCAAGATCTTCCGTGAGACGGTGAGCGTGCTGAATGAGCTGTACCTGGCCGACGTCATCCGGGTGGGGGACGAGAAGGAGAACATACGTGGTTTCTGTGCCCTGGGCTTCCCGCGGGCTGTGGGGGCGCTGGACTTTACCCACGTGCGCATCCTGGTCTCTCCCACCCGTGGAGAGGAGTACTACAACCATAAGCATTTCTACAGCATGGTTCTGCAGGCGGTGGTAGATGGCAAGGGCCGCTTCCTTGACGTCTATGCAGGTGTATCTGGGCAGAGCCACGACACAGCTGTCTTTTAGAACTCCCCCCTGGCTGCCAAGCTGGCATCGGGGTGCTTCTTGAAGTCTGGCCCCGCTTCCATGTGCGGGCGTGTGGTGGGCCCGCTCCTCCTGGCCGGCCAGGCGTTCGCCCTGCAGCCATGGCTGATGGCCCCATACCGCTACCCACGCACCAACGTCCAGCATAAATACAACTACTACCATTGCCGTGCCCACCTGCCCGTGGAGCGTGCCTTTGGGCATCTGAAGGAGCGCTGGCGCTCCCTGTTCAGCTTGTTGGACTTGCAGGCCAACATCATTCCAGACATGATGGTGTGCTGCTGCATCCTCCACAACATCTGCGAGTCCCGTGGGGACGTGTTACTCACTGAGCACCCCGACCTCCCCCAGGCGGGTGCCGCTGCCGCCATCCCTGTGGATGGGCGGGACATCGAGCCTTTGCCGGGGCCCGAGAATCCCATTGGGGAGCGCCATGCCCGTGCGGAGGCGTCCCGGGTGCGTAAAAGCATCAGTGTCTGGATCTGGCTGCGCTACCCCCACCTCGTGTGAGCGTCGGCTGTGGAGTTCCATCTGTGGACTGGCATCCCTCCCTGGCATGCCGCCCCTCTCCACCTCCTCCCCTTGGCACGTTCCGTGCTTAGCTCCCTGGGGGCGTGGCCTTGGCCGTCCCCTCTTCACCGCTGTGCCTTCTAGCCGCCTCCTCCCATCCCGGGGACAACTGTCCTTTCCGTTAGCTCTGCCCTGGCATAGTGGTGCCCATGTGCCTTACTGCCCATGTTTGATCTTCCTGCTGAATAAAGTTTTCTACACCACCCCACTCTCGCCTTCTTTCCTGTGTGTGCGGGTGGCTGCTCTGGGAGGGAGGTGGGAGGGGGCTGGGGGAGGTGGGTGACCCTCGCAGATGCCAGGTCTCCCGTATAGGGTGGGCAGGGGTGGCTCCCTGGGGTGTGGGTGCCAACGTTTGGGGTGCATTGCTGGTTGTTACTTTTGTCTTGGTGCTGCCGTTTCTCCTGGCTGCCTCTTTGCCCGAGGCTGTTGTGTTCTGCCCACTGACTGTGGCAGCCAATGGGGTTTGGGAGGCGTGTCCTGCATCAGCTTCAATGGCGGCGCCCATGGTTTTCGGCCGCAGTGCCTTCTGGGATATCTGCTGGAGGACTAACGGAGTTCAGTGGGCGGGGAAAATGGCGGCCGAGCTGTCCGTCAGAGCTGAGTTGTTGATCTGCAACCGGGGTGGTAGCCGATTCCTTGCAGCCCCTGCTGCAGTGTGTTGTCTGTAGATCACCGCCCTTCTCAACAACCGTCAGTGGGTGAGTCAACAACCGAGGCTCAGCGTGTCGTCCGAATTGAGCCAGCATCTCTTAACAGCAGTGGAGTCTCTTGACATGCCTATGTGAATTATTTCCTACTATTCAGACATGTCTACTTAATGGGTGGAGGAGTGTTGCAGGTAAATATAATAAACACATCTGATGAGGAAGTAATTGCCAAAGAAAGTCTTGATGTTGAGGGTATTTGTACATTGATCAGTTGCTTTTCGCTCAGTACACTGTGAGTGCTTATTGTCAGAAACAGGCAGAACAACCCAGTCTGGCTGATATATCAATAGCTAGAAAAACTCCTTTGAGAAAAAAACTTTACCTACTGGTGCAAGGATATCATCTGATGCTTCTTCTTGGGTACCCCATAGCAAAGTATATGCTCAATCAATCTCAGATGTGAAAGGGAATACAAGCAAGATCTTGCTAGCCTCAAGGGAAGGGACATAGCTCAGTAGTAGAGCACAGGATTTGCATGTAGAAGGTCCCAGGTTTATTCCCTGACAACTAGGTAGTGCTAGGAAAAAATCCTGCCTGGAGAACTGCTGCCAATCAGTGACTGGGTTCGCACACCACACACAGCTCACTGTGGCTTATTTAAACCATGACCAGCTGTAACACATCTGGACACCATCTTGAATATTCAACCCCTGATTGTGAATTGTGTTGTGTGAACCCAGCCAGGAGGTGTAATGTGAGGTTCAAACAATGAACCATGACCTTTGTGTGAACAACTCTAGAGTCGACAATACTGGGCTCAATGCTCATGGTCTGACTCAGACAAACAGGAAGCTGCTTTATACTAAGAGGACAAGAAAAGCTTTTCCCGAAGTACTTGGGTCTGTGACCATTTAGAGAATGTTCCGGCATCTGAAGGGAAAAGATGAGAGAGCAAGTCAACTGCTTTTTGTTCCTAGCAGTCTCTTGAGATGTCATGTCTAAGATGGAGAGAGGAGCCAGTAGACGTCTGATAAACTAGATGGCAATTTAGAAAAAGACAACTCCATAACATTGTATTTATGCTAAATATAGATCAATGTAGTTTCTATTCTGCATTTTAATCTGTAAAAGACATGTAATGTTGGGTTTGGGAAGCTGCAAAAATGTAGTGCAGTTTCTCAAATGACCTGCTGTAAATTGTAAGCTGTAAATACACCAAAATTCAGTTTCTTAAGCTGCAGTAATGATGGCTACTTTAGGGACTCTGTCGAGAAGTGAGGTTAAAATTCAAATGGATAGTGTGGGGTCGTACAGAAACATTGACTAACATATAAGCAGCTGCTTTTTAAAATAAAAAATGGAGGCCTGCAATTTAAGTAGAACGCTCCTAAAAACAAAAAAGCAAAGCAGAAATGCTTTTTTGCTTTTAATCTTGCATACAAGAAAAAAGCTTTATGGAAACTTAATATCCTTATGAAATGCCATGTTTGCCACCCAAGAGGAAAGACATAAAGAACACAGTAGGAATCATGTAAGTTGACCTTGGAAACATTAGAAATCTCAGGATTCTTAATTACACAGTTGATAGTAATTTTGTCCCAGGGGTGTCTTCTTCCTTATGTCCAACTGCTTCCAATGAATTTCCCGGATGTGGGTGGCAAATGTTTTAACCGGGGGGTGGGGATACTTCTGTCAGATTAGTGAAGTGTGAGAAACGGTGCAAGGAATATAAGTGGTGGTTAAAGAGCCCCCCCCCCCAATCCCCTCCCTAAAGAAACCAGGAATCCACAACTCTGACTTGCGTACTGGAGAAGATGTTTTCATTCTTTTTACGGAAGAATGAAGAATCTGTACAGGAGGAGGAAGCTCGGTCTGCCTCATTCCCGTTCCCAAATACGAGCTTTTTGTTGTTTGAAAAGGAATAGTGCACATTTGGGTCACATATTTTTAAAAGCATGCACTCAAATGCTTACTTCCCACTGCATCACTAAAATATGAAATGTATTCCCCCTGCAAATACTCATTTTTAAAGTGCATATTTTGCTATTGGATGTATTTTGCAAATGCCATTGCAAGCTCCAGAATATGCAAGCTTTGCCCCCCCCCCCCATGCACTTGCATCTGGGCATGGAAACAGGACAAATTGCTATTACTTTTTCTATTAATGAATATAATGCTATAATGAGGCTGTCAATCCATGTGGCCCTTTCAACTACAGCATTGGGATACTTAGCAAGAGAAGCAGGCAGGGTTCTTTGTGATACATACTAAACTCCAACCTGGGAGCTGCTTATACGGCGGTGGGTTGCCGCTGTGAAAAGCAAAACCCCACACTTTTACTGCATCGGTGGCAGCGGCTAATCCTGACGCAGTAGCAAAAGTGCAGAGTTTCCAGCAGCTGGGCCCACCCTCTGCTCTCTGCCCAGACAAACATCAACCAATTAGGGGTCGCCATCCACCCAGCTATGCCTCCGCCGTGACTCCCGGATGCACTTTATTTGCCTCACTCCAGAGAAGTCCCTGACTTTTTTGATATGCAGCTTCACAGGAAAGCACCGCGATGGCTGAGAGATGGCTGTTGCCTCATACAATCGACGCAGCACCACAACGCAGCCACCCTGGGGCTTTCAATGCATATAGACAACCACCTGGTACAAATGATCACTGTGGATTAAACAAGTCACAGTGGCTTTTTAAAGCCATGGCATGTGCTGCCCGGACACAGCTTGTCATCTTGTCTGAACCCTGGTGGCATGGCTTGTTGGAGGGAAGAAACAGCTCTCAAATAACCCATAGGCTGTTGTTGGGTTATTTGAGGGTTGTTTTCCCCTCCAACAAACCATGCCGCTTGGATTCGGATGACACAACAAGCCACATCTAGGCAGGTAATAACACAAATGGTGCCTGGCATAAGCCATGATTTAAACTACTGTGGTTTGTATAATGCACAGTGATGGTGCAAACCAGGTCAGTGTTTAGTATGGTACATTCAGGACTAAGCTGTGTAG
Source organism: Anniella stebbinsi (assembly GCA_029215795.1). Classification (NCBI taxonomy): domain Eukaryota; kingdom Metazoa; phylum Chordata; class Lepidosauria; order Squamata; family Anniellidae; genus Anniella; species Anniella stebbinsi. The sequence goes on from JARDYH010000004.1 coordinate 208,167,770, forward strand.
GTTTTAAGAGTAAGCACTAGCACTTTGAATTGAGCCTGGAAGAAAACAGGCAGCCAGTGATGTTTTAGAACAGGTGTGATGTATTCTCACCTCCTGCTCAGCTGGCCCTGTGTCCTCTTTCATGGAGGACAGTCCTCTGTTGTGAAGTCATCCTGTATTTGAAGCACTATCCAGTCCAACTCTGGTATAAAGATAAAGAGCCATCAGAAGGAAGAGCTAGGCTTTGGAATTGCTTACCTGCAGCACCTGAACAGCAGACTGAGCAAGGCACACAGACCATCCGGTCGCAGTCTTCCACAGTATGGTGAGATGTACTAGATTTCTATTTAAATTACAATTTTATTTCTAAGTTTGCATCCATATATCTAAGTTAGCTTGTGCCCTCTTTTTGAGTGATACATTCCCTCTTTTGGGGCGACCCCTAAGTGCCCCTCCTGCAAAATGTGGGTGGGATTGAAATTAAAGGGGTTAGAGTTCACCTACATTTTGCGGGGAGGCTGCCCACCTCTGGCATGCAGTCCCGAGATGTTTCCCTTAAAAGGGAATCTGGCCTTTAGGCCAAAATGGTTCCCCATCCCTGACTTAATAAAGTTATATCCTGTCTTGCAATTGAATAATTCTTAAGGTGGCTCCCACTGGATTGTGATAATACATGTAGACGCACTACACTACTCAGCTGCCCATCGTCCCCTGGCTGATGGCAGAGGTCGCAGTGCTTCCTTTCTGCTCTGCAGCACCAGAGAAACTGATAGCTTGATCCCAGTATTCTTTCTGGTCAGGAGAGAGCAGGGGCATGTGGAGGCAGGGGAGCGGGCTGCCTGTAGCTGTTTTTTCTCCGGCCAATGGATGGGGCCATACCAGTTTCCACTTGCCGTATTCCTCGGAAGCAGAGAGTGGATACTGCTTTCTAGAGGCCGTTGGTACCCTGGCTGTTGTGTGCTTCCCTTCATCCCTGCAGTGCATGACCAACGATGCTACACATCCAACTTGACCGCTGCTGTTTAGGATCATGCTAGCATAGCATGGCCATAAAGTTGATGGGTGTCAGCCAAACTTTTGATTGCCCTCGTGTGGCTGCAAAAGAAATAGAGGGGAAAGCAGCGGAGCAATAAAGGTGGCGGGAGAAGCATTTGGCAACAGAGGTTGCACACAGACAAACTGCAGGAGAAATTTTCCAAACAGCGTCTGTTGCACAGCTGGCTGCAGCCTGCATCTTCCTTGCAAACAGTCTCCTCCTTTCTCCTGCAGCTGTTCCTAGGAATGGGTCACGCTGGCAGCTGTATAAATTATGGCCAGGTTCCTGGAGAGAAATGTTTAATCCTGCCAGAGCATTTCTATTGAAAACAAAAGCCAACACACACACACACACACATACACACGAGCTCTTATCGTTTTAATCGCCTGGAGCCCCAGCTTCTTCTGCTGGCTTGCTGCCTTCCTGTTAGGATCAAGGGGGAGTGTTTATGGAACCACTGGCAGCGAGCGCATGGCCACCCCACCCTCTACTGAAGTGAAATGGAAGGCAAACTTTATGCTTCCCCATGAAAAGAGTTTTAGGGCAAAACCCTATGCATGTTTCAAAAGACAAAAAAAGTCCTACAACTCCCAGCATACCCCAGCCAGTAGTGCTGGCTGGGGCATGCTGGGAGTTGTAGGACTTTTTTTGGTCTGTTGAACCATGCAAAGGATTGCATCCTTAGCCTATGAAAGGATAGGACTCACCTGCATTCAGAAGAGCCAGGAGTATTGCAGGAGTGAGTTTTGAGAGCATAAGGGAATGGCCATAACTCAGTCGCAGAGTACTCACTTTGTGTTCAGAAGGTCACGGGTTTGATCCCTGGCATTGTCAGTTAAAAGGTTTGGATAATAAAGGGATGAGCAGACTGCAGGCTTTGGGGGTCTCTTGTTTTTTTTTTATTAGAACCCCGAGATCTGCCAACCAGGGCCAGGAGCAAACGTCCTACACTGAACTCAGAGGCTGCGTTCGAACAACACAATAGCCAATGGTGGGTTAATAGTCAACTCCACAGTTGATTATCAAGAGTGTCCTCCCCACACGACATGATTATAATCAACCGTGGTGTGGATTAAGGCCAGCGTCAAGTTGACTATTAGTCAATGGTGCATTTGATTGACACATCCCCCGCCCTCTCTCCCCCCTCAGTCCTCCTCCCACTGTTATCTCATCAGCCATTGTGAGTTCTGCCATCTGGACTAGAGCGGCAGCCACCACTTTAGTTGCTCTTGCCAGGGGAGTCTGTAGTCGCTGAAAATAACCAACTGTGCATGGTGAAATAGTCAACAGTTCCCAACACATGACATGATAACCAACAGTTGTTCAAATAATCAACTCTTCACAATGTTGGTTATTTCGACTGAATAACCAAATGTGGTGTGAAAAAGCCCCCTCAAAACTGAAGCCGGCCCTGCTTGAGCATTGTTAGAAACTAAAACAATGGCTCCCACAGTGTAGGCTGACCAGATAAAATCCAGGTCAGGGCTCATGTAACTTTAACAGTTGTAGAGAAAAGGGATTTTCAGCCAGTGTCATTTGTATGCAATTAGTTCCTGGTGAAATTCCCTCTTCATCACAACAGTTAAAGTTGCAGGCACTATACTAGAGGGACCATATACAAAAGAAGGCAGGGCCCCTGCAACTTTAACTGTTGTGATGGAAGAGGGAATTTCACCAGGAACTAATTGCATACAAATGACACTGGTTGAAATTCCCTTTTCTCCACAACTGTTAAAGTTACAGGAGCCCTGACCTGGATTTTATCTGGTCAGCCTACCACAGTGGGGATTGCCTAGTACTCATCGGGGCTGGGCCATGAGCAGGCATCAGTAGAGGGCCCTGATAGCTGCCTGAGGATGTCTCATGGTCCTGCTTTATCTAAGAACATGACCTACCCCTTTGTAAAACCCATAATGGCCTCTGGCTGAGGTGGTGACATCTGTAATGGGCACCTGTGGGTGCCATAACAACCACATGGCCACCAACTACAGCCATGAAATGCCCACCCATGGCCATGCATTCCACTAAGGATGCTGGGATGCGGAACGGAATGGTCAGAGGACTGCAGGGATCGGCGGAGAGCTGAGTGGCTAGGGAGTGGTTAAGCTAACCATGCATCAGGGCGTGGTTCCTCAGTTGTGTGGCAACAGCACTCAGCATGGTTAGTGCTAACTACCTTGAACCATGGTTAGCCTAACCACCCTTCCCAAAGTGTTGTCTGAACAGGGCCAGTGAAACTTACTTCTGAATGGGCATGGATAGGATTGGATTGCATGGCTGCAATCCTAAACACAGTCTGGGTTTACCCAATGGTGTCTTTCTCTCAGTGGAATGTCCCCCCTTCTCCGCCTGCATCCCCTTGCATCCTGAGGAGGGGAAGAAAACTCCCCACTGTACAAGCCTGCTCACATAATGTTTGGTTTAGCCAAAAGGCCTATTCACCATGGTTAAAGCTCTGGTTTAAGGAGTTCTCTGAACGGGGCCAATAAATCCAAGTTAATATAGTGGCAGTTCTTTCTGCCTCAACCCGCATTGCATTGCACTGTAAAGAGGGAGAACGTTCCGTGGAACACAGGAGGACCTGCTCCTGATGAAACATGCATAGGAACGTGGTGTTTGAGTGGTTAATTTTAGAAGACACTGATTATACATGGAGTGATGGTGCATAGCGCGTGAGTAGCACAGCAATTACGAAGTCCTATATTTATTCTGGGAAGGGTGGCTGGCGCTGGTTAGTAGCTGCAATAGAATCTTGCCTAAATCTTGCTGGATGTACATCCTAGAGGTAGTTGGAAAAGTGACAAAACACAGCAGGACTTGCAAGAACATGGGCGTGCAAGAGCATACCACAGGAATATGAAACTATGACTCAGCAGTCACCAATCAGCCTGAGCTGCTTAACAGCTTCAACCGGCTGTTAATAACTCATACCTAAAAGCTTTATAGAGAAAGCAATCTTTCCCTCAATTCATAGTGCCATTGGAAATTAGTCTATTAGCTGCTACTCTCTTATCACTCACGTTATCTGAGAGATGCATTGTAAAGCTTTCCTGATTATGACTTCTCACCCTCTTTCTTACATCTGAACTCATATTTCTGTGACAGAACAGGCTGTACTTAGAAGCAGACACTGCTTTGCTAAAGCAAGGGAACAGCTGCTTGATAGCAGATACCACTGCTGTGCGCTTCCCTGCACAGAAGACTAAAGGATGCAAATTTATGAAAGGTTCTCCACTCAGATTCCGTTGGAAAGTGAAATTAATCCAGGTTTAGCCTATGTGCAAGGTGCAGATATTAGCTCTGCACAACTGAAGCTAAGATCAGCTTGATAGCATTTCTGCCAAATGTCGCATTTTCCTGCAGGTGAAGACTCAGGGCTACGCTACATTCTATATTCTTTAAGCAAAAAACCTATGGTTTACAAAAACAAAGTTAAGGCTCTACAGTTTCCAACCAAGCACCAAAAAGCAGGGAAATTAGAAATTAAGGCTCCCAAGCCTTAACGCCACATCCTCCCTAAGGAGGCAGAAAGTGCAAATGAAATTCTCATTCTCCCAAAGTAGATAAACCATGAGGACAGGATGGAGAATATGATATGCAGAGGTGACTGTGGGGTTGTGGAAAACTGATAACGAACAACTTAGGGCCACCTACTTCTCTTTTTTTGTTTAGAGCAGCCCTTCCCCAACCTGGTGCCCTCCAAGGGTGTTGGACTACAACTCCCATCATTGCAAGTCAGTATGTCCCATGGTCAGGAATGCTGGGACTTGTCATCTCAAAAATCTAGATATGCAATTTGATATGCAGTGGTGACTATGGGGTTGTGGGAAATGATGATGAACAACTTAGGACCAGCTACTTTTCATTTCTTAGAGATTCTTATGTCGAGAGTTGCAACCCATCACATCTGACAGGCACCAGGTTGGAGAATGTTGTTCAAGAACAAGGGGAGGCAGGATGTAGATCTCCAAATGTTTTGGAATTCAACTTGTAAAAGTCCCAATCAGCATGGGCAGTTATCAGGAATGCTGCGAGTTGATGTCCAAAACATCAGGATAGATCTATTTTCTGCCCACATCTATACTAAAGTATGATGTTTTCCAGCATTAAGATATGTGATCAATCAAGGAACTACAAAAGAGCTGCATCACTTTAAATAAACTGTCTAAACCAAATGAAACAACAATGAATGAATCTTGAATACCTAATCCAGATAGCCCTTTAGACATCAACATTAGTTTTCAACACATGGCATAGGATGTCTGTTTCTTGAATATCAGATAAAGGATTTCTTTTACTTGTTCAGCAGTGTGAGATCAAAGGCAGAGCTACCACCTAATACTTTCATGCGTAAGTATTATTTTAAAATTAAGTATGAAATGATTTTTATCTTCCCCATAACACATAACATGAGAGTTAAAGTGCAGCACATCTGGAGAGCACCAAGCTGGAGAAGGTTGACTCCTATACATGTCTTCTCAGAAGCCAGTGCCACGGAATTCACTAGGGCTTACTCCCAAGAGGTATAGGATTGCAAACTAATCTCATCTGAAAAGTGTTCAAGACACCAAACTAAACCTCTTCTGCTCCTCTGTCGCTTTGATGAGATGATATATTGTGGAGGGATTGTGGGGAGTGAACAGTTTTTTGTATAAATACATTTTAAGAAAAAAAAAACATTGGTTCTTTGAAGGACAGGATATTGACCAAAAGTTGGAAGTGCCTGGCACATGCTCTGGTTCTAGATCTGTAATGAATAGTGCTCCTTTTGTTATCAAGCGTGCTGCTATATGCGAGATGTGTTTGAGTGAAAAGTATTGGGCAGACCCTGTATTTGGTAAGAATATGGAACAGCATTCCCATCTTTTTGCCCTGCAGGTGTCTGAGATGACAAGTCCCAGCATTCCTGACCATGGGACATGCTGACTTGCAATGATGGGAGTTGTAGTCCAACACCTTTGGAGGGCACCAGGTTGGGGAAGGGCTGCTCTAAACAAAAAAAGAGAAGTAGGTGGCCCTAAGTTGTTCGTGATCAGTTTTCCACACCCCCACAGTCACCTCTGCATATCATAGTCTCCATCCTGTCCTCATGGTTTATCTGCTTTGGGAGAATGAGAATTTCACTTGCACTTTCTGCCTCCTTAGGGAGGATGTGGCGTTAAGGCTTGTGAGCCTTAACTCCCAATTTCCCTGCTTTTTGGTGCTTGGTTGGAAACTGTAGAGCCTTAACATTGTTTTTGTAAACCGTAGGTTTTTTGTTTAATGAATTTCATGGCTTTGTGTAACAGATGACTGGATATTATACAGTTGACAACCATGCTAGCGTCAGCCAGGATGTTACACCATCTTGTCATCCAATATAAAATCAAAGCTAGTGTTATGTGTTGAATTCACTTTTAAAATGAATAAATCAACCAAAATGCTTGCATCTCCCTCATTTTTAAAGATAAAGAAATGAAACCTGGCATCATGGTAGCTTTTAAGTAGGGATATAGCGATGTCAAGTTTGAAGCAGATTCGTTTATGCCTTGATTTTTAGGAATTTTTTAAAGTTCAAACAGAAATCTCTTTGGGGTCTAGGACCTTGAGCAGTACAAGTTTAAAAAATGAAATTAAAGATAAAGAGATGAAACTTGGCACCATGGTAGCTCTTAAGTAGGGATTGAGCCATGCCAAGTTGGAAGCAGATCTGTTTATGCCTTGAGTTTTAGGAATTTTTTAAACTTCAAACACAACTCTTTCGGGTCTAGGGCCTTGAGCAGTACATTAAAAAAAAAAAAGAAATTAAAGATGAAGAGATGAAACTTGGCAATATGGTACCTCTTAAGTAAGACTTTAGCCATGCCAAGTTGGAAGCAGATTGGTTCATGCCTTGAATTTTAGGAATTTTTTTGAAGTCAAACTTAAAAAAAAAATATCCTAAAAATCAAGGCACGAACCAATCTGCTTCCAACTTGGCATGGCTTAATTTTAGGGTGATCACTAGGGTGTGGTGTAGTGGCTAAAGTGTTGGACTGGGATCTGGGAGGTCCGGGTTCTACTCTCCACTCGGCCATGGAAACCCATTGGGTGACTTTGGACCAGTCGCAGACTCTCAGCCCAACCCACCTCACAGGGTTGCTGTTGTGAGGATAAAATGGAGAGGAGGATTATGTATGCCACTTTGGGTTTTTTGGAGGAAAAAAGGCGGGATATAAATGCAATAATAAATAAAAATAAAAAACTGTCAGGATTTCCCCAGATTTCTCCAGGTTTTTGTTCTATCCTTGGTGTCAGGGGGGATTTTATGCAATAGTCTATAATGACCTGGAATTACACACTTTCCCCTTTAAGGCCACCATTAGCGTGGCAGGGGGGAATGACATGCTTTCTGGAGGTGTGTCATTCTCTCCCACTGCTCCAATCAAGGCCTTAAAAGGGGAAAACGTGTCATTCCCAGGCATTATAGAAAAGGGCCTGATTGGAGCAGTGGGGTTGGGGTGAGAATGACATGCTTTCCCCTCCTCCACTCCAATTGGGGACTTTAAGGAGGCCCCAGAAAGCCATTTTCCTGCCCCCCCCCCACCAGGTGTCCTCTTTTTTGGTTTCCCAACTATGGTCACCCTACTCAGTTCTTGCACAGGCTGCATTTCCATCCCTAGATATTTACTCAAAAGTAAGACCCATTGAATTTCCTTGGTTCTTGAAATGCCAGTCTCAGCATTCTATGTGTGCTATGAATGCCTGCTCTGTCTGTCCCTATAGTTTCCTGCAAGGTCCAGCCAGGGGAAGCCAGTAAATTAAACCCAGGGGTGGAGGGTGGGATTCCTTCAAGTTCATCTGACAGCAGGTGCTATAGAACATGGACCTTCCAGGAGTGTTGAGGCTGGATTTCTGGCAGACCCAGCCAGGCAACGTTATGGCCTGTTAGTCCCTCCATTTCGTAGCTTGCAGAACACCTGCCTCATAAGGCAAATGGCCACATGAGAACTGTTATTATGGCCTGCTACTTTGTTTGTCTTTAGTAGTCTGTGGTCCAGATCTCTTCAGAAGGGGGAATAGTGTTTTGTGGTTGGGGTCAGTCTAAATTATCTCCAGGGGTCCCTAACTCAGTGCCTCTGACAGCAAAGAAATTGAGGATTTTCCCCAACTCTTTTACTCTTGAAGTTACTAGGCCTGTTGAAAATAGATTTTATAACATAAGCATGAAAACAGTGAATACCCCTTTTAACTTGTTAAACCAATGAAAACATGCCACACAAGAAATCTTAAGATATGAATGGTTTATAAAGAAAAGTAAATGCAAAAGAACATCAGATACAGAAATGAAATCTGAAACATTACTACTAGTAGTAGTAGTATCCTGCCTTTTGCCCAATGCTGGGCCTCAGGGCAGCCTTACAAAACTAAAACATATACAGCTAAAACCTATAAATAGAAATATACAAAAGTTAAAAATATAATTCAATATTAAAGCATTTAAAACATTTTAAATACATAACAATTTAAAAGTCAAAGATATAGACAGAGGTCCAGATTATTTGCCAAAGGCCTGCTGGAACAAAAAAGGGGTTGTCTGCCTCAAAAACACATCCAGGAGGGAGCCAGTGTAGACTGCAAGGATTAGAAAGAAAATGCATGTGTACACTATGGAAAATACACGACAGTTTAACTGTTTCTAAACCTTATTAGAAAAACAGGGTGACTAGGCCGAAATCAACGTTGTAGGCCCATAAGCACTTTGAAAGATTTCAAAATTGTACTTAAAACTTACACCGGCCCAAACTAATTAAATGAAGTGTTTGAAGCTTTCAACTTTATAGCAGTGTGGACCAAACTCTTAGAAAAGAGGGAAGGAGCACACTGTGTGTGTTTTGGGTGGGGGGATTGAAAGGGATGTATAGCCACCTATTCCCAGAAGAGATCTGAAGACCAGGTTATCATGGATCCAGAGGAACCACATCCTGCTTCACCAGTGAGCAAAAGAGCAAACTGGCCTTATGAAGATAGCCCAAAATGCTCTCAGAGCCAAAGGAAAGCATGTTCCAGAAGAGAAAAGAGAAACTCTTCTTCACTCAAAAGGTCTGTGCTATAGAGGCAGCGGCCATTTCACCCACCCACCCCCAACATTCTAAGGCAGGAGGGAGGGGGGAGAGCGACACTACTGAGCATGCCTTGCGCTATGAGGGAAGATGGCCTCCTCATTGACTTGAGTGAGAGGTAAAAATAGTCCTTAAAAGTCAACCGAAGAGAATTTTTTAAAAATGAAAAGCTTTCCACCAACTACAGTGAAGGAGGAAGAAGACCCCACCACTGGATTAATAAGGCTCTAGGAAATATGCAAATCGTGAGCACAAAACTCGCAAACCCAAAATCATTTGACAAAAGCAGGGAGACAGGTTTGTATTCCTTTTCTACCTTAAACTGCTCTCCTTCCCTCAGTCTTTCACCAATCTCCTTGAAATTTTCAGGTAATGTAAAACAAACATTTCTTTCTGGCACCTCTAAATTTCAGAAAGATTGGTGAAACATTTTTGATTTTATGGCTGTTAGAATGACCCCCCCCCCCCAATTATCACTTTAACATGGCGGAATGTGTTTTTTACTGACGGCCCTTAACAATGGAGGCACGGCTGTGCCTCCATTAATTAAATATGTAGCATGCAGATGAGCCTCGCTTTCTTTTTATTCCAAGTAAGCACATGGAGCCCCAGTCCAAGTTGGGGCCATTGCACATGGGTAGAGAAGATTTAAATTTCCCCCCAGCTGTCCTCCCCTGTGAATGTTCGTTCTCTCTCTCTCTCTCTCTCACACACACACACACACACACACACGGGAGCTAAGAGAAGAAAGCCACTCCATTGCTGCAAATAGAGGTTGGTTGGTTGGTTTGTTTTAGTACCAGTGCGTGGTGGTGATGGGGAGGGGTTAAATCTCCCCATCTCACATGTGGTAGTCTTGATTGGGACCCAACATGCTTAGTACAAAAGAATGTGAGGCTCAGCAATACGCTGGCTCAATTCGGACGACACGATAGTCAATGGTGGGTTGACTAACCCTAACCCTCACGCTAACCCTAGGGGGAACTCCCCACACAACATGGTAATAAATAATCAACTGTGGTGTGGATGAGGATCAGCGCTGAGTTGACTATAGCAGCATTCGGAAGACACAATAATTAAAATAACTGACGACTGTTTTCCCCACACCAGTTGTTTATTGTGTCTTCCGAATTGAGCCACTATGTGTTTAGCATAGCGTGTAGCTTAGCCCTCAGAAAATAGTTAATTACTATTTCTGCCCTATGCTGGTTACTGACCTTGCAAAAGATGAAAATAAGAGCCGTGCTGGATCAGACCAAGGGTCCATCTAGTCTAGCATTCTGTTCACACAATGGCCAACCAGCTGCCCAACATGGAAAACCCACAAGCAGGGCACTTGTGCAACAGCACCTTCCTGCCCATGTTCCCCAGCAACTGGTGTACATAGGCTTACTGCCTCTGATACTGGAAGTGGCATATAGCCATCAGGACTAGTAGCCATTGATAGCCTCCTTCTCCGGGAATTTATCTTACCCCCTTTTAAAGTGGTGGCCCATCACTACATCTTGAGTTAGCAAATTCCATAGTTTAACTATGTGTTCTGTGAAGAAATACTTCCTTTTATCTGTCCTGAATCGCTCACCAATCAGCTTCATGGGATGGCCTTGGGTCCTAGTATTATGAGATAAGTGCTAGGAAATGATTTCTGTAGCCCCTCAGTGTTTACTCAGAAGTACATTCCACTGATTTTATATGGCAAACACCAGAAGAGAAGCACCAAAAGAGGTCAAAATGTGAAAAGATGATGTTGTCTCAAAGGTGCCAATTGTTTTGTTTTTTAACGATGATGATAATGATGATGATAAACCCAACACTATTTGGAACAAAGCTTCTTTGTCAGGGACAGTCTGATAGCATTAAGATAGCCAGCACTTTCTAGCCTGTTCCCAGAAGTTGTTGTTGATGTTGTTGTTGTTAAAAACTCATTGGCATCTTTGACAACACATTCCTTTTTGCATTCCAGTCTGTGTTCAGAAGCCTCCGGATGACTGTAGCAGCAGCTTGTAGAATGAACAGCTACAGGCACCTACGCATATCCTCCATCCTCTCAATTTCACCACCCACAGCCACTCCTTTACTTGCTCACTCGCTCACCCTCTGACAGCGTCTGGCATTATAGATAGGGCTACTCTTCTAAAGTGTTTGAAAACGCACCTGGCCCAGAACACAGCTGTCATGTTGTTAAAGATGGGCGTGCTGTAGAAAACTTATTTTTCCCATTCTTAAAAGTTCTGCTTTGGCTACCAGTTAGATTCCAGACACAATTCAAAGTGTTGATTTTGACCTATAAATCCCAAAATTATCAAGGTCCAGGGTATCTGTAGGGTTGTCTTTTCCCATAACAACCTGTTTATCAATCAAGGGTTTGTATCCAGTGAGTTCAAGGGATTGTGAGTTTCTTTGGACGAGCATTTTATCACACATTCACGAATGGCCACTCACAGATCTTTGCAGGTCATTTTGATGGTGACGTGTTCCTCCTGCGCATCTCTCACTGATCTCCTGTCCCTTCCACCATTTTTTGGTTGCAAAATAATTCTCAAAAACCGCAACTTTTCTGAGCTATAGCGACAGTTGTCACTATTTCCTGCGGTGTGCAGGAGAAGCTTCGCTGTGAAACACCCACTAGAGGGCAGTGTCCCACTACACTGAATAGGCCATGTGGTTGCTGCTTGCTTCCCCTTTTTCTTCTCCCCCCCCCCCCCCCGTGAAAGAGAAGCAGGAAGCAAGAGCAATGGTAAGGAAACGCAATTTCCCTCATCTGAACGAGCTCTGTATTCAACAATGTTTTACTGGTGGATCAAATTTCCCCTCCCCCTGCAGCCTCATGTACTCCCCCCCCACCACAAATATATGTTCCACTGGGTTGGAGGACCATAAGAAGCAGATTTGAGGGGGTGGGTTTGAAGTGGGGAGAAAAGGAAGGGAAATTCCCATTGCACAAGTGGAAGGCCATCCAAGTAATGTTGGATTTAGCCCAAGATAATCTTCTGAGGTTCCTTCCCAGGTACCTCCTCCACCTTTGGAGATTAGGCAGTTGACTACCAAGGAGATGGTGTCCCAGTCCTGACATTTCCTCCCCAGCACTAGCAGATGCCAGACATGCCTGCTTTTAATCGCATCTGATATGAGCTGACTTAAATTGTTTTATTGGCCTCTGTGCTGCAGATTTATGGGTACTGTTTAACCTGGTGTGCGTTTTTAAAAAGATTCTTATTATTATTTGTTTGTGGAGCAGTTCTGTAAACGTAAACTCTGGCCTGGGAGCTCCCCTCTATCAATGCAGATATGCATTACTTCACTTCAGTGGAGGCTTGTGGCTCTGATGTCAGTGAAGCAGTGAATCCGCTCTGGGTTTTAGTCAGAACTCTAAAGATGCTTTGCGCCTTGGATAGCTGCTTCAGAGTTCTGACTGAAACCCGGAGTGGATTCACCACCTGCTGACATTGGAGCCGCCAGCTTCCACTGCTTCACTTAATTCAAATTGTGGTAAGCCTGCCTTGCTGTGTTTGGGAGCCCTCCTGCGTATTCTACTGAGAAGGGCCCTGGACATTTGCCTGAACATCCTGCCCTAATGGCACTACTGTCTCAAAACAGCCGGATTAGGACTGAGTATGCCCAGTGGACATTGGGCTCCATCACACCAGTGTTTTATTGCATGCTTGTCATGCCTGGTTTGTGGTTTTGCAACACGGTACTCAGATGACATCATCACTGTCCTGCACTCATCTCGCCTCTTCCCCTCCCTTTTCCATCTTATTTTGGAGTGTGGAAAGTCTGGTTTATTTCCTCCATGTAGGATTAAAGTGCCCTTCCGCCCCCGTGTATTGCCGTCCTTGTTTTTTCTTTTGCTGGGGGCGTGTGCTTTGAATGTGTGCTTGCTGATGAAAGAGGAGGGTAGGGCAGTTCTCCTCAAGCACACTGTGTCGAATGAACTGAGCCAGCTGAATGGGCTTTCGCTGCTCCAACCCCACTCTCCTTGCCTGCAGAAATGGCGCCCAGACAATTAAACATTGAATCGGTAAAATGCTAGACAACAAAGCCAGAGCAAGGGGGGGATGCTCCTACATCCATCACCCAACAAGAACCAATAAAGTGGAGGGCGAAGGAGAAGAGGTGGGGTCGAGCGGGCGCAATAACGGGAGAGCAAACAAGTGAAAAGAGAATCCCCCGGTATAACTACGATCATGAAAGGGACCAGCACTTTGACCAGAGGTCAAAATCGCAGGTGCATAACAGGGGAAAGATGGAGCTCATAGAATGTGGGCTGTTTTGGGGGGCAGGGGGCAGGGAGATGGAAACAGGGGGAAGGGAGAATGGAATGATTGGAATCCTGAATACTCCACCTGGCAATGTTTTGTTGCAGTTCTCACGTCATGCATAAAACCTATCAATACACCATCTTCTCCATGAACTGATCAACCCCCGCTTTTCAAAGCCATCTAAACTAGTGAGCAGAAGATAGATCTCCAGATGTTTTGACTCCAACTCCCAGAAACCTGTGCCATCATGGCCAATGATCAGGAATGCTGGTAAATGGAGTCCAAAACAAATGGAGATCTACCTTCTGTCCACCCCTAAACCAATGGTCACCATCCCATCATGGGCACCAGTTTAGATGACTTTAAAAAGGGAATTAAGCAAATGTGTTTATCAAAAGAAACTGTGCTTAAGATTGCAGCCAGTGCTGGGTTTTGGAGGACCCCTGGGCAAGACACGCTCAATGGTCCCCCCTTACTTCCTCAGTCTATCTTCTCACCACCATTATCCCCAGCTGCTATTGCTCCTCATCCTCTTTCTCATAACTGCTACCACTTATTTATTTATCCATTACATTTCTATACCACCCAATAGCCAAAGCTCACTTGCTTGAGAGGTAGAGAACCAGCGAGCAAGAAGGCCATGGCATCTACTTCTCCTCACCACCACCATTGTTGTCTGGGCCTGAGTGACAGGCAAGTGAACGAGCATGGTAGAAATGTGGAGCAAATCCAGGGATCTCTTGTCAGTGGGCTCTTCCTGAGATATGTGTCCTGAGCAAGAGCCCAACTAAGCCTACCCTTGATGCTGGCCCTGACTGCAACCTTAGTAATGGCTGAGGAGTCAGACAGATGCTAGAATCCTAACATGAATTTATTGTGAGGAAATTGCTGTTAATAACAATAACAACAACAACAACAACAACAACAAAATATACTGGGACAGAACAATTCATACTGATAGGACAATACCCTGCAACCGACCAGACATAACGGTCATAGACAAAAAAGAAAAACACACATATCTCATTGACATAGCAATACCAAATGACAAAAATGTTGTTGAAAAGGAAGAAGAAAAGAGAGACAAATATACACCACTGGCCATGGAAGTCAAAGAACTATGGCATCAGGAAAAGGTCTCAATTATTCCATTAGTCACCTCAGTCACCGACATCACATCAAAAAACTATACAGAGAACCTTCAGAAACTGGGCCTACGAGAATACATCCACACCAACATCCAGCAAGCAGTCATACTTAAAACATGCTCAATTGTCAGGAAATTCCTGAATCTATAAAAGAAAGCATGACTTGGCAAAGCCCGTCATGTCCATCTAGAAAAACCGCCACGCGCAAGAAAGAAATGAAATAATAATAATAATAATAATAATAATAAGTTGTATAGCAAAGGCAGCTGAGTCAAGGCACTTCTCAAATATATGGAAATACTGAGTTTGGACTTAAGGATGATAAAGATACAGGCCTCATATAACGATTAGTGAACTGACTCATCTAAGGGTTGTCAAGCGAGGTTTCTTTCCTCTTAGTGCAGCAATGGCTGGCAGCAATCTGAGCCATCACTGATGTCACAGAAATAACTGCACACCCCTTCTGCCCCCAGGCAGTGCTCACAGGATTTCTGGGTGCTTTTTTTTTTTTACTTGACACCTAGCTAGCCTAAAAAATGGTATCACCATCTATAATTAGCAGCTTCCATAATTAGTAGTCTGCATGTCTCCCTTTCCTTGAGACCTTTGAATCGCTTGACTGGTTTCCCACAAGATTACATAAAATGCTGGCAGTTCAAAAATGGTGGCTATTCAACTATTCTTTAGGAACACACATTCCTTTTTTCCAGATAAGGTGCTATGCACCTGCCTTTGGGGACCATAGCACTTCCCCCTGTGGTGGCTTTGGAGTGGCGGCAGGTCATTTACATGACGATGCCACTCCGAAGCCATCTAGAGGCAAAGCCCCAAAGCTCCGCTTTCGGAAGTCCATTTTAATGTTTAATGTTGTAGTGTTTGTATTTGTGTTTTATTATTGTCTGAAAAATAAAAAAGTTTTAAATCTGAATCTAAAAAAAGTCAGGCGTTTACCCCGACTTTTTTAGCTGGAGTGGTGAGGTTGCAACAGCGGCAGGATGGGCAGGCGAGGCGCTCCTTCCGCTGTAGATGGCCATAATGAGCGTCAATGCGGGGCGTGCTATCTGCCGCTGCCACCGCACTGCCGCCCCGATGCCATGAAGATGAGGGCACGGTTAACACAAAATGGTAACAGCCAATTACAAACAAAACTGAAACAAAATTGTTTAATGGTAGAAATTGGCACTAGCGCAATCTTCATAGCTTTGGTGTGCTATCTTTAGATCTGTAATCAAAGAGGAAACTTTGGTCTAGATTGAGTCCACAATAGAATGAAATTTGTGACAAATTCTTGTTAATTTTACTCTGGAAATTATTTTATTTTATTTATATTATACCAATATACTTTCCCTGGTAAACAGGAACATGTGAAATCCGGTATGATAACTGGTAGAAAGAGAGTACTACTTTAATATCAGGTGTGAATTCCATGCACACCAAAATCATTTGCTGTCTTTATTGGGTAAGGTGGGAGATATGTTGTCCTGCTCTTTTTCTTTCATACCTTATCTTCTTAAAAAAAACATTTAAAATGCTAACCTAAAAAGACGTATCTAATCTCCTGGTCACATTTCCTTTGACACGAGGTCCATATTTATGTAGGCATGGTTCCATCTTCTGTTTAGTTTCACATTTCGTCCCTCCTAAATGCTATGTCTTTAATAAATGCAATTCACACACAACTGAAACAATTATTTCCCATTAAGTAGTTCCTTTTGATTCAGCTGGCAAATAATAGTCTGCATGAGAAATACTAAAAGCAATAGTTATCTGTTAGCAGTAGCAATGGAGAACTGAGCTGCAAATATATTTACAGTTGGATCCACTCAGAACATTAAGCAGAATATAATTTCTCCAAAATGTTTAAATTTCTGAATTTATAAGCCTGATAGGAGAGCAGCTTTGATCGAACAAAGAAGGAAGGGCAGCAAGATTATTGAAGCATCAGCTCTCTCTGAGCCTGGATATTGGGATGGGGGTAGGGAGAGCATTCCATTTTATGTATTCATTGCCCTTTCCCCCATACTACCAAAGAGTTGTCACAAAATAAAGTGGAAAACTTCAAGGACAGAAAGGCTACGGCTACAATCCTATGCAGAGTTAGCTGTGTCTAAGCCTATTGATTTCATTCCTGTGTGACTAACCCTGTTTAAGACTGGGCTGAGGGAAGATAAAGTAACCAACTTCATAGGACTGTTGTAAGACTAAAAGGAGCATGAAGGAGTTACATCACTAAGTTTTCTTTTGGTGAAAGGGTGAGATATAAATGTAATACACAAATAGACAAAATTGATTAGACCCGAGATGCCTGATTCTTGTAGGAATAACAACAATCAAATAATAACAGCAACAAATCACAGAAGCTGGCAAACTATGAAGCAGCCTGTCTCAAAGGCATTCTCACCTTAAGTGGAACTAAGAAAAAAAATCCCCTCTGGATGGCAGAAATTTAGCTTGCAAAGCCATATTGATAAGGTGGAAGTGACTGGTCCAAGAATGTTTATGCAACCTGTTGATGATGGAAGTCCATAAGCAGAAAACCTGGCACCTTCATTGTTTGTTTTAGATCAGGATTGGGCAACTTGTGATCTGCCAGATGTTGCTGGACTGCAACTCCAGCATCCCTCACCATTAACGTTACACTGGCTAGGGCTCAGCCCTAGCCTTGATCACACACTCCAAGAGAGGCAGGCAAGCATCTATGCCTCACAACTCACAGGCATTTTCTGAGCTGTGGCTTCTGGTGGCTCCATTCTGCTGGGGTTTCTCCTTCTACAAGCAGCTAGACTTCATGAGGCAGATATCCTATCAAGGCCCCCACAATGCATGCTTTTAATCTTTCACAGTTTTCCCCTCCCTCCCCTGCAGTTTAACAGAGATATGATCTTAAGTTGCCTCTGCAGCAAACAAAAGCATGTTTATTGCTACTTTGATCTCAATTATAACAGGTCTTAAGAATTCATCATCTATCTATGTCCACCTTGGGTTCAGCTGAAACAAATTGTCTTGGAACTCAACAAGACCATACCCAAGACAGGACAAAATTAGCACTGGAGTCTGTTCAGGAATTGGTAATGCACAAAATGTAGTAAGAAGGATGTCCATGTGTCCTACTTTACTGAGGACCCTCCTACATTTGAAGGGCTGTCCAGTTCATGTCCAGTTTAAAGATAACTATAAGAAGGGAGAGTGGCATAAAAAGTTGCCTATCAACAATTAGCACCTGAACAGCAGAGTGGGAAAGCACATTCTGGTCGCAGACACCTCCACTATGGTGGGTGCCTCCAGATAAGGGGTTTATTATGCCATTGTCCTGACCCATTCATGGAATTGTGTGGAGGGTCCAGATTATATTGCTTTTCACTTGTAAACCTCCTGTGTTTTCACGGCTTCTTCCATCATTATGGAGAAAAAGATGGAATAGCGGCACAGCAACCTGGTTCACATGAAAAGGCAGGCTCATTGTTGGTTATTTAAGGGTTATTTAACCCACAATGAACCACGATGCATGTCGGCCACCATTTTGAATATGGAACATCTGATGGAGTTTCAATCTGTCATCCAAATCCAGCTATTGGAGGTTATGCTAGGATTAAACAACCCTCACATAAACTTTGGTTAGTAGTATGGTTATACAAGGGCACATGCCACAGCTCATTGTGGGTTAAACAATCCACAATGAACCCATTGGCTCAATTCGGACGACACAATAAACAACTGGTGTGGGGGAAACAATCGTCAGTTGTTTTGACTATTGTGTCATTCCAATGCTGCCATAGTCAACTCAGCGCTGATCCTAATCCACACCACAGTTGATTATTTATTACCATGTTGTTTGGGGAGTACCCCCTAGGGTTAGGGTTAGGGTTAGTCAACCCACCATTGACTATTGTGTCGTCTGAATTGAGACATTGTGTTGTGTAAACCAGCCCACTCCCTTCCAACTGGTAGTGCTAGGAGCTCTCCATCTGGAAGCACCATCTGTCAAATGGAGGAGGTGAATTCCCACTCTCACTTGGAATTCGGTTTTTCTCTTTCATCAAGACGAGACTTCTGAAGAGACCATGCAGAAGCTTCTGACCAATTGCTTTATCCGTAGCAAAGTAACAAACACATGCTACATCTCAACATGATGTGTGTGCATTTTTTCCTAGACAGAGAAGATTGTGTTGTAGGATGAACATCATGCATGAAGCAGCTACAAGAACAGCCAGCCACTGAAATCTCACGGGTATGCATGCTTGAGGGCCTTGTGCATCTTTTTTTTGTTAGGGTAATTTGAACTCCATGGTTTCATTATTGCAGGTGAGAAAAATAACACTTCATTTGCTGTTCTGTTTGCCAAAGAGGTTCTTGTGTATACACTGCATGCTAGGAAGGTCTCAGTAGCGCAGGTGGCACATTCACATCATTCGTAGGCTGAGAGAGCACGCTGGGCCACGCAGTGTCTTTATTGTTTGCACCACACATAAAGGACCTTATGCCAACAATGCCCAGTTGGAGGTTGCTGTGGAAACGGCTCAGAATGTCCTGCATCTTACGTTTTATGCCACTACTTAGTCTGCATCAAAAAAATGAAAACAGAAAATTTCTTTCTCTTCTTTCTGAGAATGATCCCTGACCACTGTAATAAGCAAAGGACCTGCTGGATCAGACCAAGGGTTCAGCATCCAACACTTCCCAGGAGTGGCCAGCAAGATGTTTGCAGGAAACCCACATGCAGCAGAGGCATGCTGTCTCTGAAATGGAGGGTTCGCAGGTAGGGCCAGCCCTAGCATTAAGCAGGGTGAGGCAGTCACCTCAGGTGGCAGATGTTGGCAGGCAGCAGCAAGGTGTTCAAGGAGAGAACTGTGTGCCTTACAGGTGCTCCCTAGGCTAGCCTGCTGCCTTCAAGTACAGTAGAGGACACAGTCCAGAATAGTAGAGTTGGAAGGGGCCTATAAGGTCATCGAGTCCAACCCCCTGTTCAATGCAGAAATCCACCTTAAAGCATACCTGACAGATGGCTGTTCAGCTGCATCTTGAAGGCCTCTAGTGTGGGAGAGCTCACGACCTCCCTAGGTAATTGGTTCCATTGTTGCATTACTCTAACAGTCAGGATGTTTTTCCTTATGTCCAGCTGGAATCTGGCTTCCTGTAACCTGAGCCCATTATTCTGTGTCCTGCACTCTGGGATGACCGAGAAGAGATCCTGTCCCTCCTCTGTGTGACAACCTTTCAAGAATTTGAAAGGGCTATCATGTCTCCCCTCAGTCTTCTCTTCTCCAGGCTAAACATGCCCAGTTCTTTCAGTCTCTCCTCATAGACTGCCAGTCCAGTGAGCTTTTCTACATGGAATGAGAGAGGACGCCATCTTGCCCTTTGCTTCAGACATTAAAATGTCTTGGGCTGGTCCTGTTCCCAGGGCATACTGGGGATGTTGTTGTATGTTAATCCCTAACTATTGTGTGGGTACGTTGACTGGGGCTTGTGGCATTTGTAATCCAAAACATCTTGAGAACACCAGTTTGCCCACCCGTTCTAGACTTTACTGGGAAATTGAAAACAAACTCCTTTTGCCTTTGGCCCCACCCAAGAATTGCATTGGCCCTTGGGCTGAAAGGCATTCCACATCCTTTCCCTAGAGCATCCAATAGTAATGTAGTTTGTAGATATGGGTATACATAGAGACCATGCTTACTCATATCTACAAACTCTACTATTTTCCTGGTAAATCATTGGGCCAGCCTGCAGAAATGGAAGATGGACATCCAATTGATCTGATCTCTATCATCTGGGAACTGAGAATAGATCAATCTCTGTCTCTTCTGCCTCCCATAATTCAGTCTTATTACTTACTGGGAAAGTAGTAAATTATGGAAGTACATGATCAGCCTTTGGACAATATCTCTTATAGGTCCAACATATAATTCATTTGCTTAGGACTCTAATTCATGATAATAAAGAGATGATAAGCCCAGGTAGTGTGACCACAAGAAGACCCATAATATGTCAGTGTCCAATTTGTTCGACGAAGTTATTTCATATACAAGAAATGATGCATGCAGTAGTTCATGACAGGCCGAGGTCAAAAGTATCATTGCTCAGGGACTGGCAGACAGATCAGTATTAAAAACTCTAGCTGGGCATATTAACTGAGGTCACATCAAGGAAGAAAGAGCTTTATTTCTTTTCTACTGCCACTGTGTTTCAGCAACATGACAACTGAAGTGAGGACCATGGTGAGGATCAAGTACTAATGTGACAAAATGAAGAAAACAAATGACAAGACATCTTCTCAAACACAGTCATGACCATAATTACCACACATGAATCTTTTGGCACAATGTTGCCTCAACTTAATGGCTTGCTTGCTTGTTGCCCTAGGTTTTAGTGCTCTCAGCAGGCACCAGAAATTCTGACAGGGTGATTGAATCCCTTGCTTGTGCTATACCATAGGTGTCAATACTTTTTCATCCTGTTGCAGTGTCCATTCTGTATTGGCGGATTTTTCTTAGGAAACAACCTTGTTAATTGAATTTCCTGAAGTAGGTACTCTCCATCGAATTTACGAAGGAGAAAAGTCCATACTAGAACAACCTTCCCCAACTTGGTGCATTACAGATCAATGTACTATGACTCCCGTATTCCCCTAACTGACTGTACTAGACTCCCGTAATCCCCCAGGTTGTGGAATGCTGCACCAGAACAAGGTAGAGGAAACTGGCTGCTGACAACATTCCCACAGAGTCTTATTGATTTCTTATGAATTGGGAAAGTAGTAGTATGTATATAACGAGATGCAGTAGCTTGGCCATGATCACAAAACCCAATTGAGGCCATACTCAGGAAGAGCGGAAGGGGTTTCTGCCACTCTTGCCAGGTGGGTCACTGCCCGATGCCCTATACCCACTATGGGTTGTCATGTCCAGGTTCGGACAATATGCCAACCCATCATGGGTAAAACAACGGCTACAACAGACCATGGGTTACCAGGGTGGCTTGTTTGGGGGGAAACAAGCCATCCTGATAAAAAACAGCCTTGGTTTACATGATAAGCTAACCCACCATGGGTTGTTCAAGCAAACAACCCATCGTGGGTTAGCGTGTTGTGCGAATGCAGTCTCCATTGCTCTTTAGTTGGTTGCTTTGGAGATATGCATGACTTTGAAGCTATATACAATTGCTTAAGAAGGTTTTTGTGCGGGAATCATGATGAAGAAACATAGCTTTAGGTGTTGCCAGTGGTCAAACTTGAAATTCCTGACAGTAATCAGCAACCATGGTCCAATACTCCTGCACTGTTGAACATTCTCACCAAAGTTGAAAGTATGAACCAATCTGACCACAACCCTTCCAATGATATTGACTATAATTCAGATCTATTATGTGAAGCCTTGCAGGAGTAATATGCCACCTACTGAGAACTTTGTTTTGTGCTGCCTTTATATTTGTACTGATTGATAAAGACGCAAAAGACACCCAATACACTGCTGATCATCTCCTTCCAAATTTTCACCTAAAGCAGTCTCCCATGCTCATGCATAGAATGGCCTATCATCCAATAATGGCATTTGGGAGATTTTATAAATAGATGATCATGCACCATTATTGCAGTATATGTTTTAATGGACTAGAGCTCACTTCATCAGATGGCCGGAGTTTTCTCAGCTGGCGGTTTTATATAAATGGGTATATAGAGAATGAATTGGCCTACCTGACAAACACCATTGCATTTGGGAAATGTAAGATGGTACCCACCCCACTATCTTCCAAAGGGACCACTGGGGTTGCCAGGGCTATGTCTGGGGGTGGATGGGTACCCAGTTGTCCAACTGGCCAGCTAGTCGGATGTCCAAACAATTTGGACATCCAAATTTTGCTTTGGTTCCAGATCTGGAGCAGATTGGATTCAGGCTGAAGTTGGCCGAGAGGATCGGGGCTGATTCAGAAGCTCCGAATCAGCCTTGAAAGCATAGGGGAGGTCATGCCCAGACCTAGTTTATAGTTTTGACAAAGAAACAAGACAAGGAAATTATTTTTTATTAGAAAGGTGTTGTGTCAAGCAAGCACTACTGCCTGTTGCTCTCATTTAAATACAGGGGAGTGACTGCTAAAGACCACTGCCAGACATTCAGTCCTGCCAAAGAAACCTAGCCAGCAAGAGCTTCGGCTATTGGGTGTTATAGAAATGTAATAAATAAAACAAATACAAAATGTGTGCTTTGCTTCACCGGACGCCTCTGATCCACCCTGTTGAGTTGATAACACAATTTAGAACACAACCCAGAAGCCCCCTCCCCTACAGAGTCCTTCCCCAGTGCTCCATTTCCATGGAAGACAATCCTGGTTGAGAAGCAGAGGCCTCTGTCAAGGTCAGGTCTCTAGCTATGGAAGATAGGCTGTATCTGCATCATGAGTCCTGTCCTGCATCCTCTCCTCCCAGCTCGTAAACAGGTGGAAGGCCTGGTAGAACGGAATTCTCAGGAGTTTGACTTCCCACAGGTGGACCTGGCTCCACACTGTTTCCCCCCTGCCCCTCATCAAGCCCCACCTCTTGGCCTGTGGGCTACTGGGGGCTTCATGAGGAAGTGGAGAGAGGAATCCCCTTGATATCTCTGAACTGAGATTGGAGATTACAAGGGGATCCCTGTGCCTGTCCCAATGGAGGGGGAGTGACACACAAGGGAATCACAGTTTGAAGATAACAAGAGGATTGGGGGAACAGCAGTTTTACATGTCCTGCATCCACTCCCCATTGGGCAAAGATGTGGGGCAAGGGAAGCTGGTTCCTGGTGGGCCATGTCAGGAGGATCCTCCTCCAAATGCAGTTGCTAGGAACCAGTTGACCTCAGGAGGTGGGGCTCGGCCCCCTGATGTCTTGTGGTCCATAAAAAACTGAGTGGGGGGTGGGTAGGATGACCAGATAAAATCCAGGTCAGGGCTCATGTAACTTTAACAGTTGTAGAGCAAAGGGAATTTCAGCCAGTGTCATTTGTATGCAATTAGTTCCTGGTGATATTCCCTCTTCATCACAACAGTTAAAGTTGCAGGAGCCCTGCCTTCTTTTGTATATGGTCATTCTAGTATAGTGCCTGCAACTTTAACTGTTGTCATGAAGAGGGAATTTCACCAGGAACTAACTGCATACAAATGACACTGGCTGAAATTCCCTTTTCTCTACAACTGTTAAAGTTACATGAGTCCTGACCTGGATTTTATCTGGTCAGCCTAGGGGTGGGGGGGTCATCTGGCCCCACATCCATTATGGTTGCTCACCCCTGCTTTAAGGCTTCACAAGATTCTGTGCTGTTTGTACTGCCAAAGACGAACACAGCTGTTCCTCTGGAAGAACTTTTTTTTAGTTTACAAAAGGCAGAAGCCCATGGGTACCAAATACATGAACAAGGCAACAGGGATGCTTGGGGCTGGTCCTGCCTACTTGCCATCGCCATATACAGCAGCTCAGTTGCCCCCCCCCCCCCCAGCTGATGCTTGATTGGCGTCAGTCTGAAGGGGGCTGCTTCTATGTACATAGGGTTTTCTCCACTGGGATGGGAACACATTAACTAGGGTGACCATACAAAAAGGGGAACAGGGCTCCTGTATCTTTAACAGCTGTATAGGAAAGGGAATTTCTGGTGAAATTCCCTCTTCATCACAACAGTTAAAGCTGCAGGAACCCCTCCCTCTTGACCAGATACAAAAGATACCTATGGGTACTGGATGTTTGAATAAGGCTTGACTTGCAAACAGGCTGGGTCCTACCATTAGGCATGGAGAATGGGCAGCAAATTGTGTAGTATTTAATTTCTTATAATGTTTTTATTACTATGAGGAGCAAACTTTGGATTTTCTGCCTTTGGGTTGTCTCTAAAATAACTATTCACCCAGGTACAGTTTGATGGGAGTTCTCCCCCACCCTTCTCTTTCATTTTTTTCTCCTCTCTAAGGCGAAAATCCCACATGGCCATCCTACAGCACTTCTAGTGCTAACAAAATGTAACATTCAAGAAAAACTATGCAGTCTACTCCCTCTGCCTCCTTTCCTTCCCACTGAGGGAAAAAAGTGCCAAAGGCCTTTGTTTCTGAGTGCACTCTGCCACTAGGTGGCTAGATGTTCTCTTTCATTCCTCCATCTCTGTTCTTCCTGGCTGAGTAAACTCAACACATTGTGGAACAAGGAACATGTTCTTGGCTCACTCATGTCTACAATTATAGTTCAGAACTCCCCCTCCTCTGCTTTTAAATATGTTTTTATTTAACTGAACTTACAGAACTGAGCATTTTATTGAAACTTTGTTATAGGAAGTTCTAGTGTCTGGACAAAACTTTATATGTCTTGCCAGTACTTTTCTTTTTGCCCACCCGACAAATGAATCCTTTGTTGGCTCACAGTTCTTTAATCAGCTTTTGTATTCAGCACACACACAAACATCTATTTGAAACTGAGAAAACACGATCTCTCTATTGGAAAGGTTTATGTGAACTCCAAAACTGCTGTCCTCCAACACAACACATTTTTAGGAAACCAACAGGGCTGGCCTGAGACCTTTTCTGCCTGAGGTGCACAGTACTCAAGGCCAGTCAAGTTATTTTGGCAGCTGAGGCAGAAAATCCCACAAGCGTCGCTCCCGTTCGTTGATATAAGAGTTCTATAGTAATAAGTTAAACAACGAACAAATTGCTGTCCTTTCTTTATACTCCAAATCAACCATCTGAGGCAGCTGCCTCACTCTGACTAATGGTAGGGCCTTGGACACCAATCACAGAGTATAGGCAGACATTTTTTGCTTTCACTCTGGACACTGGAAGAAAACGTATATCAATTCTTGTTTGACTTAATACATACAGTAAACACGATTTTTAGTGATTACCACATGAGTATAAACAGCAAAGAATCTGGTGGCACCTTGAAGAACAACAATTTCATGAAATAGAAGCTTTCATGGACTAGAGCCCACTTTGTCAGATGCATGAAGCATTATCTTAAGTTGGAACATGTAGCCCTTTTCAGGTGTCCCATCCAGGTGTAGACTTGATGCATCAAAGGGGGAGTGGTACTGTTTCTGCGTCTCCCTTCCGGACATCTACATAGTGGAACAGCTGCAAAGGGGTCCCTACTTGTGTAGAACTATATGTACACAGGTGCTCATTGTGATCTGTTATCCTACGTGATTAGGATCCCCAAATATGTAAAGAGCTTACATATGTACAGCTGCTACCCTTATCAGCTGTTGTAGCAAACATGTGGATATAAACAGCAAGGATGGCACAGCATCATAGGATGGCTATATGTCCTCTATTACAAAGGAGCATTCTCTATCTGAAGGGCTATACAGATCAAGTCTGCTATAAAGATGAAATACCATCAGAAGTGACTAGGCTTTGAAGTTGCCCATTGACAGGTCCTCTGCTCACAGCCTTCCACACTTAACCTTATTGGCTGAGGACCTTAACAGCTTAGGACCTGGCTATCTAAGGGACCACCAGCCTCAGGAAATTGCCCAAGCGCTATGATTTGCAGGAGAGGCCCTTTTGAGGCACCATTACCTGCAGAGACTCATTTGTTGGGCAAGCGTTAAAGGGCTTTCTCCTGTGTTGCCCCCAAACCATGGAATGTGCTCCCTCAAGATTTACAATTGGTCCCCCCTCTCTTGGCCTTTAGGAAGAGTATAAAGATGCATCTTTTCAAGTTAGCTTTTTAAAATGTGTAGTTTTAAATGTTTTTAGTGTTTTTAACGTCCTTGTTTGTATTGTTGCAAAGTTTTATTGTTTTAAATTGACCTACACCACCTTGACGGCTTTTTAGCAGATAAGGCAGTACATAAATGCCACCAATAAAAACAAATAAATGAAGGTACAGTATTTCTATTTAAATTACAAGAATTATTCCTAAATTGTCAATTTAAATTAGCATATACACATTTTATGCAAATCAGTGTCACTTTCACCCTCTTGTTTTGAGGGGTGGGGGAGGATGCATATCTTCTTTTTAGCAGGTCACAAGTAGCAGTCATTTGGGCTAAACCAAAATAGTTCTTTCCATGGGTACCTCTAGGCGGACAGTATCTGTTGCTGTGGCTTTGGAATAGCTGCACTTGCATTACATGACACAGCCACCAATCTGAAGCCATCTAGGGGCAAAAGGGCTTTGCCGCGAACTAAAAAAAGTCAGGCATTTAGTGTGACTTTTTTAGTTTGCGGCAAAGTGACAACGGCTTCTGCCGTCTGTCGCTTTTTCTCCACCGCTTCTGGGAGGTCTGCCCAGTCTATAGTGACCACTGATTGGTTGCCGTGTGGAACAGCGAGCCGTAAGCTCGCTGCACCACTTCCATGCCTCCCTGGACCTACCCCCCAGTTTACCAATAAAATAAAAAAACCTCCCCTCTGCGCCTCCCCTCCACGTCTCCCCGGACCTACCCCCCCCCCATTTTACAAAAAAATAATATAATAAACTTACCTTTCAAGAGGCGTGGCCGCAGCCATGGCCACAGCAGCAAGATAAAGCACCCTGACGTTCCTTCCGGTGTAGCTGGCCGGAAGGAACGCAAATGTGCGTTGAGCCGGCTGCCGCCGCCAGCACAATACAATAGAGGCACCATGAAGCCAAGGCCCATTTCACCGTCCTTTGGGAGTTTAATGAAATAGCCATTTTGGCTATTTTGGGAAGGTGGGGGAAATATGTGAAAATATTTGGGTGGTGCAGAGCTTGAATGATTTCATGTGCACGCACACACTGCTGGCATGGGACACCTCTCTCTCTGTCTCTGTCTGCATGTGTGTGTGTGTGTGTGTGTGTGTGAGAGAGAGAGAGAGAGAGAGAGAGAGAGAGAGAGAATGCTTTGAACACAGAAAGCAAACAACTTTTAAAAAATTCAAGGTAAGCAGTGCCCTCTTCCCCCAATCCTGTAAAACTTCCTCTCAGTTTCAACCCAGGGCAGTTGGAGACAAGATCAGCAGGTGCCGTTTCACTCCTCCACACACTTAGTATATATATGGAGGCAAATGTCTGAATAGGCCTAGATTATGTACCCATTCATCTGTATATCTGTGCCAGTGTATACTGTTATGTGTGCCCAGTTCTCCAAGAGCTTTTCTACATGAGGCTGTTAATCGCTGTATCTGTTTTCGGTTTCGTCACAGAATTGAGATCTGAGCACTAGGTGAGGAATGTTTCCTTTCCTGCTTTTCCACCAGATAACCTCTAGATGGCACTACGGTAAAGCAGAATAGGGCAAATACACAAGAGGAAATCATGCTTCCTTTCAGTTTCACAATCAAATGCCACATTTGCCGTGCCCTAAAAGAAAAAGAAAAAAACCTCTCCAGAAGTGCTGGTTAGAAACAGAAGTGAAACTGGAGGCTCATATCATCATCTAAAGGACCCCTAAACAACTGTGAGCAGGGAATGACGAGCACATGATAAATGCCTCATGTAGAAAAACACTGAAACATGGGGTAAAGGGCTAAAAACAAAAAACAAACCCTCTCTGCATGCTGCAGTCCCACTCAGTCCCTCCACAGCTTCCCTCCCCACTGCCCACCAAAAAGATAGGTGAAATGCAATCACACATCTCATGTATCATTTTAAGCTAAAACATGCATTGCTTTAAATCTGTATCTAGCAGTTACATCTTTCCGGTGTTTTATTCTATAGTATGTGCAGCCCCCTCCCAATAAAAATCAGATTAGGACCCTAGCATGGATGATAGGAGGGCTTTTAAAATTTGGATCAGGGCCCCTGGGCTACTCCTGAGTACAAATGGTGGGGGGAGAAATAGCTGCTATGTGTGGACTTAAAGTAATGTCTGCTTTGGCCCCCTCCACAAGGATGCGCTTTTGCGCCCGGTTCCGCGATTATGCGCATTATCGCGGAGGCACTTTTACTCCTAATCCCTCTGCACCGGAGGCGGCGAGAGGCGGCGAAGCGCATTAATTCATGTCCAAAAAGCGCTTTACAAGCAGTTAATGCGCGTAATCGCTTGTTCACACCGCGAAAATGCGCTTTAACGGCCGGAGCAAAATAAAAGTCGCTATTTAACGCGCGTTCGAAAATGCACATTATCGGGGAGATAACGCGCCTGTACGCCCGTTTTGCGCTCCGTGCTTGTGGAGGTAAATTTTTTAATGAGCCTTCAAGGCTCATTAAACGTCTCGTGTGGAGGAGGCCTTTGGCTCCTAGTTTGCCCCTGTATTTCACATTCAGAAGTTATAGGCAAGTTATAGTTCTGTTTCCTGGGACTGTAGCTGCTGTACATGTGGTTGGCATGCCTCTGTACCTGAAAACAATAAGGGCAGGAAATTAAAGTAAGAAGCTCATGAGCACAGTGTAAAAGTGACATAAATAGGACCTGCAAGCTGAACATTCCTGGGAGATCAAGAATTCAGAAGCAATTGTACCAGTGTCACCGATCGCATTGGCAGCCCTGGAGTTGCTGGCTTGCAAGGAGACTTCTGATGCTTGGCACACAGAATTACAGAGAGAACCCAAGTGGTGGTAATGGGGGGACGGATGGACGGACTTGGAAAGCCTGCACAACGTACAGTTCAAAGTGTCGCCTGTCATTTCAGCCATCCTGCTTATGAAATGTAAGTAGGCATATAGGAATATACCAACATAACTTTGTAACTGAGAGATGAGTAAAACTTACATAGCACCAAATAATACTAAACATCACTGGATTCCAGCAAGATCTATTTCTTACAGCCTTGATATTGCTTTCCCCAGAGCAGTGTATGGCCCAGGTTTTTGAGGGCCCTCAAACACGACACCCTCAATGGGCCCTTTCCTTCAGTGAGTCTACATAGCTTCTCACCGCCATTGTCATAGCTCCTCCTCCTCTTAGATGCTTCACAGGCAGACAGCCAATGGGCAAGTCCTTCTCACCACCAGAGCGAGAGTAAGCAAGTTGCAGCGGTGAAGAGGTGAAGCGACTCCT
Organism: Anniella stebbinsi; assembly: GCA_029215795.1. Taxonomy (NCBI): domain Eukaryota; kingdom Metazoa; phylum Chordata; class Lepidosauria; order Squamata; family Anniellidae; genus Anniella; species Anniella stebbinsi. The sequence goes on from JARDYH010000004.1 coordinate 208,197,194, forward strand.
GGGGGTGCTTGTTAGTGGGCCCTTGCTGTGGTGTGGGCCCTCAGCAGGTGCCCAACCATGTCTACCCTTGATCCTGGCCCTGCTCCAGATTCACATTGTTGTGGTGGTGGTGGTGGTGGTTTATGTTTACTTTAATCACTTTTGACGAAAATATGTCTTAAATTATGTAAGTTGACACTTCATTTTTAACTGGATTTATAGCTATTGCTTATTTTCTCCAATGTGCCTGACAATGTTCATCCTGGGGCCAGATCTACACCAAGCAGGACAAAACACTTTGAAAATGCTTTGAAAACCGTACATGGAGTGTGTCATAGGCACCAACAGTTGTCAAAACCATTATAAACTGTTGTAAAGCAGTAGTGTAGATCCTGGGTGCATAATGGCCAGAAATAAAATAAAAGTGATTAAGACACAATCTAATTCCTTGCGAATGGAGGACAGAATCAGCCCTGGTCGCTTTTGATCACACATTCCTGGTGAACAGATGATTGCAGATGGGAGGTACCCCTAGTGCAGGGACAGAGCTATACCAAGCAGGATATAACACTTTGAAAATGGTTTAAAAACTGTATACGGAGTGTGTCCTGGGCCCAAGCAGTTGTCAATACCATTATAAGCCATTTTAAAGCAGTAGTGTAGATCCTGCCCAGGACTGGGCAACTTGAGGCCTTCCAGCTGTTTTGGCCTAAAACACTCATCAACCCTAGACAGCATAGCCAGTGGTGAAGGATGATGTGAGTTGTAAGTCAAAACACAGAGCTTTTCTACATGAGGCTTTCAACCCACACTTTTACTGAGGCTTCTGCTTCCAGATTCTTTGTGGAATTAAGGTCAGCTCCTTTACATTTCTATACCATCCAACAGCCAAAGCTCTCAGGGCGGTTCACAAAAATTAAAGCCACAAAGTAGATCATAAAAAAAATTGCAACCTGTAACAGCTTACAACTACAGTATAATAATACAGCCAGAATAAAACATAGCACCTTTCCCCATTTTTTTTGGCTTTCTCTAAGTTTCATTACGCAACCATTAGATGGCACTGTGGGACAGACGAATTGTGCAATTACACAAGAGTCTCGTCTCATCTTTTCTAATCAATACCACACTTTTTTTGATCTAAGAAAAAGCTGGGGAAATGGTTGCAAAGCGTGGGAGAGGGCCTGGAGAATGATGTCGTCATGTAAAAGAACTGCAAACTACTGTGAGTGAGCAATCACGACCACGAGCTTGTGCAGAAAAGCTCATATGGAGGGCAACAAGTTGCCCACTTCTGATCTAGTGGGAGAGAGGAAATTGCCTTATAGCAAACCAGACTAGTGGTTCATCCAGCTTAGTATGGTCTACTGCAGGATGCAGAGCTTCAGGCTCTGGGCCAAATCTGACCCTTTGGGTGGTGATGTCCCAATCTGATGCTCTGGGGTTCCCCCTATGGCTGCACCCTCTTCCCCCAGTCGCTGATTGTTTGGTGGTTCCTCGGCTTTTGTGCAATTCTCTCTCTCCCACCCCTCCACCCCATTTTAATAGGTTGAAATGCCTCTCCTAGAGCTTAGTTACTGGCAGGAAGGTTTTAAGCTGCAATATGCTGAAAGTTTTAGTCCAACCCTTTTTGCCTTTGGCCCGGCCAGACCTGGTATGTGAGCCCTGAGAGCTTCTCCAAAATGGATTTTGGCCCTCTGTATATTTGTTTATTAGTGGCATTTATATACCTCTGAATATAATAAAATCTCTCAGCAATTCACAATATTAAAATACATCATTAAAAACACAACATTAAAACGACTACAGTAAAAAAACAATTGAAGGAGCAGCAAAATGAGCAGCATGGTTAGTTTACTAGTGGTCCAGAGGAAGCCCAGGAGGGGGCATAGCTCAGTATGATAAAGCACCTGCACCTGCTTTGCAGGTGGAAGGTCCCAGGTTCGATTCCCGGCTTCTCCAGGTAGAGTGAGGAAGGAATCCTGTGTGAAACCCTGGAGAGCCACTGCCAGTCGACAATACTGGGCTTGATGGACAAATAGCCTGACTCCATAGAAGGCAGCTTCCTCTGTTCCTGGGTGAAGTGTGTCTTTAGGAGGCATTTATAATGATGTCTACAAGCTGTAGATGCGAGTTAATATCAGTATCTAATCGTGGACTTCACCTGCTAATTCTGCCAGTGTGGCTGTCAAGACCCAAGCCTGTTCTGTTTTACTGTCACAATGAATACCACATTTGGAAGGTCTGAATATTTTAGTGTTTTGAAAATTGAGTATTTGGGCAACGACAAAAATGGGCATGTTTATGACATCTAAAAGTTAGAATGTGTCTCCTCCTGGGATGTAGGAAATGTATATTTAAAAGACGATATCTCAGAGATTCTTTGCCAGAATGTGTCATCGCCTCATCATACCGTACGGAAGTGGCTGGCTCATGTTATAATCGTTATAATATCATGAGCTCCTTTAGTGAAGCTGATTGCTTCCATTAGGTATTGATTTTATTGTTCTATTATCTGTAATTAATTGTCATAACATTTAGCATAACTATTTGCCCTGCAAGATGTCTTCAGGCAAGAGCAAAATTTTGTACATCAATGGCTGGGTGTATCATCTACTTTTTCATTATAAAAAGCCACATTGTTTCTAACACCAGAGTGCCAAAGAAGTTAGGATTTTGAGCTTCTCTACGTTTTAAAAAAACCCCACGACCTTACCAGGGCTTTCTGCTTCTGCTTTCTTTCTGCGATTGTAATCGGCTCAATTACACGGGGGCCACGTGGTTTGGATTGAATACTTCCCCTCTCTGAGTGCTCCATTAATTTTCTTTGAGACAGTGCTATCTAGTGGTGGAATTATTACACAATGCCGGAGTTACACACTTGGAGATCCTGCTTTAGCCTGATATTACCACATTATCTGTGGTTCTTTTAATAGCGGGATTTCCAAAGGATAGCGTGGAAGATATCCTGGTCCTTAACGATGTTGTGAAATGGACCTGCAAACTTCCATGAATGGTCAGTCATGAGTGTGCAATAAATCAGTCATTTAAAGGAGCCCAATATCTACGAGGGCAAGTATTAAACTTTCCATTAAACTTTCCTGGAGCTTTACGAAATTCTTCCGATTGTTCTGTGAAAGTATGGGAGTGACGTAAAAAACACCCTGTGTCCTCATTGGTTGTGTCTACCCCCACCCACTCCAAAGGAAGCATCTGATTGTTTCAGACCACTGCTACTCAAAATGTAAGTTGGACCAGGTAGGGCCTTCTGCTGGGATCAGATGAACTGTTATGATGCTTTAATCACAGCTGGATTGTTTTTACTCACAGTGATTAGATTTGCACTAACCAGTTCTGCGCTTGCTTGTCACATTGAAAATAGAATCTCCCTAGTTCCCACTATACACAGTTGGACCAGGTAGGGCCTTCTGCTGGGATCAGATGAATTGTTATGATGCTTTAATCACAGCTGGATTGTTTTTACTCACAGTGATTAGATTTGCACTAACCAGTTCTGCACTTGCTTGTCACATCGAAAATAGAATCTCCCTAGTTCCCACTATACACAGTTGGGGTGTATAGGCCCTAACCAATGCTGGTTGCTGACCCCTGGCCTGCTCTCCATCCCATATCTTTCCTTTTGTTATACAAGAAACTGAAGCTCATGCCATGACCTGTCTCAGAGGGACACTGGTCTAGATCAATCGCTTTCTATTGTCAGAAATTCCAGGTTTTTATACCTTTGGACAGTTGGATAATTCTGGCCAGTAGTGATCACATTCTTGGATGACAGTTCTAGTGTGCAAAGGTGAAGAAAGGAGCTAAGCACTTGTGGTTCATTAGCAGCAAGCCAAGAAAAAATATACTTCAGTGCTTCCTATGAACTCTAGCCCGAACTTCAGAATATGCCTCTGAATACCACTTGTTGGGGACATAAAGTAGGAGGGTGCTGTTACACTCATGTCCTGCTTATGGGCTTCTCGCAGGCAGCTGGTTGGCTAATGTGGGAAAGGAATGCTGGACTAGATAGATCCTTGGTCTGATCCAGCAAGACTCCTTGTATGTTCTTAACTCACTGATAAGAGTAGTGTATTGCACAATAAGGTTAATATTAAGGCATTGATATTCAGTAATAGTATTAACAGGTCTTTTTTCGAAACGCAATTATTCTCCAAAATTGTTCCTGAACCAACATAGCCTTTCTTTTTCTGTGGTTTCCTGTTACCAGTTTGTCCTGTCCCATCAATCCGTGATATTTTCTTTTACTACTGGCCTGTTTAAATAAGATAGTAAGATCTCAAAGCAGGCAGGAACTCTGTCACTTCTGTGTACCCTGTGCTGAATAAAATATTAAATAGTACTGATAGTTCTATAAGCACATCAAAGAGAACAAAGTGGAAACTCCTGGTGAAAACAGGTTGTACTCTTGCAAACCATTCGCACAATCTCTGCTATGCAATAACAAGGAAAACATATTTTTCCACCCCCCGCCCAATGTAAGATTTGGGGAATTTCTTCTTTTCCTGATGCACAAAGTGAGGTCATCTGGATAGCAATGGTATATTGTACAGGGTCAGTAAATAAACTGATTGTGCTCTTGCTATATAGAATATTACTAGGCAGAAATAAACAAGTAGTATTACTTTTCATAGAATCATAGAATTGTAGCGTTGAAAGGGGCCTGGAAGGCTGAGTCCAACCCCCTGCTCAATGCAGAAATCCACCTTAAAGCATCCCTGACAGATGGTTGTCCAGCTGCCTCTTGAAGGCCTCTAGTGTGGGAGAGCCCATGACCACCCTAAGTAATTGGTTCCATTGTCATACTGCTTTAACAGTCAGGAAGTTTTTCCTGAAGTCCTTCCGGAATCTGGATTCCTGTAATTTGAGCCCATTATTCTGTGTCCTGCACTCTGGGATGACCGAGAAGAGATCCTGTCCCTCCTCTGTGTGACAACCTTTCAAGTATTTGAAGAGTGCTATCATGTCTCCCCTCAATCTTCTTTTCTCCAGGCTAAACATGCCCAGTTCTTTCAGTCTCTCCTCATAGGGCTTTGTTTGAAAGTAGTTACATGGCATATTGGAGTTAGATGATAGCTGGGGACATACCAATTGGTTTGTTCATGAACTGCACCACAGTTGCTAAATTTTAGACACTGCAAAACTCTTAGGACACAATCCTATGCATGTTTAGACAGAAAAAAGTCTTACACTGTCAGCAATCCCCAGCCATCTGGTTGGGTGTTGTAGGACTTTTTCTGTCTAAACATGTGCCTTAAGCGTATCAGCCTTAGTCATGACTAAGTTTAGCTAAATTTGGGGCTCAGTATTTATATAGCATCTTTCCCAAATATGTAAGCGCATTCATTATCTCATTTATCTCCAACAACCTTGTAAACGAGACCACTACTTTTATTGTCCAGTTTGCAATACTGAGGCATATGGAGGCTGTCACTAACTAATGATGCTGCAGTATTTATTTCGTGCATTTTAAATTTTCTGCAATAATATTCCTATATTAATCATTGTTGTATGGTATTTTTATTGTTTGTTTGGTGTTTTATTTCCATGTATGCTGTGACCTTCGGTCAAAACAAATATATTTGATGGTTGATACTACAGGTGACGAGGCTGCAGTTGTTGGGAAGCTTGCCCAATAAATTCACAGGCCACAGTTCAGAAGAGATTTGAAGCTGGGATCTTCTGGCAGAATCACAGCTTTTTCTCTCAAACCCTATGTCGCTACAGTAGTGTTTGGAGTTAACACTTCGGGACGGACGTGTGGAGGCCATTTTAAGTAGTCGTGAGTTATTTGTGTGGAGCAGTTCACCATTTGGATTAGATACTTTTTGCCCTGCTGCAACAAATATCCAAGAAGAAAAGTCTCCACTGCTCTTTACAGCAAATTACTTGAACTGTTCGCCTTATCATAACAGCTGCCATTTTGTAGATCTTGCTTGGTCTCTCACAAACAGGCTGACACCATCTTGTCTTTGTAACAAGAATAACTTTTATTCAGCTTTCCAGTACTTTGTTACAACAGTGGCCCAGTTCACATATCATGGGTATTTCCTGTGTTAATTAAACCAGGAATTGGAGGGAGCAGAAGCACTGCCCACCACTTCCGTATTCAATAAGCAGGGCCAGCCAGAGACATTTTGCTGCCTGAGCGAAAGGACAATATGGCATCCTTTCCACAGTCCACATACAGACGCTGACTAGATCGGTAACTGAATCTTACTTCAACCCTGGCGGTGTCCTCCACCACACCTGAAGCAGCAAGCTAATTTAGGGAGTACAGTTCCATCTTCCAACAGAGCGGAACATGCAGAAAATTCTCGAGGAACAGCCTGGAGGTTGCCACCGCTTCCCCCTAGCATCTGCCACCTGAGGTAGTTGTTTCACTCTGCCTATAAGCATCTCAGGAACACCCTGTTCCTGGTTTGTTGTGTGACATCCAAACCCAGAAACTCTGGGTTGTTTATGGTTTAACAACCCAGAGTTAACCCAACAATTGCCCATGGTTTGTTGTTGGCCTTAATGTACGAACAGGTCAGTGTGGCCTTTTCTCTATTGTCCCTTCTGGTAGTCTAAGAGAATGCATTCTTGGCTTTTTCTATAAATTACAGACCTATTTTAAACAGCCTCCATACCACACAGACGTCAAAGTGTGTGCAAAAGAGCTCTGAACTGACTGATTTCAAGACAACGCCAACCCTGCAGTTCTGAGCACATTTTCTAGGAAGTAAGTCCCACTGAGAAAATGTGCTCAGGACTACTTTAACTGGGGGAAATTACTTTCTAAGATGCAATCCTATGCATGTTTAGACTGAATAGTAATACAGATCCCAGCATGCCCCAGCCAGCATAGCTGGCTGGAGTGATGCTGGGACTTGTAGGATTTTTTTAGTCCAAATATGCATAGAATTGTGTCCTAAGGATGTAATCCTATACCTGTTCAGACAGAAAAATGTCCTACATCTCCCAGCATGCCCTAGCCAAGCTGGCTAGGGCATGCTGGGAGATGTAGGACTTCTTTCTGTCTAAAACAGGCATAGGATTGTGCCTTAAAGGTACCACAATACTTTTTGTTGATTTGCTGCGACTAACACAGCTACCCCTCTAGAAATTGTTCCAAAACCAATACCAGTGTAAGACATATTAAGCCAACAAAAGGTCACAAAAGATTTGCAAGCTGTTGAGGTCTCCAGATCTCTTCATCAGGCATGATGTAATAAAATGCAGCAGACTCCGACTTCAACATGAAATAGTGAAATAAATAATAATAGAACAGGTTTATTATTGGTTGGTTTTTTTACTGAATTTTTTTTTAGCTGTTGAAATAGTTTTACATTTTCTACATCAAAATTGTTTAGGTTATGTTTTACTACAATGCTGTATCATGCAATGTTGTTTTATGCTGTATCTTGTTGCAGTTTGTATTTTGTTTATGAACCGCCTAGAAAGCTTTGGTTAGTGGGCAGTATAGCAATGAAATAACAACATCCTCTCTCTCTCTTTCTCCCCCCCTCCCACGTTTTGGATAAAATCCAACATAAGTCCCACTTAAGTTAGACCCATTGAAATGATTTGTTTGTCAAGACTAACTGAAGTCTTTCATTTCAATGGGTCTACTCTAAGTAGGTCTTATGTTGGATTTTACCGTGTGTGTGTGTGTGTGTGTGCAAAACACCTTGCGGGGCGGAGAGAGCTGGAAATCTCTAAAACCTGCACCTTTTTGGTGACCAGACTTAGAAGTAAAAGCAGAGGGAGGCCATCCTTATTTCTCCAAGGGCTCCAAAACCTGCTCACGGGCTGCAATCCTAGCCACGTTTACCTGGGAGCAAGCCCCCTGCAACACAGAGGCACTTCCTTCCGAGTAAGCCTGCCTTAGGCTCGCACAAGGAAGGAAGGAAATCGACGCGCCGGAGCCTTTTGGGGGGGCCCAGATGCTGCCGCATCAGCGTGGCTGCCTCTTCATCCGGAGCCAGCCCTGCGTCTCCCTGTTGCTGGCGCTCGGCGGCGAAGCAGCAATCGCAGCCCAGCGCCGCTCGCGCCCTGGGCCTGCTGCGCCGGATTGGAGAGCCCCCGCCTCCCTTCAGCCCGGCCCAGCCAGTCCCTGCCCTTCCCTCTCGGCGTGCTCCTCCCGCCCTTCTTTCGGCGGCGGCGGCAGCACCACCGCGCGCAGTGGGCGGAGGCTCCGCGCGGTGCCAACAGGGGCTCGAGCTGCGCGCAGCAGCAGCCGCCGCCGCCGCAGCTCTTGCGGGGACCCAGAAGCATCCTTCCTTCGTTCCTTCCCCCTCCGGTCAGCCGCAAGGAAAAGCGGGGTGGGGGGTCCGGGCTGAGCCGCTGCAGATCGGCCTCCTCGATGTGGAGAGGCAGGCGGCGGCGGCGGCGGCGGCGCAGGGGGTTGCCTCTGCCTCTCCGCGACTCGCTGCCTGCGCGCGCCGTGCGGCTCTAATCTGCCCTCGCCAGCCTGCCTGCCTGCCCCGGTTGCCTGATCTCGGCTCCCGCGTCCTTTATCTGCTGCTCCTCCCGCCCCTTCTCCACCCCTCCCGATCTTCCTCCAGCATCGCCCTCGCCCCGTCTTAACCCCCCCCCCCTCCCCTCCCACCCCCGAGCTCAGGCTGCGAGGAAAAGTGGCTTCATGAACCCCAAGGATGTCCGGGAAGCACTACAAGGGCCCTGAAGTCAGTTGTTGCATCAAGTATTTCATCTTCGGCTTCAATGTCATCTTCTGGGTAAGGGGAAGAATTGTGATGATCTTATTCATTGAGCCTAGGGCTGAGTGTGTGTTGTGTGTGGGCGCGCGCGTTTGTGTGCGTGTGAATTCAGCCCTGCAGAAAATAAACACAAGGCACTTCAGCGTGCACGGGGCTGGCTGGCTTTTGAGGGGCTTTGTGTGTTTTTACAATGGGCTGATCTCTATAGTGGAAGCCCCAACAATTCTATACAGCATTTTATTCTCTTCGTGATGATAGCTTTTGATGTCCGCCTGGGCCACCTTTTATTTTATTTTTTTAAATTTCCCCTCCAAAGAATGGGTTGGTTTTCTCCACCATTCCCCGAATAGATCTTGTTGTAAGGTGTGAGTCCCTATTGTGATGAAAAGCTGATAAGACTTCCGTGGCTTGGAGAAAGCGCAAAGCTCTCTCTCCCTGTTCCTGGAAGAGGAGCCATGCAGTTTGAGAGCAGGATTACACAATGACTGTAGGCATGATGAAGTGGGTTGGATGTGGTAGAGGCTCTTGGTAATGCAGCAGAAACAAGAGAAGAAAATTCTATACTTACCTACTGCACAATTTTTTTTTTAAAGAATTTTAGGATATCTTGGGATTAGTATAAGCATTTGCTGATCTCCTTTTGACTCACTCCTCCCTGACCTTTTAAATTGTTTTGCTGTTGGTGCTATGGCAGTCGGAACTCTACATTGGGTTATTACATCATTATGCTGTTTGCATTGCTTTTTCCCTGTCTGAGATGGGTTTGAATACGTCTTCTCTTATTTTTGTTTTTTGCAATATACAGACATGCACACACACAAATACTGAGATTTTACATTTCTTGTATGTTTGTATACACACACATGCTAAGATCTTATGCTTTTGATGTTTGCTATCATGCGCCTTTAGGAATGGAGCAGGCTATTCCTATGACTATTTCAGAAATAAGGGTCTTGATGGGTGTATATGTGTGTGTACTGGAAACAATTGAATAAGTAGTCTGGTATTCATCACACCATAGTTGGGTCAGTAGGAGAGCTCTCCTGAACTAACCCTACTTGTGAGCAGTGCATTACATAAAGAAAATTGATTCTCAGTGGTGAACTATGCATGCATAGTGGATCTGTGTTGAGAAGCTGTGAACACAGGCTATCTAGTCCCCAACCCTGTTCATGGGAAAATGCATTACTGTGTTTTTCCATATGGAAAGGAAGGAAATATCACCCCTCCTCCTCCCCCTCCTCTTCTTGTTGCTAGGATAGGGGCTTTGATTATTCCTGGCACTCTGGTCAGAAGTTAAGGGAGAGGCAGCCAAAAGCCTAGAACAGGAGCAAGGTGTTAATGTTGCTGTGAAACTTGCCAGTCCAAGAGAACACTTCCTGCATATGACAAACTGGGCTATAGTCCATCAAAGCTTTCGCCATGATAAATGTGTAAACTCTTAGATGTCACAAGAGTCTTGCTTTTAACTGGGTGCTAATGTGCTCATCCTAGAAAGTAGAGGCAAAGGTCGGTGTACTTAAATAATTTTAGTGTGAGTCCTGACTGGAAAACTGAAAACTAGGGTTGTGTGTGTGTGTGTGTGTGAGAGAGAGAGAGAGAGAGAGCACTTAGGTGTAGCACAAGCAGCTGTGCCATCTTGTGAAATAAATAATAGTGGGTTTATCAAAGTGCTTGCATATATCTAAAAATCTCCTATCTACATCACCCTTGAAGAACAGCATTGGCTGTACATTACATTAAATAAATTAATGTTGTATTTCTGACACCAGGGATAAGAGGGAAATATATCCAAAGATGTTATAGATTGAAAACTGGCTTTATTTGTAGAAAACGGTCTGATGTATTTTGAGGTCTACAGTTCCCTCTCTGCACCAAGAGTTCTTTGTCCTGCCCCCTTTTCCAGAGGGGGATAAAATAAAATAAAATAGAAATGCAACAACTTTAGGGTATATCCCCTCCTGCAGTTCTGCCATGGAATGGTCCATATTGCTCCATGCCTATTCCTAATGCCATTTTTGTATTCTGTTTGAACCATTACAAATCTGGTGTAGCATTTGCAGCAGCTGTCCATAGTTTTAGAAGGGGAGTGTGTGTGAGGGAGGGGGCAATGCAATGAAATAAATACAGATGTTATCCAGCTGGCGAAGAGAAAGCATTGTAGAATGCAGCATGTGGTTTTCTTGGATGGAACATCCTACAGGTTCGATACTATATCCTTATAAAACTTAAGAACAGTATTGAAATGCAGAATGTGATGTGATGTATTGACAGGAAAAAGTTTTAGGCTGCCATTTCAGTGTTGACCTCTTGGCAGAACTTTGGTAGTTCTTGGGCTATAATTGTGTGTGTGTGAGTGTGTTTGCATTTGCATCCCAAGGGGAGCTGTGCATTTAGTAGAGCTCAAGACAATTCTGGGAAAATACTGTGATGCTTGAATTTCCAGTTCAATTATTCCAGGAAGTGCAGTTGTTAGATTCTAAGCTCCCCTTCATATTGAGAGGTTAGAGATGTGTTAATGGCTGTTGGAATGATTTGCTGTGATAAATCTAAATGCAGCTGGAATTAATGGAGTGCTGCCGGTATTATATCCAGACTTAAGATAGGCATTTTGAAATCCTCAGTTCAACTTTTAGTATCACTTGCCTGCCTTCTCTTCATTTTAGCTTTAGATCTGTAGTGTGCTTTCAGACTGAATGTACTGTGGATGGAGTTCATCTCTCATTCGTTGGCAGGAGAGACTTCCTGACATCCAGATTCTTAATGCTTGGCTATTATGTTCAATGAGCATGGGTTGAAAATGTCATCCAGCAGTAAGTGCCTAATCTACTGTGATGTTACTTAGAATGGAGGTTCACTTTCCCATTGGTTTAGCTGCTGTGATGTCACAGAAGTAGAGCAGCTTAAAGCTAGGTAGCTGAGTGCAGTGTAGACTTTTAGAATTGAAGTTCTAGCATTAATGAACAGCTTCTGTTAAACGCATAAGCAGTGCCTGCTCACTATGGGCTTTCTTACATGCATTTGATTTCTATAAATTGGCATTTTGATGGAATGCCAATTGGCTTTAAGATGAATTTTGTTGCCTTTGTGTGTGTGCGTGTGTGTATGTGTGTGAGAGAGAGAGAGGTTAAGTGGCAACATGTGCTTAAATGTGAAGTAACTTTTGAGTTTTTAAGCTTACATCTGCTTCCTGTTCAACGAATATTCAACAGGTACAATTTAATGGGATGGTTTGACATGTACGTAGCTTGAGGGCTTGTTCACACATTAGGGCATTTCTTTTGAATTAGCATTTGCTTGGTCAACACTAGCATATGAGCTAGTAATTCATGGATTTGATTCTGCTAGTAATTCATGGATTTGATTCTGCAACTTCTATGAGTCTCTGAGCTATCTGTTGCATCGTTTTTGACAATGCCAATCCTAGAATGGCTTTTGTATCTGTAAAAGCAGAGTCACAATTGTTCTATAGCCATGTATCTGGCTTCCACTAGTTTATCTCTGCCTGGAAAGCCACCATGCCATCCAAGATTTATCACACAAGCTAGGGATCTGTCTGTTCTAATGATACACAGTCTTCTTCCAAGGTATTCTAGGATGAAGGTTCATAAGTACATTAAGTCAAACTCTGTGTTTTATTTTTTGCTGAGCAGGTGCTGGGATTATTTTTGTGAGAGTAACCATATGGACTGTTTAAATTGTCTCCTGATTTATTGGGAGACTGGCAGAAAGTGAGCTAAATCTGACCATGTGGGTTCTCTAAGTTTTGCTTTTTGTTGGACAACAGCGAACTTGACTGCAGATCATTAATAGCATCTTGTAGAAAGGGTGTAGAATCTTTTCATAAGGCAGCTGCTTTTTGTTAAATGGGAAACTGAGGCCTGGGGAAATCAAAATTGCTGCTCTTCTAAATTAGCCTAGAATTCATTTTATTTTAGAAGGACACTCATTTATGCCTCAATAGTTTGCAGCACACACACACACACACACACAGCACACTGTGTGTATGTGTGTGGTGAGATTCCAAAGGTGCTAGTCCTTATTGCTTTTAAGATTTGCTTCAGCAGGCAGCTGAAGTATTGGAAGCCAGATACATGGTTGAAAAAGGGTGTTTACAGACTTGCATGTGAACAGGAGTGGGGGTTCTTGAACTACAGAATGACATGTCTGTGAAGTGAATCCAGATTACTTCTTTCAGTCCTCTTTGACATTTTTCCCCACTACAGCCTGGCAGGTATACCTGATCAAATGTTAGTTTAGTGCTTTAAATATTTTAAAATACTGTTGTTAAAACCTGTTTGCAGAGGAAGTTGGGTGGATTTGCAATTGACACAAAAACTGGCTGATCAGTGACAGATCTGTTCCTAAAAGCAGAGCCAGTGTGATGTAGTGGCTAAAGTGTTGGACTGGGAGTCAGAAGATCTGGGTTCTAGTCCCCACTCGGCCATGGAAGATCACTGGGTGACTTTGGGCCAGTCACAGACTCTCAGCCCAACCTACCTCACAGGGTTGTTGTGAGGATAAAATGGAGAGGAGCAGGAGGATTATGTACGCTGCCTTGGGCTCCTTGGAGGAAAAAAGGCGGAATACAAATGCAATAAATAAAAGGGGGGAAATAGCTTTGTGAACTGCCAGCGCTATGCAACTCTGGTTTCTGCTAAAACAAACAAAAAGCAAATAAAACAGTAGTACAGATTCTCTCTGAGCCTGATCCAGGTGAGAAAGCTATGTGCCATGCACACATCTGTATGCTGCCAAAGATGTTCGCATGTTAATAGTGGGGCTTCAGTCTTCCTGCTTCTTTTGCTGGCAAAACTCAAATGAATCATGTAACACAGCAGGTAGCTGGGTGCAGTGGGTAGGGGAATTGAACTGTGCATTTCCTGTTGATCAGTTAGTGATAACACTCTGCTCCCTTGAAATATCTGTTAGTAAAATAGAGGTGGAACGGTTATTTAATTCAATTAGCGAAGTTAAAGCAGAAATTCTATATGATAATATACTTGTCTGCTTCCGTCTATAGAAGACTGTGTGTATATGAATGCGTGTATGATTGGGAAATCTTGAAAACAGTTAAAGTAAGCACTAAAGTAAGAATAAGAGAAGGAAAGCTCAAACGACCACTTTTATGACAAGTAGCGTATTTTTTGGAATATAACATATGCATATATTGATAACACAGACTGTTTTCTCTCCGTCATAGCTTAGGGAAGTATGACAATCATAGCTTTTTATGTTCTGACTCTTGGTGTCTGTTTATTATTATTGTGGGTATTTGCTGACGTGGTGGTGATAAAACTTCAGAACAATGCAATAGCAAAAACATTCACATCATGCAAACGATTCTGTGCGTTGCGGAATGTGTATGTTTTGTGCAAATCACAGTGTTGCTCTTTTCTTGGTGTAAACGTGAATTGGGAGCAGGGAAGAATTTTATTCTTTAGTGTGGATGACACACAGTCCTATATTATCATTTGAAGCATAGCGCAAGGCCCAACCTGTCACCTTGTGACTGTCCTGGAGGGTAATTGGTGGTGTCAGCGGCGTCATTCTGTAGCCTGATGCACATGTTAACTTTTCAGCCCTTTGGTTGCTGTATCAAGTGGCAACTGATGTATTTATTTCTAGGTAGTAAACTGCAAGCTGGACTCAAACAGTGACTGGAGGCAATTCATTAGTGGTAAATGGGAATCTATGGTAACGGCAGCTTACTTGGCAGCTTCCCCAGTTTGAGACTTATGTACCCTGGATTAAGAGCTGGGGAAGTGTAATGGCTGGAATCCGGCGATTTCCCTGTGCACATCCAACTGTGTTTACCATTTCTACTTTCCACTGCAAGCCCTTGTGTACTGCCTGCCACTTGGGAGGGTCCGGACATTCAGGAGTAATTCTTAGACCAGTGTAGGAAGCTGTGCTCTGAAGGGAACTCTCAGACACCTTGGGGGCCCAGTTCCCCCAGAAGTTTGCTTGCACAAAATACCAAGCGATGTGCAGGAGCATGCGCTTGGTGTGGTTATTGAAGTCCCTTGAGTGGCCCTTTGGATCCTGCTTAAGGTATAGAGAAATTCAGTTAGTAAATGTGTCTCCAGGCTCTGTCCTATGCTAAGAGTATGTTGTTTAAGAAAAATGCAAGGAAGCCACATGTAAACATAATGAAAAAGGTGTGCGGGTGTTTGTGTGTGATCATTTCATGTAGTGAACTGCATGGAACTGCGCATCTGAAGGTTCCTCAAATCATAGGGCCAAACCATGGTGAATTAAATTGGGAGACCAAAAACAAAAGGAGGAGAGCATCCAAACCAGGTCAGAAAAAGAAAAAATGGTTTCTCAGGATATAAATAATTTTCATGAAGCCCGACGCGTTTCTGCCTGTAAATTGGGAGTCAGACTTTGAAAAGTTCTCTCCACCCTCCAAATAATTTCCTTTTGACCCTGTTCAGACAACATGCTAAGCCACAGTGGTTAAGCACTTTGAGCTAAATGTTATGGCTTAGCGTGTCATGTGAACCATTCCTAACCATGATGGCTACATAATCACGGTTTAAACACACTCACTAACCATTTGCTGCAAAAGGGTTAGCGGCCTAACCATGGTTTAGCATGTCAACTGAACAGGCCTTCAGGCTTTAACCAGGAATTACCATTACATTAGCCCCCTTGCTAGCCATAGTTGCTGTTAACCAAGGCTCCCATTTTCAAAACCCGGGTTTGAAGTGGGCTTGCAGATCCGGATTAAGACGAACATGGTTAGCATTAACTATGACTAGTATTGGAGCCTATACAACCCTAAACTGTGGTTAAAACTGACAAGGAAAGGGAGGTGCAGGAATTCAGCTGGGAGAAGAAAGGAGTGAGCATCGCTCCCACTTTATAAACCCTGGTTTGTATGGCACCAACACTTAATATCTACACCAGACTAGAGCGCAAGCAAAAGGACTCTTCTGTTTGCAGAAATAGAAGCATGAATTGTGAAACATTTGTAAGGAATGTTAACGAGAAAGCACTCAGGTACAAAATGAAAGATTTCAGAGCCCTTATGACAGCTAAAAGACTTATACTATCATATTGGAAAGATTAATGCTCACCTCCCATACTGCAATGGATTGAGGACTTAATAACCTTATCAACATTTGAACGGGTGATATACAGGCGCAACTTGCAAATGGATAAATATATGGCTATATGGTCTGATTTTTTTGGAAACCTTTGTATAATTCTCTCCCTTTTTTAAAAAAAAATTGACGAAAAATTTTATCGCTGTATATGTAATGTGGTTTTTTGTCTTTTTTCACGATTGTTTTTGTTTTTATTTCTCTGTTTTTTTAATATATTCCCAATAAAAAGGGGAAAAAATGAAAGATTTAAGCCATTCAAGGAATGGCTAGTGGGTTTGATGTAAAAACTGACTCCAAATGATTGCCTGCAAAATGGCCGTTACTCTTTTGCTGTATAAGACAGTAGTGAAGGAAAGCTATGTAGCTTGCTGTTGGTGAAAGGATGCGTAATCAAATTATTTAAAAGCCAGTTATTTGCCACTTTAGGCCTGATCCTTCAAATAGATTGCCGTTGTCCATTCCTACACCTGCCTCTCTCTAATCCAGTTGTTTTTCAGTGGGATTTCCTTGAAAGTTTGCATAAACATGCATGAGCAGGATTTTAAGAACAGGTTCTTGTGGATGTACATCTAACTAAATTGGATTGACACTGAGGCTATAAAGCCTTTAAACCCAGAAACAGCAGCTGGTGTGTAAATAATATAGCCTGTCTGAGACACACTTTTTTTAAGGCTTTGTACTCCATTAGCTAGTGCTGCTTTTTGTCTTGGTTTAAACTTCTTTTTCCTTTTCTTTTGTAGTGTAGCATTAATTTTCGCAAGTGAAATATATACTAATGCATGCTTTTGAGACTTTTGGGACCAGAACATGGATTTGCTTTAGACTCTAATGTGCTTCATATCATTACTGAAAATAATTCAGATGGTTGTTCAATCTCCACTGCTTCCCCAAGTTTTATTTCTCTCTTCTGCCCTGCTCTATGTATGCATTTGTTACACATAGTCCTTTTAAAACAGGGGTAGGGAATATTATTGGATTGCAATTACCACCAATCCCAGCCAGCAGTGGTCAGGAATGATGACAGTTGCAGTCTAATATCATCTAGAAGACCACATGTTCCCCATCCTTCTTTTAAGGCAAAAGGAAAACTGAGTGAACTAAAACTGTTTTATTTCTGTAGGTGGGGTGTGTTTCACATTGCCACACCTGGCTTTAAGCATTCTAAAAGTTGAGAGTTAGTGCATTTGAGTGAACAGGCAGGTAGCTTTCCGCTCATCAGCTACAGAAGGTTAGTATCAGTGGAATTGCAAGTTCTGTTTTCTGCTTTCACTTGATGACTTCTTGCAGCACTTGCTCTGTTTGAATATATCAGTATTGCTTTCACCGTAGCACTTGGTGCAAGCCAGAACCTATAAAAGGGCATCTGTGGCTGTGACTGCTTTGATGAGCCAGAATTGACCACCCAGAGCATCTTCAAAGGGAGACTTTCAAGGTACTGATGCAGGGATAGCTGGACCAGTTGCTGAGTCTTGCGTACACATGGGCCGTTTTGCCTTCTCTACTCGGTATTAAGTTTTATGAACTCTCTCACCAGGGGCTGCAAGTTATATTTCTAGGGCTGTGTCCACACTTAGTATACTATTTTGCAGCCCTTGAAATATGTTGGATTACAATTTCCATTCCCCCAGCCAGAAATAACCACGCTACCTGGGGATTATAGAAAGTGTAGCCTGACACATCTGGAGATGGCCAGTTTGAGGAAGGGTGGCTTAGCACACACACACTCACGTACACGCAACATTATGAACAAATCAAATCCAAATGGTTGCGTCATTTAATTTTTAAATCTAGCTTGCAGAAGAAGATCAACAGCTTTCTTCCCGGCTGAAGATGATTAGCTCTTAAGTAAGTGCTGTGTAAACTGGCGAGTGTGTGTCTTGCCTGGGCTTCTGCAGCCTTTGCAAAGCACAAAGGGAGTTTCCAGCCTTTATAACATTTGGGGCCTCATTTGTGCAGGCTCTATTTACAAGCAGCTCCCATTGACTTTAATGTAAGTTGCTTGCTACGGCAGCTGCATATTCAGACCCTTTTGGTTTCCATCCAGCGTGGAATAAGATGTGAAAAGACTTCAAAAGTGCCGTGGCCATTATTTGCAATCTGCTTAAATAGCCGAAGAGCGAATGCAGAGGAACAGGCAGCATTGCTGAAAAACATCCTCTGATAAGAGGCCCGTAGAAGATGGATTTATTTTCCTGTCCTTTGGAATACATGAAATGGATTTCACTTTATTCACTCTCCTGCTAAAGGTGGTGATGACAGCTCATCTTGGTGGACTGATGCCCTGTCTGCATAAAATGCATCTGATGATGGGCGAAATCTGGTGCAGGATTTACACTACTGCTTTAAAACGGTTTATAACAGTAGTGACAACTGTTGGGGCCCAGGACACACTCCACATACTGTTTTTCAAACCGTTTTCAAGTGTCATATCCTGCTTGGTGTAGATCTGGCCTAGGAGAATAAAATACAAGAGAGAGGATATATATATATATATATATATATATATATTACAAATCCTGTGGATTCAGTTCAGGGAGGGGAGGCTTCCCAGCTTAGCTACGAATTTGCAGGTAGCTTGGTAAATCTCCTTTTAGCCTCCATTTGCTGTCTATATTGTGGCCAGGCTTAATAGTTAAAATGTTTTAAAGTGTTTTAATGTCAGCTATTTTATGTTTATGGTTTTAAATTTTGTATAGTGACTTTTTAGTGTTAAATCTTTTAATTTTTGTAAACCGCCCAGAGAGCTTCGGCTATGGGGCGGTATATAAGTGTAATAATTAATAATAATAATAATAATTAATAATATAAAATGGGGGTGATTGCGACTTGCTTCACGGGGGTAGGCAGTGAGAATGAAACAAAACCAGGATTGTGAAAAGGTTTGTACGTTAAGTAGCCTATACATGATACTAATGGAATGCAGCAGTAGATAATGGCTTACTTGTCTTGATTTGGGTATCGCTGGAAGAAGAGAATGTTGCCATTCTAATCTCCAGCCCTTAGCAGCATTCTAGTACCTCTGTGTCCTGTCTGTGTCAGGCACTCTTATATGCTCTGGCCCGTAGCATAAATGCCTTCTCTGACACTGTCTCTAAGTCATGATTCGGGGGACTAGACCTAAAGCAACCAAGAGGTTTGTTATTTACTCGTTAATAGCTCCCTAAACGATATGCCACTGGGCCTCGCACATCTGTTTGTTTTGAAAAATTTATTACCCCATTTTTTTTAGGGACTATGTCCTCACAAGCGGCTTCCAGCAATAGATTAAGACAATAAAATTGGAAACACCAAATGAAAAGTAAACACTAGATAAAAACCAACAGCTTTTGGGCAGCATAAGAGAGAACAAAGCATAAGAACCTCAGAAGAGCCATACTGGATCAGACCAAGCGTCCATCTAAGTCAAGCTTTCTGTTCACACACTGGCCAACCAGCTGCCCATGGGAAACCCACAAGTAGTACACGAGTGCAACAGCACCTTCCCACCCATTCTCGCCAGCAACTGGTGTGCATTGGCATACAGCCTCTAATACTGGAGGTGGCACATAACCATCAGGACTAATAGCCATTGATAGCCTTCTCCAGGAATTTATCTAACCCCCATTAAAGCCATCCAGATTGGTGGCCATCATTACATCTTGCAGTAGCAAATTCCATAGTTCAGCTATGCTCTATGTAAGAAGCTTACTCCCAACTACATCTTGGGGGTTGAGTTGACACAGGAGGGGGGCATGTCATCAGCTTGTGCAGTAGCCTTCTGGTTCCAGCGACTGCATCAGAGCTGTAAGGCAAAGATGTTCAACCTCTTTCCCCTGAGTGTTGATTGGTGGTTTCCCGGCTTTTGCATGTTCCCAGCCCCATGCTCATTCTGAAGGGTTCAAATGCTTCTCTGTTGACTTTGTTACTGGCAGTAAGAGCTTTAAACTGAAATATGCTGGTTTTTTGTTTTGTTTTTTAATTTTGGACTTGCCCCATTTGCCTTTTGCCCCTTTCACCATTGAAATGTGATTCCCAAGAGTTTCTTCAACATTGAATTCAGCCCTTGGCCTGAAAGAGGTTTGACACTTGAAAGGTTGTCACACAGAGAGGAGGGCCAGGATCTCTTCTCGATCATCCCAGAGTGCAGGACACGGAATAAAGGGCTCAAGTTACAGGAAGCCAGATTCTGGCTGGACATCAGGAAAAACTTCCTGACTGTTAGAGCAATGGAACCAATTACCTAGGGAGGTCGTGGGCCCTCCCACACTAGGGGCATTCAAGATACAGCTGGACAGCCATCAGTCAGGTGTCCTTTAATGTGGATTCCTGCATTGAGCAGCATTGGACTTGATGGCCTTATAGGCCCCTTCCTGCTCAACTATTGTATGATTCTATGACACCCCTGCTGAACACCAGTGCCTGCATCCCCCTGCCTTTTGTAGCAGCTGAGATGTAGGTACAACTTGATTGTGGAGAATGTAGGCCAGAGGTGGACAGACCTGAGGCTTGTGGGATGTACTTTTTTGTAAGAACTCTGAGAGATCTATCAACAACCAGAACCAGGTGCAAAACAATGGCTCAGGCAGGCTGACATACACTAAGAATTAAGGAACAGGAGCACCTCTCTGAGAAGGTACTCAGTCCAGAAATTTGTGATCGGTACCAGAACCAAGCTTGCAGGTTCATCCACACAAAAATCCACTCCTGGTTTTCCCCAAGCCTTCCTTTTCAGCAATATAATTTAGAGAGCAACCCTATGGTCGCGAGACAAAGTCTGGGTGTGTAGATATGATAGTTCAGATTCCTGGATCCGAGATCAGAGACAGTGCTCAGACCTTGGATCCAGGGCTCCAAACTCCCTCCATCTTGCAGCCGGTGCGTGCTAATAGGCAGGGAGGGGAGGGAACAGCTTATGACATATCCCTGGGCTTCCCCAGCCTCCTTCCTTCCCCCTCCCCAGTGCCTCAGCTAGATGGGCGAAAATGCCTGTCTAGCAAAAATACAAAGAGGGAAGAGTGTGGAGGAGAAGAATGCTTCCTCTGTGCCTCCTGCTCTGCTTTGGGTGGCAGTTAGCCTCCTGAGTTTGGAGACTTACAGCCATCTCTATAGGACTGTGCCCTTAGATTGTTAAACCATCGGGAGTCTGAAATTCCTGCTGATCTACTAGAAATCACCCAGACATCTACCGGGCAATCCTGATCTACGTTCTGTCCACTCTTGATGTAAGGCCTTCACTTGCTCCGAGCATTTGCAGTTTGTGTGATAGAGCAAGGTTTGGGGGCCTGTGCGCTGTAGGATGCCTGGCTTGCAGAGGGAGGGATGGAAATTATTTTTCTGTGCTGTGGTCTGTGGCATACCCATTTGCCACAGTTTGTCTGTGCCAGGGAAGGCTTTGTGCATGCACTGTTTCCAGGGTGTAGATGTGGTCAGTGGAAGCATTGCCTATTGCTGGTTCAGTGGGCAAGGTCTAAATACATTTAGTTTGCAATCCACAACTTGCTTAGACTGCTGTGTCTAAGTCACAGTCTATAACAGATATTGGTAAATTGAATATAACAGTTGCATTTATACCAATAGCATCTGATTAGATGTGGCAGAAAGGCTTGGAGTAAGCAGTGAGGTTTCTATTTCTGGGACTGTGCTTACTTAATTTAAAAAAATCCAGTTGAGTGCACTATCTAGTAGATACTGTCAATGCTGAAAACGTTCTACAGCATTTAGCAAGAATATGTATGCTCTTGAGGTCTCTTCATTAGCCCTGAGCAGGCTCAGTTGTTGCAGAATCATAGAGAGATATCTGAAGTCAAGCCTGCTTTTAAACAGACTCCTTATATACCCATTTCATGAAGAATCACAGAAACTTAATGCTGCAATCCTGCATACACTTACGCAGTGAGCGTGGTGGGCTTAATTCTGAATAAACATGTACAGGATTGCACTGTATGTAGTCTTAACTCTATTTTATT
Source organism: Anniella stebbinsi (assembly GCA_029215795.1). NCBI lineage: Eukaryota > Metazoa > Chordata > Lepidosauria > Squamata > Anniellidae > Anniella > Anniella stebbinsi. The sequence continues at coordinate 208,218,953 of JARDYH010000004.1, forward strand.
TAAAATGGCTGATTCTCCTTGGAAGCTTCTGAGATATTGGAGAGATGACATTGCCACCCGAAACGTAACTGGATGCAAAAAGACACTCTTAAAACAGACTTTCCTTCTCTGCTCCTCCTCCTCCTCCTCTGTCGCCCAGATCCACCAGTTACAAAAGAGTTACTTAGTTCTGCAGTATTACTGAAATGCATGATATTTGAAAGCTTATCTACAGGGTGATGATGGACACATTAATTTTGGAACATTGCTTTGCTTACAGCCAAGCCATTTATCCTGTTTATATTCTTATTTGTGATGATAGGAGAGCATAGATAAGAGCTCTGAGATAATCATATTAAACCTTGACCTAGTTCTACCTTATGCCGTACGTTGTGTAGTCTTAGTAGTTGTCTCTTGTCCAAAAAGGTTTCTCTTGTTCAGGCACAAAATGTAGGACACGCTTTGGAGATTTTATCCACAACGTGACAATTTTGGCATTTATTATTTATTTATTTTGTAGATTTATATCCTGTCTTTTTTCCTCCTTAAGGAACCCAAGGCAATGTACGTAATCCTCCTCCTCTCCAGTTTATCCTCCCCTCTCCAGTTTATCCTCACAACAACCCTTTGAGGTAGGCTGGGCTGAGAGTCTGTGACTGGCCTAAAGTCACCCAATGAGCCTCATGGCTGAGTGGGGTCTAGAACCCAGATCTCCCGACTCCCAGTCCAATGCTCTAACCACTACACCGCACTGGATCTCACACCACATATTTACTCACTGAGGTACACTGTCAAACATTTGTGTGTCACAGTAATAGAGAGAGTGCTGGCACTGGGCAACCTGGGCTCAGATCCCATGTTGGTCATGGACTCACTAGGTGGCTGTGGTTAATTAGCCTCAGTTTTCCCATCTGTGGTATGGGATTGAGTCATCTGCCACCTAGGGATGTGAGGCTGCAGGTATTGTGCAAGTGCTATAAAAAGGTTCCTTTCTAACTCTACCAGAACTACTTGTTGATGCCAGGCGCAAACTTTCTTGGGGTTGCTTCCAATGTTAGGCCTACTTAGAGTAGACCCATTGAAATTAATGGGACATACGTTAAAAACTAACATTGGTTGTCAGCCGCACATGTTTCTTCTTGCTATGGATCTTACTTTTGTGACTTTAACCATGGTTACTAAATTGGAAGGTGAAACAATCACTTTAATCTCTGCAATGAATAAACCAAGATTCCCAAAGACAGACATAGGAAGCTGCTTTATACTGAATCAGAATATTGGTCTAGCTAACCCAATATTGTTGACACTGACTGGCAGGGGCTCTCCAGGGTTTCACCCCACCCAGAGATACCAGAGATTGAACCTGTGACCTTCTGCATGCAAAGCATGTGCTCTGTTACTAAGCTGTGGCCCTACCTGACATCCTTGGCAAACAATCAGCTTCTTTAGACTGTGCAGCTTTGGGTGGATCTCAGTAACCAAACGGCTGCTTTGAACTGGATTTGTGTGACAACAGTTCCATATGCTTCTTTCAGCTGCCTCCTTAAACCCCACCTTTTCTGTGAGGTCTTTGGCACAACCTCCTAGTTCCTAATCCCTACTGCAGCCTTCCCCAACCAGGGCCAGATCTACACCAAGCAGGATAAAACACTTTGAAAATGTTTTGGAAACTGTATTCGGAGTGTCCTGGGCTCCAACAGTTGTCAAAACTGTTATAAACCATTTTAAAGCAGTAGTTTAGACCCTGTCCAGACACCCTCCAGATGTTTTGGATGACAACTCCCAGCATTCCTGACCATTGCCCATGCTGGCTGGGGCTGATGGGAATTGAAGTCCAAAACATCTGGAAGGCACAATATTGGGAAAGACTGTCCTACTGTAACTCAGCCTGCTTCCCTCTTTATACTTCCCTCCATTTAGCTCCCTCGTTCCTCTGTTTTGGATTTTGGATTGTAAGTTCCTTGGGGCAGTGTCCTGACCTCTTGTACTTTGTAAAACCATGTACGGCGATGGTGCCTTTTGTGTAGCAGCTCACCAGATTTGCAATGCGTCACACCATGCCAGCAGTGTCTGGCTCCCTTTTTGTGGAGCGTCTTTGTTGTGGTTTAATTTAAAGTATCCTCCACAAAGCTGCTGGCACACTAGAACAACCCCTTCATCTTACCTTCCACTTCCATCTGCACAACTATGAGTCACCAACCAAGCCGAATGCAGGCTCACAGGCACAAGTGAGAGCCGACTAGGGGCATAAAGGCAAAACCAGGGAGGGGTCTCAAGCACTTGTCGATTGCAGTGGACGACTGGTGGTGCATTTGTGTTCAGCTTGGGTCAAATGTCACTCACTGGTCTTTGAATGCTGATGTTGCACATGTGCAAACCACTTGCACGCAGCCACACATTAGCATGTGCATCCAGTATTTACATCTTCAGATTGACTCCAAGCAAAACAATTGACCAATAATAGTGGATCCAATTTGTATTTTTTTATAGATTTAATTTTTAATTTTTAAAAAAAAATTAAAATTTTTAGATTTATTTTTATAGTTTTAAATTTTTTAAACATATACAAACAGATTTTAAAATGTGAAATGTTTAGATAGGAAACACCAGCTTCCGTCACAAACAAGAGCATTCTACAATACCACTTACAAGCTGAGCAAGAACAAATCAGGAATAGGCCAAACCTCAACGAGGGAATTAGTGGTCAAGTGTTTTGTTCGGAGTACTGTACCATGCACACCGCCTGCATATCAGTCTTCTGGTTGCTCGTGCGCATCTTGCATTAATACATACAGGGCAACACTCCTGGCCTTCTCGATTAGTCTAATGGGTGTGTATTGCTGCACTACAGAATTTAGTTTTTCCGTTTTTGCAACTGAAACATGATTAGGGGCAAGGCAGCACAGTCCATTAATGACAATGGGATGTATCCCATGTAAAGGGACGTAATGCAGCACTTCTGCACCTTGGGAGATGAATCTGCTTCTCAGTTACTTCTCCTGATGCTAGCAAGCTTTCTCTCCCCCAATCCCCTTATTGGGCTGTGTGGGACTGCAAAAACTACTCTGCCCTATCCAGTTGGATAGCTACCTTACTTGCATAAACAACACTGGATGAACCATTGGACTAAAAGATGTGAAAAGTGGGGCCTTTGGTGTGGTGTAAATCTTTGAGTCTGGAATGTGGGCCTGTCCGACAACTTCCTTTTTGTTTGTTTTCTTAAGGCACATATGGCCTTACATGATTGTTCTATACTCAAAGTGATAAGCAAAAATGAGGGGGCGGGTTTGGACATGGTCTTATTTCAGATACAGAGCAGTGAAGAGGCTGTTTAGACTAATAAAAGTTACATTCCCCCTGAAAGGCTGTGTTTGCAGCTTGGGGGTGCTCCTGGATCCGTCGCTCCAAATGACAGCTCAGATAGATGCGACTGCTAGGAGTGCCTACTATCAGCTTTGGCTGATACGCCAGCTGCGCCCCTTCCTAGAGTTGGAAGACCTAAAGACGGTAGTGCACGCGCTGGTAACTTCGAGGCTCGACATCTGCAATGCGCTGTACATAGGGCTACCTCTGTGCCTAGTCCAGAAACTTCAACTAGTTCAGAATGTGGCAGCCAGGTTGGTCACCGGTACACCTAGGGGTGAACACAATATACCAGTTTTAAAATCACTCCACTGGCTACCAATTAGTTTCCGGGCGAAGTATAAAGTGTTGGTTATTACCTTTAAAGCCCCACATGGTTTGTGTCCAGGTCACCTGAGGGATCGCCTTCTCCCGTATAATCCGCCCCGCACACTCAGGTCCTCTGGGAATAATTTACTTCAATCAGCCAGAACTAGGCTGACGAGTGTGACCCAGAGGACCTTTTCTTCTGCCGCTCCCAGACTGTGGAATGGCCTGCCGGGAGAGATTCGACAACTCAGTAGTCTTCTTGAATTTAAGAGAGCCGTGAGGACTGATCTCTTCCGGCAGGCCTACCTAGTTGAATTTTAAGATGTTTTAATAATGTATTAGTTTGATTTGTTTTTAATGTTTTATCTATTTCATGGTCTTTGTATTTATATTTATTGTTGTCCCCCGCCTCAATCCAGAGGGAGAGGCGGGTTAGAAATAAATAAATATATGATGATGATGATGATGATGATGATGATGATGATGTCCAGGCTTTGGGGAAGTGTGGGGCTGCGCTGGAGTGGAGACCCAGGGTCTTAGCAGAGGGGCTACTGGCATGGATGCTAGGATTTGCACACCTGGAGTGGCTTGAAAAATCAGCTGCCATAATGGGGTAGTGCTTTTATAGAGGCTTCAGTTTCATAGTTGTGGAGTGTTTCCTCCACAGGCAGTGTTATCTTTTGCATACATTTGGAAAAACAGGTCAATAGTTCCTTTCTGGGTTTTTTTTGTGTTTTTTTTTTTGGCCAGTATTATAGACAACTTAGGCCTAATCCACACCAAGCAGGATATACAGCACTATGAAAGCGGTATGAAGGTGATATATAAAAGGCAGGAGCCACACTACTGCTTTAAAGCTGTATTGAAGTGCACTGACAACTGTTGGGGCTGCTTGGTGTGGCTCCTGCCTTTTATATACCACTTCCATACCACTTTCATAGTGCAATATCCTGCTTGGTGCGGATTAGGCCTTGGGGTGCAATCCTATGTATGTTTAGACAGAAAAAAAGCCCTACAATTCTCAGCATTCCTGAGCTAGCATGGAAGTCGTCGGACTTTTTTCTGCCTAAACATGCATAGGACTGCGCCTTTAGTCCCTGTATTTTTGATGTCACTCAGTTTTATATTATCCTTTCGGCCAAAAAATAAAACATAAATAGAGGATATGTCTGTCAAAGGAAATCAAAGCTCAAATATTTCATGGTTAGAATGAATGCCTTGTGAGGAGAAAAGCTCTGGTCAGAATTTTGATAGCAGTACATTCCCCCAGTTAACAGGTTAGATAAACTCGCAGTGCCTTGCCTATAGTGGGGTATAAACTATGAGTTATATGGAGTGCTGTGAGCTACATGGATGCACATAGGCCATCTTAACTTTATTGGGGGAATTTCTGTTAGTGTGGTGGGTGTTTAGATAAACTAGGCTGACCATATGAAAAGGAGGACAGGGCTCATGTAACTTTAACAGTTGTAGAGAAAAGGGAATTTCAGCCAGGGTCATTTGTATGCAATTAGTCCCTGGTGAAATTCCCTCTTCATCACAACAGTTAAAGTTCAGGCACTATACTAGAGTGACCATATACAAAAGAAGGCAGGGCCCCTGCAACTTTAACTGTTGTGATAAAGAGGGAATTTCACCAGGAACTAATTGCATACAAATGACACTGGCTGAAATTCCCTTTGCTCTACAACTGTTAAAGTTACATGAGCCCTGTCCTCCTTTTCATATGGTCAGCCTAGATAAACCAATACAATCTTGCCACGTATGCCCCAAATGCGTTAATTTCAAACTTTAACCCTGTCCCCCACACAGCAGTCCCAATCCAGATCAGCCCTCGCCTGCAATTTATAATGCTAAATAGTGATCTGTTAAAACAAATGAATCCTGGGGCCCTGCTCAAGACTGCAGCAGGGGGAAAGGGTTAAAGCCCCCCCATGCTAGGGTCATGAGCCATCTCAAGCCCCTGTGCTTATTCTAGAGTAAAATGGAAAAAGTAGGCATTTGCTCAGTCTTTAAATTAACATGTGCTTAGAATCCTAGGAGGTTGCTTTGAGCTAGATGGACTGGCAGGTACACCAACCGTCTGACCTGTTAAGCTATCTAGTCTAGAATTGGCAACACCTTAGGCAGGAATCTTTGCCATCACCTGGTACCTGGTGCTTTTAATTAAAGATACTGGGTATTAAACCCAGGGCCTTCTGTATAGGACTCCTCCCCATGGCTGTTTTGTTCAGAGGGCTGGTATACACCTGCTTGGCTGCTGCAACACCAAGTGGTGACTCACATTTGGGAATGAGCCCTCCCAGATCTAATCCTGGATAGAAATGTTCCACCACCCCTGACAAAATGCTGCTGAATGGAGGTGCTCGCTTACCTGCAAGTCATTGAGTATAGAGAAATCCACTGATTACATACATGTGCAAACAAGCCCTGAAATGAATCCCAGGGGCTGATGAATTCATCTTACCTGTTGGTATTGAGTTATCGCTTTGTTCCTGCAGTTATCATCTGAGGTCTTTACCAAGGCAGTTTTTCATTTGAATCCACCCTGTACCAAGTTCATGAATATTATCCACTCCTTCCTCCAAGGCCACGCATGGTTATTTCCTCCTCCCCCCCCCCCCACACTTTAGTTTTAGAAATCCTGCCGAGTAGGTTGAGCTGTCTGATAGCAACTGTCTGTCATGGCTGAATGAGGATTCCAGGTCTTCGCAATCCTATGTCAGATCCTAAGCACTACAGCACGCTGGCTCTGGGAGAGGTTAACGTGAACCGATGTTGGGGAGAAAAGATGCATGTTGAGCAGATGCATCCAAGAAAATCCTTTATCTAAGCACACTTGTTGGTCTGTTTTTTGTGGATTTAGGCAAGGCCTTCATTCATGCACAATGTCCCTTCTTGCCTTTTTTGTTTGTTTTAATGATACGTAAAAAGGGTTACGAGGAAGTACATTAGCACTGATGACAATACTTTTTCTGGCATTTGCCTTTGGAATGGATTCAGTTTTCAGTTTAGGTTTCAGACCAGCAGGGAAAATTCGACTAGATTGGCTATTCAGTCAGAACGCCAGTGCCCTTGGGCTATCTTGTATATGCTCATCTGGTATCTGTGCTACAGCTTTCTCAAGGGAGCACTTGCCTCTGAGGAGTCTCTGCTACAAGAGAAGTAGAGGGAGAAAAATCCTGTCTTTGGCTCCTAAGTGTTGATGTATTGATGATTATGCACATTACGGTCTTTGCTTTGGGGGTGGGATAGGCCAAGAAAGAGCAACCCAGTGCCTATGGTATAAGGGAAGATGTATATGCATTCAAACAGCATGTTAGCTCTCTTTTTAGAGCCATATTACTAGATAAAATTGTTGCTTTTGTGCTAGACAACCAGACTGATATGTTCACAAGGGCTGCATTCGGACAACACAATAGTCAATGGTGGGTTAATAGTCAACTCCACAGTTGATTATCAAGGGAATGCTCCCCACACGACATGGTTATAATCAATCATGGTGTGGATTAAGGCCAGTGTTGAGTTGGCTGTTAGTTAACAGTGTGTTTGATTGACACATCCCCCTCCCTCTCCCCCCTCAGTCCTCCCGTTTGTTTCCCATAAGCCATTGCGAATTCTGCCAGCTGGACTAGAGCGGCAGTTGTGCTTTGGTTGCTCTTGCCAGGGGACTCTGTAGTTGTCGAAAATAACCAACTGTGTGCGACGAAATAGTCAATGGTGCCCAACACGATAACCAACGGTTCAAATAATCAACTCTGCACAGCGTTGGTTGTTTTGGCTGAATAACTAACCATGGTGTGAAAAAGTCCTGACAGATGGCACAATAACCAATCACTGACTAGTCAACATTGACTTATTCACCTACCATTGGTTATCTTGTCGTCCGAACCCAGTCAAGGTCTTCAGCACCTGAGCGAGAACCCTGCCTCATTTCAATTATTTCAATTGACCTTATTTCAATTGGCTCTTGTTAGGCTTGCAAACACTGCATAGTAGGCTGCTTAATGATGCATAAGCAGATGAAACCATAATTGGGGAATGGAGAGTAATTTAGGATGCAATTCTAAGCATGTTTAGATAGAAAAAGTCCTACAACGCTCTCCCCCATTCCCCAGTGCCAGTTATTCACAATGGGAGGAAAGTTCTCTTAGAAGATGGGGGGACCGTAGTGGGGGCAAAGGGTTAAAGCCCCCTTCCACGCAACACAGTCCTGATTTGGCTCCCCCTCTCCTGCTGCAGCTGCTTTTAAAAAATCAAGCACACCAGGGCAAACTTTGCTTAAACTGTCACGTCTAGTTTAGCTTGCACAGTATTCTAGTTCTTTCTTTGCTTTCAAGTGAGACTGAATGTTGAAATTGCCCTTCTTGTCACCCCCTGAAGTTCATAGGATTAATGCACAATTTGTAGCTTTTACAAAACCTTGTTTCATAATTCCGTGAAGGAAAGACTACAAAACATCAACAATAGGTAGATGTTGGCGAGCGGATGGGTGGGTAGAACCCAAGTTACAAGCTCTTTCAGGAAAACATCAGATCAGCAAAGCACAAAACCTGTGATCAGAATCTAACAAAATAAATGCTACTTGAAAAGTTCAAAGAACTCAGTGCTTTTGGCCCATTGTCAGAGACGTGACTGAAGTATGTTCTTTCAGTAGGTGCCTATTATTTTCAGAATCAAATATTGGCAGGGTTGTTTTTCTAAATTCCATGGTGCTATGTACACCAAGTTAAAAAAAACAGTAGAGCTTCTAAATAAAAAACCTCATAATATGGTTTTTCCTAGGGTAGTAAAATGAATACAAGTGTTAAAAATGTCACTTCCCATATACCTGTATCCCCATTCCAATTTGTGTTTTGAATAAAACAAGCAACAACTGTCTGTCAATTAATTCAATAGAGCAATCCTGTGTGTGTGTGTGTGTGTGTGTGTGTGTGTGTGTGTGTGTGTGTGTAATTTGTGGCAGAGCATGCCACATTCAGTGTTGTGGGAGGGAAATTATTATACCAGTCCCAGGGCTGATATTGGCCCCGTTCAGAAGACACCTGAAACCACGGCTTTAACCACTGTGGTTAAGCCAGAAAGCTGAGTCATGTTCAGAAGGCACCTTAAACCATGGCTTTAACCACGGTGATGATTTTTTGCCTTATTCATCATGATTAAACCCGTGGTTTAAATTGTTTCTGACCACAGCCTGGCTTTCTGGCTTAACCACTGTGGTTAAAGCCATGGTTTAAGGTGTCCTCTGAACGGGGCCATTGTGTTGGATCCTGTACAGAAGGATAAGGGGGCTTAGGATCCTTAGCTACCCAGATTCCCCCCATGCCTCATTTTGGGTCCCCCTCCAGTGGATCATCTACGCCTGTGAAACTTTCTGCAGATCTGTCGGGGGGGGGGGGGTTCAGCATCATAAGTGAAATCCTGCTAGTGTGCCCCTCTCTCAGCGGAGCAGTACTTGCTATGTTACTCACCCCTCTAAATGCTGGCTGCAGGATTGTACCCTGAATTGCTTAGATTTTTTTGCTCTCAACACAGTAGTGTAGCCCCCATTGTTCTGCTTCTTCTGGAGTGGTTGGAATCAATTTTGTCCATAGTATGTAGACAGCAGTGCCTGGACACAGAAGGGCCATATGTCCGGCAGATGAAATTGCCATGCAAGCAAGGATACACAACCAATTAGGAGAGAGTCACCACTGCCAGGTGGCTAAGCAGAACTCGCCTTCAATATTATTTATCATCTTCAACGTGATCCTTCTTTGCCTGTAGCTTGAAGTAACTTTAACCTTGCATATAAAAAAGTATGTGTTACAACAGAAAGGTTTGTGGTTTGAGCAGAACTATTCAAGCGGCAGCTTCAAAATGGGCAGATGGTTGCTTAAGGTCTAAAAACCAGTATTATGTAGATCTGAACCTGGCCTGCAAAGCATCTTTATCTGGCATCTGAAAACATTGCCACTCCTAAGGGTGTGGCAAAGCTAGCAAAATCAAATTGGTTCAAACCAAAGCACTTTTTTTTTAATGAGATGGGCAAGGCAGATAATAGATACCTTGGGGTGTTTAACATAGTAAAATATTTCTACCAGGAAAGCATTTCAGTGTGTGTGAATTGGGATGCCACACATGGGTAACAATCTTTGTTTCTGAAATGTTGATCTGGCTTTTCTGTGCTAAGAAAAAACTATGTCAAGTATTCCCTCCTAGGTGATGGTGTATCACATATCAGGAATTTTATTCAGGAAGTATAACAGTTTACTCCTAATGAGATTTTAGGTATAAATGTATGAAGATGACTTGTTTCCTGAACTATGCTTATCTGTACTATACCCTGCGCAAGAGGTGCATTCAAAGCAATGGACCAATTGTATAGGTCAGATCATATATAAGATAGCTCCAAGGGTACTGTTGAATAGCAAATCCAATACAGTATTTTCTTCCCTGTGTCATCGGTACCAAGTGTACTTCTTCCTAGGCCTTGTTTACATATCATTAGAATTATAAATAAATTAAAATGGGCCTGTTCAGGCCATGGTTAGGGAACATGTTTAAACTTTGATTATGAAGCCATCACAGTTAGGAATGCTTCACACGACACGCTAAGCCATAATGTTTAGCTCAAAATGCTTAACCACTGTGGCTTAGTGTATCTTCTGAATAGGGTTAATATGCAGTTAATGCGAGTTTCTCCCTGATCAATTTAGCTGGTCCCATCCATACACTTTGAGTCTTGTAATTCTGTGGAAGGCCAGGCAAGAGAAGGTTCTCTGTACCTGTTCTACCTCTCCCCTTAATCATAGGGTTCCTCTAGACGATCGATTTGCAGCTCCTTTAAGGCGCATTACCAGTTTTACCTCTTTACGAACGAGGCTTAAATCAGGCGTGCAGGCAATTTTTATCCTCGTAAATGCACATTTTCGATTTCGCATTAAATAGCGACTTTTAATTTACTTTGATGGTTCCCCGTTCGAGCATATATGCAATTGATAATGCGATTAAATGCATGTAAACAACTTTAAAGTGCATTGTATGGAGCCCATATTTCGCCTCCACGCCTCTCATATATAGGTATTAGGCGTAAATTCGACTGTAAGCTAAAGCGCATATTCGGAGAATCAAGCATAAAACTGACCTCTTCTAGAGGGGACCATAGTCATCTTGGGGTTTTTCCTATAAGATATATAGATATCAGTTTTGGGAAACCTTAGTTGTAAAATATCAGAGGAAAAGGATTTAGATGCCTTTCTGTAATCTCAAATAGCTCACAATCTTAATTCACATATTTCAAGGCAATCAGTGCCTCTTCCCCACGTGTCTCCTGTAATATCAAGTTGAAACATGTGATGGGACATCATTGTGTAATACAGTTCCCCTCTCCCCACATGCAACTGCCTATGAAGTGTTAAGAGGAGCAGAGCAATGCAGTATACAGTGATATTGAATTGCACATCTGATCCAACTAGATGTCAACAGGAATTGCATAGATCGGAGGAGGGGATGCATGTCAGGTAGCATCTACTTTTCATTTGTTTGTTGCACCATCAGATTGTTTAAACAGTCTTAATGTTAGGATGGTAAACCTCAACACTGCAAGTTGCTCAGTTCCATGTGGACACTTTGCTGTCTCCCCAAGTAGGTAAACCTTGTGAATGAGAGACTGGCTCAGTTCGGAAGGCACATTAGGCAACAGAGGAGGGTGGGAACAATCGTCAGTTGTGTTGCTTATTGTGTCGTCTGGAGGGCAGCACACAACGCACACACAACTGACAGTACGTTAATCAGGCACTTTAAACAACGGAGCGAAACAACGGGCTTGCACGTTGTTTAGCCCAAAGCCCCGTTGTTTAAAGTGTCGTCTGAATTCAGCCCCCCCTCTTTCCGTGGACTATTCCATTTCAGAATAGAGTTCTGCTGCCTAGAGCAGCCAAAAAACCCCAGCCGCTCTATGCAGCCGGCAGAACTCACGGTGCATGCTGGGATACGACTGGGGGACACACGGAGGAGAAGCTGCAACCAAAATCGCCAGCGCCAGTTCCTTGCAGCCGGGGTGTTTGCCGGTTCTGAGCAGCGCCGGCTGCAGTGTGTTGTCTGTGGAGCTCCTCCTGCCTAATGCACGGTCAGTACGTTATTTACCCCTCCGTTGCTTAATATGTCGTCCGAACTGAGCCTTACAGTATGTCTGAGCTTTGCAGTGCACACCTATGCATGTATACTTAAAAGTAAAGCCCATTGGGATCAATGGCACTTACTCCCAGTTAAGTGTGAATAGGATTGCAGACTTAGTGTCCTGATTAGTTCAGAGCCTAAATTTTCTTGCCTAAAAGTGTAATAGGCGATCATAACATAAGAACAACATGAGATACTATGGCTACATATGCATGAGTAGAAATTATGGCATTAAACCCCTGTACCCCTGAAAAGCCACGCACCAAGTTCATGCTTTGCACACGCACAACGATGGGTGGGGAGAAGAAAAAGATGTGCTTCTACCAAATTTTGCATAACTCTGTCTGAAGGGGGAGCATTGAGTTGTTCCTGTCTGTCACTTCTGTTTCCCCAGGGCTTGAGCTGTGCTTTGGTCAAAGGAGGCAGACCATCCCTCTCCACGATGGGATGCCCTCCAGATATGTTGGATTACAATTCTGGTCACACCCAACCAGCATGGCTATTAGTTCAACATATCTGGAGCTAGCCAGATAGGGAAGGCCAGATAGACATTTATACAAAGGGGACCACATTTATTATCTCTGTACAGAGAGAGGGACCATGGCTGGGTACCATTAGGCAAAGTGAGGCAGCCGCTTCCTCAGGCAGCAGCCGCTGGGAGATAGCAGCAGGGGGTTGGAAGGGAGAGCTAGTATGCTACATGACCTGCCCTGCACTCCCTTAGTTACTCTGATCCCTTCAGGTGCAGGGAAATAGGTTGTTTCTTCACCAGTGGGAAAGAAAAATTCAGCTGTTAATCCAGTTGGCTTTTGTACATGGAATGGGAGGGAGCGCCATCTTGTTCTTTGCCTCAGGCCGCAAAATATATTCCGTCGGCCCTAAAAGGAAGCAATGATGGGAAACCGCTCTAGTTTTTCTGGCCTGTGTACATGGGGCCTAAGATGTTCCGACTATGTGGGGAAGCCCTTAATTATCTTTGTTTCCTGGCAGAATTGGCCTCCCTAAAAAGGTGTCACTTACTATGGCAGTCTCCTCCTGCAGTCTTGGGCTTTGCCACTGCTAGGAAGGAAGAGGGCAGGAGAAGAGGCCTAATGACAGGTGGCATTTTCCATTTTTTTTTGTAGCTGCGGCAGCTGCTATCTCTCGCCCCAGCTGAAAGGGCATAAATCTAAAAGCATGTCATTATTCCCCTGGTGGCCATGTTTGGCAGTCAAGGCAGATATTGCTTGAATTTTTATAATACCTTGAGTCCTCTTCGGGGGGAGGAGTTGGGAGCTTTAAGTTCTAAGGCTGTCAAAACGTTTTGATACAGCCAGACGATTTAATGGCTGTATACAAAGGCAATTAGCTTCAAGTCACAAGTCCACATCAATAGGGAAATCTGGAGTTCTTTTTAGTAATTGCCACAGCAGGCAGTGTATTATTCCTTTTTGTTGTTGTTGTTGTTGCCTTTGTGCCCATGGGTTGTCTCCAATTTTGCCCTACTTAAAGTAGACCCATTGGAATGAACGGGATGTAAGTTATCACTTGGACTAGGATGCAATGCCATGTTTATAAATAAGGCTGGATAGTTTTTTTTTTTTTTTGCAGCTTTCATGGCCTTCACAGGGATATTACCTGTTCCACTTTGAAGTAACCCGACAGTAATTCTTTTGCAGCCCTGTGTTATGTAGCACTTTTTTTTAAGCATTTCAATTTGCCGAGCTTTGAAGGTTCAATGTGGGTTAGTGTTGGATCAGGACTAGAGGTAGGCCCAAGTTCAAAAAACCCCCAGCCAACGAGCTCACTGGGTGATGTTGGGTGTGAATATTTTTCAGTCCAGCCTACCACACACTGTATTGTTGTGTGGATAAAGTGTGTATGTGTGTGTGTTTATGTACACACTGTCCTGAGCCCCTTGGAGGAAGAATGGGAATAAATGAATAAATAAACCAACCAACCAACCAACACAGCTGTGTTACAGGATATATTTTCCTTTTAAAGAAGAGAGCATTGGAAGCCTAGCATATCTTTGTAATCACAACTGTAAGGGCTGATTGGATGTTTGAGGAAGAAACTGCACAACTGAGCACTGTTGGTCCCAACTCAGTGCATGCTCTGTTCTTCTACCTGCCTCCAATTTGGATTGTCTTTCCGCCAGCCAAGCCCATAACTATTGCCTTCAGCCCTCTTGCTGTATATACCCAAAGGCAAAACCAACTTCAGTCTCAGCTCTGCTTAGGTAGGTGTGTTCGGAAGAGCCACCTGACCATTTGTTTCTAGTTGTTCCCTCATTAATGACCTAACGTCAACATCGGAAAGGATGTGGATGCAAAAGCCGAATACAATTAGAATATTGGGTTTCTGTTGCACTCCTCGCTCTTGCCCCCCCACATGCCTGGCTATTAAAAGTTGGCTGGCCTCAACAGAAAGGTCTTCCAGCATTTTTGAAAATTCGGCTGTGCTTTCGATTTCTGAGAGGAGGGAGCAATCAAGCATACATAACGCAATCAAGAAGGTGCGAGTGACCCTGTTAGGGATCAAGTCCTTTAGTGCTTTGTAAATTAAAATTGCTACCTTGAGCTAGGGAGTGGGTAAGAATTTTGTTCTGTTTGAGTTTCTTCATAAAGGAGATGAAGAGAATTTGGGACTTAAAAAGCAAAATCGCATGTGGGAGAAAGAGAAACAGACAAAAGTATCCAGCCAAGTGGAGAGCTTTGAGTGCTTAGCTCTTAAATGTCTGTGTTTGAAGCCATGTTTGTGGTAGTGAATCAGGATTGCTACCTCTTTTTTTTCCTAGCACGCTCCATATCCTTAACAGTTACATGGCAGAAAGGTACAACATCGTCCTCTCCATGCTAGGAACTGCTGTACCTATTAATTTTTGCTGGGGCAGATGGGTGAGGATTCCTTTCGGCCTCTTTTTGATAACATCTTACCAAAGTTCACACATTTCTTCATATATGGGACGGAAAGAATTTGAGATTTTAAACATTCAAATTCGGGACGAAGGGAAACTGACAGATTTTCCATCCCTACCTTGAGCTGTGCCTAGAACACTACAAATCATTGTTACAACTATACCTATACAGACCCCGGACCATTCTAGCCAGTTTTGCCCTGATCGGAAGGCAAGCTGCACTATTCTGAATCAGCTGTGGCCTCTGAGCATTATTCTTGGGCTGCCTTGCCTTGTACATTACAGAAGTCTTGCCTTGATGCAGGTATGGGTGACAACTTTTTAGGTGGGACTGACTATTCCGATATTTCACAGCCTCATCAGATGGAATCGTTGGAAAAATTCAAATACAACAGTGGATCTAGGCATGTCCTTAAGATGGAAGAATGTAAGGTTTTATGGGAGGCAGAACCCACAACTATCACTGTTGCCATTCCTAATGTCATTTCTCCACCCCTACTGCCTCCCTGAGATACAACCTGCATCAACTTGACACAGATTGGGGAGGAGGAGAAACACATTTGAGCAGTCTTGTTACAGCACTCTAGTCTCAAAAAAGATAAGGGCTTCAGCTTCCGCAAATTGTGTGAAACTTCAGTTATATAGTCCTGCAAAAATAACAAGCCTATTATGATCTTGTATAACTAAAAGAGAGTTCAATTTCCCTTGATTTTCTTTTTTAAAAAATGAGGTTTGAAGGCTTGCCAAAAGCTGTTTGGAGAAGAGTTGACCCAACAGAAACCCTTAATTAACAAAACACACAGCTGAAAAAAGATCCCTTGATGAGAAATGCAGGCCAAGTTTAATGAATCATAGGGGCACCTTGACCATTTGCAAGTGAGAGATCATTGTCACTTTGCCAGAAAATGAACTTCTGTCTTGCCTTTGAACAATATTGGTTTCAAAAGTCTTAGAAGCAAGGGAGTTTTGCTTTAGCAGCATTTCCAAAATCCTTCAGTGTGCTTCAATGTACTAAGCTATTCTTGTAAATACCATATAGCACACAGCGTCTCCATATGCAAGTGCAAAATAAATAAATAAATAAAAAATCCCACCCTTTTAATATGCAGACATCTGAAAAACACTTCTTTTCTAATTTTGTGAATCTGGACAAATTCGTCACAGTGTTCTAGAACTGGTAAGTTAACCCAACTTTGGTTCTTTTGCCCTGTCCTCCTGCCTGTTGGATCAATACAACTAGACTTTACATTTGGGGTGGGGAATCTTCGCTCATCCCAGATATTTGTGGACTGCATCTTCCATGATCCCTGGGCATTGGCCATGCTGGCTGTGGCGATGGGAGTTGTGGCCCTCCAGATGTTGTTGAACTATCACGGTTTCCCTACCCGTGCTTTTATCAGGGGTAGGCGAGGAGCCAGCATAGCCAATTATGAGGGGTCATGGGAGTTGTAGGCCAAAATATCTGGAGGATCAGAAGTTGCCCAACCCTGCTTCATATAAACAATACTCATTTTAGAAGCTAGGCATGCACACGGAATGTCTTTCGTGTCATTATTTTTTCTAAAGACTTATTTCATTTGTTATTTAAATTCATCTTCATTTTGTTTATTTTTTATGTCGTCTGTAGAAGTGGAGCTGATGTGGTGACTGCTCCAAGGAGGTGCCATTTTGTTTCCCAGAGCATCCTAGAACAACACAATGACCGGGTCCGCATGATTGCAGGATGGTTAACCTTGTGGGTGGTTAACACTGTGGCTTGTTAACCATCCTGTTTGTGCCAGTCATGTTGTAGGGCTGTTGTTGGGTTCTGGGGTGACTTGTTAACTATGGCAACAAGCCAATCTGGCCTTGTTCACATGACACAGGAAGGTTTGCTGCCACAAGCGTAACTATGCTAATTCCCAGCACATGTGATAGGTGAAAGAAGTTACTGTGGCTTATTTCCCCTGCCATGAACATGCAAACTTGGCCATTGTCTCAAGATATTCAAAACAAATGCAGACTCCTAGAAGTAGGGTGGCAAGGTCATTGGGTTATTTACTCCAGACAGTGGCATACTAGCAGTGGAACTATTCATGTAGTTCACTAGGTATAATTGTTGAGCAAGAATTCTTTCCATTTTAATTGAATGTAGAAAGTCAGTGCCTGTTTAAACAATTTTATCTTGAGAACAATAGCTGAACTTGTTTTGACCTCTGGTTTGGTATGTTCAAGGAGTGGATCAAGGGTTAAACTGAGCTGCAAGACAACTGCAACTCCAGACAAAAGCAGAGTCTCTGGAGTCCACCTTGCTATTCATCATGATAGATGAGCATACACACAGTATCAGAGTTCTCTCTTCATTCATTACACTTGCATCCTGCTCTCCTCCTAGGAGCTCATTGTAGTTTATATACAGGGCCGGATTAAGGCCAGCTGATGCCCTAAGCACAGCCCAATAATGGTGGCCCCTTGGCCCTTCCATTGCTTAGCCGGCAAGGCATTAAGACTCAATAAGTGCTGAAGGTGAAATAAGACATTAAAAACTCAGTTTTCTTCCAAGGCCATCATCCCCCACACCAGAACACACAACTACATTAAATATAAACTGTTTTTATTATATTTATATATTCCTTAAAATTAGATGGCTACAGCTGTGGTACTGGTACTCCGTGGTGCGCCCCCTTCCCTCGGTGCCCTCAGCACGTGCTTATAGGGCTTCATGGTTAATCCAGGGCTGCTTTTATATGATATCAAGTAGGGATGTGCACTGACCCCCCGGATCGGATCGGATAGCGGATCGGAATCGGACCTGGGGGGTCGGATCGGATCGGATCGGATCGGAGGCTGGTCGGATCGGATCGGACCAGATGTCCGATCCGGATCGGACGCCATTTTGAATGCTTTTTCCCATAGCCAAGTATTGTTTTACAAAAACGCCTATAACTTTTTCATTTTTAAAGATAGAAGGATGAAACTTGGGCACATTGTAGACTGGTTAGGGGTAGTTATCTGTGAGAAATTTCAGAAAGATTGGTGCATGCATTTTGTGGCAATTAATTTTTTAATAAATACCCAGGAATGCCTATAACTTTGTCATTTTTAAAGTTACACACATGAAACTTTGCCACATTGTAGGGGGTACCTTGGGACCTATGTGTGTGAAATTTCAGAAACGTAGGTGCTTGTCTTGTGTGGCAATTAATTTTTAGAAAAATGGGTAGTAGTGGGGTAAATACAGTTACGCCTCCCATTTTTTTATTTTTGAAGATACAAACAGGAAACTTGGGCACATTACAGGTACCACTTGCCTTGATATGTGTGTGAAATTTCAGAAACATTGGAGCTTTCCTTGTGTGGCAATTAATTTTTGAAACAATGAGGAAAGAAACACCTATAACTTTGTCATTTTTAAAGTTACACACATGAAACTTTGCCACATTGTAGGTGGTACCTTGGGACCCATGTGTGTGAAATTTCGGAAACGTAGGTGCTTGCCTTGTGTGGCAATTAATTTTTTAATAAATACCCAGGAATGCCTATAACTTTGTCATTTTTAAAGTTACACACATGAAACTTTGCCACATTGTAGGCGGTACCTTGGGACCTATGTGTGTGAAATTTCGGAAACGTAGGTGCTTGCCTTGTGTGGCAATTAATTTTAGAAAAATGGGTAGTGGTGGGGTAAATACAGTTACGCCTCCCACTTTTTTATTTTTGAAGATACAAACAGGAAACATGGGCACATTACAGGTACCACTTGGCTTGATATGTGTGTAAAATTTCAGACAGCTGGGTCCAGGCATGTGGTGGCAAGGTATTTTTGAAACAATGAGGAAAGAAACGCCTATAACTTTTTTATTTTAAAAGTTAGAAGTCTGAACATTGCTCACTTTGTAGATGGGTTAGGGGTAGATATGTGTCAGAAATTTCAGAATGATAGGTCCAGGCATTTGATGGCTATGGAATTTTTAAATTACATGTTTCAAAAAAATTTCTACAGAGGCCAGGTCTTCCCCTCCCGCTTCCCGCGAAGAAAAGGAAACACTCTCTCGTCTCGATCCCTTTGATCCTTGGTAGTATCCATTACAGGGCTCGTGTCTGCTTGAGTACAAAGTGAAAGCAGACACGAGCCCTGTAATGGATACTACCAAGGATCAAAGGGATCGAGACCAGAGTGATCCTTCCTTGCACGCATGGCTGCAAAACTCAGCTAGGCTCAGCCGTTCTGCTTGAAAAGTGAAAGGAGGAAAGGAAACACGAGCCCTGTAATGGATACTACTAGCAACTTCAAAGGGATCGAGACGAGAGAGTGTTTCCTTTTCTTCGCGGGAAGCGGGAGGGGAAGACCTGGCCTCTGTAGAAATTTTTTTGAAACATGTAATTTAAAAATTCCATAGCCATCAAATGCCTGGACCTATCATTCTGAAATTTCTGACACATATCTACCCCTAACCCATCTACAAAGTGAGCAATGTTCAGACTTCTAACTTTTAAAATAAAAAAGTTATAGGCGTTTCTTTCCTCATTGTTTCAAAAATACCTTGCCACCACATGCCTGGACCCAGCTGTCTGAAATTTTACACACATATCAAGCCAAGTGGTACCTGTAATGTGCCCATGTTTCCTGTTTGTATCTTCAAAAATAAAAAAGTGGGAGGCGTAACTGTATTTACCCCACCACTACCCATTTTTCTAAAATTAATTGCCACACAAGGCAAGCACCTACATTTCCGAAATTTCACACACATAGGTCCCAAGGTACCGCCTACAATGTGGCAAAGTTTCATGTGTGTAACTTTAAAAATGACAAAGTTATAGGCATTCCTGGGTATTTATTAAAAAATTAATTGCCACACAAGGCAAGCACCTACGTTTCCGAAATTTCACACACATGGGTCCCAAGGTACCACCTACAATGTGGCAAAGTTTCATGTGTGTAACTTTAAAAATGACAAAGTTATAGGTGTTTCTTTCCTCATTGTTTCAAAAATTAATTGCCACACAAGGAAAGCTCCAATGTTTCTGAAATTTCACACACATATCAAGGCAAGTGGTACCTGTAATGTGCCCAAGTTTCCTGTTTGTATCTTCAAAAATAAAAAAATGGGAGGCGTAACTGTATTTACCCCACTACTACCCATTTTTCTAAAAATTAATTGCCACACAAGACAAGCACCTACGTTTCTGAAATTTCACACACATAGGTCCCAAGGTACCCCCTACAATGTGGCAAAGTTTCATGTGTGTAACTTTAAAAATGACAAAGTTATAGGCATTCCTGGGTATTTATTAAAAAATTAATTGCCACAAAATGCATGCACCAATCTTTCTGAAATTTCTCACAGATAACTACCCCTAACCAGTCTACAATGTGCCCAAGTTTCATCCTTCTATCTTTAAAAATGAAAAAGTTATAGGCGTTTTTGTAAAACAATACTTGGCTATGGGAAAAAGCATTCAAAATGGCGTCCGATCCGGATCGGACCTCATCGGATCGGATCGGACCGGATCGGAGGTTGTCCGGATCGGATCGGATCGGATCGGATTTTCCCGATTTTGGGTCGGATCGGATTCGGATCGTGGATCGGATCCGATCCGATGCACACCCCTAATATCAAGTTAGTGATCTTTATCCCCTATAATGCATTCTACCAGCGCTTTACCATTTTCATTGCCCTCCAGGCTCAATTAAAACTGCTGGTATTGTCAGGGTGAGGCCCGGTCTCCCTGGTGTGGGTTCTGAATTGAATTTGGAAGCTGAGGAAGAAGACCAACCGAGACAGAAAACTGGGGAGGAAATTCTCCAAGGCTCTCCAGGAGTCAAGGAAGAATCTTCTAGGAGCTTATTGAACAGGTGGCCCAGGCTCAGAGGTCATCTTCCTTATCTCCCCCCACCCCTGCCAGAACTCAGGTTTTGTGGGAGGGTAGGGAGCATCAGAATGGACGGATCCCAGAGTCTGCCGCAAGGTCAAGTGGGTGGAGTTGAGAGGAGGTGGGAGACGGTTTGCCAGACTAGCCACATGGCAGGTGTTACAGCTTGAAGACCCACCCTGAAGGAGGGCTCCAGTAAAAGCCTGTCAGGCATGGCAGTAAACCATCTATTTCGTTGATTGGCAACTGCCTTGCTTTGTTAGGCTAAATAAGCTTAGAGGATAGTTCTTAGCATGAACACTCCCTTCAGGTGTGAAGAGGTATCTATTTACTGAATAAAGCTTTTTTGGATTGCACAGCAGACCTTTTTATTGTCTCACATCTCGGTGGGAGGGCTTAGAATCACAACAGTCTTAGCCCAAGATACTTGAAGGACTTTTTCTCCAATACAAGTCTAAGTGCAAACTTCATGTCATGGCCCCACTGCCCTCTAATGTGGGTCTGGTGGCTACATATGAGAAGGCCTTTTTGGTGGTTGCCCCCAGGCTCTAGAACTCTCTTTGCTGGAAAGCTTGCCTGAATTCCTCCCCTGTGGTCCACTGGTGGAGAGTAAAGATTCTCTTAATTCAGAGAGCTTCTTGGTGCCATAGAAAATTTAATTACCTGTTGTGCGGGTAGTATCATTATATAGTTTAAGTGGCACTGGACAGTTGTATCTAGATGGAATCAGGTGTTTCCTGTTGTTGCTCTGACTTAACAAAGACAATAAATGTTTCTTTCTGTTTTTGGTTTGACTTCCTCAGCGGTGTGTTTGCTAAACCTACTTGTGAGTGCTGTTTAGTGCTTTTGATGTTAGTGTCATTTTAAATTGTGCCATACTTGTTTTGGCTGTTTTTATGTTTTGATAGGTGCCTTAGGTATTTTATAAGGAAAGGTAGGATAAAAATATTTTTGATAAATTAGCTTCAGCGCTAAAACTGTTGCCTGCCTTCAGACATTCACAGGTTCATAGAGAAGTACAATGATCAATGGACGACCAAGCAGTGTGGCTGAAATGACCTGGAATTCCTTCTTTGTAGAAACTCTTGTTATGTCAGAATTAATTTGGGCATCCCAATTATGGCTGTAATCCTATGCATGAACACGATGTAGTTGGTCCCGTTGAAATCAGTAGGATGTGGTTCTGAATAAACATGGATATGATTTAGCTGTGTGTAAACGACCTTCTAAAAGGTGCCAAGGTGGAAGCTTATAGGAAGTGGGAATCCTTTGCATTAAGGATTGCAGAATAAACTTTCTTCACAGACGCTTGACTTCTTAATATAATTTGGGCATCAGTTTTTAATACTTGCATTATAAAAGAATCCCAGAAACATGTATTATGAGAAGAAGGACTTGGAGATTAATTAAATAGGTCCTCTGTTAGAAGACACTTCCATAACTTTTATGCATAGCATAGGTGAGCAAATACTGACTGGGTTCAAACAACATAATAACTAACAATGGTTTAAATAGTCGATGGTTGGTTATTTAACCCACCGTGGGTTATCATGTTGTGTGAAGGGAGTTTTTTAAACCAGCGGTTGGTTATTTGGCTGAAATAACCAACTAAAATAACCAATGCTGTACAGAATCGGCTATTTGAACCACTGTTGGTTATTGTGTTGGGTGGAGGGCACCGTTGGTTATTTCCTCGGCCACCATTAGTTATTTCACCAGCCATAGAGTTGCAAGGCAAGAGTGATCAAAGCAGTGGTTGCTGCTCTAGTCCAGCCAGCAGGATAGATTTTTTGGCAGCAATGGCTGATGCGATACTAGCTGGAGGACTGAGAGGGGGGATGAGTGAGTCAACTCAGTGTGAACTAATCATCAACTCAACACTGATCCTAATCCAAACCATGGTTGATTATTATCATGTTGTGTGGGGAGTACACTCTCGATAAACAACTGTTGAGCTGTTTATTACCCGACCGTTGACTATTATGTTGTCCAAAACCAGCCACTATAAATTAATAAATGAGGCAAGGCAGGTGGTTACGAGAGAGAGAGAGAGATCTGTTTCAGTGGTGGTGACCCGTCTGTGGAATGCCCTCCCCAGAGAGGCTCACCTGGTACCTATTTTATGATCTTTTGGGCACCAGGTGATTGATTGTCCTATTCTTTTAGGCATTTTTAGAATTGCTTTAGTGCTTTTAGATCGTAGCACTTTTATTTCCCTGTGTTTTTTTAACTTTGGGTTTTGTGCTTTACTGTTTTTACCTTTTGTTGCTGGTTTATCATTGCTACAGGCTTTATGATGTGTTGTTTTTATCATTGTCAGTTGTTTTGTACTTTATGTTTTAATTTACTTGTAAACTGCCCAGACTGGGCAGTTTGTAAATGTTGATAAATAAAAATAAATAAATAATAGATTATGTATGTATAGTAAGTGCAACACTTAAGAACTATGAAGACTTAAATGGTGTTAGATTTAACTGCAACTCATTTTGGAAATAAATTTTCCTCATAAGTCTATCTTTAGCTCTCATTTCTTTTTAAATGTTCAATAATCTTTCAAAGGCTGGATTAATTGAGTAACATCTTGAAGGAAAAGAGAAGAACTGTAGCACTGAATCAGACTAAATGTCCATCTAGTGTAACATTTTGCTTCCAGCAGCCAGATGACTCTGGAAGCAAAAAAATCAGGGCAAATAGATGACGGTATTTGACTCCAACACTGAATCATAAAATAGTCGAGTTGGAAAGGGCTTATAAGGCCATTGAGTCCAACCCCCAGCTCAATGCAGGAATCCACATTAAAGCATACCTGACAGATACTGTCCAGCTGCATCTTGAATGTCTCTAGTGTGGGAGAGCCCACTACCTCCCTAGGTCATTGGTTCCATTGTCGTACTGCTCTAACAGGAAGTCTTTCCTGATGTCTAGCCGGAATCTGGCTTCCTGTAACTTGAGCCCATTATTCCGTGTCTTGCACTCTGGGATGAATGAGAAGAGATCCTGGCCCTCCTCTGTGTGACAACCTTTCAAGTACTTGAAGAGTGCTATCATGTCTCCCGTCAGTCTTCTTAAGGCTAAACATGCCAAGTTCTTTAAGTCTCTCCTCATAGGGCTTTGTTTCTAGACCCCTGATCATCCTTGTTGCCCTCCTCTGGACCCCCACCCCCCACACTCATTTATTACATTTCTGTATCACCCGATTGCCAAAGCTCTCTGGACAGTTCACAAAACATCAGAACCCTAAAATACAGCTTAATGAAACAATATAGAAACATGCAGAAATATAAAACAATTTCAAACAGATGAAGATGAAAATCCAGCGTAGTTCCATTGTCATACTGCACTAACAGTCAGGACGTTTTTCCTGACTACCTGTAACTTGAACCCATTATTCCGTGTCCTGCACTCTGGGATGATCGAGAAGAGATCCTGTTCCTCCCCATGTGACAATCTTTCAATTACTTGAAGAGTGCTATCATGTCTCCTCTCAGTTTCCTCTTCTTCTCATAGGGCTTTGTTTCCAGACTCCTGATCATCCTTGTTGCCCTCCTCTGAACTCCCTCCAGCTTGTCTGCCTCCTTCTTGAAGTGTGGTGCCCAGAACTGGATGCAGTAGTCGAGATGAGGTCTAACCAGTGCCGAATAGAAGGGAACCAGTACCTCATGGTTATTCCTCATGAGTCTCCCTCTCCTTCTTTTAAAGCCTTCAAAGCTTGCAGCCTTTGCCACATAAGAACTTAAGAAGAGCTATGCTGGATCCGACCAAGGGTCCATCTAGTCCAACACTCTGTTCACACAGTAGCCAACCAGCTGTTGACTAGGGACCCACAAGCAGACTCAATGCAGGAGCACCCTTCCACCCATGTTCCCCAAGAACTGGTGTATATAGGCTTTCTGCCTCCGATACTGGAACATTTTGTAGGAATTTATACAGGCTAATTGTGTTGGAGATTCAGAACAGCATGTTGCTTCAAACATTTTTCTTAACTTCTGGCACACACTTTTGGTTTTTGGGCAACGGTTGGGAGGGAGGAAGGAAGTGATACAGCTAGAGGTGTGCACACTATATCCTTTAACCTCATTGTAATAACATGAACATAGGCATCAGAACTCAATTGTGCTTTTGTCGTCCAAGTTCAAAGGCCTTCTGGATCTGGCAGGGACATTCGCAAAAATGTAGGGAACTTGGCGAACTCAGGCTGTCAACATTGCTGTGGCATTGAGCAAAGCAGGAAGAGCAAGCTGCTTCACTCGGAAAGAAAAACTGTATTTTCATTGTGGTGATGGTTTAATATGTTCCGAAGTAAAAGCTCGGCTTGGGGGAAGAGCCCGCCAGTCCCAGTAGTATACACAAAACCTGTAAATTGGTTTTAAAAATCTGTATAATTTGGCTCTAATGCAGTCAGATGGACTGTCCTCCTAGAGGGCTGCATCCAATGTTAATCCTACTTAGAGTAGACTCATTGAAATGAATGGGACTTAAGTAAGGTGGGCAACATGCAGGATGCATGTGGCCTGCTACCCCACTGAAATTTGGTGGCATGGAAATAGTTTTTCTTTTTAAAAAAATAATAATCCAGCAGTGTGCTGCCAAAATTCAACGGCAAACCATGATAGCAGTTTGATAAGGATAAATTTCACTTGAAAACAAGCGACGTTTATCCATATTAAGCCTCTGTAGCAGTTTGCTGCTGAATTTTGTTGGCAAACGATTGGTTTTTTAAAAAATGCTGCGAGCTGTGGCAAGCATGCAGTCTTGCTGGGTGGTCCGTGTGTGTGTCTGTGTCTGTGTGAATTCGGCACTGGTTAGGCCTCATCTTGAGTATTGTGTCCAGTTCTGTGTTCAGCCTTTTTAACGAATGAGCAAACTGCCTCATATTTACAGGTTGGCAAATTGATAGTTTATTCATCCGGCGATGCAAGGATAGAATGCAACAGAGCCTTGGTTTGCAGTGAAAAGGTGGACAGCCATAGTGGATGAATTATTGCTGCAACTTTTATTAAATATCACAGGGCCCCGCCGACTGCCCTCTTGCACATCCTCAGCACCTTGAATCGTTCCCACAAACAGACTGGCAGCCAGTGAAGCTGTTGTAGCAAGTTCTAGAATGCCGGTGCAGAATGCTGCAGCCAGATTGTAGATCAGGGTCAGTTACAGGATGCTCATGGCTCCCTTGTAACAACAACTTCACTGGCTACTGGTCTGTCTCTGGGCTCTACTGAAAGTGCTGGTTATGACCTATAAAGCCAAGTATGGCTTGGGACCAGGCAATTTGAAAGACAGTATTCTCCCATACGAGCCTACCATGTTTTTTAACTTCTTCAGGGGGAAACCCTTCTCTTGATCCCACCATGATCAGAGGCATGTTTGGTCGAAACATGAGAGAGGTCCTTCTTGGTGGCTTCTCTCCGGCTTTGAAATTCCCTGCTGAGACAGGCTAGGTTGGTCCCCTCTTTGTTGCCCGTCCGCAAGCAAGCTAAGATGCCTTTATTCAGGCTAGGGTGACCCTCCCTATGAAAAGGAGGACAAGTGCTATTTGTAAGTATGCAGCACCTGGTGAAATACCCTCTTCATCACGACAGTTAAAGCAGCAAGAGCCCTGCCCTCTTTTGTATCTGGTCACTCTAGTATAGCTCCTGCAGGTTTAACTGTTGTGATGAAGAGGGAATTTCACCAGGTACTGCATGCATACAAATGACATCTTCTGAAATCCCCTTTTCTATTCAACTGTTAAAGATACAGGAGCCCTGTCCTCCTTTTAATTCAGGCACGCCTTTGGCATATAAACTGGTCTATTGCTGAAGGGGGATTTTAATTGGTTGGGCGCTGTTATATTGTTTTTTATTGCTGTGTTTTTAATTATGTTTTGACAGATATTTTTATGTTACGTTTTAATTATGATTTTGTTTTTAACCTGATTTTATTATTGTTAGCCACTTCAAGCACCATTTTTGGCAGAAAGACAGAATGTAATGTTAAAAAATGTACTGGAGGCCGCAATATTGGGCTATTCTACGTTAATCTTAGCATTAGTTGCTGACAATAGGAGATACAAGATATGCTGACTTTTGAAATATATATATATATATATATATATATATATATATATAATAGTCATGATGGAGCTTATTTATGCACTCCTCCTGTTTCTTCTTGTGCAGACATTAAAGTCCAATATGTTCATACTGGGCAACAGCTCTTTTCACTGAACTTCTGTATCTATAACAACATAGCTGTGGTATACTGTTGCCACTTGAGGCCCAAATCAAATTACATGTTGCGGTATAGAAGCCACTATGAAGGCAGAATGTGGATCTTTAATTCAAGTAAGTGAAAAATGTATGACTTGACCTAATTCATTTACATACTAATTGTGCCAGACATTTCTATGCTTCTTTCCCCCCCCACCTTTTTCTTTCTTTAAAAAAAAAAAAAAAGGAGCTGGTTTCCTAGGAAACCAGTGGCTTCATGTCAGTGCAGTAATTGTATGGAGACTGCTGTGTGTCTGACGCATTGTTCATTTGTGGACAAAAGGCAGTAAAAAAAAAAGTGAGGTGGGGGAGAAACGTAAGATTTTAACGCAACAGGGTGACATTTTTATTTTGCTGGCACATTGGATGTCCTTCTTTTCCCATGTGCTGTTAATATATACGTTTTTTGTAAAGTAAACGGATCCAAAAGTAAGAGTAGATTTGCTTAAAAAGACCTTAAGCTAGACTACATTTCTAGGCATTGTTAGACAAACACCGAATTAATCTTAGTTGAACTGGAGTCCTATCTGAACAGAAAGCACAAAAATAATAAGTAACTTCATATTTTTAATAGCCTGAAATCTTCACTGGAATAGATTCACATGTCTTTCAGCTGTCCTGACATACATTTATTTTCCGGGGAGGGGGTGATATTTGTCTCATATATCATGGCATTTGAGGCTGAGTTCTATGGTGTGAGACTGATAAAGCAGGATAGTATTGCAAGTAGACTTTGAAACTTGCCTTGGAAGTCAGTGGCCACATTCAGGCATCATTCGAAACTATTGCTTATCATAATGGGAAAGAACCCAGCCTCTTCTTGGTTTCTCACTCTCCTCCCCTTTTTCCTATAACATTTTTGTAAAGTCATTGGAAGCTTTTGCTTCCATTTATGATTAACCACAGTTTACCGTGCTAGCTGAACCCAACCAACTAGTTGATCTAAAGTACAGTTTGCTTGAAATGAGCCAGCTGTATGAATCTGGTTAGTTTCAACAAACCATAGTTGAGATAAAATCACACTTTAGGACAGGGATGGGTAACCTCTGGCCCAGCCCCTTCTGCTACAAAGGGAAGAACTCTTATCTCTGATCAGCAGGTAATCAGAGATAAGTGCTTTTCTCTGCTCCAGGAATGAAAAAGGCTGAAGCTTAGTAGGTTTGAGTCTGATTGGTGCTTGGAGGGGGTGCCACCTGGAAATCCCATGTAGCCACCTTGAGTTCTACAATGACAGAAAGGAGGGATATAATAAAAAATAAATTAAAAATTCCAATCAGCCACTGATTGGAGATGAGAGCTTTTCCCTGCAGGGCAGAGTGGGTAGGGCCAGGGGAAGAAGTTACTGAGTGATTCAGCCCTGCTTCCTTATCAGCTTTGTCCTACAGAGGTTTGTCCTGCTTACTTGTGAGTAGATGTGTTGCTCACACTTACTTCTGAGTAGACATGCAAAGGCTTGATCTTTGGAATGCTATTTGAAAGTGCTGCTGAGTGCTTCAGTCCTGCTTACTTCTGAGTAGACATGCAGATGCTGTCTTGCTTATTTGTGACATGTTGCACATCCTTCTGAGTAGACATGCTTTCTACTATAAACTGGTAACAATGAAATTTGTGTGGGATGGGTTTTTTCAGCCCCCCCTTTTGCCTTTGCCCCCCCTTTGGAATGTGCTCCCCCCCAAGAGTTTCTCTAAAATAGAATTGGGCCCTTTTTGGATGCTACAGTAAACTGGTTAATTAAGAAGGAAGTGAAAGCTTCTAATCTCCTTACAGCTGCGCTAGAGCACTATGAGAGCCAGAAGGGAGGATTGGCTCTTTCCAATCATGATAAAACATTGTTTATTTTACATCCAAATGTGGTCAGCAGCTTTGTAGTGTCTCTTCCCCAATTTTGGTCATGGGCTCCAGTGTTTCAGAAGACTGGGAAATGACTTTAAGCTGTGCAATCCATGGATTTCCAGATAAGTTCACTTGCAATGCATAATTGTAAATCTATAGTGCCTGTATTCCAGTCAAGTGGACTTTGCCCTGTGAATAAAACACTCAAGAAGTGTCATGGGAGAAAGATACAAGGATATGTGAAGAGTTTTCTACTGCCACACTAACATAAGTTTATTTTCCCACAATGACCATGTGCAATTTGATGGAAACATTTGTTCCCCTTCGTATCAGAAGTACAGCTTGCATAAAAAGTTAAATATAGCTAACACTGTGCTTTCTTCTGTCAAAACAAAACAAAACAAAACGTCTCTTCAAAGCTTTTTGTCAGGAATGGCTGGAAGTTGCTACATTTCCTGATGTTCATGTGATGATTTGTGTCTTTTTCTTCCAAGTGTTCAGCCCCCTGTCCTCCAAAAACCATGATGCTTCTAGAATGAGGTGATGGAAGAAGCATTTGGAAATCATGAGTTAATGCATCTACTGGGAATGCATTTCACAAGAGTGATGGAGTTGTTTGCAAGGGCAGGAAGGACTACTAAGTTTTGTCAACCAAGTCCTTGATTCTAGGCCAAGAACAGAACCATGCTCTATTTTGTCGACCATTTTGACGTTGCTCTGTGCAATAACTTATGTGTTTTGCATCTCATAGAGGAAAATAGTGGCACTTTTATGTACTTAATCCTGCACTTCTCATATGAATGGATTACTCTTTGGGTACTCCATGACCACATTTAACACACTGCTGAACAATCTCTTACACCTCCCATTGATTTTGTTCAGTTAGTTGGAAGTAGCTGTCTTCATGCACTAGTTTCAGAAGCAGATGTATTACTAAATTTATCAAAGCAATTTTTTTGAAATGAAAATGAAGAATAGATCTGGCTGTACCTGATTTATACATTAGTTGCAACTCAAAATACATTCAGAAACACTTCCCCTATGGAAGGGAAGGTCTGTACTAGTACTCTCCTATGTGTAAGGAGTCCAGATGCATCATGATTGCTCAAATCTAAGCACCTGGAGGAGGCTGAAAACTTGAGAAATTCTTGTGTATGTCTTTGCCAGGGATCCACAGTTTTTGCTGGTAGTCACAGCAGGCATCTGCTATTCCCTCTCTTTGCTGATTTGGCCATTTGGCAAATGGGCTTTGGAGTGCTTTGGCCTGGCCAAAGAAGGCCTCTCCCATCCCCAACTTCCTATTCTACAGGGAAATAGTTGCTCTCAAGTTTTGAAAAGATAAAGTCGGAGGGAAGTTTGTAAATCTCCCCAAAAGAAAAAAAAAAACAGGGATGGGTACGAGAAAATTAATAGGGGAAATTGGAATGTTTGCTACCCCTGGATTTTTGTGTGTGAGAAAATCCAATCATGAGGGGTAGAAGAAACACTTGTGGTTATGTTATTGTACTCACAAGCTTTGGGACGGCACACTGATGAGAGTAATCATGAGTAGTTTATTGGGGGCAAAGAAAAGCAAAATGTTCAGGTTCATCTGTGGTTGGATGGTTAAGATCATGTTGCTCCTTTTGTGCAGACGGTGTTCATCTTGTGAATGAATGAGTCGTTTATGAAATGCCAGACAAGGCCATTTCTCCTCCTCCCCTCTCTGCCCTCAGTAACCACCTACCCAGCTAGAGGAAAGAGAAGATTCTTCTCTGTCTCTTTTTTTCATTGAAAGAAAACTATTCAAATACATTATCTGTGTGTATTGTAACAGTACATGTGGCTAGGGACTGTAACACGGCAATTTAGATTAAATTTAATCAGCATGGGCAGTCTGTGTCGAATGCAGAACTCAGTGACATATCGACACTAATCCATTGTTACTGTAGAAGGTAGTTGTCATTTGTTCTGTAAAAATTGAGCCATTGTTTTCAGATTGGAGGCAGAAATTAAAAGAGGTAGATCATCCAGAATTTTACTTGGCAACAAAGTGAACCAAATGCACTCTCTCTTGGACCTGCTGTGCAACTCCTTTCTTACTTTAACAGTGTAATTCAGACAAGTAGAGTCAGAATGCGACTCCCAAATTTCTGGCCTTTTGAAAGCTAAACAATCCAATAACTAGCTGACAAGCCCATCGCATATAGATGTTTTGCTCCTTGTAAAACTGAATACCCTAGTGTGTATGCAGATGTGTGTGTGTGTGTATGTATATATAACATTTATTAAATTTATATTCCACCTATCCGATAAAAATTGTATTATGATGGCTGTATATATGCGTTGATTACATTATAAAGTATGTGATTGTTCACATTGGTAGAATAAGAGATGTGAAAGCTTAGAGAAAACTGGTGGGAAAACAGAAAAGTTTAGGGGAAAAAATCTTCACCTTCTCCCCTAAATTCTCCAAATATCACTGGGGAAAAAAGTGTGTGTGTGTGTTTTTCTTTTTTAAGTATCTGGTCTCCCCCTTTTTTCCTGTTTTTTTCCCTTTAAGGCCATCACATCCCTAGTAGAAACTGATTTTGATTAAAAGGAATACTGAGCATGCACTCTGTTAATCTAGTACAGCTCTTTTGTACATTCTAGGAATCTCTGGGGTTCCTCCTGAGATGTTTATGTGGGTTCCTTTGATGAGAAGATTCTTAATGTGTAACTGAAATGCAGCTGGGATCCTTGGGTGTGGATTTAGGTAGTTGTAAGGGGATGTTGGAAGCTGGTAAAAGAGACACTGACCAGCGCAGCTTGAGCTGGAAGGGGGAAAATAGCTGTGAGGGGAGGGGAACTGGCAGCCTGCAACACATAGCATAATCATGACAGCATCACATCATTGGGACTGTTCGAATGACACTGCAGCCCACCATAGTTATTTAACCCACAGTGAGACCGTGGGGTATGAGAGGTCGCCATTTTGAATATGCAACCTGCGCTTGAGGATTGTCGTGTTGTGTGAACCCAGCAAATGTGGGTTATATAAGGGTTGTTTAACCCTTGCATAACCCATGCTTGCTGGGTTTGCATGAGATGACAACCCCCAGGCAGGGCCTGGATATGTAATATGGTGACTGCGAGCACTGCAGCTTATCATGGGTTAAATAGCCCATGACAAGTCATGGCCTATCATCCAAATCCTATCGGTGTGGCACTTGGGTCACATTGTGGCATTGAGCAAGACTTAGAGAAGTAGAGTGCTACAATTTGAATGGGAAGGGATGCAGTGATTTGAAATCAGCATTTTGAGGAGGAGTTCTTAATTTTTTTACAAAGTTGTTTAAACCTTAAGTGTTTTCTTGTTTCAGACTCTCATCCCGCATCTCATTGCACAGTTGGACAATGATTTGCACTTGCCACATCTCTTTTAGTGTGCACATGCCTCACAATCATGTGCAATCCACAGCATGGCAGATTTGCAAGAGTTCTTGAGTTGATACTTTACTGACCTAGTTCCCACAAGATAGAAGTAGGTAGTTTGAAATCCAACCATCTGATACATAAACCTTGGACATACTGGGCCCAAAAACCATGGACATCTGGAACATTGTGTAAGCGCATGCACAATATTGAGTTTCTGTTCTAAGAATTGGTTATATTGTTGTTGTTTTTAAAAAAATTCTTGGAGCTACTTTTAACTAGCTACTTTTAACTGGCATCTACATTAGCAGATACCTTTGTTCTGCGTTTTGAGGGACAGCTGCTACTTTCCTCCAAAATTTTCCAGGATTGTTTTAAATTTTAGAGGCTGTTAACATTATAGTAATACTCTGGACCTTGGCTCGCCATGCACAAGGCAACAGATTTTTAGATGCGATAAGAGTGCCATTTCACAATCCTCATCTGGTACCACATGCGTTCCTCTCTTATGAAATCGCTGTTGTTAAAATAAGATAAATAGATAATTAGACTGTTCTTGCATGTTATACGGAAGCGTCTCTGTATGTCTTGTGCTGCTTATTCCATGTGTGAGTGCTGTTAATGTGGGGCAGAATGCAGATAGGCTATTTTTAAATGAATTGACCTGCATTATACAGTCTCATTGGAGATTGACTTGCATGTGAAAAGCTCAGGCAGCCTTAGTTCCACAGGGCTCATGTCTATGTAAGGCTGCAGTCGGCAGACTTAAATGTGTAGCTTACATCATCCAGGCAGGATCTACACTACTGCTTTATAATGGTATTGAAGTGCACTGACAACTGTTGGGGCCCATGATGCATTCCATATACCATTTCAAACTGCTTTCATAGTATTCTATCCTGCTTGATGTAGATCTGGCCTCAAACTCCTGGGTGTTGTCATCTGTTTAATCCTGCATTTCAATCTTCTTGTGCTTGAGGACTATACTGTGGTTCCTAAACTGTGAAGACTCCGGCAATTTGCAGCTTCCTCTCCAATTATTTCCCAAAGTATTTGAGTTTTTGTGTTTGTCTTAAGTGACTTGTGAGCAGACATCTTCTCTATTCTTGGTTTGTGGCATTGTGCTGAAAAGACAAGGTTCGTGAGAAAAAAGCCTATACGTGGCAGGTAGGAGGAATGTGATTTACGCACCATGAAAATTCATTCAGCAATGGCTGAACATGCAGTTGGCTGTGTTTTGCATAATAGGCCCATTGTATTGCTGGGTTCAAGGACAAAGTGCACAGAGTGCCTGATGATCATGCCAGCTTGTCATACTGTCCTTCCCCCAACCTTAGGAGAGAAATGAAATAAGCAAACTTTACAAACACACACCACGAAAATGAGGATCTTTTAAAAACAACAGCAATGGGCAAGTATAGCCCCTAAACCCTGGATCCTGCCCTAAGTAGGAACATATTAAATTGTTTATCAAAGTTGTAACCCTTTGCAGGCCTTCCCTTCTGTAGAGAGGGGCTTTCAGCCCCAAGGCAAGATAAGAAGACTGTTCATTGTCCATGTGAGAGAAGGATAGCATACGTGACAAAATAATTTATGAGGATGAATTGTTAAGTGCATGGGCTATCCAGGGTCTAAGGCCTGCCCTTGCTCCCCAGGAAAGATTTCCATGCCTAGATGACCCTTGTCCATTCTCTTCCCGGCTAAAATGTGTGATCACACTAGCGCAATGTCTTGACCTTTCACAAATAAGGTGCTGTCCATATAGAAGAGTAACGGTAGGATTCTATATCCTGCACTTCTTCTACGAGGAGAACCAGTTCAATACAATTGTTTTCCACTTGCAGTAAATTTTATTTATTGTTTGCATGTCTATACCGCCGAATAGCTGAAGCTCTCTGGGCAGTTCACAATTCTGGTCTTTCTCCATATTCTAAGAAGCAACTTTATGACCATTGCTTCTAGTGAGGAAGCACTAATCTTCTCTAGGCAGAAGTATTCTGGAAAAGTGGGGAAGAAGCCCCACTGTAGTGAAATTTTCATAAAATTACCAGTTCCACTCAAGTTTTTGTGTTCCTTACGTGGCATTTCCAGCCATTCCACCTTTTCTCATACTTGTGCATTTAGGATGAAATGATGCCGACAGAGGCAGAAATGGATCTGAACAAACTTTACTTGGCAGTAATGAAGAGAAGAGAGCATTTGCTGGTATCCAAAGTGCCAAGCGTGGTGTTCTACAGGTGCACCATTGGGCTTGCTTTCCTTCCTCCTCTTTCCCATTGCAGCCTGTTGTGCTCTCTCAAAATTGATCCTGGAGCTGCATCCAGAAAGGAAAACAGGAAAACACTCTGTTTGTATTGGGGCATCTTTGAATTCTGGCCACTAGCTCCATTAAGCTACATTCAAGAATATGTCATGGATGCAGATACCTTATTTTGGTAAAATCAAGGAGAGTAAAATGATTTGGGACATATATAAAGCTTCAACTAACAGAAGGTGGAACTAGTCCTGAAGAACGATCATGGAAGAAGAGAAATTTACCTGCAATCAAGGGTCTACAAGGAAGCTTCTCAAATTGAATTCGTATACTAGGCTATATTTGCTGTTTATAAAATGTAAAGCAAAAAGCAAAATATCTAAAAAATAGCTTACATCACATTTCCCCCCTTCTTAAGCACTGTGAATTGGAAAACATCTCAGATCAGCAAACTTTAATTCTCAACTTCAAGTTGCTGGCCAGCTTCTGACATTCCCTTACATTTTAACATCAACTTTTGCAAGTTTATATACATTTCTAAATTTTTAGAAGCTTTGCAGAAGCTTAAATTGCTCATGTGGCATATATATACTCTACCTTTAAGTGTACCCACTTCTCTTTCCACATCAAAATGGTGTTGGTTAAAATATTCAAAGATGCTTGTACTATGTCTTGCACAACTGTCCTGACTAGGCATGAAGCCCAGGGGAAGCGGACTGTAATATGCCACTCGCTGTCTGTTTTATGTCACATCAGAACAGTCAGGAGTCACGTCAGCACCTTGGATAGTGCACTGCAGGAAGTGCTGGCTGAAGTATTCTCCCATAAGAAGCTGTTGTCCCAGCAAAGAACTGAAGTCAGCTGAGACCTTTAGAAGCCTGGCAGATTCTAGCTTGTCAGTGGCTCCACCATGCTGGATTCTGATTGCAGCTCTTAAGGGGCCAGTATCTCTTTCTGCTCCTGCATGGCTGAGGAACAGTACACGTTACAGGGGAGTCATCCTCAGATGATGGGAGAGCTACATATGCAGGCTGGGGTGGTATAGAACGGGGTGCAGAGGGCTCCTCTGAAGTAGGGTGACCAGTGACCCATCTGAATCCATGTCCTCCTCTGAATATGCACAGGCTCAGAATTGGGATATGACAACAAATATAGCCAAACTCAAAGTATCCACAAGGGATAGCTTGTTCAAAAACACCCCATGTCAGGAGACAGCTACACATCAAAAGCCTACAGCTTCTTGATATACACTTGCTATGTGCCAAGAGATCTTGAAGGGAGGGGGGAATTTTCACGCAAATAGTCCCTCTGTGCTTTAAGCCATGTGTTCCTCTAAGTAGGTCTTAACTCTTTTGAACAAAAATAACAAAATGAACCTGAACTTTAACGATATGTGAGAAAGTAATCTGAAAGTGGCAGTGGAGAAAATAATAGATGCCACTTTCTGAAAATTGCTTTTGACTAGTGTCCTCACAACATCCTGGACCTAGACTGGACAAGAGACCAACAATGGGGCTCTGTTAATTGGTTCCTACAGTGATTCATTTTAAAATATCAAAAGGGGAATGAAAATGAATTAGGTCAGATAAAACTTCATTAAGAAGCATATTTTGCCTGCCATGCTCTAATCCAAAGATGGTTGACAGTGTGTGTATTGTTCAAGTTACAGGAAAACTCATATCAGCAAACAGAGCTCTTCTTGATTCACATGCATTTTTGCCTCATTTTTAAAACTAGGAGGGCTCATTGCAGATAATGTTAAGAGCTGCTTAAAAAAAGCATCATTTGTCATAGGACGCTTACGTGGGCGGGTATGTGTGTGCATGCAAGCTACTGATATAGACTCAAATTGACTAATAGCTTGCACAATCCATAGTTACGTTATGGCTGAAAGCTGCTTGTCTGCTTTTGGTTTGTCTACTCAGAACGCCCCTCTTTTGGTAGATGCCATAACTGTATTTTTAGTTCAGATGTTGTGTCAAACCATTGTTCGCACAAATCACGATTTTGCAAATCCACTAAAAGCATGGTTTCTGTGGTTTTTTTGCCAGTTGTAATCTATAGCATGTACATTAAAACCACAGTTAATCATGATTTGATGTGAATTCCCAGAGCTTTTCGCAAAGCAGGCCACAGTGGAGACTGCCTAAATGCATACGGAAAAAAATGGCTCTATTTTTTTAGACCTCCCTTCAGCATTTCCTGATTTCCTCTTGCATGCAGTTCATACATTTTAAAGAACAGAAATATCAAAGGGAAGCATTGCCTTGTGGAAATCATTCCAAGAAGGAGAACTTCTCTAGAAAGTGAATACAATTCTTCTTCGTGGTCTCTGTGCATCACACATATGGGCTCGTGCCGGCGCCGAGCCCCATTCAGGAAACTTCCTGAGCTAGCCTAGCGTTTTGGCGGAAACCCCTCCCCCCACCATCTCACCGCGCATGCTCCGAGTTCCCGCCTTACCTCAGTTCTTCTTCGACCGCTTCGCTGATCGCCTCGCGGGAGACTTCCTCTGGACAAATCGTTCGTAGACCTTTCTGAAAGATAGTAAATAGGTTTTGTAGTTAGCTTAGTGTTAGTTTAGAATTGTTTTCCTCTTTAAAAAAAATTTTTTTTTCTTGTATATATTTCTCCGTTTTCTCAGGCGGGTTGCCTGCTACGGCCTATGGCGCAATCGGCGCTATTCAAACATTGTTCTCGGTGTCGAGCAAAGCTAACCCTAATGGATGGACACTCTTTGTGCATTCTATGTCTAGGGGAGGGCCATATTGTGGATACTTGTCCTCATCGTATGACCTTTTCTCGCCAAACCCAGCGTAATCGGGCCGATAGACTCCGCAGTTTACTTTGGAGTAAGGCCCTGTTGGCGCTGGATCGCCCTCGTCCAAAACAGCTACAGGTGGCCCAGTCTCCTACTGCCCTACCTTCACGCATGGAGGGAGCGTACCAGTCAACCTCTGGGGAGCGTAGGCAGATGCCAGTAAACCGCTCGAACCCAGCATCTACCTGCTCATCCCCTGTTTGGGTAGCAGCAGAGGAACCTGTGGAGGAAGTTGCCGTGAGGACATCTTCCTGAAAGCTGTTAAAGTCTCCACAACAAAAAAGACCAGCAAGCAAAAAAGTAAGGAGAAATCCAAGTCCTCAAAATCCTTGACGTCGATACCGCCATCGAAATCGGCGGTACCGAAATCTACGCCGACGTCGACACCACCGACATCGGCTCCACCGGCGCTCTCGACACTGAAGCTTCCCAGACCGGCATCATCACCAATACTGCCGGCATCGGTACTGTGCGAATCTCACCGATCGACCTCCGCGACTCCTAGGGCGACATCACTACCCCCTCGTACTTTGCTTCCGTCTTTGGGGCCGGAGGCATGCTCGTCCGAGATAGACTTTACTGACACCATTCCAATGGATCAATTGGTCATCCTCGATACCAAATGTCGCATCGAATTCAAAACCGAGCCTCACAGTCCTCTTGCGGCCAGCGTTCATGCGTCTCCGAGGTCGAGGACTTCTAGGACAAGCACCTATCGGTCTCACTCACGCTCGAGGTCGAGATCGCGGAACTGGGACTCCTATTTGGGTCGCTCTCGCAGCAGGTCACGTTGACACCGTGAGCCTCGGTACCGTTTCGACCCATATACTGGGAAACGGTTTGGGCGCATGACGCCTGTAGAGCATCCTGTGGCTTTGCAAGAAGCCTCTCAGCACCGACAGCAGGCATCGGTACCGACAGCGTCTTCAATACCAAGTCGCAGAGCACCATCTCCGACGTCGGGGGAGGATTATGCTTCTGACACATCGTCGCTACCGTCACCAGCTCCCTCGGTCCCGTCGCCATCCGACGGAGTGGGCACCATGGATAGAGCTTCACCATCGATGGAGCTGGGAACCTTTTCGGACCAAATGCAAAGGATGGCACAGTCCTTGGGCCTGGACTTGCAGCAACCTCAAGAAGCCTTAGACGACAAAATATTTGACGTTATGTACTGCGACCCGGTTCCACAATTGACCTTGCCATTAGTACCGACGTTATTGAAAACTTTTAAACAATCCTGGACAAATCCAGCAACAGTGGGGCCAACCAACTTCAAAACGGCTCGATGCCTTGTACAAGGTGAAGGAGTCGGATGCTCCTTTCTTATTCACACATCCAAAACCGAACTCCATTGTTGTAGAATCCTCGCAAGGTCGATCTGTCAGGAATCATGCCGCACCAACGGACAAGGAGGGTCATAAATTGGATTACTTTGGCCGCCGTATATACTCCGTATACCCTCCGGTGGTGGTCGACTATAGTGCATCTGTCGCAGGGAATGCCTTTCCAGCAACAAGGCCCCTCCAGGATCATTACGACAGACGCCTCTCTAGAAGGATGGGGTGCCCACCTCAACGACCTAAGCATTCAGGGAAGGTGGTCACATTCGGAGGCACGTCTTCACATCAACCTCCTAGAGTTGCTTGCGGTAAAGCGAGCACTCCACGCCTTCCAGCCACACCTCTAGGGACGGCATGTTCATATATTGTCCGACAACACCACGGTCATGTGGTACTTAAACAAAGAAGGCGGGACTCGCTCCCCTCGACTTCTTCGACTAACACTGGACATCCTCCATTGGGCTGTTCACAGGCAGATCTGCCTTTCCGCACTGCATATTGCGGGTACAGACAATGTGAAGGCAGACGCCCTCAGTCGGGAGTTCTCAAACACCCACGAATGGGAGTTGTCTCGGGACATCCTGTCTCGCCTCTTTGCAAAATGGGGCACACCCTCGATAGACCTGTTTGCGACCTCTGCCAATGCCGTTTGCCAGGACTACTGTTCCCGGGCGGGGATTGGACAGACGTCGCTCGGAGATGCATTCCAGTGGGACTGGTCCAGAGGCTTCCTCTACATGTTCCCACCTTTTCCACTAATTGCTCAAACGGTGGCAAGAGCCAGCAGGTACTCTCTGAACGCTGTTCTAGTGACCCCCTGGTGGCCGAGACAACCATGGTTCACCACCCTGTACCACCTGGCGAGACAACGGTTTTGGCACCTCCCCAGGATCCCACACCTGCTGTCCAAGGATGGGGGCAAAATATTACACCCAGACCTCCAATCCCTGAGACTCACGGCCTGGAGGATCCAACCAAGTGGGAAACCTTAACGATGCCCCCGGGCCTACGCTCCATCTTCGAGGCTTCTACAAAGCCTTCCACTAGGGCATCGTATGCCAGAAAATAGAAGCGTTTTCAAAACTTTGCAGCGACAAAAGGTTTTCGAGTTTGGGATGGCCCCATTGCGGGAATTATAGACTTCTTATTCTCCCTCCATGCAGAAGGACTGAAGCCATCTTCTATAAAGGTGTATCTCGCCGCCATCTCCGTACACCACCACAAAATTGATGGGTTTTCTGCATTTACCCATCCAGTGGCCAAAACTTTTATGAAAGGCCTTCGTAATATGTTCCCACCATTCCGCCCTATTGTCCCGCAATGGAGCCTGTCGGTGGTCCTGACTGCGCTCACGGCTAAACCATTTGAGCCATTGGCTACAATTGATCTTCGCCTACTGACATTCAAAACTGCCTTCTTAGTAGCTATCACGTCTGCTAGACGCACCTCAGAACTCGCAGCTCTGATGGTGGATCCACCTTATACTAAATTCTTTCCTGACAAGGTTGTGTTACGCCCTGATCACTCGTTTGTTCCGAAGGTTTCTTCTACATTTCATCTAAACCAGGATATTATCCTCCCTACCTTTTTCAAGGCGTCTACAGACCCCTTATGTTCTACGTTACACGCCCTGGATGTTCAGCGTACGTTAGCTTTTTATAAAAGTAGATCGGCATCATACCGAAAATCGGATAAATTATTTATATGTTACGTGAGTAAGACGAAAGGTTTGGCAGTTTCGCCTCAGCGTCTTTCTCGTTGGATTGTTGACACTATTGTTCTTGCTTATCGTGTGTCTGGCAAGTTGCCTCCCACTTCTTTCACAGCACATTCCACGAGGGGACAAGCCACATCTGCTGCCTTGGCTCACGGATCCTCGATTCCAGACATCTGCAGAACAGCAACCTGGTCTAATGCTTCGACTTTTGTCAAGCACTACAGACTGGACATCCGGGCAGCACGGGACGCTTCCTTCGGCGAGCTGTCCTATCTTCTATCTGCCAATAACTCACCAGCGTGCACACCCTCCTCCGGTAAGTCTTGCTGTTTAATCGCCCATATGTGTGATGCACAGAGACCACGAAGAAGAAATGCAGGTTGCTTACCTGTAACTGTAGTTCTTCGAGTGGTCATCTGTGCAGTCACACAACCCACCCACTATCCCCTCTTTGCTACGCTGTTGTGTCAGCAAGAGGTTTGCCATACGCGTATGCTCTGGCTATATGTTGCCTTCGTTGCGAGGCCAATGCGGTCTGAGAGAACTGAGGTAAGGCGGGAACTCAGAGCATGCGTGGTGAGATGGTGGGGGGAGGGGTTCCCGCCAAAACGCTAGGCTAGCTAAGGAAGTTTCCCGAACAGGGCTCGGCGCCGGCGCGAGCCCATATGTGTGACTGCACAGATGACCACTCGAAGAACTACAGTTACAGGTAAGCAACCTGCATTTTTTCTTGCTTCTCAGTTGAAATGCACAAAGCTACCTATGGCTAATGGAGAAATAGATTCAGTTAATGGGATGTGTTCCCAGTAGATAAGTGACAGCATGCAAAACATCTAGTGATTGTGTGCAAAGCATTTAATAATATCAGGTAGACCCTCATCCCTTGCTCTGGCTGTTCTGGTGAGATGTTTTACTGTCAGCTCTGTCTTGCTTAAATTATATTTAAAATATGTTAATTGAATAATGCTTGTTTTGTGCATTTATGAGCCAAGGCTTGAGCTGATGCAAAGGGGTTTTAACTGAAGGCAATTCATTGCTATCTCCTAGCAAAATATTGGGGGCAATTACACACACATGTGGCAAGGCTTAGTGCAGCCTGGGGATGTCCCCAGCCTGTCAACATGCCGCATGGATGCAGAGACTGCCGCGTGCATGTATACTCTTGGACTGGGATTGGTAACCACTGGAATGGAGAAATACTATTCTTCCTCAGCCAGGATCCCGAAGTCGCGGCCAGATTCCAGTTGGGAAGGGATTTGGCAAAATGCCTGCTGCTCAGAACTGTGTTTTTCATGTCGCATATGTAGCATGGCTCATCAAACGCGTAGTCTGATCTAGTTCAGCTACTGTGCTTTTCTTACACCTACACCTGGACTGACTTAACACATCACATAATGAAATGAACCAAGTTCTGCATTTCTGCTTAATCCTGATTAATCTGCTATCGTTTATTTCATATTTGGGTAGACATTCTCTGTTCACCTCCAGTTGTGTCCCATTGTATATGAGATTCTTGGAAAACTGACCATGTGAACCAGCACCCAAGAAGATTGATTCCAAATGGGTCTCGCCCAAGCTAGGTTGACCATATGGAAAGGAGGACAGGGCTCCAGTATCTTTAACAGTTGCATAGAAAAGGGAATTTCAGCAGGTGTCATTTGTATGCACGCAGCGTCTGTTGAAATTCCCTCTTCATCACAACAGTTAAGGCTGCAGGAGCCCTGCCCTCTTTTGTATCTGGTCATCTAGCATAGCTCCTGCAGCTGTTTACTGTTGTGATGAAGAGGAAATTTCACCAGGTGCTGCATGCATACAAATGACACCTGCTAAAATTCCCTTTTCTATGCAGCTGTTAAAGATACAGGAGCCCTGTCCCCCTTTTCATATGGTCACCCTAACCCAAGCTGTTGCTACTCAGAGCAGTGAGGAAACTCACACATTCCTTAAATAGAGGTAATGTTGTAGTTTCAAATGTAGATGCCATGGTATTTGTTTCATTCATACAAAAATTTTCTGGATGGCCCTGTTTAGATGACACGCTAAACCTGATG
This sequence comes from Anniella stebbinsi, assembly GCA_029215795.1. Classification (NCBI taxonomy): domain Eukaryota; kingdom Metazoa; phylum Chordata; class Lepidosauria; order Squamata; family Anniellidae; genus Anniella; species Anniella stebbinsi. The sequence continues at coordinate 208,261,179 of JARDYH010000004.1, forward strand.
GTTAAGCATTTTGAACTAAACGTTATGGCTTAACATGTCATGTGAACCGTGACTTAGTGTGTTGTGTGAACCATTCCTAACCCTGGTAGCTACATAATCATGATTTAAACACTGTCACTAACCACTTGCTGCAAAAGGGTTAGCAACCTAACCATGGCTTAGTGTGATGTCTGAACAGGCCCATTGTGTGTCAGATTGGGCTGACTTAACATGGAGACTTGATCCCAGCTGGGAACTATGAGAAAGGAAAGAGTAGTTGAATTTTCAACTTTCCTGAAGTATTCAGTCTATCTGAAAATTCCATGGTAAATAGTGGCTCAGTTCAAACATACCATGGTTTGTTCTAACAGTAATTGTGGAACTATGGTTGAGCTTCCAGATGTACAACAGGCAAACCATGACTTGGAGCTCCTTGTTGCTTTCCTTTTCCGTCTGCTTGGCACTTGGGTAGACCTAAGGCCCCCATCTCTACTGTGTAGCAGTGGCTTTGGGTAGACCTGTGGCCCAAACTGTGGTTTGTCAGTGCTCTGTGGACTGAGACATAACAGCAAACCATTTCTCTCAGATTATGATTTGCATTCAGTTCAAACCATAGTTTCAGATCAGCTCCAAATAATGGTTTGTGGGCAGGCTTGAGTTAAGACATTTTAAATAAGCCACAGTTTCATGTTATGTCTGAACCTAGCCAGTATCTTAACTGGATAGCTTGTTGTGAATGGCTTCCCATATGTATTCTAGAGCAATGGCTATTCCAGCTTTAGCAGGCCTCATATTATAAAATAAGGCTGTGCTCCAAGATAAATATCAGCATTTAATATAAAGAATGGCCTGAGTTGGAGATGTAGGAGAGCCTTCTGAACTTTTCTAATAATCAATGTAGAGGGAGAGAGTGTTACAGTTTGCCCTTTGTGATTCTTGGTGAGTATATATTATAAAATATCCTTCCTATCCTTTTGTATTCTTAGTGGATGTTGTGTGGGGCCTTTTATTTTGGTAATCTGTGCTTTGGGGTGGGATTTTTTTTTTTTTTTGCTAACTATTGAAATGTGTTTGGCTCATTTCTCTTGAAAGCCACTGAGTGCCTTCTACAACAAGATTTAATAAATCTAATTAAATGATTATTCTATCTTGACAACCAAATGCCATGAAGCAAATTTATTGACTTAAAAACAATTTAACAAACTCACAATGCAACACTGAATATGCTTTTACCTCTGAGACTTCCCTTCCCCCTATTTCTTTGAGCACTGCTGTAACCCTTTTCTTAAGCCACATTTTTTCCAAACCAAGTTCTAGTAAAAACTAGGAGCCAACCCACACATTACACGAATTGTGTAACATGTAGCTTCAGGGTTATTTTTTTATTTACTCCACTGGAAGCACAGACAGTCCCAATTTGGATTGAGACCGCTGTGCTCTTGCAAAGGAAAATTAAATCTTCTCCATAACTATTTGCTTCTCAAAACTCTCCCCACCATTGGAAGGGGGGGGGATTAAGAAAAGGGAAAAAGCCTCCATTGATGCCAACAACATAAAGAGTAAATACAGTAAATATAAATACTCTAAATAGAGTAAATAAAAAAATAACTCGGGTTTGGCAATGACTGGGTTGGCACAACACGATAACCCACACCCAAGTGGTTGAGTGTGGGTTATTGTTGAACTGTGGGTTGTTTGTTGAAACATGAATTAGTGTGTTGCCTGAACCTAGGACATTTTCCACTGAGTGGCTTGTTAACCATGCAGTGTGGCTTATTTTTCTCAAACAAGTCACCTTCAGAACCCATGGTTTGTTGTTGGGTTGGATGGTTAACAAGCCACACTGCATAATTAAAAAACCACCCTCTAGAACATGAACCTAACCCACGGTTCAAGAAACAACCCACGGCTCAACCACCACCACACTCAACAACTAAATGTGGGTTAGCTTGTTGAGGGAACAGCCCCTAGATAAGACAAGCCTGCCCGGAAGTTACCTCATCCACCAAATCTGATCTTCCCCCACAATGTACATATTTGAGAATGTGTGTGTCTCTGCTTTCAAAGGTGGTGGTGAGCTCAACATACCAGACCAAAACCATGCAAAAATTGAATGTGTGCTCCCTAGAACCTGCCCCCAAAGTTGTCTGCTATTCACTGGGGTTCAGGGACATCAACAAATGTCAAAATCACTGGCATAAATCAGTGGAGGATGGTGGCTCCAATGTGAATGAGTTCTGTTTTAGTCAGAACTCTAAAGGAGCTTATCCAAAATATGGAATTCTGACTGAAATCTGGAGCAGATTCACTAACTTACTGCCATTGGAGCCACCGGCCCTCACTGGTTTAAATGATGCATTGTACCATGTTTTTTTTCCATCTTTGCTCTTTTTAATGTTCTATTTAATGCCTTGTTTGGTAGAGTAAATTACGTTAACTGGTTACTTCTTCATAATGCTTTACCGCATGCATCTGTCATGTCGGTTTGTATTTCTTCTTCTCAGTGCAATACATTTTCCCTTATATTTTCCATCCCTTTCACTTTTGTCATATACCCTTTGATTCCACCCCCGCCCCCAGTATGCGTGCGCACGTGCATCAGAAGCTATCCCAGAGACTTGAAATTGCTCAGAGAACTTCTATATGACCCATGGGGAAACATTTATCATGAAAAGCTTCTGACCTATGCCATTTCCTTCTGAATAAGTTAACACTTACCTGTAGTAGCCTCTTAGCAACCCCCTTCTTAAACAGCATGTTTCAATTCTGCTAACGCGTGTTCTCAAACTGGCAAGAAAGGGGGATTTGTAATGGGTGGAACTGGTAGGAGGAGAGAACACTTGACCTTCTTGACCTTCTTGCACGTGTCAGTTTGGCTTCCCTGAGGCTGTTTTTTGCCAGCCAACCTCCTGCTTCTAGTCTGAACTTCCAGGTGGTTTGGGTGGTGGTGACAGAGGCCAGATCTACACCAAGCAGGATATAGCAGTATGAGAGCGGTATATAAAAGGCAAGAGCCACACTACTGCTTTATAGCGGTATTATTGGGGCTCATTGACACAAAAGCAAAAAAACAAAAGGAGGAGAGCATCCACTTAGGTCAAAAAAAGGGGGGGAGAGCAACAGGTTCTTGGAATGCTGAGATACTTTATTAATTCACGCCCAACGCGTTTCGGCCTATGTAGTTTTTTTCAAAAGGCCTTCTTCAGAGGGTTGGTAAGAGAAGTCTGCAGAAAACTCTTAACAGAATGATAGTCCCTTATGATATTCACTGACGACTGAGGATATCGCGAGTGAATATCATAAGAGACTATAATTCTGTTAAGAGTTTTCTGCAGACTTCTCTTACCAACCCTCTGAAGAAGGCCTTTTGAAAAAAAACTACATAGGCCAAAACACGTTGGGCGTGAATTAATAAAGTATCTCAGCATTCTGAGAACCTTTTGCTCTCCCCCTTTTTTGTCCATTGACACATACCACATATTGATCCAAATGTAGAGGCGGGTAAGAAATATTATTATTATTATTATTATTATTATTATTATTATCTTTATGCTTCATGGACTCTTAAAACATGATTTGTTGGATTGCAATGGGCTTTTTAAAAATCCGTTTGTTAGAACGACATACACATACTTTTCCTCCTTTGGCCAAAGGTCATTGTTGACATCCATGCCCCAGAGTTGCTTAAGAAAGGTCACCAAGAAAGAGGCATCCAGTAACCAAACGAGACAACATTTTCTCTCTTCTGCTGCTTTGATGCAGAGCCATGCTGTGGACCGAGGCAGCTGATAAGTAAGTGAAGAATCCACCCACTATCCCTGCCTGCCAGCATCCCATATTCATCCCAAACTCTCTTGTTCATGATATTCCCTCCAGTTCCTCCATCTCAGGAGGCATGGCTCCTTCCTGTGCACCCCTCCTAGTTCTGATATTTCTCTGTGTGACTGTGAGTTAAAAGAGAACCCCACTGAGTCATCTGAGGAGGCTGGGTGGAATGTGCTGTGTCTTCATACTGACAGGCTTGTTTCCAGGTGCGATTTTGTGGCCTCTAGTCCTCCTCTGCCCTTTGTAAGGCAGGAGAAAAGGCAGCGCATCTACTTAGATCAGAATACGTTTGCTTACCATGTCACTCCCTCTAATAACAAACTTGGGTGGCAAATGGCAACAGTAATATACCCCAAATGGCTGGGAATTATGAGAGCTGCAATCCATCACAACTAGAAGGCATCGGGTTGGGGAAGGCTGATCTGGAACACTTCGGTGATAGTACTGAGGAGTCTGTGGAGCTATGTGAAATAATGTAAATACTAGCGTCATGTTTGCTAGTAATCCTGCTCCTTTCTGGGAGTGGGGTTGCCCCTCAGTCCCCTCACCCCAGAGGGGCTCATGATAATGCAAATGTGGCTCATGCATCATGAATCCCCCCCTTTCTGAAATTTGCATGTGGCGAGGCCTTGGCCCCTCCCTTGCATGCCCCGATTGGCCGCCTCTGTCCCCTTCACCCACTGGTGGCGACAACCTAACTGTGTGGCTGCACCTGTGGCCTGCCCTTTGTACCAAACTGATTGGCTGAGCAGGACTGTCTGTCATCCCCCGCTGGTAGAGGGGCTACTCTGCCTGTTTGGAATGGACAAAATTGATTACTATTAAATCTTGCTCTTTGACGTTTTTCAAAGTTTCAAAATTTTCTGCACTTCTGCACAGCTTAAGCTTCAGTTTAAAACAAAAATGAGCAAAATCAGTCTGGTAGGTCTCAAGCAGTAAGCCTGTTACTACCATATTTTTATATAAGATAGCCTTTGGTGAATTTGTGTTGGTTTTACATTTGTCTAAGATGTGTGTCAGATGAACACATGTTCCACTGATGAATCCACACAAATATATGTTAGGAAATCAAGCACTCCTGCTAGTATGATCTTGTCTAGCTGCCAGTTGCTATTTGTGAAGGCTAAGAATAACATATACAGCTCATTCATGGCAAATTCTCATGCGGATGTTCTGACATGAAGCATCTCTGGACTTGTCTTAGCATCAATATGAATGTTTAGCTGTAGGTTTATGCACAGTTTGAAATATATAAACAGTTAAAGATGTAAACCTATGAAAGTTTAGACATTAAAAAGTCACACAACTCCCGGCATTCCCTAGCCATCCATGCTTTTTTCTGGACTTTTTTTCTGTCTAAACATGAGTAGGATTGCTCCCTTATAAACTTAACACTAGTCTTTAATCTAGTATGTTTTTATTCCCTAGATAGTTGCATTTCTTCTTCTGCAGCTATAGACAAAATCCATCTACGGTGCTTTTCCTATCAAACATCCTGTTCAGATCTTTCCCTCCCCTACACGCTAAGGGCAGAGTGCTATACATGTTCAGACAGAAAAAAGATAGAAAAAGCATGGCTGGTTGGGGCATGCTGGGAGTTGTAGGACTTTTTTTTCCTGTCTAAACACACACAATATTGCACCCTATATGTGAAGAAGAGGGACTGAGACTAAGATGTTGCCGCTGATTCATGTTGGCAAATGTTAACATGTTGATTTTGGCTGTGTTCATATGTAGTGCCAAACCGCACGAAGATGAGCAGGAGACTTGCATGTGCCTCCTCCCTGCCAGCACAGCTGTGAGATGTTTGCAAACAGTTGCTTCTAGTTTATATTAACTAAAGTTTATATTAACTAAAGTATGGTCCTAGGCAAACTGTAGTTAATATGAACCGTGGTTTGCTGAAACAAGTCAGCTTCATAAACAGTGGTTTGAGCTTGGCTGGTTTGAACAAACAATAGTAACGATTAACCTTAAACTTTTAAGGTTTGAACAAAACGCTAAAATGTGGTTAACCCAAAACAGAAAGCAAAAGCTTCTCATCTCCAGCGCAGCTATGAGGCAGAAGACAAAAGAGAGGGAATGCGCAGGCCCAACGCTTGATGTGGCTTTTCCCTGTGCAGGTTAATATACTAGAATGAGGCCCTTGCAAATTATGCCCATTATTTGTATCTTCCTATATTGGGGCAAGGCGAAGTGGTGAACTTGGGAAAATGTTAAAAGTTCCAAAAGTGTTAACAGAGTCATCCCTGTGCTTATGGATTTTCAGTAAGTTTTTAACTGCAGTTAAAAACACAACCCCTTTTTTCCCCCATTGTGCGTGAACTAAAGTTTGATGCTGGCGACTTTGTAATTAGAAGATCCATGGCACTTCCCAATCTTGGTTTCTATTTAAGGTGGAAAACTCCTAGACTCTTGTCTCTCTTGAACTAGTGTGTGGTTTCTAAAAGGGAGACATTTTATCTGTAAGGCAAAGCTCTTAGTCGTGACAGAAAGAATTAACTTGCCTGGTGTGCGGTGTGTATTTTTGGATAGCTGGCACGTGTAGCCTCTCCTGTAAGCAATCTGTATAACACCAGAACGCCTTCTCAATTCCGTAGGAGGGAAGAGGATAAAAGGCCGGGTAGCTTGAAGAGTGCAGCCGTGCAGCAGACGGATCCCAGGGAGACTGGGGCCAGTTGCTTTTGTAGCTTTTCTTTCATCAAGCCATCTGCACTGCCCACTGCTCCATCTCCTTGTGACTCAAAGAGATTTCCTAAGGCTTTTTTTTCTTCTGACCAGTGTGTGCCAGCAGAAAGGATTAGCCAGTAGCACTCATTCATGGATGGAAAAATACAGTACCAGGTGAAGGCTTTGTAAAATTGGGCCACAACCCAATTTAGGAAATTTTAATCAATTGATCACGTGAGCTTTATCCAGTTTAATCTATGAATGTATTTATATGTGGGTAAAAACCAGTGTGGTGTAGTGGCTAAAGCGTGGGACTGGGAGTTGGGAGATCTGGGTTCTAATCCCCACTCGGCCATGGAAACCCACTGGGTGACTTTGGGCCAGTCACAGGCTCTCAGCCCAACCTACTTCACAGGGTTGTTGTTGTGAGGATAAAATGGAGAGAAGGGTTAGGTACGCCGCTTTGGGTTCCTTGGAGGAAAAAAGGCGGGATATAAATGCAATAACAATAATAATAATAATAATAATAATAATAATAATAATAATAATAATATTTCTCAAGGAAGAAGCATGCTTTGGTTTTTAGATTATGTGCACATGTGTCATAGTACGAGTCATCCTAGAAGAGGCATTCCTGCACTGTGTGAGCGAAGTGGAGGAGGATGCCTCTTCTAAAGGGGGCTTGCTATCTGTAGTGTTTTTAAGTACCTATATATTTAAAAACCGGCGTAGTTTTAATCAGTAGGTTATAGGGGATCTTTGCAGTTCATTAAAGGTTTTTATCTATTATTAAAAATGTGTAAACTGTCCCTCCAAAACTGGATTTCAGGGTGCTGATTCAACACAGCAAGATCTGAACGGAGATGTAGGGATTGGGACCCCTATACACTTTAAGCCCTCATGCATTCAGGTGAACGCCTGAACAGGGCTACAGTTGGATCAGATTAATGGAGCAGAGAAACTCTGCTCAAACTTTACTAGACAGTACAACTCAGTGTTGTTACTACAATCACTTACCACATGGGATGAATTAACCATGGACCTTGCAATCCCGGATAATGCTGCTCACTTCCAGCGTGGTTGTTAGTGGTATTTCTGCTAAAACAGAGGTCTGTCATGACTTTGGCCCAGCTCGCATGATCACGGTGGGGGAAATAAGCCACGGTGGCTTATTTCCCCTGCTGCCTATGCGGGGGGGGGGGGGATTTCTATAATTACCCTCACTGGCATGACTTGTTGTGTCCTGTGAACCCTCCTTGAATGGCTTGTTGCCGTGGTTAACAAGCCACCCAGAACCCATGGGCTGTTTTAGGGAAACTGTGCCAGCAAGGGTAATTGTGCAAATCTCCCAGACATGCACGGAGGTGGAATTTATTTATATATATATTTATTTATTTATTGCATTTCTACCGCCCAATAGCCGAAGTTCTCTGGGCAGTTTATAAAAATTAAAACCATGAAAACCCTTCAAAATATAAAACAAACAACAGTATAAAAACATAATATAAAATACAGTATAAATGCACAACTAGGATAAAATTGAGCAGCCATGAAGAAATTAATACAGATTTAAAATACAAATTTCAACAGCAAAGTTAAAAGTTAAGGTGATGAACTGTTAAAATACTGAGAAAATAAAAAGATCTTCACCTGGTGTCTAAAAGAGTATAATGTAGGTGCCAGGTGAACCTCTCTAGGGAGCTCATTCCACAACTGGGGTACCACAGCAGAGAAGGCCCTCCTCCTGGTAGCCACCTGCCTCACTTCCTTTGGCAGGGGCTCACGGAGAAGGACCCCCAAGGATGATCTTAATGTCCTGGCAGGTACATATGGGAGGAGGTTCAGATAACCTGGCCCCAAGTCGTTTAGGGCTTTGAATGTTAGTACCAGCACTTTGAATCGGGCCTGGACCTGGACGGGCAGCCAGTGGAGCTGGAAAAGGACTGGCGTAATATGTTCTTATTGGCCAGTCCCCGTTAACAGTCTGGCTGCCCTGTTTTGTACCAGTTGAAGTATCTCAACTGTTTTCAAAGGCAGCCCCGCGTATAACACATTGCAGTAATCCAGACAAGAGGTTATCAGAGCGTGGATAACTGTAGTTAGGCTATCTCTGTCCAGATAAGGGCGCAGTTGGTATATCAGCCTAAGCTGATAAAAGGTGCTCCTTGCCACTGAGTTTACCTGTGCCTCAAGTGACAATTCCGGATCCAGGAGCACCCCGAAACAATGAAACCGATCCTTTAGGGGGAGTGCAACCCCATCCAGAACAGGGTGAATATCACCCAGCTGGACAGACAAACCACCCACAAACAGTACCTCCGTCTTTTTCTGGATTGAGTCTCAGTTTGTTGGCCCTCATCCAGTCCATTACTGTGCCCAGGCACTGATTCAGAACAGCCACTGCCTCACCTGGGTTTGATGAAAAGGAGAGGTAGAGCCGCGTATGGCTTACTTCCCCTGCCTTGATCATGCAAACTGCTTTCCCCTTTAGCTATAGTGGGAGTACGTGCCCCTCCCTTCATTATTCCATCCTGAGCATGTGTCGACGGAAATAAAATCTGTCACTTAAATTGCAAAGAGCTGCTTCCCTGACCTTTCACCTAACTAGCCTTTTTTTAAAAACTGTGGTTAGCACTATTTGTAGAAGACATTACTCAAACACCAGATGTTCTGCCCCTCACCACAAGAGTCATCCACAAAAGGCAGCGCCTTCCTGTTGACCTGGCTCATCACCACAGGTCCCTATTTTTCTCAATGTTAGTGTGGGAGCTAGTCTGCCAAAGCAAGCCGCTTATCACCAGCCTGGTCAGGCATGTTTCATTATGTGCCATTTCACCATCTTTGCTCCCTCCACATTAGGTTGCGTTTAGGTTGTCTGCAGCCCTGCAAATCTCAAGCTGTTCTTACAGGCTGCATATAAATGATACTCTATAAAGTCCCACCATCAGGGCCAGTGCATGCGCACATTTTGTTCATGTATGCCCACAAGTAAAAGCTAATTTCCAAGTGAGCTGTTAATACCCTTTTCCTAAGGAACAGACAGGATAAATGCAAGTGGGTGCCTTTCGTTTTTTATTGGTTGCTGGCTCACATACCTGGGACTTGCTCGTCTCCTGACAATTGCACACCGATGTGTCCAGTGGCGTATCTCCTTCAGATTCAAAATTTAAGTTAAGATTGGGGCAGTGATGTGCAGTGGAAAATCTTCCAGTGCTTTATTTTCCCGCAGATCACCCCCCTCCCGCCCCATTTCATAAGTTCATTAGTACAATGAATGGATGCCAATTGCAAATAACAGTATTCAGCAAGCTTTGGCAGTTTCAAAGTTGTAGATGGGTGGCTGTCAGCATGTCATGCACAGTTCATTAGGTTGCTAAGATTTATTAGTGTGTTAACAGTTTGCAGTCCATCTTGTGTTTTTTCTTGAATTTAAACAGTGCAAGGGTAGTACATACTATTGTCTTCAAAATTTTACAAGAAATCCAGTAAAAATTTCTACATAATCTAGCATGTAAATCACATTAAATAGGCATCAACTTACCCCTCAAATATTTCAGGTCAAATACTTGTGGTGTATCGGGGCAAAAAAAATTAACATGGGGTACTTTTGAAAGCTTTGGTCTTTACTAATTGCATGTAAAATAAACATGCTAAATTTGAGCACTCTCAAGTGCGTCAGAACATTTCCCCATCAAACTGAAAATTTTCTGATGCAAATTAATTTCCTTTGCAAATTAATCCAGCTGGAGTGATTAAAAAACAAAAATTCACCAGAACTCTTCAAAGATCTATTTTTCATTGAGGCTGTTCACACAACACTCTAACCCACACTCAGCGGTTAAGTGTAGGTTGTTTTAAACCATGGGTTATCATATTGTCTGTCTTGTAAATGGCTTGTTAACCATACAGTGTGGCTTATTTTCTCTAACAAGCCACCTTAAGAACCATGGATTGTTGTTGGGTTGTTCAGGGTGGTTAACACCATAGATTCTGCACATGCAGAGCTTTATTGAAAGCCTGATTCATGTTTTGAATTGCTCTATGGATGCTTATACATTATTAGCTATGTGATAGGAAGGAATGCTATATCCCCCTTCCTCTTTTGATGCATCCATAAACTGACCGAAACAGATAAGCTATACAAGAGTGACTTTCATGTCTGAATTGGACGATTAATGTAACCATTTTTTTTAGGGGTTTTGGCTATAGTTTGGTCTTTACTAACAAAGACCCTTGGGGTTGAAGCACATCTGGGACGGATGAATGTGTACTAGTGTAGCCTTCTATATGACTATTAGAAACAAGTAAGGTCTTTGTGGACTATGGACTGTTTAGTTTCCATTTTGGTATAATTTTAAATGGTTTGTTATAGAATTCAGCCCCACTAAATAATCCATTTTATTTATGGCTGGCAGTGGCTCTCCAGGGTTTCAGGTAGGAGCCCTTTCCAATCCTGCATGCAAAATGCAAAGCACCTGCTCTACCACCTCCAGCCCTTCCCATAACAGCCTATCTGCCTAAGGCACTTGTGTTCCTCCCTCCATCTGTATTCATTGTCTTCATATAGCCATGTTGGTGGCAAGAGGAGCCAAGATGAAACCGCGGAAAATGTAATCCTGCAAACTTTGCAGTGTTGGTTTTTCTTGAAGCAAGAGGAACAGCACCTTCTGGGCCCTGTATTTTTTTTAAAAAAAACCCTGCCCATATCTATATCTGATTTTCAACTTTCCACCTGGGTGCATTGAACCAGAGTGAAACATGATTCACATGATGGCCTTTGCAGTTGTGGCTTTTTTCTTTAGGTGACTCTGTTAAGACTGCTGTGCGTTTTTTGCGTTGGTAAAAATAGAGCTGGAGCAAATCATATAGTTTAATGATGCTGTGCTTCAGAAAGGGGGCATCAAGCAGTGCCTGGATAATTGCAGTTCAGTGGATTAGAATATCTTTATCTGTAATGCTGCGCCTGAAATGCCACCGGGAAGCATCTGGAAGCCTGCGCCTCCTGGACGAATGCTTTTGGGATATGAATTCAGTCAAGTGGGAACCCATCATTCATCGTTTCTTAATTCACTAACATTTAGAACGAGACTTTCCCACTGGCAGCAGTTCAAGGACAAAGATTGGGCTGCAGGCGGGAGAGACACTTCATAAATGCTATTGCATGCATCTGTTAGGTTGATATGGATTTAACAGATGCCATCAGCAGCTTGCTTTCTCATGGCAGCTCTCTGTGATTAGACATCTTGTAAAGAACTCTTGGGTCAGTTCATGGAGAACAACAGTATCGTCTGGCATCTTACAGACCTTGTGTCATAAACATTCATGACCCATAGGCCCTTTCTACACCATAGGAGTGGAGAGGGAGGGAGAGTGATCCCAGAAGTACCAAATACACACCATCGGCGCACAGGGAGTGAGGGAGGGCAATCCCAGAAGTACCTAATACTCACCATCGGCTCACAGGGACCGGCCAGGAGCCATCCCAGGCAAACAGCCTGGTGTAGAAACGGCCATAGCCAACTTTTGTCAGATGCATGAAGCAGTCATCTTAGAGGTTAGATGTGTGTGTGTGTGTGTGTGTGTGTGTGTGTGTGTGTGTATAACCTGTTTCAGCAGCAGCGTCTAATGCCTGGGAAGTGCCAAACTTTTACCATAATCTTCCCAGAGCTTAAAGACGGGGTTGGCAACTTGTGGCCCTCTAGATGTTTTGGCCTACAACTCCCATCTTATTCCACCACTGGCCATACTGGCTGGGGCTGATGAGGTTGTAGGCCAAAACATCTGGAGGACCACAAATTGCCCCACCCAGCTTAAAGCAAATGGTTCACTGTTTGACACTATAAATAGTAGGTGCAGGGGGCATGATCCAGATTGGGAACACAATAGGGGCAGGAAAGGGTTAAAGCCCAGCCCCACCTCCATGCTAGGCTCCTGATCTGGATTGGGTGCCCTGCACTTACACTAGACTTTAAAAAGGACAAAAGACATAGCTGCTTGCTACATCTGCTGATGACACCCAAATATATTTCTCTATGCCTTTGACAACAGCGTCAGCTAAGGATAGTGTGTCTCCTCTGAATGAATGCTTGGAGGCAGTAATGGGCTGGATGAGGAAAAACAAACTGAAGCTGAATCCAGACAAGACGGAGGTGCTTGCTGTCAAAGGCCACAACCTGGGTTTGGAGGTGTGTCAACCAGTTCTGGATGGGGTTACACTCCCCCTGAAAGACTGTGTTCGCAGCTTGGGGGTACTCCTGGATCCGTCGCTCCAGATGACAGCTCAGATTGATGCGATGGCCAGGAGTGCCTACTATCAGCTTCGGCTGATACGCCAGCTGCGCCCCTTCCTAGAGTTGGAAGACCTAAAATCAGTAGTGCACGTGCTGGTAACTTCGAGGCTCGACTTCTGCAATGCGCTGTACATAGGGCTACCTTTGTGCCTAGTCTGGAAACTTCAACTTGTTCAAAATATGGCAGCCAGGTTGGTCACTGGTACACCTAGGGGTGACCACATTACACCAGTTTTAAAATCACTTCACTGGCTGCCGGTCAGTTTCCGGGCAAAGTATAAAACTTCATGGTTTGGGCCCAGGCTACCTATGGGATCGCCTTCTCCCGTACAATCCGCCCCGCACTCTTAGGTCCTCTGGGAAGAACGTACTCAAGCCAGCCAGAACTAGGCTGGCGAGTGTTACCCAGAGGACCTTCTCTTCTATGGCTCCCAGACTATGGAATGGTCTGCCGGAGGAGGTTAGACAAATTGACAGTCTTCATGAATTCAAGAGAGTCATGAAGACTGTTCTCTTCCGGCAGGCCTATCCGGATGAATTTTAAATGTTTTAATGATGTGTTTCTCTTGTTTTAAAATTTTTAACTTTGTCATGCTTGTATCTGCATTGTGTTCCCCGCCTCGATCCGTAGGGAGAGGCAGGTTATAAATAATAATAATAATAATAATAATAATAATAATAATAATAATTATTATTATCTTTAATGTGTGCTCTGGCCCCCAAATTGTTATCTGAACTGGTTTTATTCTGCAACTGTGGTACTTTCAGATTTTTATTTACTCTGTTTTTTCAATAGGAGTTGGTGGTGATGACTGCCAGCTGCCTTAAAATCATATTGTGGGATACACACACACACACACACACACACACACACACACACACAGAGAGAATAGAACTTACCAAACGACTAATCTTCTTTTAGTAAGGCTACTAAGAGAAAAAGGTTGGCAGATAAGCATCCTCTGTGTCTCATCTTCATGATCTCGAGATATGTGTTTACATTAAATTGAATAGATAGTTGACTCATATATACCACTTAATGTGGTATGATTTATGTTGCAGTTCGGGTTTTTGTATTTGGATTATAGATGGTCAGGAGGGAAATGAAAAGAAGGACTTCTTGCATGTCAGTCAAGAAGAACTGTTTTCTTTTGAATGTTTAAAGCAATTGATTTTTGGTGCTTTGAAAGGCAGACCCAAATTCAGAATATAAAGAAAGTGTGACTCAAAACTTCTGAAATGTTAAGCTCAAAGTAATTGCTTTTTTACACATTTCCAAATGCCATTTATGTCCAATGGCATTTGGACATAAATGGCTTTTTTTCCAAATCTTCTGGAATATCTTTAAACTTTTAAAAGTTGCTTTTAACCTTTTTGAGTTAGCAGATAATAAAATGTCAAATTCACATGAGAGATTGACTAAAGTCTCTTTAGAAATGTAGCTGATTTGGATTTCTTGGCAAATCTCAGTTTGGTCCAAGCTTTTACTGCAAGCGTCCCCCTTTTTTTAATTGAGTCATAGAAGAAGAGAAGAACAGTTTTTGTGTTAATTACAATTGAGTATGTTTTCAATACATTCCCTGAGCAATTTCCATCCATATTATTTTTGAGCAAAAGCACAAGGATTTAATAAAACTTAACAAGGTAACATTTGTCAACTTGGAAAATCTCTAGTAATTAGAGCTACGCTGAACAATTTCTTGGCTCTTTTTAATGAAGACTTCTATTTCGTATTGTGCCTCAATGACATACTTAAAATAAAATCCTTTAGACACTAGACGGAGTAAATTGTAATCCCACTGATCCAGGTTTGTAGCACATCCCATTATTGGGAAAGCTGAAGCTTTAGAGGTGCTTAATAATTAAGCCTAGGATTTTGCTTTTGACCTATATTTAATAACAGTTGGCTTCAGTCCATGCTAACACTTGACATATCATTTATTATTCCTTACCAGCATAAGTTTTTGTGTGATTGTGTCAGTTATTTACAATTGGTTCTAAGACGCTCAATGTTAAACCTACCATATCTTACCTGTTTTAGCCCATATCTCATTCGCGCAGTAACCTATTGTATGTGTTTCCATATCCATACATTGTCTTGTTCCAGTTCCTCTAGTATTGGAATCTTGCCTGGGTCCATTTTGCATTGAGTTGTTCTACTAGAGTGAACAAAGCACCAGTTACTCATGCAACACAATCCTAATTGGTTTTATTCAAAAGTCGGCCTCACTGATTGAAGTGGGACTTAACTTGTATCTAAGTATGTTCAAAGCTGCAGTCGTAGTCTTGTGAAAATCTGTACAGGAGAGGACCCTTTCCTAAGGAGAAGAGACTTTGATTTGTGTGTTGGACCTGTGGAGAGAAGAGTTATTGAAGTCTTGATGGCTCGTCTCATCAGTGTCAGAGTATATTGGGCGGGCGCTCTTTACTAAAATTCATGCTGTGTCAAATTGTTTTCTTTTGCGTGAGCGCATCTCCAGTTGTACTTCAGAAATAGCTCTTCCCCCACCCCCCCTAGTCGTAGACATTAATAGAGCTTCTTATGTATTAAAACAGGGTGTTCATCAAGAATGTCAGTATGCCTCTAAGGTAATGCCTGAATCAATGCTTCTCATATTCTTTTATTGGTATATGTAATCATAAAACAAACGTACCGGTAGCTTTCTAAAGCAAGAGCAAGTGTAGCTATTTTAAGGCTCCTCTCATAACCTGGTATGCAAAGCTGTGGGACTTAAGGCTGCCCTTGTGGAGGCTGCTATCCATGGCAGTGCTAGGAGAGGCATTTAGGGGAATTCTGCCACGTGAAGCCATGGTTCTGTGAAGACCTTGGAGATTCCTAGCTGTATCTGATGTTAGTTCTACCTAGAACAAACCCGTTGAAATGAATGAGACTTAAGTTAGACCAACATTAGATACCACCCTTGATGTGCACTAGATGTGTGTCTTGGATCCTTTCCTAGTTTGCGATTAACAGTGGATTGTCATGACTTCTCAACCAGCATAGCCATAGGTAGTGTGTAGACCATAGTTTTGCTCCCAAACCAGAGATTGTCAATTGGAATTTCTAATGTTTTGGGAGGAAAAGTATGGCTCACTAAGCTGAAGTTGTGGTAAGCCATAGTTAACCAACTAGGAAAGGTGCCCAAGGAAGGGGACCATGCAAGCCCTGCAAGATGCTCCCAGTAGTCAAGATATATACTGGGAATGAACTGTGGAATGAGCTTTCCAGAGAGGTTCGCCTGGCATCTGCATTATACTCCTTTAGACGCCAGGTGAAGACCTTTTTATTTTCACAGTGTTTTAACAGTTCTTTGGTTTGATTTTTTTAATGTTGCTGTTTAAATTTGTAATTTAAATCCCTATTAATTTCTGCATGGCTGCTCGGTTTTTATCCTGGTTGTACTTTTATACTGTATTTCAAATTATGTTTTTATACTGTTGTTGTTTTATATTTTGAATGTTTTTTATGGTTTTAATTTTTGTAAACCACCCAGAGAGCTTCGGCTATTGGGCGGTATAGAAATGCAATAAATAAAAATAAATAATAAAATAAATTTATATATATATATATATATATATATATATATATTTCATTCTTGGTGATCGTGAGCTTCTAATCTTGGTTTCAAACTAGTTTGGCAATTGGCCACATATAGGTGAAACCAAGCTTATCGTTTGCCAGAAATGGACTGTATTTAGTGTCCTGGATCGAATCTATTGCAGTAGAAAGGAAAATCATGACTGGGCACATTAGATTTAGCTGCATTTGCAAGCTTGGCTCTTCTCATGCACAGCTATATAGATACGTCTTGGTGAAACCAGTCTTGAAAATGCTTGTGATTCTGGCACGGAGAATCACAACTCATGTCTTGTTCTGCACTCTTGTTTTGGGTCTTGAGTTCTCTGTGATGGAGCGGCCATATATATGGTATACTCTGTGTTGGAGCGGCCATACATATGCTATTCATTTCTGGAGTCATACTGGTTGTAGCTCAGCTAGCAGTGTCCCAGAGGAGAGGTTTAAGGGGGTGTGAGTATGTCTACCATATCACCTTCGTATTTGTACCCTTCTGCTTTTTGCACTGAGAATGCAGTTATGAATATGCGCAAGCCTAGAAAAAAGCAGAGCTGAAATGGGTGTCAGCTGCTCAGTTTTGTTTTGTTTTGTTTTTAAAGCCACTTCTGTATTCTCACTAGTGAAATTTGCATCTGTATGTATTCTTTTTTGTGCCTTTTTGGCCATTGCTGAACTCTGAAACAATGCACTCAGTGTTGGCGTTGTGGAAATGTAGTTTTATTAATGGATATAGTAACTAAAGTGAAATATATACTAAACATTACCTCAGAGTTTGAAGACACAACTTAAGTGCAGTGCAGAAACATGAGCCTTTGGCAAGGCTCCTGGAAAAGTTCATAACCTTGTGATTTGGCAACCTTTCAGGATCCTACCTGGGCCAACTTGTTTGAGGAGAACTACATGGAAAAGATTGCTTTTTCTGTTATTGTTGCACAAATTGTGTCTATGAAGGATTTCAGGGTGGCTCAACTTTGGATCAAATCCCCCTCAAAGAAGTGGCATCATTATAAAAATGTTTGTTCTGATGAGGCTGTGCTGTTACTAATTCAACAAATGCCTAGGAATGGTGCTGTAGAATATCGTCTGTGGGGTGGAGGGGAATCTGACAGTTTTGAGCAAAACAAATTGTTACCATAACAATGAATAAATCGGCCAACTCTCCCAAGAAAGTAACACTATAATTGGTTGCAGTAACAACCTTAGGTGCATGGAAGCCAGTATAAATTTCTCCAAATGCAAATAGGGGTTCCAGCTCTGAAGGAGGGTAATAAGGTAAATTTATGTCTTTGTTGTTAGTTCTCAGCTGTTCAGCAATCGAAGAATAATTTCCATTGTTGCATTACTTTCCAGTGTGAATGGAGCTATAGCAGATGTGCAATCTTGACCACAGCTTTTGCTATCCAAGCCCTCTAAATGTCTTCAGCGTGTGTCAAAGTGAGCTTAATTTGTTGATTCCCAGATCTTCAGTTTCAAGATAATTCTGCTAGCAGTTCCCAGTAAAGCTGCACAATTTTTGAGCTATGGTTCGGAGATTAGACATGCCCTGTAAACTCTAAATAGAATGTTGCCTTCTAAAATTATCCCCCCCCCCCCGTTACCTGATTGTCAGAATTAGGAATTGAAGAGGGGCTGAATGAGACCAAGCACCCATCTATTCTTTCATCCTGATTGCCCAGCACCTGCCAGCCAGAGACTATTAGTAAGCCGCTTTTTGGCTGAGTAACAGGATATAAATACTTCAGATGAAGAAAGTAAACAGCAAATTAAGGTGACTGCCTTCCCCTAGCAACAGGTGTCCAGAGACTTTTAATGATCATCGCTAATGCCCACGGACAGATCTCACTGAAATTTGTCTAATCCCAAATTTTAAATTAATATTTCAGTCAGCCTTGCATGGCAATCCTACCCATGTACATGGGAGAAAACCCCATTGAACTGAAAGGGACTGGCTTCTGAGTCGACACATTGACTTTAAAGTTTCAGTCTATAGAAGCCTTCCCCAACCTCCAGATGTGTTGGACTGCCCATGGCCGATGGCCATACTAGCAGGGAATTATGAGAATTGCAGTCCAACACACCTGGAGGACACCAGGTTGGGGGAAGTTTGGTCTAAAATGCATTAAGAACATAAATGTCCTCAGAAGGTAATGCAACATGTGGTAGAGTTTTAATTCTAGAGTAGTCAGTGTGGGCAACACTTGTGCGGTGACACATTCTGGAATACTTTTTCCATTGTCAACAATGTTTTCACAAAGTTTTAGCTTTATCTGTCCTCGCAGCAATCCTGTAAAATAGGTTTAGGCTGATAATAATTTGCCCAAGGCCGCTCATTGAGCTTCAAGGCTGAAAAAGGGTTAATCCAACCCCAAACTATCCACTGCCTCCTCTTGGATACTTTTTCGGAACTTGCATCTGAGGTTAGTGTGGGGTTAATCTCTCCATATAGAATCCACATTTGGGTTCAGCAAGGATTTTCATCTGTCTCGATTGGGTCAGGTTGGTTTTCAACTTTGGAGCTTTGACGGGGTGTATAATGTATGACAACTCAAGTATCATTTCCCTAATGCGTTGATATTATACTCAGACATGGACAAGTGATGAGATCAAGGTAGAATAATAATGCAAAAAACAACCTCTTGGAATGTTTGCTATCCTTACCTCTGTTTTCTCTCTTTCAGTTCCTGGGCATAGCATTTCTTGGAATTGGACTCTGGGCATGGAATGAAAAAGTAAGTTGGATATATCAAACTGCTGATATCTCACCTTCTTCTCCATATTGAATGAAATGTTGCCTTGTTTAGGATGTAGTAGCAGTGTCTTGTCAACCACATGGAGGCATGGACATCAGGTTGGCTTAGACCAATTTCTTTCAGCCCGATGGTCAAATTCCACTTTGGAGAAGCTCTCGGGGGTGCATTCCAGTGGTGGTGGTGGTGGGCAAACACAAATGGGCAGGGCGAAATACCAGCATATTTTAGCTTAAAGCCCTTACTGCCAGTAACTAGGCCTTTGGAAAGACATTTCAGCCTATCAGAACGGAGGAAAACGATGCAAAAGTCAAGAAACCAGCAAACGATAGGTGTTCAGGGGAAAGGGTTGGGAACAGAGGAAAGTCGCCTGTCCATCTGGGGAACCCTGCAGGGCCAGCCAGATTTGGCCTACAGGCTTGAGGTTCAACACCACTGGTTCAGGTTTGTCAAAGTAGCTTCAAACAATGGTTTCAGATCTTTGATTGGTCACCGGTTATAAACTAGTGCTGTGCCGAAACCCCACCTGCCCTTTTGCAACCTCTTCATTTCCTCGCGAAAGAGGACGTTGTTTTCCTGCCTCTTTCGTTGGGATGTTGAAAATTTTGGAGAAATTTCTCTGGGTGCAGGGCTTCAGTGCCAACCTTGCAGTAAGGAGGTGGCTGAGTGGTTTGCATGTGCCCCCCATTCTGTCCTCACAGCCTCTCTGGCTGCTTGACCTTCTTGGAAAGGCCCTTGGAGACTTAGCCTGGGCTCTCTCCTGTGGGGCTGCCCAGTGCTGCTGCCTGCTCAGTGCCTGAAAGCTGAGAGAGGAGTTGTTATTCTCTATGGTTGCTGCTGTTGTTTTTGTTGTTAAAAGGACTTTTAATAGCAACCAAACCAAACCAAAATGTCTCTCTCCCTGAAGACTCAAGCTCACAGTCTGGGTGTCTTATGGACTCGGCCTTGAACCTAGATGCCCAGGTTTTGGTGATGGATAGGAGTGCATTTGCACAGCTAAGGCTAGTCACACATGGTCACACATGCTTTAGTTACATTCCATTTGGACTACTGTGCTCTTCATGGGCTCTTCGAAAACTGCTCAGAAAGTCCAGCTGGTTCAGAATGCTGTAGCCAGACTATTGACTAGGGCCGGTTACAGGGAGCAAGCAACTCCTTTGTTACATCAGCTTTACTGGCTACTGACTTATAAAGCATTATACAGCTCGGGACCAGGCTACCTGAAAGGCCGCCTTCTTAAGAACTTCAGGAGAAGTCCTTCTTTCGAGACCACCACCTTCAGAGGCACATTTGGTGGCAATGTGAAAGAGGGCCTCGGTGGCTGCTCCCAGGTGTAGAACTCCTTGCCGAGGGAGGTTTGGTTCACTTCCTTTCTGCTGTCCTTGAATAAAGAACACTTTATTCACAGGCCTTTGATGTGTAAGTGGATCTGTTGAGCTGGAAACTGCTTTTACTCTGTTGTTGTCATTGCATTTTTATCATTTTTAATTGTGTTTTAATGTAGTTATCATTATTTTTATCAATGATTGTAAGCCTCCTTCAATGCTATTTTTGATAGAAATGCATGGTACAAATTGAATCAAATCAATAAATAAGTCACATCCTAAGATCTCCAGTACAAAACTGAAGGGGCGTTCTTTTATTCCTTTCCCCTACCTTCTGCTGGGTGAATCTAAAACACTTAGCATGGATGTAGGCAGTGGAGGCTGGTGGTGAATCCGCTCCGGGTTTCATTCAGAACCAGTCAGAACCCTAAAGGAACTATCCAAGGTGCTTGGTCCTTTAGAGTTGTGACTGGTTCTGACTGGTATATAGGCAACAGCAGCGGCCTCCCTCTGAGCACTTCTGTGGTGGCATCCTTGATCCTGCCAAGCAATGTGATCTCTGTGTGGGATAGTGTTGTAGTGGCTACAAAACCTCAAATTTGGGGAGAAAACAAAAGGAAACATTTAAGGTTGCGGCCTTGAACCAGTTGATTAAATTAATTTGCTAAAAAAAAAAGCACATGTGGTTAATTGGGCAAGACATTTTTTTAAATGTTCATTTCAATACAAGTACTTATAAGAACGCAAGAAGAGCCATGCTAGATCAGACCAAAAGCCAGTCTGGTCCAGCATTTTTTCCCCACAGTAGCCAGGCAGATGCCCATGGGAAGTCCACACGCTGAACTTGAGTGCAATAGCACCCTCCCATTCATGTTCCCCAGCAACTGGTATAAAGAGGTGTGCTGCCTTTGACAGTGGAAGTAGCATATACCCATCATGAATAGTAGCCTTATCACCATCTTAGAGGGATTCCCTCCAGCATGACAGTGAAGGTGGAGTGCCTGTAAAATGGTGCCTCTTAAGATGTGCCCATTCACTATAAAAAAAATAGTGAGCTTTCTAGAATTCCTGTGTGGTATCCAGCGGTATTTGTGTGGTCAGCAGGATAGATTAAAATGCATTCTCTTCCTTTAATTTGTTTTTCTGCTGTTTTAAGTGCATTGCATTATGCTTTAAGTGCATGGTAAGTGCATTTTTTTAAAAAAAGAAACAGATAAAAACATCAAGAAAAATTGATCCTGTAGTTGATGATCAATAGGTACAATCTTCGGTTATAAGAAACAAAAGAACCAAGAAGGAGGAGGAGCAGGAGAATAATAATAATAATAATAATAATAATAATAATAATAATATAAAACATGCTCAATTGTCAGGAAATTCCTGAATCAATAAAACCGCCACGAGCGAGAAAGAGATAATAATAATAATAATAATAATAATAATAATAATAATAAAAAATTTAGTTTTGGAAGTAGGGTATTGGGACTTCCTAATTTTTGCCCTGTATTTGTTCTCTGAATTATTTATTTTAAACATTTATACCTCTACATTGTCTCCCAGGAGCACTACTTGGCTTATGACAAAGTCAGTGGTTTGACAAATGAAAACTTCCTTCCAATTTATACCATAACATAAAACATCAAAATGGCAGCAGAAAACAACACTGCAACAGCCATCAAAATGTTTAAAATATTAAAATGTTTTGTTTGAAGTAGTTTTAAAGAAAGAAAACTTCCTTAGCACTGCAAGAAGTCTTCAACTCATTTCCATTTTTTTCTTTTGTTCTAACATTTTAGGCGAGTACTTGTCGAAGTGCTTAGACATTTGGGTAGCACTCTTAAAGAAGCCTTTGAATCCATGTCCCTGGCTAAATTGCAACAAACGTTCTGGCAGAAATACAACTTGAAAATAATAGTCTTTATATCTGTTGGGACAATCTCTGAAGAGAACCCAATTAATTTTAATAGCTAAGAAGTAACGTGTTTTCTCTTGCCCTGGAAATTCAGAATTAGAATTTTGAGCATTAACTTTTATATGCTATAAAAACCAACACGGAAAATTCAGATGAAAAGAACAACCCAACCCATTAAGTTTATGTTTTGCCGGATTTAATTCAGTCAGGAGTCTGTCCTGAGCAGTTTAACTTGTTGAAAACAGAGGGGTTGGAGAATCAAAACAAAAAATTACCCACTTATAATCCTATATGTAAGGATTGTATAGTAATCTTTCCTTGCAGCCGTTAGGGAGAGCAATAGAACTTGCTTACCATGCAACTAAAAACTCTCTTGACAGCTAGTCAATTGGGCCTAAAGAGAAAATGAAAATTAGCATCCTAAATTGTGAACCTGAAAAAGGAACTGTGAAAAACGTGGAGGTGGTGAACCCAGGAGGCACAATGAGCCAGACGAGTCTCTTTCTCCAGCGATTTACGTTGTCTTTTTTAATTTTAGCTTTTTCTCAGGGCAATAGGAGGAAAGGTTTTCCCCCCTTCTTCTCTATCTCATGGAGTGAAAATAGCCAATAATAGGCAGTTTCTAGCAATCAGAAGCTTAGTATTTACTCAAGAAACTTGAACCTCAAGGCTACATGAAAATTGTCGCCAGAATGCACTTGTTTTCTCTGTAAGACTAGGCCTACTGATTATATTTCAACCCACAGTGATATTAGATCAATTAGATTGCCGTATATTTATCTCTGCTAAGTCAAGCTGTCAAAACAAACACTCCTTTGCTTGATGTGCAATTCTTCAAGCTATCAAATGAAAACCGTAGTGTGATATCAATTTCTGCTGATAGTGACGTGCTTCACTTTTGATGCAGACCTATCCATCTTCCCTCTTGGTTATGCAACGGAGGGGGGGATATGTACACCACAATGCTCCTTTCCTTCCCAATTCCTTTTCATCCTGAGAATTCTGCGGCTGTTCCTTTCAGAAGTGCAGTTTGAATCTGCGAAGAGCAGCAGCAGAATAGTTGTGAGTAAGCAACCCCAGCTGGCTTTCTCTAGGGCTACACATGAAGCTTTTGCCAAAGTTTTTGGTTACTCCTTTGGACTTGCCTTTCCTGGCTTGCAAATTTTGGGTGATTCTTAGACTTTGTATGAAAGTTATGAAACCTTCTCTTTAGGATTGTCTATTGCAAGGTTATGTAGAGGGTAAATTGCTTTTATTTACTTTGATGCTACCTAAGTGCTTTCTCCCTTCTCCCTTATCTTTTACCTAAATAAAATGTCTTGATTGGAACCTGGGGTTTGATGGTGTACTCTGACATACCAAAGAATGACTGGGTTTGCACAATACACTAACCCACACTCGGTGGTTGGGTGGGGGTTGTTGAACCGTGGGTTATTGTGTTGTCTGAACGCAGCCAGGGTGGCTTGTTAGCCACGCAGTGTGGCTTATTTTTCTCAGACAAGCCACCTTGAGAACCCATGGTGTGTTGTTGGGTTGTTCAGGAAGGTTAACAAGCCACACTGCTGAAAATGTCCTGGCTTCAGACAACACGCTAACCCACGGTTCAATAAATAACTCCACGGTTGAAACACAACACACGCTCAACCACTGAGTTGTGTGAACAGCCCCACTAACTCTCTCCACCCCTGCCCCACTCCCCCATATGTGCCAGACTGTTCATCCCTCCTACATATTTGGTCTGAAGGCAGAGAGTCCAAAGGGCCAACAGATTGGATTTTGTCCAGTGGGGGTCCAAGAAAGTTTGCTAGGAGTTGTTCCCCTCCCAAACAAAAACCTTCACCTCCGTTCTAAGGCAAAATAAAGACAGCAAGTCTTAAACAAACCATGCTGGCTGGGAATGATGGGAGATGATGATGATGATGATGATGATGATAATAATAATAATAATAATAATAATAATAATAATAATTTCTATACTGCTCCATAGCCATAGCTCTCTGGGCGGTTTACAGCAATAGTTGCAGTCCAACACATCTGGAAGGCACCATCTTGGGAAGGCTGCCGTAATGGAATACTCTTCCTAGAGAGACCTGCCTGGCATTGTCTCTGATGCCTTTTGGAGCCAGGTGAATAACTTCAAACAAACAAACAAACAAACAAACAAACACCTCTGGGCAGTGTGAGCTGGTGGCTCCAATGTCAATGGGGTGGTGAATCCCCTCCAGGTTTCATTCGGAACCACTTAGAACTCTGAAAACATATCTTTTTGGACAAGCTTTCCCTGGACTAGAACGTATTCTGGTATAATATAATATTTTTAATTTTAAAAATATTGACTTTTTGTATGTTATGGTTTCAGTTGTAAACTGCCCAGAGAGCCTTGGCTATTGGTTGGTATAAAAATGTGATAGATGATAGATAGATAGATAGATAGATAGATAGATAGATAGATAGATAGATAGATAAAATAAGGGTGCTTCCAGGCCAGGAAAGGTTAATTTTATATTGGTTTTTTGCTCGGTTTTTAATCCCACTATCTTGAGGTGGCTGCTGCCTTAAATGATTAATATCTGGTTTTAAATATCAGTCCTTCTGAAAGACCTCTGGCAGACATGTAGGAGATAAATATATACTCGCTATCCCCAATTGGCGACATGCATTTTTTTGGCTATTCAGACAAAATATGTGCATCTCCTCTTAGATGCATTTTAGATTCTTCCTTTTTTTCTTCCTTTTTTGAAAGGGTAATATAGGAGGGGATGTTGAAAGAACCAGTGAATGAGGGCCTGTAAGTAACTGCTCTTGACCTGTCTCCCTGCCCCTGTATAAGGGGCGCTAGCTGGGAGCAGGATGCTGTATCCCATTGTGGCTGTCGGAGGCGAGGGGGAGAGAAAGAGAGAAAGAGAGAGAGAGAGAGACCGAGACCTGCCTATTAAAAACAAACATGTCATAGTAGTACTTTGATTTCTTTTCCAGCTTTGCATATATTTATTAGTCAGGGTTCACTGGTCATAGCGATGCATGGGAAAGCCTACCTACGATTCAATGGGAAGAAAACTACCAATATAAAGAACTATATTTGAGGCTTTCTTCTGGAGACCACCAACACTTCTTCCTTTGATTTTTCATTTCCCCTTGAATTGCAGTAGAAAGGTTGGAGATCTGTGAGAACTAGGGTGGCTCCTGCCGCATCACCAGAAGAGGGGAAATGCATCACCAGTAAAGAGGGCACAGATTTGTGTAACATTTGCATCTGCTAAATTTATATGTATACATGCAAATGTAGGAATTATTATAATACAAACAGAAATACAACACATCTCATGGTAGTGGGGAAATCTCTCACCTATATGTCTGCTGAGGCTTCTGTTCAGAAGGCAGATGTGTTGATGGGCACCTTTAAAGACCCTGCACTCCCCCCTTTTGCTTTTTTTTTGGCTTTAAACCAGACTTGTACTGGACAGCCCTTAAAATACTGGGCACTTTTCAGTAGAGGACTGACAGTCCTTAAAATAGAGGCCTGTTCTCTGTAAAGTAGGACACATGGTCTCCCTAGCGAGAGCAAAAAAAAAAAAAAAAGTTGGGGAATGCACGTTTTCCATACAGGTTTACAGTCCTTGATGCTTTGGTTCCTAATGGCACTCAACCAATGACACACCAACCCACAATGTTTTTTGGTCTGAAACAACCCACGGTGGGTAGTGTGTCATCGGGACCCGGACCGGTTTTATTTCCCAAACAGCCCACCCTTATAACCTATGGTTTGCAGTGGGGGTTGTTTTACCCACAATGGATTGGTGTGTCGTCTTAACCCGGCCAAGCCGACCCATCGCGAGCCACTTGGAAAGAGCAGCAGAACCCCCTGCCGCTCTTCCTGAATGTGGTCACAATCGCTTTTCATGACCTTTCCTAAGCTACTGCCAGCGTCCCTTTCCCTGTGCCAAAGGGCACTTTGCAGGGGTTGCCGCTGCTCCTGGCAAGCCCCCGTTCACAGTCAGAGCCCCTATTGCTTTCAATGATAGAATCCAGTTTGGCTAGGGGAAAAGGGAATAACCTAGGATATATTAACAGCCCCACCAAAATCAGAGCTACGAGCCTTCACTGATAAAGGCACCATACATGCACATAAAATGGGGCCTGGAAAATGTGAACAAAGCCCTGTATTTTGTGTAAAAAAGAAAAGGAAAAAGAATATACTTAAAAGGAGCTCTGATTGCAATGAGGATTGTGGTCGGAGGAGGGGGAGTTGGCAGGTATGGGAGACCAGGGACAGCCCCTCTGAAGTGCTTTTTGAGAACTTTGGAGGGGCTGCCACTGGCAAGGGGGAAAGGGGCACTGGGGGAAAAGGCTCTAGCTGCAGTGGGGATGGCAATTGGAGTGGGGGCAGGGAGAGGCTTGATGTCAGACATGTCAGTTTTTGTTGCCAAGTCCCTTGAGATGCCAGGTGGAGCTGGCTGGAGGACTGATAGGAAATGGGGGGGAACAAGCTACACATTGTGGGTGGTATGCCGGTTGTCTGTCGGGCACACCAACCACGCACTGTGGGTTGTTCACAAACCAACCCTCAGTACGAAGCTTGTCACCCATCGTGGGTTGGTGTGTCGTGCGAACACGCCCAATGTCTTATTGAAAGGATTGCTGAATTCAGAAACACATATTTCTTTGTTTCTTGGGGGAAAGGGAGCTGTTTTAAGTAGAGGACTAGTTTAATGCAGAAACAGTAGCCCATTTCAGTCATTTGGCACCATTGGCTATGGAGTGTGAGAAAGTTGCTGTGCAGGGAGCCCATTGTGTGTAGATCCTGTGTACATCCTAAATGATAGGGAACCCTAAGTTTGTACATCTGTAAGTGCATCGTCTCCCTCAGACTGCTGCCAACTGCACTTTAGCTGAGGGGCGCAACCAAGGCGGATGTTGCCTCTGGGGAGCCTCTTCACATTTGCGGTATCCACGGGTACTGTTGTGGAGTGGCAGTTCATGTGTTTGGACTAGGATGAGGAAGGCGTGGGTGTAATGGCCTGCTTAGCCATGAGGGTGCAAGGCGGGTAAGCATCCAAGATGAACAAGAAAAAGGAGAGAAACATCTTAGGATACTGTTGACAACTTTATTTTTTACAATAAGAATAAAGCTTTTTTTTTGCTTTTGTTTTACAATAAGGCATCCTGAGACGTTCTCCCCTTTTTTTGCATAGCCATGAACTTCCCTGAGTGGTTTTGGGAAGTCTGTGACCAGTTCAGATTTACAGGGATGAGCCCTCAGCCTTCTGCACTCTCCTCCTTGCAAGTGAGATGGAGGAGAGAGGGACAGAGAGTTCCTGAGTTCAAGGCACCTGCCTAATAGCTTGTTCCAGTAACGCTAAA
This sequence comes from Anniella stebbinsi, assembly GCA_029215795.1. NCBI lineage: Eukaryota > Metazoa > Chordata > Lepidosauria > Squamata > Anniellidae > Anniella > Anniella stebbinsi. The sequence goes on from JARDYH010000004.1 coordinate 208,288,865, forward strand.
AGATAGGTTAGCATTAGACCTGGACTAGGGCGCTATCTTTCAGCCTAACCTTTCTTCCCGAAGGTTTTCTGAGAAGATTGGGATTGGGGATGGGTTGGTGACCCATACACAGCCCTGAGCTTGGAGGAAGGATAGGATAAATATGTACTATAAATAATTGCCATAAAGTCTTGTCTGTGCATGCATGAACACAACCTCCCCTTAGCTAAGCGTCCTCATGGCTACTGACACCAAACTTCAGTCATGTCCACCTATTGGTTGACTCCTTCTAGACGGCATTTAAATACCAAATAAATGCTATTATTTTGTTTCTAGTGTGTCTTTGGCATGACCAGTTCTGAAGTCATGCAACAGACTTTTTAAATGCATGATCTTCTCTTTTTATCAGTTTGCTTTTTAATAAATTATACTGTGTATTTTTTATTGTTGATGCTCAGTTGCTTTGGACATCCCCTTAATGGGACAAATACACATCCCTGAAGCCCTGGTGAGGCAGTAAAGGTAGTTTACCTCAGCACTCACCCCCCCCCCCCATCCCAATGAATCTGTTAAGACTCTATGACCTGGTTAATACTATCTCAGTGGCTTAAACAAGCCACATTAGTCAGTGGTTCTTTCAATTCTCACATAAAGCCTCAGCATAATCCTCTAAAGCTTCCTCTTTCCAGCAACCCTGGGATCTAATGTGGACCTCTGGCCTCTTGTCACATGATCATAGTCCCAAGGTCAACCTTCTGACCAGTGCAGGCCTTAAGAGTGATCCCTCCATCTCACTTTGCAAAATGGCTGCCATTTATTTCAGACTCACTATGATTCAGACTTACTGTGAGGCTTGAGTGTGGGCCAGGGTCATCCCAAGACACATTGCTGCTTGCAGAGAAGAACAAGAGCAAGTCCCCTCCAATTCTATGTACAAAATCCAATTGGGCTAGCAGATATATCTGTGTTCAACTTTAACGTGTGGGACAGTGTTCTCCACTGCTCCTGGAAGCAGAAGGCTGACATACGGGGCACAGAGCAGGCCATATGGCACACAGCTCTCTCGTCCAACACCTGCTGCCGCCTCCTGGCATCTGCCTGAGGCAGCTTCCTCACTTGGCCTAATGGTGGGGTCGTCTTTTGGAGGGAGGCAAAAAGGAGTTCAAATTCCAAGTGCGTTCCTTTGGACAAGCTCTTCTGATTTCTGTGTGTCATAGAATTATGAGGCCTATGGTGTAAACCAGTTATGCGGTTTTCCTTCCTCTGCTTTCATCAAATAGTGTATCATTGCCCCTTTATCTTTCTATTAGGGATGTGCAGAGGATTGGGTCCGATCCACGATCCGGACCCGATCCAGGCGAAATCGGATGAAACGATCTAATCCCAATCATTTAGACCGTCAGATCGGATCTGATCCGATCTGAAGGGACCTGATCCAGATTGGAAAAAATCGGAGGATTGGACCTCCTCCCCCCTCCCCGCACTTGTGCTCTTTACCTGCTGCCTCCTTGCTGCCGTCCGCTGCTGCCCACTGCTTCCGTACTACTTTGAAACAGGCCTTGCGACCTGTTCCACAATAGAGCGACGGCGCACCGGGTAATATCATCACTTGGTGTGCCCTCACTCTACTGTGGAACAGGCCACAAGGCCTGTTCCTCAGTAGTACTGAAGCAGCGGGTGGCAGTGGATGGCAGCGAGGAGGCAGCAGGTAAGGAATGGGGGGAGGGAGGGGGAGGTCCCCCGTTACCTGCTGGCGTTCTGTGCTGCCGTCTGCTGCTTCCGTACTACTGACAAACAGGCCACAAGGCCTGCTTATCAGTAGTACGGAAGCAGTGAACGGCAGCACGGGACACCGGCAGGTAAAGAGTGTGAGTGGGGGGAGGGGGAGGGAGAGGGAGGTCCCCACTTACCTGCTGGGGCCATCCGCTTCCATCCACTGCCACCCACTGTTTCCTCACTACTGAGAAACAGGCTTTGCGGCCTGCCTCTCAGTAGTGCGCTGGGTGATGTCATCACCCGGCGCGCTACTGAGAGGCAGGCCGCAAAGCCTGTTTCTTAGTAGAAGGGACCAGTGGGCAGCAGCAGACGGAAGCGGACAGCCCTGGCAGGTAAGGAGCGCGAGTGGGGGGAGGGGGAGGGAGAGGAGGTCCCCACTTACCTGCCAGGGCCATCTGCTTCCATCTGCTGCCGCCGCTGTTTCCTTACTACTGAGAAACAGGCTTTGCGGCCTGCCTCTCAGTAGGGCGTGCTACTGAGAGGCAGGCCGCAAAGCCTGTTTCTCAGTAGTAAGGAAACAGTGGGTGGTAGCGGACGGAAGTGGACGGCCCCGGCAGGTAAGGAGAGTGAGTGGGGGGGGGGGGGAAGGACAGGGAAGGAGGGAGTTAGGTCCCCACTCACCCGCCCTCATGTTTTCTGCATAGGCTTGCATTGGGGGAAAGCTTTCTTCCCCCAATGCAAGCCTATGGCGAAAACACCTAAAATGGCATCTGATCCGAAAATCGGACGTCCAATTTTCGTATCGGAATCGGATCGGATCCGAGGGACCACGATTTTGTCCAATCTGATCCAGGGCAAAATATGAGGTCCTGATTCCGATACAATTTTTCCTCCCATGCACACCCCTACTTTCTGTTCATTTTCATGAATGTTGAACTGAGATAAATATATCAGACCTAAAAATAGATAATGCTATTCATGTTTTAATGGTAACGGTCATAATCTCTTCGACTAGGTTTAAAATTGACACATTGTTGAGTCATGTTCACCCAACTTGAAAGCCGTCTCTGTATGCCTTGTAGACTTTTATTTGTGACGATACAGGTGTTGCTGTCTTCTACTCCTGCCCTCATATCTCTATTCTCTGAATTGTAATAAACGTATCTGAAACCCCAATGTCCTAATCTAAGCAGTCACATTTTATTCACTCATAGTTTTAGCAGAGAGCTTCTAAAACATGGTCAAACAGAGGCAGATTGGTGATCTTCTTGAACTCCCAAGCAAAAGGCGGTGGTAGGTGAGAAGTTAAGAACATAGAAAGAGCTGTGGTTGAGTGGAACAAAGACCTGACTAGTCCAGCATTCTGTTTGTACAGTGGCCAACCAGATGTCCATGGGAAGCCCACGAGCAGGACATGAACACCCTAACCCTCTCATGCTTGTGTTTCACACCAACTAGTACTGAGAGGTATACTGCCTGGAGGTAATTCATAGCCATCATGACTACTAGTCATTGATAGTCTTCTCTTCCACGAACTTCACGTTTGGGGAAAAAGAATGAAATAATCCCTTAACAGATGTATAGCTGATGTGTTGTACTCATTTTGGGCTATTGAGGACACAGCAGATAGAGCCCCTCCCCTTGAGATATGCTGAGCAATTTGTGTCTCCAGTATGAGGGATGTTATAAATCAGTTGTGGGCAGAAGGTAGATCTCCAGATGTTTTGGACATCAGCTCTCAGAAATCTCTCCCAGTATGACCAGTGGTCAGAGAATTGAAGGCCAGAATGTCTGAAGATCTTTTTTTTTGCCCACCCTGGTATAAATCATCCTGCTCCACTCTGGCACCTTCTAGATGTGTTGGACTACAACTCCCATAACAGCCAGCACATCCACTGGTATGGTGGCTGGGGAGGATGGTAGTTGTAGTTGAACATATCTGGAGGGCACCAGGTTGGGACAGGCTGCCATAAACTTGAACAACATAACACAGTGTGTGACTATGCAAATGGGAAATAGTCCCATTTGAATCTCTAAATATTTCCAGAGGGGATGTAGTGAGACATTTCTTATTTCCTGGCATTGATCAAAGGGATTGAGACCAACATGACAAAATAATTTCTTTGATACTTAACTCTAACTTCAGGGATGCCCAGGTAACCGGCTAATGTTGGCTTTTGGTGTGTATTCAATTTTTAACTCTACATGATGGAATCGAGCCCAAATTCTCCCAAGATTATTTCTCCCCCATTTTTTTAAATACACTATATTCCCTGTTCCTCCCTCCAAAGTTCTCCAATGGAGAACCTAGTTGGGATATGCTGGGGGTTGTAGGACTCCCCCCCCCCCGCCTACACATGCATAGGATTGTGCCCTAAGTTAGTTTATTTTTGCTTACTCACCCTTGCCCCTCCTGTAGCAAACTTTGACTGAGATTGACTCTGGGGTGCATGTGAAGGCCAAAGAACTCCCTTGGGGTTTTGTCCAATTGCAGCCTGTTAAGAGAATCAAGGCATACTGCAAACAGCGGAGCTGAGGATTTGCCTGGACAATCATCTATTTCTCCCATCTTTGGGGAAATGCAGAATAACCCTGGGCTCAAGCCAGTGTGAGTCGCAGGAGGGAGAAGACACTAAATACATGCTTCAGTAGAATGTTTTCCCTCCCACTTTTCAAACACATTTCTACCAGCACTGGAGTTCTGCATCAGTGCAATGCAAACAACATTTTGAATGAAAAATGCATTCCTTGGCTGCATTAGTGCCAAGTGGATGGTAATATTTTGATACCTCTGTCAAAACAGAGTCACAATACTGGAAGGTGTGTCCGGCAGCTGAGATGCTTCAAGCTTAGATTTCCACAAAAACTCACATACTTGGCAGGCAGGCATGGCAGCATAATAGTTTTTTTAAAAACAAACTAAACAGTGGTTTTGTATAGGTTTGATTGTATAGAATATGCATATAAAAAAATAGCCATGACAAATGGATGACAGTCTCTTCCCAGCACCTGTCTAGCTCTTGTTGCTCAAACCAAAGAGAGGCATAATCCAGAAATTATGATCACTGCTGGTAAATGGGAACCATGAATGTGCTTCTGCCATAGCTTATTCCTACAAATTTAGGATTAAGGAGGTGGGTTTCCAGGACAGATAGAGCCTTTGGTTGACTCCAAAATGGGGCAATCGGGACTCTTTGAAATGAATGCAGGCCGTATGAAGCTAGCCCAACTAAAGCCAGTTAATACAGGTCATGCTCATTACTCCATCTCTTTGTACGGGAAGACTGTAATAGCCTTAGTGATCCTTTTGATTTTCTACCTTAAGTAGGGGAATAGCCTGGTAGGTGTAAGAGGCACCTCCTGGCTGCCTTGGGTCTGTTGTGTTTAGTATAATACAGCATGGGAGAGAATATTCCTTCAGTCAGTGGTACCTTCCCTGTTAAAGACATCCTTCACTATTTATTTCAGAGTTCAGCTTTGCTCAGGTTTGGGAAATACATACAAACTTATTTCAATGTAATTAATTACTAGATTAAAGGGCAGACGATTAACCAACTAAGGGTGCAATCCTGTGCATATTTAGGCAGAAAAAAAGTCCTACAACTCCCAACATTCCCCTGCCAACCATGCCTTTTCTTTCTTTTTGCCCATGATTTTTTTCCTGTCTAAATCCTACACATAGGATTGTGCCCTAAACTCCTTCATTGTTTAGCTCTGATCCTCTGTCCATAACAGCCACCAATGCCGACTTTGCTCAAACTCTCGCCTTCCCCATTTAACGCTTCTCTAACGTCCTGAACTGGTTCAGGCCGGATATGCGCTAAGTGGTGTGTGCCGTGACTTCCTCACAAAGGTTGTGGCCGTGTGCCTGATTGCATTGGTGGCATTTCGATGCAAAGAACTTGACAGGAAAATATCACTTTTTGTGTGTACCTGAAACCTTTTCAAATCTCTCCTGGAGATAAATGCAGAACGTCCGTCTGTTTGTTTCGGTCTGCATCTGTGTTAAAAGGGAAAGCAGAGCTGCAGTATAAACCGGATACCTCTGTAATCTGTTATTCTTTCTCTCTCTCTCTCTCTCTCTCTCTCTCTCTTTCCTTCCCTGTTCTCCCCACCCCCCACCCCAGGGAGTGCTGTCCAACATCTCCTCCATCACTGACTTGGGAGGCTTTGATCCAGTTTGGCTCTTCCTCGTAGTTGGAGGAGTGATGTTCATTTTAGGTTTTGCAGGATGCATTGGAGCTCTGCGCGAGAACACCTTTCTTCTCAAGTTTGTAAGTAACCTGCACAAGATTGCTTGAAAGGAATCTTAAACGGAGTCAACAGAAAGAGTCTTCTGGCACCTTAAAGGCTAACACATTTATTATGGCATTGGCTTTCATGGACACTGTCCGCTTCATCAGATGCATCCGGTGAAGTGGACCAATGTCCACGAAAACTTGTGTGTGTTTGTGTGGTTTCTTCTGTCTCCCGAAAGGCGGACTTGCTGGTCTTTTCATCCAGTTCAACTCTATCCTGTTCAAACGCTTTACCAGTAGCAGATGTATTACTCAAGTTTTATTAAGGCACAAGCCAAAGGCCATGGTGTCTTGAGATGAAAGCAGATGCAAAACAGCTTCATAATACTCAAAAGCATTGATTTGTGTTACCTTTGTTGCCTTTGTTGATTTGTACTAGTTTTAGGATGTTGCCTGGGTATGATTGATCTGTATGCTGCCCTGAGATCCTAGTGATATAGGGTGGGATACAAATGTATAAATAAATAAATAAGGCTCTTTCTTTATAATTTTGGGGCCAACAGTAGGGTTGCTTCATGCCTCACTGAAAAGCCAGTTAGCATAGCATCTTGGGCAATGTTTTTGCATACTCAACTCCGTTCTTCAAACATTACAAAAAGGTATAACCAACATGCTGGGGAAATACGAGGATCTATTTTCTTGCTGTGTGGAGTGTTTCTGTAATTCTTTAGCCCCTTGTCTACTCTCCTACACTCATTCTCTCTCTCTCTCCCCCCCCCCCCCCGAAAGATTTTTATGGTATTAGAAGCTGTTGAAAAGTTAAGAAAATCAATGTAATTTCTCTTATTTTGCAGAATTGTATTTTGCAATTTCCTTTCGTGTTTTGTAATTTCAAGTGCTCAAAGGCCTTACTCCTGATCACGTGCTGATCAACTCCTCCTGGCTTTGGATATTTCAGCAGGCTGGTCCCACATCCTTTCAAGCCTGTCTTTGCAACCTCTCTCTCTCTCTCTTAAAAAAAAACCAGATCCTTGGGAAACTGAATTTCCACATTCTATGAGGTTCCTGTGGAAAGACGGCAGGCACAAGGCCCTATAATCTGGATGTGAACCCTTATTCTAGAATAGCGTCCCCAACCCATCCAATTTTGATATGATCAGCACATCCTTTGCAAAGTATATCAGCAAGGTGCCCTGTCCTCCAGTTCTTAGGATTTGGCTATTAGACATGGAAGCCAAATACTGAAAGACTTGTAAAACAACTTTACTAAAATACTTATTTTTCTGCTTCACAGTTCTCAGTATTCCTGGGAATCATCTTCTTCCTGGAGCTCACAGCTGGTGTTCTGGCATTTGTTTTCAAAGACTGGATCAAAGACCAGCTTTATTTCTTTATCAACAACAACATCCGCGCATACAGAGATGACATTGATCTGCAAAACCTCATAGACTTTACACAAGAATATGTAAGTGGCCCTTCTGCTTGTACCCACTTTAGAAGATGACTTCCCCCACCCTACCCTTTCCTTTAAATTTCTCACTTGTTTATTTCTCCATAGAGAAATAAAAACAAGGTGTGATCTTAAGCACGTTCCCTGTTGAGTGTGCTTAGGGCTGCACCTTCAGGAGTTAGCTATATTTAGTAGGAAATATTTTGTAGACTTCTAGTTTTTATGGCCGTGGGGTAGTTTTGGTCATGCTTGCTTCAAGTGGATTAATGTTGTCCCCATTTTCAAAAAGAGCAAGGCGTTGATTACACATGCTGCCACAGATTTTGTCCAAATCCAGGCTTATGAGGAGCAAGTTGGTTGCTGAAGTTGTCAGGAAACGAAGCCGAAGTTCAACCATGCTCAGCCATGCAGCACATGGTACAAACATCCTGTTTAAGACCGTTGGAGTGAAATAACAGTTTCCCTTCTGGAACTTAGTACCATCCAGATTTGCATATGTACATTACATGGATCAGATGCTGCATTTTTAGTGTGCGCAATGAAGGCGGTGGAGGTACCAGGGTCTAGACTGATTTTAGGCCCGGTGCATATGCAGCCATCACTATGCTCAGCTTGAATTCAACAACTTGCTGTCTTATTGCTGGCTTTCTCTATGTGGCTAGTTCAGTAATCTTCATTATTTTTCAAGTAGGAGCTACCTTGGCTTCAGGCATAAGCGCAGAGGCCAGGGGCCCTTTCCTGAGCTGTGAGGGCATCTCTCTCCTCTTAAATCCCCCCCCGGGTCAGGTGGCACCACTGTGCACTTGGGTGGAAGCTCCCCCCCCCCACACAGCTAATTGGCTGATTGCGCCTGCATTCTCCTCTTTCTGCTTCCACCAATTTACATCTGAGGAGTGGCTGGTTTCCTGACCCCCCACCCCTGAAGCCTTCTCCCGTAGCCCAGATTAGAGCAGCCAGCCCACCTCTAAAGCAACTGACAGGGCAAAGCTAGCGAACCTCTGCTGAGTGTGAGCAGATAGTGAAGAAAGAGAGAGGGGAGCATGAGAGCGAGCGAGTTGCGCAGAGCCACATTTGAGGTGACTGAGATCCACCAGTGACCCTCAGCCACTGGACTAGTTGGTTGTATCTGGCAGCTTGCTGCATGGATTGGTGGGCTTTTTCTTCGCCACCATGTCCTGGCGTAGAGAAGATCACCCAATCCATCTGGAGCATTGCAACATCTGCCATTCTTTCAAGGATTTTTACATGTATTTTAGTGTGTTCAAACCGATACAGAGGGAATGGTTCATGTGTAGAAACAAACACCTGATACCTTTGTCATGTATTTCCAACATGGAAATAATGGTTTTAACCTGGAGTGGTAGCCACCGGGCTTTTTTGGCTCATGTTTCAAGAACTGTAATGGTCCTTTTTCTTATTTCCTGTAAAAGGGCAGGGAGATCTGGTGAATATTGCTCATCCCCCCTGGAATCATTGTTGTTGGCTTTCCTTCTTGCTCTAGTGGCAGTGCTGCGGGGCCTTTGGTGCAGACGACTGGAACCTCAACATCTATTTCAACTGCACAGACTCCAACGCTAGTCGAGAACGCTGCGGGGTTCCCTTCTCCTGCTGCACTAAAGATCCTGCTGTAAGTTGAAGCTGGGCGAAAGCCTCAGAAAAGGCCTAAAAGCATTGTGTGTTTTCCCTCTTTAATTGCATCGCTTTCTGGCTGCTTGTTGATCTTGCGCATTCAGTATCCCATGCCTGTCAATGCACCTTTCATCTTAAGAACATTCGAAGAACCATGCCAGATCAGACCAAAGGCCTCTCTAGTCCAGCATCCTGTTTCCCACATTTTGCTGACAAAATGCCTATGAGAAGCCCACAATCTGGACGTGGCGCAATAGCACCCTCCTGCTTGTGTTCCCCAGCAACTGGAGGCAATCTTCTCCAGGTCTCTCCTATGGGACTATGGTTTGTTCCTCCCAGTCCAGTTGCAGGTTTCTGTCATAGATTGCAGTCTCCAAACCAGCTGTCTAATTCTACTAGATGAGTGTTACGCAGTGAGGAAAAGAGATTATGCTAATTAGAGACTCCATACCACAAACAATTTAATTTGGTTTGCTTGGATGTCATGGTTAAGCAGCTGCTTTAACAGTATATGTTGAAGTATGATGCAGCTACTTCAGCAGGGCTTTAATTTACAAATCAGAGTGGAAAGGAGTGTAAAGATACAACAGTTTTGGTTGGCCTGCCTAGTTCTCACTGAAGTGGTAAACCTGTGGCTTGTGTGACTGAATTCTCCTGCATACCAAAAATCCCCTCCATGTGGAAAACTAGCATGTCTGGAAGAAGAATTCTGACTTAAGCTTCAAGTCTTCTGTGCGCAGGGAATTGAGTATGGAGGGGCATTCTGTCACATGAGCCCCTGTTTACGCCTCTGAAGTGGTACAGCCCAGATTCAAAACTTACTACCCCAGTTAGAATTAAACCTTTGTTTTGAGTGAGTTATTAATGGGATGAGATGGGGCAGAAGAGAGTGTTTTGATATCCATAAAATTTATTGACATACCGTTTTGTTTGTAGGAAGATGTCATTAATACTCAGTGTGGCTACGATGCCAGGCAAAAACCAGTAAGTGTTTGTTTGTTTCTCTCTGTGTAATTTCGGCGAGAGGGGATGGGCAAAATGGTGAACACCAAGCAATGTGTTGAGTGGTTTTTATTTTTTGTCATCCCATCCAGGAAGTTGACCAACAGATGGTTATTTATACAAAGGGCTGCGTCCCCCAATTTGAGAAATGGCTGCAGGACAACCTCACTATTGTTGCTGGCATATTCATTGGAATTGCATTACTGCAGGTAGACCACCCTGTATGTTTAAGAGGCTACAGATAATGAACAAAACCCAGGAAAGAAAAGCAAAAATGGGAGTAGAATAGCCCACTGGAAACCAGTGAATAAAATGATGTGTTAAATTAATTTTAAAAATGGAATAGTGTGAATGAATGCTTGGTTCATGGTAAAGAATGGCCCAATTCACATGATCACCATGGCTTAAAGAAGCCACAGTGGCTTGTTTAAGCCATGGCATGTGCCAGTGTGTGCTGGCTGACATTTACCTAATGCTCACCCGGGCACGGCTTGTTGCATCGTTCAGATCTGGGCAGCATGGCTTGTTGGAGGAGGAAGCAACCCTCAAATAACCCATGGCCTGTTGTTGGTTTTTTTGTGGGTTGTTTCTCCCTCCAACAAGCCATTCTGTCCAGGTTTGGACATGTCAAGCTGCACCTAGACTAACCCACTTTCCCCAGAGCACTTCTAGTGACTGTAATGGGACTTCTCCAGAGGTGTGGATGGCTGCCATTGTGTCTAAGACAAGGTTACATTTCAGTGACATGTATGTTGGTCCAACCCTGTTTCTGTCATTGAAGCCCAATACCAGTTAACGCTTCATAAGAACATAAGAAGAGTCATGCTGGATCAGACAAAGAGTCCATTTAGTCCAGCACCCTGTTCGCACAGTGGCCAACCAGCTGTCGACTAGGGGCCCACAAGCAGGACATGGTGCAACAGCACCCTCCCACCTACGTTCCCCAGCAACTGGTGTATATAGGCTTACTGCCTCTGATACTGGAGGTAGCACATAACCATCAGCACTGGTAGCCATTGATAGCCTTCTCCTCCAGGAATTTATCCACCCCCCTTTTAAAGCTATCCAAATTAGTGGCCATCACTACATCTTGTGGTAGAGAATTCCATAGTTTAGCTATGAATTGTATGAAGAAGTACTTTTATCTGTCCCGAATCTCCCACCAATCAGCTTTGTGGGATCCCCCCCCCCCCGTTTCTGACATTACGGGAGAGGGAGAAATGCCTCCCTGTCCACGTTCTCCACACCATGCATAATTTTGTACACCTCTATCATTTTTCCCCTTAGCCTCCTTTTTTCCAAGCTTCCGTCTCATTTTTTCCAGATATTTGGGATCTGCTTGGCTCAGAACCTGGTTAGCGATATAGAAGCTGTCAGAGCCAGCTGGTAAACTCGTTGACATGAGCGGCAAAAGGCACTGGGCAACTTCGACTCTCGGACAATTCCGGTGTGTCACGAGGACGCCAAGCTTTATGGAAATGGATGATGGGGAAGTCTCAAGTTCTCAGATAGTTGGAGCTGCATCAGACCCTTGGTCTATTCCAGAGGGAACTGCTCCAACTGCTTGCTGATAAAAGTTTTTAAAAGCTCCAGTTTGAAATATGTCGAGCCGTGAATCTCTACTGTATCCTTGACTGAGTAACTGGTGGATGCTCCTTTCTTCTTCCTTCTTCTTTTTTTTTTTTTGGTGGTAAATGGTCTGTGTCAGTTGGGACTTCAGTCGCAGCATAGTTTAGCGGGTGCGCTGTTGATTCCCTTGTTTGGTCACTGCCCAGCATGAGGCCATTCCTCTCTCTGTTGCACACCAAAGGAATGGTGTGTTTTTCAACAAACAAAAGAGACCTGGCGCTCCTCCTGGAAGAAAACCCATCAAATAGAAAACCACTTGGCTGCTTTGCTTATTGGCAAGAAATAGTCCCTCTTCCGCAGGACGTTCAAGATCTGCTCTGTAATGCCCTCTATTGGAAACCAGCAACTTTATTTCCCAGCCTCTTGCAACCTTATTTCGCAAAGGGTGGTGGTAGAAATGGGCATGGGATTTGCCAACCTCATTGGCAGGTTTAAGGGGGAACCTGCAGTTGTGCTCCTTCTTTGCGGCTTTTAAGAACTGGCAACGTGTAATATAAGAAGAGGTGTGAAACGGTGAGGTTTCACCCCAGCTTTTTGATAAAGAGAATGAGAAGTGTGGAGAAGTTGAAAGAGGGGGAAAAACACCAAATTTCAGATAAAAATGGGAAGGCGACGGAAACACATCTGTTTGGAATAGTTTGGGATCTCTTGACTTAGGATTTGATACAGTTGGATAAATGTATAAGGTCAGATCTACACCAAGCAGGATAAAACACTTTGAAAACGTTTTGAAAACTGTAAGTGGAGTGTGTCCTGGGCCCCAACAGTTGTCACTACTGTTATAAACCGTTTTAAAGCAGTAGTGTAGACCCTGCCTAGGATGCCCCTTGAAACCCTCGCTTGGTGGATCTTCTGTTCCCCTCCATTTTCTGCATGTGGTTGTTATAACCCTTTGAAAACCATTCATCGTAACTTGTTCTTGGTATCTGTTTTGAGTAAGCTTCCAACTTGTTTATTTATTAGTGTAAAAGTGGATGGAATAAGTGACAATTTGGCATCTCTTCATTTTGCAGCTAGGGTTCTCCCATGGCTTCACTTCCATTCAGTTGCCCCTGTCAGTTGCTTGCTTCTCTCTCTCTCCCTCCCTCTCTCTCTCTCTCTCTCTCTCTCTCTCTCTCTCTCTCTCATATTGAAATAGTAATGTGCTATTTAAATAGAATAAAAAGGCTTTTAAGACATGTGAAGTAACCTTTAGATTTACATTTTTGAAGCAGGTGAATTTGGCAAAGCTCCACCTTAAGGCAACAGTCGTAAAAAAGTTTTGTTATTGTTGTTGCAAGCATGTTTCATTGCGACTGGTGGGTGTTACTTTCAGTGAAGGTGTCAGGGCCTGGGTGTAGGTATGTATATTTGATTTATATTTAAGTAGCAATGAATAATGCAATGTTGATGGTGCCTTCTGTGAAAGAATGGAATTTAACTTTCCTTATCAAGAAGATGAAGTTGGGCTTAATCCAGTTATAACTGGGGGGCGGGAAGTCAATTAATTTCTTTTCAATACATGGCAGGGAAGATTAATGTCTTAAGATGGAGCACAGCCTGGAAAAAATACATTTCCAGTTACCAGTCTGCATAGCTATTTAGGAACCCTAATTTCAGAAAGAGAACTGAAGCAAATTCATGATAAACTGCTTCTTCGTTAAAAAAAAAACCCCATTTCTTTATTGTAATGGGGGCCAGAGGTTGGTGGTCTGAATCAATGCCTTCTCTAAAGGCTACTATTTTGTACCACTCTTTAAAGAACCAGGCATTCCAAATACATTTATCATGGTACCTCGTTCTCAAGAAAACCTCGAACAACCTTTTTTTGACTGAATATTGGGTGCTACCCATACTCTTGAAGATGGGCAACTGAAGACCAGCTGCAGTGGCTCTTCAAGTGGTATTTATAAACCTCTTCTCCTGAACTACATAGTTCAGTGAGCTGAGTTTAGCGCAGGTTTATGTTCTCTTAGCTTTGTTTAGGGCATGGGTGGACATGTTTGGGGAGTCTAGGGTCCACGTTCTCCCGGGAACCCCCCCTTCCTTGCAGGCCACACTCCTGCTATTGCTGGACTGCTGAAATTTGGTGGTGTAGCAGCAGCACCCCCCACACCCCCAAATTGACAGTAAACTGCCAATTTTTTTTTGCAGGTTTTTTCGGGCCAGGGGGACCTTATGTCGGCCAGACGTTGCCCACCCCTGATTTAGGGAGTTGCTGATGTGAAGTAAACAAATCCTTTTGCCTTGGAGTGGCAGGATACCAAACTGTAACATTCTGACAGAGCTTCAGGCCTTGAAAAGCTCAGAAGCAGTGTATTTCCCAAATAAGGCCAAACATCTCAAGATGCTGACATGCTACTTGCAACTATGGGTTTGTTAAAGAAACATTCCTTATTGCTTCTGCTGCTAATGTAGGTTTCTGAAGAAGGATTTCCATTCTTCTGCTTGAGCCTCGGCAGTTTTGTTATGACTGACTCTGACCTTGTTTTGTTCCTTAGCATTGTCTTTTCTCTCTCTCCCATTGCCAAGAGTGAGTTTATGCAACCATTGGTAACTGTTAAAGGTGAGGGAGAGGTGTCACCACATGGTGACTTCCTTGTCACAGTGATAAAGCTTTCTTGTTAATCTGCCACCACTATGTGAATAGGTTTATCACACCCATCATTTTGGTAAATGCCTAGTGTTTGAATTTCTGACTGGCTGTGCGGCATAAATAGGAGCTGTTGTGTTTGGTCCCAGAGAAGAGTAGAACTAAAAGAGATAAAAAGACCTGTTTTCCTAGGAACCTGGAAATTGTGTCTTGTGCATGCACAGTGGGTGTGTTTCTCTGTGTCCTTCAGGAAATTGAGAAAAACTAAATATGGTGGTGGTTGTTTTTAAAAAAGGCCCCAAACTTCTCTTTATAGTTCTTCTGCCCTATATCACTATTGCACATCGCTGAATAATTAAGATTCCTTCTGTTTATTGGTATGCGTTCCGTCAGTTTTTAACATCCTGTATATGGCGTTCAGATCTCGTAGGCTTCAAGGATCCTACGTTTGCCGCTGAAATTTAGGGAGCCCACTGGAAGAACTTCACAGATCACGCACTAGGTTAAAAACCAAGCAAGTGTCTACTAGCCACTACTGATTATGGTGGGCAGTTTCTGAATGTTGGAACCTAGTCTGTAAGGTGACTTTTAAACTGCCTGTGTGAACTAATTCCTAGACTTGTATTCCATTTCCACATTAGTTTTACAAGACACAGGGGCATGTATGTTAAATGCAGAGCAAACCTCACACTAAAATCTTGTATATCAGTAAGCATTTGTATCAAACAACCTGATTTCTCAAAAGTAGTATCTGTGTCAAGAGGGAACAGAAGCCAAGCTGACTTTTAACCAGGATCAAGTGCAAAATAGCAAGTGATGTGGAAGGGGGAGAGAGTGGCTCAGTTCGGACGACACGATAGTCAATGGTGGGGTAATAATCAACTTTACAGTTGTTCATCTAGGGGGTACTCTTCACACAACATGGTCATATATAATCAACTGTGGTGTGGATTAGGATCAGCGCTGAGTTGACTATGGCAGCATTCGGATGGCACAATAGTCAAAACAACTGACGATTGTTTCCCCCACAACGGTTGTTTATTGTGTCGTCCAAATTGAGCCAGTGTGTGTTGGGGCACATGCAGTTGTGTTCTCTGTTGCTGTGTGCCAGGCAGATTATTTTTCTTCTTAAATGGTAGCCATCACCTTGCTTTTCTTATCCACCTTTTCTGATGGGTGAATCAGTTTTGAGTCTAGTATGGGCAGGGGTTTTAGATATCTGTCTGAGAGGAAAAGGAATCTGGGGCCCTAAAATGTTCAGAACTATACCATGGAGTGTCTGGACCTCCCAAGTCAGCTCTGAAGTTTTCCCATGTGTTGGATGTTAGAAACTAATATTCCCAGCTAGTATACATGTCCTTTCTCTGTTCATCTCTTTTTAATCTTTCTGTTTTTGGTAAAAGAGAGAATCTGAAATAGTCTTCTTCAAGAGACGCAAGTAAGCGCTCCACCTTGTCTTCTAAAAACGGTAAATACGTAAAGTTTGTTGCTTGATGGCTGACTCAAATACTGCCTGCTTAACAAATTGCACATTAATTATGGATTGTGATGCTTAGCAAATCACATATGAATGTGTTGTCTGTTAGCTACCTTAGTGCGTTTCAAAACGTATGCATCTGTATCTGCTAGATATATGGTCACAGTTGTGGAGTGGCTGTGGATTAGTTCCATGTACTAGATTCAAAAGCTACTTTTCAGCATCCTCCAAATTGTAGGTCAGTGTTCAGATTTAGTTTTCCACTATGCACTTGCTTCCTGGTCCAGTGAATTAACCTGGGCAGAGGCATTGCAAACGCTATAGAGTTTTCTTATTGCTTTAAACTTTGGTTTCAATAACTGCAATATCTAGAAATACTGAATTATTTGAGCTGAGTGATCCTCTTTGGTCCAAATCTCATCACTCCAGTCCTATCCTAGGGTGACCATATGGAAAGGAGGACAGGGGCTCCTGTATCTTTAACAGTTGTATCGAAAAGGGAATTTCAGCACGTGTAATTTGTATCCATGCAGCACCTGGTGAAATTCCTTCATAATCACAACAGTTAAAGCTGCAGGAGCCCTGCCCTCTTTTGTATCTGGTCAGGAGGGCAGGGCTCCTGCAGCTTTAACTGTTGTGATGAAGCGGGAATGTCACCAGGTGCTGCATGCATGCAAATGACACCTGCTGAAATTCCCTTTTCGATACAACTCTTAAAGATACAGCAGCCCTGTCCTTTTCATATGGTCACCATATCCTATCCTTTCCAGTTTGAGGCTGTGGAAACTTTTGTGGGTGTCCCCCCCCCCCCCCTTGCTTTGATTCTCCTCTTTTCATTCAGCCAGATGCTAATTTTGTTGTGAAATCGACTCGGAACCTGGCCTTCGTTTAGGTTCCATCTGGTGTGTAAATAATCCTTTAAATGTAAATAGTAGCATGCAAATGAACTGATCCATGCCTCGGATTGTGATTCATCATAAATGTGTATTTATACTGAGAAGGATGTATGAGGTGAGTTTGCTTGCCCATTGTAAAACTTAAGCTTTGTATTGCTATTGGTTCAATCCTGGAATGCTTTAATAGCCTACCATCTAGTGTCTGCTTGGCAAAACTGCAGCTTGACGGACTGCCCACAGACTTTTGTTCAGTCAAGAGCTGCTTGGGATCTTTTCCTTTTACTGCCCGCTTGGGAAATTGATTATAGTATTACCTGCTGCAACTCCGGGAGCTTCACCTACTGCTGTGTTGTCCTAAAAATAAATCTGTATCTTCATTGCTCACACTTACCAAAGACAGCTGAAGGAAACACTCAAGGCCTGCTCTCCTGAAAGGCCTGCCTGGTTGTAACGCTAAGCACAATTCAGCAAATAGTGGCGTGGATCTGAGCCATGCTCTCTCCATTCTTCCCAACCTACAGATACTTCTGCCCCACTCCTATGCTTTAGCGCCATAGTAGTTGGAGTTCCCTAAATTGGGCTGGGAGTATATCTTTCAGGTTGCCTATTTTTATTGCTTCTGTATCTTTTAACACTCCGACATGCAGAAATTAAGCTATCAAAATCTTTTAATAACTGGAGGACCACGTACCTTGCGTTGGCCCAGCTATGGGGCTCTTTCTGCTGTGCAGAAGGGCAGGGGGACCCGTTCCAGCTCACCTTGGGTCAGGTGTGCTTTTGACGACAGGTTTTACTGAGTGCATTCAGTCCTTGAAGAGAGTTCCATACCTGATGCAGCCTAACTAATTCTGTAAAAGAGCCTCTGGTCTCATTCTTTGCGTATGCAACTTGTCTTGAACATGTGCTGTTAAGTTTCTTCAGATCAATGCCAACTCCTGAGGCTTCCAGGCTTCCTGTAAGTTCTCAGTCTTAATTATAGAAAGTGTCGTTAGAGAATGCACATCCAGCTATATTTCCATCTCCCTGCCTAGGGGTATTTCAACACACAACTCCTGAAAGTCTGCTTCCTAGTCTGGTCGTAACCACTCGCATAGAGGTCACCATGACTGGTGTGACATGTTTGACAGGTGGAAATGTTGCACTGGGTTTTATTCCAATCCAGTGCAACATGTTTCAGGGCAGATTTGTGAGGATAGATTTCCTTCAGGCTCTTGCTCATATCTCCCTTGTACAATGACATTTTGGTTTTCGGTGTTGATGAACCCTTTCTCAGTGTGGCTCCACAGGAATTGTTCCCACAACATTGTGTGGAGGAAAACTCAACAATAGAACTAGGCCCTTTCCGCACCATAGGGGCAGAGAGGACGGGAAGCGGGGAAAACCAGAAGTAGCCACTTCCAGGTTCGGCGCAATCAGGCCGCACCACAATGCGGCGGCCCGAGCTTCTCCTGGGCTGCTGCAAATCGCGCCGGCTATTTTTTTTTTAAAAAAAGACCCATTGAGGAGCACTCGTGTGCAAAAGGTTAGGTAATTTTTTAAAAAAACCTGCATGCAATCGTGCTCCCTTCCCCCCACCATCCTGGGGATGGCGATTTTGCTGTCCCCCCCCCCTCCTGATGGCCTTGGAGCCATGCGGAGCAGCTCTGTGGCTGTTGGTGCAGTCATGCTTATTTGCGAATAAGTGCTGCTGCGCCCGGGATGGCCAGCCACATCAGCCGCCCATCTCACTTCCCTCCTGGGAGCAGGGTACGAACTGGGATAATAGTGTTCCCTGTACTCCTGGGAAAATGGAGGGCTGGCCCCTGCCTGCTTGCGGGATGCTCTGTGCGTCATGCGGACTCTCCGCAAGCAGGCAGGGGCAGCCCCTCGAAAAATGGCTGGTGCGGAAAGGGCCCTAGTTTCTGGGCTTGACACAATGGGGGAAGTGAGGAGTAATACCTGAAGGACAAAGGGAAAAATGTATCCCCTCCTTTTTCCAGTCGGTATTATGTTAAATTTGGAATTGCTACTTCCTCTCCTCCTTGGTGATATATGAACATCTCCTTTTGGCAACTTAGGGGTTTGCGGTTCCATCTCGTGGTCCATGACAATGAGCCTCAGTCCCTCTTCAAAGATTTTATCCAGGCTGAAGGTGCTGTTTCCATGGTGGATGGAATGTCCCCATCATATCTAAACATGAACACCCAGTTTTGCAGGAAGCAGTACTACACAATCTTCTCCCCCTTTTTGGCCTCGGTCTTCAGCATGGGGAAGCATTGGACCGGGCCACATCATTCTGCAGCCCTGCATCCTTGCCTTGTGCCTCTCCTTGTTACACTAGATGTCATGGAGGAAGAGAAGCAGTGCACTTCAGTACTTAGTAGGATACCCAAGAATCACCTTACCTGTGTGAGAACATTAGGGTTGGCTTTATCTGTGTTACGCACTGCACAGTGTACTGGTGGGGAAGAGTGTGTATGTATGCTCTTGATAAGGTTAAGCACCTAATAAAGCTCAGTATCAGTCACACTGGATCACAGTAGATACTACTTAAGGGTATGAATGATGGTAGAATATGCTACACCTGTAAGTGTCTCACTGCATAATATGTGCCTAGCAAAAGATTAGCCTGAAACAAGTGTTCTGTTCATACTCAAACATTGAAGAAGATTAGGCATGAAAGTCTATGACATTGCCTGGTTCTCAAACATGAAAAATACTGACTTAACTTCCAAGTGTCTCTTCCCTAAATCATTGCACGTCATAATGGAAGGAGGCACTCAGTGTAATTACCATTGCGTTGTGCGTTTTCTTCTTTTTATACGAATGTATTTTCCTGTGTTGAAAAGTCTTGTAAATTGCAAAAGAAAAATGATTGTAAAAGCCAATTACACTTACTGAGGATGGAAAGTATTGTTATAACAGAACTGCATGCCAGTATGTTTGACTGAGACTATGTTGTCTCATTTCTACATGGTCACGCTTGGTCTAGAAGTGGACATATTTTGCTTATTTGTCATCTTTCCTTCACATTAGAATACGGTATATCACAGCCCATTTCAGTGGATGTAACTGGACTTAAACATGAAGTTTACATAACTTCTTCGTGTTAGTTTTTAAAGTATTGAAAGTGGTCTTCATCCTGCTCTTTGTACTGTTTTTTTTTTAATAGATGCAATTTTTAGGAATGTTTTAATACATTTATTATGGGGCAACATCGTTTTACTAGTTGTGCAGTATTCTGTATTTTACTTGAAGTAAATCATTTTATATGCAATTTGTTAGTATGATTACAGTTTTATAAATAAAATTGAGTGACATTTTGGGTCTGTTTTTTTACTGTCAGTTGTACAAAAATGTTCCATTTGAACATAACATGAGAGCCGTGGGTCCATCTAGACCAACACTTTGTTAACACAGTGGCCAACCGATGACCAGGAACCCACAGCAGGAACACAGGTCCAACAGCACCTTCCTGCCCATGTTCCCCAGCAACTGGTGTACATAGGCATATTGCTTCTGATACTGGAAGTAGCACACAGGCTTCAGGAGTAGCCATTGATAGGCTTTCTTCCAGGAATTTATCCTCCCCCCCTTTAAAGCTATCCAAATTGGTGGCCATCACTACATCTTGTGGTAGTGAATTCCATAGTTTAACTATGCACTGTGTGGAGAAGTCCTTCCTGTTATCTGTCCTGAATCTCCCGTCAATCAGCTTTGTGAGATGAGCCCATTTGGTTCTAGTATTATGGGAGGGGAGAAAATGTCTCCCTATCCACATTCTCCACCCCATGCATAATTTTGTACCCCTCTATCATGTCTTCCCTCCCCCTCCGTTTTTCTAAGATAAACAATCCCAGCTGTTTTAACTTTCCCTCATAGGGGAAGTGCTCCAGGCCCTTCATCATTTCAGTTGCCCTTTTGTACCCTTTTCTCAACTTCACAGTATTGTTTTTATGTGTGTAGCGACCAGAACTGTGTGCAGTATTCTAAGTGTGGACGTACTGTAGATTTGTATAAAGGCAGTATGAACCTGGCAGTTTTATTCTCAGTTCCTTTTCTAATAATGCCGAACATGGAGTTTGACTTCTTTATAGCGGCCGCACACCAGGTTGACATTTTCATCAAGCTGTCCACCATAACCCCAAGTTCTATTTCTTGGTTGGTGACTGCTAACTCAGTTCTCATCAGGTTGTACTTGAAATCGGGATTTTTTGCCCCAACATGCATCACTTCACACTTGCTTACATTGCACCGCATCTGCCATTTGGATGCCCACTCTCCCACCTTGGAGAGATCCTTTTGGAGCTGCTCACAATCCTGTTTTAATTTAACAACCTGAAATAATTTGGTGTCTTCGGCAAACTTGGTCACTTCACTGCTCACTCCTAGTTCCAGATCATGGAATTAGGAGACTGTGAAGCTAAACCAGTTGTGTTAAAAAGCAGCATCAGATAATAGTTGTTACTAGAAAAATAGTTATCTGCTAATATTAAGTGTTATAGAAATTTACACCCTTGTTGCATTTGGCTATGGTCAGGGTGATTGTGTTTATGCTAAGATCTTGTTCTGGTGAAGAAAATCCACAAAGAGTGTCAATGGGGGCAGAATTTAGCTCCCTGAGAATCTTTGCTTTCTTTTGAAAATAAAGTGAAGAAATTTTCTAGTTCCTACAGGAAATTATGGAAGACGTCCTGTTTGTACTGCCTGTGAAAAGTGTTGCACCGTATTTATGTGTGAAATGTTTCCTACTTTTGAGACTTAAGATTGCACCAGCTGTGCTGGTTGCTCCGTTGCAGCCAGCACAACTTACAATGGCTGCTGGGATAGCACCTGGAGGACTGAGGATGGGTGGGGAGAGGGGCAGTCGGTCTGTCAGTTAAATGCCAGGTTGAGTAGGAATCCACTCCACGTGAGCCTCAACTGTTCCACAGGGGCGTGGCAACATGTTGTGTGGGGAGTACTCCCAAAAACCCCAACTGTGAGTTGACACATCAGCCTTCCATTGACAAAAGTGTTATCCGAACACAGCTAGATGAACCAATGGTCTGACTCGGTTTAAAGCAGCTTCCTATGGTCTTGTTTTTGAGGTGTGCTCCTTTTCAAAAACAAACGATGTGCAACCGAAGGCCGTGTGTAGTCTCACATGATACGAGTGCTTTCGTTCGTGATTTGAAATGGTTTAGGATGAAGTGTACCGTGCATTGCAGCTGTACGACTCACCATAAGGTAGCTCCTGTGCTACATAAGCATTTAAGACGTAGTAGTTTTAAAAAGCAACCTTCAAATAAATGAATTGCTAAACAAAAGAGAAACTAGAGAGTAAAGTGTGAGAGCACTGGAGTTTATTTGTTTATCTCTAGGTACCATGGGATTGACATTAATAGGTAAGACCAGTGAGTGAGCAGCAAGACTTCCTTCACGCATCCCTCTGTTGTTGTTGTTTCTAAAGCACCAAAAAGAGCTTTCCCCGCATCCTATCCCATCCCTACCTTCTCTGAAACCTCACCTCACTGGCAGTCCAGCCTGGCCTTGCTGCCTCCTGTTTTTTGTCCCTAAGTTAGCAGTACACTGTTACGGAGTTAGAGGTATAAGGGAGAAGTCATCACTGTAGTACCACTTTTACATTATTATAGGACTACAACATGCATATTCTAATGTGTGGCCCAAGCAACGAGAATACAAGTAGAACACCAAGAGGGCTGGAGACAGTGTGTATGGTGTGTGTGTGTGTGTGTGTGTGTGTGTGTGTATGAGAGACACACACACACACAGGATCATGTCATGACAATTGGCTATGGGTTTTTAGAAATCTTATTTGGAGAGGTACCTACAGCAGTTCAATCCATGTGAAAATGTTACACGCATGCACAAGTGACACAGTGGGGGAAACGCAGCAGGAGTAGCAACAGGACAGGACAAAAGGTGAAATCTGTGACGCAATGCTATGTAGGATTGGGCGGCCTTCCTCAGCTTTCCACAGCGAGTCTCTGCTCTGTGATGGAAGCCTGCTGGGCGACCGTTTTGTTCTCATGGCTGCGGAGTTTCGATACGACATCTAGAAAGGCCAGGCTCTGCACTTCCTTGTGAAGGAGTTCTGTCAAACAGAAGCAAGACAGTGACTTTCCTGCTGGGTATTTATGTGTACAGCTGCTCTTTTGTCCAGATTTTCTGGGAAAGCTGAAATGAACCCAATATACAAGGTGGCCGAGAGAGAGAGAGAGAGAGAGAGAGAGAGAGAGAGAGAAGCAGCAAACAAGACTTGTCAAGCATCTTAAATGTAGGGAGCCCTTCCATGCAAGCCCTTCCATCCTAACTCTGCTTGTGTGCAAATACCGTCTTTTTCAGTACTGCAATTTGCAGGGAGATGAAGGCTGGGTTGGTAGGAGAGAACAGCACGATTGGCTACAGGTGTTTCCAGATGGAGGGCTTAATGCTACCAACTATTCTATCTTTTTCTCTTGAACAAATTTTCTGCAGTGAAGAGGTGGGAAAACCCAGGAAGGTTATGAAAAGAAGACAATGTTGTCTTTGCCCACCCTCACAAATTTCTGTGAATGAGGCAGAGTGCTGGTGTGATAGGTATTGTCACAGCAGAGATATAATTGGTAGACTAGCTTCAGGCAATTCACATCTGAATACTCACATGCTACATAATAAAGATGTAATCCAGCCACCCAGGTGTGTGTCAAGAATGTATAATGGGAAAGAGCTCTAGCAATCCTGCTTACCCCTTCTTACTGGAAGGAATTGTGTGCCTCTCAATAAACTAATAGTACAGTACTTGTTCAGTAATTCTAAAAAAATATGCTTAAGGCATCAGGAAAAAAGTTTCATACACTAAGATTTGATGCAGTTTATATGCAGGGATTCACCCAGCCTTCTTTCATCTATTTCTCTTAATTAAGATACTAGCATAAACTGCATTGTTTCAACACAGGGAGAGTGGAAAAACGATGCAGATGTTGGAGCCTCAAACATTTGTTTGCTTTTTGAGTACATCTTAAATTCTGTTCACACAGCTGGAAACTGCATAGTTTAGTCATCATGGGTGATGAAAAGCTACTTCAAGCATTAGTATGAAGATGATAATGTGCAGAAGTAAACTCCTATGGGTGCCTCTAGATGGAGGACTCCAAGCGCTAACCAATCAAGAAAGCATTGTGCAGCAATTCTGTCTTTTTCCCCCTTAGGAAAGAGGCAGGAAAACACAGGAGAGCTCCCAGTGAAAGACAAAACATGTCTGGACCACCCCCAAAATTCTGTGAATAAGGCAAGACCATGGCATCATAAAAGCCTTCTCCGGAAGCCTACCTAGGTCAGTCTCCTCAAACCTTATGCTCTTCACATATGGTGGACTATAACTCCCATCTTTCCCACCAACATATAGCCCAGCACATCTGGAGGGCACCAGGTTGGGGAAGGCAGTCCTAGGTAAACATGATCCCCATTCTACTGGGCCATGCTAAGGCAATACCACGTTTCCCACGAACAGAGTTTTTTCTAATCAATTCTATGACCTACAGAGCCCTTTCCCTCACTCTTGTGACCCTTGTTTTCCTGCCAAGTCCCCTGTTCACCTGCTTCCAATTCGCCTGCACGTTCTAGCTCCCTCCTGTGCATGACCACAAAAGGGTGGAGGAAAAGGGAAAAAAGAAAGCTTAGGCCCAAAGACCTTTTTATTTACTGAACATTTAAATGGAAATGGCCTTTCCTATCTAGGCCATTCTGTAGTGTAAAGCACATGCTTCCTACTTCCAGGGTTGCTGATTATCTACAGCAGGTGTTGCATTCAGGGTATTAATAGGATTCAGTGGCAAAGCAGTTCTGCTCAGCTGTTTAAGAATCCTGGGCCGTTCCCTTCATTCTTATTATATACACAGTAAGGACTGTGATGGCTATGAATGCTCTGCTTTCCCTTCATTCTTTTACATTATGAACACATGTACATTGCCTATTATCTGTCTTCAACGTAAGGAGATAGTTAGAACAGGAAGGCTCTCTCTCGCAATGGCAAAGCCACTGACATCAGCAGCCTCAACAGAAAGATCCTTTGTCAAAATGAAGGCTGCAATAGCTATCAAAGACAGCCCGGCCACTGAGAAAGGCTGAGTGCTTGCTTGCAAAAGCTGTAGGATGGGAAGCAGATAATATTTTTCCATTACATAGGATGAGAGTAAAGAACGAGCCCACTTCTTGGGACCTGCAGGTATAACAATGTAGCCTGAAAATGCCAGACAAATACTAGAAAAGTACACGGTACTTCTTTTCCCACTCCCCTATTTGAAAGAGATGTTTTCTAGTTGCAAGTTACCGCAGGGATATGGGCCAAACTACACATTGCATAGGGTGGAGCTGAGGATGACCATATGAAAACCAGGACAGGGCTCTCTTGTAACTTCGACAGTTGTATAGAAAAGAGAATTTCAGCAGCATGCAGCACCTGGTGAAACTCCCTCTTCATCCCAACGGTTCAAGCTGCAGGAGCCCTGCCCTCTTGACCAGATGCAAAAGAGGGCAGGGCTCCTGCAGCTTGAACTGTTGTGATGAAGTGGGAGTTTCACCAGGTGCTGCATACATACAAGTGACACCTGCTGAAATTCCCTTTTCTATACAACTGATAAAGATACAGGAGCCCTATCTCCTTTCCATAGGGTCACCCTAAGCTGTAGCTGAGGCTTGCCTTTCTTTTTACTCTTGACTCAATTTTGCTTGGAAGCACAGCACTCTGGGTTGCCCCTGCCCCCACCACCTGTTTCTTCCCTGAAATTCCACCCCCCAGGGAGTGGATGTTAAAAAAAAGGGGGGGGAAGGGAGGGAATACCTCCATTGACTCTAGTTGAGAAGTTTTTCATCTTTTTAAACCCCACCCCCAGGGGTGGAGGAATTTCAGGAAGTAAACAGGTGGGGGAGAAGGCTTAACCCTCCCCTCCCAGAGCGCAGTCATGCGTGCTGATACAAGAGTAGTAAGACAAGCCTCAGCTATACACTATGTGTTTAGCGTAACATGCGGTTTGGCTCGAAGGCAAATCTGAGAGGTTTTTTTATAGCTCTCTCAATATTTGGGAAGGGTGATTTCTGTTAAAATGGGTAATCAACCTGGTGCACTTCCAATGTTTTCGATGCACCCCCCTCCCATCAGCTCCAGCTCACATGGCCAGTCTCCAGGGATAATGGGAGTTGTAGTTATTATTATTATTATTATTATTAGTAGTAGTAGTAGTATTTATTACACTTATATACCGCCCCATAGCTGAAGCTCTCTGGGCGGTTTACAAAAATTAAAAAGATTGAGCATTAAAAAGACAATATACAAAATTTAAAACCATAAACATAAAACAGCTGTCATTAAAACACTTTAAAACATTTTAACTATTAAGCCTGGCCACAATGTCAATCCAAACCTCAACTTGAGTTGTTAAAATGCCTGGGAGAAAAGAAAAGTTTTGACCTGGCGCCGAAAAGATAACACTGTTGGCGCCAGGCGGGCCTCATCGGGGAGATCATTCCATAATTGAGGGGCCACCACAGAGAAGGCCCTCTCCCTTGTTGCTGTCCTCCGAGCTTCCCTCGGAGTAGGCACCCGGAGGAGGACCTTTGATGTTGAGCGTAGTGAATGGGTAGGTTCATGTCGGGAAAGACGTTCCACCAGGTATTGTGGTCCCAAACTGTGTAAGGCTTTATAGATTAAAACCAGCACCTTGAATCGGGCTCGGAAGCATACAGGTAGCCAATGCAAGAGGGCCAGAATCGGTCTTATATGTTCAAACCTTCTGGTTCCTGTTACCAATCTGGCCGCTGCATTCTGCACAAGCTGCAGCTTCCAAACCGTCTTCAAAGGCAGCCCCACGTAGAGTGCATTGCAGTAATCTAACTTGGAGGTTACCAGAGCAGAGACAACTAAAGCCAAGTTATCCCTGTCCAGATAGGGGCGTAGCTGGGCCACCAGCCGAAGTTGGTAGAAGGCACTCCGTGCCACTGAGGCCACCTGAGCCTCAAGTGACAGAGATGGTTCTAGGAGAACCCCCGAGCTACGAACCTGCTCCTTCAGGGGGAGTGCAACCCCATCCAGAACAAGTTGAACACCCTCCATCCGGTCAGAGGAACCCCCCACTAACATCATTTCAGTCTTGTCTGGATTGAGTTTCAATTTATTAGCTCTCATCCAGTCCATTGTCGCAGCCAAGCACTGGTTCAACACATCCACAGCCTCACCTGATGAAAAGGAGAAGTAGAGTTGCGTGTCATCAGCATACTGATGACAACGCACTCCAAAAGTCCGGATGACCGCACCTGACGGTTTCATGTAGATGTTGAACAGCATGGGGGACAAAACTGACCCCTGCGGAACCCCATACTGGAGAATCCAAAATGTCTGGACGTTCAAAATGTCTGGACGTCACCGAGTTGCTTAGCCCTGTGTTAAAAAATCTGGACCCAGTGTTCACAGCAGGGACTCCTACAGCTCAATTAGACACCTCTTTCCTTTGTAGCAAGTCCTACTATGTCCATGGGGCATATGTGCAGGTAAGTGTGCATAGGATTGTATGGAGAAGAATTTTTAAAATGTTGTCTCCCTTGAAAGCAAGCCCCACTGCTTTCATTGTGACTTACTTCTGGGCTAACATGCACAGGAGTCCACTGAATGTCAGACTATGTTCATGGAGACTTACTTCCAGCTACGAGTGTGTAGCATTGCAGTCTTTAGCCATGTCTATACCAGGCTTTTATCTTGAGGTCGTCCCTGAGTGTTCACATGATGCACAGTGGATCCCAGGATCAACTGGGGACAACCCCAGGATAACCCTGGGAGAATGGAAACTGGGGATATCCCGGGT
Organism: Anniella stebbinsi; assembly: GCA_029215795.1. Classification (NCBI taxonomy): domain Eukaryota; kingdom Metazoa; phylum Chordata; class Lepidosauria; order Squamata; family Anniellidae; genus Anniella; species Anniella stebbinsi. Next base: position 208,316,270 of record JARDYH010000004.1, read on the forward strand.
TTTCTGTCGTCCCAGGTGCTAAAATGGGCACAGAGCTACGTGGGGTGGCTCCATGACCATGGGGCGGGGGGAAGCAATTTCGCCATCCCCAGGATGGTGGGGGAGTGGGTTGGGAGTGGGTTTCCCCCCTTTAAACGTACCTTTCCATGGATCAGGGCCGCATGGTTCCTCTTCAGTAAAAAAAACAAATGGCGCCTACGGCATCCGCAACATCCCTGTTTTCTTCTGGGATGTTGTACGGTGATGCAGATGGTGGGGGAGGATTGTGGAAGCAGGTAAGTCCGCAATCCCCCTCCCTCCCTCCCTCCCTCCCTCCTTCCCTCCCTCCCTCCCTCTACACCCTTAGGTGTAGACATGCCCTTTGTCACCAGTTTAGCTGAATTGGAACTATTGCCTTCATTAAAACAGTTCCACAGAGGCAGCCACTTGATAAAAGTTTTTTCTTGTTCACAGATTCACCCTAGTGTTCAAAACATGCAACACGAGAATTGACCCCTGACTTTACAGGAGTTGATATAAAGCAAAGCCTTAGAAAGACTCACCTGATCCCATAAGAGCACAGATCAACACCATGGAATTGTACTTGATTTCTGGTGCACTCTTCTCATCTGACAGCAGCCTGTGTAGAATCTGCACTAACCGAGCACTTTCGAGATCCTTCTCGGCTGTGCCTGTGAACCCAAACAAAGGAAAGCTGTAAATCTGAAGCACCGGCCACCTTCCTGCTCTTTGAGGGGACCATATTTTCTGAAATATTTATGACTGCTACTATAAAGAGTTTTGTGCAGCCTGAACACACGCCTCACTTAATTGAATAAAATCTGTATTAAAATTTTAATCATTCTTTTTACTTGGATGAACAGTAAAAAGCATATTTGTGCTGAAGTGGACGTATGAGGGGGTGGAGGCAATTTTATGTGTGTTGGAGACTGAGTGTGTGAGTGAGTGAGTGAGTGAGTGAGTGAGCAAGAGGTAGTGCTATACAAACAAACCCACTTCCTCAAGTCTAATGCAGTCTCTGAAAGTGCCTTTAGACTTTGTCAAAGAAACATTCACCAGGCCACCAGAAGGTGATCATGAAAAAAGGCAATAAAACTAAGGGCAGAATCCAATAGTGACCGTCAGTGACCGGCCAAGTCCTGCTGATCCTGTTGCACAAGCGGTACCCATCATTTCCACAATGGAGATTTAGCGCTTCTGGGGGCAACTTAACCCAGTAACACATGAGGATGTACTATGAAGGGTAAGGAAACAAACAGAATGAATAAATACCATCAAAAGAAGAAAATTACAGTATCTTGGTCATATTACCAGGAGAAAAATACTCCATACTCTAACTTATTATAAGAGAGCGAGAGGCAGGTGAACAAGAAGGCTGCAATGGAGAAGCAAGTTCAGGGGCTCTTGTCCATGGGCCCCTACTGGGACGTGGGCCCAACCATGCCTACCCTTGACGCCGGCCCTGCTGTATTGACCATGCCCGTGAGAATGCTTACATATATACTTACATAAACTTCCATATTCACCAGTTCACCTTTCAGGCGTGCCTTAACCTTGAACTCCCACCTCTTCCAGCAGAGACTTGATATACATGATGGAGCATTAACTGTGAGGGATACTTACCTAATTCTAGAGCTGCTATTAGTGCCAGGGCGACAAGAGCCTCGTTCTGCATTATTACATGTTCACTAGTTGCCATGGTAACTAAGTGCTTAATGCCGCCACTCTGAACAATGGTCCTAATTACATCCTAAAAAGAAAAGAAAAACAGGGACATGGGGCATGAGGATAGATTGCAGTGTGCTACAGATAAACAAAATGGACCAATTCACTAACATGCACCATATTGACACCATGCACAGAAAAAAGTGTATGCAGTTTATGGCAGCTACAAAGAAGGATTTGGCTTCCAACTATTGACAAGCGAACCTATGAAAGTGCCTATACCAAACCAGAACACTGGCCCGATTCACCCAGTATTCTCCATTCTAACTGGCAGTGATTTTCTAGCATCTTTGGCAAATGTCTTTCCAACTTCTGTTACCTGAAAACCTTATAAACCAGGTTCAGCGATGTTGAGCTATGTGCAAAGGGGAAGGGATCATACTTTCCTTTACCAGACAGACAAGTGACCTAGGAATTCTAGTATCCAAGATATAATGTGCTAGATTGGGCCCAGTGCTGCTCATATTTCCTCGTATTGTCTCTAAGCTGCATTATATTTCCTTCTGGAAATTCCACCCCCTTGTGGAATTCTTGAAATGGAAAACCGATGGGGGCAGGTTTACCCCCCCCCCCCAACAGAGTGTTGTGGTCCCAATCTGAATCAGGGCTGCGCACACTTACATGAGCGTGCATGATTAGCAGAATGTTTAGTTTGGCTCTCATTCATCAACAGTGGTCTTTGAGCTGTACCGTTTATTGTCCGTAAACCCGCTTTTCACCCAAGATCAGCTCCTGATGGAAAAATCCAGGTTCCAAGCTCTTCCCACCAGAAGGGAAGGGGCAGAAAGTGCTACTAATGGACCCAGCAGTTGGCTGATGGTAAAGAAGCCAACCCACAGAAGCAGCCCTTCTGCCCATCTCTGTACTACTATTTCACAAGACTCCATTTCATTGAGAAAAACAAAACAAAACAAAACAGAGACTGAAGTACATGCTAACAGTGGGCAGATGTAGATGCACAGCACGGGAGATGGAAAAACTGAAGGGGGCTACCAGGTAGTAAATATTTGCTTGGACCTATCCTGGCAAAGGACACATTTGCCATGGGTTTCAAGCCAGAAATGCTTGCTCTTCAGACCTAGGAGAAACTGAACTGCTCATGGATCCATACGCATTTCCTTAAAGTTTAAGGCTTAAACAGTTAAGAGAGGTGCTGATTTAAAAAAGTGTGATAGCTGAAAAACCGGCATAGTTTCTTTTTGTTTCCACTGAAGGCAATACCCTTCAGTGGAAACAAAAAGAAACTATGCCGGTTTTTCAGCTATCACGCAGAGGCAAAATACCCTTCAGTGCTCTGAAGTGTTTGCTTCGAAGCTTTTGAGATACAAAAACAACTAGGCAAAAAACAGAGACTGAAGGAAAGGGAGAAGATAAGAAGAACTCTTTAACCAACTTAAAATGTGCCCCTGGTGGTTTTCAGTCAGTGCCACTGCTGCAGAGGCAAAAACATAAATTTGCACCTCTGGTAACGGTATGAGTCAATTTCTGTACATTTATTTTTCAGCTTTAGGGTGCAATCCTGTGTGATCTGCCCTGGGTACTCATATCCCTCCAAACTCGGAGGCTTAAAACATCCTATGCTGAACGGGAGGAGCGATGCATTCAAGCTAGATGGGTGTTCTTACCTGTCCAGCGAAGGCTTTGGGGAGGGGGAGAGAAGGAGGCTGGGATGGCCATAGGATTTGTTGTATGGCTGTCACCACGATCTCCTCCTCTCCCCAACCTTCTCTCTCCAACGCCCCTTTTCCTCATCTCCACGCTCCATTTTCCAAGCACGGAGAAGTACCCAGCATGGTTCTCTCCACCCTGGCTACAAGGGAGAGGGCGGGGAATGCAGTTTCCTGGCTCCAAGGTCGGAAACAGGGCTCTGACCTCGGAACCAAGAAAATGAACATTCCTATGTCCCCCAGTCACTGTCTAGCAGACATAAGATTGCTCTCCCCGTAACAGAGTTTAGGCAACATCCAACAAGGTGCTGCGCCCCAGCCAATTCCATTCCACAAGCAAGACCCACCACTTACTCAACAGAGATCTAGCATTTCAGGGAGCAACTAGAAACACTCGTTTCTGGATCAGGGTAGGACAGTCGAGCTCCCTGACCTGTCCTGATCCAGAAACATTTTTTCCAGTCATTTTGGAGCTCCCTATAGGAGGTGTTAAAACTCCGTTGTGCAAGCCAAGCTGTGAGTCCTGTTTGTGCAATGGAATTGGCTGCAGGGGAACTTATGCAATGTCCCCACTGGACACTGCCGTTTGATGCCACAGCCTTGACATTTAAAGCAGAGTTGATATTTTGACTGTGAATAAGATGGTTTAGTGAGGGATGATGACAAGAAAATGCAACGATGAAATAAGCATCCTGTTGTGCTTTTCTTTCTTGTTCATGCCGGGAGCCAAAAAGCATTAAAATGGATCATGCTTCGAATAGTTTAGACTCCATAGTGTTCAAAAGTATTACATTGTGACATTTTGCATACAAAAAAGTATGTAATGCAAACAGTAGTATGGAACCATGTTATTTTTTAATCTCCTAGGAGAAGCTGTAGATACAATGGGATACACTGTGAACACTTATTCCCAAAATTTGGATGGTTTTGTACATGAAGCTTGACCCAGAAAAGCCATTCCATGTGCTGCAACAGGTTTCTTTATGCAAACACTCTACATCCATCAACGGCGTTGAGTGAAATGTGCCAGTGGTGTTCCAATATTGCCTATACACTGCCTAAGATGTAAACATCAGCGTAAAGCTCTATCAATGCCAATCAACTTTTGCGCCAGGGGGAAGATGAAGGCAGATGTTGGATTTAGTTCATTGCTTCCGTCTCGATCATTGGTTCTGTCTGGATATGTAGGTGGGTTCTGCAACAGCAGTATTAAGCAAAGAGCCTTAGATCTGGGTCAAGATCTTAAATGCAATTATGGTTTACAATTAAGGATGCCAATACTTCTTTGACGCATGCAATGTTACTTTATAGGTTTCATTCCAATGCAGAAAGGAAAGTCTCCTGGTGAGTACGGATGAGCCAAAGAGCCAGGAACAATCTAATACTAGTGTCTCTGAACACTCTTACAATTATTCTATAACAAGGAAATATGATAATATTTCTAAGATAATATAACCATAACCTATGCAACTGAGGCTGCATCTTATGGCCCCTGGGAGGACGTTCCAGGGTCCATAGGACAGATTGGATCTCTCCCTCGAATAATGAAAGAAAACCACCCAGAACAGGGAGAAGGGGAGAAAAATGCTGCTTATCCACCTTCGAATCTCTTCATTGCAGCTGGTAGGATGAGAACATAAGAAGTGCCGTGCTGGATCAGGCCAAGGGTCCATCTAGTCCAGCACTCTGTTCACGCAGTGGCCCACCAGCTGTCAGTCAAGGACCAACAAAGCAGGACATGGTGCAACAGGATTGTTCTGCCATACTGCAACTGTACACATACATAACTGCAATTGTCCCACTGAACTCAATGCGACTTACTTCTGAGTTGACCTGTAGATGATTGCACTGTTACACTATATACAACCTAACTGAACTTATTCCTCTAACTTATTCTATCATTAGTACTGTATTAATTATAAAAGCCAAAATTCATAGATTTTTTTATTGATTTAACATTACATACAATTTTTCAGCCCTAAAAAAGAGCTTTAAAGGTGGCTTACAATAATTAAAATCCCATTACAATTAAAGCTAGAGCGAATTAAAACAGAATAAAAACAAATAAAATAGAAACAGGCAATATTAAAGAAAAGATTTAAAAGCTTGGCAGCTTTTAGTGCCTTAACCACTTGCATACAGGACATTGGAGAAGTGGCCACTCCAACCTCGCTTGGGAGGAATTTGCATGATCAGGGTGCTCCCACAGAAATTCCCTTTGCAACATTCCACTCTGTTCCAAAAGTTCGCCAAAACCTTCAAGAGCACAAGGCCCTGAAGCAGAGAGGCGGTGGAACGCTGCACTGCCCAGGTGGAGCTCCACTCATGCTTCTTTGGATCCAAAGCCTGAACTTGTAAATTAATTTCCCTTCAAACATCTTTCCATCTTTAGGGGCCATCAATATTTTCCAGCCTTTACGATGCAATGGAAGTACCTCCTACCTCAAATCCATGCTCTTATTTCCTGTCTCCAATGTTGCTTTGTATGCCAGTGAAACCTCACTCAACACAGTTTTTGATTTTTATGCATTCTGTATCCATTTCCTGAAATTCCTCCTATTTCCCCTTGTTCTCTAGCTTCTCCTACAACCTCTTCTGCCCTTTTCCTTCAAATGTCAAGGATTGAGAAAGGGACCAACCAAGTCCAACACTCCATCAACTGTTCTCCAATAGCTTAATGATATGCTAATTTTTAACTAATAAGGTGCAGGCTAACAGGATAGCTTTGGTCAAGCCACTCTGCCTCGGGTTCAGATCTCTACAAAGGGGAGAGTACTCATCTATCTCACAGGAGTGAGGGTGTTCGGCAAGACGAGCTAGTAAAAGTGCTGAACCTTTTTCAGTCCGAGGGCCGAATTATATTTTGGAGAAGCTCCCAGGGCAGCATTCCAGCGGTGGATGGGCTAATGCCAGAAGAACAGGGCCAAATGCCAGTAATACCATTAGATTTCAGATTGCAGCTCTTACTCAGACACAAAAGCCAGTCAACTACCAAACGATAGTTGGCTGGGGGAAGAAGGTTTGGCCCCTGGCCCTGAAGTATCGCACCCCTGCTTTTAGCCTTGTGGTTTTCGCAAGAGCCACTTACTTTTGATTTGCTGTGTCGTATGAGAGCAGAGAGTAGTCTGTTTGACTCTCCCATCACCCCTGCATGGTCCTTCGCTTCACACCATTCCACCAGCCTTTCCACCAACTTCACATTCTTTCCCAGCTGTTCAGCGGCTTCTGCTAAGTATATGAAAGAAATTGCAAATTTCAACATATCACAATTAGAGGGGGACCTTTTTTTTTTTAAAGGCTATGAAATAGCAACAAAAACATTACGATTCTGGTAAAAACAGTAGAAGATTGGCAGGTGAAACTTAGCAGAACTGAAATAGCCACAGGTGCCTAGGGCTCATTTCCGGCTCTAACAAAGTCTGCAATGCAGCAGAACGGTGGAAATGAGGATGCAGAGTGGCTAAAACTACCTTGAACTTCAAGTGGAGGATTATATATTTGAATGCTCCCTTATGTAGAAAAAAACTCATTTCAATTAGGCTACCAACGCAACAGGACCCCCCCCCCCTTGATATGCTGCTTTACTGCTTGAGAGAAGGATGGTGATGATGATGACAATGACCTAAGGAAGCATTCAAAAGTGGTAGCATCCACCTGCAGTCTGAAGTGGCATGTTCTGTTGGACCATTTCAAGAAGAGACCTATGCAGGTGTTTGCCTGCTCACGTGTACAACAAAAGTGAGGACGTGAGTGTGCACAAGCCACCCAGAAACCATGGATTGTTACCCACAGCAACAAGCCATCCTGGCTGGGTTCACATGACAAACTGCACTTTCAAGGGTAATGATGCTAATCCTCCCGTCACGTGACTGGAATGTGTAGTGTAGTTAACATGCCACAGTGTCTTGTTATCTGCCTGGCGGTCATGTGAACAGGCTTGTTGTCAGTGTAAACCCATTCCCTAATTGGATGTGTCAAGCCATTTCAAATGAAATGGCTGGCACGCCAGCAGTTAAGTTAACCACAATATTTTAGGGTATAATCCTATCAGGATGCCTTTCAGCCTCCGAAGTCAGCATCCTATGCAGAGTGGGAGGATCTTTGCCTCCACACTCTTCCTGTATGCATGTTTGCTAGACAAGTGCTTTTGCCCACCTAGACAGGGCTCTGTGGAGAAGGAGGGAAGGAGGCCGGAGGATCCTTTGTAAGCTGGTCTCCCCAATCCCCTCTGGCACACCTACTTTCCCTCCTCTCTGAGGTCGCCTTTGCAACCTCAGAGAGGCAGCCGGTATGGCGTGGTTCTCTCCACACCGGCTGCTAGGGAGTGGGGAGCTCGGACTCCTGGGCCTGAGCACTGTTTCCAGGAATCCGAACTATCCAATGGCCCTGTGGATGCTTAAGGGGCTGAGGATTGCTTTTTTAGTTTCATAAAACATGATCTCGAATCTTACAGGTAATATATTAATTTTATATGCTTTTAATCAGTTTATATATTTTATTGTTGATATTGATGTTGTTCCCCGCCTCGATCCGGAGGGAGAGGCGGGTAAGAAATAAACATCATTCTTATTCTTATTCTTATTCTTATTATCTTGCAATGCACTAATGATTAAAGTTTTTTCTTAATTTGTATTAGAGTTAAATGTAAGCCATTTAACCATCAAAGAGTCTGATAATGTTTATGGCCCTTTTGTCACCTGCTTGCGGGAGTTCAAACCATTATGTTGTGGCATCAGACAGCACAATGTTTTTTAAAAGACAAATGTTGAAATAACAGTTAACAAATTCACTAAACTATTCAAGAAAACAAATAGATTCTGGAGACAGAAACTGGGCTACATGAACGGCATATGAAGCAGAAGTACATTTATGATTGAAGTGGATTGCAGTATACAAATAAATCAAGTGTTTATACGTATTTAGATGTTACAGACAATTCAAGGTTTTAAGAAGTCAGTTTTTGCTTCTCACTTTACATATGGATTCAGTTTATTTGAAGGATTTTCTTTAACCCCTTTTCTTCTTCTGTAAGAAACTTAGCAAGTATTGAATAAAGACAGTATCGTTTAACATAGAGAGCAGCTTATTTTTACCTTGTGCATCTATTAACATTCTTAACGTCCCTAGCAGCTTGAACTGAACGGGGGGCATCTCGGATCTGAGAAATTTCAATACTGCTTCCGCTACGCCAGCTGACAGCATCTTTGCCTTATTTACAACTGCATGAATAAAGAACAGATATCATCTCAAAAGGACTGCAGAGTCAATACTCTTACCCTGCATGAAGAAGTGTATTTTTGAGGCAGGCCAGAAACACCTTTTCCAAAGAACCATGAAAACAAATGATGGGGTTTTGACTGTGTGAGATCTGGGCATGATGCCCAGAGAAAGGACTCCTGGGTATCATTTTATCCTTTCTACCCCAGCAGTTCTGGTAGAAACAAGGCAGTAAAGACAAGGCAACAATACAACCAGTAGAGGCTGGTGGTTCCGATTTCAGTGGGGCTGTGAATTATTCTGGGTTTTGATCAGAACCAGTCAGAACTCTAAAAGAGCTATCCAACCCATTTCGGGGATAGGGTGGAGCACTTTGAATAGGTCTTTTAGAGTTCTGGCTGGTTCTGACTGAAACCCAGAATAGATTCACAGTCCCACCGAAATCACAGCCCCTCCACTGAATATGACCCACAAGCGTATCGGAATGAATTGTCCAAGTACATGTAAATCATATGAGATTTCCATGTACATCAGTCTCTATAGGGATGGTTACTGGAATTGTTCAGTCAGTTTATGCTGAAGGAGATGTTTTCACTAGATGAAAGAACAGATGTCAGGCTGTGAAATATATACACACACTACTACCACCACTACGACTTCCCTGCCTTGCCCTCTAGATTCCTGGCTAGTGTTTTTAAATTTAATTTTACTACACTGGCCTGAGCTTTTGGAACCACTCCGCTTTTAGATCCAAGGAGGAGACTGTCTCTGGCTGCTCTTCTGTAAGGCAGTGGTGGACACTGCAGGGGTCTCAGGGCTATTTTTGCCTTCTTGGACACCCTCCCTCTGCGGACCGCTATTATATTATATATTATATTATATTGCTGATTTGCTCCCAAAATTTGGCAGGAAAGCACTCCATAGTTTTTGCATGATTTTAGCTGTATGCCACCCTGAGATCCCAGTGATATAGGGTGGGATACAAATAAATAATAAAATAAAATAAAATCAAAGGGTTAAATTTAGCTTGTTTGCAATGGTGATGGTGATGTGTTCACAGGTACAAGCTTTACATACCTAGAAAACCAAAGCATTTATTGCAACAACAACAAAAAATACAACTTTGCATGGAAAATAAGAGACCAGCAGTTCTTGCTTGTATGAAGATTACATTATCATACACACATCAACAATAGAAGTTCACAACACCTCTCTCTCTTTCAATTTAGTTCAGAATGTGACTCTGCAGGTTTTGAATTTCTTGAAGGAGCCACGAGGATTGTTTTACTAAATAGCTGTTTCTACTGGGCAGATGACTCCAGCATGGGCACCCTGATCCCTCCTGTTACCTGCTTGTGGCATACAACAGCCAGGAACTCTGTCCATCTAAGGAAGCACTATTTGTGTGCTGCAGGGTGGGAGATGGGGCTGCTTCAGACAGGGTCTCAGTATAAATGTTTTATGTGCAATATGAATTTATGTGGTGTGTGGGAAATGGCTTTGAGCCCATGCGCCCCATCCTATATATGGAACTCTTTGTATAAACCAACACTTATGCACATGAATTTGTATAGTGGTACATCCTACCCGTGGGCATTATTCCAATGGTGTCATTCTGTTATGCAAATGGCATTGCGCCCGTAGGAACTAGTTCCCAAATTACATGCAAGGAGCATCCAAGGAACCTCTGCTTGCGCAACCATTTGTGCAACCACTTTCAGGAGAATAGGCCAGGGGCTCCGCTAATGCACCCTCTGCTAGCACTATGCACTTGCTCAACTGAAAGCTTTGGCGGAGCTCCACTAGCTCCATTTGAGCTTGCAGAATGACAGCATTGGATACTGCCCCATGTGATTTATCCACGTCCCAAAAACAAAAAGTGGACGGGTCACATGGTTGAACTATAGTTGCGTAAGAACAAACATATGGTTGTGCTGTGAGTGCATAAGCCAAAGGCCCAATCTGCTCCTCACCACAGAGTAGGGTGCAAATATGATCTAGCCTTACCTATTTATTTCATTTATATCCTGCCTTTCTTCCAGCATGGAACTCAAGGTGGCTAGATGTGGTTTCCAGGTGGTCTCCCCTCCAACCACCGACCAAACCCAGACCTGCTTAGCTTCAGCAAGGTGGCTGCCTTGTGTGCCTTCAGACCATGCCGTAGGGACATGTAAATGTGTGCTATGCACATAGTGAAATGGATAGAAGGGTTCCTTTTTGTGAACATGAATGCAGATTATAAAGCTCGCCCTACATAGCACAATTATGTTAACGACAAACAATACACGTTACAAACACCTGCAAAGAACACAGTGAGGAGCTGGTGTTGTTTTGTTCAGCCTCTTGAGACCTCTCTTCCGCTATACATGGCAACCACACCTGTTCCACCCTTGTGAGGCTCTCCACCCCCGTGTGTGAAACAGGAGACAGACTTTGCTCCATAATGCATTTTAATTAAAAGTGAGAAGTTAGCTGGCATTTAGAATATGGACTAACAAGATGTTGCTTATTCTGGCAGAGATTTCCCAGCTCAGAAGCTTATGTTTTATTTTAATTTTAAAAGGATTCATTAATTATATTCTCAAATCTCTAAGGGAATGTTAATATTAAATGTGAATTTCTTTTCAGTATTTTTGTAATATGAAAAAAACAAAACCCAGTAAGTAAAATGAAGTAGGAGACTAAGAATGAGCCTGGTGTTCGAATAGCCCTTAATTTTCATCAGTAACTATGCAAATAGTCCTAGAAAGCAAATAGTTCATTCACCACTAAATACTCTTCTAACAAGAGTAAGAAGATGAATAAATACATCAAATATAGCAATGTGTAGGGTACATGTAGCAGAGAAAAATAATTGGAAGATCCCCGAGTATTTCCCACACATTCATGTAATCTGATCTGTTATCAACCCAACACAGAGGCTCTTGGGGTCAATTCAACATTGTGTAAAATCTATAAACACAAGGTCAAAAGGGCAGCTGGTTTATGGATTGGTGGATGAATTTGCTCCTGGTTGTTATGGTCGTTTTACAGAAAATTCACCCACTTGTCTCCTCTCATTTATATGGTACTTAAATTTTATAGTATAATGGGCAGTATCCAATGCTGTCACAGCACTAGAGCAAATCAATGCTACATCATTAGCATTTGCTAGAGAAAGGGGGAAAATGGTGATTTGATGCCGAATTTTAGCAGCAAAACACTCTGCCAAAATGTGGTGGCAAATTGACACTTTTCTCTTTGCCTGGCAAATACTAATGACATTGCGCTAGTGGTAGTTTATGCTAACGCTATATAATTAGCATTAGCACTGTGACAGTACTAGATAATGCCCAATATAAATAGCAATAACGACAAATATTATTTTCTCCAGCATGTTCCCCTACGTGCTCAAAAGACTTGAAATACTCAGTAATCCTCACAATACCTCTGTAAATTAGGCCTGTATTTTTTATTCCTATATTAGAGATAAAAAACTAAGACTAAGAAACAGTGGTTTGGCCAGTGATGCCCGCTGCCCACCTCACTTAGTTCATGGCTGATCTAAGTTTTGAACCAGGGAACTTCCAGCCCATTGCTCATAGGAAAATGGTTAGGAGAATGAGGCTATGGATGTAACCCTAAACACACTTACTAGGGAGTAAGCAAGTGATAGTGGGGACTTATTCTGAATAAGTATGTACAAGGCTGTACAGAACATTTTCTAACGATATGCATGAGGCCACACAATTTGGAGGAGGACAAACCTCATCATCTAACACAGAACCCTCTTCCTTTGGAGCTGTGCTGAGAAAGATGCTCTTATGTGTTTTGGAACACACTTAACGGCTTACCAGGAATAGCAAGATTTCGGAGCGCACTCAGTGCCGCATGCTGAACTGTGACATTCCCGTCCTCCACATGCCTGTCCAGTAAATCCATCAGTTTCTGAACGATACCATTATCCACCATATGGATACAGTTTCCATCTGCACAAGACCAGAGCATCAGAGCATAAATAAAATGTGTCTGTGTGTTAGAGGCTTGGCTGTCGTCCCCCCATCCCCCACCTTACAGATGCTAGGGCAACAGTAAACTTGGTACTCTTGAATATTCAGTTTTGTTGTGATTCCTTTGCCTGTTTGTTGCATTCCCTTCCCTCCCTTTTGGGTTTTATTTTGTGATTTATTAGGCCAGATCAACAGCAAGCAGGATATAGTGGTATGAAAGTGGTATATAAAAGGCAGGAGCCACACTGCTGCTTTATAGCAGTTCTGAAGTGCACTGACAACTGTCGGGGCCCATTGATATATACCATATACTGCTATAACCTGCTTGGTATGGCTCCTGCCATTTATATACTGCTTTCATACCACAATATCCTGCTTGGTGTAGATCTGGCCTTAGAATGTATGTCTTTCTGGCAGGGATTTGCTGTTTTAGTGTTTTATTCCGTACAGTGCCATGTACATTGATGGTGATAAACAAACGTTGATGACCAGTTCCTCTTCTGCAGCACCAGTTAATCATTTAAAATAAAACTGGGAAAAACATGAAGCTTGACATCCTGTGTATCAACCTTGGGGCATCCAAGAGTAAAAAAAAAACATTTCCAAGGTCTTTTTTGCCCACATGATGTTTATTTAAATGTACAGCCAACCCTAGGTTCCACATAGCTTGCTTTTTTTTTAAAGTATCCATCCCTTGATCTTCTCCCCATCGCTCCTTAAACGTTGGTACATTTTAAACTGTACGTTTTGAAAGCAACTTGCCCAATCAAAGTGGCTTTCCGCCTACTCCTTTTCCTTTGACTGCACCATGGGGAAACCATCAACTCATTATACCACTCAACTTATATTTGAAGACTCTTAACAGCGTGCCTGTATTTTAAGTTCCAAAATTTTAAAAAACAGGTATTTCCAGAAGTCAGGTCTGCTTTTGACTGTTTAAAATTCCCAGTATAAAATGCATTGTATACATAAATATATAGCACGACTGCAATTTAACTTTAGAGCCATTAACATGCTGCAAAGTTAACTTCAATGAAGCTCACCGTTTCTTGCAAAATTTGCAACTGCCAATGCTCCTGCAAGCTGTAGTTGATGGCTATTAGATGGGATCCATAAAAGCACCCTTTGGAACACGCTGCCTTTTCCTCCTTCAAATAATTTTTGCATTGATTCATCTGGAAGCAAAAGAAACAAAACACATTTAGCCCAAATGAGAAACATACAAACCTATAAAGCGGCTTTATACAAAGCCAAATCATTGATCCATCTAGCCTAGTTTCACCTATACTGCTGGCAGTGGCTGTCTAAGATCTGAGCCAGAATACCAGCCTTACTACTTTTAACTGGAAATGTTGTGGGTGGCATCTGTGATCTTGCACATGCAACGCATTTGCTCTTCATAGAGCCGCATAAGGTTCAGGACAAACTATTGCCTCTGTGACATTGATTTCAGCTGCACTGTACATACTAGGCTTACAGCACATGTAAGTCTTCAACATAGAAAATAAAATCAGTAGGTCTGAGCACCACATCTACTTTTGTCTGGGAAAATGTCGGGGGGGGGGGGGAGGGGAATCAACTTTAGGTGAAAATTATTTCCGCTACCCTGGATTCACATGATTTAACCCACTGGCAGAAATGTGATGGCTAGAAAGAGAACTTCATTCTAAAAACGAACCTGATGTGATAATGATGCATGACAGTTCTGTGATAGACTGTAAGATGACTCCACATACAATACTCACCACCCAGCAGTAGTAGAACCATAAGATCAGAGGCAGTTTTAAGTTCAGCAATGTCATCCTCTTTGTCACTGTCTACAGTCTTTTGGACTATCTCAAGTAGACACTCTACGAGGCCTGCTTCAACCAGCTGCAGTTTAATGATATCTGAATGAAGAATATCGAGAACATAACTGCCCCATCAACTAAAATGCTTTTCATCTACCATGAGTCCAAATAAGATATAATGAAACCAGTGTGACAAAGCAGTGGGAAAGGTGCATGCCATACATTGTCAGTGATATCATCTTTTCATATATGGAAATAGTTCAGGCATCTTTGTCAAACTACTGGTACTATGAGGATAGTAAGTCATAGGAGACATTCTAAGATCCCAGAAGTGGCTATAGATATTTTTATGTCTATTAAATACTGGTCCTTAATCAAGTTTTCTAGCAGAGCTTTCAATATAATGCCCCAATTATTCATTTTTGAAAGGCAAAAAGAAAAAGTACTTTATGATAATGTAAATGCAGCTCGGATACTAAAAGAAGACAACACTCAAATAAAAACAGATGCCTCCTGCATTTTCCTAATTTAAATGACAGAGCGGACAAATCAATACAAAGTAAATAATTTGCCCTGTTTAATAAAGATTTGGCCTGCTGCAGTTTATGAGCTGTATTGCACAACAATTATTGGTTCTCCCCCCAACCCCACCCCCAAAGCAAATTTGTATGCTTCTGCTCTGTAGAAAGAGGTGGCGAGCTTTTCCTGCAGAGGCACAGATGGGTTTCCAGTCTAGTAGGCTGACCAGATAAAATCCAGGTCAGGGCTCATGTAACTTTAACAGTTGTGATGAACAGGGAATTTCACCAGGAACTAATTGCATACAAATGACACTGGCTGAAATTCCCTTTTCTCTACAACTGTTAAAGTTACACGAGCCCTGACCTGGATTTTATCTGGTCACCCTACAGTCTAGCCTTCTTGGTGTTATGTACACTTTGTACATGCAGGGAGATTTTTGGTGCAGGGTTTTACTCAACTGTGTATGTTGAGGGCCAAACCAGACATTCATGTGATATGTAGTCTTGTTTTCCTCTAATTAGTTACAGGTGGATGAGAGGAGCCTTACTTGGAATGCAGCATGTGGTGTCAACAGGAACTTTTTATTTATGTGTGCTAGCCGTGCAAGGGTGGGGGGTTTGCTTAGATCAGGATGACAAGGTATGAAATTCAAAAGATTGCTTGTCTTTGTTTCTCTGAGGATATCCCATCCCATCCCCGCCCCACACAACACTCTGCTTTGCAGACATGAACTTAAAGCTCATATGTCTCAGTTTTCCCTTTCTGTGAAATGGGTTCCTGTTC
Organism: Anniella stebbinsi; assembly: GCA_029215795.1. Taxonomy (NCBI): domain Eukaryota; kingdom Metazoa; phylum Chordata; class Lepidosauria; order Squamata; family Anniellidae; genus Anniella; species Anniella stebbinsi. Next base: position 208,331,963 of record JARDYH010000004.1, read on the forward strand.
CAGGGAAGAACAATGTCAGCTCACAGTAGTGTATTATGTGGATCAGAGCCAGACACCCCCTTCAACAATCACCTGGAGTATTTGCCTCAGCGTGCTTCTATGTGAAATGTCAGTGTCAGTTTACTTAGAATCACAGAACAGTAGAGTTGGAAGGGGTCTACAAGGCCATCACGTCCAACCTCCTGTTCAATGCAGGAATCCACCTTAAAGCAATTGGAGTATTTGCCTCAGCGTGCTTCTATGTGAAATGTCAGTGACAGATAGCTTTCCAGCTGCCTCTTGAATGCCTCTAGTGTGGGAGAGCCCACGACCTCCCTAGGTTATTGGTTCCCCTGTTGTACTGCTCTAGGTAACAGTCAGGAGGTTTTTACTTAGATGCTAAATATGTGCAATGCATTATTTAAGTGTCCTTACAGTCTTTGCAAGAAGGGAAGGTGGGCAGCACACTAGATGTAGTTGACTCCATCTATAATGACCCCTAGGCTCTGCCCCACTTGCCCCAGTGGACACCAGCTGCCACTGCCATGTGGTAAATGGAAGCTTCTATTCTCCCTTCACGTCTGAGTTCAGGGGAGAAAATAAAGTCGGCCCATTTCAGACTATTCTAGTCATTAGGGTCTGTTGGGATTGTGTGTGTAGCTATTTTCAGTTTTCTATCTGTTATGTAAGTACTTTAATAATGTTGGTTGAATACATTAGTAACAGAAGGTTGATGCTGGAGTCCTTTACAACCTACCTGAGGGTGAATCTCACTGAACTCGCTGGGACTTACTTCTGAGTAGATATGTATAGGATTGTGCTGGGAATCAACCACCTTCATAAATTTAGGGCAAAGTCAGCCATAATGTTTTTGTTCGTTTGTTTATTTAATATATTTACATACCATTGACCATATTTAAAAATATCTCTAAGCCATTTTCAGTGTAGAAGAACAAGTTTGAACACACCTTTGCTGCATTCAGAAGCCCTGTTCAGGTGTTTGCCTGAAAGCATGAGAGCTTAAACTAGGTTGGGTGATTCAGCCAGAAGCTGGCTCTGCCCCCTATGTCCCCATGTCCACCAACCCCTGTCCCTCTATCCCCAACTTTGCCATGTTTAGTGGCAAGGTCTGAAGGGGCATTCTATGTGTGCTCTCTTGAACATGAGTAGAATTCTCTGTGCGATTGGAGAGACTGGTTTATCCCTATTATGTTGAGAATTCTACTCATATAGAAGAGGCCATAATTCAGTGGAACAGCACATGTTTTGGATGCAGAAGGTGGCAAGTTCAATCCCCAGCATCTGCACGTAGGGCTGGAAAAATTCCTGGCCTGAAACCCTGAAGAACTGCTGCCAGTCAGTGTTGACAATATTGGGCTAGATGGGCCAATAGTCTTACTCAGTATAAGACAGCTGCCTACATTCCTATGAGTAGGACAGCCCTTCAGTCCTCTCTGCTCAATAAGGAAGGTCAGACGCTAAGGAGGCTGGTATACACAGGGACATAGGAGGTGGGACCAGGATGCACTGTGCTGACCCACTACACAGTTTAAGATCTCATGCATTCAGGTGGGTACCTGAACAGGGCTATTGGCATCTGTGAATGTGTGTTCAAACCACTTCCACCATCCATGCAATGTTACATAGGCTGACCATATGAAAAGGAGGACAGGGCTCCTGTATCTTTAACAGTTTCATAGAAAAGGGAATTTCAGCAGATGTCATTTGTATATAAGCAGAACCTGGTGAAATTCCCTCTTCATCACAAAGTTAAAGCTGCAGAAGCCCTGCCCTCTTTTGTACATAGTCAAGAGACAGGGCTCCTGCAGCTTTAACTGTTGTGATGAAGAGGGAATTTCACCAGGTTATATATGCATACAAACAACACCTGCTGAAATTCCCTGTCCTTTGCAACTGTTAAAGATACAGGAGCCCTGTCCTCCTTTTCATATGGTCACCCTAATGTTACATCTAACATCTCCTCTTAAAATTGTCCCATCCAACAGTAAACAACACTGATTTAAAATGTTCATATATAAATTAACTAAATAAAGATAGACCAACTGCACAGACAAGTTCAGCTAGCCAGTTTCATTAACAAGAACTACGATTTCTCTGTCTCTCTGCATGTCTCTGTCTCTGGACTCATCTACACTTAAGGGTGTAGTGGGAGGGAGGGGGAGGATCGCGGACTTATCTGCTTCCGTGATCCTCCTCCAACATCTAGATGGCCATGCGATGTCCCGGAAGGGAAGAGGGACATTGCAGCTGTCATTTTTTTTAAAGAAGAGGAGCAGCGCATGGCCCCAATCCACCAGAAAAAGGTAAAAGACAACAACAACCCACACCCAACCCTCCTGCCATCTCAGGGATGGCAAAATTGTTTTTCTCCCACTCTCCAAGGGCACAGAGCCTCCCTGTACAGTTCCATGCCTGCTTTGAAGGCTGCACTCCTCGCGAGGAGACAGGAGAGGTGGCCACACCTCCCATGGTCCTCAGGATGGTCCCGAGACGACGGGGAAAATTGGGATAACTGGGGAACCAGTTATCCTGGGAAAATGGAGGGATTGTCCTTACCTGCCTCTGGGATTTGGACCCACAGGGATGACTTAGGGACGACCCCAGGAAAAAAGCATGGTGTAGACATGGTCTATGTCTCTCTCTCAGAGAAACAAAACCATTACCAGCGACTCACCATTTTCTGCCAAAGGAGCCAAAACTTCAAAAATCATCTCCTTCTTGTCATGTTCTATTTGCTTTTTGAACAGCTTCACAAGCTCTTCGGCAATGTTTGTGTAGGCGAACTGCTCTTTGCTGGATTCTGTGAAATCAAGAAAGAGAAAGCTAAGGGCACATAAAAAATAAAGTGGCAGAACCGTTTCCTCTTCAGTTTATTAGGTGACTCGGTGCAAGTATTAATAGAGCTAAACAGTCTTCACAGACAGGAACAACACATTCCAATACTTAAGCCTGTCACTAAATGAAAAGAAAAACATCCAGGACTGTTGAGATAAATGCGCTGACCTGAATGATTAATTATGTTCAAAGCTGTTAAAACTTTGCACCAGCGGAACATGAACGTACCCATAGCAACAGCAAAATTACTAACATATAAATTAAGCCTTCAGCTGCCCTCAGCCAAATAAGAAAAATTACACAGTGAGTGCGCTGGGATTCTGATTGAAGAGATTAAAAGGTCAGGCCCAGTGCCTTAACATTTACAGGGATGCATGCTGGTGGAATTTGTTCTGGTGTTTCAAAACAGCTGCATCTACATGCCTAGATTCAACTTCTGCGTTGCTTGTAGCCTCTTCCAATGCAGATAGAATATTAGATTTATCGACCAGTCTTGTCACATTTTAAAGCGTGCCAGTGTAAATATATGTGCCAGTGTAAATAATTATCTACCTAACGGTGCAATCCTATGCATATTTAGACAGAAAAAAAAAGTCAAAAAGTTTCCATTGTGCTCCAGGCAGCACAGTTGCTGGAGGGAGGTTGGGAGCCGTAGGACATTTTTCTGATTAAACATGGTTAAGATTGCACCCAAAAATGTTTAAAGCCTAGATATGAGATGATCACCACAAAGAAAAGGATTTTAGGATTTTAGCAATAGATACAGCAAGGACAGTCCCATTAGAATGAATAATAACTATAAGAATTAGTAATAGCTATTACATTATTGTTACTTACTTATTTAGTACCATCAGTATCCATGGTGCTTTACAGAGCACAAGAGGTCAAATTTCTGTCCCAATGAACTTACAATTTAAACTTTGACATGTGGAAACAGAGGAAGGAGAGGGAAGTCAAAGAAAAGGAAAGCAGGGATCTAATTTGTGTGTATTCCTGCTGCACGTGCTTTGACTTAGTTATAGGCTGAGTTAAAGTACCGCATGGGAACAGCGGGGCTGTACCAAAGGTTTCAGAGAAAAGATTTTGAGAAGGGATTCGAAGGACATAAGAGAGAGGGCATCGCACAGATGTTCCAGGTGGCAATTCCAAGCATGATTTTGAATACAAGAACTAATTTAAGAAAATTTTAACTGGTATTTATCTGCAGTGGCAATACTATCGTTTCCATTGAAGGCCGGGCCCAATTTAAGATTTTACTCCTGGCCTTTAAGGCCGTACAATTGCACTACTCAGTTTACCTTTCCTTCCTTTTGTCCTGGTATGTTCCGGGCCAGGTCACCAGATCCATGGGTCAAGCCCTCCTAACCTGTTCTACCTCACAGATCGTGGTGTCCCGGTATTATGCATTCCAGGACTTTGTCCCTCAGGTGTGGAATTCACCCTCCTTGCTACTGTGGTTAACCAAGAGTTTAGAGGTGTTTAAGAAAGGTTTGAAAACCTTCCTCTTTAAATAGAAGGTGTTGTCTGGTTGTTCCTGAGGTAGAGCATGCTGGTGGTCCTTGTGTTGGCCACTACACGCTTTATATGGGTTTTATTTTAATGTTTTATTGTTATATTCTCATAAATCAAGTTAAGACCTTTTATTAGAACTATTATATTGAATTTTGTAAACTGCTGACCTATTTTATTTCATGTACAGTACTTTGTAACAAAGCGCTATATAAATTATTATTATTATTATTATTATTAATCATCCTATACAGATTCCCAACAAAAGGTTGTACGGGTCGGGGCTCTGGACTGTCCTTTTTCTTACATGACATGTTCAAATGAAATTCATCTTCTATTTTAAGATGAAAAGCTTTCTGTAGATTATACTTTTGATAGTCCAGACAGTACCTTTTCCCAAATGAGTTTAACTGGTATGGTGGCACCAGTGAGGCTCCAAGTAACAAGTGAAGGATTTGCTTACCAACAGCAGCCTGCCCTTCCCCTTCCCTACAGGAAATATGAAGAATACCCAGAAGCCTCTGCACATTGCGGAGGCCATTGTAATACTGTTTTATTTGCCCTTCCACCTCTTGCTTCCTCTCCGACTTAGCCTCTCTGTCAAGTGCTGGAGATTTATTTATTTATTTATTTATTTATTTATGTGTTACATTTATATTCCACCTCTCCTTCAAGGAATCCAAGGTGGCATACATAACCCTCCTCCTCTCCATTTTATCACCACTACAACCCTGTAAGGTAGGTCAGGATGAGAATCAATGACCGGCTCAAAGTCACCCAGTGGTCTTACGGGTCTCCTGAGTCCTAGTCCAACATTTTACCACTACACCACACTGTCTTTCTCTCTCTCTCTCTCTCTCTCTCTCTCTCCCCACCCCCATTGCCCTTCTAATCATTACCCTGGTAATCTGAAGACGTTGCTTTAAAAGTCTATAACTTTATAACTGTCGAAATATCTGCTGTATCATCATATTCTTTTTTATTGAAGGCTAACAAACAGCTATACATTGTTGAGAGACAAGAATTTCTTACTGGTGGTAAGAAAAATCCTACATAAGGTCATTGTAATTAAAACTTTAAAATAAGATATACAATAATCTTTATTTAATTAGAGACATAGCTGAATGAACTCATGTGATGCCATTAGGTAGAAAGGGAGGAGCTTGAAAAAGGAATTTGGAGATACTTGAATAGTGAGCATATAAGATAATAGCAGTATTGTTTTCCATTTGAAAACTTGCTATAAATAGTAAGTAACAATATAACATTGCTTATACTATAATAATAATAATAATAATAATAATAATAATTTTATTTATTTATTACCTGACTCTTCCATTGGATTGAGGCGGGAAACAACATTAGTACAATAATACAATATAAATCAAATACATAAAATTAATTAAGAGCATATAAAACCAATACAATATCAAAATAACAATCAAGACATCTTAACTTTCTAGGTTTAAAATTCATCTGATTTACATGGTTGCATCCCAGGACTTACCAAGTTCTGCTAAGTTTCCAAACGCAACAAGGCACATTTCAGTCAAAGCCGAATTTTGGCAATGAATGCCCAACAATTTCACTAACGTTGGGATAACTCCCATTTTGATGAGCTGAGTTTGTAGGGTATCTAAACACAGACACACACACAGACACACAGACACACACACACACAAGTACAAAAAGACAAAATGTATTTAAGTTAGCATTTCTCCTTCCACTGTCATTTCAATATTGCCTCCTTAGTTATTGCCCAATATCAATAACATAACATTTGGAAAACTGTACATTTAAAAAAAACCCATTTCTTCTCCTTGCTCCTTCTGATGTCTGCTTAGCATTCAAACCTACCATGGGAAAGAAACTCACATATGGTCCTCTATATGAAAGAAACTGCTGCTTGGCATACATATCTACGCAATAAACATAGGTTCATTTTGTATCATTTTAAATTATGAGTCTTGTCCTCCTGCATTCTCACATCCACCCACCCCTCCACAAAACATGGGAAATTGTAGTTTGCCGAAGGGTCCTACACCTTCCCTACAGAACTTCAATTCTCATCGTTACTTTGGAATTATCGTTAATTGCTAGTGAATATAAATGCTCACGGCATCATAGATTTATTAACAATAAGGAAGAGCAGGCTTGTGAGTACCATCCCAGTGTAATCAATATAATGTGTAGTTTGACCCTTAGAAGTCTGTGTGCATAGGAACTGCTGGACTGGTAGCAATAATGATCCAATGAAAAAAAAGAAGTTAAGGATGTTCATATAAATTGAAATTTAATACAAATACAAATAAATTGTTAATATCGTTAAAGAGCACTCTTATCCACCTACAGATAAAATACTAAAATACAAACAGTGCTCATTAGATTCTGGCCATACGCATTTCAACTTATTAGTCTTCGTCAGTGGCTAATATACCTTATTATGCATGAAAGTTGAGGCTAAATCAAAACGTCTGGTGCACAATATCTACCACATTGTGGGTAGTGACATATAAACCCCTTACTTTGGGAACACTTAAGTCAGCCCCCTTTTCTGAAAACCTTTATCTGAATACTCAACAGCCTAGTGATTGGGCCACTGACAAAGAATAGTAAGTCAAAACACGTATGGCCAGAATCTAATGAGCACTGTTAGTATTTTAGTATTTTATCTGTATGTGCATAAGAGTGCTCTTTAAAGATATTAACAATTTATTTTTATTTGTATTAAATTTCAATTTATATGAACATCCTTAACTTCTTCTTTTTTTCATTTGATGGTTTTTTGGTTAAGGCTAGCACCTTATTTGTGTTAGCAATAATGATCCTACATACCCAAACTGGGTATGTGGGCTCATTATTGGTTCAGCAGATCCTATGTACAAGACCTCCAAAAGTCAAACTACACATTACATTAATTACACTGGGATGGATCCAGACTTAATTATTCTTAGAGCAGAAAACCCACTGAAATCAATAGAATGAGTTTGTCATGACTAATATGTTTCCCATTAATTTCAATGGGACTATTGTAAGCGTGACTAAGTCTGGATCCAACCTACAGCGTGCAGGTCCTCCTTTAATTTTATTAACTCTAAAGAAAATGCTAGACATCTGATCCGGGCCACAGTGAGCAGGGAAGTGAGGTTTAAACCTTCCCTCAAAAGAAAGGGGGAGAATATCCAACACAGGTCAGAAAAAGAAGAAATTGGTTCTCAGGCTGCAAAATGTTTATTTTCACATTTTGCATCCTGAGAACCCATTTCTCCTTTTTCTGACCTTAAACCTTCACTCCCCAGATGCTTTTCTCCCAGGGGTGCAGCATTTTTATTTTTATTTTAAAAAAGCAACAACAGCCTGCAATGGCATGCATTTCCATCTACACATTACAACATTGCAATTATGGATTGTGGCCCTTTACTGCAAATCTCCCAGTCTGTCATATGCATGCAAAGACTTTTTATTTCAAGGGGATTTACATGTGCATACCAGTGTGCAAGATGACAGGCTTCTTCAATAAAGAACAATTGTGACCTAGGCCGGCTCTACCATTAGGCAGTGAGGCAGCCACCTCAGGCATCAGATTTGGGGTGAAATGAAAAAGTGCCAAATTGTTAATTATCTGCTTTGTTACTATTGTATTTTACGGCCAAGGCTGGGGAGAAGTGCTTGTGGGATTTTCTGTCTCAGGTGCCAAAATAACTTGACTGCCCTTGAGCACCATGCATCTTGATTTAGGATGGAGTGCCATTTATTGGTTCACATTAGGCACTAATGTATACGGGTGGCCTGGTCCATTTGCCATTTATATGTCCTAAAATTCTATCCTAACTCACAGAGTAATATATGCATCCCCATGTTTCGGAGAACTAAAGGGGTCTGTTATAGCACAACTGAATAACGCTAAGGACCAGATTAAACCTATGATTAAAAATAACAGTAAGATTACTCTATTTATCATAAAATGCCATTACAGTCTATAGACAATAAAAGATAAACACAGAGAAGAGTATTAGTTATATTCATGTGATGTCAAAAGCATCCCCCTCTTTCCTTCACCACCAACGTATTTGTGCTCTGAAATAGTAGCAAGGGTGATCTTCCAGATGTTATTCAACTTCAGTCCCATCATTCCCAGCCAGTATGTCAAATAGCCAATGTTCAGGGATGATGTGAGCTGTAGTCCTGCAACATCTGGAGGGCCAGAGTTTACCCATCCCTGTATTAAAGTAAACAAGAAAAAAGATGGAGTAACCCCTTATTGGCACTTTATAAAATGTTATGCAAACAAGTGAACTCACAATATAGAAGACAAAAAGCTTGAAAAACAAAGACGTTTAAATAAGCGCAAGAACAGAAGAACTGAGAAAACTCCTATGGTCAATAGGATGAAACCATCTTTCAGTGAGGAAAGTTCCTATCTAAAAATATTTTTAGGATGCTTTGAACAGTGGGATGTCCCTCCCCCCCCCAATCTTATCATGGGTTTTATATGTTTGCGAACACAAAGATGTTTTACAATTATCTGTTGGGAAGCGCTATTAGTTGTTCTTGTTTTTTAAATAGCTAAAACAAAGGCTTCCTCAATTTAGGGCACAATCCAATGCATGTTTAGGCAGGAAAAAAGTCCTATAACTCCCAGCATGCCCCAGTCAGCCACATAATAATAATAATAATAATAATAATAATAATAATAATAACGATTTATTTCTTACCCGCCTCTCCGTCTAGATCTGCTGTGCTAGATCTTACCCTGCTGTCTGTTTGCTTCCTGGACTCTGTCCTCTGCCCACCATGGATTAAAAACAAGAAAAGCCTCCACTGACTAAGAAAAGGTGTTCTAATGGGTCCCTTGGTCTGCTCCAGAAAGGCATTTCTTAATTTGTGATCTTGCGAAATGAAAGAAAATAAACTCTATTTGTGTCTAAAGTTTTGAATAGCTGAGGCTTCAAAACTATACACGCTTACTTGATATAAGTCCCATTGAACTCAACAGGGCTGGCTTCCTTGAAGACATGTATAGGACTGTGCTGTAAAGAGTTTGTGTTCATTCTTCTATCTTCAGCTTTAGTTACCTAGTTTAAAGACACTACGGGTTTAATCCTATTCATGATTAGACATGGAAAAAAAACCCTCCTGTGACTTCCAGCTCTTCTCAGCCAGCCGTGCTGGGAATTGCCTGACAATTTTTCTGTCTAAACATGAATAGGATTGCACCTAATCTTTTTGCTTACCGAAGTATGGTCACTTCCGCTTTTACAGACTGGATGGTAACTTCTGTTTTTACAGACAATGGAAAATTACCAAGAATGATTCAGCATTTGGTTTAGCCTCTGAAAATCAAAACAAACAGTACTATTTAACGCTAACTGAATTTATTTATGAGTAAGCCTTCCACAGATTGGAAGCCAATTAAGATAGCTTGGAAAGCCCTCACCCCTACTGTCGTGCTGCTACTGAAAATAACTTTAGGTGAGCCCATAATGTCACCAGCACATGTACTAAAGATAATTCTACCCCTAGCATACATGAGAGATAAATATTAACCCACCCTCCTTTAACTCCATTGCCAAGTTGCTTAGAATCTTGAGGCTTTTTCAGATGTTATTTTGGCTGCTGCTTGGTAACACTGGAGTTGTATGAGATTACTTCATGCTATGCATCCTTCCCATTAGATCTTGGACGTAACTGTGTAGTACAGGAATGAGCCATGTTTGCAGGAGCTAGCACCCACATTACTAAAGGTAATGTCAGAAGAAGGAGCCTTTGGATTCCCTAGGAAGCCTGGAAAAAGCTAAACATCTTTAGAGGAACTGGTCCAGGAGAAGATCGATAGTAAGTATCATGATGTTCTAGAGCAAGCTTCCTGCACTTGGTCTCCTCCAGATCTGTTGGACTACAAACCCCATAATTCCAAAGAGCATGGCCATCTTGCTGGTGGGAGGTAATGGGACTTATAACCCAACACACCTGAAGAGCACCAGGCTGGGGAAAGATGCTCTAGAGGTTTCTCTGTAATTATGCCGAGGGAAGGAAGAGTCATGACAGAAGAAGAAGAAAAATGTCAGAAAACACAACACACCAGAAACAACGGGAATAGGGAATTCACATTCTTATATTGCTACAAAAGACATTAAGAGGCAAAAAAGGGCATATCCACCTATACAGGCTGTCTTTGGAAACCAAATCTTACCATTCACAGCCAAACTCACTCCAGAAGTTTGACTTCAACTGAACTCAGGGTTCAGCTTCCTACAAAGTATTTTTTTATGCAGCATCCTTAACCTAAAGCAATGTTCTGAACACTGAACAATGTTTTAAGAGATATCTATGGTCATGTGATGAAAGTAACATTCTGACTTGCTCTTGCTAATCAGTCAAACAAACCAAACCTGCAGCTCATTACAACTGTAGGCAGGGATGACACCATCCTGACACAGAGTTAAATTCAAACGCTAAGGTGACCTGTCTGTTACTTTAGTGAAGTGTTCATAAATTTCACCATTGAATGTGAAGCTTATATTTTTAAGAGGAAGCATGTTATAGCCTGAAGAGTCTTTTTTTCACTGAATATTTTGCCACCACAAGAAATATCAGCTAAAGTATAGCAAAAGACAAAAAAGAAGCCTCATATGTTCAATAAAGGGAAAGGATACTGAATGGATTGAGATGAGCAGCCTTGCAATTACATTTCTGGGCATACTCTCCCATCCCAGCTCTGTAACTTCTACTCATTCTCCTCTTCTACAATCAGGGAAACCAGGCCTGGCAGGCAGGCAGGCAAAAGAATACGGTAGCTGCAACAGCTCACTTTCATTAGCTGGTGCTGTGGCAGTGCAGAGTTTATGTGCATGTGTTTCTATTTCTTGTCTGGTAGCTTGGAGCCAATTATTACTTTCCATAGGAAAGTGCAAAATTGCAAGGGTGAGGATACATGTACCTATAGACCTAGCTCACTCGTAACATAAACCCATGATTTATTTAACCCATGGGTTGTTGTTGGGTTGCGAACTCTGGGTTGTTTAAACCATGGGTTGCAGTGATGTGTGAACCCAGAACTATGGATTGTTCATGGGTTGTTTCACCAGGCTACAAGTGGCGGACATGAGTGTAACAAACCCAGCCGCTCTACATGCTAATGCTATAGCACTGGAAAGCATTCAGGATACAGGAAGGAAGTGAGTGAAAGAGGAGGGACAGAAGCAACCCAGGGACTTAGAAAACAAACTACAGTTTGTTCGATCATCTGCCAGACAAACCCTGGGTAGGGCAACAAACCATGGGTTAACCATGTGTTAAATATTCCATGAGTTAGTATTACATGAGAATCAAGTCATAGTAAAAGATGCCTACCTAAAACTTAGCAGCACAGGAAACTGCTTTATACTGTGTCAGCCCATTAATCTATCTAGCTCAGTACTGTTTACACTGAGTCTTTCTCAGCAATAACTGGAGATGCCAAGGGACCTTTTGAGTCTGGAACCTTTTATATGCAAAGCAACCACTGGGCTATAGCAGTTCTTTCTTCTAAATTTGAATTTCAGTGGCTCTATGTGCTTCATGTGACACACAAGCGACTGCTAAGGAATGGGATCTAAAGAGACTATTCCAAATATTTCATTTTACCATTTACAGGTCCAGAATCTAGCCATGATTTAATTTAATATTAAATAATGGAATAGTATAATCAACAGGTAACAAAGTTTACACTTTTTTTTGGTAAGCTTTCTGTGTTTAAGTAATAATTTAGGTAATCATTCTTTGGATCACAACTATGACCTATACTTGTATTTACTAGGGATGTGCACTGACCCCCCGGATCGGATCGGATAGCGGATCGGAATCGGACCTGGGGGGTCGGATCGGATCGGATCGGATCGGAGGCTGGTCGGATCGGATCGGACCAGATGTCCGATCCGGATCGGACGCCATTTTGAATGCTTTTTCCCATAGCCAAGTATTGTTTTACAAAAACGCCTATAACTTTTTCATTTTTAAAGATAGAAGGATGAAACTTGGGCACATTGTAGACTGGTTAGGGGTAGTTATCTGTGAGAAATTTCAGAAAGATTGGTGCATGCATTTTGTGGCAATTAATTTTTTAATAAATACCCAGGAATGCCTATAACTTTGTCATTTTTAAAGTTACACACATGAAACTTTGCCACATTGTAGGGGGTACCTTGGGACCTATGTATGTGAAATTTCAGAAACGTAGGTGCTTGTCTTGTGTGGCAATTAATTTTTAGAAAAATGGGTAGTAGTGGGGTAAATACAGTTACGCCTCCCATTTTTTTATTTTTGAAGATACAAACAGGAAACTTGGGCACATTACAGGTACCACTTGCCTTGATATGTGTGTGAAATTTCAGAAACATTGGAGCTTTCCTTGTGTGGCAATTAATTTTTGAAACAATGAGGAAAGAAACACCTATAACTTTGTCATTTTTAAAGTTACACACATGAAACTTTGCCACATTGTAGGTGCTACCTTGGGACCCATGTGTGTGAAATTTCGGAAACGTAGGTGCTTGCCTTGTGTGGCAATTAATTTTTTAATAAATACCCAGGAATGCCTATAACTTTGTCATTTTTAAAGTTACACACATGAACCTTTGCCACATTGTAGGCGGTACCTTGGGACCTATGTGTGTGAAATTTCGGAAACGTAGGTGCTTGCCTTGTGTGGCAATTAATTTTAGAAAAATGGGTAGTGGTGGGGTAAATACAGTTACGCCTCCCACTTTTTTATTTTTGAAGATACAAACAGGAAACATGGGCACATTACAGGTACCACTTGGCTTGATATGTGTGTAAAATTTCAGACAGCTGGGTCCAGGCATGTGGTGGCAAGGTATTTTTGAAACAATGAGGAAAGAAACGCCTATAACTTTTTTATTTTAAAAGTTAGAAGTCTGAACATTGCTCACTTTGTAGATGGGTTAGGGGTAGATATGTGTCAGAAATTTCAGAATTATAGGTCCAGGCATTTGATGGCTATGGAATTTTTAAATTACATGTTTCAAAAAAATTTCTACAGAGGCCAGGTCTTCCCCTCCCGCTTCCCGCGAAGAAAAGGAAACACTCTCTCATCTCGATCCCTTTTGATCCTTGCTAGTAGTATCCATTACAGGGCTCGTGTTTCCTTTCCTACTTTCACTTTTCACTTTGTACTCAAGCAGACACGAGCCCTGTAATGGATACTACCAAGGATCAAAGGGATCGAGACGAGAGAGTGTTTCCTTTTCTTCGCGGGAAGCGGGAGGGGAAGACCTGGCCTCTGTAGAAATTTTTTTGAAACATGTAATTTAAAAATTCCATAGCCATCAAATGCCTGGACCTATAATTCTGAAATTTCTGACACATATCTACCCCTAACCCATCTACAAAGTGAGCAATGTTCAGACTTCTAACTTTTAAAATAAAAAAGTTATAGGCGTTTCTTTCCTCATTGTTTCAAAAATACCTTGCCACCACATGCCTGGACCCAGCTGTCTGAAATTTTACACACATATCAAGCCAAGTGGTACCTGTAATGTGCCCATGTTTCCTGTTTGTATCTTCAAAAATAAAAAAGTGGGAGGCGTAACTGTATTTACCCCACCACTACCCATTTTTCTAAAATTAATTGCCACACAAGGCAAGCACCTACGTTTCCGAAATTTCACACACATAGATCCCAAGGTACCGCCTACAATGTGGCAAAGTTTCATGTGTGTAACTTTAAAAATGACAAAGTTATAGGCATTCCTGGGTATTTATTAAAAAATTAATTGCCACACAAGGCAAGCACCTACGTTTCCGAAATTTCACACACATGGGTCCCAAGGTAGCACCTACAATGTGGCAAAGTTTCATGTGTGTAACTTTAAAAATGACAAAGTTATAGGTGTTTCTTTCCTCATTGTTTCAAAAATTAATTGCCACACAAGGAAAGCTCCAATGTTTCTGAAATTTCACACACATATCAAGGCAAGTGGTACCTGTAATGTGCCCAAGTTTCCTGTTTGTATCTTCAAAAATAAAAAAATGGGAGGCGTAACTGTATTTACCCCACTACTACCCATTTTTCTAAAAATTAATTGCCACACAAGACAAGCACCTACGTTTCTGAAATTTCACACACATAGGTCCCAAGGTACCCCCTACAATGTGGCAAAGTTTCATGTGTGTAACTTTAAAAATGACAAAGTTATAGGCATTCCTGGGTATTTATTAAAAAATTAATTGCCACAAAATGCATGCACCAATCTTTCTGAAATTTCTCACAGATAACTACCCCTAACCAGTCTACAATGTGCCCAAGTTTCATCCTTCTATCTTTAAAAATGAAAAAGTTATAGGCGTTTTTGTAAAACAATACTTGGCTATGGGAAAAAGCATTCAAAATGGCGTCCGATCCGGATCGGACCTCATCGGATCGGATCGGATCGGATCGGAGGTTGTCCGGATCGGATCGGATCGGATCGGATTTTCCCGATTTTGGGTCGGATCGGATTCGGATCGTGGATCGGATCCGATCCGATGCACACCCCTAGTATTTACCATTATATAATTCTATCATACCATTAGCTCTGGAAACACAACTTTCAAGCCGTATGCAAATAATACAGATGTCCCTGTAGACACAAGAATTAGCAAAAGAGAAACAAATGACTGGAATATTGATTCCCTTTTGATTTTTGAATAGGTGAGGTTTCAAGAGTAGGAAAAGAAATGTAAAGAGACAGAACATAAATCAACCAATGCAATATATTCAAATCACATACTTCCAGAGAGCTTGCAAGATTAAGATAGGCTTTTATATTACACTGTTAAGATATATATTTTTTCAAAAGCAACGGATGAAAGAACAAAACTGAACAGATTCAATTTTAATGCAAAGTGAAATGAGGAGCTGCAATGTAAATAATGGTTTTTAGAGACATGTATTGTTATGAGCACATACACACAGTTCCAAAATAAGGTTGCCTTCCCCGCCACCTGTAAATATTAATATTAGAGAACAATTTTATATACTACGTGGCTGCAATACTATACACATTTACCTGAGAGTAAGTCCCTGGAATTCGATGGAGCTCAGTGGAGGCTGGTGCCTCCGATTTCACTAAGGCTGTGAATCCATTCTGGGTTATAGTCTGGAGATAGGTTTCAGCACCTTAGATAGCTCCATTAGTGTTCTGGTTGAAGGCTCATCTACACCTAAGGGTGTAGAGGAATGGAGGGGGGAGGATCACAGACTTACATGCTTCTGCAATCCTTTCCCAGCTTCTAGACGGCAGCGCGATGTCCCGGAAGGGAAGAGGGATGTTGCGGCCACCATTTATTATAATCTTTTAAGAAGAGGCGCCACGTGGCCCCAATCAGGGTAAAACTAAAAAAAAAAGAAAAAAATTGCTGCCCCCCCATGGGCATGGAGCCACCCCGTGTGGCTCCATGCCCATTTTAGGCCTGGGAGTGCACAGCACATCAGCCACAGTCCTCAGGATGGTCCTGGGACTGCGGAAAAGCCAGGATATCCCCGGTTTCCATTATCCTGGGGTCATCCCTAGGTTGTCCCCAGGATCCCCTGTGCCTCATATGGACACCCAGGGATGACCCTGGGATAAAAGGCTGGTTTAGACATGGCCAACCCCACCGAAATTGGAGCCACCAGCCTCTGCTGATGGGGTTCACTTCTATGTAGATATGTAGAAGATGGCACTGTGTTATTTTCACATCTCAAATAAATATATTAAGAAAGAACATGTGATGCAGTCGCTAGAGTGCTAGATAGATAGTAGCTTGCCTAAGAAACGCAGTGAGCACTTCCGCTTCCCATATCCTAAACTGTCTTACAGTTATATGTTGCTCCTTGGAAGAAGGATAGCAGAGAAGAAAGATTTGCAACAAAATGTTGCAGCGTGGCAGGCTCCTGTTCAGTTTTTCAGCTAGCCAGCCATGCCTTTTTTCAAGATACTCCATTCAATTCCCCCGTCAACCACATCCTCCCCACCCACCCTGTTCATGCACTCGGCATTCTGTGGTTACTGGGCATGTTTAGTCCTTCGTTGAGCCTCTTTTTATCCCCCGAGGTTTTACTCCTTAAAAGATTTTGTGTACTTCAGTATTATTATTATTATATTTATTTATATCCCGCCTTTTCCCCCAATAATGGGACTCAAGGCGGCTTACAAATTAAAACATATACAAAAACTAAAAATATAATTAAACATAGTACAATTTAAAAATATTTAAAACATTTTAAAACATTTTAAATACACATAATTAAAATTCCGAATTATAAGCAGTACATCCACAAAGGTCTGAATTACTCCCCAAAGGCCTGCTGAAACAGAAAAGTTTTAGCCTGCCTCCGAAAGCACACCAAGGAACGAGCCAGTCTAGCTTCCCTGGGAAGGGAGTTCCAGAGCCCCGGGGCAACCACCGAGAAGGCCCTTTGGGAGCCCCTACACATGCCAATACCTCCCTCTTGTACCCCAGGGGCCTCATTTTGACTACATTCCTGTTGGGGCTCATCAGCTGAGTCGGCTATTAGGGGGAGTGATAGTTCCAAGCTATGACCTGATCTTACACATTCTCACTTGTACACAACAGGGTTATGGCTCAGGAAAGAATGATATATGGACCAACCATGAGATCTTCATCAGGAAATATATCCTTAGGATGGAGCAAATGTTAGACTAGTGGAATTGGCAGGTATACTTTAGCAAACAGTTATGATCTAGGTATCAGAGGTGTGTCTCATGTTAGCGAAGTCTATTCCTGACAGTACTAGCATTTTGTAAAGCGGAATCTTTACAAACCATTCCACTCTTGCAGTGTGTGTGTGGGGGTTAAACACACTTCTGTAAATGAAGGATTGGGCCTGTTCAGACAACACACTAAACTGTGGTTAGGCTGCTAATCCCTTTGCAGCAAGTGGTTAGTGAGCATGTTTAAATCATGGTTATGTAGCCACCCTGGTTAGGAATAGTTCACATGACACACTAAGCCATGGTTCACATGACAGGCTAAGCCATAATATTTAGCTCAAAACGCTTAACCATCATGGTTTAGTGTGTTGTCTGGACAGGCCCAATCCTTCATTTACAGAAGTGTGTTTAACCCCCCCACACACACTGCAAGAGTGGAATGGTTGCTTATGTCCATTTGAAAAACTGTTCACCTGACTGCTGCAGACCGCACCCATCATTGCAATGCTTCAGAGGCTGGCCAAACTCTGGCCGTTGCACAGAGCAGGTGTAGCTCCTGGGAGATGTTAGAAAGTAAATAAATATTTGTTGGCAGTTGCAGGGCACATGATAGAAAATTGCCATTCTGCCTCCTTCTTCTAGCTACAGGGCTGCAAATAGCAGAGCCCAAACAATTTTGTATCAGGGTGGGGTTGAAGTAGGGGGACCAGCAAAGCAGAGCAAAGAAGAAATTGTAGCACTGATAGCTGCTGATAAGGGAGTAAAAAGCTATGAAAGCAACACTTTGGTATGAATATTAAGGAGAGAAAAGCAATAGGGAAAGTGGACAAATTGGTTTCATCCTGTGACTTGACTCTATGAAGAGCTGGACATATCACTCTACATCTATGTTACATGAGGCACCACAGCTAAAAAGGAAAATGTCTTAAAATTGGGCAGATCTTCTTCAAGTTTGATTTATTATGACCCAATTCCCGAAATTGTGCTATAATCTACACTGGAACAAATTGGAACACAGTGGCAGGAGCTTTTTGACCAGGGGGTATTTGGAAGGAATAGATGCTCAGGATAAAGTCTGGAAAGTAGCTGCTGAGTTCCAGGAGCAGGATAGTGCTGGGAGAGGGAAGCAACTTTGTACATGGAATGGTAAAGGAACGAAGGTTTCCCGTGCTACCAGTCAAAAGGCATGACTTGCTTCAAACAGTATGGCAATCTAAAGTATGGGTTGTATCATGGATTGGTGTGCTGTGTGAACCCAGCCATGCCAACAAGCCATGGCTTGTTAATCACAAATCAACACATAGCTCACAACCCAACAACAAACCATGACATTTCTTTATGGGTTGTTTGTGGTTAACAAGCCATGGTTTGTAAGCATGGTTGGGTTCACTCAATAAGCAGCCTATGATTCAGCAACAATCCATACTCAACCCTCACAATCCATACTCTGCCTTGGTGTGTTGTGTGAACCCACCACCTATTGTGCATTTATTCCATATTTTCCTCCTTAATAGATGCTTTTCTGGGAAGAAAAACAACAGAAAAAGTGGTGGCAAAACATGGAAGGTTAACAAATGGAATTTGATCTGGATCCCCCATAAAATTCCATGTTTGAGGCAGGATAACTGCAGGATAACAGGTTCATTTGGAAGTACCTTGACATAATCCTGAGTAGCACCAGAGACAACCAACACGTATACACCTCAGTTCACCAAACATACCTTAGGTGAGAACAGAAAGGGAGGTGATAGGGAAGGAACCCTTGCAGATACTATTCAGGACTGGGGAACAGACACTTTCCCGATAATCTACTCCAGTTTCTGGCAGCTTAATTTAGCTGCTGTAATGCAATTCCTACTTTGAGCATTCTTGCTTGCCAAGATCAAAGACTTCCTTGCCCCTGGCCTGTGGGTAAATAGGTTTCTTTTGAAGACTGGACAACTCCCTATTCCATCCCCACTCTTGAAATTACTAGGAAAGCAAAGGACTGCCCAAGAGTCATGGTGTTACAAACACTTCAGTATATTCATTGTAGTAGTAGTCTTTTCTGTGCCCTGAGAAAATGAAGGATGCTGTGCTGAAATGAAGGAAGCCAGAAGCCAGACTTGAGTATTATGTAACAGCCTGCCAGGACTCATCGGACCAAGTCCCCCTCCTTCTCTTGCTGCAAACACCCAGGCAGAGAGGCAGAAGGCAGCTGGGGCTGAACATAAAGTTAAAAGAGAGCATTGCCTGGGAATGACTTGAGCTGATAAGGATAGTACAGCCCAACTGTGGGAGAGTGAAGCCTCAGCAGCAACAGCTGGGCCTCATCAAGATGCTGCTATAAAGCTGCCTGGGCTTATCATTATTCATGGAGACAATGGAAGAGTTGCTTCTTTAGGAACTGACAAGCACCACTGAAGGTAAGCTATGAAGGGGTCCCACCTGAAAGGCCAGTACTGAAAAAGGGGAGAGTTGGACATTTCTGTACTTTAAAGTCAGGAAGGGGAGGAGGTATAATTCCTTTCCCTGAGTTACAAGTCTATATGCTTGCTTGTCCCCAGTGCTGCAACTAGAGGAAAAGGCTTACAAATACAAACTGCCTGCAATTATTGGTGGGCTTGCAATTATAGAGACTGTAGGTGGTTTAGTGTATCCCTTCTGGATGACCTGCAGGGCTGTAGTTGTTATTGTTGTAGTTGTTATTATGACTACTGCTACATTTATGTTCCACTTTTATTCCTCTTTAAGGAACCCAAGGTGGTGTACATAATCCTCCTCCTCTCCATTTTATCTTAACAACCACCCTGTCAGTGGTGAGGTCTGTGATTCGCCCAAACTCACTTGGTGAGCTTCTATGGCTGAATGGGGACTAAAACCTGGATCTCTAGGCTCCCTGTCTAATACTCCAGCTACTACACCACACTGGTTTATTAGAACCAGAAATATAAAATTTGGGTGCCCAGGAGCAACTAAAACATTGGGCCTGCAGAGTTCAGGAAGCAGGTTGCTTTCATGATTTGTTTCCTTGAAAATCTCACTGATTCTTATGTTTTGCTGACATTTTTGCACCTAGATTGTAAAATGATGGAACTAGTATACTCCACCCACCTCTGCCTGAAAGCTGAAATTCTGAAAATGTGATGCTTCACCTTTTAGTATGCAAATTTTCTAAGTGTGCCTTGCCACAGACGTATTGTCAAAACACACACACACAGATGACACTCTTCTGATTTATACAACTTGAAATATATAGTCCCTACAGTCATTTTTTATTTTACAGAGATACAGGTAACAATATGAGGACATTGTTGGTAATGCAAATTTTCCTCTTGGATGGAATGAGTGGCTCATTTAATATTTAAACATTGTTTGAACTGCTCAAAAGCTGTTTATCTGGGAACTTAAATTATAATTAGTTTATTTAGAAAAGTGCTCACAGGTGATTAGACAGAACAGTTAGTTTAATAACGGACTTCAGGGTAAGGGTTTGGTAGAAGAAACCCAAAAAACACTTCAAAGATGGAGAATTCTTTTACACTGAAACTATTTTGCAGACAGAGGTTAATGAGAAGATTTCACAGGATGGGAAACAACACCAAAAGAGCTAGGTACCAGACATAACATGTACGGAACAGCAAAAGAAGCATCTTTGTTATTAAGGGAAATAACAATGTACCATGATGAAGGTCCTCATAATTCTCTACAAAAAAGCCAGTTCCCCATATTCAGCCACCAGCTGAGATCTGGCTTGATTCTTAATGATTCCCAATGGCCTGGTTTGGATGTACATTCCTGGCTTTTTAAAAACAGCTGAGAAAAACAACTGGGACTCTCTCATGCCTCCCCTCTCCATGTGCCTACTTTGGTGCAAGATCCAGTTTGTTCTAAACCAATGTCCCCACCCCACCCCACCCCACACACATCTGAAACCGGGAACTCAGGTTTAAAACAAACCAGGAGCTCCACGTTGAAGCCAGCACACAAAAGGAGTAGAGGTATGAAGGAAGCTCACACTTGCTCAGTGCTCATTCCCAGCTTGACATGTATGTCCAAACTGGGCCACTGAGTTCTGTTGGGGGTGGGGGAAGCAAGGCAATGCCTTCTGGCCATCGCATTCTCCCCCCCTCCCCCCACAGAGCTTACCGGCCTGTGAACGTTGCCCCATACGTTTTAGCACAGGAAACAAAGCTGTACGATCATTCTTTTGCACAGGTAAAACTACTACCACCACTGAAATGAATGGGTTAGCCTAGGCTTCTAGAAACTCCATGTGGACATAGAAATAACACACCTGGGGCTCTGAACTGGGACAGGTATGTGTCCCAACTGCTCTGATGGTATTTAACAATATTACAATAGATTTATTGCTATAATGGGAAACACTATTTTACCTATAAGCAACTGTTCTTTTTGAATTGTTTTAACATTTCCTTTTAAAAAAAAAAATTATATTGAAAACAAAAGGTTGGTTTTTCTTTTAGCATTTTTGTTTACCATTCTCATTGCTATAGTTCATCAGCATGCCACAAAAGACAGTCAAGAGCTTCTCATTGGCTGGATCTGTTTTACTGCACAGTGACCTTAAATGGTCTATTACAATCTGTGCCCCACCTGCATGGTCAACTGCGCTTCTGCCCTCATCTGTAAAACAAAGAGTCAAGTTAAAAATAAAATTAAAAAGGCACTTAAAGAGTTCCAAACATAACAATAATCATAAAGAGAAAGATGGTCTTGGATGATTAGTGCTATTGTAATCACAGTATTGCTAGGACAAATGTATTTACAAGAATGCTAAAGGAAACACTGCTACACGTGCCTTATTTTAAGAACAATTTCTTGCAAAATATGAATTTATGCACTTAAGGAGAATCCCAGGGTTCATAGGGCAGCATCCAACTGTATCATTCTGCTAGCGCAAATGAGATTGCGCTGGTGAAAACTCTGTTCTGAACGATGAGCAAGAGAAGAATCCAACTAAGTTCCATGTGCACAAGCAATGCTGTGCAAACAGCTTTTCATTATGCTTCTGCAACAAACGTGTGCAACCAGCTGCATAATGGGTTGCGGAACTGCTTGCCTAAACAGTTCTGCAAGAGTAATGGGCAACTGCTTGCAGAACGGAAAGATTCAGCAGAGCTCTGCTAGCATGATTTGAGTTTGCAGAACGTCACTGTTGGATGCTGCCCATGATCGCCAGGGACCCATTTCATTGGTGCAACAGCTACTGCATTTCTATTTCTGAGCAAGTGTGCCAAGGGACAGAGGACTGAGGAAGGAAAATTATTCCTTTATTGGGAAGCAAAAGATAAATAGCAGTGTGTGGGCTTTCTCAGAGCCCCGAATTGTTCTTAAGTCACTTGGATAGACCCTGCTTCATAGCAGAGGTTATCACACTGCACCTCTGATTTTTGGTACTGCACATATGTTTGAGGATCATAAATCATGCAACTGAAAACACCTAAGGGAAAAAAGAGTTAGTCAATGAAAGGGGGGAGAGGAAATCCTCAAATAAGCTGGCAAAGGCCTAAGTTATCAGAGAAAAATATTTTGCAAATGTGTTTTCCATCCATGAGCCTTGAAGAGTTTAGTAAACACCATCTTGTTAAACCTGCATGATATTATGTGAGAAAATGAAATTGCTTTCAATTGTTTGAGATAAATTTCATCAGCAAGGCAAGATGACCTAACTTTTAATAATGGGCAACTGTTTAATGGCTCAATGGTCTGCATTTACCATAGTTTAGAAGCTAAACCACGTACAGGCAAACCATAGTTTACTTTAGAACTGTTTGTCATCTGCTTTAATCTTTCATCTGCTCAGCTAACCAGGATTTCAAGCTGCTTGCCTTTGCTTCCCACCAGCTCAGTGTGTGATTTCAATGGCGCTGTGAACTCATTCTGGGTTTTAGTCAGAACTAGTCAGAACCAAAGTGCTAAACACTATCCCCCAAATAGATTCAGGCCCCATTCAGATGACACCTTAAACCACGGCTTTAACCATGGTGAATAAGGCTTTTTGCTTAACCACTGTGGTTAAAGCTGTGGTTTAAGGTGTCTTCTGAACACAGCCCGGCTTTCTGGCTTAACCACTGTGGTTAAAGCTGTGGTTTAAGGTGTCTTCTGAATGGGGCCTCAGTAAATTGGGTAGCTCCTTTAGAGTTCTGGCTGGTTCTGACTAAAACCCAGAATAGATTCATAGCCCCACCAAAATCAGAGCCACCAACCTCCCCTGGACCACTGAAACAGAGGGTTGTATTAAGGGAGGCACGGCAGTGCCTCCCTTGTTAAGGGCCGTCAGTAAAAAACACGTTCCACCATGTTAAAGTGATAATTGGGGAGGGGTCATTCTAACAGCCATAAAATCAAAACTGTTTCACCAATCTCTCTGAAATTTACAGGTGCCAGAAAGAAATGTTTGTTTAACATTACCTGAAAATTTCAAAAAGATTGGTGAAAGACTGAGGGAAGGAGAGCAATTTAAAGTAAAAAGATTAAAGAATCCCCTGAATCCGAAACCGAAAACTGAACTCAGGGGTTGCGACTATTTTTGCGCAGCTGTCCTTACCTTCAGGGAGCCTTATTCATTAATCCAATGGCAGGGTCTACTTCCTCCCATTCTAGTGTAGGTGGAACTGCTTTTCTTTTTAAAAAATTCGCTTAAGTGGATTTTATTAAATTTAAACTGTGCCTCTTTAAGAAATCCGGCGGCCATTTTGATTATGGCACACGTTCAGTAGAGTCTCTCCCCCCCTCCCTCCTGCATCAGCTACAATGGCTGCTTCCTCTAGCAAAGACAGTGCTGTAGTCTCTTCTAAGAAGTAAGTTCCATTGACTGAATGCAATGGTCTTATTCCCAGATAAGTGTGTAGAAGATCGTAGCCTTTATTTAAAAAAAACAGTCTGGAACCTTAGTATGCGGAGAGGGAGAGATGTGAGTGAGAATTCCCTGTCCTTTACAGCACAATAACTCTACAATTAACAACTTGCTTGCATGCTTTGCATGTGTGTATGTTCATTTGATTATGGCTGCTGATCATTAATTTTCATATCAATTCAATCCAAGGCATGTCTACTCAGAAGTAAGTTCCACTGAGTGCAATGAGTCTCATTCTCCATGCACTAGCTTGAAGGGTGTGTGGATTTGGCTGTACTTCTCTTTGAGAGCTCTGTGTATTTAGGGACCAAGGCTTTTTGTAAGAGAAGAGGTTAAGCTCCCCCCTCTTTTTTTTTTTTTAAATCCATGTATTTTATTTTTAAAGAATTTTTATTCCTTCATTGTTATTATAATTAATAATAATAATAAGTAGAAGTAGTAATACGTTTATTAATGTTACATTTATATCCTGCCTTTTTTTCCTCTTGCAAGGAACCTAAGGTGGCTCTCATAATCCTCCTCCATTTTATCAGCACAACAACCCTGTAGGGTAGAAGAGTCAGTGACATTCTGAATTCTCTTAGCTTTTCTGATTTTTTTATCAGGTTGAACAAAACTATTGTGTATTATCTCCAGTACCAACATCTTTGACAGGCTTAATATAGGATTCATTGACCACAGGCTATTTTTAGAGCAAAAAAATAAAAATAAAAATCCAAACTTGGATAGATTAGAAATATTGCTCAATTTAATTTTAAACACCCACATGGCTATTCTTGGTACTGGGTCAGATGTAGTGATATAAGAGGATGTTCAGACTCCATTTAGTTGATCAGTTGCAAAGAAGCTTCTCTAGTAAGGAGGAAGGGGAAAGCCCTAGACTGATCATTCTTTCAAGTGCCATATCTCCCCCCACAAAAACCCATGAGGTAGGTTAGGCTAAGAGTCTATGACTGGCTCAAAACCATCTAGTGAGTTTCTGCTGCTGCTCACGTTCACAGAAATGTAAAACAAATGTTTGGTAATGTTTGGGTGTATGGCATGTGCTACTTTTACCCTCACAACAACCCTGTAAAATAGATTAGGCTGGAAATTTAGGCCTGGCCCACTATCTATGTCTGTGTGCCTGCCTCTTTCATATATACACACAGAAAGGCATCCTTAGGTTTGTTCTTTACTTACTACATACCATAAACTATGTATGAATAGAGCTGTCACAAATGATGCAATACACTCACTTTTTGTTTCCCAACTAACTTACTGTTAATACAGTCATGAATCTAATACTAAAATATGTCATTTTTACTATAATAAAATTAAAGAATCCACATACATCAAGTGCAAATCAGAGAACCTACTATTTTTCATATTAGTCTTCAAGGACTAGGATTCTTTTCCTAATTACGCCTTACACGGAGGTTGCCTTTTTCACAGCAGCCGAATCAACATTTTCATCAAGCCGTCCACCTCCCCTGCTCCAAACTCTTTCTTGGTCAGTCACCGCTAATTAGCTCAGATCCTGTTAGCGTATATGTGAAATTGTGATCCCCCAATGTGCATCACTTTACACTTGCTTACATTGAACAGCATTTGCCCTTTTCATGGCCATTCTCTCGGTATGCAGAGATCTTTATGGAGCTCCTCACAATCCTCCATTGTTTTAGCAAGACTAAATAATTTGGTATCATCACCAAACGTGGCTACGTCACTGCTCACTTCCACCCTCATTCTAATATTATGAGAAAGGGAGAAACTGCCTCCCTATCCACTTTCTTCACAACATGCATATAGGAGTGAGCAGTGAGATGGCCAAATTTGCTGCTGACCTCAAAATATTTAGGGTTTTTAAAATGAAGTGAGATTTCCAAGAGCTCCAAAAGAATCTCTCCATAGTGTGAAAATGGGCATCAAAATGGCAACAACAGTTCTACGTAAGCATTTGTAAAGTGATGCACACTGGAGCAAAGCATCCCAACATCACATACACACTGATGGGATCTGAGCTTGCAGTGACTAAACAAGAAAAAAAACCTTGGGAATGTGGTTGACAGCTCAGTGAAAATGTCAACCCAGTGGGTGGTAGCTGTAAAGACAGCAAACTCCATGTTAGGCATTATAAGAAAAGTAATTGAGAATAAAACTGCCAGTCTCATACTGCTTTTATACAAATCTATGGTGTGACCACACTTAGAATACTGTGTACAGTTCTGCTTAACTATAGAATTGAGTATCACAAGATGTTGTGCTGGCCACCATTTTGGATGGCTTGTCCTCCTTTCCATGTGGTCACCCTATAACATGACACTATTCCCCCTTCTGAAGAGGTCTGGACCTCAGATTACTAAAAACAAAGTGGCAGATCATAATAACAGTGTTCATATGCCTATTGCTTTATGAGGCTTCTGCAGGCTACCAAACAGAGAACTATCAGGCCATAAAGTTGCTTAAATGGGTCTGCCAGAAACCTGTCCTCACCGTTCCTGTTAGGTCCATGTCCTACAGCAAATGCTCTCAGCTGAACTTGATGGAATCCCATCCTTCATCCCTTGGTTTAATTTACTGACCTCCCCTGGCTGGGCCTTGCAGGGAACAATAGGGTAGACAGAGCAGGCATACATAACACGCGCAGAGTGCTGAGAGTGGCAAATCTAAAAGCAAATACGTTGCTTTTAAAGAACCAAGTAAATTCAATGGGTCTTTTAAGTAAATATCTATGGATGGAAATGCAGCCCATGCAGGTTTGAAACTTGACCACAAACATGATCACAATCTGCTCCTTTAAGATGCAAACAGGAAGAAAAAGCATGTAGCATAAAATGAGCTATAATAATTAATATAGTAAACTGTAACTTATTCTAATTTAGGATATTTTCCTGTATCATCTTGTGTGCTTCCAGAATTAATCGGGGAGTTTTTAGTCCAGTAGAATTTTTTTTCAGGTTCTCTCCAAATACAGACACAAAACATGAAATGCTTCTTTTCATGAGTCAGTCATAGAAAGCTTTTATTTCTGGACATTGGCTATTGAAAAATTCAAATGAGACCCCTCAGATTTCAAGTGAGAGAGCATAACTTCTGGGGTTCATTTATTATTTTGAAAAGTGGGTGCAACACATATCACTAGCTTTGATTTTATATTGGATGTCAAAATGGTGTAACATCCTAGCTGATGCTGGCTGCTTATCAACTGTATAATATCCAGTCATCTGTTACACAAAGCCATGAAATTCATTAAACAAAAAACCATGGTTTACAAAAACAACGTTAAGGCTCCACAGTTTCCAACCAAGCACCAAAAAGCAGGGAAATTGGGAGTTAAGGCTCCCAAGCCTTAACGCCACATCCTCCCTAAGGAGGCAGAAAGTGCAAGTGAAATTCTCATTCTCCCAAAGCAGATAAACCATGAAGACAGGATGGAGAATATGATATGCAGAGGTGACTGTGGGGTTGTGGAAAACTGATCACAAACAACTTAGGGCCACCTACTTCTCTTTTTTTGTTTAGAGCAGCCCTTCCCCAACCTGGTGCCCTCCAAAGGGGTTGAACTACAACTCCCATCATTGCAAGTCAGTATGTCCCACGGTCAGGAATGCTGGGACTTGTCATCTCAAAAATCTAGATATGCAATTTGATCTGCAGAGGTGATTGTGGGGTTGTGGGAAATGATGATGAACAACTTAGGACCAGCTACTTCTCATTTCTTAGAGCATCTCTTTATGTTGAGAGTTGCAACCCAACACATCTGACAGGCACCAAGTTGGCGAATGTTGTTCAAGAACAAGGGAAGGCAGAATGTTCAAGAACAAGGGAAGGCAGAATGTAGATCTCCAGATGTTTTAGAATTCAACTTGTAAAAGCCCCTATCAGCATGGGCAGTTGTCAGGAATGCCAAGAGTTGATGTCCAAAACATCAGGATAGATCTATTTTCTGCCCACATCTGTACTAAAGTAGGATGTTTTCCAGCATTGTGATCAATCAAGGAACTACAAAAGAGCTGCATCATTTTAAATAATAAACTGTATAAACCAAATGAAACAACAATGAATGAATCTTAAATACCTACGGTAATCCGGATAGCCCTTCAGACGTCAACATTAGTTTTCAACACATGGCATAGGATGTCTGTTTCTTGAATATCAGATAAAGGATTTCTCTTACTTGTTCAGCAGTGTGAGATCAAAGGCAAAGCTACCACCTAATACTTTCATGCATCAGTATTATTTTAAAATTAAGTATGAAATGATTTTTGTCTTCCCCATAACACATAACATGAGAGTTGAAGTGCAACACATCTGGAGAGCACCAAGCTGGAGAAGGTTGACTCCTATACTTGTCTTCTCAGAAGCCAGTGCCACTGAATTCACTAGGGCTTACTCCCAAGAGGTATAGGATTGCAAACTAATCTCATCTGAAAGGTGTTCAAGACAGCCAAACTAAACCTCTTCTGCTCCTCTGTTGCTTTGATGAGATGATGTATTGTGGAGCAATTGTAGGGAATGAACAGTATATTTTGTTTAAATAATTTTTTAAGAAAAAAAAAAACATTGGTTCTTTGAAGGGCAGATATTGATCAAAAGTTGGATATTGATCAAAAGTTGGAAGTGCCTGGAACATGCTCTGGTTCTAGATCTGTAATGAATAGTGCCCCTTTTGTTATCAAGTGTGCTGCTATATGCGAGATGTGTTTGAGAGATGTGTTTGAGACCCTGTATTTGGTAAGGGTATGGAACAGCATTCCCCATCTTGTTGCCCTCCAGGTGTTTGAGATGACAAGTCTCAGCATTCCTGACCATGGGACATACTGACTTGCAATGATGGGAGTTGTAGTCCAACACCTTTGAAGGGCACCAGGTTGGGGAAGGGCTGCTCTAAACAAAAAAAGAGAAGTAGGTGGCCCTAAGTTGTTCATGATCAGTTTTCCACACCCCCACAGTCACCTCTGCATACAGTCACCTCTGCATATCATATTCTCCATCCTGTCCTCATGGTTTATCTGCTTTGGGAGAATGAGAATTTCACTTGCACTTTCTGCCTCCTTAGGGAGGATGTGGCGTTAAGGCTTGGGAGCCTTAACTCCCAATTTCCCTGCTTTTTGGTGCTTGGTTGGAAACTGTGGAGCCTTAACGTTGTTTTTGTAAACCGTAGGTTTTTTGTTTAATGATTAATATGATGCTGGTGGGGAAATTACGAGGTTGGCATTTTTCTGCTAGCACAGGAGTAGACAATGTCCAGGGACTGGGGTGGGGCTTCATTGCCCCTACTGATCCCACTGGGGGCTGCACACTGCCCCCACCCAAATTGCGGTTGCTGTCACCAAATTTACAGCTGAATTTGCTAGCAGTGGCAAAAATCACAGCAATTTTTGCTGCCACAGAATATCTGACAGGAGTAGTGGGGGAGGGGAAGGCGGGGGGATGACCAGCCCTGGGAGGGGGCACTAGTGGTTGCACAACTAGCAGAACTAGTTTAAAATGAAATTGTTATAAGTGTGCAATACTTCATGGAAGGGCTTGCACAAGCACAAAGTACTGGATTTGACAATTGTGCAAGAATGAAAATGAGGTTTCTGCAAGCAGTGAAAGCTTTAAGATAGTGAACAGACAACACTGGATACAACCCAATATTGATAAAATCTCCTTTCAGTGGTTTTAGTGTGTTGCAAGCTTTTATAATACACAGAATTTAAAATCAGGCACAGTGAGCCTTCAAAAGATCTATGTAACATACTGTCTCTTTCTATAAATAATTAAAGACTGAAAAGCAAGATGGGGTGCACAGGTAAACTAAAATGATTCACTGGGCTGTAGCTCATGTGTTCAGTTTTATTTTTGCTTTATCACAAGTTATAAAGGATCTTTTTATCAGGTTATAAACATTTTTCAAATAGGATTCTTGACATTTAATCTTGTGTACAAATCCATATTTCTTGCTTTGATAAAAGAAATTATAACAAATTAAGAGCACAAATATAAAATAAAATAAAAACACTAGGTTGGTTCTAGCAGAGGCCATCCGTGAATGGGGAGGGGAGAAATGATTTTTGCCAGTTCCCCTTGCCATTTCCTACATGCCAAAGAAGATTTTTAGGAGCAAGAAGAGGAATCGGCAAACGCCTCCCTCCACCTTCTGTTTGTGGAAGCTGAAAGTGCTCCATTCTGTAAACAGAACTCCACATGCAGATCTACGAATACAATCTAATTAAAATTAAATTGGTATAGAGAACTGCCAGAGATTTTGATTCTAAGCTGCATGTACACACCAGCACCACACATCTCTCCTAAAAGGGACAAAGCATACTATCAAGTCAAAAGGCTTCATGTTGTCTGTTAAACACTCCTTCCTGATTCTAGAGTACCAGAGCTGTCTACAAAATACACCCACTAAGTCTCAGTCCAGATAAGTTCAGAATGTGCTGTTTTGTCATATTCTCTGCTTGACTGCTACCTTGTAAAGTTCAGCAGCAAAGCACACAAAACAGTTCCAATTCCTCTAGTAGCTTTGAAGGTTGCTTTTAAAAAAAATTAAGAAAAATATGCAATAGTTTAAAAAAACAAAACACTGCTGTATTGTAAACTTAATGAGCAGACACCCATCACAGCTTCAGTTTGCATCACTACAGCTCCCAATAAGTATTTCTTGAACAAGTACACTCACATGGTTATCTTTAATGATTGTGCTCTTTTAAGCCCAAGGCCTCATCTACACCAAGCAGGATATTGCACTATGAAAATGGTATGAAAGCGGTACATAAAAGGCAAGACCCACACTACTGCTTTATAGCGGTATTGAGGTGCGCTAACAACTGTTGGGACCCATGACACATCCCATATACCACCTTCATACCGCTATATCCTGTTTGGTGTGGCTTCTGCCTTTTATATACCACTTTCATAGTGCAATATCCTGCTTGGTGTAGATGAGGCCCAAGTGAATAAAGAAATACCATACAGTAACAGGCAAATATGTAACTGAATACATACAATTTTGTATATAACTGAATGTCATTTTTACATGCATCTGTTGGGAATGGAAACTGATCATAACTAAAAATCCTGACTAATGAACTTAATCTGTCATTTATTCTTTCTGCTCCCTAAACTCTTTTTATCTTATGAGCCCAAGTATTTATATTTAACCTAAACAGTTTCTAATTTATTAATCTGCATGCACTCAGGAACTGCAAAGATGTATCAGCCCCCTAGGGTGGTGGGTGCGTGGGTGGCGGCACTGGAAAAAAATTACCTTTCTATTATACTGTTTAAAAAATAGCTATTAATGTCCTTAGTTTTACACAATATATTTCACAGAAGTGAACCAATTAACTAAACAAATATTTGTAAAGCAAATAAACATGAATACTTTGTTCTCCAAAGCTGAAATTAAAAACAAAGAGAAACTCATTATTCCATTATTTTTATTTAGCATTGTGGACTTTTGTGCATAACTGTAGAACTGCAGAACAAACCATTTTGTATATCAGTGTTTCTAATGTTCAATGTTTTTATTTTTTGTAAACTGCCCAGAGAGCTTCGGCTATGGGGTAGTATATAAATGGAATAAAATAAATAAATAAATAAATAAATTTCTCTTTAAATGAAGTTCAATTTTTTTAAGTTGTCAAGTTTTTCTAGTATTCCATATACCAAGTATATTTTATTCTTTAAAAGCCTCCCAAAAGGTTTCTTTGCAAACATGTATATTCTCAGAAAAGTATTTTCAGTCTTAAGCAAGGATGCCCTAAAAACCTCGACTGTTTAAGGCTATAAGGATTTAGTTATTCTATTCTAGAATTTGAATTCTAAATGACTCACTCATGGTGAAGTCTCAGGGCTGTTTCCCCTGCTATAATTTTAAGTCATAGGAATGCATTTGCAAGTTTACTTCCATGTTTAAAATCAGAACGTGAGGACATTTTATATACATTCATAAAGGATGTCTCCAGAGTTTCAGATTGTGGGCATATAAGTAGGCATGTGTGTAAAAACTTTTCATTTTACAAGTCTACATTTTACATGAGTTCTTTTCAGCAACAATGTAGCTTAAAATCTTAATTTAGGAAGCCAAATACAAAAACTGACAGGTCAACCTAATGAGCTCGCAGTGCCCACATTTTGGTACTCCACTGTGAAATATTTGAGTTCTGATAGGTCCAAGGGTTTTGTGTATTTGATAGGTATTTCTGCTAATTTATGAAGGGAAGTCATGAGTGACTGGGCATCATCTTTCAGAAACTTCCTCACAGAAATAAATAAAAGTTCTTATCAGTTTAGATCAAGGTTAACCTTTTTGGGTTGGTGGACACATTCGGAATTTCGAGATTGTGTGTGTGTGTTGCACATTAACAAAATGGCTGCCACAGCAGCATGACTGGTCACAAAATATTCATTTCCCAGAAGGCAAACTGGTGAGAGGAAAACAAACATAACCTTACCCAAGAACCTAATTATGAGGCAGAGGTGGAGGCTGAGCTCCCACTGGAGGGCAGCACTTTGGTTTACAGCAAACCAACCTCCCACTTAATTTGTTTTAATTATAAAAAAAGAAAAAAAGAAAAACTGGGAGGCGTAGGGAGTCTGATGGACACCAAGAGAGGTGTCTGTGGCACATCTGTGCCCTTGGCACCATGTTGGAGACCAGGAGTCTTAGATATTTTGTAACTTAGGACCAGAGTTTTAAGATGCGGAGCTACAGAAATCACTTTATACATACTTTAAGCATATCCAAAACTCACTTTTAACAAATAAGGATATGGGAAACTGCGTGAAATCGAATCTGACCTTTGTTTTACCTCATTGTGTAAACTCTGTCTGATTGTAGCTCTCCAATGTTTTTGAAAGTGATCTTCTCTCAGCCTTGTTTTCTGAGACAGTTAAAAACCAGATGTTTCAGGTCTTGAATCTGGGACCTCCTACAAAGCATATGCTTTCCCACTGGTCTGTGAAGCCTCCTTTTATTTTCCAGACACTGGTGTGGAACACCCCCAGGCACATTATTTTTAACATTGGCTTGCAAAGGGGGAAAAAAACAATATACACAAAACAAGAAGATAAAGACTGCTGTGGTACTTTAGAGTCACTGATGAAGTCAGCTATTGTCTATGAAAACGTATGCTGCAACAGAACAATTAGTCTCCACGGTATCACGGTACTTATCACTAAAGATAAACACAGCTATTTTGTGAAAAGGGGGAAAAAGCTTCTTTCTTTCCTATCCTAGTGTTCTTTCAGGGGCCCTTATGTTCCTTATACTGTTCAAAGAAAAAAAAATCAAAGTAGGACTATAATTCCTCCACTTGCATGTTTAACTTACTGTTACGATCTAAAGGCTAAAGTCAGGAGCAGAAGAGTAGGTTGTCCTGCAGTAAAGTTTTTCCAGGCTATAGGGGGTAGCTGGTAGGCAGGCTGACACCTTGTTGGAGTGGAGACACTTTGGGCTTGTTCAGACAGCACACTAAGCCATGGTTAGGCCACTAACCCTTTTGCAGCAAATGGTTAGTGAGCGTGTTATGTAGCGACCATGGTCAGGAATGGTTCACACAACATGCTAAGGTATGATTCACATGATATTCTAAGCCATAATGTTTAGCTCAAAATGTGTAACTACTATGGCTTAGCGTGTTGTCTGAACAGGGTCATAGGGTACTTCCGCAGAAGGCTTTTATGGTGCAGTCGCACTGCCTCGTCCATGAAATTTTACAGGGTGTCCAGGTGATGACACCTCCTTTTAATAACATGAAAAGAAGGATACACATTTTATGAAATAAATACATTTGTAGCCTGCTCGTGTTTTCCAATCTTTTGGTCTTTCTTTTTATTACCAAAACAAAATTGGTTAAGAAAAGACAAATCAGTTGCAAAATACCTTTTGGTTATAATTGCTAGGAACCTTCCATCGTGCAAGCACCCTTTATTTATATTTATTTATTACATTAGAGATAGTGATGGGCACTCAGGAACAAACCAAAGGTCTATCTAGTCCAGCGTTCTAACTTTCCACTGTGGCTAAGCAGTTGCTTCTGGGGAAGCACAACCGCCCATGAAGGTGAGAACTGACTCCATAAAAGGCAGCTTCCTGTGTTTCTATGACAACGGAGTGGTGGCCTAGGAATGCAGGACGCTGCCTTATACGGAGTCAGACCATTGGTCCATCTAGCCCAGTATTGTCAACAGTATTGCTTTCCAGGGTTTCAGGCAGGATTCTTTCCTAGCCCTACCTTGAAATGCAGGGGATTGGCCATGGGACCTTCAGCTGAGCTGCAGCCCCTCCCCCAGCTTACTGTCTTTGAATGTAAAGGTTCAATACGGCCATTGACAGACCCACCTTTCATGAATCTCTCTAATCCCCCTTTAAAATCGATCTAAGCTAGTTGCAATGACAACATCTTACGGTACTGAATTTCATAAATTAATTATGAATTAAGTGAAGAAGTACTTTTGTCTATCAACATACATTCACCAGTTGAATCGTGGCAGATGACATTCAGGGAACAGTTATTTCTCTGTCCCTGTAGGCATTTGGACGCCGTATTAATCATCTGTGATTTGAGGTTGATATTCTATTAGACTTGACAACGAATGACCTGCCAACATTTCTAACAGAAAATTTCCTTGAGCAGATATTAATCATCTTCAACTTTTAAATGTGTTCATAAGTTCTGTAAATACAGTTCATTTCTGCAATTGACCTGAGATTTACTTTTAAGAACTTTGATAGACCCCGTACAAACCTAGATTACGTGTAACCTCACGTAATCTAGGTTTGAGCTCTGCAGTTTTCAATGATTAAATTCTTGGGTTGGATCCAGACTTCGTCATGATAAGAATAGATCCATTGAAACAAGTAAGTTGATTTCAATGGGCCTAATCTAGGTATGATTAAATCTAGATCCAATCCTTTAAATATTTTGTGTTGCGACTGGTTATGTTGTTACAGTCAAAGGTATATATACCACTCTTGGCCTTAACTTTTCTGAAGTTATGCATAGTATGCTGTTTGTCAGCTTTCATTTCCATGGCAATGAACCCCGAACTGAGTCAGAACTGAGCAATTAGTCTGAGAACTGTCTTTTTGATACGTCTCATGAGAATTCCTAAGATTGACCATTTCTGCTCCCTTAAGTAGACAAGGTGCAAGCAAGTACAATTTATGCGGAGGCTAATTTCAATTTCAGATCCCTCACAAAATCATCCTACTCCCATAAGGATCCTATTGGACTTCTTTCCAGTTTCCTTTCTTGGGCTTCTTTAAATTAGCATTTTATAGCACGCTCATGACTGGCCACTCATAGATGTTTGTGAGTCATTCTGACAACACTGTGTGTCTCGCACTCCATTTTCCAGTTTTAGCACTAAAAATAAACCTCAGAAAACTCACCTCTTCTGGGATATGTCGATATTTGTCGGGGTTTCCTGCTATTTGCAGGCAAAGTTGTGCCATAAAATGCCCACTAAAGGATGCTGTCCCATTCAACTGCATTGAGCTGTACAAGTCACATGGTTGCTGCTCTCTTCCTGGTCTAATTACAGCTCTTTGCAAATGCAGAAGAGAAGCAGGAAGCAGAGCCTGGTAAGGGAACAGGATTTCCCCACCCCTACCCTCCCGCCCAAAGGGGCTCCTTCTTTTCATGTGGTTTGACCTTCAGAGTCATTCATTCACGTTCAATTCTATTTTTAAAATAATAATAATAATAAAGTTTAACATAGGGACTGCTACATCACTGTGTACAGAAACATGTGTGAAATAGGCCACACAGGCAAAACCTGAAGGCACCATATCAGTTCTTACAAGATCAGCCTGTAAACCTATTAATTTTTCATACCACAGTTCATGCCAAAAAAAAAAGTACTATTAATAAATGTTAAATTTGGATTTGGAAATAGGTGAAGAGTCCAATTCAGCCTATTGGCAGACTCTAAAAAAGGTGAAAAAATGTTATCATGCCCAATAAGGCAAAACTCATAAATTACAGGGGGTGGTGTGTATGTATAAAAAGCTTCAGAATTCAGTAAGGTGATGATCCCATGGGCAATATTTCACTACTAAGTAGAGTTACATTGTTCTCATTTGTATTATGAGACAAAGATAAAGTATATAAAGATTTTGACACACGCTTTAACTAGTGAAACCCACAGAGTGAACACAAGCTACCAGTTATTTTTCTATGTATGTAACTTAATGAAATAGCTACTGTTGCTGTTTCTCATGGGAGGTTTGCTAGCCGAGGCCTTGAGTTTCCTTGAGAACAAGAGATTGTTTAGAACAAGAGATTGTTTAGAAAAGGTGGGGGCAGTCTTGCAAGCTGTCTCTCACATAGTGTCGTCATCAAGAGGAGGTTGAACTGTGCCGCCCTGTTGGCACATGAGTTTGGGTTACAGGCCTGAGGTCCTGTCTGTCAAGTGGCTTGGAATAGCCAGCCTCCAGGCTATAAGATGAATGAGCAAAGGGGATTCCTTTTGCTAGGAATCATCTGTTCTATGCTTGCTATGAAACTCCTTGTGTTTGGGATTCTATCTGTTTGGAGATGTTGGATACACTCTGTACATGTTCTGTTGCTATTTGGACTTGGAATTTCTAAGAACTGTGCCATGAAAAGTGCTCTGAGGCTTTTCATAGACTTGGACTTGCTCTTACTGTTTTGGATCGTGTTCTATGGCCTGAGAGAGGGCTTTCCCTGGATGGAGCCAAAGTATGGGCACAGGGAAAGCTTCCTAGGCTGACCATTGCTGTTCTGGATTGTGTGTGTGTGTGTGACCTGCGAGAGAGCCTTCCTCAGTGCCAAAGTTACGGGCTAGGGAGGTTTCCTGGGTCGAAGAGGTTCATGCCCTGATATCTTGCTTACGTGATCAGCTCAGTGTTTTCCGGCAGACTGAGTCTGGTTCGTGCAAGATGAATCTGTCTCTGCCAGGCTTCATGCATCCCTGTGCTGGAGCTTTTCCTTGGGTTCTGGTCTTGTTCTTGATGGGGCAGCGGGTGTGGCCCCGCTGTTAATTGCTCAGATAAGGACAGGGGCAACCCTACACGTCTCTCCCCGAGTGATTGCTGTTCTGGTTCGCATCAAGCCGTTGTACCTGAAGCTATCTGGCCGTCATCAGCTTTATGTGGATGTATGCAGAAACGAAACCATTATGCTTGAATTCTGTGTGATTTCACAAGTAAAGGAGACTCACCATTTGGAGTGTGTTGTCAGTTTGCCTAAGTTCGTGAACAGAAGCCTAGAGTTGGGCAGGCTCACGACACTATTAACCAAATTATTTAGACTTGAGAATGGCAGTCAAAATGTGCACCCATGATAATTTTGTAAATTATGCATCTACAATAATTTCAAATTTCTCATTTGAACAGGGAAGTTCCCATACTGAATCAGACCATTGTTCCATCTAGCCCAATATTGTTGACACTGACTGGCAGTGGCTCTTGGGGGTTTCAGGCAGATGTTTTTCCAGCCCTTCCTGGAAATGATGGGGCTTGAACATGGGACCTTCAGCATGCCATCTGCATTTACTTTTCCCACAAAAAAGTCTAGGGTGATTCCCTATCTATAATGTTTATGCCTGCAGCCTCAGCATTGTATTAAGGGCAGTTAAGAATCAACCCTATAGGCAGCGGCGAGATTGATATCAGGAACCAGAAGGTTTGAACATATAAGACAGACACTGGCCTGCTTGTATTGGCTGCCTGTATGTTTCCAAGCCCGATTCAAGGTGCTGGTTTTAACCTATAAAGTCTTACATGGCTTGGGACCTCAATACCTGATGGAACGCTTCTCCCGATAAGAATCTATCCGTAACTACAGTCAACATCTAAGGTCCTCCTCTGAGGGAAGCTCAGAGGATGGCAACAAGGGAGAGGGCCTTTTCAGTTGTGGCCTCCCAGCTATTGGAACGATCTCCTCAACGAGGCTCGCCTGGCGCCAACACTGTTATCTTTTCGATGCCAGGTTAAGACTTTTCTCTTCTCCCAGGCATTTAACAGCATATATTGAGCTTTTTAAACTGACCCCTGGACAGTTGAAATGATATGTAGTTTGTTTTTAGGCGTTTATGGTTTAAAATTTTGTATATTGGTTTTTAAATGTTCAATGTTTTTAAGTTTTGTAAACCGCACAGAGAGCTTTGGCTATGGGGAGGTATATAAATGTAATAAATAAATAAATAAATAATAATACTAAATTGTAATTTTATCACACAATTATAGAACTGGCTGTTTCATGCTTTCCAACTTATCTAGCCCTTCTGCTACGAAACAGGACTATCTACAACACAGACACCATAATCCATACTAGAGCATGCAGGTGCACTGTATAATAGTGCCTGTAAACAAATTCATTAGTGATGTTAAGAGAGCAATGCTAGAGTTATGCTCTGAGTTTGTTGGTTGGTTTTCTTAATGTTGGAGCCCACCTTCCATCCACCGCAGAAACCTCCATGGTGGCTTCCTTCTGTCAAATCCAACCTCACAGAAGGTAGAACCTGGGCATTCCAGTGGGCAGGGAGGGAGTGGCCAAAGATCTGCAGGATCCTAAGCCTTCCCAGCATCCAATCACATTCCCGACCCAGGAAAATATTTAGACATGCTTAGAGCGCACGTAAATATTTCTTTCCCATTGCTGGCAATAGGAAAGACTGATTTTTTCTTCCATCCATGGAAGCCTTGCCTCCCTCTTGTCTTTGGCCCTGCCAGCAAGAGCCAATAGAGCACAGGAAGGAGCATGAGCTTCCAATATCAGCATAATAGGGTGACCATATGGAAAGGAGGACAGGGCTCCTGTATCTTTAAAAGTTGTATAGAAAAGGGAATTTCAGCAGGTGTCGTCTATATGCATGCAGCACCATCACA
The DNA here is from genome assembly GCA_029215795.1 of Anniella stebbinsi. NCBI lineage: Eukaryota > Metazoa > Chordata > Lepidosauria > Squamata > Anniellidae > Anniella > Anniella stebbinsi. The sequence continues at coordinate 208,370,697 of JARDYH010000004.1, forward strand.
GCAGTTAAAGCTGCAGGAGCCCTGCCCTCTTGACCAGATGCAAAAGAGGGCAGGGCTCCTGCAGCTGTAATGGTTGTGATGAAGAAGGAATTTCATCAGGTGTTGCATGCATACAGATGACACCTGCTGAAATTCCTTTTTCTATACAACTGTTAAAGATACAGGAGCCCTATCCTCCTTTCTATATGGTCATCCTAGCATAGGATTTTTCTTTAAATGTATAGATCAGTTACAGCCCACATGTAAGCAAATTCCATCAAGGGTTGGAGAAAAACAGCATAGCTCCCATTAACCCAATTAATATTATCTACAGTAATAAAATTAGACAAGCCTTCAATTTTTTTTAAAGCATTTGTTTGTCTTTGTCCATGAAACCCCATTATATTTGCCAAGGATCTGACTGCTTCCGTTAAAAGAAGAGGGAGATAGACTTTTGACAGCCTGTCATACAAGTTGGGTCTAATTGTGACAGCACCCACAGATGTCTCACAGAAATCAGCACTGTTGACAACAAAAACAAGAAAGAAAAAATGAACAACACGAAACAGGCTTAAAAATAAGAAATAAAACACTGATATTTGAGCACTTACGGCTGTCGTAGCATATGTTGCCCAAGGCACGTCCTGTTTGAAGAAGCACTTCCTGATCTTTGCAATTTAAGAGTTGCACCAGAGGTGGGATCAAGCCAGCATCCACACATGGATTCCGCATAAACTCTACAAGCCAAAGAAAGAGGTTTAATTAAAGGCTAGTGGCTGGGAATTGATTGTTTCTTGTTAACAGAGCCATTTTTCCTCCAGCAGATATGTTTTCTTTTCCAAATTCACATTTACCAAAAGCACTGCAGCTGCCTCTCTGTATGAGAGAACTAATTTATGTACGGAACAAAAACACTCCATTTCCAACAAACAAATAAACAAAAGTCCTAGGAATTATGGGCATATCCATAGTTCTGTGGATACATTTGGTAAGAGCAAAAAGTATTTTAAATAACTTTTGCTTTATTTTAAATTAAACACTGAGCATATTTGGGGAGCAATAAATACAGACAAGGAAAGATTTGAATATCAGCAACTCTTGTTCTGCCCGTCATACATTAAACAGGATCCAATGAAAGAAGATCTGGGTTAAAGCTGTTGAACTCCTGTGTCTGAGTGAAATCTCTTCCTTTGATGGAGAATCGTGATTAAATCGTAGATGGAAGTAAAACAAAATTTCAAAGCTACAGGTCAAGCCAGGTACAAAAGACTTTTCACCCAACTGATTAAGTCCAACATTTCCTAACCTAGTCCCTTCCAGATGTGTTGTACTGCAACTCCAATTACTTTGGGAATGATGGGAATTAGAGTCCGATGCATCTGGAGGGCTCCAGGTTGGGAAAGGCTGGATTAGTCTGATGGACTTCGACAAAGGATCCTTGGTGCTCCCTGTTTAACTATTGCAGGCCTCAAGTAAGTCATGCAGTGTTCTGTTTATAAAACGAAAACAGAAATCAATGAACCTTACAAGACTGCTTGTATTATTGCTAAAATTATTAATAACAATAAAAATTAATGTTTGTATAACACCTCCAAAGTATTCAAAGTTCTTAACATGCATTATTTACAGCCAAAACAGGCAGCATGTCCCTTTTCACTTTTTTCCATTTTTATTCTACAACACATGTAAGGATCCTAATCCTGATCTTAAAAGCATTCCTGCTCTTCCATTCCCCTGCACCTACTATAGAGTAAAAATTAGAGTGAGGAAAAAAAGTTGCAGCTGCTAGACATGCATTTAAAGCAATGTCTGGTTCGGTCCTTAGTAGCAAATCTTACAACAATCCTGTCCTGGACACAGACTGATTTTATATAATATAATTAATATGTAAAGTGCTTTACAAACATACAGTCCTCACTTAAGAGTCCAGAGGTCAGTGTGCACAGAAATGAAAGGATCACATCTTGTTTTGTAGCCATGGGATCCCTTCTTCTAGCAACTGGCCCTTTTGTAATGAAAGAGCACGCAGAAAATCATGCCCAGGGTGGCAACTCTGTCACGGACCAGGTACTCTGTACTTCAGTGGTTCTATGACAGGCGCTGCTTTGCCACTTCACTACTCACCTGTTCATTTGGAGGTAATGGCCACTCACCCTGGATAAGTGGCTAACTACGCAACTGCACTTATGCTTTGAGATGCATACATGTTTTATTTTTATACTACTTTTACCTCTACAAAGAAAAGATATTTTTTTTAAAAAAAAAACTAAACATGAACTTAATGGTCTGGAACTAAAAACCTAAAATTTATTTGCCTATGTGCACATGCAGCAACGCCACATACTGTGACATGCACGTTATATTTAATTTCAAAAGCAGGAACAGGATTTCAGAACCGCAACTAGTGTGGTTAAGAGTCAGTTAAGAGCCAGTGTGGTGCAGGAGTTAGAGTGCTGGACTGGGATTCAGGGTTCTAGTCCCACTGGGTGACTATGGGCTAATCACTGATTCTCAGCCTAACCTACCTCACAGGGTTGCTGGGAGCATAAAATGGAAGAGAAGGAGGATAACGCACATGGCCTTGGTTTTCTTTGAGGAAATGTGGGATATAAATGTAACAAATACATGTGGAAACTGACCAGTTGGGTTTCTAGACTAGAATTCTCAAAAAGAATTCAGAAATGTAAACATTCTTTACTTCCCCTATTTCTCTTGCTATCCAATTCATTAAAATCTGCTATTCAAAGTTTCCTTACAAGAGGATGGGGGAGTAAAAACATAAGAGCCATGCTGGATCAGACCAAGGGTCTATAGCATTTTGTTCACACAGGGGCCAACCAGCTGTTGACCAGGGAACCACAAGCAGGACATAAGTGCAACAGCACCCTCCCACCCACGTTCCACAGCAACTAGCGTGTATAGGCTTACTGACTCTGATACCGGAGGTAGCACATAGCCATCAGAACTAGTAGCCATTGATAGCCTTCTCCTCCAGGAATTTATCCAACCCCCCTTTAAAGTCATCCAAATTGGTGGCCATCACCACATCTTGTGGTAGTGAATTCCATAGTTTAACTATGTGCTGTGTGAAGAAGTCCTTCCTTTTACATGTCCTGAATCAATCAGCTTTGTGGGATGATCCCGAGTTCTAGTACATTCTCCACACGATGCATAATTTTGTACACCTCTATCAGATCTCCCCATAGCCTTCCATTTTTCAAGCTAAACAATCCCAGCTGTTGTAACCTTCCCTCATAGGGAAGATTCTCCAGTCCCTTAAAGATTTGAGTTGCTCTTTTCTAAACTTTTTCCAGCTCTACAATATCTTTTTTAGGTGTAGTGACCAGAACTGTACACAATATTCTAAGTGTGGTCGCATCATAGATTTGTAATAGAGGTACCGCTACGCACCCTCTCAAGCAACAGTGTGGGTTTACCATTAGATAAAGTACAGCACTATCCTGCACATAAATTAGGGTGACCAGATAAAATCCAGGTCAGGGCTCCTGTAACTTTAACAGTTGTAGAGAAAATGGAATTTCAGCCAGTGTCATTCATATGCAAATAGTTCCTGGTGAAATTCCCTCTTCATCACAACTGTTAAAGTTGCAGGGGCCCTGCCTTCTTTAGTATATGGTCACTCTAGTATAGTGTCTGCAACTTTAACTGTTGTGATGAAGAGGGAATATCACCAGGAACTAATTGCATACAAATGACACTGGCTGAAATTCCCTTTTCTCTACAACTGTTAAAGTTACAGGAGCCCTGACCTGGATTTTATCTGGTCAGCCTAACATAAATACTACCCTATTGTAAGTTCAAACCTCACCCAAGTTACTGGAGCACTGTTAGATTTGCTCTATTCTACCCATCTCCTATTAGATTTGTGCTAGTATCTGTTAAGAAAGAAATGGCAGCATAAGGACATTCAGCTTGTAGGAGTTTAAGAGCTTGCAAGTGATAGCATTACAACATATTTGGGTTCAGTTTGACAGGCCCTTCTGAAAACTTCATCAGTAAAGATTTCACTTGCATCTTCTTTTACAGCATAGCCTCATGTATCAAAATGGCCCTAACAGGCCTTTAGAGAAAAATTCAAAGCTTGTCTAAACAGCAACAGGATGACATTAACAGATAGATCAATGTATACAAGAATGCATTGAAAATGAACCCCAAAGTCGTGCATTAACACAAGTCATAGAATTAAAACTTAACTGACAAACTTTGCACACATGTGTCTGAGGTGGTACCAGTAGACACAACTGTGCATGTGTGCCCTTTCAGTTTCGCCTAATAATGAAAATACATAATGGAATTGCTACAACGGTGATGTATCTAGCAAATGGATGACTAAGAACTTATCTATTATCAAGGCAGAACGAAACAAAAGGAGTGGAGAGAAAAAGAGAAATGAAAGACATCTATTCTATAAAATGGAAACATAAATGAAGTAAAACATACTGACAAGTGAGCTGCAAAACTGAAGATGTTCCAGCAGAAAAGGCCTTGTGGGAAACCTCACCATTTTTGGCTACTTCTGCTATGACGTTAGCTACTTTTGCTGTGCAGGAAGACTGTGGAGTCAACAAACTTGCAAACACCTGGAGGATCCCACTTTTCTGGATTTTTTCACTTGTCTCCGTGTCTGAAAAGACAGAAATACATACAACACAGACTTTTGTGAAACAAGAGGCAAGAATTAGGTTACTGAGAGCCAAAGTAAACATTCTGGCAATCATGCATAGTTTAGCTATGTGTGATAGGTTTCATTACACTGGTGTAAGCAACACGGCCCAATTCAGACTGGGAATATGGCAATCTTGGAGGGGGTGTGAAACCTCGCCCCCTGTTTTTCCTTAAATTCTACCTCCTTGCAAAGGGGGGGGGGTTGAAAAAGGGGGAAAGTCTCCACTGACTTCAATGGAGACAGTTTTCTTTTTTCAATACCTCCTCATGGGTGGGTGGGTGGAATTTTGGACAAAAACAGGTCCCAAAACTCTGGGAAAACAGATCCTCAAATCCTCCCCTTCCAGAGCACCATGGTTCTGATCAGGATCAGGGCCGGAAAAGCTTACACCAGCGTAAGGAAGCCTATCACACATAAACTCTGCACAATTACCATAACATCTAAAATGAAATTCTGAATATAAACCTGGATTGCAGCAGTACCTAAGAAGGATCCCTTTATGATGCACAAGCGAGGCACAGATGTTTCTGTAACACACTGCTATTTGATAATGGCCTTTTGTTTATATAAGAAGCTGCCTGATATATCATGTGAGACTATTTATCTGTTAGTATTACAGAACAATACGTAGTAGAAAAATAGATATGGTATTCTTATTTTGCATATAGAAGGAGAAAGACTGGACTGTTCAGGATCTGGGGTTAGACAATCACATGGAGTGGGGGGAAGCCATCATGGCTTCTTTTCCCAGCCATTTGCCTAATTATCTGTAATACAGTTCAAGTTATCATGTCATCCGAAGCCAGCGAGGTGCAGATGACACGATAACCTGCACTGCATCATGGGTAAATAAGGAAATACTGGTCACGTGAGTGACACGGGGCAGGGGAAAGCTACTTCTCTCCCCCGCCCCAGTTATCATCCGAACCTGACCACTGGGAGTGTTGCGGTCCAACTAACTGTGGATTCAAGTGTAATAAGTTAGTTTTACTCTATTTTTACAGTAATATCCTGTATTTCCATTAAGTTGCTCAGATGAATGTTTTGCCTACTCTTTGGCTGTGTTCAGATAACACAATAGTTAATGGTGGGTTAATAGTCAGCTCCACGGTTGATTATTGAGGAGGTACTCCCAACATTACATTACAATCAACCATGGTGTGGATTAAGGCCAGTGTTGAACTGACTATTAGTCAATGGTGTGTTTGACTGACACATCCCCTGCCCTCTTTCCCGTCCCTGAGTCTTCCTGCTGGTATCCCATTAACTATTGTGAGTTCTGCCGGGCCGCTTTGGTCACTCTTGCCAGGGGACTCTGCAGCCACCGAAAATAACCAACTGCGTGCGAATGAAATAGTCAGCGGTGTCCGACACATGATATGATAACCAACAGTTTTTCAGATAATCAACTCCGCACAGCAGTGGTTATTTGCATTGGTTATTTTGGTCAAATAACCAACCGACATATGAAAAAGTCCCATCAGACAACAGAATAACCCACCGTTGACTATTTAATCTACCATTGACTACTTAATCCACCATTGATTATCGTGTGGTCCGAGCCAAGTCAATACCTCTGGGATCAAGACTATCAACTAAGGATCAAACTGTATGTTACCTTAACACATAGTATGCAACTCTGCCACTTCGTTTTTCCTATTAAAAAATCACAGGGGATCTGATCTCAACTGGGAGCCTAGTGTGGGAGACAGGGAAGCTTTAACCTTTGTCCCTCACCGTGATCCGGATCAGGATCAGGGAGCCTGTGCCTGTAATTTGCATAGGAGAAAAAAAAGCCAGCACACAGTGGCATATTGCTTCTACCTGAATCAGAACCTACGATAGCTCTCCATATCCCTTCATATCTCCCTCTGCAGAGTCCAGCCTCTCCAGGACAGGTGAGAGCCTGCTCTCTGGGCACACATCTTCCCAGGAAAGAGTTGTGCACATGCACACAGAGTCCAAAATTCAACCTATGGAACTGATGTAGAGTTCTCTACTTCAGTAATGGTTTTTTTCCCTAAAGAAGGTGTAGAAATATAGCTGTTCATACAATAAAAGAAGCTACAGGGCAGTGATTTCTTCTTCTTCTTCTTCTTGAGATTCTTCTTCTTTTATTGGTCATAACCTACTAGGAGCTTTTATTGCAAATCCCCCCCTTGTGCTTCCCATTGTTTTTAATAAGGTAAACAGAAAGAAAGACCCAAGTAGATTGTTTATATTGATTTTAATGATCCCTACAATATTATCCACAATTAGCATGCAAGATTGAGCAGGGTGTTGGACTCAATGGCCTTATAGGCCGCATCCAACTCTCTGAAATACAATTGTGTGACTCCACCTGCTGCACGCCAGAGAACCTTACACTGTATAGACTTGATTTTATCATCTATGTTTTGACGGACTTGTTAGCTGTGTAAATTAAATCAATGGGATAAAATGTATCCCAAAAAGAAGCGAGAAAATAAAATTAAACTCTTGCCTCAGGTTAGCTGTGTGCAGCAGAGATGCTCTGATTTATGTGATGGAGAGCAGATTAACAAGTACCAATAAAACACAATGACAGGCTTAAACAGACATTTGGTGTAAACTGGATTACCAGATATCCTTCTCTAAGCATAACAAGCCATGCAAAGAAAACTAACAATTTGCCAGTTTTCTTTTCTTCTAATGATTCTTTGCATCATCATGTCATCTGCCATGTCTCACATACACAGGACCCTTCTTGCACTGGTTTGGCACTTCTATACTAAATCAAAAGCATGCTAAGTGTTGATGGAAAAAGCAGACACAATGTATAGAAGAACCTCGAGTCAACATTATACATTGGTCTCAGCAAAACGTATGAGCTACATTAGCCTCACATTTAGCCCTATTTAACATGGCCCATTTACTTGCTAAGTGGTGAAGAAGAATCCCAGGAGAAGGCAAAGGGCTAGTAGTTGATGGAGGCCACAGTTGGACAAATCAGCAGTCAGCAAATTGGTCTAAAATCCCAAGAACCAGTTCAGGGCAAAGGAGATACAGTAGGTAATATTTTAATACTCTAGGATACCAAATTATCTAATGATAGCTCTGAGTATGTGAGAGTGTTAAGAACCACTTATCATACACAAGTGGGATCTGCTGGTGCTTGCAATTTTTGAACCAAGGGACTATTTCAATGATCCTTTATCCTGGAATAACTAGTCAGGAAGCCCTCTCTGGCAAAATCTACACCAAGCACGATATAGCACTATGAAAGCGGCATGAAAGAGGTATATAGTATGTGACATTGGGCCCCAACAGTTGTCAGTGCACTTCAATACTGCTATAAAGCAGTAGTGCAGCTCCTGCTTCTTATATACCGCTTTCATAGTGCTATATCCTGTTTGGTGTGAATTAGGCCTCTTAGGGAAATGAGTTGGACCCATAAGGGTGATTTCACATGTTAGAAACATACAAACACAAACCCAGAAAAATACCAGGTCAGGTTATTTATCCATTTAGTCCAGTACTGCCTTCTCTGAATGGTAGTGACTCTCCAGGTTCTCCGACAGCGGTCTTGTGCATCACAATCTGTCTGAATTTCAAGCTATAATCCTCTCCTAAATCCCTAACTTTGTGATTGGATATATGAAAAGCTCCAGTGGATCAGACCAAAGGCCTACCTAGTTCAGCACCCTGTTTCCCAAAACAGCAAATCACATGTCTCTGGGATGCCCACAAGCAGGACATGAAGGCAATAACACCCTTTGCTTGTGTTCAGAAGCATGCTACTTCTGATCCTGGAGGGAGCATCAGAACATAAGCAGAGCCATGCTGGATCAGATCAAGGGTACATCTAGTACAGCATTTTGTTCACACAACGGCCCACCAGCTGCCCAGGGAAAACCCACAAGTGGAATATGAGTACAACAGCACCCTCCCACCGATGTTTCCCAACAACCAGTGTACATAGGCACACTTTCTCTGATATTGGAGGTAGCATACAGACATCAGGACTAGTAATCTTCTGCTCCAGGAATTTGTCCAATCCCCTTTTAAAGCCATCCAAAATAGTGGCCATCACTGCATCTTGTGGAAGTGAATTCCATAGTTTATTTATGCAGTGTGTGAAGAAGTACTTCCTTTTATCTGTCCTGAATTTCCCACCAATCAGCTTTATAGGATGATCATGCATTCTAATATTACGAGAGAGGGAAAAATACATCTCCCCATCCATATTCTCCACACCATGCACAATTTTGTACACCTTTATCATGTCTCCCCTCATGTGCCTTTTCTCTAAACTAACAGTTCCAGGTGTTGTAACCTTTCCTCATAGGGGAGTTGCTTGATCATTTTAGTTGCCCTTTTCTGCATGAATCCTGGTTACTGTTATCCATGCTCTGATAACCTCCCAATTGGATTACTGTAACGCATTATACATGGGGCTACCATTGAAGATGACCCAGAAACATAGGAGCTAGATTACTAACTGGGACTGAATAATATGATAATGTGACGCCAGAGCTTCATCAGCTCTATTGGCTTCCAGTCAAGTTACGAACTTTTAAAGCTCTAAACGTCTTGGGACCAGAAAATCTAAAGGAACAAGAGTCTGTACCATATGTACCTGCTTGGACCCTTCGGTAATCTTTGGAGGCCCTCTTCCAGGTGCCTCCACTAAAGAAAGTTAGGTGAGCAGCTACAAGAGAGAGGGTGTTCTTAGTTGTGACACACCGCTTATGGAATATCCTCCCCAAACAGGTTTGCCTGGCACATCTACATTGTTAACTTTTGGTGCCAGACAAAGACCATTCTTTTCTCTCAGGCACTGTAGAGACATAGTTCTAGAATTTAATGGCTGTTTGTTGTTTCGAATGGTATTGCATTTTATGCTTTTAAATGTTTGCATTGTATTTTGTATTTTTAACTGTTTGTATGGAATCTTAGGTCTACACCTGCCATTTATCCTGGGGTGGTCACGAGGTCATCCCTACGTGTCCAAATGATGGACAGCTGATCCGGGGGTGAACCGGGGATGAGCACTCAGTTCTCCCAGGATAGCTGGGACTGCTTTTTCCCCATTTTTTCCCATTGTTTCAGGACCATCCCGAGCTCTGCGGGCGGTGTGGCTCTCCCTCCCAGGGTCCTCCCTCTTTCCCATGAGTAGTGGGACTCAGGAAATGGGCACAGAGCTGTGCGGGGGGAGTCCGAGGGTATTGGGGGTGAGGAGGAGAGCATTTTCACCATCTTTGGGATGGTGCTTATCGTCTTCCAGCACTGCATTTGTCATATTTTTAAAAATCGTTCCTTTGTGCAGGATCACGCCTGTGCAATTGCGCAAATTTCTCCTCTTTTTTAAAAAACAACAACAATGGGGCCCTGGAACGTCCCTCTTTACTTCTAGGACAACTCGCTAGTGTGTGGCCCTTGAGGGATGATCCTGGGAGTGGAAAATCCTGTGATCGTCCCTCCCCACTCCCCAAAGGGCTGTAGATGTAGATGAGCCCTTAGTTTTTTTTAACTGTAATCTGACCAGAAAATGTTGGTTATTGCACTGATAAAAATATAATAAAGAAACCCATGGCTGTTTCATTATGTGAAATGGATCACCCAGTTTAAAAGCAAAGATACAATTAGAATTGGTAGTGATGCTGGAAAAGGGAGAGGTAGAAAGCAGGTTGAAAAACATAACAAGATCAGTGGTATTTCAGAGGCAGTGTCCTCAGGCAGTTAAATAGTCTTTATTTAACTGTTAAAATATTCAAGATCTCTTCTTATTTTGCACTTATATAAACTTGAAAACATAGACCAAGGTTATGCCAGCTGCAGGCTACAGCCATCAGAAAGGAATTTTAATAAGCAAGCATTTTTAAGGACACTGGTGAGTTTTACTTTTCCCTGGGTAGGAGCCAAAAACATCCTGGAACCAAACAGGATGGGTAGCTGATGGTGATGGGGTGAGACTATGAACTGATACAGGGACTCCAACTTACAAAAAGAATATCTCAGTGCCACAACATCTGCTTCACACAGAACAGAAATCTGCAGGGCATAGGGAGAGAAAAGTGTCACTCATAATAATGAACTGGAGATGGGAAGACCCGGATTCTCTTATTACCATTGTAAAGGGCTTCATAATTGTGCCTAATAACCTGGATTATGATGCACCCTGTGTTACAGATGAACTATCAAGACTGGCATAGCAGAGTTGCTACGGCTGCAAGCTTATACCCATTTTACCTGGGAGTAAGCCCCAGTGTAATCAATGGAACGTACTTCTGAGAAAACATCAATAGGATTGCACTCCAAGAATCTGAGCTGTGTGCAGCCCCCACTCCTAATCCCTCAATTACAAATTCAATGGGTGTCCTTAGACAAGCCACAGCCTCAGTTTCCCCATATCAACATTACAGGGATAACAACATTGCCCTACAGTAGCGAGCTGCTATAAGGATTATAGCATCAGGAAGTGGTATATACTTGCCAAGTATTGTTTACTTATATTTAACACCTGGGAATAGGGTTGTACAGTATGAGCACCTGTCTAATGGAGTTCCAGAAAGCATCTGAAAATAAGTTAGGATTTTTTCTCTCTGCAAATATCTATCTACTGACTGATCAGTGCTGGAAGCTAAGACTCCATCCAGAGTGCTTAGCAGAAGTGAAACAATAGATAACAAATGCTTTGTCAGACTGCAGTGAAAATATTAAATATCCTTCAAATAATGTGAAAAGTGACCTTTTTCTATTTCCATTTTGGCAGGCAATAAAAGCCAGTTTAACATCCCTTTGTTGTAAATTATTACTGTTGCTGCTGTTAACATATCACCCACTTTGTGACTGTCAAACAACGTTCAAGCTCTTTTTGGCAAGGTTCTCAATGCTATCTTTTTTTATTAAGTTCATATTCAGTGCAATTGCCTAATCCTTCCTGTATCTTATCGCAGCAGAGATGGGTGGCAACATTTTTAGCGCTCTAGGGTTTAACAAAAACTGGAGGAGGGAGAAGAAGGCACCTTCATGACCCATGCTTCTTCCTTTCAGTTCTGATGGAACAGCCAAGGAGGAAGATCTTTCACAGCGATGGACATTTCTGCCTTTTAGCCACTACTGCAAATGTTGACTCAGACCGATAGTCCAGAGGGGTTCATCAACATAATACAATCTGACCTGCTGAACAACACAGCCTGCTGAATTCACCCATCTGCCTGCATTTACGTAACAAAACTTGTGAACCCAAAACGCCAGCATTCAGTAACTGCTGCTCCAGAGCTAAATGTCTTTTGCATTTACCGTCGCTGTGATCTCCTTAAATGTGTGGATGACTTGTTATTAAAAACTATTCTTTGCCGCTTATGCATACAAGGGCTCGTTTCAATTTTAACAAATTTATGAACGGGAATAAAAAATGTTATGCAGATGAAGTTCTTTAAAATAAGCGCATGCGCACGCACACACACACACACACACACACCAGAATTCCTGAACATTTTGATTGAAAGAATAGAACATGCAATTTGGTCTTGAAAGCACTGAGTCTTAATTTCTAAAGTATTTGGCTTCACTGTGTGATACAAAGAATCTGGCATGACGGGGAAAGTAGCAAATGGCATTTAGTAAAAGATTTAAACAGAACGAATTAGATATGACTGTAGAAATGAAATCATTATCAAAGACATTTAACCCAGCCTTCCCAATCTGGTACTCTTTGGATTTGTTAGATTATAACTCCCATGATTCCCAGCCAGCATAGCCTAAATTACAAAGGCAAAACACAAATGTAGTTGTCTGGCATTAGACTGTCTTAGGTTTCCCTCCATTACTTATGCCTGAGGTGAATGACAAGATGGTGATCATGCAAGGAACTGGTTCCCCTCTATTTGACACTGGTTAAGCTTCATCTTGAGTATTGCGTCCAGTTCTGGGCACCACACTTCAAGAAGGATGTGGACAAGCTGGAGAGGGTCCAGAGGAGGGCAATGAGAATGATCAGGGGTTTGGAAACAAAGCCCTATGAGGAGAGACTTAAAGAACTGGGCATGTTTACCCTGGAGAAGAGAAGATTGAGGGGAGACATGATAGCACACTTCAAATACTTGAAAGGTTGTCACACAGAGGAGGGCCAGGATCTCTTCTTGATCATCCCAGAGTGCAGGACGCAGAATAATGGGCTCAAGTTACAGGAAGCCAGATTCCAGCTGGACATCAGGAAAAACTTCCTGACTGTTAGAGCAGTACGACAGTGGAATCAATTACCTAGGGAGGTCGTGGGCTCTCCCACACTAGAGGCATTCAAGAGGCAGCTGGACAGCCATCTGTCAGCTATGCTTTAAGATGGATTCCTGCCTTGAGCAGAGGGTTGGACTTAATGGCCTTATAGGCCCCTTCCAACTCAACTTCCAACTCGACTATTCTATGATTCTGTGATTCTATGACCTCATGTGTGACTGGACTGGTAGCTGAAACTTATTTCAACACTGGCAAATGGCTAGAATTTTCCACCATATCTGAGGCAGCAGGCTAATTTAGAGGGCTCAGGACATGTTATGTGGCACACAAAGCTCTGTCCTTCAAAAGAAGAGAATGGCCAGAATTCATGAGGAATAGCTGGGAGGCTGCTCCTGCTGCCCCCAGCATCTGCCGCCTGAGGGCGCCACCTTACTCTGCCTAATTGTAAGGCCAGCCCTACCCATGGGTTAGGATTACGTTATTAATTTGCAAAAGAGCTTTAAAATCTACCTGCAGGCCCCAAAAATAAACCAATGGTGGAACGTGTAATTCTGTCTCTGAAGCTAAGCAGGTCTGGGCATGGTTAGTACCTGGATGGGAGACTACTTAGGAACCCTAACATACAGCCCTCTGAGCACAACGAAAGAGAGGATGAGATATATATCATCTAGTCAACAAACCTAATCTGTGAGGAAGTCTGATTTTATTTAAGTTTTAACCTCAATATCCTAAATAAACGCTGGTTAAACAGCAGCAGCATTACTCTGGCATGCAATATACTAGTGCTAGATACTACTGTAAAGTACAGACTCCACTAAAGCACTCCCAATTGTAAATACCATGCTAAATCTGCTGTAAAATGCTAGAATGCAGCCATAGGGAAAGGCATGCGTTCAAAAAAATGAGTGACTCATACACAAGTTTGTTCTCCGTTCTTTATGAACCCAGTAACATGTGTGATTTATTCTTTTTTGGGGGGTGGGGAATGATGCGCTGTAATTGCAAAGGCGTTCTAAATCTGTAGCAAACCCTGCTGAAAATTATCTTTGCTTCAAAATGTCCCTCCCACATGCACTTATCAAAAGAGAAGAGGATGAATGTATAAATAAATTATGATTAGCCACATGTGACATGATGTAAAGCGTTCATCTTGCTCTTTTAGCAACTGGGGTAGATGGGGGAGGCCTGTACAGAGAAAGGACGTCACATAGTGTGCAACCAAGGATATGTGATGGTGTATCCAACCAACCACCTTTTGCCTTTTGCATTCCTCCAAGCCTATAAAGTACAGAAAAGGGTAACTAAAATGATCAAGGGGCTGGAGCATCTCCCCTATGAGGAAAGGTTACAAGAACTGGGATCGTTTAGTTTGAAAAATGAGAGGCTAAGGGGAGATATGATAGAAGTGTACAAAACTATGCTTCATGTGGAGAATGTGGATAGGGATACATATTTCGCCCTCTCTCATAATAATAGAACCCAGAGTCATCCTATGAAGCTCATTGGTGGGAGATTCGGGACAGAACTTCTTCACGCAGTGCATAGTCAAACTATGGAATTCACTACCACAAGATGTTGTGATGACCACCAATTTGGATGGCTTTAAAGGGGGGTTGGACAAATTCCTAGAGAAGAAGGCTATCAATGGCTACTAGTGCTGATGGCTATGTGCTTCCTCCAGTATCAGAGGCAATAAGCCTATAAACACCAGTTGCTGTGGAACATGGGTGGGAGGATGCTGTTGGATCTATGTCCTACTTGTGGGTTCCTGGTCGACAGCTGGTTGGCTACTGTGTGAACATAGTGCTGGACTAGATGAATCCTTAGTCTGATCCAGCATGGCTCTTCTTATGTTCTTAACATAATCCCCAATCCCCACCCAGCCATTTGGAAGTCCAAATTGTTTAGAAGAACCATATATTCTACTTAGTAGATTAGATTTGAATAATGATCACATTCTCCAAATTTGACCAGAATGTAAAAATGTGCCAAGTATCAAACCTAAACCAAGCTTGAATCCTACATCCAGTATAATCTACTCTTTTGTATATAGGTAGGAGATATATAGTGCAACTTACTCTTTCAACTACATATAGAGAAATCCGTACCCTTCTTAGCCAACCCTTTTTAAGCATCTAATCTTCTCCCTGTCCATTGTTTGTTTGTGCAACATGTGAACCCAGAAATCTGGAAGTTTTAATCCATGATTTGTTCCACTTTCCCACATCACACTGAACAACCCAGAAATGAGGTATTTCTGGATTGTTTATGAAAGTTGATGAAGTGCAGCCCCATGAATTGGCGTTACATGTGAATCAGATTGTTGAAGAGTGTCCATATGAAATGGAGGACAGGACTCCTGTATCTTTAACAGTTGGATAGAAATCAACTTTTGTATCTGATCAAGAGGACAGGACTCCTGCAGCTTTAACTGTTGTGATAAAGACAGAAGTTCACCAGGTGCTGCATGCATACAAATGATACCTGCTGAAATTCCCTTTTCTATTCAATTGTTGAAGACACAGGAGCCCTGTCCTCCTTTTCATATGGTCACCCTAGGATGTTGTGATTGAACCCATCCCCATAAACAAATCACGTTTCACTAAGCAGCTATAAACCACAAATACAAATCATGGTTTGTGTTGGCTTATGACATCTGAACTGAGAACCATGGCTTATCCCTGGCACGTTTGTGCTGCTGTCTGCCCTGAAACAGAACATCCAGCAAGAACAGCCTGAAAATGAAACTGCTCTGAAGGCTGGCAAAATGGATAGGAGAGAAACAAACTAGAAATTTGGAAAATAAGATACACCAAGACAATTCATGGCTAAAGGAACAACCCATGGCATAGTGTTATGTGCCAATGCAGCAATTAAGTGTGTGTGTGTGTGTGTGTGTGTGTGTGTGTGTCTATATATATATATCGTAAGACAACAAATTCTCGTAATATTGCTTTCAGTGGCTGTGTTACAAAAAACAAAACATAAGGGGGGGGGAACAACCCACCACACTCCCAACATTTTATACATTGTATTATAAAAGCCTAATAATTTAAAGGAGTCATATTATAGGGCATAAAACAGATATAGAATAAATGAACTTTCACTTTTGACTCTAAATTATTTAATCTTTTTAAAATTAAAATTGAATTCCATGTAAATATGAAACTTGAAAACTGTTATGATCTATTTTCTATATCCATGAATGCCATACAAAATAAAAATAAAAATAGAATATATCTTATATTTCAAAATATTTCAATAAATGCATAAATTTAAATACAACCAAGAAATAAATAATTATATATTCTAATGTATTAATCAGCAATCATCCAATTTTAAATCAATCTAATTCATTGACAAAATAACCCTTGTTGCTAATATATCAACTCTGCATTATTTCTAAATCCTTGTTTCTTCTACTTTCCAGCTATAAGGCACTTTGAATAATTTAGGAAGGTTGCACAGTTATCTGGAGCTTCATTTCCACAGATGCCTCCTATAACTGACATAAATGGCAGCATTACAGGAAGCAAATGTAAGGAAGTGGCCCTCCTCCTAAAAATTAAATTCCCCTTCACCTTCTGCAAGATCTTGCATGCACAGCACAAATGCTTGCCCTCCTTGAAACAAAAGAGAAGTCCGCCTTCCCCCTATGCCTCAAAAATTTTTTTTTCTAGTGCCACCACTGACAAAGGAAACTCCATAGTTACCCCCTCAGGTCCCACAGTAGGGATGCAGAACCTCTGGCTCGAGGGCCAAATCCAGCCCTCCAACTGGTTCTTCCCCGGGCTCTAACCCCTTTCCCTCAACTACTGGTATTTTGGTGGCTTCCTGGCTTTTGTGGAGTTTTTCTCCATTCTAAATGGTTGAAATACTTCTCCTAAGGCTTAGAGACAGTAAGAGCTTTAAGGCAGGGCTTACAAAAGAGGGCAGGGCTCCTGCAGCTTTAACTGTTGTGATGAAGGGAATTTCACCAGGTGCTACATGCATACAAATGACACCTGCTGAAATTCCCTTTTCTCTACAACTATTAAAGATACAGGAACCCTGTCCTTCTTTCCACATGGTCACCGTATTATCACTTGACTCGTATTGCATCAGGTTAAGTATTACTTTCTACAGGGAGCTCAAGCTTTAAGCTCACATTCAAGATCAGCTCTGCTCTAATTCTGGCTACAGAAACTAACCTCTGACCAAAACCTCAGCTGCAATTCAGTGACTCAGGTGGCGGCCTTGGATCTCCACATAATGTTTCCCACTGTAAGAAGAATTCTACAAGATAGAAGAGGGCAAGCTAAAAACATGCAGAGCCCTCTTTGGATCATGCCCATTTGCCTCATTTGATGACACACTGTAGTCAATCAGCAATATTTAGCCATATGCATAATCATTAAATGGTAAGTACTCCAAAGGTTAGAATTTATATTAAAGGCTATTATGCCAAAAGTTATTGTCATTCAGTATCATAAAGCTGAGCAAGCTCTGGGAGAAATTTTCAAAGAGGCAGCTATACTAATTCAGTCAGTGCCAATTAGGGACAGTATTATTGTATTTTGCACCAATATACCACTCTTTCCCCATAGGCACTTTCAAGGTGTTGTATGAAACACTGAGTATGAAAAAACAGCAGGCTCTTGAGCGTTGCGGTACAGTAAATGTAGCTCAAGAGTTGGATGAAAGTCATTTGAAAGAGCAATCAATACTGCATTTTATTTCATTACTGCAACAGAGAATACTATGTAAAACTCTAGGCTGCAGGAGAGCGTGTATTGGCTGGGGAGGGATGAAGAAAGGAAGGCGAACACTGTCCATATATTTGAGCCTGGAACTTAATAATAATAATAATAATAATAATAATAATAATAATAAATGTATTCCTTACCCGCCTCTCCATTTGGATCGAAGTGGGGAACAACAGTAAATAAAAAATATGATAAAATACATAAAACTGATTAAAAACATGGCACACATTATTAAAATAGCAATAAAACATAATAAAAAACATCCTAAAAACATTCTAAAATTCCACTGGATATGCCTGCTGGAAGACACCAGGCTTTATAGCTTTCTTAAATTCTAAAAGACTGTTAAGTTGACGAGTCTCCTGCGGCAGGTCATTCCACAGTCTGGGAATGGCAGAAGAAAAGGTCCTCTGGGTAATGGTTGTCATCCTAGTTTTGGCCGACTGTAGTAAGTTCTTCCCAGAGGACCTGAGTGTGTGGGGCAGATTGTATGGCAGAAGGCAATCCCACAGGTAACCTGGATCCAAACCATGTAGAGCTTTAAAAGTGATGACCAACAATTTGTACTTTGCCCGGAAACTAATTGGCAGCCAGTGGAGCAATTTTAAAGCTGGCATGACATAGTCACCCCTAGGTGTACTAGTGACCAACCTCGCTGCCATATTTTGAACTAGTTGAAGTTTCCAGACTAGGCACAGAGGTAGCCCTATGTACAGCGCATTGTAGAAGTTGAGCCTCGGAGTTACCAGCGCGTGCACTATCATCTTTAGGTCTTCCAACTCTAGGAAGGGTCGCAGCTGGCGTATCAGCCGAAGCTGATAGCAGGCACTCCTGGCCGTCGCATCTATCTGGGCTGTCATTTGGGGCGACGGATCCAGGAGCACCCCCAAGCTGGGAACACAGTCTTTCAGGGGGAGTGTAACCCCATCCAGAACTGGTTGACACATCTCCAAACCCAGGTTGTGGCCTTTGACAGCAAGCACCTCCATCTTGTCTGGATTCAGCTTCAGTTTGTTTTTCCTCATCCAGTCCATTACCGCCTCCAAGCATTCATTCAGAGGAGACACGCTATCCTTAGCTGACGCTGTTATTGAAGGCATAGAGAAATATATTTGGGTGTCATCAGCATACTGATAGGACCCCACCCCATACCTCCAGATTAAGCTGACCAGATAAAATCCAGGTCAGGGCTCATGTAACTTTAGGCTGACCATCTGAAAAGGAGGACAGGGCTCATATAACTTTAACAGTTGTAGAGAAAAGGGAATTTCAGCAGGTGTCATTTGTATGCAATTAGTTCCTGGTGATATTCCCTCTTCATCACAACAGTTAAAGGTGCATGCACTACACTAGAGTGACCATATACAAAAGAAGGCAGGGCCCCTGCAACTTTAACAGTTGTGATGAAGAGGGAATTTCACCAGGAACTAATTGCATACAAATGACACTGGCTGAAATTTCCTTTTCTCTACAGCTGTTAAAGGTATATGAGCCCTGACCTGGATTTTATCTGGTCAGCCTACTCCGGGTGATCTCTCCCAGTGGTTTCATATAAATGTTAAACAGCATTGGTGATAGGATGGCGCCTTGAGGTATGCCATACAACAGTTCCTTCTTTGAGGAGCAACTATCCCCAAGCATCACCATCTGGAAATTGTCCGAGAGGTAGGACCAGAACCAGTGAAACACAGGGCCCCCGATTCCTATCCCCTCAGGTGTTCCAGAAGGATACCTTGGTCGACGGTATCGAAAGCTGCTGAGAGGTCCAGAAGTATCAACAGGGACACACTCCCCCTGTCAATACTCAGGGATAGATCATCCACTAAGGTGACCATAGCAGTCTCAACTCCGTATCCCGCTCTGAAGCCAGTTTGAAATGGGTCTAGAAAATCAGTGTCATCCCAAACTGCTTGGAGTTAGAAGGCAACCGCCCTTTCGATTACCTTGCCCAAAAATGGAAGATTTGATACTGGCCTGTAGTTATTAAGGTCCAGGGGGTCCAGGGAGGGCTTTTTTAGAAGCGGCCCAAGAACTAGTTGGTGTGCCTCCCCAGCAAAAGTTTTGTATGTGCCTCCATCTCCAATTTTCTTTCTAAATCAAAATCCCATATAAAAAAAAAAAAAAAAAAAAAAAACCTCTGCTGATCACTTTTAGGGTGACCATATGAAAAGGAGGACAGGTCTCCTGTATCTTTAATAGTTATAAAGAAAAAGGGATTTCAGCAGGTGTCATTTGTATGCCTGCAGCATCTGGTGAAATGACCAGATACTGGGCTTTTATTAAACTATTAGAATTATAGATGCCATTGATATCAAAGTTGCCATGACCATATATAGATCATAGGCTACCTAGCATTTTCAACATGTGCTGAGCAGCTGATTTGACCTGCCAAAGAAAGGCATTCTATAAAGTTATATATTTAAAAAAGAAAAACAGCCTCTGAAGGAAGTCACTTCGTTATTATTTCCTCAGTTCACCGTGACTCATCATTATATAAGGAAGGACTGAAATCAGATGCTGCACAAACACTAAGAGGCTGTGCCACTGACTGTATAGCCTTTTTAATTCTGATCCAGTGAACATTTCAGGCTTATTTGCACTTGTCCATAAAGGCACAGGAGGCCCTTTAGTGTGATTTCACATCACTCCTGGAACAGGAAGGAGCCATGTGGGCAAAGCCAAAGGCATCGTTACTCTCTACACAAATGTCAACTAATGGACGCAATGTTTGTGCAGACTTAACGTAGGAGGTCATCTTATTACTGTCAGGGAAAATTTAAGTTTAAGTTGGTTTAAAGAACTGGACAAAAGTTTGAGTGTCCAGAAGGACTGAACAGCCAGCTGAAGTTAATAATCAGAGAGAGCAAGTTTTTTCTATGCTGCTGGAAAGGTCATGCAGATAGTGGGAATCTTTCTGCTAGGATAAGGTAATTGACGTGCTGAGCCAGGGTTCAGAACTGTGTATATAGGACAGCTTATAGAAATGGCCGTGTGATGGGTCAGGCTGGAGTTATGTGGAACGGAGGCTGGTGAATGAGAGATTGACGGAGGATTGTGCTATGCTATAGCCATATGGAAAAGCCTGTGTTATCTGGAGGAACCAATTGCCTTGTATATATTTATATTATTGGAACACAGTAAAGGACTCGTATTATACACCATTTGCTGAGTGTGAGTATTTCTTCAGCTACCGGGACACTTTTCTGGACTTTAACGCTTACTAAGCGCACAGGGAGCGCTTTTCTCTCCCCAACAGGGTTATGGGCCCAGAAAAAGCTCAGGAAAGAGCCCAGCAAGGAGTCCAGTAAATGCACAGGAGTGCAAGGAGTTCCAAAATATTACAGCAACGGATGATTGTTTTCAGATTAAATGTTTAAACAGGAGGAGAATTTATCAGGCTCTGAAAGTTCGAGTGAGGAATCGGAGGCAAGCGGTTTGTCTGGCCAGAGTAAGGCTGTGATTGTGAGCCAGCTGGAAAACATGGCACAGATGAGCTTGCAAGGAGGGATTCCCATCGAGAGGCTAAACGAAAAGAATTACTTGAACTGGTTGTTCAAGACAGAGATGTTTCTCAGACGCGATGGATGTTGGCAAGCAGGTCTAAGCGCTGATGAAATAGCTACATGGAATTCTTTAGCCACGAGAGCCAATATTGTGCTTAGCATTGAAGATAGCCAGATTATTCATATCTCTCGGACCGACACAGCGAAGCAATGCTGGGACAAATTGAAAGGGATTTCTGTGAGGCAAACAGCCAGTTCCAAAATAAGTCTAACGAGACAGCTGTATCGCACCAAGCTCAGAGAAGGAGGTTCGCTTTCGGAGCAACTCCAAAACATGGGCACGCTGTTCTCCAAATTACAAGAAGTTGGACTACCCTTTGATGAGGAGAATCGAATTTATATCATTCTCAGTTCTCTCCCCCAAAGTTGGGACCCCCTGACTATGAGTGTCGTGACTCTGTAAGTTCTAACGAATGGTGAGGACAATAAAGAGACCCCTTGGAGGGAAAATACAATCCTTTATTATACAAAAGACGATCCTTCTCTCTCCTCCAGCAAGTCAGAGGAAACAAGGTTAGCAAAAGGTCCTTTTGCCCAGAGGCTTGTTAGATAAGCAAGCGATTCAGTTGAGTTAACTTAGAGATAAAAAGAGAGCAGAGTCACATAATTAAGACGAATTAGCCTGTAGGGCTTTGTTCGCTAGTCTCTCTGAGCAGCGGGCGGTTTTAAGTTTGAAATCCTTTCTCTTTGCCTTTCTCCAAGTCACAGCATTTTTGAGACCTTTTGTCTCAGAAGAGAAAGAATTCTCTGCCCGGTTAGGATCGTCTCCTTGGGAATTATCTCCCGCATCCGCCGTGGGAAAGAGTTCTCCTTCTGGCACCAACTCCCCCGCCTGTTGCATTCCTTCTCCAGGATCAGAATCGCTGTCTGAGATTTCATCCCCTTGAAGCAGGGAATTGGACATAGACACAACAATGAGTCTGGAGTCCATGCCGCAAACAGATCTCTCTGTTGAGTATTTAACAGGGAGACTTTTGCAGGAGGAAAAAAAACGCATTGAAAGGATAGAAGAACGAGGAGAAAGGAATAAGGTCGACCGTGAATCGCACAGGGAGGAAAAACGGCAGGTTAAAATGGAGTCAAGGCAGCGCTTACCAGCCGGTGAAGGAGAAAGCGCAATGGCCGTCGAAAAGCGAAAGTGTTTTCGTTGCGGAAAGACGGGGCATATACGGAGGAATTGCTGAGTAAAACTTCAGTCGAAGGGAGCCTCGCGGTGGCAGGAAAGCTGTTACTCAAAGGGAGACCGAGAGAGCGAGCAGAAGGAATCCAAGAGCGCTCAATTGGTCTCGGTTGCCATGGAGACGAAAGAGGATGAGTGGAAAAATGTTTGGTTGATTGATTCCGCCTCCAGTCAAACCTTATGCCGGAGCA
Source organism: Anniella stebbinsi (assembly GCA_029215795.1). NCBI lineage: Eukaryota > Metazoa > Chordata > Lepidosauria > Squamata > Anniellidae > Anniella > Anniella stebbinsi. Next base: position 208,393,241 of record JARDYH010000004.1, read on the forward strand.
GGGAAGATTTTGATAAGCTCTGGCATGGATCTCCAGAGTCGGTGTCTCTAGCAGACGGGAAACAGGTTTCCGTATATGGGAAATGAACTTGCTATATTCCTTGTTTAGGGAAATGTTTACCTAATGTGTTGTGCGTGGAAAGTTTAGAGTTTAACCTTCTTTCAGTTGCAAGCCTAACCAAGGCTGGATATGTTGTTACTTTCAAAGAAAGCCTGTGTGAAGTAACAATGGAGGGGCAGATTTGTGCACAAGTTTTTCTAAAGAATGGTTTATATGAAATGAAATCCCATGACTGTGTGGTAAGTCAGATTGGGAATGTGCCAAGCCATTTAAATTGCATTCATTTGTTCCATCAAAGGATGGGCCACGCAAGTTTTAAGGTGTTAAAACAAATGCCAAAGGAATATAAGGCATTGACCTCAAGGGGTGCAATAAGTTTCTGGATTGCAGAATTTGTAGGCAATCAAAATCCAAGGTACAGGCAATTAATAGAAAAAGTGGTAGAATTTCACAGGAGGTTTTTCAATTGGTACACCTCGATTTGATTAGTCCTTTTAAGGAAAGTGTAGGAGGTGCAAAGTTTGTTCTGGTGATTCTAGATGATAAATCCCGTTTCAGTTGGGTATTCACGCTGAAGAAAAAATTAGAAGCATTTCAAACTTTCAAGGATTGGGTGACTTGGGCTGAACACAGATTCAAAAAGCTAGTAATTCAGATCCAGGTCGACAGAGGTGGAGAGTTTACAGGTTATGATTTTGTAAAGTGGGCTAAGGTCAATGGGATAACCCACAGGTTCTCAGACCCATATGCACCTTGGCAGAATGGAGCCATTGAACGAAGGAATGGTTTACTTCAAACAGTGAAAAACTCTCTGCTACTGGATTCAAATGCAGAACCAGGGCTGTGGGCAGAGGCATTCTCTACTGCCAACTATCTGTTAAATAGAACCTGGTCTCAAGTGCTTGATAGTGTGCCTTTCTATCAGCTGCATGGTAAGAAGCCAAACCTATCTCACCTAAGAGTCTGGGGCACATTTGCTTACGTAAACATCCCAAAAAGCCAGAGGCTAAAAGCTGACAACAAGGCTATACGGGCTCGTTTCGTTGGGTACAGCGACAAGTCTTGGAGGTTTTACGTAGGAGGAGGGAAAATTATTGTGTCAAGATCAGCTAGTTTTGAGGAGCAAAACTGGGAGAAAGTACATTCAAACCTGGAGGTTGTGCTGCATTTCTCAACGGACGGGAGAAATGAAGGGGAGGAGCAGAAGGAGTTGATGCCTGCTGGAGCCAAGTCTCCCAGGGAGCAGCGTATAACTCCGCCCCCCCATGGAAAGCAATGGAAAGAAACAACCCCTGGAGCCGAGTCCTTGTAAGTTAAGGAAGTCTGATTGAGCTAGCAAAGGAGTGCCGCCTGTGAGGTTTGGGTTTGAAAACAACAAAGAAAGAGTTTGCTTGGTGAAATGTGAGCCTCAGAGTTATGAGGAAGTTTTACAGCTACCAATGCAGGAGAAGCAAAAATGGTTTTCAGCTATGGAGGAGGAGCTACAGAGTTTCTCTAAACACGGTGTGTATGAAACTACACAACTGCCTGAAGGCAGAAGGTCAGTGGATGGCCACTTGGTGTGTAAGGAAAAGTTTTTGGAATCAGGTGAAACCAAAAACAAACTTACTGGTTTTGATGAAAAACTAACAAGGTTTTGTTACTTGAAACAGCAGTCAGCAAAGGTGCTGGAATGATTGCTGGGAGAAGTGAGCAATTATTTGGGATTGCAGATCACCAAAAGGGATGGAAAATATTTTCTAAGTCAAAAGCAGAAAATTGTGAATTTACTTGAGTCATGTGGAATGATTGATTGTAATTGTGTACAGAATCCAATGTTACCAGATTTCAGATCTAACTTGGAAGGGGAAAATTTCAATGACCCAGAGTTATATCAATCTGTTATTGGAAGTTTGTTGTACATAAGCCAATGGACACGTGGTGATATTGCATGCGCTGTGGGTATTCTAAGTCAGCAAGTTGTAAAGCCAAACAATGCTGCCTGGTTAGGAGTCAAAAGATTGTTAAGATATTTGAAAGGTACTTTAGATCTTTGTCTAACACTGTCATCTTTTGAAACCAAGTCCTTAGAATGCTATGTGAACAGTGACTGGGCAGGGAACCCCAAAGACCGGAAGTCAACAAGTGGAATGGTTATTCTACTTGGATCCTTTGGAAAAGCAAGAAGCAAGGAAGTGTAGCCACATCTATGTGCGAGGCTGAATATGATCTTTGTCGGAAGCTTGTGGAGAGCTGGAATATTTTTTACAACTGTTAAAAGATGTGCATATAACATGTGATTTGCCTGCGAAAGTATATAATGACTCACAATCTTGTTTTGCTTTGGCGAATTCACATATATTAAGAGCCAGGACAAAGCATGTTGCTATTAGGTTCTTTAATGTTAAGCAGTATGTGGAAAATGGTTTGATTAAGTTAATATACTGTGAATCAAAAGAAAATATAGCAGATGTGTTTACTAAACCATTGGCAATTTACCAGCATAACAAATTAATTGAAAGATTAGGATTTGAAGTGCTAGTTAAGGAAAGACAACTTCATTCAACTTAAAGTCTTCAATTTTGAAGGGGTGGCAGGGAAAATTTAAGTTTAAGTTGGTTTAAAGGACTGGACAAAAGTTTGAGTGTTCAGAAGGACTGAACAGCCAGCTGAAGTTAATAATCAGAGAGAGCAAGTTTTTTCTATGCTGATGGAAAAGTCATGCAGATAGTGGGAATCTTTCTGCTAGGATAAGGCAATTGACTGTGCTGAGCCAGGGTTCAGAAATGTGTATATAGGACAGATTATAGAAATGGCCATGTGGTGGGTCAGGCTGGAGTTATGTGGAACGGAGGCTGGTGAATGAGAGATTGATGGAGGATTGTGCTATGCTATAGCCATATGGAAAAGCCTGTGTTATCTGGAGGAACCAATTGCCTTGTATATATTTATATTATTGGAACACAGTAAAGGACTTGTATTATACACCATTTGCTGAGTGTGAGTATTTCTTCAGCTACTGGGACACTTTTCTGGACTTTAACGCTTACTAAGCGCACAGGGAGCGCTTTTCTCTCCCCAACAATTACAAGTCAGATTACCTGTCCTGCCGACTCTGACTGGCAGCAGCTCTCCAGGTTACCCAAGACCTCTTTTTAAACTGAGAGATGCCACAGATTGAATCTAGGGCCTTCTGCATGCGAAGTTTGTGCTCTACCACTGGGCTACATTCCCACACCTATCACTGGCCTGCTTCACATGGTTCTTTTATATTCCCACTTTTGACTCGTTGCAATGTGAAAAGTAATTTTCATTACTGCATGTTGGCTTTCAATACTATGGAAGGAAAGAGTGCAACCATGGATGGAAAGATAGATTTTAGTACACATTATTCACCCAAGTAAATTCATTTAAATTATCTTGCTAGTAAGCTACGACTAAAATAGTTAAAATAATGGTTAGACATGGAAATAGCAAATAGATCATTTCATCAGATTAGTTGAACGTTTCTCTTTACAAAATGATGCATACAGCCCAACAAGAAAGCTGATTTAGGAGCATCCTCTCAACCCATATTCCCAATAAAATCCAATTTCAGGTAGCCATTGTAAAAGTCAGTTACAAGTCAAATGCAGACACTACCTTCTCTTTTGCTTTTCTGAAAGCTGAAACAATTGATTTATATGGTCATTCTAGGCACATTATATACACCTGCCTACTAGCAGATCAAATCTGACTCTTGTAAGTTACCAAAAATAGCTATAAATGAAAATTAAACATGGTTATTGTGAGTGTGCATACCAAAACTAGATGGCAAAACAAAATGAAGACAAAAGTGATGCAATTAAAACAACCAGCAAGTGCAAAAGAGCACGCAACTGCTGTAATAAAACCACTGAACTGTAATATGCATTCAAAAGACATATATACATTTTATAACGAAGTGTGCCACCTTGTGTTGTAACATTACCCTAATTACTCTTGCTGGATGCAGTTTGCGATGCCATCCAAACCTGGCCAAGGTGCGTGGTGGGTGGGTTTACAAACCACCCAACAAGCCATGGCTTGTTCTAGGTTTGTGCAGTGCTTTGTAACCCCCACCATGCACCGTTGCTGGGTTTGGACGACACAACAAACTGTACCCATCGAGGATAATCAAGGTAATGATGCACAGCATGACAGCACACATGGAGGAGGGGAAATAAGCTACGATGGCTTAGTTTACTGCCCCAAACCTGATCACTGACATGATACTTGTCCCCCTACCTAGTGTACCTTTAGACTTCCCATTCCCCAACCACAACATTTTCTTCTATAGCCCTTTTATAGCTGAAGCTGTACAGTATTATCTGGAGAAGAACGATCACTCTGATTACTGTAATGATTTTGTCCCAGAGGCCTTGTATTGAAGCAGAAAGTTTACATTCTCAGATAGTCACTATCAACCTTCTCACTCTCAATTTCTCCCAGTCATTTTTATAGATCTCTTCATGGTTCTTTGTTCCAGCAGGTCCAAAAAATGTGAGGCTCTGGCTCAGGTCAGTTGATTCAGGGAAGCTTTTGCTAAATTGAAACCTATGGGATGATTTCTACTTCCTGGGCTGCTGTGGAGAGGAATTTTGTACTCATTTTTCCATTCTGTGGATTATGTCATGGGTCTCTGAATTCTTGCTTTCCATATGTTAGAGAGGTAAGGAAACTCTTTTCAGAGAGAAGATACAGGAGAGGAGGATGAGTCTGCATTCTGAACTTGAAAATTATTCCCTAACATTAAAAATACCAGCAGTTCTCACTTATAAAGAATTGTTTTCAGAGTATACATTTTCCATTCTAACTGGAATACATTAACAAATTTCTGGATTTTTAAAATCCCATTACTAATTCCCTTCTTATATTATAGCACTTTTATTCTAAATAAATAAAGCTACAAAATTTGATTAATCAATCAGTTAGATTAAATGACTAGGAACCCATTTTGACTGACTAAAAAAGCCCCCCATTAATCAGGCAACAGATTGTTTTTTTGTTTTTTAATTACAAGTAGTTATAAAAACTGCACATTTCATCTCTCATCTCAGAAGAGCTATTCTAGGTTGTGTGGCATTGACAGATGAGCTAACTTTCATAGGTTGCTATTTGTCCTTAAGAGCCAGCTGTGCCATTACAGACTGTTCCAAGAACAAACAATATTGCTAAAATTCCAATGGGTTACAAACCAGAACAAATAAGGAAACAAATAACTATTTTTAACATAATATAACCCATATTACACAAACAAACACACTGATAAAGTATGCCACAGACATTTGCATGCATATGCAATGCAGCTTTGAAATATTTATTCAAGGAGTCCTAAGTTTTTATTTCTTTAACTTAAAATTTACAATGTACGTATAGATAAACAAAGTGATTTGACATTTAGAAAACAAAGTTATACATCATTTATAGATTAACCCTGTTCATCTAGGTTGATGTAAACAATGAAACATTGTCACAGAAAGATAAACATCTTGTTATGAATGAATATGTCATACTAGAAGTATAAATTGCGGATTTCTACTGGGAACAATGTAGCCATTTTTTCTATACTTCTCCACTGTCCCATAAACCTCTTTGTTTTTCTAGACTTAAGCAAATATGTACTGCATTAGAACAAACACCAACTCATTAGTGTTCTCTTTTGTCTCTCATATCAAAGACTTTCCAACTGGAGGTTGTTGTTTGTTTATATCCCTCAGCTATGTGTGTTTACTGGTCAGGTAAATACAGGTACTCAACATCCTTGTTTTAATACAGTCCACATAGCCAACCTATATTAGACTGAAATTATGTTTTTTTCTTTTAATTATTTTACTTTCACAGGTTTTTTTTAGAATTAGTTAGGATTCCAAAGAAGAGGTTTTCAATGGGGATTATCTTTCTTCCTACATATTTGCTCGTACACTCAGGTCAACATTTGAAGCCTTGCTCCATGTATTCCCATCTTCAGAAGTGAAGAGAAACACCACTATTACAGAACACCCACCTGCCTAGATCAATCATCACTTATCTTCCAGCAAGTGGTGAAGACTTAGTTGTTTACATATGCTTTGGGAATGCTAATGTTCCTATACAGCTGTTGTTTTATGCAATGTTAATTTTTTATATAACTTTACTGTACGTTGGTTTATCTTTTTATCCTTTTGCTATTTAAACGTATTTTGCAGACCACTGCAAGTGTCCTACAGTATAAAATACGGATTGTATTTATACTAAATATTATCAATATAGTATTAAACATAATATGAGAACAATCCTATGGCCCCTGGGAGGGCATCCCAAGGATCATAGGATATGGTGGATTTCTCAACCTGAGGTTGTGGCGGTGGAGTGTGGAACCAAGTGGACATTTCATCCCACCATCACCCCTTCCAGCTACGTAGAAATCTCTGTGGCAGCTCCTGATCTGAGGTCAGTGTTGCGGGGAGGAAGGAAAGGATCAGGAGGGAAGAAAGGGACAGATCTGGAAGAAAAAGTCAGGGAGGGTAGGACAGGGGCATAATGATGAGTGGGGAAGGGAGAGATATAGATTTGCAGCATCCACAAGGCTCTTTGTCACCATCCTCACTCACAACCAGGTTAGCAAATTATCAAACAAGGAGAACGGGAGATGAAAATGACTTCATTGTTCCTCCTGCCCTGCTTGGCTCTTGCCGGCAGGGCTATGGATGAGTGGAGGGCTCCAGTCTAGGCGTCCACCATCTAAAGAGCTTCAATCTCATAGAATTGCACTCTAAATAAAATAAGTAGAGGAGAGTGTTTTCAGATACTTTTAGGACTTAGCACCCATTTCACCAAATCTCCCTTAATTCTCCTCTCCTGTCATATTTTATAGGCTGTGTTTGTGCTCTCTCTCTCTCTCTCTCTCTCTCTCTCTCTCTCTGTGTTAGACACACATACATCCGAGTTAATTTGTGGCAGAGGTAGTGTGTTTGAGTGCGAGAGACAGAAGCCTGCCCACAGCTGTCACAAGCAGCCCTAAAGCAGGAAGCCCGTAGTAATGCAGCAACACTCCTGTCACTTCTGCCATTAGAAAGAGAACACCCATCTGCTGTTCCCTAGAAAATTCCTGGAGGCTAGATAAGTGTGAAACTCCCTCATTATGAGCCTTTTGTTGGTACAGATAGCACTACAAAAAGCTAGAAGGTAATGAGCCACAGGGGAGACCTAGTTGGACAAGGGCAGATGAAAACGCATCAAACCAGAGCCCGTTCGGCTGTCAAAGTAGTGAACCTTAGGTACCCAGTAAGACCATTACATTGCTGGCAATGTCAAGAGTTATTCTTTTTTTGGCTAGACAAAAGTATTTTATATTCGAATCTATCTACCTATCTTATATAAGAATACGATAGTGTAGGGCTTATTACTCAAGTTCTACCAGACCGATTTTGCTCATTTTTGTTTTAAACTTGAGCTTGAGCAGTGGAGACGCGCATAAAATTTCAAATGTTTGAAAAAGGTGAAGACATGAGCTTTAATAGCCAAACAATATGTTCCTGCACCCTGGCTAGGAGCCTGAGGCAGTTGGGGACCACCCACGTAGCTCTGTGCCATGCAGCTCCCACATAGCTCCACGCTATGCAGGTGTGCAGGGAGAAAACACAAAGGTAGGCTGGAGGGAGCCCTTTGTGAATTGAGCCTCCTCTCAAAGCAGCCATATTGGCAGCAGGGATAGTGGTGGAGGTGGCAGCAAACACTCTGAGGCGGGGGCAGTGGAGGAAAAGAAGCGGCCGTCGGAAAAGCAGGGACTTGAAAATGCAGGGGAAGAGGGAAGGAGGAAGTCTGAAGACCTGAGAGAAAGAAGCAGATATTCAGTGGTGACAGATGTGAGGAAATAAGAGCCAAAAGTCCTTGGCTGTGTTGAAGGAAAGCAACATCCATAGAGCCTCTGGATGACTGACATAGGGGGAGTCAACAAACAGTATGTTTCACCCTCGGACCACTAGCGCCCATGGCGACATGGGCTTTACACTAGTATTCAATTGTTCATCTTTCACACAGAGATATAATTATGCACTGAATAGCACATAAGCAACACACCATAGTTGGGTGCCCTTGGTTTTGTTTTAAAAACCCATAATTCCTACATTAAAGGGAACAAATGTCTACCTCTGCTCTAATACATAAACCAAACGTCTACCTCTGCTCTAATACATAGACCTGGTTCGCACATAATGGCAGTTCCTAGGTTAAACAACCCAGGAATTGTTGAAATCTAAGCAAGTGGGCATGCTGCCTCCTGTGCACTCATCCCTTCTGCTTTCAATTAACAACCCAAAAATGCCCCATGACATCCAATCCAAAGTTAATGTAAAAACAAACCATGGGTTTCTGGGTTAATTGAAAGTGGAAGTGACGAGCAAGCAGGAGGCAGCACGCTCACTTGCTGCTGCTCAGCCCTGAGTCTGACTATCCATAGTTTAAACAATTCATGGGTTGTAGTTACATGTGAACCAGAATGTTTACACCATTGTGAGAGATGAGCAGGTGGACATAAAAATATAAAGAAGAAATTCTAAAGGAATATAAGTATGCATATATACTCAAAATTAAGTCCAATTTAATCAATGGGACTTATTTCCAGATACGTAGGTATAGGGTTGCAGCCTAAGATAAAGAAAATAGGAAGGAAGACGAGGCAGTGTAAAAGACCAACACAGAGAGCTTCTGGATCAGACAAATGCTTATCGAGTCCAGCATTCCATTTACACAGTGACCAAGCAGCTGCCTATGAGAAGCCCACAAGCAGGACATGAGCACAATGGCACTCACTTGGTTGTGGTTTCCAGCCACCAGCATACAGAGGCATAGTACCTCTGATACAGGAGCTAATATACAGTCGTCCCGACTAGTAATCATTGATGGCCTTCTCCTCCATGAATTTATCTAATCCCCTTTTAATGCTGTCCAAGTTGGAGCCCATCAGTATATCCTTGTGCTACGGAATGCTATCATTTAACCATGTGCTGTGTGAAGAAGTATCTCTTTGAGTCTGCCACCATTCATTGGATGACCCCAGGTTCTAGTATTGTGAGAAAAGGAAAAACAAATTCTCCCTATCTACCTTCTCCACATCATGCTTAATTGTACACACTGCTATGCTTTCCTCCCCTGCATTCACTTTTTAAGCTAAAAAGCTCCAGACGTTGTAACCTTTCCTCCTAGGGGAGTTCCTCCACTCTCTTGATCATTTTGGTTGCTGTCTTCTGCATATAGCATTAGGATAGAGTGATGAAACTTGAGGAATGAACCCTTTAACTCCTCACTGTTGCTTGATGCTGAAAGTATACAAGAGCCAGCTGAGCGGCGGCTGGAGAGGCTAACACCAGGAGTGGAGAAGGAAGAGGAGAGACGCTGGCAAAACATCGGCACCCCTCCCCCACATCCTTCTTCTGAGAAGCTCGAGGCAGCCAGGAGCAAGCTGAGCTGTAACGTGTAAGGGAGCGGCAATATGTGTTGTGCAGGGCAGAGGAAGATATGATGATAGCAGGGCGAAATGCCATTACAGGGGAAGGAGAGATATATCTAACACCCATCTTATCTTCCGATCGCCCTGCTACCCTGGGGATCTTGGACAATGAACCAGGCCACCCACAGAACCTCTCCTTGCTCCTATGCAATGCCAGGTCGGTTAAAAACAAAGCAAATATCATCTATGACTTCCTTACAGATGAGGAGGCCAACCTGGCATGCTTCACAGAGCCCTGGCTGAGAGATGACAGTGGCCCAATGTGGGGCCAGGCCCTTCCAGCTGGGTACTGTGTTAGTGAACAGGTGAGGGATAGTGGGCAGAGGGGCAGAGTAGCTGTGGTCTACAAAGACAATCTTAACCTGACCAGACTTCCTGTCCGGCAATTGAATCACATCGAGTGTGTGTACCTGAGTCTGAAGGCCAGGGCTAGACTAGGGATTCTGTTAGTGTACCAGCCACCCCACTGCCTATCAGACTCCCTGACCGAGCTCACGGAACTGGTCTTGGAGCCGGTGTTGGATTCACCCAGGCTTTTGGTCCTGGGCGACTTCAACATCCCATACAAGGCTGGCTTGTCAGGTGCAGCTCGGGAGTTCATGGCATCCATGACAAACATGGGCCTATCCCAGTTGGTCTCTGGACCTACATATTCAGCAGGTCACACCCTTGAAGCTGTTTTCAGTTCCGAACAGATAGATCTGTGGGCGGAGGTGACAAATACCTCTGCATTGTCATGGACAGACCATTTTCTGGTCAGGGTTAGTATCACAGCTACCACCCGCCCCTGAAGGGGTGGCGGACCTATTAAGATGATCTGCCTTCAAAGGCTGATGGATTCTCTTGGATTCCAGGAAGCCTTAGAGGGTTCTATGGCTGGTATCATCGACGATCCTGTAGAAGCCCTGGTCAATAGATGGAATCAAGACCTAACTAGGGCTATCGACACGATCGCCGTCCTCTCCGACCTGCTTCTAATTGGGCTCCCTGGTATACTGAAGATCTCAGGGAGTTGGAGGAAAGGACGACGACTGAAACGCTGATGGCAGAAAACTCGACTTATATTCGACAAGACACGACATAGAGAACATCTTCGTTCCTATGGGGTGGCAATACGTGCAGTGAAGAAAGTTTTCTTCTCTGTACGCATTGCGTTTGCGAATTCACATCCAACAAAACTGTTCAGGGTGGTGAGGGGTCTAACTCAGGCACCTTCCCCCCTGAACTCGATCTTAGAGCCTTCAGTAGTTCGCTCCAATACCTTTAATTATAATTTCACAGATAAAATCTCTCAGATAAGAGCCGATTTAGATGCCGTCATTATAGCAGAGGCTGACAATGGAGTGTCCAGCAACTCCGTGAGTAGAATTACACTGGATCAGTTTCAGTTGGTGAATACCAAGGACGTGGACAAGCTGCTTGGAAGAGTGAGGAAGACAACTTGCCCTCTCGATCCCTGTCCTTCTTGGCTGGTCGCCCAGGGAGGAGATGTAATTAGACTACAATTACAACATATTATTAATACATCTCTAAGGGAGGGGAGTTTTCCAACCTGTTTAAAAGAAGCAGTGGTACGGCCACTTCTAAAAAAGCCCTCCCTGAACCCCCTGGATCTTAATAACTTAATAACTATAGACCAGTATCAAATCTTCCATTTTTGGGCAAGGTGATCGAGAGGGCAGTTGCCTTTCAACTCCAAGCAGTTTTGGATGATACAGATTTTCTAGACCCACTTGAGACTGCTATGGTCACCTTAGTGGATGATCTACGCTTGAGTATTGGCAGGGGGAGTGTGTCCCTTCTGGTACTTCTGGATCTCTCAGCAGCTTTTGACACTTCTGGAACGCCTGAGGTTATTGGGAATCGGGGCAAGTTCCAGATGGTGATGCTTGGGGATAGTTGCTCCTCAAAGAAGGAGCTGTTGTATGGCGTACCTCAAGGCGCCATCCTATCACCAATGCTGTTTAGCATCTACATGAAATCTCTGGGAGAGATCATCCGGAGGCATGGGGCGGGGTGCTATCAGTATGCTGATGACACCCAAATATATTTCTCTATGCCTTTGATAACAGTGTCAGCTAAGGATAGTGCGGTAATGGGCTAGATGAGGAAAAACAAACTGAAGCTGAATCCAGACAAGACGGAGGTGCTTACTGTCATAGGCCCCAACCTGGGTTTGGAGGTGTGTCAACCAGTTCTGGATGGGGTCACACTCCCCTTGAAAGGCTGTATTCGCAGCTTGGGGGTGCTCCTAGATCTGTCGCTCCAAATGACGGCTCAGATAGACACGACGGCCAGGAGTGCCTACTAAAAGCTTTGGCTGATACGCCAGCTGCGCCGCTTCCTAGAGTTGGAAGACCTAAAAACAGTAATGCACGCGCTGGTAACTTCTGGACTCTACTTCTGCAATGCTCTGTACATAGGGCTACCTCTGTGCCTAGTCCGGAAACTTCAACTAGTTCAAACTATGGCAGCCAGGTTGGTCACCGGTACACATAGAGGTGACCGTATTACACCACCTTTAAAATCACTCCACTGGCTGCCAATTAGTTTCCGGGCGAAGTACAAAGTGTTGGTCATTACCTTTAAAGCCCTACATGGTTTGGGTCCAGGTTACCTGTGGGATCGCCTTCTCCCATACAATCTGCCCCGCATGCTCAGGTCCTCTGGGAAGAATTTACTACAGTCGGCCAAGACTAGGCTGACAACTGTTACCCAGAGGACCTTCTCTTCTGCCGCTCCCAGACTGTGGAACGACCTGCAGGGAGAGATCCGCCAACTTACCAGTCTTCCAGAATTTAAGAGAGCTATAAAGACTGTCAAATTTTAGGACTTTGTTGATATTTTAATAATGTATTAATTTTATATGCTTTAAATCAGTTTTATGTATTTTATATTGTTTGTATTGATGTTGTTCCCAGCCTCAATCCAGAGAGAGAGGCGGGTAAGAAATAAATATTATATTATTATTATTATTCCCCATGATTTTAAGTGAACAAACAAAATACAGTAGCTGAAAAACATTGGCAGGTATGTGTGGGCATCTTCAGCTGGCTAGGGTCGGTGAGCATTCAGAGGTACTGTTGCAGTGATGGGTAATGCCTGAGGCTCCCCACCTGCAAGCCTTGTGGCCCAGCTGGTGGAGATAAGGGTTACCTTGAAGACCAACCTTCATCACCCACTCGGAGCCCTGTGGCATGAAGGGGGGGTGACACAGAAGGCCTCCCTACCCCAAAAGGGGGAAGCCAGGGAGATAGCAAACTTCAAGGCGTCACTCTCCGGCCGTGAATGCCTCGCCCAATAAAACAATGGCATGAGGCCGGATTAGAGAAGATGCCTGCTTAGGATTTCCGTTTCTGCAGATCTATTAATAAATGTTGCCCTCTTTAAATCCCAATTTTGTGTCCACCTCGTTATTTCCCACGCTCCACATTCCTGCAAAACTACTAAAGGCCCAGAAAGGTAAAGGAAACAGTTGAGGGTAACAATAATGTGAAGGCAGGATTTCCATATAACACAACTCTTTACGTTCTGTCTCTTTATAATGTATATATTAGTAAGTTTCCAATTTCCAGTGAACTCCATCATTTGATTTCCTCACATCCCACATGTAACAGTCCTCTCTCTCTCTCTCTCTCTCTCTCCCAACATATATAGATGGACATATTTTTGCTATAGAATATAGCATAAAGTTGCAACATATGGAACATGTGCCAAATTTATTATGACCCCACAATTTGCATTCTCCCAAACCAGGGCTTCATGTCACAAAATTATGCCGGCCTCTGAATAGTGTTATGCATTTCAACTTAATAATAATGCGCTGATCTGAAAGAGATAAAAATAATGTGTTTTTGCAATAGAGATTGGAGGGGGGAATATAGCATTATCTATAGGCCTGCAGGCTGTTCTTAATAGCTGGATTTTAGTCCCCCCCCCCCTCCGTTTTTAAAGTCTGCCTCACACTCCATTTTTGTCCAACACAAACAGCTATTCCACCAGTTCCACTTAACGGTTTTATTCCATTTGATACACATTACTTCCATAATCATTTATTGATTGAATCATATGGTATGAAATTGGAGGGAACAATAAAACTTACTGTTTTGAGCCAGGGCTTGAAGCAGACAGTCCAAGCACCCCTCCAAGCTATCAGCTGTGCTGTCAACAGCTGTTATCTTCAGCTTCTTCAAGGCGTCGCTTAGATTATCTGCTTGGATAACATGAAGGAAAAAGCAAAATCAGTGCCGTAGTCTATCAATTGTACCTTATGGACTTAAAGTGTAAATCAACATAGATAAGGTGATGCCAAGAACATCTCCTACAAAAGGCATTGACTATTTTCTCTCTCTCATTCTCTGATGCCAGAAGTCCAAAAACTCTCTTTGGCTATGAAAAACAAGGCCAGTCCTTTGGCTGCAGGGGGCACTGACATATAGATCCCACTTTTCATTCAAAGGCTTTGAGTTGGCATATGTGACTCATCCCTGCCACCCTTTTTATCCTGGTTCATAACAGAGGTTAAACCAGTGTTTCCAAGTTCAGATGTAACAGGAAAGGGTGGTTTAATAAATCATGATAGAAGTTGCACGTTCAAGGTGAGACGGAGTAGAGCTTTGCTATGCAGAAAGAAGACTGCATAATTTGCCAAATGTAACAGTATGGTTGCTGTTTTTTGAATGCAAAAGCAAGCAAGCAAGCTACACTTTAAGCATGTGAAATTTACTTGGTTTTTCACTAGAATCCTGAGGTCCACCAACCAAAGCCAAATACAAAAGAGCCACTCTGGTGGACATAAAATTATGGAACAAGGTGCCTCTGAGCACATGCTCAGCCCTGAAGGTTGTACACAGATCCTTTTGTACTCAGAAGGTTGTACTCAGCCCTGATGGTTGTACACAGAGCCATAAAGACTGTTCTCTTCCAGCGGGCATATCCAGTGGAATTTTAGAATGTTTTAAAGATGTTTTTAGGATGTTTTAGGATGTTTTAATGCAGTTTTAATAATGTGTGTCATGTTTTAATCAGTTTTATGTATTTTATTATATTGTTGTTCCCCGCCTTGATCCAAACGAAGAGGCGGGTAAGAAATAAATTATTATTATTATTATATTATTTTATGCAAAAATCTATTCCTGTCCCCCCAGGACAGCAGTCATGATTTCAGCATCCAAATTTCGGGGGGTTGGAGAAGGGGGGGAGGCTTTCTGGTGTCACTACTGTTAAACCATTAGGAATTGGGAATCCTTAACGAACTTCTGCAAAATCAGCAGGATATCTACTAGTAGATCCCAGTCTACCTTCTGTTTGTCCCTGAGCTACATTATATATTATTCTTTGTATTTTGTTGATCCATGTGAGAATGAGAAAACTTTCAGGAATGAAAAATTAAAAGGTCTAAGACGTTCCAATGATAAAACCAACAACCTGCCCCGCTGCTCATCTTTAAGATGCGTTTTCTATGGCTGTACATTTATGTTCCCCATGAAGCATGACTGGAACTAGCAGCACTAGTATCTCAAATATTCTATTTATTCAAGAGGCTTAGTACGTGCTAACAGCTGCAGCTTAATTCTGATGACTAACTTCACATGTAATGATCTAGCCTTTTAAAAAGACACAAGGAATAATTCAGATTCCATGCCCACTAAGGCCGTAATCCTAACTGTCCTTATTTGGAAGAAAGTCCTATGAAAACTGAAGGGAAATGAAATATACACCCTGGTATTAAGTTAGCAAAGCAGAAATATTTCCCCTTTCAAACAAGAAATACTTTGTAATGAACTCTGATAAGTAACTCGGTTATCCTAAACCAAATCTTGCCATGTAACAACTTTGCTACACATCCATCCAGTGATGTTGGATGAAAAACGTTCAAAAATGGGAAATTTTCTAGTGCTTAATTTTTCCGTGGATAATTTTCCATTTCATTAATAAAAATGAATGCATGCCAACTGCAAATAAAATATTAGGCAAGCATGAGATTCAATGTTGCAATTAATATTTTTCAGGTGATTATCCCTAACACATATGTGAAAGAATACATATGTCATTGAAATAGATATATGCCTCAGAGTGAGATGGAATTAATAAATAGTGACAGTGAAACTGAAATTGCACAACAACCATAGTGGAAGAGAGCTGAACTTGTTGAAATAAATGTGGTATTCAGCATATCATACACATTTCCTTAGGTTGCTAAAATTAGTGCGCCAACTGTTTTCAGTACCCTTATGGGGGCGGTTCATCTTAAATTCAAACAACGTAAGGGAAGTACATGCTATTGTTTATATATTTTTACAAGTATTCCAATAAAAATAATATTTAAATCACATTAAGTATGCTTTCTTTCCCACCCCCCTCAAATAGTTCAGATCAAGTATTTGTGGAGTATTGGGACAAAAAATAAGGTGGAATGCCTTTTTTAAAAAGCTTTTTAAAGTAAAATAAACATGCTAAATTAGATCTCTGGGGATGGGTAACTTGTGGCCTCAGGTGTTTGGGCCTATGGCTTTTATCAGCTCTAGCCAGCATAGCCAATGGTGGGGGATGGTGGAACTTGTAAGCCAAAATATCTGGAGGGCCATAAGTTGCTCACTCCTACTCAAGGGCATCAGAACATTTTCCAATTCAAACTGAAAATTTTAATATGCAAATTATTCCAATTTGCTTTGAAATTTTTCTGGAAAACCCACATTGCTTGCAAATTCCAAGGCACATGAACAGTCAATATAAAGTAGGTTTGTTAAGCATTGGGACATCCATAGGAGGCGATCTAAACAAAAGCTTTTATCCTACTTACAGTTGATAATTGCACATCCTGGACTTCTCTGGTGTCCCACAAATCCAAATCCTAACATTTTGAGAGGTTCACAGTGGAACCCCTATCAAAAGAAGATATAAGACTTCAAGACAAAAAAAAACAAAAAAACCCCAGCAGCTCATGATTTCTTGACCTGCCCTGTAGATTCACACCAAACCTTTGGCTATAGGGAAGCCAATATTTTCTATTCTAATTGCTAGAATCATTGGCTAGTATCTATTTTCTCAAAGGAGTTAATGACTGTAGGTGCTTTCCTGAATGAGGGTAGGGTCAGAGATGAGCGCTCTGTCTCAAAAAAAGAAAGGGGAAAAAGTCTGAATTGAAGAGAGGAAGAGCCAGACTGAGAAAGACAAAAGTTTATAGTGTGAATTAGCTAAAACCTGGGGTGTAATCTTTGTGTGCTTCAACAGTATCTCTTCTGGAATATCAGTAGCACTACTTGCAGGAATAGTATTAATGTTATCTGCTTTAGAAATCTTGTTGCTTCAAACACAGTTTGTGTGTATATTGTAAACTTTTTTAAAAAAATACCTGTTTCTTCGATTCTAAGACACACTTTTTTCCCCATATAAATGTCTCTAAAAATGGGGTGCGTCTTAGAATCGATGGCTATTTCCCCACACTTAGAATCAAAGCTTTTTCCCTGTTGGTGGTACTGAAATTAAGGTGCGTCTTACAATCGATGGTGTCTTAGAATCGAAGAAATACGGTACACCATAAGTATCCAATTGTTTGTCGTTAATAAGAAAAGACTCATAAGAATGTAAGCACCCCACTAAAAATGCAATAAAAATGCAACAAAATTACAGGTATTTTATTAGCTAAGACATCTCAATGAAACGTATCAAAATTCACTATTATTAAGAAAACCCCTTTTGTTTCATCATGAGAATAGTGTTTTCATCACTTCTAAATATTCACAAATAACACATTCTGCAACCTGGTCTCAAATCAATTGACAGTTGGCAGCTGGACAGCCATCTTTCAGGTATATTTTAAGGTGGATTCCTGCATTGAGCATGGGGTTGGCCCTTCCAACTCTACTGTGCTATGATTCGATGACTAACAAAATAAAAGCTTCTATTTGACAGCCTATTTGAGCTTCCCATATAACGCTTTAAAATGCAGTGTCAGTATTGCAAAAAATATAATGTCTTACTAAATAAAGACAAACAGGTATATTTCTACCTAACAGTAAGATAAAATTGGCTAAACACACACACACACACACAAATAAAAGGTACATATTATACAAATTCCCTTAAGCAGAAAAGCCAGCAGTCTGGGTTGCATTTACTCGCGGCAAACAAAACGTATGCAATGAAAAGCATTCTTGTAATTATTCAAATACTATCCCTGTTCTCTAAAAAGCATTGAAAGAAGATTCCAAGCACATCTTAATGCAGCAACACATCTCTTCTAGCTCCCCAAAGTGTTAGTTATGTCAATCATTTTCATTGCTGTTTTAAGCACCACAATGCAGTGACATTCCTGTTGGCCCGTACTCATAGTAGTTCCAATAGAATGGATCACAGAGCCACCATTTCTTTTACAGAAACAGCATTGTATTAAATCATATCACGTTCTTCTTGTATTGTTGGTTTCTATTCCAAGCCATAATTTCGTTCAATCAAATTCAGCTGGTCCTGGAGAAAGACAGAGTGATTGGTGGTTCTAGATCTCTGTATACGGCACTGATTTGCAAAATAGTTGTGACATTTGCTAAACCATTGTCTAGCAGCTGATTTTACAAGATTGCACAATTGGGTTAACTCCTAAATTGTTTCTCAAATGCTTGGATTTAGACCATCTGGTCTTAATTGTTGTTTATTTTCAGCTTCAGCACCTGTGTTGGACACTTTCATGTCTTTCTGATCTTATTTTTGGTACCTGAAAGAAAGTTGACACAATATGGAGTCAAGCTATAATCTAACGCTGAGGCTCAAACTACATGGTGCAACCTGTTGCATGTAAGTTTTTTCACCAATATGTTCCTTCTCAAATTTTTCTCCTCTGGCAAGATTTTTTTGTTAAATATACACCATCCCCTGCTGGTTTTGCCACCAAAGGGGGGATATAGAGATAACCTCACAAGCTTTAACAAAAAGATCCTGAAATATGCAATACTGCTGGATATAAATCTAGCAATTCAAAAAGCTCATAACCAGATTCTTATTTTTTTCCAGAACACTTATATCTAGATCTTCATATCCGCCCTCTATTGCAGACAGGGTTTTTTTATGCTCCTAGAGGTGTCAAGATAATTTTTCAATCTGCTTTCTGAATTCTGAAGCGATCTAGCTGTATCTGACTTGGCTTATCTGCCAAGTTGGCAATGAATTCTTGTTTAAGAAAACTGCAAGACTTGAAAAATGTGGGGCACTGTCAGAAATGTACTGGCATTAACAACTACAAATTTAATTCCCCTGTCCAAAAACAACTGAGAAAAGTGTGAGTCCATATGCATTCTAGATAATATGCTAACTCCCCGTTATATAATTTTCTGAATGGAGCAGAATAATATGAGAGATACAGATTTCAATCGCCTGTATATTTCTCTAACACACAATCCCAACAAAGGCTTATGTTGAGTTACAGTATATCCTTGACTCATTTATCTTCATGCTACTCCATGAGGTAAGTGAGATTCGGCTTCACACAAGCATTGTGACCCATGGTGTTTTAAATAAGCCAACATGCTTTATGGCGCATGCCAGGTGCCCATTCTGTTACACAGCCCCCACTTATAGGTTTGTCATGTCATCTGAACCCGACGAGAATGGGTTGTTGGCGTGGTTAACGAAACAGCACCTGGGTGGCTTGTTAACCATGCCAACAACTCACCCTCACCAGCTATAAGCAGGGGTTGAGTTACAGAACAGGCGGCCACAGGCACCTAGCATATGCCACAATCCATGGTGGCTTGTTTAAGCCACTGTTGGTAAAAAATATTGTGTGAACCAGGTTAGAGAGACCCATGGCTGAGTCAGAATTTGAATGAGGCAGATGAGATTGCAGAGCATTTTAGAAACATATCTGTCCTAACAAAACGTCAAGGTCAATAAAGCTGCTGCTAGTAATTTCATTGTTTTTAAATGCCGTCTACCCTCTCCTCAATGTAATAAAAAGTGCTTTATAAATATTCTAAAAATCTTTAAGCAGCAAGAGCATGGAATTGTTGATAAGTAATGGGGGAGGGGACTAATGAAAAAATACAAATTTTTATCCATGGAAATGAAATGCCTTCCAGTTCAGTTTTTAATTTAAAATATAATTATAAACAAGAACAAGAATAAAGATAAATGGGTTGGATCCACAGATGCCCAGGCATGAGGGCAAAACTCAAATGTTCTTCATATCATGCATAGCTCTGCATGAGCTGTGCATGATTTAGTGTATTTACTTCAGAGTAAACATGTACGGCCATGACTTGGATTGGGACCATGGTACTCCAGAAGAGGGTGATGTAAGCTTTCCCCCACTTCCATTTCCATCCCAAAACTCTACCCCCACATGCGGATTAGGAAAGCTACTGTAACTCCGTGGGAAGAATGTGGAAGGCTACAGCTGGAAGAGGGAATCTGAAGAAATCAGGGAGAGGATCTTGTGCCAGAGGACATGCAGTGATGTTACGTGACTGTACAAAGGAATTATTTGATACTATAAACATGCTGCAATGATCACACTTTAATGGTCTCATTCAGACATAACACTAAACATGAACAAGCTTGGGCCTGTGAACTCCCTCATCCTCCTCTGGCATAGCCACAAAGTATTAGAAGCATCTGCTTCCATTTTCAATTGACTGCAGGCAAACATTACATCAAAACAATAATCTGTAGTTAAACTTAGCTATGGTTTATTTAAACAAGTCAGCTTCATAAACCACGGTTTGAAGTTAACTACTACTGGGGTGAACCTTTTTCAGCCTGGGAAGTGAATTCTGATTTGGGAAGGGTCTCAGGGACCACATTCTAGCAGCAAGCAGGGCCACTAAAACAAACTAAGACTAATCATAGTTCATCAGGGTTCAGACACAACACTAAATTGTGGTTAGCTAAAAATGGAAACAATTGCTGTGCCTCATAGTGGAGGGGGGAGGGCTCATGAACCTAAAACTCATTCATGTAATAATAAACTACAGTTTAGCGAAATATATTTGAACAGGCCCACTGTGTGCTTGAAATATTCAGTCAAAATGATTATAGGATGTTTGTGACACATAGAAAATTGTAGTCCTTCTCTAAAAGTCATTAAAGGTCTAATGCAACAAATATGCTGAGAAATGCTAAAAGATCTGTGCATCTTCCCCCACCCCCCAAAAGCAATGAAAGAATATACTTTGTCTACTGCTTTACAGGTTGATCACGAGAGAACAGTAAAAACCAGCAGACTTGCAAAAAGTTATAACTAAATTAGTTACCAAGACGTGTCTTAGGGAAAATTTCTTGGGTCAATCCAGATTTTATGAGATACAACGCCTAATAGCAATAAGCATTTTTTAAAAATAATAATTTTCTGTATTTTAGCTACTAGATTTTAACTGGATACTTTATATTGGTCTTTAATCTAATGTTATAATCTATTCAATTTTTCATTACTTTGAACCTTTGGGATGGTGTGGTTTATACATTTAAATACATAAATCTGGCACAGCCTTGATTGTTTCCTTTGTAAGATGTATGCAAATCTTCCACTGATCATCACTAACAAAGCCCTGGAGAGGCAGAGGGGATGAACAGATTACTAATTGGGGCTTGGGGACCTTTTCTTTTCTTTTTTTTAAAATGAGAGTTGCAGACAAACAATGCTCTCAATGAATAAGGACAAGTTAAAGTTCTTTGGAATCAAAGCTAAATCTATATCAGAATAAATTACTTATTACAAAGATCCTACAGCAGGTAGTAATTCACCAATCGGTAAACCAAGGTTTGGGTAAGCTCCATATTTTAGGTATAGTAGTTCCATTCAATAGCGTAAGCACAAGAAATGCACTGATAGTTAGGAAAACAAAAAATCTGCTCTTATGTATCCCAATGCGTAGGTCTTCCGTTATTAGAATAATCCATATTAGCATACAACTATACCAAGCAATTTGTATCACTATGGCAGCCTCTTTATTGAAGGAATTATGCAAATCCAGACAGCAAAAGGAGATCAATTTTCAGACATCCACAAACGTTGACATGATAGTGGATATAATGCTTGAATAACGAAACTAATAACACGTTATCCACAGTAAATTCTCTCTGGCTTCCATCTTCGCTCACCCTCACTGATGCTTTTCCTCTACGGAAGATAAGTGTTCTTTATGTTTTAAGGCAGTTCTGCTTTTATCAGATTAAAAATTGTGAAGTTGCCAGCACTGAGGAAACATCTTAGCATTCTTCACCATAGGCAGGAATTCTCAAATCCTAGCAAAGAAGAAGCTAAAGGCAGTTAAGGAGCTGTTTCCCTCCCTCTTCCTCTCCATGGTGGGAAAATGCAAAGCAAGGTTGCAACTTACACATTATCTTGTTCTTAACAAAAACAATCCTTCACATTTGAGCTAGTCAGGAACCAGTATAGACTGCTATACAAACAAAAGATCATTTTCTTGCTTCTGGAATACCGCTTCTCCTAGCTGAGACTATGAAGAATCATGAACAGATATACAATAGGCAGAATTATCAACTTCACTTTAAAAAAGACAGTAGACAAACGGACTCTCATTTATCATCTAAAAGTAGCAAGTCAGACCAATGGTCAACCTCACCCATACTACTTGCTCCTCTCATATATGTACACTAGATTCATTAAACAAAAAACCTACGGTTTACAAAAACAATGTTAAGGCTCTACAGATTCCAACCAAGCACCAAAAAGCAGGGAAATAGGAAGCTAAGGCTCCCAAGCCTTAACGCCACATCCTCCCTAAGGAGGCAGAAAGTGCAAGTGAAATTCTCATTCTCCCAAAGCAGATAAACCATGAGGACAGGGTGGAGAATATGATATGCAGAGGTGACTGTGGGGTTGTGGAAAACTGATGCCGAACAACTTAGGGCCACCTACTTCTCTTTTTTTGTTTAGAGCAGCCCTTCCCCAACCTGGTGCCCTCCAAAGGTGTTGGACTACAACTCCCATCATTGCAAGTCAGTTTTTGAGATCTCTTGAGTTGGCCTAAAAAAAGGGATTACACGATAAGGATTTTAGAACTATATCAGGCACCTTCCGACTTTATTTATTATCTTTTTATGTTATCTTATCTTTGTTCATTCTTTGTTTCACCAGACAAAATGTGCAGATATAAGGCTAAAGTAATTAATTAATTAATTGTGCCAATAGCTTATGCTATTGACGTACCGCTAGTCTAAGTGACCTCTAGCAGTACGCCAATAGCATAAGCTAGTGTGATGAGCATTGGTTACAGTTTTAAAATGTGGACTTTAAATGGAAGATGTACACTGTGATAAGAGCTCAGCTATCCCAAAAGGCACTATTTAGAATAATGTTTGTTTTTGTGTATGCATGTGGACATCACACACACACACACACACCACTCATAAATTTCATGTGTCAAGATTAAAATGATTTCCACAAACAAATTCTCCCTGTGTGGTTCTCATTCAAGACCAACAGTTATCTTCACATTTTCAAAATACCATCTGTACCAAGATGCTGTAAAATTAATTAACCAATTTAACTGTTACATTTTAACCAATTTAAAATGCATCAGTTATGAGCAAGGCCATTAATTAAATGACAGACTTTAAAAATGGACAACAGGCCCACATAAGATCATATCATATGGACCACATTGTCATTTCTAACCATCCTCTTTAAATGTGAAAAATCTTTTGGATCTTGCAAAAATAAAAAGGGCTTACATTTCAAAAGAGTCATGCCAAGGCCATATCACCGCCCACAACATGCCATTTGACCTATTGCAGAAAAATATGCATGAACTTTTAAGAAGCTATGCAATGGTTTTATCTAATATACCTCCAGATTATTAATTTATTAAAAGGCTCCCACTGAAGGTTGTTAAAGAAATCTTAATCAATGTAGTTGGGCTAGGTCGTGTAAAATAAAATGCACCAGGAAAATCTTCAACTCTGACTGTCATTGTGAGTTCTCAAGAATTCTAAGGACCTTGGAATTATCGTCTACTAACGCCCTATTTATAAGGGTCCATGGCTCAGTGGTAGAACACATGCTCTGCATGCAGAAAGATCTAGGTTCAATTCCTGGCATCTCCAAGTATGGCTGGAGAAACCCTACCACTGCCAGTCGACAATACTGGACTAGATGGACCAATGGTTTGACTTCTTATAAGGCTTCCTATGTAACATAATAGATCAGAATAATAAAATAATAATCAGCTGAGTTTATGACTGTTTAGTGGCATTGTTTAAAGAAGTCTAAAACCTCATTATAATGAAACTATCACAATAGTGACATCATTAATTCAAATACTTGACACTATCACACACAAAACAACTGTACATGATAATAGCTGATAATACAAAAATTTCCATTTTTGGAAATATTAAACCAAGATGTCCATGACAGGTGCAATATTGTCTCTCACTTCTACGTAGTTGTAAGAATGGGGTGCAGCCCCCCTCCTTGAAGACCCTCTTGAGTAAATTGTTCCTTCTCATAAAAAATGATGGATTGTTACATGAGAACCCTGCATTATTGTTTAACAATGGGTTGTTAACCACAAACAACCAAGGAAAGGAACCCATACTTTGCTGTTGGGTAGTAAACTTGGTGTTGTTTGGGGTTAACAACCTATAGTTAAACCACAGTGCAGGGTTCGTACATACCGACAAACCATGATTCAACAACAAACCATAATTCAACAACACATAAACAAACCATACTCAACTTAAAGGGCCAATTCAAATGATTGCAGTGAGGATCATTTTGTGCACCAGCCAATTTCCCTACATAACCTTGTTGGCATAGCTTCTCATATTGTTCGAACCTGGGCAGCATGACTTGTTACGAGGGGGGTGGAGCAGCAACCATCAAATAACCCAACAACAGCCCACAGCTTATTTGAAGTCTGGTTCCCCATCAAACAAGCCATGCCACCTGAGTTCAGATTACATGGCAGTCAGTAATTTGGGAAATTTGGTTGACAAACTGCAATCATGTGAACAGGTCACACTCAACCCTTGCTCTGAGCTGTTATTATGTGTGAACAAGACCTAGACAGAAAATGAGAGAGAATATATGTATATTCTCCAACTTCCACCAATTCTAGCAATATGTTTTTGGTCATATATCCAATAAATTTTCTCTCCTTCACTATGAGCCAAATTCCGCTGTGCTATTTCCGCTGTGAATGTTGCAGTTATCACCCACCAGACAGGTGCTAAATACGGTACTCTATGTGAAGTTATCATCTTCGCTGTTCATTTCCAAATAAGTTGAACAGATGTATAGAAACAGAAGCAAAGAAAATTTAAATCTCAGTTTACAGATTTAAAGCAGAAACCAGGCTCAGGTTTTAAAGCAGCAAAATAACAGGAATAATTAGCCATACGAACATGTTGCCAAGAGAGGAAGCAGGAGGGGTTTCCCTGTCACTTACAATATCCAGATACAAAACTAGATCTTTTTTTAAAAAAAAAAAGATATGCATCGCCTAAACTCAATCCAGGACCAAGCTACTTGAAGGACCACCTTCACCCATATCAGCCTGCCCACACTTTAAGATCAAAAAGAGAGGCCCTTCTCACCTGGCCACCAGTGAGAGAAATTAGGTGGGTCTCCACACAGGAGAGGGCCTTCTCAGCAGTAGCCCCACACCTGTGGAAAAACTCCCACCAACAATATGCCATGTACCATCCTTTACAGGCTTTTAAGAAGGCCTTAAAAACATTTTATTTTACTATGGCCTTCTCATAAATGAATACTGTTTTGCTGCTATTGGCCTTGTTTTTATTGTTAATTTTTAATGTTAGCTTTTATTGTTTTTAACTGATATTTTACTCTCTCTGTTTTATTGCTTTTAATGTTTATACTGTTTTATGTATGACTGTAAGCCGCCTTGGGAGGGTTTCTGCCCTGAAAGGTGGCTAAGAAATGTTTTAAATAAATAAAATAAATCTAATAATACAGTGCAAACCTGGAGAAAATGCTCATACTATCCAAGGGGGTCAGACAACTTCAGTACAATGCTGTTAGAAGGTATGAACTCATGTATCACTCTCTGCAATTTGAGTCTTACGATTACCCTAGCAAAGCACTTCTAGTAGGAAGCTACCACTATGTATCAGTGGAACTGCTCTCATGAACTGCACAGGCAAGCAACCTAAACCAAGAATATTGGCTGTCGGGTGATATACAAATGTTGTAAACAAACAAACAAACAAACAAACCAGCACAAAGTCTTAATCTGCAGAAGGCTACTGAGGCAGCTGTCACCACCCAAGGCAACTCTAGTGATTTGTGAAACTGTGCAGTGCATTGTTTCCCCAAGACTAGGGGAAGGCGCATTGCTCAAAGGCTGAGCACATAGGTTTTCATGCAAGAGGTCCCTGCCGGGCATCTCCAGATAGGATTGGTACACATGCTGAGGATCCACTTCCAGATACATTGGGAGGGGGGTTTAGATTATCAATGGGGGTTGGGTTTTTCCCTGCCCCTGTGCGTGCCAATCATGGGACCGGGATTACTCTAATTACCTGTACGGTGTCGCAGGTTGTCATGTTGACTAAACCTAGCGCATGGTGTGACCACAGTGACTTTTCACCCACCCTAGAATCCCTGTTGCAAACTATGGGCATGCTGGGTTCAGATGATACAGCAACCCGCGATGCAACACAGGTAATTATGGTAATCCCAGTCACGCAACCAGCACTGAGGGGGCAGGGGAAACAACTGAGTGTCCGAACCTAGTCATTGAGTTCAAGAAAATGAAGAACCAGTTTGATCATTTCTCAGATATGAATATTCACACTCTGCCTACCAAGTACAGGCATTTCATTTTCACCCATGAAAATAAACTGTTATAACTCGCCCAGTGAACTAATTTGTTTGCTACTCTGTGCAACGGTGGTGCTGGGATAAGGAAGAGAGAAGCAGAAATGAGCAACACTGGAGAGAAGAACAGAAGACAACATAGCCCATTGTGCAGGTTCCTATAGTCTCATCCTTAACTTCACACACTGTCATGGGTGATAGCCATCAGAAAGACCTTATATGACAGGTGTACAGAGAGCCTCAGGCCTGGGATCAAATCCAGCCCTCCTGGGTTCCTAATCTGGAAGCCCACACACCCCTCCCCAGAATGCTGATTGTTTGGTGCTTTCTTTGCTTTTGTGAATTCTGAAAGGTTGAATTGCCTCTCCTAAAGCTTCATTACTGGTAGTAAGCATTTCAAGCTAAAATATGCTGATATTTTTAGTATCTTGGTCTTGCCTCTTTTGCCTTTGGCCAAGCCCATTCTCCAAAATGGAATTCACCCTTGGATTGAAAGAGGCTCAACTCCCCTGATTTAAATCAATCTATATCCTCTTTGTGTGTAAAAACAGAAATGCAGATTTAGGTTTTTTAACACCTCCAAGAGGGAAATCCAAGGGCCTTTTTTTTTTTAAAGTAAGCTGTAGCTCATAGACTGCAACCACATATTTCATGCTTGTGGGGACTGCCACTTGCTTACCTTACCTAGGATAACTTAAATGTTACACTAGCACCATCATTAACTGCAGAAAAAGGTTAACCAGACTTTATTTGGCTGTAGTGCTATGGGATTGAGCCTGTGGGAATATTTTAGAACATAGTCCTCATGGCATGCTGCAAGGTGCCTTTGAAACTCACTTCCACTTAAAAAGTGTGTTTCCATGGGGCATGGGAAGCTGTTGTTTCTTAAATACAAAGCATGCAAAGCTAAGATCACAGTTAATACTATTCAAAACACAACATTACTTAGAGAAATTGGCTCAGGATTCTACAGTTTAGTAACAACAACAAAAAGACACTGTGTCCATGCAAAATCCTCATCAATGTGAATGGATTCTTCAGCCCTCTTAAGACCATCCAAGTGAGAAATTTCTTCCCTTCATAGCCTGCAACACTTATTCATGGAAGCTTTTTGAATGTTTTCTGTGTCCTTTTTCAAAAGATGCTTATAGTGAAGCAGCCTTCTCCAACCAGGTGCTTGGCAGATATGTAGGGCTGCAAGCCCGTCATTCCCACCCAGGTTTCCAATGCATCTGGAGGGCATCTGGCTGGGAAAACTGCATAGAGGATTATTGTTACTTTCTTACAGGGAACTGCATTTCCTTTGTTTCCCATATTGTCTTACATTTTGTTTTTGAAAGTCCTTTTTTAACCGCTGGGTTTCAGCATTCCATTACCTTTGACTAGAAACAGAAACCGTTATCTCCACCAGTAATCTAAACTTTTTTTTTACATTTTGGTAGAATGTTGTAGCTTCCTTATTAAATGTTCAGCCTAATTTATAAATATGAGAGATTACAGGATCAAACATGTTCCATGTCTGAACAATTAAATATGGCTGGAGAAAAAAAAAACCTAAATAAGTTGCTGCAACGTTTGCTGTATCTGCAAACAAGATTAGAATTAACACTGGCAGTTTTGATAAAGTGTTGTAATTTTATTTTTATTAAAAGTCCATCTTGGATTTTACAAGGTACAGTATCAATTTACTTTCAGTTCAGTGCCTTTCATTGGATATTGATGGTTTTAATTATAAATATCTCAAATATTTAAAGCTTTTGAGTACTTTATTGCAAACCCCCAATCTTCTAAGTGTATACAATTATGCACTCTGATGAAAGTTCTTAAGAACATAAATATCTGAATATTTATCAGCAGGGACAACTAGGATAATTCATTTCACTATATACCATTCCTAGGTTTAATTCAAATTTTACCAACTGAACCCTGTAGTCTCTTCTGCTTCTCTTCTTTATTTGTGGCTTTAAACAGCTACCTTCCTCAGAAATGTTTCAGTCAAAATTCTTT
Organism: Anniella stebbinsi; assembly: GCA_029215795.1. Taxonomy (NCBI): domain Eukaryota; kingdom Metazoa; phylum Chordata; class Lepidosauria; order Squamata; family Anniellidae; genus Anniella; species Anniella stebbinsi. The sequence continues at coordinate 208,421,596 of JARDYH010000004.1, forward strand.
GTTCAGTGAACCTGGTAGGCTACTGAAGGCAGGAAAAACGATTATCTTTTCATGCTGCTGTATATTTCCCCAATCTATGAGGTTCCTCCTTCTTCGCGACACTGTAGACAATGCAGAACACAACCCTATTCTGCCCTGTCTTCCTAAAATCCTCTGGCTCAATATAATTAGCTGGTTTTGACCTACGAAGTTTTGAACACATTATATCTTGCAGCAAAGGCAAAGTAGCTGCTCAGAGAGACAACTCCAAGTTCTCATGCTGACTTCTAGCATCAACTGAAAGCAAACCTCAAATAGCACGCTGACTCACATCATCCCAACCTAAAATTAATCCCAATATGGTACTGGGCCTAAAGTGCTTCTTTCACCCTTAGGGTACTTCCTGTAGAGAACAAAAAATGATGAATGTTTATTCTTAGAACATAACTGAAACCCATATATATATATATATATATATATATAGTTGTGGAGAGAGAAACTAATCTTGTCTAGTCTTCTTGAAGACTTCTTACCAACTGTCATTAACAACCATAAGTGTCACAGAGAGAACATAACTGACACTGAGAGCAGTTAGAACCAGGAACCAAACCTGAGAACTGCATCATGGGGCACACATATAATCTTCAGGTTAAAGAGATACTAACCAGTCAAAATAGCAAACACAGTACAAATATATTTCTAACTGATTATTTGATTCTCTTGCACACTTGATGTTGATCACATCTAACACCTCCAGCCAAGGGTTTTCACAGAATTTTACAGAGGGTCCGCAAGTCATCTTCCATTTGCTGTTCTTCCATGTTTTCCCACTGCTTCTTCGATCTTTTTTCTTACCAGGAAAAAAACTCTGTTAAGGAAAAGACATTATAGCTACACAATGCCTTTTGACTGTTAGTGAGAGGCGCCCTCCATCTGGAAGGATCGCTATAGTCCTGAAGAACCACTATGGGCGCAACTCTACACATGTTTACACACACACAAAAAGTCCTACAACTCCCAGCATTCCCAAACCAGACATGTAGGGCTTTTTTCTGTCTAAACATGTATAGGACTGCATTCTAAAATGGTCTTTTGTATAAGTGTGTGTGCGTGTGTTTGTGTGCGTGTAATTGTTTAACTTCTACTATAAGCGACCTAGACACCTTTTAAAGATTATGAGGACACATATAAAGCCATACTTGTTTTTAAAAATCCACATTTGATGAGGAAACTCACCCAAACCAAAGCCTTTTAATTTAATACAACATATTTTTTACATTGGACATATGGTTACCAAAATTAAAGAGGTAGGAGGGTTCCAAAAATAGTTTTATGTATTTCATGCTTATTTTCTTTGTTCTCAGAACAAAAATATGTTATTGTCTACACTTTTAGGTAAGCGAGGACACACGCTAGAAGAAATACATGTACTTATTTTAATTTTTGCTACCCCACTGTATATTTTCTTTCATTCTGATTTGTAGAATTACTTCTAAGGTTTCTTTAGTGCTGTATTTGTGAGTTCTTTCTGATGAAAATTACTATGGTCCACAGCACACTGCTGGCTTTTAAGTAAGTTTCCTGTTAAAATCAATAAGGAATTCTCATTAAAATTGGATCACATGGCTAGTTCCTGTATTATTAATCTGACAATATACTACCTCTACATGCTCCAATTATGAAGAACTTTTACCTGTGCATAAAGAAAACTAATTAAAATGATTTAAGGTTTATGTATGTCACAGTGTAAGCCCCAAGGTTTCTTTGCTTCTTAAACACACCCTAAGATGCATTGGAAATGTCTGGCTTTTAACATGAGCTCATTGATATAAAATAACAATTGCCTTCATCAATGGGCAATAGTTGGGAGGGAGACTCCAGGTAGGAAACTTGTGGTGTTTTATAAGGTGTAACATCTAAAGTGAAAAGTCAGAGGGAAATTAAACATGTTTCCTTGTTTTATCAAGATATTTTTTTCAAATTTCTGTCTCTTGTTCAGACACACAGATTCTCTGTCCATGTATGGTTGTGCTTTGCAGTTTCATTGACATCACCCTGACACCTTGGCTCAAGAATCCATTTTGTTCCAGAAGCAGCAGCAAAGCTGCAGGCACAGAAAGCTGCCAGGAATGACAACAATGCTGTGGATGGTTGCAGCAGGGACAGAGGTTTATTTATTTATTTATTTATTTACTGCATTTCTATACCACCCAATGGCGATTGATTACGCTGAAGGGAGTTGGTCCTGTGGTATGGAAGCAATACAAATGCTAGTCACTGCCTATGTGGCTAACAGATGGGGAGGGGTAACTTTAAATTGGCCAATCCAGAGCCTTGATTGGAAATATAGCCTATTTCTGAAGTGTTACCAGAACTAGACAGGTCAATCGGTTTAGGTACCAATTGGGGATCCTTTGTGATACCTTTTGTTTTGAATATTGACAATAAATTATCTTCCAATGTACAGGTCTTGCCGTGTATAGCTAGCAAGCGTTAGCTCAATCAAGTAGCAAGGAACCTCCCTGGGTTTTCCTTTCATCTCAGAGTCAAATTATTGTTCCCTTCGTTCTGATCTATCCCAAATCCAGCCTCAGAGCCACCACTTCTTTTATTCTAAAACCTATAACTGCCCTTTGGTTCAAGCACCAGCTGCTGTTGGTTTTTTTGGGCATCACTTATAGTCATAGGTTTAGTTTAACTCTAAGATTAAGAGACGTCCAGTGTGGTGTAGTAGTTAGAGTGTTGGACTGGAACTCAAGAGATCCGGGTCCTAGTCCCCACTCGGCCATGAAGCTCACTGGGTGACTCTGGGCCAGTCAATGACTGTCAGCCTAACCTACCTGACTGGGTTGTTGTGAGGATAAAACAGAGAGGAGGATCATGTAAGCCTACTTGGGTTCCTTGCAACAGGAAAAAGGGCAGGATATAAATGTAATAATCCATAAATAAAATAAATAATCTGGGGTCCACTTGGCTTCCAAAATGGTTCCTCATGATTCTTTACTAGCCCTATATCCTGGTCCATAGTGGTGCTGAACCCACATTTCCGTGGCCAGAATTCCTCATTTTTTCCTAGAACAATTCTGTTGGTTCATTTACATAGAGATCTATTTGCCTGGCACATCCAGAGAATAAGCTCCAGGTTCTTTATGTAATGCAGCACAGTCTATGAGCTCCCTACTTCCATTTTTGGGGCCCTGCAGGGGACTCTAAGAAGAAGCCTTGATTTCATGGTTTTCCATTCTAAATTCTATTTTAAACCAAACTGTGATGACTCCGAGGCCCCTAATAACAGCTAAGCTTTTATTCTGCCTCCCCATCATCTCTGCAAGTACAAGAGAACTGTTGAACGTATCATCCAGTAGCTCTCCCTTGGCAACTTGGTACTCAATAGTGCCTAAGCGGTCTGAAGCATTTGCTCTACTTTTGATTTATAAGTGAGAGCTGGAAAACCCGAGGGTAGCCTGTGCCCACAGAATTTTTATAGCTATTTATGACCAATCAGGAAGTGAAGTCTTTTAGGGTCCTGCTACTATGAAGCTAGGTAACTATAATCACTTATGCTCTATTTCCTTATCTCCTCTAAATCTTTCCATTTCCATTCCCCATGGTCCACCATTTTCACCAACACTAAAGCTTTCTCTGGATACATAGCCTCCAATTCTCGTTTTATTATTTCCATAGCAACCCTTTCCATAGCGTCTTTCTCTATGTTAGAACTATTAGAACTAATATACTTGTTCATGAGCAAAGGGTTGGTATACAAATCAGGCCGTTTTTCTCTTTTATAACATATGAGCATGTGTGTGTGTAAGGACATTTGTAAAAAAAAAAAAAAAAAGATCTGTAATTTTGGACATGAATGCTTGTCTGAGCTAATTCCCACAATTTAGAAGTAGCCATCCCCCAGTTTGTTGAAACAAAGCACAGCACCTCTGGTAAAGGTCCACTTAATTGTATGTTTGTCATGACACACATTCACATGCAACTGCACATATGCACGGGAATGACAAACCTCTTAACCAAGCAGCTCAGTGAAGTGGCAAACATGCTCATTTCTCTCTAAGGTGCAATGTACTGGAATTCAGTGCACATAGATATCTAACTTATGAATTTTACAAAATCTTTTCATTAATTTGCCAAACTTTTATTCTAATTGAGCTACAGATATTTGAGAGAACATAAAGAACCAGCAGAAGGTCTGCAGTTTCAAAGTCATCCTTTTTTCTAATCCTGCAAATGAAGGGATCACACATTTTTCAATCTTGGCTAAGTTGCCTGTAGACCTTTGATCCTCTTGCAAGTTATTTATTTATTTATTTATAACATTTCTTAGCCGCCTTTCAAGGCAGAAGCTCTCCCAAGGTGGCTTACGACCACACATAAAACCAACCATATATAAAAACAGCATACACATTAACAGCAATAAAAACATAAAAGTAAAATATAAATTAAAACAATAAAAGATAACATTAAAAACTAATAATAAAACAGTATTACTGTAAATATCTGAAATTTGCACTTTGAGACAAATTAACTCCTTTCGAATGAGGTTATTCCATAACAATATTCTATAACAATCTGAGAGATAGTTCTTAAGATCAGCAATCCAGTTGTAAAATCCTTCCCTGGATATCTTCATATTGGATTTATGGGTGTTGGTAGTGACATAGCACCACAACCACATATTGTTCCTGCTGTGCTGGTTTGCACCATGGCATGGTGTCTGTATTTTGCAATAGTAACCAGTTGTGGGATTGCATTGACAAGGTGAATACCCATTCTCATACTGTATAACAAGTCCATTTCATACAGTATTACCCATATGCCTTTTAAAGGGACATGGCACTCATGGCAGAGCTAAGAATAATTGCAAGCAACCATTTCAAAAATGAATTAATTTATCAGAATATTGTTCCATAGCTTTTCTTGCAAGAGCTCCAAAGTTCTTTCTACCAAGATGTCCTAAGCTTAGTCACGAGACAGAAAAGAAAAAGTTGTAGCTAATGCACCAAAACATTTTCTGGTCTCAAATTTAAGAACAGATCAGGCAAAAATATATCTTCCCTTCTTACATTTTGTTTCCCCGATGAATTAATTCTAACAAGTTGCCTTAATTTTCACCCATTTAGTTAACTCCACTGAGTCCCTTATTGCTCCACCAAACATTTCCTCAGTAGATTTCTCTTTCTTACATGGTTGTTTCTCTTCTCTTTTCTATTACCACCATCATAATCATCACAGCTTTACTTTCACATTCCATTTGCTCTCTTGCTCCTTCTCCAGGGTAGACAAATATATTGCATTATTTCATTTATTTATATAAATATGTTTGCCTCAGGAGCATTTTCAGTAGAGTATTTTTCATCTACAGAATGAAAAGCTCTTTTAGGTCACTATTTTAGCTGATACAAAAAAGGTCACTGTTTGTACTTTTTAAAAATGTAAAAATGGGTAATGTAGCATGTACCATGCGACTCAAATGATCAAATCCAATTCAAATGATTGCAAGGTGTGGTGTTGTTAATAAAATGTGGTTAAAGGAAAAAAGAAAATGCAATTACTATTTTTGCTGAAGCAAAAACTGGGATCCATGTTGTCAAGTTGCTGAGAGATTTCGGGGAAGGGAGAGATCTTTAGAGGCTCACTTCCAAGTAGGCCGCCATATCCCCAGCTAAAATGGACAGACTCCTATGGGAACTATCCCAATGCTGTCAATGTTTTATGACAAGCAATGTCAGGCAGCGTGCTAGATTCCCAAGTGAACAGTCCTTCCATGCCCTTCAAAATCCAGCCAAACTAGTTTCCACTGCTTCTGCTTCTGACTACATCCTGCCTTTATCCCATCTTCTAGTCTCTTTCAAACTCCCAATTACAAGGAAAGGTAACAGACTATGTAGAGTTCCTCATTCTGATGTCCTTTTAAGGATTTTCTACCAGGGCTTTTCTTCTCACTGAATCTTGGCTGAGAGCCAGATAATATTCACTTGTTTATTTATTTCAAGTTGTTTATATACCACTTTTTAAAAAATGATTAAAAGACTTACATTAAAAATATGCAAAAATAATAAAACCACATTAAAAATAACAAGTCAAAAGGAAGTCAGAGCTATGCTCTTCCCTCTCGTACTGGAACTCTCCAGGCTTGCTTCAAGTGACATGCTTACAATTTGCAGGCGATTATTTAAATACTCAATAAACTGAAACCAAATTTTTGGCAGCTCTGATCTCAAAGCTTCTATGGCATCACAGCAAGTCAACCAATAGCTTGGGAGGGTTCTCTAACAGAAAGTTAAGCCTGCATTTACCTCAGACTTTTTTTAAATTAGCAGATTTTTGCCTCAGTGCTCCTCCCGCTGTATTTTGGCCTGGGTGTGATAGAACAGGAAGGAAGGAGTTAGGGGAGCCCAAGGATACATCCTAAACTGGTCAGCTCAGTCCCCTCCCCTTAACTGGCACACCCCCTTTCTCTCCTCTCTGAGGCTACTTCTGTGAGCTTGGAGAAGCAGCCAGCACAGTCTCTCTGTGTCAGTTGCAGGGGGAAGGGGGAGGGGACCTCAGATTCCTAAGTCGGAGGTTGGAGTATTGCCTCCGATCTCAGATCCAGTAATATGAAATATCCTATGCCCCACCCCCAGACTCTGTCTAGGGGGTCATAGGATTGATCCCTCCATGTGTGTTTGTGTAACCCCATCACATAAAGGTGATGACATAGCACACAATCCTAGGGGTAAATGAACATCTGAACAGTCACATAGTGAATCTGTGTGTTCACTGGCTTGCCTTCCATATTTCTTCCAAATAACTGTCTTTACTGTGAAACAGACACCTACATCATGGAGTAGTGCTGCCATGCAGACTTCAGGGAAATGCATGATATGGCATGTTTATTTGGAAGGGCATTTGGGGATCTTTTATGAGTGACCAAATATTAAAATTTTCTGTGTCCAAATTCATCATTGTTTTTTGCTTTGGTTCCAGTTTTTATTGCTGGGTTTTCATTGTAGCATTTTTGAAATTTTAACATATTTACAGTGTTTTTTGGAGAGTGTGTGTGTGTGTGTTTAACACTAAGCTATCTTGGATATATATATATTAAATCAACATGTCGGGATATCAAATATTTTTGGGATATCAAATATCTTTGGGATATCAAATATCTTTGGCTTTCACCTGCTTGAAAGAAATGCACTTACTTCCACCAAACGCATTTAGAATTGGGATGCTGAGTAATATTGGAAATGGCCCTGAGCATCTCTTTAGGAATTGGTTGCTACTTCTGTCCACCTGGAAAAAAACTCATTGGCTAGTTTCAGACGACACAATAATCAATGGAGGGTTACACACCACGCACACACAACTGACGGTTGTGTGTGCCCAATTAAGCAACGGAGAGAAACAACGGGCTTGCACATTGCTTAGCCCGAAGCCCATTGTTTAAAGTGTTGTCCGAAACCAACCCCCGCTCTCTCAGTGGACTATTCTGTTTGGGAATGCAGTTCTGCCGGCCGGAGCAGCTGAAAACCCCTGGCTGCTCTATACAGCCAGCAGAACTCGTGATGCATGCTGGGATACGGCTGGGGGACTGAGGGAGGGAGCAGATGTAGCAACCAAGATGGCCACTGGAACTTTCAGCTGCACAAGCTGACTAGTAACTCACTTTATCTTTTAGATCTCAGCCTGGGAGCAAATAATGAGAAAATGTGTCCAGCCTTCAGTGAAGTTAAGGAGAAAAAGCAGAGCAAAAGCACTGAAACAAACAAGTCAATGTTAATATGGTTGAGTCTGTAGCCTCCTGGCCAGCAGCTTTATAAAAACCACACACAGAGTATTTGAATAAGTGCTAAAACTCCACATTTGAGATATATATCTTTAGGCTGTGGACAAAATATGTTTGGAGAGGCATGAGGTACAAACTTTATTTTTTCCACCATTGTCAGAATAGTGAAAGCAAGCACAAGAGACAGGGCTTTCTGTGTGGTAGCACCTAGATTGTGGAATACTTTCCTTGGGAAGATATGCCAGCCTTCTTTTCTGCTTATTCTCCGGCAGGTAGTTATAATACTTTGTTGTTGCTGTTCCAGAAGGTTGCTGCACTATGCTGCTGCTTCTATTTGTATTTTGTTAGCTACAACAGTGTGGTGTAGTGCCTAGAGAGTTGGACTGGGAGACAGGAGTTCCGGGTTCAAGTCCCCACTCGGCCATGGAAACTCATTGGGTGACTTTGGGCCAGTCACAGATTCTCAGCCCAAACTACCTCATAGGGTTATTGTTGTGAGGATAAAATGGCGAGGAGGATTATGTATGCTGCCTTGGGTTCCTTGGAGGACAAAAGACAGGATATAAATGCAATTTATATTTTGTATTTGTTTTTACTCTGAAGTTCTTAGCGGCTTTGAATATAGTATATAGAAAAGTGGGGCATAAATGTAATGAAATAAATGTGACATTGCTAAGTGAATGTTAAAGGATTAAAAATAGCAATATTAAAAAAGGGAGAGGTTGAAGTCTGTCTATGGAAGCAAGCCACAGTCAAGCCTAATTATCTTGCATTGGCAGGTGACAAGAGCAGAGCCAACACCTTACCAATCGCTGAACATATTTGTGCAAGAAACCTGGTGCAAGCTTACTGTTGAACGTAGGGAGTCCAGTATTAGGTACTGAATAAAAGCATAATAAGATTCAGAAGAAAAGTTATATTTGTAACTTCGTAATCTTCTACACTGTCAAATCTATTGTACCAAAATCAATATGTTATACAAATAAACACCTTGCACAGAAAGAAACAAGTAAAATAAGTAAAGGATTTCCCTCTGATGCAGTTTGCAAAAAAAAAACCCCACACACAGAATGAGGTAAGGAAAAAATAATGAATCATCAAAATGCCAGCACTGAGAACATCCAGGACATCTAAAATACTTAAATCCAAGAGTTTCATGAAACTAGTGAGTGGGTTCACACAACACAACAACCCATACTCAAGGTTGAACATGGGCTGAGTTTAGGTTGTTGAACCATGGGTTGTTGTGTGAACCCAGCCATGATTTGTTAAGCACGAACAACCCACAAAAAGAACCCATGGTTTGTTATTGGTTGTGAGTTGTTGTTGGTTGTGAGTTGTTCATGGTTAACAACCCATGGTTTGTTAGCGCAGCTGGGCTGACACAACAGAACAACCCATGTTTCAACAACAACACATGGTTCTACAACAACCTACACTGGGTCTGTTCAGAAAACACTAAGCTAAGCTATGGTTGGGGCCACTAACCCTTCTGCAGCAAGTGGTTAGTAGACATGGTTAAACAGTGGTTATGTTGCCACCATGGTTAACTCAAAATGCTTAACCATCATTGTTTAGCATGTTATCTGAACAAGGCCACTCAATCCATACTCAACACTGAGTATGGGCTGTCATATTGTGGGAAACACAGCCAGTATCACAAAGAATTGTATACAATACCAATGCTGTCCTTCACCAATGAAACATATATTGCTGGCAGATGGAATTCCCCCTCATCCCTGTAGCTCGCAGCACACACCTCAGGACCCTCCAGAACAGATTTGGGGAGTGTACCAGAGGCTGCAGAGGTGAGGAGGGAGAGGAAAACTTCTTTTGTGTGAGCGAAGTCCACTTGCATAACATTGGATGTAGCCCATACTGACTAAAGGATCAATCAATAGGAAGTTCTCCCAAGAAAGCTTAGTTGAAATGAATTGAAGATCCATTTCAATGAGGCTTGAATAGGAGAACATCCCAGTGGAATTCACCCTAATCATGAGCCTTACAGTCATCATTTCAAGGATAAACTCACAAATTCACCTCAAGCATGAATTCACATAGTAGCCTTAAGGAAGACACAATATCCTTGGCCTCATCCTACCCCTGCCCCACCAGCAATCCAGATGGTAATATTTGCAAAGTAAGTAAGCCTGCTGTTGGTTTTACTGTAAGATATGGCCTTTGTCATATTATTTCATAATAGCAAATGAATACAATGATTCATACAACTCGACATTTTCAAATATGAATTTGAACAAACCAAATTATATTTTTTTAGGCCAAAGATTTCAGGAGAAAATATATCTCAGTTCCCCAAGGAATATATGCACTTCTACAAAAATGACTTCAGCGAAGTGATAGCTATCAATCACTACTGCAGAGGACCTATACAGTGCTATGTAAATATATTAATAACATTCTTTTTATTAGAAGGGTATGAATTTTTACAAGTTCTATATGAAACACTACTGCATACTTGACCCCCTTCTGTACATAACATTCAAACCATTTAATCATAACATTGACTTAGTAATGTAGTGTTCATAGGAGAAAATGTTTGATTCTTTGACATGATTTAACAAGTAGGCAGGAGCTCACCCAAAACATCTGGTTCGTGGGGGGGGGGGCGGTGAATCACCACTAATGACATTATCTTAGGCTTTCCAACTATTAAAAAAGTGCAGAAATTAAACCGTGTAAAGAACAGACAGAGAGATTAACATGAAAGCCACTACACAGACCTCACAAGCTTCATGCTACATTTCTTGAGCACAGAAAAGTCATTACAATTTGCTACTTTTAAAAAAAGTTGTTATAAAACGCTTTCCTTCAAACAGGGAAGATTGGTCTCATTGGCAAAGTTTGGTGCGTGCCCTGGTGATAGAAAATGAGGACGACTACACAGGCACACAAGCTTTGATTCTTGGTGACTTCCTCAAGAACAGCAGAAGTGCCTGCAGAACCACATATAGCCAACTGCCGAGGCTTTTTCAATCCTTTTGAGTTCCCATTCCACCCCCACCCCTCTTTACCTCTCCTCCACATACAAGTGTCTTATCAAGCCAATGCATAAGAAAATAACCATTTTGGAAGCGACGCAATGTCTGTGGAACTGGTGAAATGTCATGACTTCTAGGGTTATGCAACTAAACCAAGAAGTTGCGCCAGTGCAGGAAGAGGATCTAGCATGCCAAATCACCTTTGCCAAATACATCCTCATAGGGTCACTCAAAGCTATTACACAGCACATAATTCTTACTGCCAACACACATAGGTCATCTTGCTACTAGGGCCCTAAGTGAGGTTTTTCCTCAGCTCCCCTTTCCCTTTACTCCTCTTTCCCTTGGTTCTCTATCTCCTCTATCCAAGTTTCCCTCGGATTCTTGCTTCTTGGCAGTTTACTCTGTCCTCATGCATTTAGCTCCCCATTCCTTGGCACCTGTACATCCTATATACAGAACTTCAGCTCCTCAATACTCTGCTTCCATGCTCCTATCTCTGTTTTCTGCACATAGCCCCTTCTGTTTACAACACCTATATGATATCTGTTTTTTTCCTTACAATACTGACACCTTTTCTTGAGCAAATAATACAGTCAGGAATATTCTGGGACATCACAGCAGCACAGCTAATAGCTAGGGAAAGCTTGCAAGCAGGGGAAGGCTAATTTTTAGCAGACTGTATGTACAATCAGATTCTCCAGAGTTTATGCAAATTCATGCTGAGCTATAACAACAACACCTCTTGAGAGCAATATGCATTAGCAGGAAAGTAGAAGGGTGGAGTGGGAAGGAGGAACTATTTTTTTTTTTTACTTTATGGAATGAGAATGGGGTGACAGTTTAGAATACGCACAAGATACAAAAACCAATATTGTTAGCAGGATTTATTATTTATACATGCTAACAATGTACACTGCACTTCACAGGTTAAAGCAAGTGACAGCCTGGTATCCCAGAAAGCATACGATTCAACACTGCAACCCAGCACCCTGTGAGGTAAAAGAGTAGTAGTGCATATAACTGAACACAGCATAGCCACCCAAGTCTGCCTTGGGAGGCCCAACTGGTGCTGACACTGGCTTCATTTCGGCGCCAAGTTAAAACATGGCTTTTTATCAAAGCATTTGAGGGCTAAATTCTGCACGGTTACACATAGCTTTAATTGTTTTTAATTGTTTTATTGCTTTAAAAAAATCTACCATTTTAATTTGTTAATGATTTAATACATTTTTAGCTATGTTATTGTTCTGATTTTATCTGTACGCCACCCTGAGATCCCAGTGATGATAGGGGTGGGATACAATTTTTTTTAAAAAAAAAATTATAAACACACTTGCTTCGAAGCATGTCCTGTTACAAGCAAAGCCCACCCGCAAAACCCTGCTTAAGATTGCAATGCTAAATTAGAAGGGCAGCATATAATTAGAAAGGAAAGACAGGGGCTCACAATTTGACAACTAAAGATTACTAAGAAACACTTTGATTACAGGCTCGTTTTAAATGAACAGAAGTGAGTGCACGCATTCACGTAGGGATGCAGTTTACAGAACGATCTTACTGTAACAAGTATGATGTAATCTCAAAAGTATGAACATAAAAGATTCAACAGTCAGCCATCAGGACTTTAGTCCTGCACTCACTCAGAAAGGGAGATTCAAGAATCGTGTACCTGCTACCCAGGATGCTATAGTAACACCCAGGATCTCTCCAAAACATTGCCTAAGGGTAAGCAGAACCAAGTGTTTGTATTCTGCAAAATTTTGGCAGAGAGCAAAGAATGGATCCATTCTGCTCCAGCTGTACTGAGCGTAATGGGGAGTTTCAGGTTTAAATACAGTACGTATGGGGTGGATGGTGGGAAAGAGTCATGAACAGCGAGGTGCTGCATTACACTAGCACAGTTACTCTCTGGAATTTATTAATGTGGCAACCCTATGCAGGTCTACTCAGAGTAAGTACCATTGTGTTCAATGGGTTTGCGCCTACGTACATGTATATAGGATTGCAGCCTTACAGTACAATCGTATGCATGTCTACTTAGAAAAAAGTCCCATTGTGTTCAATAAGACTTACTCTCAGGTATGTGTGCATAGAATTGCAGCCTAAATCCCTTTTCTCCTGCCCCCAAACTTACCTCCCCCCACAAAGGATAAAGAAACTTGGGCTGAAACACTAAACACTTACTTACTAGGAAGTTGGTGTTTTGCTGCAATAAGGGGGAGGGGGAGGGTGTTCAGAGAGGAGTAGTTTAATGGGCAGGGAGACCCCTCTGCTATCAGCAATAGCTGAGCCAGTAAAAAGCTCAGAAACACCACCAAAGCTTTCTGAGACCAAAGGAAAAAAAGAAGGTTCAGAATGAACCAGGAAGACCCTTTTGCAGATAAGTGATCACTCTATACTTATCGCTATGGATAAATATTGATCATAGCTGTGATTTCTCTCATACACTAAATGCACAGCACACTAATTTCTCACAAAATTATCGGAATGTGCTTGAATGTTCAGCCTTGTATTTCATGTTCCACAAGGGCTAGAGACTTGCTCTTTGTTTTATTTGAAATCTGAGGGTCTAGGCTAGCTGGGCCCTCTGAGTTGTTGGCCCCAGGACTACAGCCCCCTTAGCCCTCTGGTTAATCCGTCTATGACCAAAAAGCCTAGCTGGCCTCTTTATGTGTGCCCAGTTCAAAGCATGCAGTCACCCTCAGTTGCCATTGCACAGGTTCTAAGAGTCTGGTGTGGTGAGCAGGTGACCTTTTCCACCCGCTGTTGGCCATGGTGGACAAAGTTATGAGAAAGCATGGTAGCCTCCTTCAGCATCCTAGGTGTGTCCCAGCTCCTCTAGGAGTTTGCCTTGCATGTGCAAGGCCTCCGGTGTGGCAAGTGGGTGGTATTACACTGCAGGCTGCCCGCAGCAGATGCAATGAGGACATGCAACGTGACCTTCTAGAGCACCCAAAAAACTCCTGGGTTTTTGGTGCAGCCAGAAGTCGGTGAAAACACCTTATCTACTTGCAGCACCAGACACAATTATTTTGTAGAATTGTCTCCTCAGCACCAGGTCAAGGCCTTTTAATTGACCCAGACTTTTTAATTCTCTGCTTTATATTCTCCTCAATTTTCTAATGTTTCTGATTATTTCAGGCTGTTCCAACTGTCTTAACTCTTGTATTGTAATACGTTGTATTTGTATTGTTTAAGCCATCATTGTAAGCCTCCCTGGGGAGGAGGTTAATTATAAACGGAAGGGTGGGATATTAAATGCTATATAAATAAATGCATAAAACACTAGCATTTTAAAAAGACTCTAGGATCTGCTACAATGTGTGGGTCCCACTCTGAAAATGTTTCTGCCCCAGGCAAAAGCCAGGATTTCTTCACTAGGGTGAAATTCACAAGCCTCCCCAAATCTGTCTGTCTCTGATAACAGTATGGTTTCCTTCCCTTCCAGCAAATGGAAGGAGGAGACACATACTTATTATTTATTTTATTTCTTAAGATAATTATAATCCATGCTTTGGCTCAAATAGGGCCCGCAAGGCAGTATACAAAGAGAGGGGGAAAACATTAAAATAACATCACAATAAATTCAAAAACAAAAGACCAGATTAACAGCTGTGAAACTCTCAGAGCAGAATGAACCCCATCCATTAATCTGTTCCATCTTCCTTGTCCACCTAGCCTGAGCAAAGATGAGGCCAATCGCGCCTCCCCAGGGGGTGAATTCCACACTAGAGGTGCTGCCATAGAGAAGGCCACGTCCCACGTGGATCAGAACAAGGATAGTCCAGCACTCTGTTCACACAATGGCCAACCATCTGTTTGACCAGGGACCCATAATCAGGACATGGTGCAAGAGCACCCTACAAGTGGCTTCATAAGAGAGGAGGTCTCCTTAGGGAAAACCAGTCCCTTGAATTCGATCCTGAAACAAAGTGTAAGCCAGTGCAATTGGTAATATGATCTGTAAAATGCACATCAGAAAACAGTCTGGCTGCAGCATTTTGTACCAGCTGCACTTTCCAAATACTCTTCAAGGGCAGCCCCAAGTAGAATATGCTGCAGTAATGGGAAGCGATTAAGAGAGCAATTCTATGAACTCTGGACAGCATCTGGGGCACCATAGGATGCTATGGATCTCCTTCTCCATGCCAACAGACATGGAGCATGGATAAGGAGATTCGATCATGGATTTTCCCTCTCTCACTTCCTCCTAGCCAAGGCGGAAAGCTTCTCTAAAGACTTCATAACTGCAACTTTGTAAGAGAAGTTGGAGAGGGAGAAAAGGAGGTGTGATGGTGATTGGAGGCAAATAGAAGCTGGCATACACAGAATCTTCTAGCCTCTCCAGTCCCCTCCCCACCCACTGAACGATATGTCAGATAGACAGGCTCATAGGTCCATCTAACTTCTTTTTTGCGATTTAAATGACGGAATGGAGGTGAAATCAGCCTCTTTAATATTGCCTCTGTCCTCCCCCAGCCCTGCCTAGCTCTTGTCAGCAGGGCATAGGATAGGTGGAGGGGTCCAAATTTGGAGCCCTCTGTCTACTGAGAGGGCAACCCATAGGATTGCTCTCTAAGGCATGGATCACCATGGTCAGATCCACCGTCACCAGGAAGGGGCACAATTGGCACACAATACCCAAGTGGCTACTGTGAAGCCGGTTACAGTAGCCACCTGCACAACCAGGAGCAATGCTGGAACCAGAAGCACCCCAAAATTGCAAGCCTGTTCATTTAGAGGGAATGCAACCCCACCCAGAACTTCCAATCCCATATTGCTTGTCTGCTGTGCTTTACCCCAAACCCTGCCAGCCTATTTTTTTCTCCTTGGTTAATACATGCCCTGTAGTCATGTGAATTGCTTGCTAAAGCTTGCTGCCTGATTTGAATTCTTCCCTAGATATTCCCCTTTCCTTGCATCAGTATCCCATACCTGCAGGTTCAAAGACTGGAAGATTTGGCAACTATTCCGCTGACAAGGGAATGTTTGGTGCCATCACTAAACTCCGATTAAGACAGACTTGTAAATAACCAGTCACCTGGTAGCTTGTGGTAATATTTGTGTTGTGAGTAATAACTATCTCCAAACATTACCAGGCAAAGGATACTTTGTTTTAAACAAATGAAAGAGGTAAGCCTTTCCTATCCCAATCCAACCTCTCCTTTCCCAGCAGTGACCGGAATAGATATGCATGGGCTAGTACAGGAGTGAGCAACTTGAGAGTTGTAGGCCAGAAACAGCTGGAGGGCCACAGGTCGCCCATCCCTAGGGATTTTTGTGTGTTTTTTAACTTTTGTTGTTCACTTCACATGACACTAGATTCTCTCCACTGTAAATAACTAGCCATTACTGTTTCCTTTCCGTATATTGAAGTTAATAATACATAAATATTAGCTGTCCTCTTCGGGGGTGGGGTGTTGAGGATGGGGAGAGCTTTTAGTCTGAAAAGAAGCTGGTGTCATCAGTTTATTTCTTATCTAGCATACTTAAATCCTGCCTTTCTTTCATCATGGAATTCCCATCATGGTCCCCCATCCAGGCACTGACTTAAACCTACAAGGTGGCTGCATCATGTACTTTCAGACCATCCCGAGGGATAAATATCTTGGCTGGCAAAGCAGTTCAAGGAACTTCAATGCAATCAGCACTTTGGAGAGCCAGGCCCTAGAAAAGCTGAGTTAGTGCATTAGCATCCAAGATAAATGCAGGGTTTTCTGAAGATTTCTAGTGAAATTTCTAGTAATGATCCAAATTTTACTTCGTAAATGACAGTGCAATCCTATGTATGCTTACTCAGAAGTAAATCCATAAAGGACTGCAGACTGAAGAAACCTTTGCCGATCTTGACAAAGAAGTCCAGGGATCAATGAAGTATATAAATGACTATACGTTTTAGAAAGCATACAATGGAGTCTGGCTTTATCACACAGGCAAAATAAAATAAAATCAGAGTAAAGAATTGACGTCTTGATAGTTAAGAAACATAAACCTGCTTATGAGTATTTATATAAACTAAGCCAAATTATTTGAGGCTTTTTAATTAAATTGATATTCACCTTAGCTAAGCAAAATATGATGGATTCACTGGAAACATCACAAGAGCTGCAGCAACTTGGCAAACCATATTTGAGAAGCCACATTGTGTGGAGGGAGTCTTTACTCTTAGGTATTTCTTCATGTGTTCAAGCGCAGCTAACGGACCTGACATAATCAAGAACTGAACTCAAGGACCAACATTGATTTCAGCCACTCCATGTCACCATCTGAAAATGCTGCGGATAGGCTTTCTCATTTTCTTTTTTAATTTAAAGAATCCCGACAGCTATGATCTCAGTCATTCCCGATTAAGTCATTATATAGTCCCAATGGGCTGTAGAGTCTAACTTAAGTCCCATTCATTTCAATGGGTCTACTCTAAGTAGGACTAACACTGGATACTGCCCTATCGATCCGCTGCCACTGCTATCCTAAAAAAGGGTCATTACTGGAAGGTCTGAAGGTACAGCGCATCAATTGGGGGGGGGGGGGTAGGTTGGGAGAGGAGAGAAGCACATCTGCGCCCCGTCCAAGCTCCATCCTGAATGAGATAAGGGATGTGCGGATGAGGAAGTTGCATGAAGTCGGCTCCTTCTCCTGTTCGTCGGACACAGAGCCAGGAGAAGGCAAGCAAGGGGTCAGCCCGTTGATTAAAAAGGAACAGGGGAAAAGGGACTTAATAGAAGAAGCGACATAACATGTATTCAGGGGAGACTGAGGCGGAGGGGGTTGTTGGAAGAACGCCCGAGTTGCTCGAACATCACGGCCCAATTTCCCCTGCCACCCCTAATAATAGATAGATAGATAGATAGATAGATAGTCCATCGCCTCGCCGAGCAGCCCCCCCTCCCCCAATGTAACTCTCCCTCGTCCATCAATCCCGCGTGGACATGCCGGAGGGATGCTTTCGCGAGCCCTGAAAGGGGTGGCGCGGCCAAAGAGGGAGGTTTGAGGTGACTTACCCATGTTTCTGCCAAGAGAAATGGGAGGAAAAGAGAGGAGGCTGCCGCTGGGCTGCTCGGCTCGCGCTCTCTCCGCCTCCCCCGTGGCCAAGGAGGGAGGGACGGAGGGAGGGAGCGGGACGGGCGGGCCCCCCCAAGGCCGGTGCAGCTGCTCGTGGCCAAGAGGCGCAGGGACAGGCGACGGGAGTTGAGGAGGGGGGGGGGGTGGCTGGGTAGGTGGGAAGAAGGCAGGGACAGCCGTGGCGCGCGGTGCCTTTCCTGCCGTGCCTGGGTGTGTGTGAACGTGTGTGTGTGTGTGTGTGTGTGTGCACGCGGGTGCGCGCGCCTCCGAGCGAAGGGGAGGCGGAAGAATGCCCGCGCTCGCGCTCTGACTCGCAGCAGCAAAAGGAGGCGGAGGGAGCGGCGAGTTTTCCCGGGGGCATGCGCCAGTCAGCCAGGGCCGGTCCACCCTCTCTTCCTCCTCCTCTTCCTCCCCCCCTCGTTATGCTGCTTTTTCCTGTAGGGGAGCGAAACGGGCGCCTGGCTAGAGCCTTCCTCTCGGGTTGCTACTGTGTGTCGATTGCATTATGAGTCAGGGCCTTTTAGTACATCCGGGCAAGGTTCTCCTTTGGAAACACAAAGCCCAGCACAAGAGCGCCAGGGCGGCACAGCAGCAGCAGGAGGGAGGCGGCGAGGGCTGAGGCGGGTGCAGAGTCAGCAAAGAGCGCCGCTCAGGAGCAAGCACGTAGCCAGAGATCAGAGAGCAGGATTTCCTTCGCCCTCCCAGCGTGCGCCGCACCTGCCCTTGGCCCTGGGGCTCTAGCCCTTTGTGCTGCCCGCCTGCCTGGGGGAAGGTATCCGGAGGTCCTTGGCAAAACAAAAAGGCTTGTGGCACCTTAAAAAGAAGCACAGTTATTCGTGGACTAGGTAACCCACTTCAATAAAATGGAAGCTTCTGCCTGAATAAGCATGAGCCTCTGCTTGAGGCCTGCAAGACTGTGTTTTGCTTCTGAGAAAGCTCTGTTTGTACTAAGTGCTCAGCGTGGGTTTATTAGTATTTATCAGAAAAAAGGGGGTAGCTACGGAAACACTTACTGTACATGTTTTAATTTGTAAGCTGCCTTGGGTCCCATTATTGGGAAAAAGATGGGATATAAATAAATATAATAATAATAACTTTATTACGTTCTTGTAATATCAAACCTATAAACATACAATGTCCAAAGAGCAGCCATGTTGCAGCAAAACCCACAAAGAGTCGTGTGGCATCTTAAAGACATTTATTCGTGGACTATAAAGCCCACTTCAAAAAAAGCATTTGCTTGAATAATTGTGTTTGCCTTTAATGTGCCAGAAGTCTGGTTTTTGCTGCAACAGCCAAAAGGTTTAGGGCAACATACATAAAATTGTTCTGTGTTAACTTCACAATGACATTGATACAGTTCAGACATCACACTAAACCATGCCTTAAACAAGCATAACAGTGTCGGGCTACAACTTCCACCATCCACAGGCATTGGTCATGTTGGTTGGGAACAATGGGAGTTGTAGTTCAACGCAACCCATCTGTTGGGCATGACGTTGGGGACAACTGGTTCGGTGTGATGAATTAACAAACCACAGTTTGTGATCAGCCAGCTGACCAGAATCAGAAGCCATGGTTTGAGGTGGTTTTTTAAGGCATGGTTTTGCTCACAATAGCTTGTCATGATGCGATTTGGTAGAGTCTATCGAGTAAATGCTTCCAAAAGGCATTTAAACGGCCAATGCAGTTCATTGTACGCAAGTATAAAATGATGCATGTTGGGGCAAATCCCAACTTCAAGTATGTGTTGATATAAAATGATGCATGTTGGGGCAAATCCCAACTTCAAGTATGTGTTGATGGTATTAAAGTAGCAATGGGATCAAGACAGAGATCTTGGGATGTTTTGGACAGCTCAGTGAAAATGCCAGCCTAGTCATGGAATAAGAGGAGAGGTCCTTTTATGGATCAGTAAGTGGTTAAAGAACAGAAAGTTCAGGGTAGGATTAAATGGCAAATTCTCACAATGAAGGGCTGTAACCAGTGGGGCCCCACAAGGATCTGTATTGGGACCGTGCTTTTAGAGATCTTGGCATTGCGGTAGAGAACTCAATGAAAATGTCAATCCAGTGTGTGTGACTGCTGTGAAAAAGGCAATATCTATGTTGGGCATGAATAGAAAATGAATTGAAATAAAGCTGTCAATACATACTACCCATATACAGCTCTATGGTGTGACTGAGTACAGTTCTGGCCACTGCTCCTAAAAAAGAATATTGTAGAGTTGGAAAAAGGGCAACCAAAATAATCAATGGACTGGAGTTACTCCCCACTGAAGAAAGTTTACAACATCTGAGACTGTTTAGCTTGGGAAAAAATGAGTATAGAGAGACATGACATTTTGGGGATAGGTTTCAGCACCTTGGATAGCTCCTTTAGAATTCTGGCTGATTTGACCAAAACCCAGAATGAATTTACAACCCCATCAAAACTGGAGTTACCAACCTCCACTAGTTTTGATAGTCTCCCTGCAGAAGCAGGGCCATGCAGGGGGAGCAGTGGGGCCAGCTGGCCCGGGGCCCACGATTTTGAGGGGGCACTCTGACCAGGAGGTCCCCTCTAGCTTACACTACTGCTTCCGTAGCATAAGTAGCCCATCGGGAAGCGAAGAGCCCGCCTTGCAGAAACAGCACAGAAGCCATCCGTCACGAATACCACGGTCAGACTACAGCTCCAGAGAGCCATGCCACATGCGGGGCGGGGATATATGTGCCTTGAGGTGTTATAGAACAGGTTTAATATGAAGGTGTTATGTAGAACAGACGTGTTGGTGGGCAGGCCCCCTTGGAGCAGCCATGTTGTCCTCCTTTTTTGAAATGGGGGGGCACATACTTCCCATCTGGCCTGGGCATATTACCAGCTCTACATGGCCCTGTGCAGAAGGATGGCCAGGTGATCTACAAAGGACAGACCCTATCTTTGAAGGTGTCCTTAATTTGAAGGACTTTACAGTTCAAGTCTGGCTGAAGCATAAAGTGTCATAAGCAAGGGGCTGAAGGTACCCATCAACTGTTAACACCTGGACAGCAGACACACGGGTCACCTGTTATTTCCTCCCTGTAGTGAGATATATTCCTATTACATTTATAATGTCTAAATCTGCAACTTTATGTATAAATTAGTATATGCCAGTGTTGTGCAGTGTTCAAGTGGCCACCTCTAACCTACAGTAGCAGATTGGGATTTTTGGATATCTAGATGAAATAAGTCACATTGTAAACAGGCTGAGAAGGTTTTCATATTTGGGGTGCCAGGAGGAAAAGGGAACAATTCCCTTATTTCCTCCTACCAATTGGCAGCAGCTACTACTTCACCAGCCATCACAAAGGAAAATAAATTCTATAATACTACCTCTAGAACTTCTCATCGTTGGGGGAAGTCAGGGAGGGCATAACATTACTTATGTAGAAATTGAAACTAACTATATAAATCCCCCTAATACCCAACTTGAGTATTCGAAGGACTATCCATTTGGAACTGAGGAGGGGCCATCCAAAACGAGGTAATAACTGGAGTACTTTGGTGGTTTCCCAGATACCAAGAAGTATATTTGTTTGTAAATTAAAAGCAAATGATATCTAAAAATAGCCTGACAAGAACCTGTGAGCTTCCAGAATCTACAGAGTGTTGAGGGGTTCCATTCAATAAATAGTAGGGGGGTGGGGAGAAATGGCAGGCAGGAGGGAATTTTGCCTGTCTGAGCTTCTATCAGCTTAGAGTATCCTGGGGAGAGGAGGCGGATGTGGATGTACCTCATGAGTTTTAAATCTTCCCGTCCTCACACTGTGGCCCAATCTACACTAAGCAGGATATACAGCGGTGGCCAAAATTGTGGACACTTTTTGAAATTTTCGTGTTTTGTAACTTTGAATGCTTATAGAAAATGTTCTGTTTCACAAAGTTCAAATGTTTATATATCAATTGAAAGAGAATTTAATGCTGAATTCAAAACAAAAAACAATTTTTTGTTTTGCAGTTTAAAAAAGTTATATTTATTCTAAAAAGAAACACAAGTTGTGATTGAGTTGAGAAGCAGTTTAGAATTGCAAACCGTACTGGCCAATCACAGTCCTTATTTTGGGGACCAATCATATGGCAGTAGCTGTGTTACCTCATGTTTCAAGTTGGGGAAAGTCAGTTTTGCTGTTTGTTCTGTAGAAGACAGAACAAATATCACTGTATCTGAGGCACAATTGGAGATTGTGAATATTTGAATTATTTCTCATATAAAAATTGTACATCATAAATAGTGAAATGGCACCAAGGAAAAGAGTTGATTGGATAATAATATTTATTTATAACCCGCCTCTCCCTTCGGATCGAGGCGGGGATACCCAGGAGAAGAAGCAGGATTGTTGTATTATGTAAATCAGGTC
Source organism: Anniella stebbinsi (assembly GCA_029215795.1). Taxonomy (NCBI): domain Eukaryota; kingdom Metazoa; phylum Chordata; class Lepidosauria; order Squamata; family Anniellidae; genus Anniella; species Anniella stebbinsi. The sequence continues at coordinate 208,443,798 of JARDYH010000004.1, forward strand.
TTTCCTATGCTAAAATTGCAAGGCACGTTGGTCGTTCGGTGACTACATCCGGAGTTTGAAAGTTTTGTTTATGATATAACGAAACAAAGTCAATTAAAAACAAGGCAGGAAAAGGCCGTAAAAAGTGCACATCATCTGTTGATGACAGAAGAATAAAAAGGCTGTGTCTCAAGGAGAGAAAAATTTCATCTGAGGCCATCAAAGGTGTACTTGATGCAACTGGTGTTTCTGTCAGTTCCTGAACGATAAGGAGAAGACTATCAGATTTTGGACTAAAAGGTAGGATTCCGAGAAAAAAGCCATTTCTGAATCTAAAGCAGTGCCAGAAATGACTACAGTGGGCAAAAGAACACAGTGAATGGACAGAAGATCAGTGGAAGCAAGTTATTTGGAGTGATGAAAGTAAGATAAGCTTATTTGGTAGTGGTGGGCGAAAATATGTGAGACGTAGAGTAGGAGAAGAGCTACATCCAGACTGCATTGAGGCAACTGTAAAATACCCAACAAGCATTATGATTTGGGCACGTATGTCAGCAGATAGTGTTGGCCACCTTCATGTAATCGATGGCACGCTAAACGCACGAAAATACATTGACACCATCCTGGAACCAAAACTGTTTCCTTCCATCAGGGATCTCTTTCCAAACAATGCACCATTTATTTTTCAACAAGATTCAGCTCCCTGTCACACAGCAAGAATATGCAAACAATGGTTCACAGCAAAGGGCATTCACTTGTTGACCTGGCCAGGAAACAGCCCTGACCTGAACCCGATAGAAAATTTGTGGAACTGTTTGAAAATTCTTGTACGAATGAGGCGTCCATCAAATAAAAGCCAATTAATTGAGGCTATAAATGATTCCTGGAACCATGTCACAAAGAAGGAAGAGCTTAAAACACTTGTCGGCTCTAAGAGATGTCGCTGTGATGCTGTTTCCAAAAATAAAGGCTTCCCTACCAAATACTGATATTACATTTCAATCATAACTAAAATATCTGATATGGTTTTGTCAGATTTTACTGTAAATTGATCATGATTGCAGTATTTGCAGCATAACTTCTTTTTAACTGCGGGTATTTGTATTCTGTTTTTTTGTTTTGAATTCAGCATTAAATTCTCTTTCAATTGATATATAAACAATTGAACTTTGTGAAACAGAACATTTTCTATAAGCATTCAAAGTTGCAAAACATGAACATTTCAAAAAGTGGCCACCACTGTAGGTCTGTGAAAGTGGTATGAAAGCGGTACATAAAAGGCAGGAGCCACACTGCTGCTTTATGGTGGTATTGAAGTGCACTGACAACATACTATATACCACTTTCATACCGTTTGCATAGTGCTATATCCTGCTTGGTGTAGATCTGGCCTAAGTGGGGAAGTTTCAGGAGGAAGGAAAGGAGAAAGGATGCTTTCCCCCTTTCCAGAAATCTCCTCAGCCTCATAGCAATAAAGTGCTCAGGTCTGAGGCTGGCAGTCAGACCTATACCTGAATTTCTTAGTGTCTTACAGAACAGCATGGGGGAGGTTTTAGGAGGCTGAAAAAGAAAAAAAAGATGCCCTTTTTCTTCTCCCCTCCTGAAATCTTCCCCTGTAAGCCCCAAATAGTGTTACAAGAATCTCACCCCAGGCTGGCTCCTGTTAGGGCTGGGGGTACACTAGATTATTTATTGTGCATCTTACTAAAACCAAATAATGCAGGGCAGCTTTCAGATTCTAGAATTATGTTGTTGTTTTCTTGCGTAAGCTTTCCTTTCAGTGACAACAAGTAACTTCTAAAATGTCAGCAAATGAGAAATAATATTATTTAACATTATAGTTGTAATTTTGGGAGAAATATACAAACCCACTGCTTTATAACTCTCCTTATTCAGCCCACGTAGAATTCCTTTGTGGGATGTGTGCATTTGAAGAGGCTTGTTAATGATGAGTTCTGCTATTGTGAAGGAGCTGAAGTGAAAACTAAAAATAAGTTTCTTAGGACTAAGAGCAGAAAGGTGAGATTGGAACCTTTGGATGTGTTCTTTTCCTATTAACAGCTGCTACAAAAGCCCTTGGAAACGTAAAAGGTCTCTGAGCAGCCATGCTCTTAATCAAACTGGATTTGGTCAAAAGTTGACATACTTCTAAATATAAAAGCTAAACAGAATCACTCTGAACAGGAAGCAAAATCCTTGGACTTCTCATTCCCTTCAGTAGAGATATAAGTGCAAATTCTATAAGAAGTAGGAACAACACAATTTAGAACACACTTCCGCACACACACACACACACACACACACACATCAATGCCACAATCCAGTGCAGAGATAGGCACTCTTAACCCTCCTGAAATCAAGGGGCATAAGCATGCCTAATTAACTGTGTGGGATCATGGCCAAGATGTCTTTCAGCAATGGAGTGTGCCTAATAACATTTGAAGGGGACATGCGAACTAGACAAAATATTACATGGTTGAATTTTCATTTAAACTATCCCTTCCAATGCTGGAAAAATTCACACAGAGCAACAGACTACTCTAAAGGGTAAAATACCATTTAAAATTGCATGAATGACTTAAAAAAACAGTTTATGCAAGGCATGCAGAGGGGCTGATTTGGCAGGCTGGTTTTAGGAAGGCTTTAATCCTTTGCCTCCTAATGTGGTCCCAGTCCAGGTCAGAATCCTTGTACCTTTCTATTTCTATGGAAGAAAATGTCCACTGGTATAAAAGGAAGCATTTATCCCAGGCAAATAGCAATGAACTGGATCAGGAGAGGTCTGCAGAAGTTAAAGCGCCCTAACCTCTTTGCCAGGGACCCTCATGTCTGCTATTTATTTTTGAAAGGCCATTCATGCAATTGCCAATTGCGCAAACAACATCATGTCTACTTTGGCCCTAAGAAATCATATTGACCATCTTGCAGAATTTACCAGAAATGCTAGAACTGAAAATTTAAATGTTGATCAGATGGATACACAAAAAATTTAAGCCTCTTCATATGAGTGTTCAGTTATTCTTCTGCTTGAATGTAGGAAGAATTATAGTCTGTGTAAAATGCAGTGTTAAGGGTGGGGATGAAGAGTTTTTTTATTTTGTATCCTGTGTAATTTTTCAAGAACCTTTACTACTGTGAAAAAGATATGGTGCACCTCATTATGGCCTGCTTCTTATTACCACTGAGGAACTTTCTGCAGCTTCTTTGAAATCAATATTTACTTGAATACTGTCAGTATTATTGCTCAGGTCTGTAACACTAGTGATAATCCTGCCTCATATGTTATTTTCCTGTGCTGTTCTTCTTCAGAGGGTTGTGTAACAGTTTCCATGTTTTCTTTGAATTCAGTTTTACCTGTGGCAATAGTAGGAACTAAAAAAATTGCAAGCCGAGCTTGAAGCAGCAGTAGGAATTCATGTGAACATAGTCCTTGTAAAGTTAAGATGAAAAACCAATGTTTTTGTGCCTCAACATCTGGTAGGAAGGAAAGCAGGAATGAAGCATACTCAAGAGAGCTGATCATAGATCTCGATTTAGTGGCATTTGCCTTCGACTTGTCAAGCTGTTCTAACAGTATGGTGCAAGACATTTATTGTGGAGGAAATACAGACAGGGAAAAGCAGCTTTGAAACAAATTATTCCAGGCTAGAGATGTTGAGGAAACCGCCGATAATGCTAATTGGCTTGAGAAAAAGGGCTCTGGATCAGCAGAACTTGAATAAAATTACCTCAGTAGCCTTTCTTTCATACCTAAAATATTGTTGGAAACAGGTTGTTTATCAGCTTTTAGCTTCCAAATAGTGCGGGGATGAGAGGAGGAAAATACAGGTTCACCAGTTATTTAGGATTTACACTTAGCTGCAGAGAGTTTTGATAACCAAATACACTATGACAGAATTCCTTCCATTGCCATTAATTCCATTCACCTCCCTACAGTTTATTAACTTTCTCTCTCTTACTAGCCCATGCCACCATTGGTGCTAGTAGTCCTGTTCCTTTCCTGTTTTTTACCCCTCAGTCCTCTTACCACAAAGGGTCTGATGAAAAATACAAATGTGGTTCATACATAGTGAATACTCCCTACAAAATTTGCATGTGCTGGGCCCCTCCTCCTCCCTCAAACTCCCCGATTGGTTGCTTCTATCCCCTTCCCTCTCCCCACTGGGGGCAACAGCTTAACCGAGTGGCTCCATCCAGGACCTGCCTTCACGCCAGACTGATTGGTTGAACAGGATTGTCCATCTTCCTGCTGGTGGAGGGGCTGCCCTGGCTGTTTGACAAGTAGGAAATTCATTGCTAATAAAGCTGAGGCTTTGAACTTTTTTGAAGTTTCAAAATTTTCTGCATGTCTACACTATTCAAGCATCAGTTTAAAACAAAAATTAGCAAAATCAGTCTGGTAGATCTAAAGTAATAAGCCTTACACTACTGTATTCTTGTATAAGATTTGTCATGGAAGCCTACTGGCCAGGGACAGCCTGGATAAGTGAGTGTCAGTCAGGTGAGTGACCCTAGATGATTGAAATGGACCCAAAGAAGAAGAGCTTCCTCTAGCCCTGGATGAGCAATTTGTCTAAGAGGAGTGGAGGTCAGCACTCTGGTTATCAAGGTGATGCAAACACATTCTTCAGCCATCCAAGCCTAGGATGACAGGAAGCATGCATGCTTATACAGCCACATGTCATGGCTAAGCCATAGACAGAAATCTGAAGCAAGCCAAGAACCAAAAGTCTATACCAAAGAGCTATCAAGATCAGAGGGCAAACCAGGAGGCAGGACAAGAGAACAAACCAGGATTCAAGACTGAAGAGCAATGAGGATCAGAAGTAAATCAGGATCAAAGGAGACACCAAAACACAGAGGCACCGGAGCTCAGGTAGGCCTTGTTGCTCAAGCAAGTTCCATTGCAACAGGAAGCCCTCTTATACTCCTTCCTGCCCAGGAGGAGCCAACAGCCAGCCAGGATGGTCTGGAACATTCTTTGCTGAGAAGCTGTAGTGATGCAGTTTACCATATGGGCAGCAGTCAGTTGTTCCTTGCAGAAATTCAAAAGCTGGTTGGGTGTGAAGGATTCCCCTGTAGGGTTGACTGAAGGTATGGTTCAAGCGCAGAGAAGAAAGGCAGAATGTGTAGTGTGAGGCAAGGTCTATCCTTCCTCTCTGAAATTTGAGACCAATGATGGGAGCCAGGAACTCTCCCTCTTCCTGCCTCCCCATCACTTAGACTTTCTTATTTATTTATTTATTTATTTATTTATTTATTTATTTATTTTCACTCACCACCTTTCAGGACACAAATTCTACCACCGCAGCTTACAAGTAACATAAAGATAATAAAATGAAAATAAACAATATTAGCTGTTGTTTTTTAGAAAACAACAACAATATATCATCAGAATCCTTCAACAGGGTAGTTGGTGGATGGTGGCCCTCAGGCAGGGGAAGTCCAGATGGAGTTGGGGCAAGTGTTTGGTTTCATTCTCATCTACCTCTCTCCTGGAATCTTCCTACAGGGCAATTGCTTGTAGATGGCCCTGGTGGTGATATTGGAAAGTCCGACTGGAACAGCCCTGATATCTTCTTCACTTGCCTCTCTCTTGGAATTCTTCCCACAAAGCAGTTGGTGGTAGATGGCTCTGTGATGGTGGTGGAAGTCCAGCTGGAGCAACCCCTGATGACTTCTTCACTTCTCTCTCTCTCTCTCTCTCTCTCTCTCTCTCTCTCTCTCTCTCTTGGCATCCTTCCCACAGGGCAGTTGGTGGCCCTGTGGTGGTGATGGTGGTGGAAGTCCAGCTGGAGCTAGCCTTGAGGTCATCTTTGCCTGCCTACACTAGTTGTGAATCAGCAGGCCAGTCTCCTCCAGGGATGTGTTGATCAGGACTTGCCAATTCATTGGTAGCACTAGTAACAGCTAGGGATGGCAGAGTTCCAGGGCATCCAAATGATGGAAAGCTCTCAAAGTGGGATCCCAGGTAGGCCAGATTTGGTCCATGTACCCTTCCCTATAACCTGTTATGATAATGGTGCACGGCTGCATTGCTGGTGTCAGAGCTCTGAAGGGTTCTGCCCTCTTGGCTTTTACCCATTCTCCTTTGATTCAGCACATCAGCCATGCTGTATTTTCGCATGTTCTTTCCATTTTTATTTTTAGCAAGGGGTATAACTAGTGATGCACACAGTGTACTTTGAGGGAAGAAAGGAAATCCCTTCAGCTTTACAAAACCTGAACACAGGAGAATCCATGGTACCACCGACGTTAAGAAATACGGTGCTGAGCACTTCCCAGAAGTTAATCAGCAAAGTGTGCTTGAATCTTATATTGATCACACACTCTTCATGGATAGATGTATATACTTCCCCCACCCACAAAAGAAGACCATGTTCAACAAACCATAGGAACTCAACACTTTAAAACATCACTTACATCTTTCCTATGCAATGAGTGGAAAAATCAGAAGTATGCTTCACTTCTGGCAGGCAAAATTCTCTTTGTAGGAGCAGACTGTGTGTTACAAATACACCTGCAAGGATGTCAGTGTTGAGGCAACAGAGGTGCCTGATCTTGCTTGCCATCATCAAAGGCAGACAAGGATTATTTGGCACATCCAACATACATCGCATGGTAGTGATCAGGCAAAGAATATCCTGGTTAGAGCAAATGACACTGATGTGTTGGTTCTGTTAATTTACCATCAAAAGCACTTCTTAAACTCTCGGGTTTGGTTTGATTGTGGCGTGTCTTCTAACAACAGCAGAAGGACGATCAATGTAACTTGTATCACAGAGGAGCTCGGACATGATCTAGTAGAGGCCTTGCCTGGTTACCACTCTTTTACAGGGTCTGATTTCACAGCTGCATTTGCAAGACGGAAATGTTAAACCATTTGAAATCCTGAAAAAGAAACATGAATTCCAAGAAATTCTCAGCCAGCTAGGTGAGTCATTAACTTTAACCGAAGAAAAGATAGCTGGGTTGGAGAAATTTGTCTGTGCCATGTACGGGCACCCTAGATACTCCTTTGTGAGTGAAGTAAGATACAGTCTATGCAGAAAACAACACCTAAGATCCAGTCTAAGGCATTCTCCAAAGTTAAAGGGATTGACCTAACAATGCTGCCTCCATCTAAACATGCATTGATCCAAAAGATTAAAAGAAGCAATTCAGTGTCATGGCTGTGGAAATGGGCAGATTGTAGAAAACCTGACGACGGGCTTGATCCTACTGAACACGGCTGATGGAAAATGGCAGGTCCCACATAAAATGGTACGATGGTCCAACACTCCCAGAAAATCTTGAAATGGCCACAGAAGAGGACAGTGAAAAAGAAGACGAGGAAAGTGATTTTGACAGTGATGATAGCAGTTCCAATGAAAGTGGACATCCAATTAAATTTATTTGTTAACCCTTCTCACAGAACATAATTTTTATTTTGTAAATTGTAAAGTTTTGCTGAAGATTTTAAAAACATTTGTTAAAAACTATTCAACCTAATAAATTGTCTTTTTTTATATATCATCATATTTGTCCTGTTTGAAATTCTGTAACGAACATTTGAACATATTCAACTGTAAAAATCACAGTTGAACATGTTCAAAATGATCTGTGCATCAGATCGTGAAATATTTAGGGTGGATACTTTTGAAATGAAAGCCCTGTATGATAAACTGTAAAATCATACAATCCTGAGAAAGTGGACATATAACGAGATATCACTCATCATTCCCTAAGCATTGGGGTAAACCCCATGTTATTATACATTTTCTTAATCCTCATTAAAAATGCAACTTTTTTTGTTCTTGAGTATTCTTTCAAAAGTCGTATAGTTTTTTAGTAAATCATGGTTAAACGTCACACATAACCAATGTGAACACTGATTTTATATGTTCAAATGAAATTATCACAAAAACTAATGGAGTTAACAAAAATGGCTAATCATCTCTGTAGCATAAACGGGTGAGAAATTATGCTTATTTAAATGTGGCAACTACATAATAGCGTGGCAGCCATATTGATGATGTCATCACACAGCCCCCCCACCACTGGAATTTTGTAAGACTCACTTTTCTGAGACACTTATGTCATATATAAACAAAAAATATTCACAAAGCTTTTGCACTCTTTGGGTAAATAAATCCTGCCCTGGCTCTGGGACTACATATTTTCCAGGGAATTACTAGGTGCAATTCATCCATGATGCCTCTTTTTAGTTTCTTGTTTCTGCATGAATTAATTCAACGAGAGGAAGGCTGCCTTGCCATCAGTGTGAAACTCCTTCTTTCCAGAGAAGGATGGTTAAGAAATAAGCGTTGGTGTGTTATTAAAGATAAACTCTGTGTATCTGTGCCATTTTGCCCAAGGGGCAGAGATGAATGGGTAGCAGAATACCCGTGAGGAGCACAGCTTTGAAAATCCACACTTGTCTCTTGATAACTTATGGTGTGGGTGGTGGGGAAGAGGATCACAGCTTGTATCAGCAGGTTTTCATATGCTTGTCTTCAGGCAACGGAAATTGCTGGTAGGAGCGATGTTTCCTCCTCCCTCTTCCCAGGGAAGAATCAAAAGAGTTGAGATCAAAGCCTGCATTGCCGACTCTGAGCTTGCTGAGTATTGGCAGTGTCAGGAGTCTGCTATAGCAGCATTGATAGAACAATGATTGTGGACGTTAATAGCACAAAAGGTCACAGGACACAAATGCTGGAGGGTGGAAAGGACAAGAATGATCTTTCTTTAACATAACGTTTTACTGGAGGTAGATTTCAATTTAGCACATTATAGAAAATAGGCTCAGTCTGCATATTTTCTCAGATTCTATTCAAAAGCGTGGAATCTGGTATTCAATCTAGAATCCATTACTTAAGAATTCAGCTATGATTTAAAAGCACATTTGTTTGTTTTTAAAGGTGGAAAATTAAATAGGTTTTCCAGGAATTTGTTATAGTTCCTATATCAGGGAATCCCCAACCTTTTTGGTCCAGTTTCCACACTTGGAATTTTGAGAAAGTGTTGTGGATGTTATTACAAAATGGTCACCGTAGGGGCCCGGGCCCGTCCACAAAATGGTAGGTGTGGTGGAAGGCAAACTGGTGAGCCTGAAAGGCAAGTAACTTACCCAAGAATCTGACTCCAAGGCAGGGATGGGGTCTGAGTCCCCGAACACCAAACCACTCCTTTGAACTTACAGAATGCACATTTCACAGAAGGCAGGCCAATTTATTTCCTGAAATAACCTCTAAATAAATTCCCCTAAATTTAGTTAATTCCCACAGATTGATAAGAAGAGCACCCCCATCAACTTCCCCCAAATTTATTACCTTAACTAATTCCTATTCAAGTCAATTAAACTCATTCCATTCATTTCTCCACTGTCAGCCAGGTGCCCACCAATCACCTTAACTCTTTCCTAGATCAACTCCTAAACATACACACACACACACACACACACACATGTTCTCACCCTGATCTTCAGCCACCTCTCTAGACCATCAGCTGCAACCATTCTCTCTTTCTCACATCATGCATCTCATACACCCCATCCAAGTCTGTTCATTGCTCATCTTGGAGCTTCTCTAAACAAGCAATTTATACAATACTTGTGATTAGCCACTCATGGAAGTTTGCGGGTCCATTACACGATGCCATCAGCGTCCAAGGACTCTCCCGCGTTATTCCCTGGAAATCAATGTGTTTTTTTTAAAAGAGAGATAATGTGGGAATATCTGGGAAATTGTGCAATCTCCCAATGTGTAAACTTGGTGTTGTACTATAATTATGCCACTGACGCTGTCTCAGTAAAGTGAATGGAGCATGCGGAGAGAGGAATATTCCATTGCAAACTGCGTGGCCACCCATGTAATGGCAACGATCATAATCCCAGAAAGAAAGCTGATGCAGAAAGCCATGGTAAGGCACCATGGTTTTATTTTTATTTTTTAAATGTAGAGAAGCTCTCATTGAGCAAGCCTGAATTGGAAGCTTCCATGACGATCAAGGAGTGTTACTTGACTTCTTCTAGCTTATCTTTGTTGTGGGAGGAAGTTTGGTGCCTCCCACATTTTTCTAGGAAGGTCTGTACTGCGTGGCAGAGTATATACGTTACATGCAAAAGGTCCACTCAACATTTCCAGGTAGGGCTGGGAAAAACTGGCTGAAATTAGTGTCAGGTAGAGAAGTAGACAATACTAAGCATAGTGCTGCTTCCTATTTTCCCTCTCCTTTGGGTAGTCATGCAAGCTAGTGCATAGATTAAATCCCTGTATTGTAGTCATATTGTTTCAAAAATTCTGGACGTGTAGCCTAAGGCTACAGAATAAATTATGAAAAATATAAACAAATATTTATTTATCATTTACGGTATTTATAGAGTGCTCCATATCTAAAATAGATTCCAGAGTGGTGAATATAGTAATAAAACAGTAAAAAGATTAAAACAACATCATAAAATTGTTCAATTTAAAACAGAATACCAGTAAAAACAGCGGCTGGAATGCTTCCTGGAAAAGAGCTGTTTTCAGGAGGCGCCAGAAGCAGCACAGTGTTGGTACCTGCCTGACCTCCAGGGGCAGGGAGTTCCAAAGAGAAGGGGCCACTACATTGAAGCCTGTTCTCCTCGTGGACTCAGATCCTTGTGGAACCACCAGTAGCACGTTCTCTGATGACCTCAGTGACCAGGCAGGTTGGTAAGATTGAAGAAACTCTCTCAAATATATGTGGTCAAATAATTCTCAAGGCTCTTTATGTAGAATTTTGGTTAGCTTGGCACAGAAGGTTGATCCCCCCCCTCCCCTGCCTTAGCACTGAGTACATGCAGCTCTGAATAAGAGCATGTCTACATTTCAGATGTATATCCGTTCATACTCGCTGAATTGTCATAGATTCCCCCAAAGAATACTGGAAAAAGTAGTGTGGTGAGGGTGTAGAACTACAGTTCCCAGGATGTTCTGGGGAAAAGGAATAGCTAATGATCCAATTTAATTCTGTGGCATACATATGTCTTCCACTGTAATCAATGGGACTTCATGTATCGTATTTAAGACCAGGGTGCTGTTCTCACATCATTGCCTGCTTGCTGAACATTGCAGTTCATCCCCCTGAAGAAGTGTTTTCTTGATATATAAACAGTAAATTATGCTGATATGTATATAAACATGTATCGCTGGGATTTTAGGGGGGAATGAACAGATTGGAATAACATTTTAGAACAATTTTTTTTTTGCTGTCACAGCAAGTCTCTGCAAAGCTTGATTCAATAATAATACATCTCAAAATGGAAACGTTGGTGGGCTGTGATTCAGTGAAGTCTAGTTAGAGAATGGGGAGTGGGGGTGATGTATTGCTGAGTTCTCATGTCTTCAAAACCACAAGTTTAATTTGCTTTGTTGGCTGGACTTTCCTCCTCTGCAATGTCTATTTTTAACAGATGGGCAACAATGCAACACAGGGTTCAGTAGGTAGACTTACACTCACCAAACCCAGTGCTGGATTGTGGCCATGGTGTTTTGCAACGAGAAATGCATGAGAAAGAATGGCAATTTCAATTGTAAGGATTATTTATTTATTTATTTATTACATTTGTATACCGCCCCATAGCCGAAGCTCTCTGGGCAGTTTACATAGGATTAAAAACAATTAAAAACAATATACAAAAATTAAAACAGCAAAAACATACAACATACACACAATCTGTACATTTATTAAATTTGTATGGGATATTTTGTATCATTCAGGTCAGATGTGGGGAAATTCTGGGATTTTGGGGGTCAGTTTCCCTCCTGGAATCTGCCAGGGACCACACTCCACTCCCCCACAACCAGCATGCCACCAACGTGGGGGGGGGGGGGAACAGTGGTTTGTTGCCAAAATTTGGTGGCATGATGGTGGTTTGCCATTGAATTTGGGTGGTGTGGCGGCAGCTAAAAAGGGCCAATTTAGCATTAAAACAATGAGTAGTATTCAACTGTGTCATTCTGCTAGTGCAACTGACATTGTGCTAGTGCAACTAAATCCTGAACTATGTGCAAGAGGAGAATCCAATGAAAATCATGTTTCTGCAAGCACACATAGTTTTGCAACATAATGCGTCCGTGCATGCGCAATGGAAAGATTCAGCAAGATCCTGCCAATGTACTTTGAGTTTGCAAGATGACATCATTGAATACTGCCTAAGGCACACAGGGCACACACATGTTGTTTTAAAGCTAAGTTAGCCCTTTACGTTCGCCTGTACACCACCAAAATGTGAAATGTGCCAAAGGAAGTGAAGTAGGTGGCTACCGGGAGGAGGGCCTTCTCTGCTGTGGCACCCCAGCTATGGAATGAGCTCTCTAGAGAGGTTCGCCTGGCACCTACATTATACTCTTTTAGACGCCAGGTGAAGACCTTTTTATTTTCTCAGTAATTTAACAGTTTGTCAGTTTAATTTTTAACTTTGCGGTTTTAAATCTGCATTTTAAATTGGTATTAATTTTTGCATGGCTGCTTGGTTTTATTTTGCTTGTGTTCTTATATTGTATTTTTATACTGTTGTTGTTTTATATTTTGAATGGTTTTCATAGTTTTAATTTTTGTAAACTGCCCAGAGAGCTTCAGTTATTGGGAAATATAAAAATGCAATAAATAAATTAATAAAATAAACAAATAAATATCAAACCATTAGAGCTGCACAAAAGACTAAGGGGCATGCCAGCATCCCACATATTGCCTATTCCTGGTTTAGGTAAAGCCGTCAGCTGTGGATAAAAAAAAAATCCAAATAAAAGCTCTTTCATCAAACAGTCCCCAGTAAAAAAAAAAAAAAGAGAGAGAGAGGGAGAGGGAGAGAGCGCTGTTAACAATGTCTTTAAATTAATGTACAGTTTCATCCTAAGACAGGGCGACCAGATAAAATCCAGGTCAGGGCTCATGTAACTTTAACACTTGTAGAGAAAAGGGAATTTCAGCCAGTGTCATTTGTATGCAATTAGTTCCTGGTGAAATTCCCTCTTCACCACAACAGCTAAAGTTGCAGGGGCCCTGCCTTCTTTTGTATATGGTCACTCTAGTATAGTGCATGCACCTTTAACTGTTGTGATGAAGAAGGAATTTGAGCCAGCAGTGTGATGTGGCTGCAAAAAAAGCAAATGCTATTTTGGGCTGCATTGATAGAAGTATAGCTTCCAAGTTGCGCAAGGTACTGGTTCCCCTCTATTTGGAACTTGTTAAGCCTCATCTTGAGTACCACATCCAGTTCTGGGCACCACACTTCAAGAAGGACACGCTGGAGGGGGTTCAGAGGAGGGCAACGAGGATGATCGGGGTGCTAGAAACAAAGCCCTATGAGGAGAAGAGAAGACTGTGAGAAGACATGATAGCACTCTTCAAAAACTTGAAAGGTTGTCACACACAGGAGGGCCAGGATCTCTTCTCAATCATCCCAAAGTGCAGGACACAGAATAATGGGCTCAAGTTACAGGAAGCCAGATTCTGAATGGATATCAGGAAAAACGTCCTGACTATTATAGCAGTACGACAATGGAACCAATTACCTAGGGAGTTCATGGGCTCTCCCACACTAGAGGCCTTCAAGATGCAGCTGGACAATCATCTGTCAGGTATTCTTTAAGGTGGATTCCTGCATTGAGCAGGGGGTTGGACTCGATGGCCTTATAAGCCCCTTCCAACTCTACTGTTCTGTGATTCAGACCCAACTGGCTACTTGGATCTCCTTTGGGGTCTGATTATTTTGTCCTTCGCAAATCTGAATGTTGCATCATGCAAAGCTAAGCTCTCGCATGTGTGGTTCTTTAAAAAAAGAGAGAGAGAGAGAGAGAGAGAGAGAGAGGCCCCATCGAGAATGCTGCTTAGTGAGTGCCTATTTCCCATAGGCGTTTGATTTGCATTAGTGATAATGAGTGCTGGGTTTGGCTTTCAGCGTTTCCTGTCTTCATGGAGACAGAAAGCTATTGCAGCTTTGGAGGAACACTGTTATACAGGAGACTCTTAGGTGAACTTGTGAAGCCAGATAAAACAGCCAGGATCTCTGTGTGCCATGCAAATGGATAGGGGGCCATAGGGGACTTGGCTCAGGGTACCTATGACTTGCAGAAATTTATATTTTATTTTCTTCTTTCCATTCCACAGGGAAGCAACAAAGCAGGGTGATAAACAACAGTCAATCCCCACAATGCTCCAAGACCTCATTCCTTGTTCCAGTTCCAACCACACTGGGAATGACTAGGCTGACCATCTGAAAAGGAGGACAGGGCTCATATAACTTTAACAGTTGTAGAGGAAAGGGAATTTCAGCCAGTGTCATTTGTATGCAATTAGTTCCTGGTGAAATTCCCTCTTCATCACAACAGTTAAAGTTGCAGGGGCCTTGACTTCTTTTGTATATGGTCACTCTAGTATAGTGCCTGCAACTTTAACAGTTGTGATGAAGAGGGAATATCACCAGGAACTAATTGCATACAAATGACACTGGTTGAAATTCCATTTTCTCTACAACTGTTAAAGTTATATGAGCCCTGTCCTCCTTTTCAGATGGTCAGCCTAGGAATGACCATGTTATGCACCTGATAGCAGGTTCTTTTTATAGGAATGGAAAGAAACTGTCATTTCATTGAGAGGGTTTGCACATAACACTAAACCCTCAGAATGTGGCCTCTGAAAGCTTCTCTGGAATTCAGCCCTCATTGAAAGTGGTTCCATATCCCTGGGGTACCTCTAGATGGTCCCTTTCCGTCACGGTGGCTTCAGATTGGCGGCAGCTGGGTTACATGACGCTGCCACCAATCTGAAGCCATCAAGGGGCAAAGCCCCAAAGCTCCACACTAAAAAAGGTGGGCATTTAGTCCGACTTCTTTAGTTTGGAGCGAAGTGTCGGCGGCATTTGCCGTCTGTCACGTTTACTCCAGTGCTTCTTGGAGGCGTGCCAAGTCTATGTCGACCACTGATTGGTCGCCATGGGCTGAGCACGGAAGGGGGTGGTGCAGCGAGCCATAAGCTCACTGCACCACCTCCGTGCCTCCGAGGTTCTCCCCCCCATTCTATAATGAAAAAAATAAAATAAAAACTACCCTCTGCACCTCGCAGTCACCCCCCACCTTTTAAAAAGTAAAATAATAAAAAAATTAACTCACTTCCATGCCTCACAATCTCTCCCCCCATTTTACAAAAGAAATAATACAAAAAACTTACCTTTTGAGGAGGCGCAGGCACGGCGGCGGCGGCAAGATAAACCAGCGCGATGCTCACTCCACTGTAGATGGGCAGAGGGAGAGCAAATGCATGTTGCACCAGCATGACGCAATACAGGCACCATCAAGTATTTTGAGGAAGAGCTGAGGAGATTGGAAGCTTTCACTCCCGATTTTGATTAACCAGAGTTTACATCTGAATACCAGACAGTGGTTAATCTGTGGTTCATTGAAAAAAGTCTGTAGTTCTAAGATCTTAAAGAGAAATTTCCAATTAAGATTGTTGAACGCTTTCTCTACATCTAAGAAGATCAATGCCGCTTGTTTTTCCGGATGTTTTTCCAAATACTCCACCACGTTTAAGATACTTCTAACATTATCTCTCATCTGCCTTTTAGGGAAAAAACCACTTTGGTCTTCATGTATGAATTCTTGTAGGATCTTTTTAAGTCTTTCCGCCAATATCATTGTAAACAACTTATAGTCATTATTCAGTAATGATATTGGCCTATAGTTTTTTGTCGATGTCAAGTCTTGTCTCTCTTTAGGTATTAGCGTTATGTATGCCCTCTTCCAAGTCTCCAGTATCTTCCCTCTAGTCAAAATGGAATTCATTGTATTTTGTAAGATTTCCTTATCAAAGTTCTTGTAATATGCGCCTGGGAGTCCATCTGGTCCTGGTGTTTTCCCCAGTTTAATCTTTCTCATTGCCTCCACCATTTCTTCTATTGTTATAGCTCCATTCATCATTTGTCTCCGTTCCTCCGTAATTTTCGGTAGTTTTTGCTTTTTCACATATTCATCTATCTTTTCTGGTAGGGCCTTGTGTTCTTTATACAAATTCGAATAATATTGGTGGAAAACACTTTGTATAGCCATGTTGTCTGTTATTTCCATGCCACTGTCTTGTATTTTTACTAACATTTTCTTTTTCTTTTTGCAATTTATAAGCCAGCCATTTTCCTGGTTTATTTGCATATTCAAAGTCCCTTTGCTTCATATAATTTAATTTTATTTCCATTTCTCTAATTGTTAACAGAGATAATTGTTGCTGTAAAATTTTAATTTGTTGCAGAATATTTGTTTTCCCTGGCATTTTCTTTAGGTTTTCCTCTTGTTTTTTCCTCCTGAGTTGACTGTTCTGTTGTATAAAGTAACCGCTAATAAATGCTTTACTTGCTTTGGAATAAATTTTACAAAATGGATCAATTCAATTTATACCGAGCAAAATGCCCAAATATTCATCAATGGGGATTTGTCAAAACCATGTGAAATCCAAAGAGGAACAAGACAAGGTTGCCCTTTATCACTTTTGTTGTTGATCTTGGCGTTGGAAATGTTGAACAGAGACATCAGACAAGATGAAAGGATTGGAGGGAAAAGATCAAAAAAGAAACCTACAAATTGAGAGCCTTTGCGGATGATCTAGTGCTTACTCTAGAAGAACCCTGAAAAGGAATTGAAATTCTGATGAATAAACTGAAAGAGTTTGAGAGAGTAGCAGGTTTTAGGGTGAACAAACAGAAGACCAAGATGCTAACAGAAAACATGAAACCTCAAGAGTAATTAAAGTTGATAGAAAAAACAGGTTTTAAGATCGAAAAGAAGGTAAAGTATTTGGTTATACCCTGACTGATAAGAATTGTATGTTGTTCAACAATAATTTTGTTAAAGTATGGAATGAAATTAAAAGAGACCTATTAAAATGAGATAAGGTTCAATTGTCACTCCTGGGGAGAATTGCTACAATTAAGATGAATGTGCTACCAAGAATGTTGTTCTTATTTCAGACAATACCTATTGTATCTTCAGAGTCGCTATTCAAGCAGTGGCAGAGGGATGTATCTAGATTTGTATGGCAAGGGAAAAAACCAAGAGTTAAATATAAAATATTACAGGATGCAAAAGAAAGGGGAGGGTTGGGACTCCCAAACCTGAAGTTGTATTTGTTTTAATAATCATTATGTGAGATGGGTTATTTTGAGATTATGGAACAAATACAAACCTAGGCTTTGCCAGAAAATACCACAGTGGCTATTATAGAAGGGAATTGAAAAGGGCGTACGATTGGTTGAAGTACAGCGATGCGTTACAATTGTCACAAGGTGAATATGAACTAAAATCAAGAGAAGGGTTAATAACAGAGGGTTACACATGTCAGTGGTTTCCTTACATGCAAATTGCGGAAAGGTTTGAAATAGATTTTAAAAAATGTGGGGTTTCGAACAAACAAAATCTGAATTTGAAAGGGCATTATGTACAAATGATGAACATGTTATTTCAAAAGTGTATAAGTTACTGTTGAAGTTTGAGACGGAAGATGAAAAAATGGGCGCAAAATTTGGACATAACATCCCTATGGATCAACGGGAAAATATGTGGTCAAAAGGCTTAAAATTTACATTAAGTACTAGACTTAAAGAGAATTTTTATAAGATGATGTACAGATGGCATATGTCTCCTGCATAATTGGCTAAAATGTATAAAGGTGCCTTGGGAACTTGTTGGAAATATGAAGAAGAAGAAGAAGAAGAAGAAGAAGAAGAAGAAGAAGAAGAAGAAGAAGGGACATTTTATCATATATGGTGGACTTGCAAAAAAGCAAAAACATTTTGGATACAAATTCATTCCTTAATTCAAAAAAATATTAAAGACTAATATACAATTGAAGCCGGAACATTTCCTTCTGGGCCTAATAGATGACCAGATGAAGAGGAACTATGGAACTTTATTTTTATATATGATAACGGCAGCGACATTACTATATGCACGAACGTGGAAAAGTTCAACGTTACCAACAATGGATGAATGAATGCTTAAGATATTGGAGTTGGCAGAGATGGCAAAACTTACTTCATTAATGAGAGAAAAGTCAATATCTGGGTTTTTAACTGAATGGAAACCTCTTATAGACTATGTGAAGGGACAAGAAAAAATGATCTGTTTGTCTGTGGATTCCACGAATAAGAAGAAATGGTTAAAATAACAGAAAGTGGGGAAACTAGTTTACTGTTTATATGCAAGAGAAAATAGGGTCAAATACCTTTGCTGGGGAGAAAATCAGAAAATTCTTGTAACTCGGTGGATTGTTTTTTATGTGTGTATTGGTTATGTGTTGGTTACTATCATTGTTTAGTTATGTAGAATGTGTTCTTTAGCTTGTTGATGTCATGAAAATAAAAAAAGTTGAAACAGGAAAAATAAATAAAAATAAAGCAGTAATAGGCAAAAAAAAAAGTCTGTAGTTAAAATTAACCGTGTTTTGATGGGTTTGGACATATTATTATTATTATTATTATTATTATTATTATTATTTATATCCTGCCTTTTTTCCAAGGCAGCTTTACAAATTAAAACTTACAGTTAAAAACAGATAGAGAAATACAAAAATTAAAAATATAATTAAACATGGTACAATATTAAAATATTTTAAACATTTAAAAACATTTAAAATATGATTTTTTTAAAAAAATCCAATATATAAACACCACATCAACAGAGGTCCAAACTATTCCCCAAAGGCCTACCAAAACAGAAAAGTTTTAGCCTGCCTCCAAAAGCAGACCAAGGAGAGAGCCAGTCTAGCTTCCCTGGGAAGTGAGTTCCAGAGCCCCAGGGCAACCACTGAGAAGGCCCTCTCCCACGTTCCCACCAGGCATGCCTTTGATGGTGGTGAGACTGAGAGAATGGCCTCCCCTGAAGATCTTAGGGGATGGGCATGCTTGTAAGGGAGAATACAGTCTTTCAGATAACCTGGACCTGAGCCATATAGAGCTTTATAGGTCATAACCAGCACTTTGAATTATGCCCAGAAACAGACCAGAAGCCAGTGAAGCTGTTTCAACAGTTGTTTGCTTCCTGTAGCCGGCCCCAGTCAACAATCTGGCTGCAGCTCTTTGAACCAGCTGAAGTTTCCAAACACTCTTCGAGGGCAGCCCCACGTAGAGCGCATTACAATAATCCAAACAGGATGTAACTAAGGCATGTGTCACCATGGCCAGGTCAGACATCTCTAGGAATGGGCACAGCTGGCGCACAAGCTTTAACTGTGCAAATGCACTCCTAGCCACTGCTAAAACCTGGGCATCCAGGCTCAGGGCTGAATCCAGGAGTACACCCAAGCTTCGAACCTGTGTCTTCAGGGGGAGTGTAACCCCATCCAGCACAAGCTGAATCCCTATTCCCTGATCTGCCTTTCGGCTGACCAGGAGCACGTTTGATTTATGTGAATTAAACTTCATTTTGTTTGCCCTCATCCAGTCCATTACTGCCAACAGACACCAGTTTAGTTGATTTACAGCTCCGTGAGCCCCTGCCAAAGGAAGTGAGCCAGGTGGCAACCAAGATAAGGGCCTTCTCTGCTGTGGCACCCTGGCTGTGGAATAAGCTCCTTAGAGAGATTCGCCTGGCACTTACATTATACACTTTTCAATGCCAGGTAAAGCTCTTTTTATTTTCCCAGTATTTTAACAGTTTATCATCTTAGTCTTTTAACTTTGCTGTTTTAAATCTGTGTTTTAAATCTGTATTTTAAATCTGTATAAATCTCTGCATTTTATCCTGGTTGTGTTTTTATATTGTACTTTTATATTGTGCTTTTTATATTGTGCTTTGTTTTGTACTGTGAATTGTATTTGATGGTTTTAATTTTTGTGAACTGCCCAGAGAACTTTGGCTATTAGGTGATATAGAAATGTGGATTAGGTCTCCTGAATTTAAAGTATTATTATATAGCTAATCAATTGAGACATGTAATAGATGGGATTGCAAGACCAAATGAAATTATTTGGTTAGAGATGGATAGACAGGTTTTAGAATTGAGTTTAGGAAAAAATTTTTTTTACTAAAGTAAATAAGAAGCTGATGGAAAGAATAGAAAATCCCTTGTTAAGAAATATTATAGATGTTTGGTTAAAATATAAAAATAAATTATTACCAGGTATTTCCCCATTGAATCCAGTGGTGTTTCTGGAAGATTTTCTAGGAAATTTAAAGAAGGAACTAGAAATAGTTTTTAGAGAACAGAGAATTATAAAAATAAAAGATTGGTTGGAAAAGATGAGTACTAAAGAACAAGTAGAATAATTTATGAGAGGAAGGAAAATAGCATGGTTTAAAGTTATCCAACTAGAACAATGGATGGTTAAATGGGAAAAAAATAATAAAGAGCTTCGAAATTATACAAAATTTGAGAAGATGATTACAATGAGAGAAGAGGAGGATATAAATAAGAATATTAAAGGGGTGGTAAGTGAAATTTATAAAATTTTGTTAGAAGGAGAAAAGAAACAAAATTATTTGAAAGTATTATGGGAAGAAGATTTAAAAGAACAAATAAATGATCAAAGTTGGGGAAAATATGGAATTTGTATATTTTGAACACTATGTCAGTAAGAATAAAAGAAAACTATTATAAAATAGCATGGAGGTGGTATTTAACACCGGTAAAATTAAATCAAATTGATAAGAAACATTCGAAGCTATGTTGGAGAGGTTGTCAAGAAATAGGAACATATTTCCATATGTGGTGGACTTGTAAACATGTACAAATATTTTGGTTAAAAGTAGTTGAAGAAGTAAAAAGGATAACAGATTTAAAGTTTGAGATATGTCCTAGGATAGCTTTACTATCAATTTATGACAAAGAAGAAGGAGAGCAAAATGTTAAAGATTTAATCTCGAATTTAATGACAGCAGTGAGGTTAATAATATCTAGACAATGGAAAATGCAAGGCAACTACCAAATAGAAGATTGGTATAAAGAAGTGTGGGATATTGCTATAAACAATAAGTTAACAAGCAATATTAAAGTTAAAAGAGGAATATTAAGGAAAATAATTTTGGAAATATATGGGGATTATTTGTGGATTATGTATTTAAAAAAGCGAAGGGGTGTATACCATCACATAAATCTATGCAATTTTGGAAGAATGTTTTTTAAAAAATGTTATATAAAAATGTAGTAGCTGGTCCCAGGGGGGTGGGGTGCACTAGTTAGGTGAATTATGTTAGATTAATAATGTTAGTCATATGATTTATAAGTGATGTGTTTACATAAAAAACAATTAAAAAATTAAAAAAAAAGAAATGCAATAAATGAATAAATAGGTGAAAGCTGCTGAAATCCTCCTCATGGAGGGGAAGGAGCGAGTGTGTGAGGCTGAGGCTTTCCTAGACTCATTCTTGTCATGCTAAAGGATGGTTTAGAGTTATATGTGAACCTGCCCATGGTGTGGCCACCGATTAGGCAACCCATCCTTCTTTTTGACAGTCAGAACTCCTCAGGACTGGCCTATGACAAGCTGCTGACTTGGAAAAATCCAGGCAGTTCCCTTTCCCATAGCTAAGCCCCACCCCTCAGGAGAAATTAAACAACTATTTGCTGCCTCTAAATGGAACCAAAATCTGCCACCTGAAGTAGACTCGCTTTGCCTCATAGTAGGGCCAAGCCTAGAACCACTGAGTTCCCAATGGTTTTTTTTTATGATGGAGCAGTTAGGCCATAGACTCACCAAGGCCCTTTCCGCACCAGCCATTTCCCCCATGGCTGCCACTGCCTGCTCGTGGAGAGTCCGCATGATGCACAGGGCATCCCCCAAGCAGGCAGGGGCCAGCCCTCCATATTCTTGGGAGTTCAGGGAACGCTTTTATCCCGATTTGTTCCCTGCTCCGGGGAGGGCAGCAAGATGGGCGGCTGGTGTGGCCTTCCATCCCAGGTGCAGCCACGCTTACCCGCGAGTAAGCGCTGTCGCACCGATGGCCATGGAGCTGCACTGCGCAGCTCCGAGGCCATCAGGGGGGCAGCAAAATCTCCATCCCCAGGATGGTGGGGGGGAGAGGGGGGCGATCATGCGCCACGTTTTTTTTTTAAAAACTTACTTTTGCAGAGGAGCGCTTGTGAGCTGCTCAGCAGATAGTCAAAAAAAAAAAAAAAAAAGGCCGGCGTGACTTCCGACGGCTTGAGAGAAGGCCAGGCTGTTGTGTTGCGGTGCGGCCTCATCGCGCCAGATCCGGAAGTGCTCACTTCCGGGTTCAGCCGCTTCCAGCCCTCTCCGCCCCTATGGAGCAGAAAGGGCCCTTGTTCCTGTTTGGATAGCATTCGTTTTAGATAGCATTAGCAACTCCCACTGCCATGCAAGCACAAGAGCCCAGTTCTCCTCAAACTGCCAGTACTACAATTCAGGTTGTGACAAAGTACTGATGCAGCAGTTGATGCAAACTACCCAAAGGTCTTATCTGCCAGTGTATTGTTTCATCTATTAGGCTGTTCATTTTCCTGGAACCCAAACCGCAGACTGGTATATTACGACTTGATGGTAGCTGATGGAAGCTCTACTGCCTTGATCATGTGAGTTGTGCTCTTAATTGGTGTCTTCAAAATAAAATCTCCTTTCTTGCCTATGTTGGTCTAACCTTGCACATATCTGCTTGTCCCACCAGACTAGACGCAGTGCAGGGGAAAACTCCGATCTCTGCTAGCAACATTGAGTTCTGATGAGATCAATTCACGTTGACATTTCTGCAAATTCCCTTAGGTCCAGTGGACATAGCTGCATGGGAAACCTGATGATATCAGATGGTTGCATTGCAGCTACTTTATCACTATAGAGATATCTATGAATGGATCAAAGAACACATCAAGTAGTGAACGGGCAACTCAGAGGGGGAAAGTTTAAAGATCACAGTGGGTGCAATTTATAGAGATAGAGTTTATGGCTAATGTAACCAGAGGGAGCAAACATAAACAGCAAGAGCCCTCATAGCAATGGAAATATCACCCTCTAAGCACCACAGCAATTTCTAATTTCCCTCGACGTCTTTCTTCACCAAATTATAAGTGTTATTAAGTTAAACTATAATTAGTTAAGAAGTAAAGTCTAATGTTCTTGTGAGGATGTCTGGGGTTGTAATGTGATGTAAGGCAAACATTATCCAAACAGGCTGTTGGGACCCTTGTAAATCTTGGAGAGTTTATTAAACTAAACAATTGCAACACAACTTTTTATGTTGTTGATCCACTTCATGAACTTCTGGGCTCACAGAGATGGCCTACGAGAGGTGTGTAACAGGGTTGGACTTTTGTGTTACTTGTAGGGAAGTTGAGAAGTTGAGAAAAACATGAAATTTTGAACCAGGGAACCTTGTGGTCAGAGGACTGGGTCCCCTAGTAAGCATGTTGTAAGCATGCATGCTCAATTGTGTCTGTGCAGTCATGTGCATGATCAATCCTGAGAGTTCTTTAGGAACAGAAAGGAATAGGGGAATATATTTAATATTGGCCCCAGTGATTGGCAGGGAAAATGAAACATGTAGATTGCCCATGCCTTCTGTAAATTGTAGAAGGCTGGCATTCTGCTCTTGCCTTCTGCCTGGTCATGTCTTGATGGCACCACATTGGTGATGTGAGTCCTCAAACCCCAGAGTGGAGGAGCCACTCTGCTGCACCACCAGATGGGCACCGCTATGCCTTGGCACGTCCCTCCCCGGTTGAGTGCTTTCCAGCTCCCAGCATATATCTAAGAGGCACAGTCCCTCCCCGGTTCACCCCCTTTACCTTGGACCAGTTTTTTTTAAAACAAACCAACCTCAAGCCTTTTTGGCTTCAGGGGAGAAGTGAGCTGAATGTGTGTGTGTGTGCATGTGATTATACTTGGTGAAAGGGTTGCTCTCTCCGTGGATGTGGCTCACCCCGGAGGATTCATGGAGGCAGGGAGGCATCCCAGTGGCCATTCAGTTCACTGGCCTGCTCCCTCCCCTGTCCAGCCAATGGTGACCAATCAATGGAGACTTAACAATCGGGGTCGGCATCGCCTGGGGCACACCTCCAACACAGGTCCGGAGCAAGGCGACAGACGGCAGATGCCATCGTCGCCTTGCCACAATCTGAAAAAGTTAGGGTAAGTCCCTGACTTTTTAAATTCGGAGCTTCAGGGAAAAGCCCTAGGTTGGCTCCGCAATGGCTGCTGCATCATATAAATGAACTAGCGCCACTGCAGGTCCATGCTGGGGCTTTCCCCTCATCAAGACAGGCCCCCTGTCAATAGAGCCATACCTGCTTCTGGCTTCTTCACACCTTCCAGGTTAAGGTTTGGGTCCTCTTTTTTTCCTTTTGGTTTGGGTCCTGACAGTTGTCCCAGACTGATGCGGATTTAAAGTGAAAGACCTTAGAGCATGTAGAGCATCCTTTCCCAACATGACATCCTCCAGATGTGTTGGACTGCAACTCCCATAATTTCTTGGCTTGTAAAATGCTTTTTTTGTTTGTTTTTTTGTTGGCTTCCCATTAAGTAGATATTGAAAGACAAAATTTCCAAACATTCCCACTTACCCTTGAACTATCCCCCAAACAACCCCCACACCCAATCATTTCCAAGGAAAATGGCAGGGAATTATTTAGACATTGAGATCAGGATTTTGGAACTGAATTTTCAGCTGAAGTGCTAAAAGTAGCTTGACAGAGGATGTAGATTTCCATGTTCACCTCAGTGTTGATAAATGACTGTAGAGTGATTATGCTAATCCATGGACCCTGACTGACAATCAATCAAACGTCAGGGGCTCATGCTTCTTAATTACCATTTACATGTTGTTTTAGCAAAATTAGACATTCAGAACCAGTGTTTCGGGATGCATTAGTGCAAACCCTGTATTAGCATCACCATGGAGTGTGGGTGTTACTTTCACTGTATCTTTGCAATTTGATTGGATGTCAATTTCCCTTTCCATGTAATTTTATCATGCCGAGAGTGTACAACAGGGAAAAAAGAATGTTTATTTACTGATTGCTTGACATGAGTAGATATTTCTAGTATCCATTCACTGAGTAATATCAGTGATTACTTAGCAGAATGGATACTACAGAGATCTGCTCATGGCAAACAATTGAAAAATAAACATTTTCAGAGATTACTCAGAAGTACATTTGTTCACATTTATCCTTTACTACCTTTGGCTCTGTTTCTTTCCCCCCCTGTTGTTTTTACTACTCTCAAAACTTTGATTGTAAGATTCGTTATGTGTGGGGTGGAGTGCAGAGTACAGAACTGTTTGTTTATTTTTTATAAATATATTATCTAGCCTTTCTGCAAAAAAAGGGCACTCTGTGTGAAGTGCCACGTACATTGATGGAATTCTGTACACAAACAATAATCTGATTACTATCAAATAAACATCCATCCGCTTTAGATATTCTTTGCCTTTGTAAGCACATATTCTTCTGAGCATGAGAGTTAGATTTACACTTGAACAGGATATAAAATGAAAGAAAAAATATCCCTGGAAAAGTGAATGTACTTTTTACAAAAAGTTAATGTACTTCTGAGCACTTTCCATATAGTTCCTAGGCTGCTTCCTACTTAGACAGCAACCCTATGTCATGTGCTTCCAGAAATTTGACTGGGTTCCTCTTATTCTCTGAAGGATGAGGGGTGGTTGGGGGGGGTCAGGGTGGTTTTGGGGGGGATCAGGGCCCATACTGACATGCCTTTAATCATACGGCAAAGGCATTTCAAATTTAAGGTAGGAACATAGGATGCCGCCTTCTACTGGGTCAGACCCTTGGCCCATCTAGCCCAGTATTGTTGACACTGACTGGCAGCAGCTCTCCGGGGTTTCAGGCAAGATTCTTTCCTTGCCGTACATGGAGATGCTAAGGATTGAACCTGAGACCTCTGCATGCAAAGCAGACGCTCTATCATACTGAGCTATGGCTCCTCCCCATGAGCTAACTGGGTCGTGCTCTGATTACACCTCAATTATTTGTCTTTGCATGCCAATGCAAGCCAACATTTGGGATCTGTGCAGTAATACATAAAAAGCGTGCACATGTGTGTCTCCTCCAAGCAATGGTAAATTGATCTATGCAGGAAGGTCAAGCCACCCCCACAAGCACCATAGACAGATCATGGTCTTAGTGCCTCTTGGTAAAAGGGTGATGTTGTCTAATCATTTATTTATTTATTTATTACACGTATATCCCATCTTTTTCTCCATGGAGGTCAATGGGGCTGGATTTAGGAGCAGGAAGCCCAGGTGATTGTGTGGGATTCAACTTCAAGCTCACAGATTGTGCCTGTCATGGGCTAATTACTCAACTATCCTTTCAACACCTGAAACAAATAGTCAGAACGTAATGGCCATGCTGGATCAGACCAAGTGTCCATCTAGTCCAGCATTCTGTTCACACAATGGCCAACCAGCTGTTGACCAGGGATCCACAAGCAGGACATGGTGCAACAGCACCCTCCTACTCATGTCCCCCAGCAACTGGTGCATACAGGCTTACTGCCTCTGATCCTGGAGGCAGCGCACAGCCATCAGGGCTAGTAGCCATTGATAGAATTCTCCTCCAAGAATTTATCCAATCCCCTTACAAAGCCATCCAAGTTGGTGGCCAACACTACATCTTGTGGTAATGGGTTCCATAGTTTAACCATGTGCTGTGTGAAGAAGTTTTTCCTTTTATCTGTCCTGAATCTTCCATCAATCAGTTTCATGGGATGACCTCAGGTTCTAGTATTATGGAAGAGGGAGAAAAATGTACATCTCTATCAGGTCTGCCATTAGCCTCCTTTTTTCCAAGCTAAACAATCCCAATTGTTGTAACCTTCCCTCACTGGGGAGATGCTCCAGCCCCTTGATCATTTTAGTTGCCCTTTTCTGCACTTTTTCCAGTTCTACAAATATGGCAATAATAATTAATAATAATAATAATAATAATAATAATAATAATAATAGCAAATCTAAACAAGTTTTATATGACAGGGCTCAATCATTCATACAAACTGTGCATCAAAATCATGCAAATGCAATAAAAATCCACCAACCCACAATATATTCAAAGATTGAGCAAATGGAGGGGTGCACCAAAGATGATCTTTACCTGAAGGACAATTTGGTCTAAGGCTGGCCATGGAGATCAAGGTGGCATATATAGCATATCCAGGTAGTCTCCTCTCCAGTCATTTACCAAATTCAGAGCATCTTAATTCCAGCAAGGTTGCTGCATTATGTGCCCTCAGTCCATGCCCGAGAACCAGGAGCTAGCATTCTCCATAAACTGGCATAATGTCGTGAACACATTCCCTTCAGTATTCCAGAATCCCATACAAAATGTCCAGACTCAGAGTGAACATGGAGTGGTAGATAATATCTCATAGTGCCCAGACTTCATATCTTCTGACCACTGGTAAACCTACAGTCCTTACCTTCATGCTGATCTACCAATTCCTCCACAAATTATCCAGGTATTGCAATAAAACATAGGCCTGGTTCGGATGACACAACAACCCAGGGTATTTTTTTTAACCCTTGGGTTGTTGTGAACAAAATGGGTTTCTCAGGATTTTGATGAGTACCCCAAAATGTCAGAAAGTATCTCAGAGCTACGTGCAATCCTTAGCCGTTATTGTATATTCTTTACAGAAAGAATTGCAATATTTTAAATGAAAACCTCTGCAGTCCTTGAAAACCCTTCCACCCTCCCCTTGCAATTAAAAGCATTTTGTAGGAGTGGTGTTGTCGGATGTCAGGTGCTTCATAAACAATTCACTAGGCTGGCCTACTGAATTGTGAGTTGAAGGCTTGGCAATTGTTGTGAGAAAGACTGTCTCTGTTCGGTGCTTATCTGTAGCTGCTGGCCGAGGCCTTGACTATTCCTGAGAACAAAAGTATGTTTTGAAAAGGTTGGGGCTATCTTGCAAGATGTCTCTCACATAGTGTCATCATCAAGAGGAGGTTGAACTGTGCCACCCTGTTGGCACAGGAGTTTGGATTACAGGCCTGAAGCCCTGTCTGTCAAAGTAGCTTGGAATTAGCCAGCCTCCATCCTATATAGCTACGAGCAAAAGGGGGAGGCTCTTTGTTAGGAATCATCTGTTTGCTGTTCAAATGTTCTACGCTTGCCAAGAAACTCGTGTTTAGGATTCTATCTGGTTTGAAGATGTTGGATGCACTCTGTACATGTTCTGTTGCTATTTGGACTTGGAATTTCTAAGAACTATGCCATGAAAAGTGCTCTGTGGCTTTTCATAGATTTGGACTTGCAGATTACTGTTTTGGATTCGTGTTCTATAGCCTGTTTTTCCCTGCATGGAGCCAAAGTACGGGCACAGGGGAACTCGGAGGCTGATCGTTGCTGTTCTGGAATTGTGTGTGTGTGTGTGTGTGTGTGTGTGTGACCTGCGAGAGAGCCTTCCTCAGAGACAAAGCTATGAGCAGGGAAGGCTTCCTAGGTCGAAGAGGTTCATCCCCTGACATCTTGCTTACGCGATCAGCTCAGTGTTCCCTGACTGGCTGAGTTTCATTTGGTTCAAGATGATCTTGTCTACTGTCAGACCTCATGCACTCTTGTGCTAGGGTTTCTCCTCTGAGTTTCCCCGTGTTCCTCATGAGTCAGTGTGTGTGGCCACTCCTGACCTCAAGGGACTGGGGCTAACTCTAAATGTCTCCCCCTGAGTGAGTTGCTGTTCGCATTAAGCCGTTGTACCTGAAAGCTATCTGGTCCGTCTTCAGCTTCAAGTGTGTGTGTGTGCAGAAATGAAACCGTTATGCCTTGAATTCCGTGTGATTTTACAATAAAAGAAGTCTCACTGTTTTGGAGTGTGTCAGTTTGCCTAAAGTTTGTGAGCAGAAGCCTGGGGTGAGCTTGCGTCACAACAGGTGTTTCATTTGCATGCTCAAGAACCACAATTAAGGTTATGAATGGCCACATAAGCAAAAATGACATCCTCTTTAGTCTTTCAGTCCAAACATGAACATTGCAAGCTTAGCCTTGGCTGGATGCATTTAGATAACTCTGAGCAATAGATGACTCATTCCTCTTTATGTGTGAATTAGTGCTATTGAATCCCCATGATCTGTGCTCAAGACTTCTCTGGAAAGACTCACTAGCTTTCCATAAACATTCAATTTGTATATGTCTGTTTTGCAGTGGAAGCTGGTGGCTCTGATTTCGATGGGGCTGCGAATCCAAGCTAGGTTCAGCACCTTTAGAGTTCTGGTTGGTTCTGACTGAAGCCCAGAATGGATTCACCAAAATAGAAGCTACCAGCCTCTACTGATGTTATGCAGTCTTTGCAAGAGGGCTTGCAAAGTAAAAAGCTTTCCATTCTTTCAGAACATGCGACATTACATTTTACTACTTCATTCGGGAGAAAACCAAAGATGACTAGAGCTTTTTAATATTACATTTTTAGAGACAGACAGGAGCTGGAGGACAGTTTGGGCAGAAATCCAACCACTCACAGCATGATCAAATGTATCAGTATATGAGATGCCACTTTTAAGCACACTTACAAATAATAATCCATTTGTTCTCTTTTAACAAAGAACAACATCCCACCACAATAGATTGATAATCATTTAGATTCTCCTTCGGGCCAGTTCACACATGAATGTTCTGTTGTAATAGAGTTTTGGAGAAGTTCACTAGGGGGGAATCCACACAGTCCTTTGGAACGTTTTAAAAAGTATTTTAAAACGTTCCAAATAGGTGCGTTCTAAAACGTCTTAGGCCACATTACTGAGTACTGACGTTACAGGAGAACAGTATTCTGTCTTTAAAAGTGTGCGGTCACACGCTGTTCTGCCCTGTCTCTTCCTCTTTCGTTTTTCAATGAGTTTAGGGCAAGGCATTGTGGGGGTTGTAGTTCAGTTACACACTTCCTTCTTAGTTCCTCTGTCATTCCCTAGCAAGTATAGGGCTAAGAATTGTGGGTGTTGTAGTTCACTGGTCCACTTCCTCTTTCTTTCCCACCAATCAACTGCTAAGCATTTGGGCACCAGTAAAGGAAGTACTGCCCCCATGAATCACAAACGGTAAGGAAGGACACATTATTTTACTTAAAACGATTTATTAAAAGTGAAACCGTTGTATATAACTGAAGTGAGTTTTAAAAAACCTCAGATATACAACGTTATAGGGAGTGCGTCATGTGACCCAAAAAGTTTTCATAACCCTTATAAAACGTCAAAAACCTCATGTGTAAATCCGTCCTAGCTTTCACCAAAGCTTCTTATAAAGGAAATCCAAAAAGTTTATTTTTGGATGTAACACAACTGAGACCCAAACAGCTCCTAACTATATCTGCTCCCAACAGCCATCTGGACAACCACAAAGGGTTTCTTCTTCCGGCAGTGTTCTAGAAGGCTGACTGATGGACCGTCCTCCAAATACTAAATCTCAATATACCAACCGTACTGTTTTCATATTCTTTACCACATGTACATCATTTGATGACTCACCCGGTGTCAACTGTGTCTATTAATAAAAATATTGTGTTTGAGGTGAAATGAAAGATCTTCTGTGGTGTTTGACTAGTGTGATGACCCTTTCACACATGCAAGTAATCACTTGCTAGTTGTATTTGCTGAGTGATGAACAGGCCTTTATTTAATTGTGCTTCACGTCATGTGTGATGGCTTGGTCTGATTTAGCTTGGTAGGTCAAAAGTTGTGTAGGCCTCATCAAAAGCCAGTTTTATTTTTTTATTACATTTATATTCTACTTTCCTGTAAGGAATTTGAGGTGGTGTATGTAGTTTAGTCCCTCTCCATTTTATCCACACAACAACCTTGCAAGGTAGCTTAGTTTGAAAAATAGTGACTGATACAAGATTACCAAGCAAGCTTTGGGGCTGTATAGCGATTTGAACCCAAGTTCTCCCAGTCCTAGTTCAATAGTCTCCATTCTAGAGATGGGAATATGTTGTTGGGTTACAACTCCTATGATTCCTGACTATTGGCCATGCTGGCTTGGGCTGATGGGAGTTGCAATCCAACAACATCTTGAGGACTACATATTCCTCACAACTGTTTACATAACACCGACTCTCTCTTTGTTAAGGAATGAAGTTCCTTTCAGAAGCATTGCAAGTTTTTGTGCGTTCGAGGATCCATCAGCACAGCTGGCAGGGAATGGGGATGGAACTTCTAATCATATTTTAATGTGATTGGATTTTACTATTTTATTGGAGGGATATGTTTTTGTTGCTTACCCTTTGCCTTCAAAATGGGTGGGCTGTAACTGAATGATAGCATAAGACCTGAGGAATGGAAGAGCATATTATACAATATTTTAATAAACAAGAGGTCTCTCTCTACTCTTCCTCAGACTCAGAGTGACCCTGTTCAGACTGCATGCTAAGCCACGGTGGTTAAGCTAAACATTATGACTTAGTGTGTCGTGTGAACCATGAATTAGCATGTCATGTGAACCATTTGTAACCTTGATGGCTACATAACCATGGTTTAAATACATTCACGAACAATTTGCTGCAAAAGAGATAGTGGACCAAGCATGGCTTAGTGTGTTGTCTGAGCAGGTCCAGTATTACGCAAAGACTGTCTTGTCTTTAGGTCATGTAATTAGGCTGACCAGATAAAATCCAGGTCAGGGCTCATGTAACTTTAACAGTTGTAGAGCAAAGGGAATTTCAGCCAGTGTCATTTGTATGCAGTTAGTTCCTGGTGATATTCCCTCTTCATCACAACAGTTAAAGGTGCATGCACTATACTAGAGTGACCATATACAAAAGAAGGCAGGGCCCCTGCAACTTTAACTGTTGTGATGAAGAGGGAATTTCACCAGGAACTAATTGCATACAAATGACACTGGCTGAAATCCCCTTTTCTCTACAACTGTTAAAGTTACATGAGCCCTGACCTGGATTTTATCTGGTCACCCTAGTCATGTTTCCATATTCCCACTGCTAAAAATGTAGAGACTAACAGCACAATGGTTTCTCTTCCTGCCCATCTTCTCTCCCTTTGGTCTTTGTCTACCTGTATGAAACTAGGCTGAGAACCACATGCAACCTCCCCCAACCAGGTGCTCTCCAGATGTGTTGGACTACAGTTCCCATAGTTCCATGCTGGCTGGGAGTTAGGGAAGCTGCAGTCTAACGTATCTGGAGAGCACCAGGTTGGGGGAGGCTGATTTAGTGGGTATATCTTCTGTCTTGTAGTACAAAATATTGCCGGGAAGAGAGGATGAGGAACCATGGAAGTGCTGTTTGTCGCAGTAGTCGTATGGCTCCCATAACATCCAGTTCCAGCCTCAATACACAAATAGTCTGGGTTTATTTTAACTACCTTTTTGTTGACACCTTCTTCTAATGACTGGAAGAAGAGCTGAATTGGATTTTTATAGCAGGAATACACAGATGTCATAGTGACCATAGCAAATTAGTGTTCTCTAGCAACACTGCATGGGATGGATTTCACTCCTTCATTCATGTTGCACCATGGGAAGAAGATTTTAGAGGAGCGCTTAGAAGTTTACCAGATTACAGCAGTTCTTGGGAAAAGGAGAAAAAGAAAGGAGTGCACTTTTTTAATGGCTATTTTACAAAATTGTGTGGGCACTCCAGGATTCTAGAATTAATGAGTTTGCTTCAAATGTGCCCAATAAAGATTTTAAACTTAAAAGTATCCTTGTTTTTGAATTGCTAATGCCATCATTTGTTCTCCCTCAAATGCTTGTACGAAGAACAATTTTGGATCTATTCAAGGAAGAGCTAAATATTAATATTGCTTAAATTCAATGCTTATACAAATATGTAGTGCTACACACATCATTAAGATGGAATAAAATAGTCAGGCTTATTGTTTTTAAACCACAGAGAAAGAAAATGGCTTAGGAAAACACTAAGGTTGCACTCCTTACCTGAGAGCACACCAACTGAAGAAAGTGAGACTTACGTCTGAGTAAACCTTTTATTTATTTGGATTATTTGTTGGAGGTTCTTTAGCCAAAGCTCTTATAGCAGCTTAAAAGATAAAACCAGTAACATACAATAAATATAAAATGATGCACCAGAGCAGCAGAGCCAGATGAACATTCCTGGGGAAGGAATTCTAAAGAATGGGTGTCACAATTGAAGATATGTTTAGGTTGTATGTCAAGCATGGACAGATTTCAGGCTTGGGGGGGGGGGATCTACTTAGTTTTTTTTACCAGAACTCCAAACGACTTGAACCAGGTGAAAAATAGTGACTCAGGCAGGTGGAGATACTCACTTATCCTAGGAGAAATGGCTCCCATTTTTTAGAATGAAAATTTAGATTAAAGGCTCATCTATACCTGCAGCCCTTTGGGGTGTAGGGAGGGACAATCTCAGAGTTTTCCACTCCCGGGATCCTCCCTCAGGGGCCACATGCCAGCGAATTGTCCCAGAAGTAAAGAGGGATGTTACAAGACAACATTTTTTTAAAAAAAGATGAGACATTTGTGCAATTGCACAGGTGCGATCCTGCATGAAGGTACATTTTTTAAAAAAAATAAGGAACACAACAAACTCAGCGCTGGAAGATGCCGAGTGCGATCCCAAAGATGGCAAAAATGCTCACCCCTGATGCCCACGGACTCCCCCTGCACAGCTCCATGTCCGTTTCCTGAGCCCTGCTACTCGTGGGGAACAGGGAAGACCCCGGGAGGGAGAGACAAACTGCCCGTGGAGCTCGGGATGGTCCCAAGATGGTGGGAAAAACCGGGGGGGGGGGGAAGAGTCCCAGCTATCCTGGGAGAACTGAATGCTTGTTCCTGATTTACCCCGGGATCAGCTGTGCATCATTTGGATGTGCAGGGATGACCTCGTGACCACCCTAGGATAAATGGCAGGTGTAGACATGGCCTGAGAGGGATTGACCTGTGGAGGTCTACCCCAGTTGCGAATGTACATGGATTCAGCTGTATCACTTCTTCCCCTAGGAACATGCTCTTTCAACTAACTTAAATGTCATTGCTACTTATAGGAAAAACCCAGCATGGTCTGCATGATTATTTGTGACTTAAGAGGATTGATCTGGGTCATCCTTGCCTTAGTGATTGCATTAGCACATTTCTGTTCAAATAGTTTATCCCATCCTTCCTCAGCCTGGTGCTCTTCAGAAATTTGGGACTTCAACAGTGGAGGTCGGTGGCTCCGATGTCAGTGGGGTGGTGAATCCGCTCTGGGTTTCAGTCAGAACTCTAAAGGAGGTATCCTTTAGAGTTCTGACTGAAACTCAGAGCAGATTTACCACCCCACTAACATCGGAACCATCAGCCTCCACTGAAATAGTTTATTATTATTATTATTATCATCATCATCATCATCATCATATCTCACATTTTTTCCTCTTGCAAGGAACCCAAGGTGGCTTATATGATTGTCTTCCTCATCTCCATTTTGTCCTCACAACAACCCTGTGACGTGGTTAGGCTGAGTATCAACAACTGGCCCAAAGTCACCCAGTGAGCTTCATGGCCAAGTGGAGACTAGAAACTGGATTTCCCGAGTCTCAGTCCAACACTCTAACCATATTGACTTCAACTTGCATTAGCTCTTGCCAGCATGGCCGATGTTCAGGAATACTGGGAGTTGTAATCCAAAACATTTGGAAGGTGCTGCGTTGGGGAATGCTGGCTGATTCAGATAGATGAGTAAAAATATACATCCACCAAATACATTTCAAGAATAGCCTGCAAGTGAATTCAAAGCATCTTCAGAGAATAGGTCAATAAATACCACTTTGTTGATGACTGGCAGCTACAAGAATCAATTAAAATTCAAAAGGGGGAAAAGAAATGAAGAAAAAGTGGGAAAAAACAATATCACAAAGAATGCAAAAGGGAATCTAAGAGAAAGGAGAGAGTCGGGTTTCTATAGGTTTCAACAGAACATTATTGATTCAGCTTTTTGTGTATTTTGTTCTGTGGTGCATGTATGCCTACAGAGACAGAGCGTAGGACTTGGATAACTTCTTATTTGTTAGTTTGTGTTTTCAGTAACTTTTGTTTAGAGGCAGCATTGGCAGCTGAATAGAAAGCTCTCTCCATTTTCTGCTGCAGGGGAATGTGCCAAATGCATTGTCAACCCAGAGGCAAGCAACGTAGGCATTTAAATAGCAGACTCTATAGGCTTTCAATGCAGAGGCGGAGGTCCTCATACATTTGCACAGTGCGGACTGCATTTTAATCAAGGGATTGAGTCATAGGCGCCTCCCACTCCCCATTCACAATTGTCAATATGATACTGTGAAATCTCCCAGTTGTATAGCATCCCTTGGTAACAGACATTTCTTTATATATCGAGAGTCTGTCATTTATTCTGCTGCAATTTTGAATACTTGTTAACAGCTAGAAGCAAGGACAGGGGACATGTCAAAATATGCCCAGTACATTTCCATGGCCCAATAATAAAAGCATCACTCTTCCAGAATTTCTATTCTAAAAAGCCCTGAGTCATATTAACTATAAACACATATAATGAACATACACAGGACATTTCTGTTTATTTTTCTGAACATTTGAGATTTTGGAATGTGTTGTCATCTCTTTTTCATCTTCATCAGTTGATGTTGTGGATGTGCTAGATCAGTGCCTGGCTGTGACAATGGACTGGATGAGGACTAATAAAATGAAACTCAATCCAGACAAGACTGAGATGCTTTAAGTGGGTGGTTCTTCTGACCGGATGGAAGGTGCTCAACCTCTTCTGGATGGGGTTGTACTTAGGCTGACCATCTGAAAAGGAGGACAGGGCTCCTGTAACTTTAACAGTTGTAGAGAAAAGGGAATTTCAGCCAGTGTCATTTGTATGCAATTAGTTCCTGGTGAAATTCCCTCTTCATCACAACAGTTCAAGGTGCAGGGGCCCTGCCTTCTTTTGTATATGGTCACTCTAGTATAGTGCCTGCAACTTTAATTGTTGTAATGAAGAGGAGATTTCACCAGGAACTAATTGCATACAAATGACACTGGCTGAAATTCCCTTTTCTCTACAACTGTTAAGGTTACAGGAGCCCTGTCCTCCTTTTCAGATGGTCAGCCTAGTTGTACTCCCCCTGCAGGAGGAGATTCGTAGCTTGGGGTCCTTCAGAGCCAACTTTGTCACTTGAGGCTCAGGTGGTCTCAGAGGCATGGAGTGCCTTTTACCATCTTCAGTTGCTGGCCCAGCTATGCCCCTATATGGCTTTAGTTGTCTATGCTCTGATAACCTCCAAGTTAGATTACTGCAATACACTCTGTGTGGAGCTGCCTTTGAAGATGGTTCAGAAACTGAAGTTTGTGCAAAATGTGATGACCAGATTGATAAAAGGGACTAGAAAGTCTAAACATATAAGACCAACTCTGGCCCACTTGCACTGGCTGCCTTCTGAGCTTG
Organism: Anniella stebbinsi; assembly: GCA_029215795.1. Taxonomy (NCBI): domain Eukaryota; kingdom Metazoa; phylum Chordata; class Lepidosauria; order Squamata; family Anniellidae; genus Anniella; species Anniella stebbinsi. The sequence goes on from JARDYH010000004.1 coordinate 208,480,096, forward strand.
ATTCAAGGTACTGATTTTAATCTAGAAAGTCTTTCATGGCTTGGGATCACAACATCTGATGAAGAGTCTTTCCTGACATGAATATACGAATACTGTACGCTCAACATCTAAGGTCCTCCTCTGGGATGCCTCTTCTGAGGGAGGCTCTAAAGGCAGCATCAAGGGAGAGGGCCTTCTCAGTGGTGGCCCCCAATTGTGAAATGCTCTCTCTGAGAAGGCCTACTGGTGCCAGCCCTGCTGGGATTTGTAAGACCTGTTCTGACTAAACATGCAAAAGATTTCCTGGGTTCAGTCCAAAAGGGTGTTTTACTGACAGCTCTTTGACTTTAATTTGTCTGTCTTAATATTATATTGTTTTTCACTGCAATGTTATTGGTATTTCTTTTTTCTTTTCATTGCAACTTACTTTAAGAATAGTTAAAGAGCGGGCTATAAAAGAACAAATAATGATAAATAACAATAAAAGAAGGCTGTAAAGCATATTCTGGAATTCTGTTATATAGAATTATTTTTATATAATATTGAGAGTTAATTACATTTTATCATAGATTTGCCAGTCTATTGAGGGGGCTATCTGGGATGAAATGTAGCTGCTAAACTGTGCCCGAGAGAAGGCTTAATTCCCGAATACCGGGATTATGGATTAGGGCAGTTTTCTTCAACCTGGTTCCCTCTAGATGTTTTATACTTCAGTACTCATCAGCTTCATCCAGCATGACCAATGACCAGGCACACTGAGAGTAGTAGTCCAAAACATCAGGGTACCAGGTTGGGGTAGGTAGGATTAAGCTGCTTGAATTGATGAGATGGCTTGGCTGCAAAGGCTTTATAATGCCGGGTGTGCTCTGATTGGCTTGTAGAGTCAGCAGATTCTCTAAACAGTAATTTAGAGGGTATCCTTTTCCCTAAAGCCTAGACAGGCTAGTCTCCTAATAATCTGGAATGGTGGAGGCCCTGGTTCGATATCCCTTGGTGTCTTCACCAAGGAAATGGAACAGAACATCGCAATGTACAGAATTGTCACACCGCTAATCCTGTTTCTAGTATAACACTAGAAGGTTTGTGGTGTTATAAGTGGAGAAAAAAATAGTAATATACTAAAAGAAGAGATCCCTTTTGCTCTGCAGGAAAAAAAAAACACCCTCCTTTTTCCTTGCACTCAGCAATAAAATAGCATTTCAAGCCTCTACCATAGCAAAAAAGAAATCAATACTGTCAGATTCGCTTATGAGCTTCTGCCCTATTTTTTCTTCTTTAGCAGACTTCTTCATGCGGCCAGAATGAACTTGTTTGTGGTGAACAGGTCATACACCATTTCCCATTAGCAGACACTGCTGGCTTGTTGGGGGCGGGGGGAAAGAAAAGAAACCAACACAGTTTATTATGCAAGACTATCAGCTTTTGTTCATTGCAAATGGTGATGCTAGTTTCATTATTTGTGCATTTAATACGAGTAGGAAAAAGAAAGACTGATGATGATGAAACACCAGGCTCCTTCCCCCAAATGGACATACTCACTTATTCCAGAAGCAGCAAGAGGGTGAAAGCTGGGGAAAACACTCCTAGCTTGGTAGCCCTTGCGTTGAAGGTCTAATGTGAGGTCATGAGTTCTAAGATTCTATAGAGCCGTGGTTCCTTTTCAAGACGTGAGGTCTGGGAAGACCTAAGCTTCCATTCTCTCCCAACGAGTGTATTAGTTGGATCAGAGGTACTGACACATCAGTATAACATTGAGGGACTGCCATTTTTCCTATTTACTGGTCCCTTGAGAAGCAGTGGGGAGAGTTTCTAGACTACAGATTCCTCCATCTTCGGTTCATCTCCATCTTTAATGCCGAAGGGCCCACCCCTGGTAGACTTGCCAATATGGGCAGAAGATGGCAAGCAACCAGCAGGGAAGTCTTGCTCCAAAGGGCAGGTGTTATCAAAGGCTGAAGAGGTTGCATCTGAGATGTCCCAACAATGTCACTGAGTCTAAGGAGAAATGCTATGAAACCCACAAGAATGCAAGAGTCAGGGTAGTATGGGGCTCCTGACCCATCAGCTGGGGAATTTCCTACCTAGGAAGATCCTACACCTCCTTCTGAGAACCACATATAATCTTACATTTGGGGCAGAAATTAGTGTTCAGGGCAATCAGAAACAACCAAGGGAGTGGGCTTTCCTGATCTTATGTCTCGCCTCTTTAAGTGTAAGTATACTAGGCTCCCCTCCGTATTCCGTGGGGCTGTGGATTGAGATGGCTCAGCTGACCAACACACTGAGCTAAACGCAGGGGGACCTGGAGCTGGTTGGTCTACTTCCCGGGTGGGGAACGTGTAGCCTTCCATATGTTGTTGGATTGCAACTCTCTTAATCCCCAGCTAGCATAACCAATGATAAGGGATCATGCAAGTGGCAGCCCAACACATCCAGAGGGTCACACATTCCCCATCCCTGGTCTATTGTCTCTCCATTTGCCCAGGAATATACCCTTGGGCCATTGCAGTTTGTGAAATCTTTTCTCAATGTCCTGGGTATTTGAAAAATAATATCTTTTTATGCATTTGATTTCCTTGTGCCCTTCTCATGGGTATTTTTAGGGCGACCATATGAAAAGGAGGACAGGGCTCTTGTATCTTTTACAGTTGTATTGAAAAGGGAATTTCAGCAAGTGTCATTCGTATGCATGCAGCACCTGGTAAAATTCCCTCTTCATCACAACAGTTAAAGCTGCAGGAGCCCTGCCTTCTTTTGTATGTGGTCACTCTAGTATAGCTCCTGCAGCTTTAACTGTTGTGATGAAGAGGGAATTTTACCAGGTGTTGCATGCATACAAATGACACCTGCTGAAATTCCCTTTTCAATACAACTACTAAAGATACAGGAACCCTGTCCTACTTCCCATATGGTCACCCTAGTACTTTAAAAGTACAATGTCCTTCTCTCTGTTTTCCTTTGATCTGAGAGCAAGAATGGGAACCACTAGGTTATCCATCTGGATCATAATTATGCTTGAAGTGTTTCTGCAAGCGTAAATGGGATATGTTATAAAAATGCTATTTAATTAGGACTGTAAGCACAAGGATAATTAAGGTAAACCAAGACTTCTGTTGGGGAATGCATTAGTTATATTAGTACTAATTTGAGGCTGATTGGTTGGAAAAGAAATATATTACATGAAATAATGTCACAGAACTTGAAAATGTTCATGATTTAATTAAAAACAGGCCCAGGCTTCATTTAATTCCTGCATACGAACAGCCGTTCTTGTTACAGCTTGCAATGATTTACGGATCCCCCTCCGACATTATACTATCTTAATAAGTCAGCCTCACTTTAAAGCAATCTAAATGAGGGTTGCAGATATTAAACGACATCTTAGGCACACTGGCATTACTGCAAAGAAACAGGAGGAAGTTAATTGCTCTGAGTATTGATTGAAACAATGGGAATAGACACCACCTAGTGCTGTGTTCGTAGTATTGAAATGAACTATTTCCGCTGCACTTTATTCAAAGGCTACATTAGAGGAATGGCTAGGATTTTGACCCCCACTAAAGGTAACTAATTGGCAATCTTCCTACTACATTTATGGGGATAATCTTACTTGAATAATTGCTGCTTTATTACCAATGTGAAAGCCAGCATGGTGCAATAGTTAGAGCAGCCTTCCCCAACTTGGTGCGCTCCAATTGTTTTGGACTACAAATCTCATGATCGCTAACCAGAGCTGTCTAAAGCATCTGGAGGGCATCAGGTTGGGGCAAGGCTGTTTTAAAGAGATCAGGACTGGTAAGATCCAACTTCAAACCCCTATTAAGCACATTGGGCCAGTAACTATATTCCAGCCAAGCCTATCTCAGAGTTGTTGTGATAATAATATGGTGGGGGGAGAAAAACATGGTTGCTATGTTGAGCCACTTAGAGGAAATGTATAATATAAATATAATAAATAAAATTGCTTTTTGATCAAACCTGCACAGGTTTCTGAGCCACCAAACCATGCATTTATTTATTATTTATTTTTAAAAATTTCTTGGCCGATTTTCAGGGCAGAAGCCTTCACAAGGCAGCTTACAACAATAAAATACAAAAAAAACTCAGTTAAAAAAAATAAAAGCCATAAAAACATAAACACAATGAAATACCAATTAAAATAATAAATCCCAACAACAAACCGAGCAACAATTATGGCAATAGCAGCAACAATAGTACTCATCATGAGAAGGCCATGGTAAAATAATGTTTTCAAAGCTTCCTTAAAAGCCTGCAAGGATGGTGCATGGCGGGCCTCCAATGGAAGTTTGTTCCAAAGGTGTGGAGCCACTGCAGGAAAGACCCTCTCCTGTGTCATCACCCACCTAATTGCTCTCATGGGTGGGCAAATGAGAAGGACCTCTCTTTCTGATCTTAAAGTACATCAAACCATGTACTGTGATCTGCAAGATGCTCATCAACCCTGCAACCTGATTTTGCAGTCCTAAGAAGGCAGTAAAAACAGAATGGGCTGTGAAATGTGATTGGTAGACTGTGCTTTTAAAATTTCAGGGCTGTGGTGGATAGCTTGATGAAAGTGTTGACCCAGGAACTCTCCAAACTGGGAGACTGGATATCAAAGTGATTCAATGTAAGCAAGTGTAAAATGATGCACCTTGGGGCAAAAACTCCTGACTTTGTGTATATGCTGATGGGCTCTGAGCTAGCAGTGACTGACCAGGAAAGAGATCTTGGAGTTGTGATGGACAGCTCAATGAAAATGTCAACACAGTGTGCAGCTGCTCTGTTAGGTATGATTAGAAAAGGAATTGAAAAATAAAACTGCCAATTTCATAATGTCCTTATACAAATCTAGGATGCAGCCATACTTGGAATATTGTATATAGTTCTGGTCACTGCACCTAAGAAAGGATATTGTAGTGTTGGAAGAAGTGCAGAAAAGAGCAACTAAAATGATCAAGGGGCTGGAAGAGCTCTCTTCTGAAGAAAAGTTACAGCAGCAGCTAGGATTGTTTAACTTAGAAAAAAGGCAAGTAAGGGGAGACATGATAGAAGTGTACAAAATTATGCATGGCATCGAGACAGTGGATAGGGAGATGCTTTTTCCCTCTGTCATAATACTAGAACTCGGGGTCATCCCATGAAGATGATTGGTGGGAGATTAAGGATGATAAAAGCAGGTACTTCTTCACACAGCACATAGTCGAACTATGGAATTCACTTCCACAAGATGTATCAATGACCACCAATTTGGGTGGCTTTAAAAGGGGAGTAGACAAATGGAGGATACGACTCTCAGTGGCTACTAGTCCTGATGGCTATATATTACCTCCAGTAATGGAGACAGCATGCTTCTGTATACCAGATCCTGGGGAACATGAGTGGAAAGGTGATACTGAACTTCTGTCCTAGTTATGGGCTAACCACAGGCAGCTGGTTAGTCAATGCTGGACTAGATAGGCCTTTGGTCTTATTCAGCTAGTTCTTCTTAAGTTCTTATCCATTTGGGAAAACATCTTTGAAAAGAACAACAAAGGTTTCTATGGATGATCAAATGTATATACTGCTTATGGGAGTATGACAAAGGTTTAATTAAACAAACAAACAAACAAACAAACAGGATATTCTAAGACAAACACAGGTAGCAAACTCCTCTGACATTCCAAAAGACACACACAACTACAACAAGCCAGACACAGAGAAGAAACATATGTAAACAATAATAAATGAAACTAGATAGAAGTGGACAGACTTCACATTGTGAAATGTGCAAACCAAGAGAAGCTTGCTAGGACAGTATCTGCCAATTACATTTTGGCAGACTCAATCATAATAGCATATTCCGCTATTGTACTTTGTTGTAGCAGTTCATGATCTGAAGTTTTATAGTCATATATATATATTCAGCAATTTTGTTGGGAGAAGCCATTGGTTTCTTTAAACAAAGAAGTGCTTGGGTACTTAACAAGTAAATTCTAACCACAAACGTTCAAAGTATGAGGGGGAAATCCCTCAATTATAACATCACTAAGACTCAATTTTAAGGGATCGCTGCTTGATAGAGGGCTCTGTAAACTATTCATGGGCTAAGATGATGGAGAAGTAACACAGGTCGGTACATGGGGTAACCAGGTGGCAACATGATTTGCTGGTGCCATGAAGCTAATCCCCATCCCACAGTCTATGTATGCCCTTTCTCTAATCGTATGACTCCTGGAAAGGGGTAAGGTGGTAGGTAGGTACTGAGAACCAGTGCAACGTACTGAATATAATTCTGGATGATGGAGTGCAATGTAGTGGTCTGCTGGTGAAGGCTTTTTTTATTGGGTCCGTTGCTCTTTACTCCTTTTATTACATTTTAATTCACTTATTTTAATATTGTTTTAATTCAGTTTTTAATTCTTGTTAGCTGGCTTGAGCACTATTTTTTGATGAAAGTCTAAATATTAAATAAGTAAATAAAATACTGGATAGATTACTGGCTAGTATGCATTTAATTGTCCCTGCCATTCCAGGGGTGGGTAGCTCCCAGAAGCCCTTGGCAATATGGCCAGTGGTCTTGAATGCTAGGAGTTGGAAGTCCCAAAAATGTGAAGATCTACTTTCTGTCCACCCCAGCTCTATACTCTTTAGTACATTGCATTCCATCATCCAATGCTTTATACTGAGATGAAATGAGATAAGCCTTTGTATGCTACTTTGCTCTCGTTAGAAGAGGGTGGTATACAAATCTAAGAAAGAAAGAAAGAATTTCTTACATTTTTTTTACATCTATTAATACATTCACACTTATGGGCTGACAGTAGAAAGATTTTCTTCACACAGAGCCTTCCTGAATGCTGAACTTATTTGAGATTGGAAGGATTTTTAACTTCTGCTCACTTTTGTTTCACCTTAACTCTAGCATGTGCTTTGGCTTGCTTGTGTGAGTCACCTTGAGCCTTGCTTGGCGTGTTAGCTGTGCACCTTCTGTTTGCGGCAATTTGTGAAATCAACTCCTTAGATCAGGGATTACCTAGATCAGGTATAGACAATTTTAGTTCCATATGTTTCTGACTACAACTCCCATAAACCTCAGCCAGGATGACCAATAGATAGGGATTATAGGAGCTGTAGCCGAAAACATCTGGAGGGCACCAGGTTGCCTACCCTTGGCTCAGCCCTATCTGTAGGAGGAGCTAGATGAAGGCTGAGCCCCCTTCCCCCCATGTTTACTCCCTTATTAAAAATATAGGACCTATGCCAGGAAGAAAAAATGTGTCACCCTTAGCTATGCTTTTAATGCTGCAATCCAATTCCCGTCTTACGTAAAAAGGGGGCTCCCCAATGAATATGTGTAAGATTGGGGTATATTATTATTAATTTATATAGCACCATCAATGTACATGGTGTTGTACAAAGTAAAACCATAAAACAGCAACGCCCTGCCACATAGGCTTACGTTCTGATAAAATCACAATAAAACAATAAAAGAAAGGGAATGCACCAAACAGACACAGGGGACAATAAAATTAACAGTATAAAAGTAAGATCAAAATCAAGTTCTAAAAGCTTTAGAAAAAATAAGTTTTAAATCGGTTTTAAAGACTGTAATTGAACTTGTGGTCCGCAAACGCTGTGGAAGAGAATTCCAGGCATAGGGGGCAGCTGGACGAAGCCATGAAGTTAAAATGCAAATATAGAGGAGACGAAAACACACACAGGTAAAATCAAAAACAGCACATGAACCCAACTTCATATTTTGATAATTGCAATGCCCTATAACGAATTCATTATACAGCTTTGCGGGTTGTGGGGAGAGGGCTGTTTTAAAAGGCGGGTATGAAGGAATAAAGTGATACAATGTCCCAAACGAGCTGTTTCATTTTGTCCTCAGGAGAAGTGCATCATTCTAATCCTGTCAATAGGCTTTAAATGTAGCTAAGGGGGTGGGTGGGTAGTAAAGCCAGTTTCTTGCCCACGAATAAAGCAGTAAGGAGGAGGGAGAATGAAGAATCAGATTTAGGCCTCCGGCTCTCTCGAGTAACTGCAAGAAGTAGTCCGGGGCGGGGCAGCCTTTTCTGGCAGGCCTGGGCGGCGTGTTGGGCCCTCGGTAGCCATGGCGACGGGAGAGCCTGCTAAAGTAAGCGGGCGGCATGTACGACCGGGCTCCCCGCACCTTCAGCGTGACTGTAGGCTGCACTAACTCCCGGCTGGGCCCCGGCTGCTATGAGTTGCCTTCTAGGACGAGTCAACTCCGAGGTGAGGGCCGGAGGGAAGAAGGACTGCGAGGGGGAAGGTTGCCCAGCTCCTACTTCCCTCACCCTGGCTGCCCCATGTTGTGGCTATTGGAGTTGGTGAGGCGAACCCCACATTTCTACCCCATAGCCCCATCCGGGTTCTTTGTGTGTTTGGGCCTTGGGTATCATAAGGGGTGACTTCTGTGGTGTTCCACCGTCGAATACGATCTTCTGTAGGTGTGTGCCTGTGCGCGTGCGTCTGCTTGTTCGCTGTGGGAAGTTCTGCAAGGCAGGCTTCCTCAGGTAGATCCAAAGCATGTTTAGGGTGCAATCCTATGCATGTTTAGACAGAAACAGTCCTGCAATTCCCAGCATACTTGGGCATGCTGGAAGTCGCAGGACATTTTTCAGTGGAGGCTGGTAACTCCGATTTCGGTGGGGCTGTGGATCCATTCCAGCCAGAACTCTAGAGGAGCTATCCAGAATGCTGAACCCTAATACTCCAAATGTGTTCAGCACCTTGGAGAGCTCCTTTAGCATTCTGGCTGGTTCTGACTAAAACCTAGAATGGATCCACAGCCTCACCGCAATCAGAGCCACCAGCCTCCACTGACTCTTCCCACCTAAATATGCACAGGATTGCACATTTAATCAGAAACAAATCCAGTTGAGTTAAATGGGGCTTATTCCCATGAAAGTTGTAATAAGAATTGTGGTCCAGCAGCTCAATCCTGTGAATATGTTTACTCAAATTAATTAGCATTGGATTCATGAGGGTTTATTTCCAAGGTAGTGCCTAAGCCTTTGAAGTTTTTATGGAAAGATAAGGACAGGTGTTGTTATTGTGGGGTTGTTGTTGTTGTTTTATATAGGCATTTATGCTGCAATCTGTTTTCACCTAGATTTGTCATCCCCCCACCCTGCCAACATTTATTAATTCATTTCAAATTAACTTTTACTGCCAAGTAAGTATGCATAAGTTTAGTTTGCACCCTTATGCTTGATTCTTGTGTATGTTTGCTCAGAAGTATGTCATTGGGATTTATTTACATTATTAAGTTCCACCACGAAGGAAGAGAGAAATATATAGGAAGAGCCACTACACATGTACAGTTGCTTTAAAAAGAAATAACCACTATTTCTTGGTGTTAAGCTGTTAATGATGTACACACAAACAACATTGATGCTTATGCACTGGACCACACCTGTACACTGAACCACGAAGGATGGCTTTGAATACACTACCAGAAAGTTCTGAAAAAGGTCATAAAGAAAAAAAAGGGGAGAGCACTAACTTCCATATTGATATATGGCCAGTTTTCATCTGTAGACTCATGTATTTGTGCTTAGGTGAATCCAGCATGTTGTAGGTTTGCTTCAGAATGGGAACTGGCAGTAAATTGCATCCATGCTTATTCAGAAATAAATCCCTTGAGTTCAATACTATGGCCAGATCTACACCAAGCAGAATATAACGGTATATAACGGTATTCCAGACTGTGGAATAGCCTGCCAGGAGAGATTCGACAACTTAACAGTCTTCTTGAATTTAAGAGAGCCGTGAAAACTGATCTCTTCCGGCAGGCCTACCTAGTTGAATTTTAAGATGTTTTTAATAATGTATTAGTTTTATTTGTCTTAATGTTTTATCTATTTTATGGTTTTTGTATTTATATTTATTGTTGTTCCCTGCCTCGATCCAGAGGGAAAGGCAGGAAATAAATAAATAAATAAATTATTATTATTATTATTATTATTATAATAAAAGTGGTATATAAAAGGCTGAAGCCACAGTACTGCACTGACAACTGTTGTGGCCCAGTGACACATATCATATACCGCTGTATCCTGCTTGGTGTCGCTCCTGCATTTTATATACCACTTTCATACCGCTATATCCTGCTTGGTGTAGATCTGGCCTATGTATACTTACAGTGGTATGAATGGCTAATTCTGTGGGACTCCAGTAAGCATGCATAGAATTGCAGACTTACACTACATGGCTGGCTGGGGAATGCTGGGAGTTGTAGGACCTTTTCTGTCTAAACATACATAGCATTGCCCCTAAATCACTTTATCTGTCCTGTTTGCATCCTATTCTACCTCTGTTCCTATGCTCATTGATTTGGGAGTTAGCCTCATTCTACACAGTGGGATTTACTTCTAAGTAAACATATTTAGGATTGGGTTGCTAGTTGGTGATGTAAAACGGAACCTGAGTCATAAGTTGGTTAGCCTGTAGTTTAATGCAATGTAGGTTGTATTTGGCACATGATGTAATAATAATAATAATAATAATAATAATAATAAATATTTATTTATAACCCGCCTCTCCCTCCGGATCGAGGCGGGGAACAACAATAAATATAAAATACAAAGACCACAAACTAGATGAGATATTAAAAACAAATACTGCATTTTTCCCACTAACCTTAATGATAGTTTGCAAACAGAGGTGTTTTCATAATCTGCAGTGTGCATAAAGCAAATTTAGCTTTTGCATTCTTTCCTCGTTTGAAAGGTATGAAACTTGTACACAAATTATTCTTGCCACACTGCTAAAGGTGGAGAAATGTTCTAAACGGGGAAATGAAACCTCACAATGGAATTAAATCAGGAAAGACTTTTAAGAGGAACTGGTGCATGGATCACAGCTGGTGTCATGCTGGTGCCTCTAGTTCAAAAGAGGTTCTGAGATGCTGCTGTAATAAAAATTAATATATAATAAGAACAAATACAGCTACGCTTTAACCATTGTTTGAGCCGCTGCTTCTCAGGTTTGTCCTTTCTTAACACAATTTGCTCAGTCTAGCAGCATGGGGATATGGGAAGTAATATCCACAAGAATTCTATTTAAACCGATCAGATGCCAGTGGTGTTTAAATAAGATATAGGAAAATCCAGTTTCCCTGCTGTTATTATTGGAACTTAAGAACTCTGCTCTTTACAACTCCTGGCTTTATAGAAAAAAGTAATAACGTAGACCAAAATAATAGTAATAAAAGAAAAGTCTACAGCTGCAGTTTATTACAGAAATGTTGTTTCTATAGGCATATTATGCATGGTTACATAGCCAGAGAAGAAGCTCATGTTTGAAAGTTAACCCATGTGCTTGACAGGCAACTGGGCATTAGATATCAGTGGACCAATTTAAAAGCAGCATGTTCCTAGCAATCCTTTTCCCATCCCCAGGGTATCTGTATGGCTTTGCTGTTTAGGAAGAGAAGCATTGATACATTCTCAGTGTGAGATAACGATCCAGGTCTTGAGTTTTTAAGGCTTGGCACTCTGTGCTACTATTTACACATGTGTGGCATTTACATTTTCTTTGAACCAGATCAGAATGGCAGCCCTTTAAATGTACTGTATATCCCCAGCTGTACACAAGTGCGAGTTTAATGGTCCTATACATTGGATTAAATATATAAGGCTATCTCAGTGTGGGTTATAACAGACATCGGCAAATGTTTTCCTTCGTATATGTTTATTCCTTATGTGAAAATGTCCTGCCTGCAAAAGGAGGGCACCAAGTATGTTTGTGGGTTAAATCATTAATATTTGGTGCAGTTTATCTTAAAATTTGGGTAGCCTGAACCTTCCAATCCACATGCATTTGCTCAGAAAACCAAGGCGGCATTGGGAAACATTGAGGCAATTTAGCCTTCTGCTTTCTGTCACCCCCCGCCCCCTTAAACTAGAATGCTTTCTTTAAGGAAGCCAACCGGGCCCCATCATTGAATTGGTTCACTGATATGGAAAGACCTGGCTCTTGAGGGGAGTCTTTAGCAATCAGAAATTGGATTTCTAGTGAATTTGCTACAAGTTTTCTTGATTTTTCCAGTAGCTATTGCTTGTTGCTTGTTTTTAATGATGTATTGGTTTTATTTGTTTTTAATATCTCATCTATTTTGTGGTCTTTGTGTTTTATATTTATTGTTGTTCCCTGCCTCGATCCGGAGGAGAGGTGGGTTATAAATAATAATAATTATAATTATCATCATCATGGTTCTATAGTTTTATTTGTTTCTGATTTCATATTGATAGCTAACTTGGATCTCTTAAGAGAAGGATGGGGGTGGGATATAAGCCTTTTGATAAAGAAATACTGAGATTTTTTTTAACATGGTTACTGAAAGTTGACTTTAATCATGGTTTTAATAGTAACAGTACAATTCCAATGTCACCCATCCCAATCCATATCCATTCTTTTTAGCTTTTAATTCAACAAAAGGATATGGGGAGACTATCACTGAATCAAGAATCTGTTGTAGTGAAAGAGGAGGAGGAAGGCCATGCTATGGACAAAGATTCTCTTTTATCAGAATGATCAGGTTCATAAAATAGTGTACTTCAAAAGCACATACCTTGGTGCAAATCATTAGACAACATTGGCTCAGTTCGGACGACACATTAATCAACGGAGGAGGGGGAACAATCGTCAGTTGTGTTGCTTATTGTATCGTCTGGAGGGCAACACACAACGCACACACAACTGACAGTACGTTAATCAGGCACTTTAAACAACGGAGCGAAACAACGGGCTTGCACGTTGTTTAGCCCGAAGCCCCGTTGTTTAAAGTGTCGTCCGAATTCAGCCCCCTCTCTCTCCGTGGACTATTCCGTTTCGGAATAGAGTTCTGCTGCCTAGAGCAGCCAAAAAACCCCAGCCGCTCTATGCAGTCGGCAGAACTCACGGTGCATGCTGGGATACTGCTGGGGGACACAGGGAGGAGAGGCTGCAACCAAAATGGCCGCTGCAAGTTCGTAGCAGCCAGGGCATTTGCCGGTTCCGAGCAGTGCTGGCTGCAGTGTGTCGTCTGTGGAGCTCCTCCTGCCTAACGCATGGTCAGTACGTTATTTACTCCTCCGTTGCTTAATATGTCGTCCAAACTGAGCCATTGTCTGCATAATAGATTCCTATCTAATAATATAAAAAGAGCCCTGCACGATCAGACCAAAGGCTCATTCTGTTCCCAGAGTGATCAACCAGGTGCCTATAGCATGTTGACAAGCAGGATATGAATGCAATAGCATTCTCCTCTTCATGTTTTCCAGCTTCTGGTGTTCAGAGCTATATTGCCTCTGCATATTGGAGGTAATATATAGTAGACAATTCATGAAGGATAAGGCTAATTCCGTTTTAAAGTTGTTCCAAGTTGGTGGCCACTAACTTCCACATCTTGTAGTGAATTCCACAACTATGTGCTACATGAAGTACTTCCTTTTGTCTGTTCTTATAACATGCTTTATAAAAATCAGAGATCACATCCCACATTAAAGACTGCTATTAAAACTCCCTTCAGTTCAAACGTAGCTTGTGATAAAGCATGGGGGTGGGGGGGGGGGAGGGAAATGGAGTTAATTGAGAATATTTATTTGAATACTGGCCTAATGTAAATAAAGTGTTTGGTTTTGTGCTATCAGTTTACATATGTTGGAAAACGTTAATCAACTTTTCATTACTGAACAATGGTCTGAAGTCAAATTCTTACAAGTGCATATGATTTCCCCCCTCCTTGCAGGTGGCTATGCTCCATTTCTTTCTCTGGCAAGTCGTGGCATTGGAAGTATTTCTCAAAATTCTGAGAATGATGTTCCAGGGCCAGGATACTATGAGATTGACAGAACTCAGGTAATCATTTTTACAGGGTCTTGTAAACTTGTTATAAAAGATGTGATTTATAACTTCGTCCCAGAATCAATAACTGGATCTATAGCATAGTTCACAAGGACTTCATCCATCCATATTTTTCTCAAAATATATTATTTTTGTTATATTTCTTCTACTTCTCTTCCAAAGGGGGTATGCATTCCAGAGCATCATATTATTAGGCAGTTAGTAGTGATTTAAAAATACATTTAGGGCACAATACTGTGCATGTCTAGATAGAAAAAAAGCATAGGGTTGCACCCTTAATCTGTTTTTTCTGCATGATCTGAAATGGTTTTTAAATCGTACTACAGTTTTTCCTGTGGCCCAGGGTATATGCTTTTTGCCAGGTATGGACTAGACTACTATGCTAATGCATGTGCGACATGGACAGATGGTTACCATAATTGTTGCAAGGCTATCTCTGTCCAGATAGGGCCATAGTTGGTATGTCAGCCTAAGCTGATAAAAGGGGTTGTGAGCCACCAAAGCCACCTATGCATCTAGTGACAATGATGAATATAAGAACATCCTCAAACCGTGAACCTGACCCTTTAGAACAGGTTGAATGCCACTTTACTGAATGGTGGACCATACACAACAGGTTTCTCTGTCTTGTCTGATTGAGTTTCAGTTTATTGGCCCTCATCCAGTCTATTGTAAACCATCCAGAGAGCCTTGACTATGGGGCAATATAGAAATGTAATGAATAATGATAATAATATTACCCTATCCAAGCACTGGTTAAGAACATCTAAATATACTGTTTTAAGTCTTATAAAGTTTGAGAAGTCTTACTTAGTTTTATTCTGTTTGAGATTATTGACGTTATAGCTATTTTACTTTTTATATATATTTTTGGATTGTACTTGCCTATTGCTATAAGCAATAACATTTGTATGTATCGAAGATAACTGACTGTTTTCTTTTAGGTGTAACACTTCAATGCCTCAGCTAATCATCTCAGTATGGTGGTTATTCAGATGGCAAACTTAGAATGGCTCAGGGTGGATAAAAATAAATGATTTAAAAAAAATAATCAATAAAATCAATTTTTAAAATTTAAATCAGTTTTTTTATTTAAATTGGATTTTTTTGATTTAAATTGGATTTTTTTTAATAAAATGCTTTTTGAGGAAAAATCTATCTAAAATAGTTTTCTTTTTAAGATACATTATAGTCCAGAGGTTATTCATCATGAAATAAGGATTAGTTTTTAATTTTGTTAGCATGAGGCTGTATATTCATGCAATGTTTAAATTTTTTGGTAAATGAATTCCATTAATACATTCACAGTGTCATGGTCTTCCAGAGATTTCTGTAAGATTATTGGGCAATTTTTCTATCTAGAAGATATTATCACAGATGCTTGGTTTTACAATTTACAATTTGTGTCTGCAGAGATCACAGTCCCGTTGTTCCTTTGCAACACAGAAGTAATCCCTTACCTCTTAAGTGCTAAGTTTCAAAAAATTTTAAGCTTATAGCGAGGAAGAGTGCACTTCTTTGGGGGGGAAGTCACACGATTAAATCGAGTCTTTCTGAGTAGTGATTTAAATCTTGATTTAAATCAGATCCATACTGGAATGGCTATTAATCACAGTAGTTGAAGAGTGGCTCAGGCTAGACAATACGTCTAATTCAAACAATTTGTTACAAATATTGTAATCAAAATTTTCAAACTACACAGCAATAAAGGATATAAGTATTTTATTACTCAAAATAAAAAAGGGAGTTTGATTGCCAAATGAAGGCTCAATGTTTGTGAAATATGTATTGGCAAAGCAGTTAGGCTAACCTGTCACCAAGTTTAAAAGTGAGTTATAATACACAAGATTTTGATATAAAATACTTATTTGAAGGCCTAGTAGGAATGTGACAAGATTGTTCTCTCTTGTGGAAAAAGGGAATGAACATGATGACTATTATTGTTATGCTTGCATTTTTTTTTAAAAAAGGAAGTTTCTATAATTGCTTTAGGGTAGACTTCCCAACCTGGCATCCTTTTGATGTGTTGGACTACAGTGCTCATCATCCCCAGTTAGCACAATATGGTGATGGGGATAATGGGAGTCATAGTCCAGCACATCTGGCAGGCACCAGGTTGAAGAAGGCTGCTTTAGGGCTTTTTTCTTCAATAATAATAATAATAATAATAATAATAACAATTTATTTCTTACCCGCCTCTCCATCTGGATCGAGGCGGGGAACAACAACATGATAAAATACATAAAACTGATTCTAAATGTGTTGTTGTATCTTGTTTCATTTTTAAAGGGGAAAAACCATCTTCACTGTGGCAATTTTTGTTCAATAACCTTAATATAGGCTGACCGTATGAAAAGGAGGACAGGGCTCCTGTAACTTTAACAGTTGTAGAGAAGAAGGAATTTCAGCCAGTATCATTTGTATGCAATTAGTTCCTGGTGAAATTCCCACTTCATCACAACAGTTAAAGGTGCAGGCACTATACTAGAGTGACCATATACAAAAGAAGGCAGGGCCCCTGCAACTTTAACTGTTGTGATGAAGAGGGAATTTCACCAGAAACTAATTGCATACAAATGACACTGGCTGAAATTGCCTTTTCTCTACAACTGTTAAAGTTACAGGAGCCCTGTCCTCCTTTTCATATGGTCAGCCTACTTAATATATATTTGCAAGCAAAGATGTTTAGTATTCCATAGTGTGGACAAAGCAGTTTTAAATTTGGCTGCCCTTTTCCAGTTTAAAAAGGATGAGTCTTGTGTACATATTTATTTTTTGGCAGGCCAGAAGAGGCAATCTAAAAGAAGTGTAGAAAAGGATTATTTTTCTTCCATGTGAGCTCAGCATTGTGGGTATTTATTTTTTATTGGCTTACTCAAAAATATTTAATAGGTTGCATCCCAGGATGACGTTTACACTGGGCTCTGAATATCTGGAAAGCAGAACAGCTATTTTATTTTACATTCTTTGGATAGAAGTTTTCCTTTCCAAGGAAACTAAAAGTAGCGATGAGGCACATTTAAAAACGATATTAAAAAATCAGTAATAAAAATAATCAGCAGCATTAATGAGATTGTGTGGCTCAGCAAAATAATAATAATAATAATAATCCAACAAGCCTGTCAACAGCAGTAGGAACACAATATTCAAAAGCAATCAGAATAAAAAATGGCTGCTAGTCAACACAAAAAGCCTCCCGAAACAAAAGCCAGCAATGATGAGGCAGACCTCCCTGGGGAATGCAGTCCAAAGGATTGGTGCCATAAGGAAATGACCTATCTTAAGAAACTCTGGAGCTTGACTAGCAAAGGGAAATACTCACCCTATCATCTCTGTTCTAGGCCTTAGCATGCTAATCTGAGAATCTACTTCCTCTTTGTTGTATTATCAAAGGCTCTTTCAGTATCATGAAACATCTCCATCAACAAACAATTCACTCCTTCCTTTTCTAGCCATCCTGATAATTTCAACTCCATCCTCTTCACTACCCCATCATATTCTTCCACTGCTTGTCTTATGAAATGCTTTGGCAGATCCATGTCTGACGCTTTCCCAGTGTGGTTCTCCTTCCCTCATAGACTGATGTTGGTGTAGAAGTATGCTTAGAGCATCTATGTAAGTGGATTTGTGTTTAATTGTTTTCTAAATCACGCTTTGATAATCATAAAATCTCTATCGCACTTTTGCCAGGTCTGAATGAAAATTTACATCACCCAGGGATAATAGGGGGATTTTCACGCATGTGATGTTAATTCACTTTGGGGCCAAACATACCATTTAGCCAGGCATGTGCTCATCAAAACATGAAACTTTGCTACCATGCATGTTTGTGAATAGTGGCTGATTAGACTTCTTTCCGTTGTGATAAAATATAGCATGACTTTAATATGCTTTGACATGATCATACAAGAGATAAAGAAAAAAAAGACAATTTGGTGCTATTACAATTGATTGATAGTTATAGCTATGACGACAAAGCTGAATGAAAGGTTTGATATTTTGATGCCTTAGTGTATCTTGCCAGTTCTTTTGTCAAGTTTTTTTTAAGCTGAAAATTAGAGCATTTGGTTGTATGCAGCGGTGTTTGTCATTCTGCTAACACAAAGCTTCTACTGCTTGTGGTAACCCTGTTTTCATCTTTGCACAAGTATCAAATCCAATACTCTCATTCCTCTTGCACAAGCTGTCGACACAACTCATTACAAATTCATTAGACTAGGTCAGAGGTGGGCAACATGGAGCATGAACTGGATTAAAAAATGGCGTTCTTTAGCAGCCAAATTTTGATAGTAAACCAGCAATTTTCATATGTTTTTCTCCCCTCCTCCAGTGTGGCTCACAAAAATGGAGCTAGGTGGTACTTGTACTAGTTGTACCAGTTGTCCCGCTAGCACTTGCATATCATAGAAAAGTAGAGTTGGAAGGGGCCTATAAAGCCATCGAGTCCATACTTTTCTCTCTCTCTCTCCCCACCCTCAAGTTTTCTTTATTCTGTCATCGATTTTGCTCATCTTTACTGTCATTCCGTATTAAAAAAAATACAATTACAAGTGAAGTGATTTCCCTACAGATTCAGTCATTAGTTGGAAAATACTTTTAAAAAGATACCAGTTAGCACAACAACACTATGGCTGAATTCAGACAACACAATAGTCAATGGTGGGGTAATAATCAACTTTACAGTTGCTCATCTAGGGGGTACTCCCCACACAACATGGTAATAAATAATCAACTGTGATGTGGATTAGGATCAGCGGTGAGTTGACTATGGCAGCATTCGGACGACACGATAGTCAATACAACTGAAGACTGTCCCCCCACCCCTCAGTTGCTTATTGTGTCGTCTGAATTCAGCCTGTCTTGTACTTTTTCCACTACCCTAACGTTGAATACAACTTATTGGCTCAATTCGGACGACACAATAAACAACTGGTGTGGGGGAAACAATCGTCAGTTGTTTTGACTATTGTGTCATCCGAACGCTGCCATAGTTAACTCAGCGCTGATCCTAATCCACACCACAGTTGATTATTTATTACCATGTTGTGTGGGGAGTACCCCCTAGATGAACAACTGTAAAGTTGATTATTACCCCACCATTGACTATCGTGTCGTCCGAATTGAGCCATTGGCTCTCCATTTCACAAAAAACGTTTAATAAGAAAAGCATGGAAATAACTGCTATGCTATGTCATCTTTATGAAGAAACAAAATTCATTGTTTAAAAAAGAGAATGGAAATAGAATTGACAGTCCAAAGAGATTTTGGTTCCAGTTTACAAATAGCAACCACCCCAACAACAATGAACTACTTTAATCTTTTTTTGACAAATGTGAATAACATCTGATTGAAATCATGCATTGATTATATTGTAAACTAATTGATTAATAACTGTTTTAAAAAATATGTCTTTGGCACTAGATTTCGGTTTGAGCTGTTTCAGTGCTGGCCGAATTGTAATAAACTAATGTGCAGCTGTAATTAACATTACAGCTTTAAAATAATTTTTCAAAAAAACAAAGGATTGGTTTATTTTCATCAGATATCCTTAAAATATCACTTGTATTGAGATATTGTATGTTTTATTTCAATAAGCTATTCAGTTAATTGGTTGAGGGAAAAGTAGTTAATGGCCCAGATAGCCTTAAACGAATTGATAGTATCAGAGCGGTTAACAACTAAAGCATGTTGTATTTTGAAGGAAAAGTTTTCATTTTTATCCCAAGGAACTAGCAGCTAGGTTCGGAAAGTTTTCAAGAGTTGCTTCTTACTGCTGTCTGATGTTGGTTTCCCTTTAGTGCAAGGCCAGTGTAGGTAAAGAAAAAAAAAATCTGTGGCAGCCAAGCAACCTGGCTTACTTGGTTGATTCTGGCTTTAGTTCAGAGATTTATATTGCATGCCTTTTACTATGGTTGACCCAAACCACTTTCCCCCCTTGTGTTATGTGTACGTAGGAAGACCTTGGATACCATCTTTCTCTCTCCAGGTGATTGATTGTTTGGCAGCAGAAAGAAAAGACATATCTGAATGCTAGTAGTTTATTACATCTTTTGATCAAAATGGTTAAATGAACTTAATTAAATAAATTAAAGCAATTCTACATAAATTAAGATATGTGGGGAAACGTTGCAATTTAAGTTTTTACAGACAGTTGTGTGGGCACAACTCCTTGGTAAAAGCTCTGGTTTACACTATTGCCTCCTCTGTTGCCTTGACTACTGGAGTCTTCTCCTCTCTGGTATTTTATCATCTTACCTTCATCCCTTCACCTCTGGCCAGCACTCTGCATCCAAAATTATTCACCTCTCTTGTTGTTGGACCATACGGCATCCCTCTTTAAGTCCTTACACTGACTTCTTATCTTGACATATCCTTGCTCATCCAGCTCTACTGCTTTCAGGTATCTAAGGTCTTTGGCTCCCTCAAATGAGTGATCCTTCTCCCTTGATGCCCTTATATATGGACTTGCCACTCACATTCCTCAATGAATTACCTGAATGACCCTACAATTTACGTTTCCTTGGAACTCACCTTTTCCACACAGCTTTTGAAACAACTTCCTAGCCCTACTCCTTCCTGTAACTAAGCCTGTGTATGTGTAAATGGAACAATCTCATATTCTTCTCTTGTCTACATTATTCCTCCCCTTCCTGTGTTATCTCAGGTGTGGATACTTTAGATTGTAAGTCCTTTTGGCTAGTGCTATATAATTAGTGGTGATTGTCACCCTCATGGGCTATTTTCTTTTGATTTTTCTTAACTCCAGAAAAGTATTAAAGGGGGCCACAGTCCTCAGTACAAAGAGAAACGTTTCAAAGACATCCACGTTGATACTCCTGGTCCTGGATCATATTGCCAACCTCCTTCACTGGGCCATGATATCAGCTTGGTAAAGAAACCATCTAAAGTCCCTTCAGCGCAGGTAAGTCAGCATAAAAAAGGTGTCATAATTTTGTGTTTATTGACTGGCATCACTGAAGACTGTTCTCCACATGATATTTTATATCGAGGTATCTTCTGTGTAGAAAGGAATATGAATAAAATTACATATAACAGGAAATTCACAGATGACAATTCAACTGCAGATGGAAGTACAATGGGTTAGAAGCTTGTGCGGTATACAAATATGTGTATTCCGGACAATACAGACATTAATGTGACCATGGAAGTTTATATCTGTCTCCCTTGCTACTATCACTTTTCCTTCTCTTGCCCTAATATATATCTCTGCTATTCCACTCCCAGCTACCACATTTCCGTAACATTTCCTTCAAATGCTTGGTGGCCATGTTGGAGTCCTTCTTGGCCATTTTCTTCCGTTCCCTGTTTCCTAAAGTCGTTCTCCTAGTGCCTTTCACCTCACTAATATGCTCCAGATTTTCAAAGATTTCGCTACCACAGTGTCTGTCCAACAGGCCCAGAGCTTTGCGGGCCTTTCCTTTTTTTAAACAGTCATTGACTGTTCGCTACCATTGACACCTGGGAAAGCTGCTGTGGTATCAGCTACAGCCACTCATATTGTGGCTGCTGCAATATCGGGGAGGTCTGCCGCATCCTATCTATCTTCTGCAGGGTATCTGGTCCTGCTTCTGCCTTTGTGATGGAAACATTGACCTACAGAGGTTCAAAAGTAGTGCAGTGCAGGCAAGCTGCTGTTCTGAACAAGAGGGGGAAATATATACCTCCCTGCCAAGCTCCTTGCTTATATAAATTGGATCTCATAATTGCATCTCATGGGCGATATCTTAACTCTAGTGCAGGTGTGTTGAACGTCTTTCAGCCCGAGGGCCAAATTTCATTTTGGAGAAGCTCTTGGGGGCTGCATTCCAGTGGTGGGAAGGCCAAAGGAAAAGGAATGGGGCCAAAATACTAGGTTATTTTAGCTTAAAGCTGTTACTGCCAGTAACTAAGCCTTAGGAGGAGAGGCATTTCAGCTCTTTAGAATAGGGCAAAAAACTGCACAAAAGCAGGGAAACCCCAAGTGATTGGTGTCAGCAGAAAGAGAGTGAGGCCAAGGCAAGGGGACATGGCCTTCTGGGGAACCCCAGAGTGACATATTGGAACTCCTGGTGGGCCGAATTTGGCCCCTGGGCCTGAAATTCTGCACCTCTGCTCTAACACAATGCCAATAGCTTTTGCTGGCATGAGGGGCTTTTTTGGTAAACCTGTCACACCATCGAACACTATTGGCATTATGATAGAGCCAGAGGTAGCTTATCCTAGCGCAACATAATTTTATGTTACTACCGCATAGGGTACTACCCTGTTAGTCTTAACTTTTTTTTAAAAAAAACACTTATTGTTAATCCAAGAGCTGTTTTGGAAGTCTTTCTTTGCATAAATCTCTCTGTCTCAGATACTTGAATTTTGTTTTTTTACAATACATTTTTATTTATCTTCAAACATGGACAGGATTCATAAGGGTGCACAATGAATCATTGTGAACAACACATCCTTTGGAAAAGCTATAGTTAAATGCATGGTTTAGCATTGGGAAGGGTTTAGTATGGGACTATGCAACACAGTATATTTTGAATCTTATTTCATGAGGTGCTTTAAGGGAAAAAACCCTGGGTGTAATCTGGTTTGTAGCTAGCTTTTCAGTCTCCTGAATCCTACTCCAAAGAAACCAACCAAGCAAAAACAACAACAACAACAACAGGTACTGATTTCCTTTAATAAAGAAGTGACATTTATACTTTTGCTTTCAAAACCGTAGTACAAGTAGACTGATGCTAAAATGTACTTAAGTGACAAGAACATATGTGGGTACTGTAAAGGAGACCAGATAGACTGCGCTGAGTTAATAGTGGGTTTTGTAGTGAATAGGGCAAGGAGCAAGCATGAGAATATTAGAGGTTTCTTTTAGCTAGAAGTAGAGTAATTAGCAAGACAAAGGGCCTTGGCTCGACCACCTGTGGGGAGATAGATGGCTCAAGGACGGATCTGGCCAGGAAGGACTGGTTTATCTCACGCATAAACTTCAAGGCTGGCGTAGGAGGTGTGAAAACGCGAGGAGCGCTGGCGCTGAGAAAGAAGGGGGACATTCCGAGCAGGGGAATAAAGCCCAGCGTGGGAGAGAACCCAGGGTTCTTGGATTGACGAGAGAAGTCCAAAGAGTCAGCCTGGCTGGGGTAACTGGTTTAACTGTCTCTGTATTGCATGTTGGGGCCTTGCTGTAGATTGAAGAGTTTTTAGACTGCTTGACCTGCTCTTAATCTAATAAAGACGTATATCTCAAGTAAGTTGAGTCTTGGTTTGTTTCTCTGAGTCCTGCACACTCCTGGTAGGAGATTGCCTTAGGGCCTTCCTCCTTTACATGGTGGCTTAGCGGTGGGATATTGTGCAGAAGCAGAGGGAGCAAACTCTACTAGCAGGGTGAGAAGTGGTGACAGCAAGGCCTGGAAAAACAAAAAGTCAAAATGCAAAACATAGAGACGGTGGAGCAGTTGCTGCCAGTAGCCGGGGGGGATGGAGGGGCCGTGGGGCCCGGACATTCGGCAATTGAATGGGTCGTCGGTGACGTCTCAGGAGGTGTGACTGAGCTGAAGAAGAAATCAGCAAGTAAGCAGTCTCCACTGGCGGTGTCGGCTGGTGGGAATCTGAGCGGGACACGACCCAAGGTACCGCTGGCCCAGAGTTTGGGAAGCGGGGAGTCAGGAAGACGCCTCTTGAGTGAGGAGACTGACCCGCGGGAAGAGCGGATCCGGCAAATGTATGCCGACTATTTGGAGCTGGCGACGCAACAAATGCGGTGGGCGAAAATGAAAGAAGAGAGAGAGGAGGCCTTACAACAGGCGATGGCTTCCCCGGTGGTGCCACCAGCACCGCGTCTAGATAGGCGAATGTTCCCGGCATACAAGGAAGGAGACGATGTAGTGTCGTTCTTTACGGTGTTCGAGGTGGCGTGTGAGGAAGCAGGAGTGACCGGGAACCAGAGGATGACTCTTCTCCGGACCCAAGTGTCGGGGGCTTTGCTGGATCTGATGGTGACGCTCCCACGGGAGTTGCGGTCCGACTATGACTATTTCAAGAAGCTGGTGAGGACCCAATACGCACTCTCGGCAGAACACTGCAGGAAGAAATTCCGGCAGTTGGCTATGAGGCCTAAAGAAACCTATACCGCTTTCACGGCCAGGCTGATGACGGTTTTCGATGCCTGGACAGAAGCTGCTGGGGCGGATAGCCGGGAGAAGCTGAGAGATTTAATAGTCAAGGAACAGCTCTCCAGGCAATTCCCCGAGAGATTTGATACCTGGATGGGAGAAAAGAACCCCAGCACGGCGGCAGAAGCAGCGCAGATGGCAGATCGATTGAGCGCTTTCGGCAAGAGGGAGCAAGTGGGAAGCCGAGGCGTGGGGAGAGAGGGGGAGAGTCGACGCCCCGCGGAGCCGACCCCGGCGAAGACGGCAGCGTGGCCGGCAGGAGCGCGCGCAGAGCAAGAAAATCAACGCCCAGGAGCCAAGCTGCAGAGTGAGGGGTGTTTTTATTGCAAAGAAAGGGGGCACCTTAAACGGGACTGCCCGAAGCTGGCCACGAAATACCCAGCGGGAGCAGAGAAGGCGGCCCCAGCGAGAGCTTTGGTGCGAGCCGTGGCGGCGCCCCCACCGGCCTCACCCTCTTCCAACTGGAGTGACGACAGCGAAGGAGAAGTTCGCGAGTCAGAGTGGGAGTATGCCGACGGGGACCGGTGGACGGAGCCTCGCCGAGGACGCCAGCGAGCCGCCGGTGGGAGTAGCTCAGCAAGCCACCCAAGACCTCTCGATGAGACTAGGCTCTCCAGCGCAGCTGCAATGGAGCCGGCGGCAGTTCTGTGAGTTGATACGAGTGAATGGGCGGCTGACGAGGGCACAAAGGGACACCGGGGCCGATGTGTCGTCAATCCATCGTAGCTTATTGAAGGAGGGATAAAAACTTAAAAACCAGACCTTGAGGGTCACTCCCTACGGGGCTGCGCCCTTTGAAGCCCCGCTGGCACGTATAGCGGTGGAGTTTGGGGGGTGGCAGGGAGAATTGACAGTTTTAGTGCATAAGTCAGGCCCTCTTTTTCTTCTGGGCAATGATATATGTTTTAAAACGTCTCTACTGCAAGTGACTGCGCAAGGACAGCGGGCGAAAGGGGTAGACGAAGGCATCAAAGAACAGGCCTCTGAGAGTGCCCCCCCTGTAGAGAACCCTAGCGAAGAGATCGCCTTAGAAGAGGCAGAAGACCCTAGGTTCCGCGAAGGCCAGCAGAACGACCCCTCCTTACAGTCGTGTAGAGATCGAGCGGCTGGGACAGAGTCGGGAGAAGGGGGGCGACGATGGGCGGAATTTAAATGGGAAAAGGGATTGTTGTACCGTGTGTTCCGCCCGAAGAAAGGTGGGGGGATAGAGAGGGGTCAACTGGTGGTGCCTTGTGAGTTTAGACCCAGGGTGATGGAAGCAGCGCATGAGATCCTATGGGGAGGGCACTTGGGGATCCGACGCACGCTGGCAAGGGTGAGCAGAGGGTTCTGTTGGCCCTTGGTAGCGGCGGACATTCGGGATTTTTGTAATTCCTGTGAACCCTGTCAGCGGGTGGGGTCCCCCAGAGACCATCCTCGGGCACCCCTGCGCCCCTCGCCTATTTCCGAAACTCCTTTTGAGAAGGTGGGGGTAGATATTTTGGGTCCGTTTGCCCCGGCCACTAGGGCGGGAAAGAAATACATTCTCACCATAGTAGACTACGCCACCAGGTACGCGGAGGCTGTGCTGTTAACCGCCATTACGGCCGAGCAGATTGCTAAAGCGCTAATGTCTGTGTTTACTCGCCTAGGAATGCCGCGCCTTTTGGTGCACGATTTGGGAGGCGGTTTCATGTCACAACTGTTGAAAGAACTGTGGAAACTGGCTGGCGTTCAGCAGTGCACCTCGGCCGCGTATCACCACGAAGGGAATGGATTGGTGGAAAGATTTAATCAGACCTTGGGGAAAATGTTAAAAGCTTATGCAGTTTCGCACAAAAGTGATTGGGATGTAGCGCTACCTTATTTGATGTTTGCCTATAGAGATGCACCGCAAGATAGCATGGGGTTTTCGCCTAATGAATTGTTGTTTGGGAGGGAATTGCGGGGACCGTTGGTGCTATTGAGAGAAACGTGGGAGGGAAGAGAGACCAACAAGCCCACCTCAGTGGTGAACTACATGCAACAGCTACAGAATGTCCTCCGGGAGGTGGGGGAGGCCGCGCAGACGCATTTGGCTCAGGCACAACAAATTAAAAAAAAATGGTATGATCTAAAAGCCAGGCAGAGGGTGTTCCAAGAGGGAGACAAGGTATTGGTATTGAAACCAGTGAAGCCAGAAAAGCTAGCAGTGCGTTGGGAGGGGCCGTTGGTGGTAGAAAAAAGGCTGAATGAAGTAAACTACTTGCTGAAACCGCCTCAGGGCAGGGGACGTTCCAAGGTATTTCATGTGAATATGATGAAGCCTTTCCGAGAGCGGGTGGCAGATGTGCAGAGGGTGGAAGCAGAAAAAGTTACTTCTGACCTGCTGAGAGAATATCGTCATAAAGGCGGTTTGGAGCAAGTGGTTTTTCAGAGGCCTTGACTGCCCTCCAGCGGTCACAGCTGGAACAACAGCTCGGAGAATTTAAGGAGCTATTTTCCGGGCTGCCTGGTAGGACTAACTTAGTCTCCCATTCAATCCATACCGGGAATCACCCTCCTATCCGCTCCCCCAACTATAGGATCACGGGGAGGCATGCCGAGGTGATCCAACAAGAGGTAGAAGAAATGCTGGCCCTGGGGGTAATAAAAGAAAGTCGTAGCCCCTGGTCCTCCCCTATTGTGTTGATAGCTAAGAAGGATGGGAAGGTGAGATTTTGCCTGGACTTCCGCCCCCTCAACAAGATCTCCATAGGCGATTCCTATCCAATGCCCCGGACCGAGGAGCTCATTGAGACGTTGGGGCGGGCCAAATATATTCCGACGTTAGACTTAACCAAGGGTTATTGGCAAGTGCCCCTAGACGAGAAAGCCGCCCTTAAGACGGCTTTCGCCACGCCGCAAGGATTGTATCAATTTAATATGATGCCGTTTGGATTAATGTCAGCGTCAAATACCTTCCAGCGGTTAATGGACGGGGTACTGAGAGGCCTGGGGGCATTTTCATGTGTTTATTTAGATGACATTGCGGTCTACAGCCAGACTTGGGAGCAGCATTTAAAACATTTGACCCAAGTGTTAGGACGGCTGAAACAGGCGGGGTTGACAGTGAACGCTTTGAAATGTCAATTTGGGTTGGGGAAGGTTACGTACCTAGGGCATCAGGTAGGCGGGGGAAGTGTGAAACCGCTGGAGGCCAAGGTAGAGGCTATTCAAAACTGGCCGGTGCCCCAGACAAAAAAACAAGTACAGTCATTCCTGGGGCTGGCGGGGTACTATCGGCGCTTTGTTCCAGAGTTTAGTGCCCGAGCGGCTCCCCTCACGGATGTGTGTAAAAAACGCCAGCCCACTCGAGTTCAGTGGACGGCCCAGTGTCAACAAGCGTTCGAAAGCCTTAAGCGATGTCTAAGGCGGCGCCCTGTTTTACAAGCTCCTGATTTCGACAAACCGTTTACGCTGCAGACGGATGCATCGGAGAGGGGGCTGGGGGCGGTGCTGCTACAAGAAAAGGCGGAGGGGCAGCTACACCCCATTGCATTTATTAGTAAAAAACTGCTCCCTAGAGAGAAGGCCCTGGCTACTATTGAAAAAGAGTGCCTGGCTATAGTGTGGCCCATAAAAAAATTGAGGCCATACCTGTGGGGGCGCCCCTTTACATTGCAGACGGATCATTCCCCTCTGTGCTGGCTAGCCAGAGTGAAAAATACTAACCAAAAGCTGCTACGTTGGAGTCTAGCCTTACAAGACTACGACTTTACTGTCTTGCACATTAAGGGGAAGGAGAATGTAGTGGCAGATGGGTTGTCCCGCAGTCATCCTGAGGAAGGAGCGGTGTAGGGCGACCCCAGGAGAAAAGCCTTAGTTAGTAGAGATTTGTGCCCCAAGGTGCCCACGATAAGAGATGGAACTGAGGAAAGAAAGAGAAAAAGCGAGAGACAGAGAGAAGCTCAGAAACTTCCCTCGAGTTCCATCTTAAGGGGGGAGGTGTAAAGGAGACCAGATAGACTGCACTGAGTTAATAGTGGGTTTTGTAGTGAATAGGGCAAGGAGCAAGCATGAGAATATTAGAGGTTTCTTTTAGCTAGAAGTAGAGTAATTAGCAAGACAAAGGGCCTTGGCTCGACCACCTGTGGGGAGATAGATGGCTCAAGGACGGATCTGGCCAGGAAGGACTGGTTTATCTCACGCATAAACTTCAAGGCTGGCGTAGGAGGTGTGAAAACGCGAGGAGCGCTGGCGCTGAGAAAGGAGGGGGGACATTCTGAGCAGGGGAATAAAGCCCAGCGTGGGAGAGAGCCCAGGGTTCTTGGATTGACGGGAGAAGTCCAAAGAGTCAGCCTGGCTGGGGTAACTGGTTTAACTGTCTCTGTATTGCATGTTGGGGCCTTGCTGTAGATTGAAGAGTTTTTAGACTGCTTGACCTGCTCTTAATCTAATAAAGACGTATATCTCAAGTAAGTTGAGTCTTGGTTTGTTTCTCTGAGTCCTGCACACTCCTGGTAGGAGATTGCCTTAGGGCCTTCCTCCTTTACAGGTACTACTGCAGTTTTCCAAACTGTGAGACATTGGAGTATAAGTCATTTTGATTGGGTTCAGAGTATTTTTGGCTGACCTGTGGCACTCAGGACTTGAATGAATATGATTTCCCTACTGCCTGTATCAACAATAACATTTCCATTTGTTAATATGTGTTTTCAAACATCTTTGTTTAATTGCAGGTCTGTCAGTGCTGTCAAATAGACTTGTATGTCATTCAAGTATACAGAGTCAGTATCTTGCAGACTTAAGGGTATTCTTTTGTAAGGTAAATTCCACTGGATATGGCCAATCTTATGTTATGTTGGGCTGTTAGAAGAATGTGCTACAGCTCTAACAGGACATATTGCATTTGTTTCTGCAGAAACTTGCAAGTAATATCAAAGTCCTCCGGAAGTCAGATGCTCCTTCTATCCCTTCCCAAGGGCAATCATTTGGTTACGAAGAGACGGAGGATGGCACTCTCATAAAACATAACCCTCCTGCAAGAGACAGTACTATGGGCCCAGCTTACTATCAGACAAAAAGTGTAAGTAACTTTTAAATCATTGCATTAGCAGTGACATAACCTGACAGCAGACAGGTTTCGGACACAGCAAAGGAGGAATCAGCCAAGTGGCTGAGTCAGCACCAATGATGGAGACCCTGGACTTAAGTCCCAATAGCAAGCCTAAGCCTGCCAGGACTGCTTGGATCTAAGAGCCCTAAATGGGGACCCCCTAGAAAAGGCAGACTCTGAGCAGGATTTCCCAGAGGAACCAGGATTTTCCCGGCCAGGGACCTCACACACTCTATTTCCTGCTCACCAGAAGGGACTGGATATGAGCAGTGAGGTGGCCAAGTTTGGTAATGACACCAAATTATTTAGAGTGGCTAAAATGAAAAGGGAATTGCAAAGTGCTCCAAAAGGATCTTTCCATGCTGGGAGAATGGGCATCAAAATAGCAAATGCAGTTAAGTGTAAGCAAGTGTAAAGTGATGCACATTGGGGCAAAAAATCCCAACCTCATGTATTTGCTGATGGGATCTGAGCTAGCAGTGCTTGACCAAGAAAGAGCTCTTGTGGTTATGGTGCACGTCTCGATGAAAATGTCAACCAAGTGTGTGGCTGCTGTGTAAAAGGCAAATTCTATGTTAGATATAAATAGAAAAGGAATTGAAAATAAAATTGCCAGTATCGTAGTGCCCTTATACAAAACTATGGTTCAGTCACACTTGGCATACTGCGTACAGTTCTGATTACCACACCTAAAAAGGATATTGTAGGGTTGGAAAAAATGCAGAAAAGGACAACTGAAATGATCAAGGGTCTGGAACAGCTCTCTTGTGAGGAAAGGTTTCAACATCTGGGACTATTTAGCTTAGAAAAAAGACAAGTAAGGGAAGACATGATAGAAGTGTACATGATAGAATTGTACAAAATTATGCCTGGTATGGAGATAGCTGATAATGAAATGCTTTCCTCCCTTTGCCATCCCATGAACCTGATTGGTTGAAGATTCAGGATAGTTAAAAGGAAGTATTTCTTCACACAGTACCTAGTTAAATTATGGAATTCACTTCCACAAGATGTAGGGATGGCCACCAATTTGGATGGCTTTAAAAGGAGATTGGACAAATTCCTGAAGGAGAAGGCTGCCAATGGCTACTAATCCTAATGGCTATATTCTATCTCCAATATCAGAGGCAGTATGCCTATGTACACCAGTTGCTGGGGAACTTGGGTGGGAGGGTGCTGTTGCCCTGTTTGTGGTTTTTCCATGGGCAACTGGAGGCCGCTGTGTGAACAGAATGCTGCAGTAGATGGACCATTGGTCTAATCCAATATGGCTCTTCTTATGTGCTTATGAGATAAAATGCTCAGCGTTAAACCTGAGGGTTTACCCTTTCAGACTCTCCATTTCTCAGCTGGGTGGTGGTGGTGGAATTTGGGGAAGCTAGTCACCATCATAAGCTATGTTAGAGCTCAGTGGGAGCTGAGTTTCAATATTGGAACCAGTGATCAGCTTGCAGTGATCTGTCCAGGGTCCTGAAAGCTCTGTATCTATGCACTCTTGATTTTTGTACTAGTCTGGAATCTGGATCACAGATTAGTCTCTTGTCTCTCAATTCATCAGCTAAGGCAGCCTTCTCCAAGCTGCTGCCTTCCAGATGTTGACCTTTGGCCATCATGGCTTGGGCTGATGGGAGTTGAAGTTCTAAACATCTGGAGAGCACCATGCTGGGGAAGACTCTGTAGTAGCATCTGTTTCCTTTGGGCATAATTCCATACCACCGTGTGATACTGTACCTCCATAATACCAGGGTCCTTGACAATAGGTGAAGTTGAGTTAGAGGCTTCTTGGGGCTAGGGTGGAACAGTGGTTCTGAACCAATTGCATTTCTAGAAAATTATATTCCTTGTGTTCAAGTGGCTTCAGTGACTTTAATCTACCACTTTTCACTGTTATTGGTCATTGATTATTCCCCTTCCTGTAAGCAGACTTTAGCCTTTGCAGATTTTTGCCATTGCAATTAACTGTTTCACTTCTGCAGCTCACAAACTCAGTTATTTGCTCTAACTCTGTCTATTTCATTTCCTGACTTTCCAATCCTTTCCCTAGTACCATTGTTTTAGTAATCTTAATATCTGTTTCTCTCATCATAACCTGCCAGTTCGGCCTACAGTTTTGTCTTGTTCAGATGTGTCAGCATCCTCTTCTTCCACCGAGGGTCCCTGGCATAGCAAGACGTAGTACTCCTCAAGTATGTGGCAGTAGTATGGGTACATGTTGTGTTGCCATAAGCAGTATAGCAGAAGTGCCCAAAGCTCTTAGGCACTGCTAAAATTGGGACAGAATAATACTGAAGTTGGCTTAAAGGTATTTTGATAATGAGAACTGGCTGTGTTTGAGTCTCATAGGTTTTAGCAGATACGTATAGCGGGATTGCAACCGACAGTTATGGCCTGCTAGGAGGATCTTGCCCTACTTATTGATATAGCAATATCAGTTTGAGTTGCATTGTTTCCCAATATGGAGGGCCATTATTTACCATGTCTTGGAAAACTAGCTCTTTCTAGAATGTGGCAAATTGTGATCTTTTCGTCTGAGAGAGGCAGCCACAAGATTGCTGGGAAGTTAAGTTGATAGATCTTCATTTCAGAAATGCTTTTAAGGTTCTTCATTGGGTCCATGCCTGCGAGTTAGATGGAAAACATATTTGAGTTGGCATAACTTGTACAGAGTTGACTATTTGCATTGCTGCTGTTGCTTGGGTTAGTTAGGTCTGTCCCAAGTCATGTGTAATTCTGTATATATTATTTGACTCTGTGACCTGTAGAGTTAAGAAGTGAGCATTGATTTTGTGGAAATAGGGGCCATAGCTCAGTAGTAGAGCATGGGCTTTGCATGCAGAAGGTCCCTGGTTCCATCCCTGGCATCTTCAGGTAGAACCGAGGAAGACCTCTGCTTGAAACCTTGGAGAGCTGCTGCCAGTCAGTGTTGACAGTACTGGGCTAGATGGACCAATTGTCTGACTCAGTTTAAAAAAGGCTTCCTATGTTCCAACTCTTGGAATTGGTAGTCCGTCAGAGGAAAAACAGCAAGATGTTGTAGATTAGGCATACCATCTGCTAGTACAAATAATCCAGCAGAGGGAATTCATGTGCACATATTGTATGGGTGAACCCACCTGCTTTCTTTTTCTCCCCACTCCCAAGCACTTTGTCCATGTTTGCCAGCTCTTTCTCAGTTTAGAAGAGGAAGGTTTTTGAGCAGCATGAGAGCTGCTTTCTTGGAGGGGGTTCTCGAAAGCTCTATTATCTGCATAAAGGCACTCCATGGCCTTCTGAATTTTGAGAAAAACACAGCATTCATGTTTTATGCTAGCCTTCTAACTATACTTTTGCTTCTGCTTTCTGGATTAGACTAAGAAAATACAGTAACAATACAGTACAGAGCTCCACAAATGCAATTGTCAAGAGCTCCACAAATGCCTCCCCTGTCAAGCACAGAGGCCTTGGAGAGAGGTGAGGGTCTTCTCTTGCTCATGCTGAGATTTAGAGAATGTAAGAAACAACAAGCCTCTCCTCAGCCCAAGTTGAGATAAGGTTCCTGCTGTTTCTTGCCTCCTCTATGCCCCAACCCAGCTCTCTCCTGACCCTTTTGAGCATTCTAGAGGACTTCATGGTGGCCACATAAAATGGCTGTCTAGTAGACCACGGCAACATTTTTGGACCTCAGCCTAGCTTTCTTTCCTTGCCTTTTTGTTTAGTTGTTGCTGCTGCTGCATAAAATGTGCATCTTCTTCTTTTCTTAAGGGAGGGGTGATAGCACAATGGTAGAGCACATACTTTCCATGCAATATGTCTCAGGTTCAATTCCTGGCAGATCTCCATGTAAAAAAGGATAATGTAGCATGTGATTGGGAAAGACCTGTGCGCACTGTTGTAGAGCCACTATAAGTCACAGTAGATAATATTAGTCTAGATAGACAAATTCTTGTTTGATTTGGTATATGGCACCTTCTGCTTCGAATGCATTTCATATTTTCAGTGTGTTTATTTTTATGTATTTCTGATCAATTGTATCAGATACAAATAGTTGGCAGTCATGGATTTAACCAAAATATCTCAAGCTCTCTGAGTTAAGTAACCATAAATTAGTTCTATTCATACAAACAGGCAGCATGCTATGTGCAAAATCATGATGATTCAATTTCTAATTACAGTTATTTTATAAAATACTTGGAGATACTTCACAGAATTATAAGGTTACTTCCAACCATTTTGACTTAATGAAGTTAATATAGAATAACATTTGTTCTGTGGTATTCCTGGGTATTCCTACTAAGAGAATTGATTTTAGTTGAAAGCCTAACCATTGCTTATTAGAAGCTAAAGAGCACGTGCAAGTAATCCTTTTAATTTTAATAGCAGAACAATAATTTAGAGTTGCAATTAACTAAAATAAATATGAAGTCAGCATAGCACTGTTTATAATTCTGCATTTATTTCTTAGAAGCATTTCCAGTCAATGCATTAGGGGGCAGCAGAGTCATTAAATTGAATTACTTGATTTTGGCATCATAAGACATTTTGCCATACTCAATTTGTCACTGTATTGGATACAGGGAATGAAAAAAAAATCAAATCTTTTAAGATTTTTGAAAGGTTAATAATCTCTTATTCTGTATTGGAATATGATTCAGTAGATGCATCAACATTTCCATTGTATCTATGAATTATGTACAGTATTTAAGTTGGCTCCAAAGAAACTTATTTTTTAAAAATACTCCTTAGGGCCTGTTCTCACAACATGCTAAGCCGTGGTTAGGCCTCTAACCCTTTTGCAGCAAATGGTTAGTGAGCGTATTTAAACCGTTTTTATTCAGCCACCATGGTTAGGAATGGTTCACACGACACGCTGAGCCGTAATGTTTAGTTTAAAATGCTGAACCACTGTGATTTAGCATGTCATCTGAACAGGGTCAATGTGATCTTGACTTAGAGTATCTTTACTAATTACAATATTTATATCCAGCCTTTTTGGTCCCAAAAGACTTTTATTTATTTAAAAGAGTTCTTGGCCTCCTTTCAGGGCAGAAGCCCTCCCAAGGTGGCTGACAGCAATAAAATACATAAGAACAGTTAAAATATTTAAAGCGATAAAAATATAAACACAATAAAATAGCAATGAAAACTACAATAAAAGTCAACAATAAAATCACCAGCAACAACAATGGCAA
Source organism: Anniella stebbinsi (assembly GCA_029215795.1). Taxonomy (NCBI): domain Eukaryota; kingdom Metazoa; phylum Chordata; class Lepidosauria; order Squamata; family Anniellidae; genus Anniella; species Anniella stebbinsi. The sequence goes on from JARDYH010000004.1 coordinate 208,514,322, forward strand.
TAACAGCAGCCACAGCAATCATATCAAGAGACGGCCAAAGTAAGACCATGTTTCAAGGCCTTCTTAAAAGCCTCCAGTGATGGAACATGGTGGACCTCTGATAGCAACTTGTTCCAAAGGTGTGGGGCCACTGCAGAGAAGGCTTCTAACATGTGCTCCTGTCATGATTGGGCAAAAGAGAAGGGCCTCTCTTTCTGATCTTAAAGTGTGGGCAGGCTGATATGGGTGAAGGCAATCCTTCACGTAACTTTGTCCCAAACTGTTTATGGATTTAAAGGTCAATATCAGCACCATAGATGGTGGCTAATCCAAGATACATATTAATACAACAAAACATGATATAAAAAACCAGTAATTTAACTAATTAAGAGTGCAATCCTAATGCTACACCCCCAATGCTAGTAGCTGCAGGTGGTTAGTGTGATGTGTTGGTGCCTCTCTACTGACCATTGCTGCGGATCAGTTATTTCATTATTTATTCAATACTTTTATATACCACTTTTCAGAGATACACTCTCACAAATCAACAAACAATAAAGGGGTTGGACACAAGTGTAGTATCCATGCCAGCGCTATAAAGATTGAGGAAATTAAACCAACTTTGAGGTTAACAGTGAAATACTGTTAATTATCTACACAGGAAAGGCCAGGATGCTGGGAATGTTGGAGCTTTTTCTGTCTAAATTTGCATTGGATTGAGGCCTACATTTTAAAAGCTTTCTTATAGAATTGGACTGAGGATGTAGGCACAAAGTAGCAGGAAGTGTGTTCCACAATTGAGGGACCACCACTGAGAAAAACCCCGCCCCTTGTATTCATCAGTCTAGTCGTGCTATGATAGGCACATGAAAAGAGATCCTCATACTGACCTAAGCATACTGGCAGGATTGGACAAATGAAGGCAGTTGCATTGTAGTGTAGTGAGTACATGCTATTCCTTCATCAGTAAGCCAAAGCCATCGATACCAATACAACATAGAGGGGTTTCAGGTGAAATATTTCACTATATTGCGAAGGTTGGTCAATTGGGATGAATGGGTTCTACTGGATTTCTGGGTTTTAGAGAACCTTATCTCAACTTGGGCTGAGGAGAGGCTTGTTGTTTCTTACATTCTCTAAATCTCAGCATGAGCAAGAGAAGACCTTCACCTCTCTCCAAGGCCTCTGTGCTTGACAGGGGAGGCATTTGTGGAGCTCTTGACAATTGCATTTGTGGAGCTCTGTACTGTATTGTTACTGTATTTTCTTAGTCTAATCCAGAAAGCAGAAGCAAAAGTATAGTTAGAAGGCTAGCATAAAACATGAATGCTGTGTTTTTCTCAAAATTCAGAAGGCCATGGAGTGCCTTTATGCAGATAATAGAGCTTTCGAGAACCCCCTCCAAGAAAGCAGCTCTCATGCTGCTCAAAAACCTTCCTCTTCTAAACTGAGAAAGAGCTGGCAAAGCTGGGCTTTGCATGCAGAAGGTCCCTGGTTCCATCCCTGGCATCTTCAGGTAGAACCGAGGAAGACCTCTGCTTGAAACCTTGGAGAGCTGCTGCCAGTCAGTGTTGACAGCACTGGGCTAGATGGACCAATTGTCTGACTCAGTTTAAAAAAGGCTTCCTATGTTCCAACTCTTGGAATTGGTAGTCCGTCAGAGGAAAAACAGCAAGATGTTGTAGATTAGGCATACCATCTGCTAGTACAAATAATCCAGCAGAGGGAATTCATGTGCACATATCGTATGGGTGAATGTATGTGGAAGTCCAGTGTCTGATGCTACCCACCTGCTTTCTTTTTCTCCCCACTCCCAAGCACTTTGTCCATGTTTGCCAGCTCTTTCTCAGTTTCGAACTCAATAGGCTTGAATAAAATTATTTCTTTTCCCATATACAGCTTAAGCTCTACATTAAAAATAAAATAAATTGACTGCTACTTAACTCACTTAAGAAAGCTATAAAGACTGTTCTCTTCCGGCAGGCATATCCAGTGTAATTTTTAGAATGTTTTTAGGATGTTTTAGGATATTTTAATGCAGTTTTAATAATATTTGTCATGTTTTAATTAGTTTTATGTATTTTATCATGCTGTTGTTCCCCGCCTCGATCTAGATGGAGAGGCGGGTAAGAAATAAATCGTTATTATTATTATTATTATTATTATTAGCATCTTTCACTCCAGATGGTGAGAGGAACAATGTGCTACAACACTTTGGAAATTACACAGAAGGTGGGCATAGTTCCTGGATCTCTCTGTGGTTCTGGCTTGTTTCAGCAGGCAAGAACTACTGTGATTTCTCTTCCCAAATCCCTTTCAGAGCTCATAGCAAAAGGGGGGAAATGTTTAGCTGTTGGGAGGTGGGATTGCTTTATGTTAAGAACCCCTGACTATGATCTTATCTAGAGAATAGCAATTACTTCTAGGGGCCTGGCACGTGTTTTGAAAAGGGGAAGAGATATATGGATAAACAGACTAGCATAGTAATAGGGTTTACATTTGACACTGTATACTTAAAAAAAGATTGTTGGGAACCTGCTTCATTTTATAAATGGTAGCATTATGTTGATAAATATCAGAGCATGTTTTTCTTTCTTTTGGGAGGACTTTTTTTTTAGGAACAATGTATGTGTTCGTAGTTTTGATAATGATTACGCAAAAGTGTTATACAGCTGGATACCTTTATAGTATAAGACGTTTCATAACCATGCAAAGTTTCTACACAAGCATTCTGAAATGTGATAAATGCTTATTTCCACTTGAGACAGAATGGGATGTAGTCCCCAATCTGTGTTCCGTGTTCCATATTCACACCAAGAATGCTGACACTGATAGATTAGATAACGCTGGGAACATGCTGGGAACTACCTGTGTGCTGCAGAACTGAAAGACAGTCCATTAGTGTTAGGATTAATGCACACTGGGTATTTTAATTCTTCATGGAATCTATTTCCATATTTAATTACTGGAAAGTCATAGAAAAAAATTCCAAAGCTCCTCCATCCATTTTTATTGTCAACGGGAGTGGTGATTAGTAATTCTTCAAGTTATATTGCAATGTTCACTTAAAATAATGCACCTCCTTGCTGAGCTTGCTTCAATTAAACCATATTTTATTTGCTAATGACATAGCAAGTTGACAGCGACCTTGAAGTTGGTATTGTCAACACTCTTTGGCAAAAAGAGCGTGGTGATTTAAAGTTAAGAGTGCATCAATTTATTTTTCAGTCTGTCTATGTTTTTAAAAGGTTTTTTAATTCCATTATGGATGGGGTATTTTACCTGAGTAATGCACAAGTTCGTGAGTTAAGTAGCAGTCAATTTATTTTATTTTTAATGTAGAGCTTAAGCTGTATATGGGAAAAGAAATAATTTTATTCAAGCCTATTGAGTTCGAAAAAGAATAGCCTGTAGTTGGAGCACCTTTTAAAATTGCTTTCAGAGTTGAATCACTAAAATGCTCTTTGTAAATGTCAAAGATATATTGACCTTAAGCTTTTTACATGGATACTTATAAACATTTAGCTATTGGATTTGGGTTCTGTAATGAAACCAATGCATTTTTTGTTATTCTGTAGAGTTCTGTCAAGGAAACCAACCTGTACAATAGATTCTTTTAAAAAAAAACCCTTAATTTACAAACATCTTCTAGCTGTTGTGATTAATTTTTAGTTTTTGTCAAAAGCTACAATATAATTTAGCAACAAAAGGCACAATAAATGATATAAATATATCATTTATGGACTTTTCTGATCCTTGATACTATATGATTTAATGCAAGGATTGAGGGATTTATCTTGTTTTTTTACTAGAACCTTGCGATCCACCAACTCAAGCTGATGCAAAAGACATACACTTAGAATTATTTGGCCCCAGGAATTTGTTTTGCATATCAAAACTGAATGGAACACAGGCCTTCCAATAAAAATTGCCTCCTGCTTACCCCATGGTTTCTTCATTTCAGCAGTAGAATTTAGGACATGTGGTGTAGAAGAGTTATTTTGTTGCTGCCATAGTTAAACAATTGGGAGCCAGGAACTCAGAAATCTACCAATAGATCCAGGGACTTAATATACACTGATAGAACAGCAAGTGTGTTTAGAAGTTGAATATTTCCAATAAAACTAGTGCAGAACACTTTTCTGTAATTGGGAATTCCTGGAATTGGTTGCTCAAGGGACTTTTCCAAGTGTGCATATGTCTAGAGATGGGCCAGTAATTCATGTGTGTGTGTGTGTGTGTTAAAAATTTGAAAGTGTGAGTGCTGTTGCACAAAATAGAATGGCTCCAATTTGACGTGAACATGGCCCCTCCCTCTGAGCAGGCGTGCTTCAAATTGGAGCTTGTCTCCCACATCCGTTTCTCTCTGCCTTTCCTGCTAGTCCCCACCTATACCTTCCTCAAGTGGGGGGAATTTTTCTTTACATGGTCCCTGGCAGGAAATGTGGCTCTGTGTGTTGCTTGACAACAAAGAGGGCCTGTGGGGTCTCTCATAGATGGGAGCTAACTGTTTCTTCCCCATTTCCCAGGGCAAGGGTTATTATTCTTGGAAAAGTGGAGGCCATAGCAGGGAAGGAGATGCAGTGGCTAAAGCGGGTGTTCCAAGTGTACATTTCAAACACTCAAAGCTCCTTGACAGTTTTTGTTTTTGAGTGATTAATATTATTATTTGTTATATGTATATACCGCCCCATAGCCGAAGCTCTATGGGCTGTTTACAAAGATTATAAGAGTATATGAGCAATAAAATGGGATTTTCAAGTGATCAGGGAAGGGTTGAGCAACATTCTATAGTAAGCCTCCCTTCACTCTAGGTGATGGAAATAAGGTAAAATATTTTTGCCTAGTTGGGACGCAGCTCAGTATTGCAAGTTTCTTCTTTGCCTTCCTGAAGCAATACATTTACTTTTAGTTAAGGACCATGTATGTACGAACTGTTAACTTATTTCTTTGTTAATATAGATTTGGTTTTTAAAAAAGAGTATGTTAAATACTTCTGTAAATGAACCGTCAAATTATATTTGCTTTTGCTATGGCTCATATAATATGCTGCATTTTAAATATACATAGAAGGTATTTTAATTCATTATCAAGTTACATTTATGAAATATGGTAAATTTAAATATCATTTCACTCGCTCATAATTTTGTAGTCCCTTGGACATATTGCTAAAATAGTCTTTCTCTGTGTGTACAAGAATCCCAACTGCGATAAGTTTAAAATGTCCATAGGACATTTTAATTTCCCTTCAATTTCCCCTTTAATTTTTACAAGGCATGTCATTTTAGCTGCATTAGGAGATTACCCATATTAATGTGGCAATTGTATGTAGGATTACTAGTGTGAAAATGACTATAACTAATTAAAGGTGGGCCTTGTTTTCACTGAAGTACCGTATTTCACCATTGATACTACGACACACCTTAATTTTAGGGCCACTGTCTGGAAAAAAGTGTTCGTTGATTCTAAGACGCATCCCATTTTCAGACACGTTAATATTGGGGATAAGTGCAAATTAGATTTGAAGAAATACGGTAGGGCTGTGCATGCCCCCCACTCAACTCACCACCCAGGGACCTCCTCCTCCCTTCCCCACTCACCGCCAGTGCCGCCCCAGTCCTCGCCGCCTGCGCCACCCCAGTCCGCCAGCGCCAGCGCAGGGGAGGCCGCTGCCAGCGAGGAGCTGCTGCGGCGGCACTGAGGAACAGCCTTCCCCACTCACCTCCATTGCCACCCTGGTCCTCGCCGCCAGCACCGCTTGCAGCAGCCTCCCTAACTCATCCACTTCCACTGCAGCCGTCACCCCAGGCCAAGATCTGCCTCCCTCCCCCCTTCGCTGCCCCATCGCGGGCAACCCTCCTCAGACCCCCGGTGAGGCGCTGCTTTCATTGTCGTCGTCAGTCCCTCAGTCCATCCAGGGGGGGGGGGCAGGCAACGTTAGAAGGCGACGGAGGAGGAAGAAACGGAGGGGCTGAGGAGAAAGGAATCAACCAAGGGGAGGCCGCCTCCGCCTCATCGCGCCCCGTGCTGCGCGTGGCAGCCACTCCGTTTCCTCACCAACACACCACAAAAAAAGGAGGGCGGCGGCTGCACCAACCACAGCAATGGCGACGTTGAAGGAAACGAGCCCCTGAGGAGAGACGCTCAGGCGGGCAGGTTTGTTTCTACTTTGTAGTAACGCTGCGTTTCCAGGCCAGAGAGGCCACTGCAAATGGCACTGGAGGCGAGGACCGGGGTGGCGATAGGGGAAGGCCGGTCCTTGCTGCTGTGGCGGCGGCTCCTCGCTTGCAGTGGCCTCCCCAGCACTGGCGGGCTGGGGTGGCGCAGACCGGGGCGGCTCTGGAGAAATGTGGCGATTCTTAGACGTCATCGATTCTAAGAAGCACTCAATTTTTACAGACGTAAATATGGGGGGGAAAGTGCGTCTTAGAATCGAGAAATATGGTAGCTAACCTGTAGCTGGGCTGTCCCACTCAGGCTGCAGCTCACATTATTGTATATTACTCCATGCCAAACAAACAAGCAAACTCTGCCCATAGAAAACTAAGATTGTGGGGAGATGCTAGTCTAGAAACCTTCTGCCTGATTCTGAGTTTTCTATTTTGGAAGGAGGTTTCTTCCATGTACTCGCTCATGAGCCCCTACCTGCAGTCTGAAGTGGGATTGCTGAGAAACAGGTTTGCCACCTTAGTGAGAACTGTGTCTTAGAATTGAGCTTCAGAGTGGAGAGCCGAGCTGGTCAATTAACAGCTTGCAAGTAGATGGCCTAGTTCAGATGACATATTAGGCAATGGAGGGGGCAAGAGGCAACGGATGGTATGTTATTTTTGCAGTGCCCGACACACGACACGTTGCCTCTCCCCCCGTCGCGCAGCTGAAAGTCCCAGCCTCATAATAAGCAACGGGGCTCTGATAAACAGTGGAGAAGCCTGTTGTTTTTCCACATTGTGTTGTGACTCCCTAACTTCTAGCGCCTATTGAAGTCAATAAGGAGGCCTCTTAGGAAAACACAATCTTTTATTTTGCAAATGATCCCTTCTCTCCCTTTGAAAGGAGTTAAAACTTAGAAAGTGTTTTGCCCCAAGGCGTAATTAGCTAAGCAAACAAATCGGTTGATCCATCCAAAAGGAAACATGAGTCACTTCAAGACGAATTCACATCCAGCTTCTTCTGAGCCAGAAGTCTTTCAGAGCGGCGCCTTGTAAGCCTTTTGAACTGTGCTCGTTTCATTTTCCTATGGAAAATGGGATCTCTGAGTTGACTCCCGTCTCCGCCTTCTGAAGACGAAAGCTGTTTCTTATCAGCAAGGTTATGTACATCAGCCAATACATTTTCTAAAGCCGGAACTATGGAAACCTGGTCTCCTCCTGGCACAAACTGGTATGTCTGTTCGAGTTCAAAATCTGATTCTGAATTACTGTCTGACATTCCTTCGCCCTGCGCAAGGGGGGAGGAATTAGACACAACACATTGCTTAATAACGTACCATCAGTTGTGTGTGCATTGTGTGTCTCTTGACACATGATACAATAAGCAACACAACTGACGGTTGTCTCTTCCCCCCTCGGTTGTCTAAAGTGTCATCCGAACTAGGCCGATGAGTCCATTAGTGAGGGAAGCTACAAAGAGAAAAGCTATGGAGGGATGCTGTTCAGCTGGGCAGTCTGTCTATATGAGAGATGAATACTGCATGAACCACTAGTATGGAAAGTGAATCGGGCTGGATCCACACATTTTGCAGAATGAGGTGGGCGATAGAATTATTTAACAATTCAGAATAGAAGTGGCAAAGTGACTTTTTAAAAATAATTTTTTAAAAAACCCGGTTTCCTGCTCCTTGTACGGCCATATGCATTGCTCTCTTTGTAGTGGATTTGTAATTGAGATTTATTATGTTAACTGAATGTTTGGTTTGTACTTTCCTATATTTACAATTAAACAAACACCAAAGGAAGTGGGTTGGGTTCAAACTTGTCTTTGATGTGAGGTGATTTTGTGTGTGTGTGTGCGTGTAGAGAGCTATTCAGTGCACCCTACCACGTCATTCTGTTGCATCTGTATTTCTAGCCTAAGAGGTAAGATGTGAGGTAATGGTGGGCTGAGGATGGAGCTGGCTTTGAGGGTTCGATGTGCAAATGGGAAAAGCATATCATGGAAAACTTCTAAAGGACTAAGGCCTTCTTCACAGGTAAGGAAAGGCTCTCTTTTGGAATTGTATCTGATATACTATAACCAAATTCCAATTACCCTCATGTAATGAAGACAAATAATTTTCTAGATATTGCAATGCCACAAGGGGCAGAAGTTATATGAATAAAACTATACTATTTTAAATATATAGGTGGATATGCTAAGAGCTTGAAGTCTGTTTGTGTTGTTTAAGGCTGCAATTAGATACCCATTTACCTGGGAGTTAAGCCCCACTGAACTCAATGGGACTTATTTCTGAGTAGATATTTATATGGTTGCACTGCTAGTGCTCTGTGAAGTCAAGGCTGAGTCTTATCTTTTCCTCAGACCTATATAAAATTAGGCAAAATCGATGGAAGGCTGCCATGGAAACAGCACTCAAGGTTCTGAAATACAGGACTACATGTGCTGTCTTCTAATACCTAGAAGTGGAGGGGATTCTACTTCTGGGATCTGAACACATTAAAAAGTAATTGTTATTGCTCAAAATAGCAATATGTGTGATTGTGATAATCTTAATTTTTATTTTTTAAAAATAATTCCTTGTAGAAGCCACTGGATGGTGCTCTTATCCCATTACTGTGAAATATTCGATTTAATGGCCCTTAGAACCTTATAGTCTTGGCATAAGGCATTTTACATTGCTTCATATTTAGCACTTTCCTTACAATATATAGAGATAATCATCTGCTTATCCAAGGAGTCGCTGCAAAATAAGCTTGTGCTACATTGCATAATGACGTGTGCTTTCCCACTTAAATCATGACAATAAATAGGCTTTGCTTATCATCCCACATTTCATCCCATTTATTGCAAGGATTATAGCTTTCCAGCCTTTTTGGGGGGGGGGGGTATTAAAATAAGTTATTTTCCAGAGCTGAGAACTCTTTTCTATCTAGATTAGGGTGACCAGATAAAATCCAGGTCAGGGCTCCTGCAACTTTAACAGTTGCAGAGAAAAGGGAATTTCAGCCAGTGTCATTTGTATGCAATTAGTTCCTGGTGAAATTCCCTCTTCATCACAACAGTTAAAGTTGCAGGGGCCTTGCCTTCTTTTGTATATGGTCACTGTAGTATAGTGCCTGCACCTTTAACTGTTGTGATGAAGAGGGAATTTCACCAGGAACTAATTGCATACAAACGACCCCGGCTGTAATTCCCTTTTCTCTACAACTATTAAAGTTACAGGAGCCCTGACCTGGATTTTATCTGGTCAGCCTAATCTAGATTGTATTATTGATTCCTTTTTTTAGAATATTAACTGCTTATATATTATATATTTATATATTAAATCTTCAGTGGGTCTCAGTAAAGTGTGATTTTATATTAGAGTTCATGTACAGAATTCAGAGGTTTGGGCTGCAAACCTGTACATACTTACTTTTGAGTAAGTCCAGTTGATCTTCTGGGGCTTTGCTCTTGATAGACATGCATAGGTTTGTGCTGTTAGGTTGCAATCCTAACAGCACACTTGGAGAGCGTGTTAAACATAGTGGGACTGACATCATCATCATCATCATCATAAATATGCATGTGAATGCACTGTAAAGAGAGGTTTGTGTGACAGATCTACTTTTTTGCCATTTGTTGTGGCATCTTGTCTGTGTATGTAGGCAGCAAATGAATTACACATAAATATGACATACCAACATAACTGTATGGTGCGTCCAAATGATCCAAATGGATGAATACATGCAAAATTGTTATGGAGCAGAAGTACACTGATCTGTCCATCTGCAGTTATCTATCCGCTTTTATTGATCTTTTATGTTTATTATGGGAGCATTTGTATTACGGCAATGGTTTCAGTCTTGATTGGTTTCTATATACAGATCAGCTCCTTAAACTGAGAAGAAAAATACATAAATTTGTCTAATCTGAATTCATGATATTTCACTTTGTGGATATGAACGAGGTCCAATGGCCTCATATTGGTATAAGCAGGTATCTTTCTGTAAATCTGAATTATGCAATACTTTGACCAAAGCCAGTGTGATGTACAGTAGTATATTGAACTTGGAGCAGGGAGGCTTGTGTTCAAATCCCTGCTTAGTTATTATAAAGAAAGTTGAAACACAAACTATATACTGCTTAACTTTTTTTTCTTTCAGAATGAAACTTATCCTACCATGAAGTATAAAGGAGTGCATTTTGGCAATTTGACAGAAAAGCGACATGAATTTAAGCCACATGAGGGCCCTGGACCTGCAGATTATGACGTAATTCAGTATGTAATTCAGTCATTGCTTGGTATTAAATGTTCTTCTGCACCATAATTTAGTCTCTGGGCCAGTTTGGACATCATGATAAACTATGGTTTGTCGTGGCAGGAATGAACCAGAGCAAGTCTTAAGTTCATGTGCCTTGATTTTTATACTCAGTTTGTGAGCTGGTCATAAGGAAAATACATGATTTTCAGTGAGGTGCAGGCTTATCCTCTGACAGTTGTTTGCACCTTTCTTCTTACAAATTTGGCCCTTCTAACCCAACAAGTCAGCCAGTATGCACAGGCACACCTCTCTATTTTCCATTTAAAAAAACAGATAACACGAAGATGAATTTCTGCTGCTTCTTTAATTACTAAGGGCCAAACTTCACATGAGAGCATCAGATCTGTGTACTTAAAAGCAAATAGATTCTACCTAAAGGATAGGCAATCTGGTGCCCCCCCCCCATGTTTTAGACTACAATTCCCATTAGTCCCAGCTAGCATGGCTAATAGTAAGGGCTCATGGGAGCTGCCCACATCTGATGTCCACATCTAGAGGACATCAGGTTGCCTATGTTTGCTCTAACTAACCCACATGTAAAGCAGGGGTAGAGTGAAATTTAAAGGTGGAAAATGCTGAACCTGCCCCAGCCTACAGGCTCCCCCTTGAAGCTTTTCCCTTAGTTGGGGTAATTTCTGGCTCTCGTGAAAATTACTTAGGTCCTAGGGGGATGATTGGGGGGGGGGAATTGAGGGTAGGTTTGGATTCAGCATTGAGTGTCCCTTTTGCACTTTAAATCCCAGCACCATGGTACCACCACTTTGAGGATCAGCCTACAGGCCATGCTACAAGTTGCTGAATTGGAGTTAAAGCTAAAGGGTGTGTGTGTGTACTAGAGATTTTTTTAGCATTAATTCTAGAAGAAAACATGAATAAATTTGTAATGGTAAAGCTGTGTAGTTATAATTAAATTAATTTTCCTTAGCTGTATATGGATTTGCCTTATCCAGCTATCTGAGCATCTGTTCTAATTTAATCCTATTCTACCATGCTATAAAAGGGAAGGCCAAGGAAATGGAATCCTGCACTGGACAATTAGAGATTGTACATTTTTTGAGATGTTTTGCCACCAAATAACAAGACTTCTGGGCATAGCAGCTGAAAATACTAAGAAGCTTTTGAATGTTGAGAAACATTACCACATCTCACAGAGTAACCGTTGCTTGGATATTACAAAGGTTTATGTTTCTGGATTCACTTGAGGCATTACTTTGCATGTGTAATGGTTACCCAGCTTCCTGGATCTCTTCTGCCTCCACTGTGTTTTTATTACAGTTAACCTGTGGCAAGAAAGCCTAGCTATGAAAAATAAATTCCTTCAATTCATAGCATAGCACCATATTATAAATGAAGTCTACTCTATTAGTGAGCAAAATAGCTTCCTATTGTTATTGCAGAGAACAGCTGTTTCTAATACTACTCAGGGGGGTTGAGGTAGTGGTGAAGCTTTCCCTGTGTATATTTCGGTGCATTTAAAAGAGATGACTAATAAATCTTTTCAAACTTTCTAAAGGGAAAATGCAGCGCATTATGAAAATGTCAACATCAGGAGGGAAGACCAGAAAAAAAGTGACCTCTATGTTCCACGGTATCATGAAGAAATAGTATTACAGGAAGAAAAGAAGGTAATGCCAATTCAAAATAGAACATTGTCACACTTATGATGGGAACAAAACCTTGGGATTTGAAAGACTGTACATATAGAAAAGGTCTTTATGCCTAAACCGGAGTTCAGGCATTAAAAAAGATTTATCTGAATTGTTGGAGGAGGAAATCAGTTGCTCATGCTCTACTGTGCAGGACTCTTGTGAGAACAACTTTGCAAAGAGCTCTTTATAAAGAATGAATGAAATTGGAGAAAACATACATGTTTCTTCCAAATAGAAGGGATAAAAATACACAACTTTAATATGGAAGACAACTTTAAATGGAAGACTTAGGTGTGATGAATTCTTTTAAGCTTGAATAGCACCCACCTTAGTTTTTTCTTAGTTTTTGGTCTTGTGGGGAGGATACTCATTGATTTATTATTCTTTTATATATTTATTTACAACATTTGTACGCCACTCCACATCTGAATCAGATTCTAAAGTGGTGAACAAAAGAGGTAAAAGTTAAAAGTTAAAAAAAATTAAAACACCATATTCAAATTAGTGCACACGCTAATGTAGTGCACACGCTGGTAACTTTGAGGCTCGACTTCTGCAATGCGCTGTACATAGGGCTACCTTTGTGCCTAGTCCGGAAACTTCAACTTGTTCAAAATATGGCAGCCAGGTTGGTCACCGGTACATCTAGGGGTGACCACATTACACCAGTTTTAAAATCACTTCATTGGCTGCCAGTCAGTTTCCGGGCGAAGTATAAAGTGTTGGTTATTACCTTAAAAGCCCTACATGGTTTGGGCCCAGGCTACCTGCGGGATCGCCTTCTCCCGTACAATCCGCCCCGCACACTTAGGTCCTCTGGGAAGAACTTACTCAAGCCAGCCAGACCTAGGCTGGCGAGTGTTACACAGAGGACCTTCTCTTCCATCGCTCCCAGACTATGGAATGGTCTGCCGGAGGAGATTAGACAAATTAGCAGTCTTCATGAATTTAAGAGAGTCATGAAGACTGCTCTCTTCCGGCAGGCCTATCCAGATGAATTTTAAGATGTTTTAATGATGCATTTTCTCTTGTTTTTTAATTTTTTTAACTGTTTGTGATCCTTGTATTTTACATTGTGTTCCCCGCCTCAATCCGAAGGGAGAGGCGGGTTATAAATAATAATTATAATAATAATAATTATTATTATTATTATTATTATTATCCCTACAGCACTTAGCCTTGTATGGCAGTGTTAGTATTTTTTTTACTTTCTCCAATTTCTACAGAATAGTGTGCTACTATTAGTGTGAGAACTGAACTGTAACTTTGTTTCCAGCTTCCCTTTGTTAATCTTCATGTGCCCTGGCTCACACCATGCCCCCACCCCCAAACGTACTGTGAATGTTTGTTGAGCAGTAGCAGTAGGTGGAATGGAGTGCCTGGGGTGTCTAGCAATGGCTGTTCTCCCCATTGGTGAGAGTTTATTATTATTTGGAAGTCACTTGGCAATTGGACCTTCCTTAATACAAATGGCATACTTTAGTTGCGTCCTCTGTGTACAAGTCAGCATTCTAATCTGTTGTGTAAAGGAAGGTTGTTTAACCAGTTACACCTACTTTTAGCATGTGTGTGTATGTGTGTTTGAATGCTCTGCACAGACATCGCTTTTTGAGGGGCACTTGGCATAATGTGATGGAGGAAGATAGGTTACATAATATTGAGGTTGGGCTTCCCCTCTCTTTTGACCCCTCTTCTTGTTTATCCTCATGCAGTTTCTTGTTCTTGTAGCTCCAGCTGTTGAAGTGGAATTGAAGTTCATGTTCGGTATTTGTGTTTGGAGTCTGAAGGAAGAGTAACCATAAGGGTTCTGAGAAGACAACACCCCAGTTTTGGCTGTTTGCTTTTTTCACAGAGTGCCTTATCACTGAGAGCCTATCTACACTACTGCTTTAAAATGGTTTCTAACGGTTTTAAAGCGGTTAATAACCATTATTAGCCGGTTTGAAACTATTATAAACTGTTTTAAAGCAGTAGTGTAGATAGGCTCTAAGTCTCTAATTTATAGTCCTACTTCTGTAGTAATAGGGAAGAATCATGTAGCATCATACCATGTGACTTGATATCTGTGATCTACCTAACTTGGCTGGGGGTTATATATTCTGGTGATGTGCTGTAAGTTGGCTGCCGTGTTAATTGGATTCCTATTCTTTGTTGTGGCTAGTGGGGTGGAGAAGGGGTTGGGCAGGTGCATTAATTTTGCTTCGCCATTGACTTCATTTGATGATCATTTATGTCATTTTTTTTGGCAAGCATGTAATTCTGTCATTGGGAAAGCACAAGACGCTGGCAATCTTCTTCCACATGAAACTGCAACTTTTCCAGTTTCCTCTCTTGTGCTGGCAGAATCTTTCCAGCGCAAGAAGATAGATTGGGGTGGACAACGTATTAGACTATTGTGATGAATAGAATTGCATTTGAAAACTATTTGAAAAATTCAGCTAGTGCAGCCCACCTGTTAACAAATGTGGATTGATATTCACAAGTTTCAAGTGGTTATTGGCCCTGCACTGAAGTCCATTTTATGAAGAAGCTAGGTTAACCTCCACTAAGAGAAGGGTCTTTCCTATAGTGGCACCGATGTTGTGGAACTCTCTGGCAACAGAGATCTATACAGCCTCCTACCTGCTAACTTTGTAAAAACGGGCAAGAACTTTTTCTTGGTTTTGGTTGGCTTTTGAAAATTAACTTCTTTCTTTTCTAGACCTTTTATGGATTTTGTTGCTGTCCTGTTTCTTGCTTTTTCTTTGTTTAGTTTATTTAGATTTTTAAAAAACTCTCTGCATGTGAATTTTATTTTTGACTTTTTTAAAAAACTGTAGCTCGCTTTTTCATTAAAGTAGTGCTAAAGGTACAAACCACTTTTGAAATTAATTTGACAAAGGAATTTTAAATGTTTTTTTTTAAAAAAATAACAAATCATTGCAGTGCATTAGTTGGTTACTGCTCAATTAGTTTTGTGTTCAGGCAGTGCAATGGATATTAGGAGTGACCATATTCTGTACAGCGGGTGTAATGCAAGGATAGGATTGTGCTGTAAAATCTGTAAACATTCTACAACTGTTGCTGTTGTGTCATCTTAACTTCCTAATTTAACTTTACTGAAATTTGAAAGGTGATGGTTGATAATGAAGAGAGAAAATAATAAATTGATGGATTGATTAAAAACATATTTATATTGTTCTTCAGTCATGTCCCCAGGATGGTTTAGAAAAAGAACAATTAAAATGTAAATACAAACATAATAAACTAGAAGCCACATAATAATGTCAGTTGGCTTAAGAAAAACAAAATAAAACTGTCAGCAGGATTAAAACTTTAGATAAAGCTTGGGGAAATAAAAAAGGTATTTGCTGTGGAAAGTGCAGAAAGGTAGCTAGCCTCTTCTCTGGAAAGTGAGTTCCATAACTTGGGTGCCACTCCAAAATGGTAGCTACTTTCCTCACCTAAGAAAGGTGTTAAACGTATTAGTAAGCACTTATGGAGACAGGTGGTCCTTCAGTACCCTAAGTCTAAGCCATGAAGGAATTTACAGGTCAAAACCAGCACTTTGAATTGGGCCAGGTAACTGAAGGGGAGCCGAAGCACTTGTACAGTGCAGGCTTAATATGATTATGGGCCTGTTCAGACAACACATTAAGCCATGATTAGGTCGCTAACCCTTTTGCAGCAAGTGGTTAATGAGTGTGTTTAAATCATGGTTATGTAGTCAACAGGGTTAGGAATGGTTCACACGACAAGCTAAGTCATGGCTCACATGACACGCTAAGCCGTAATGTTTAGCTCAAAATGCTTAATCATCATGGTTTAGTGTATTGTCTGAACAGGGCCTACATAAAACTCCAGAAAGGGCCCTTCTGTGGCTTTGTTCACCACCATCCAGCTACTGATATAAATGTAATATTCTCCAGAAATTGCCCAGCATACAAAGGTACCTTGTATGTCATTCTTAGATGGAGACCAGATGAAGATAAGAAACTTCCCTCCTCTTCCTGAGTGGGAGGAACATATAGAGATGTGTGTTGGAAATACAATGGATGCTCTATATGTTTTGATGAAGTGATAATAAACTGAGTAAGGGATTTTCTTGATAAGGAGCTTCAGAAAAGTGAGTAATGGAACTTCTTGTCATGTCTCATTTGTTAAGAGATCAAGATCACAGAAAAAGGAGTTAGGAATGAAGTATCTTAAGACTTGTAAGTCACCTTGAAGAATGGTAACTTCCTTTTTGATCTACACATTTTTATTATAAACCACCAGTTTGAATATTTCTTCAATTTATGAACTACAGCTGACTTACTGTATATATTCCTTGGTGAACTGTTAATCTACAAATCTGGACCCCCTCTAGATGGATTCCGTTTGACACCTGGTTAGCCGATTATGCGCATAATCGCTGAAGCGCTTTATCGTAAATGCTTGTATGCAGGAGGTAATTGAGCACTCAACTGGTGACCTTACTGGTTGTTTCAAATGCGCTTTACAAGTAGTTAATGCGGAGAATCGCTTGTTCACATTGTCAAATGCGCTTTAACGGCCGGTGCAAAATAAAACTCACTATTTAACGCGCATTTGATAATGCGCATAATCGGAGAGAAAACGCGCCTCTACACCCGATTTGCGCTCCGTTCTTTTAGAGGTAAATTTTAATGCGCCTTGAAAGAGCTTTAAATGCCTCTTGTAGAGGCAGCCCTGGTTGTGAGGATTGATTATACTTCTGGTACTGAATTCACTGCACAAGTGATACTTAATTGGCATTTAGAATATCCTTATAGCATTTTCTTAATTCTTATATGGTTTTCCTCCCCAAGTCATTGGGATAGGCCAGGCTATAAGCCCAATAAATCCATAAATTCACTCTCTGATTAATCGTGTCTAATTTGTATCTAATTATTATATATAATTTGAGTATTGAACTGATAATGAATTGGCTTTCTAACGGTTGAAATGTGATTTTGACAATTGGTTATGCATTGATTTAACCAGCACTTTATCAGGAAAGAATACAAGTTCTGGAATGTATATTTGTGGCATTCTTATGAATGTGATGTAATTTTCTGATGCTAGGAATTGATTTCCAGAAGGTAGTCAAGTTAGTCTGATGCAGCAAAAACAACAGAGTCTCGTGGTACCATAAAGACTAACAAATTTATTTTGGCTAAAGCTTTTGCAGACTATAGCCCACTTCATCAGATTTATATTAATGGAGGCACAGTTGTGCCTCCATTGTTAAGGGCCGTCAGTAAAAAACACGTTCCACCATGTTAAAGTGATAATTGGGGGAGGGGTGATTCTAACAGCCATAAAATCAAAAATATTTCACCAATATTTCTGAAATTTACAGGTTCCAGAAAGAAATGTTTGATTTATATTACCTGAAAATTTCAAGAAGATTGGTGAAAGATTGAGGGAAGGAGAGCAGTTTAAGATAGAAAAGGAACACAAACCTGTCTCCCTGCTTTTGTCAGATTTACTTCCGGGTTGCGACTTTCTGTACCCAGGATTTCCAGGGAAATTATAGACTTCCTGCTTAATTCATTGATGGGGTCTTCTTTTGCCTTCAGTCTAGTTGATGGAATGCTTTTCCTTTTTTAAAAATTCCCTACGGTTGATTTTTAATGAATATTTATCCAATTCACAATGCAACGCATGCGTATCGGCACCACAGAGCTTATTATCAGAAGGGAGGGGGGAGGGTGGAACTGCCGCCTCTTTCTTCCCTGCTCTGGTGAGGACGAAGGGCGAGTGAGCGAGAGAGATTATCAGGAGGGAGGAGGGAGAAGGGAGGGGGAGGAGGGAGAAGGGAGGGGGAGGAGGGAGAGGGGGGAGCTGCCACCTCTTTCTTCTCTGCTCTGGTGAGGACTACGGGCGAGTGAGCGAGAGAGGAGGCTGCTTTAGGCAAAGGTCTAGGTCGCAGTGGGCGAGTGAGCGCGCGCACGCGAGGGAGAGAGAAAGCAAGAGAGAGAGAGAGAGTGAGCGAGAGAGAGCGAACGAGAGAGAGCAAGCGAGAGAGAGAGAGAAAGAGAGAGAGAGAGAGAGAGCCTTTCCCACAACCTGACCCAGCGGCTGGTTGATACTCGGAGCAGCTGGAGGCTGCAGTTGCCAAGGCCCTGGCTCGGCCCTCTCTTTCCCCAAAAGTTGAAGTATGAAGTATGAAACAAAGAACAAGAAGAAAGAATCCTTTTGTAAGTTATGATTTATAATTCCATTCATCAACTACTTTGATCTGTCTCAATTATGTAAAATAGTTAATGCTGAAAGTTCCTCAAACGCTCTAAACAACCCTGTCTATGCCATTAGAAGTTAAACAGCTATCAGCTAAGCTAATAAATTGTTTGGGGAAATTGGGATCCAGAATCTGCCTTCCACAAGAAGGACCTTCCACAAGAGGAAGAGCTTGGCTTGTGGGAAAGTCTCTCCACCCAATTTTTTAGAATCACCACTCCCAAACACACACACACACACACACACACACACACACACACACCACACTTCACCCTGATTCTCTGTCTAGCATTTTCCAGGGACTGGAGGGGCTGCCATGGGAACAAGGGGGCAGGGAAGTCCACTTTCACCAGGATAGTTGGTTCAACTTAAATCTGTATCCAACCCATAATTCTTCTTCTTCTTCTATATATTACATATGAAGCCCACTCTGCCTTTTCCATGGAGCTCAGGGTGGTATGGTTTTCTCCCCAATTTGATCCCCATAGGCAGGGCTGAGAGGTGGCGAATGGCCCAGGTTCACCCAGTGAGCTTCATGACTGATGTGGATTTTAGCCCGGGTCTCCCAGTTCTGGCTCTGCTTATATATTTCATATTCCAACAGCTAAAGCTGCAGGAGCCCTGCCCTCTTGACCACATATAAAGAGGGCAGGGCTCCTGCAGTGTGAACTGTTGTGATGAACAGGGAATTTCACCAGGTGCTGCATGCATAAAAATAACACCTGCTTAAATTCTCTTTTCTGTACAACTGTTAAAAATACAGAAGTCCTGTCCTTTTTTTCCCCTATGGTCACCATATACAACTTAAATTTGTCACATTTGTTAAGGAGATTGTGACAATGCAATTTGATATTGCACACAAAACGTATTGCACTGGGTGCAATCTGGTGCAGTTCATTCTGTCTAAGCCAATAAACTTTAATGGCTTTCTTACAACGAAAGGTGCAATCTTATGCACGTTTAGACAGAAAAAGTCCTACAACTCCCAGCATTCCACAGCCAGCAATGCTGTCTAAAAAAGTTTTTTCCCCTGTCTAAACCTGCATTAGATTGTGCCCTAAATCTGTTCAGTCACAGCTAACTCTACATTGGGTAGAGTTCACTTAGTTCCATAGCTCTTACTTTTGAATAAATATCCACAGATGAAAATGCAGCCTGTGCAGCCTTGAAACTTGACCACAATCTGCTACTTTTAGATCGAAACAGTGGGGGAAGCATGTAGCATAAAATGAGCTATACTAATTAACATAGTAAACTGTAACTTCTTGTAACATAGCATATTTTCCTGTATCATCTTGTGTGCTTCCAAAATTAATCAGGGATTTTTTATTCCAGTAGCACAATCTTTCAAATTTTCTCCAAATACGGAGACAAAACATGAAATGCTTCCTTTTCATGAGGCAGTCATAAAAATATTATTATCTCTGGACACTGGCTATAGAAAAGTTCAAAAGTTTTTTGGATTTATATCGGACATCAACATGGTGTAACACCCTGGCTGATACTGGCTTGGTTGCCAACTGTATAATATCTGGACATCCGTTACAAAAAGCCATGAAATTCATTAAACAAAAAACCTACAGTTTACAAAACCAACGTTAAGGCTCTACAGTTTCCAACCAAGCACCAAAAAGCAGGGAAATTGGGAGTTAAGGCTCCCAAGCCTTAACGCCACATCCTCCCTAAGGAGGCAGAAAGTGCAAGTGAAATTCTCATTCTCCCAAAGCAGATAAACCATGAGGACAGGATGGAGAATATGATATGCAGAGGTGACTGTGGGGTTGTGGAAAACTGATGACAAACAACTTAGGGCCACCTACTTCTGTTTTTTTGTTTAGAGCAGCCCTTCCCCAACCTGGTGCCCTCCAAAGGTGTTGGACTACAACTCCCATCATTGCAAGTCAGTATGTCCCATGGTCAGGAATGCTGGGACTTGTCATCTCAAACATCTGGATATGCAATATGATATGCAGAGGTGACTGTGGGGTTGTGGGAAATGATGATGAACAACTTAAGACCACCTACTTCTCTTTTTTTAGAGCATCACCAACACATCTGATGGGCACCAGGTTGGGGAATGCAGTTCTAGAGCAAGGGCAGGCAGAATATAGATCTCCAGATGTTTTGGAATTCAACTCCCAATTTCCCTGCTTTTTGGTGCTTGGTTGGAAACTGTAGAGCCTTAACGTTGGTTTTGTAAACCGTAGGTTTTTTGTTTAATGAATTTATATGCAGTTCATGTGGTGGGAGGAGGGGAAAGAATTGTAAACAGCCAAGTCAGAAGGAAATTAAATGCAGAAAGGGGTTGTGTTTTAAGGAGCCAGTAGGCTGACCCTGATTATTTAGTGAAAGGAGGACCTGGTTGAGCTCAAGTATCTCCAGTTAAAAGGATCAGATAGGAACAAACTCGGATAGTGATGTACTGAAAATCATAGTGATTGTATTGAGGTGGTTCTATTTTGCATGGAGACACTACTTAGGTAGTTTCATGTATGGCCTAGTCTCCTTGTGACTTGCATGGGCGCTTCTCTATCCTGACTGATGCTTTGAATTTCTTTTCATATTGGTATTTGATATTTTGGAAAGATGTTGTTATAGCAATCATTTATAAATATACACTACATCTAAATGTTCATTGTATGAGAATGGCATATGCATTCCATTCGGGAGACAATTTCTTGCAAGATTTAGTGGGGGTATTTTCTGTACTTTACAATCTGTAACACTGAGAAAGATGACAGAAAAGAGCTAGTGTGTCAGAGTGAAAGAAATGCTGAAGTAAGACAGATGACTGTCTGTAGTACTCATCTTAGCTTTTCAAGCTTAACCCTTTTGTTCATCAATCAGTCAAAAGTGGCAGGTAGTGACCATTAGGAGGATTCATTAGCACCCTGCAGCATGTTTGTACAGGGTGACCCACATCTGTCTTCATTAGAAGTTTGCTAGTTGCCAGTAGTGAACAGATGGGTCATTATTGCCTACGTTGCCCTTTGGGTGTACCTGGAGGACAGGCAAAGTCGTCCTAAGCAGGACACACCATGTTACCTCACAGAGAGTAAGCAGCTTATTTTGCATAATATTATTATAGAAACTGGTTGATGTTGTTGTGGACCTGCTTGTCCTTGGAGTTTTAGAGTTGGTGAAAATGAAAGGCTAATTATATGACATTGTAAAAAAACACTTGTAATTAACCTTTTGGCAATAAATAATCTGGAACTCAGATGAAATACTTTAGATTTTTAAAAAGTCAATCCACTCTTTTTTTTAACCTCAATTGAGTACATTTAAATAAAATTTGAATCTTGTAAACCTCTGTAAATGCATTTATGTTCCCTAAAGAAAGGGACACTTTTCTCAAATATGAGAATTTACAATTTAATGAAGAAAAGTTAACCATTCATTGTTAGATGTTAAGATAATGTTAAATGTTTTCCTTTTCATCCAATTTGGGTATGTGAAATGTTCCCCATTATAACACTCTTGCATAAAAATCTCTTGAAAAATAAAGCAACTCCAAGCTTAGTGTTTTGGAAGATTGTTTAAGAGAGATACAAATATTGATTTCGGCTGAAGATTTTCTGCTTCAGTTAATGTGGTTATTGATATTAGAAAGAAAGAGATGCTTGTTTCAAGAATCTGTGATCTCTGCATGTTTCTGAACTCTACCAATTAATCTGGGAGGCACTTTTTAAGCTGTCATTTGGAAATTTGGAACGTGGGTGGGGAGAGGAGAGTCCACCAAAAGAAGGTGTCGCTCCCACCTGTCAGCGGCAGCAGCAGCAGCAGCAGCAGCAGTTGAGTCAGCCAGGCTTGGGGACTGGAGTGGGGGAAAGAGGGCTATGGGGTTACTGGGCAGGATATTGATTAAGGAAATACACTAAGATGATTTTTTTACAGGTGGTATGAGAGTAATTGACGGGGAATTGAACTGATTCGAAGTGGAACTCTTTTGGGATGATCTGGGACGAGAAGCAAATTGAAGAATTCAAAGTGATTTGAATTAGTTGGCTTGCCTTTATGAAAAATAAATTCTGTTAATTTTAAATTTGCACATGTACATACAAAATAGCATATTATATGCAATGATTTGTCTCTGGGCCTGGCCGCAGATCTTTTGGCTACCTAGCAATGTCCTGGAGCAGATTTGGAGGTAGCATAGTGGGTGCAGGGGTGAGGGGAATCTGTTTCAATGGATCCTGTTCTGTTGGCTCATAGACACTATTGGGTACAAACCATAAACATATTTTCAGTCATAATTCATCTTTAAATCCTTTATTTTCTATAGCAAAGCTGTTATGCAAGGATTTTATTTTTGTAAACAAATATTCTTTGTGTGTTGGGAGACTTAACGATGGTTTCATTGCAACAATGAAAACTAATTGATTTTCTGGGGGATTTGGCTCTGCCTTTCATGGTCTATAAAGGGACAGAAGTATAAATAATCAAAGCATTTTTCACTTACCTTGTAGCAAAGTGGCTCCAGCACAGTGACTTTTGAAATTTCCCCGAAGAAGAAAATATAGCTTTAAAAAAGCTTGTTTTGTCATCCGGTGAAGTTCTGAGTGCAGGAATGGGTTTTCTAAATGTACCTGTTAAAAGTTATGGTGACATTTAGAGCTGTTGCTGGCATTTGCAACTTTTATACCATCTAGTGTTAGATTGTCAGCTAAGAACATGAGGATTGAGTAGTTTGAAATGGCAATATATGAGAAAGCATATAAGCTCTGAATACCCTTAACTGGTTATAATGTCAAAATCACACATGACCAGTCTGCATTTATCTCCGTCATTACTCCTCCGACTTTGCTTGGAATTCAGCTATGAAAAACGTGTTTTTCAAAATGTAAATAATTCTTAATACTTTACATTTGTATGAGCATCGTACCGACTAACAATAAAGTACAATCCCCGTGATAAGGTTTACCAAGGCAATCATTTTTTCCAAAAATGATTTTAGAAAAAACAGACATTGAGACAATGAGTTGCGCAGAAATAAAACTGATGCTATACACTAACAGAATCATCCTTTCTATAAATGTCAGCCATTCTTCCCTCCCTCCAGCATTTGTTTTGAGCTGTGTATGTCTTGTGTACGTCTTGTTGATTGCCAATTATGCATTACTGGCTTTTCAGGCTTGAGAGATTTGATAGCTACTTAAATCTCTAGATGTTTCCATTGTTAACAATATTTGAAGATTTCATAGGCTTGATCCTTTCATACGTTGGTGCAGTGCTCCTGCATGTAGGGGTCATAATAGGGCATAAGCAAGCCCAGTTTCCTCCTTGCTCCCCCGTAGCGTGCAAACACAGGTGTGCGTCTGGGCACTGTACTAGGCTTCCCATGTCCCCATTTAGCCAATTATATGGTACACATGCATTTAATGTATCTGCTTTTTTGTTATCTAAATAGAAACTGTTGGGCTCCCAATCAGGATTGGGGCTATGATTAGTAGTCATTACTCATACCCACTCATGGTGTTGGTCCTGATGAAAATCACTCCCCAGAAACAGTTGTTTCCCCCAGGAAGGAAGATGCCTTTGCTCCCTGCTTCTTCTTGTTTTAATTTAATAAAAAAAACCCGACAGATATATTCAATGCACACAATACATTGAATATATAATCTTGTTTGGCTTTCAGTCAGAAAGAGGTCTGTCCTGACAAAATGATTGGAAAAGACACATGGTAGCTTGGAAGCGATTACCAAAGTTTTGCTGTTTTATGGTTCATTTAGGCCATCACAATAACTGGACATGTGCTCCAGAATGTCCTAGAATCCTGTAGCCTCAATTTACATTGTCCACCGCCCTCAATAACCATGTTCATATCGTAGATCCAGGGCATTTTGTGAGCCCTTTAGCATCTATAAACTAAACTGGCCAGCAGCTTTCCTATTCAACATTGTAAATTATGGCTTAAACAAAGGCACTTCTGCAGAAGCATTAAAACACACACACACACACACACACACACACACGCACACACACACACACACGCACGCGCACACACACACACACACACACACACACCAGATACAAGCAATAAAAGTTAGCTACTCTTTTCCATATTTTGTTAATAGATGACCATGTCCTGGAGCTCCTATATTCTGGATGTCTGACAAGAAGGTAAATATCTCTTGGTATCTGAATATGTTTAATCCATTTAATAAAGAATACAATTACCGTGATTGTCAGAAATAATACACTCCGGAATGAATAAAGCACTCACTTGTGAAGTTGCAGATACAGCAAATTAATAGGACAATAAAAGTACTTGTTTAATATTTCACAGTGGAGGTGATTTATTTAACAATCACTGGTACTTGGCACATAAAAAGTAGCATTAATTGTTTGTCTTGTAGAAGGTGGAGTACTTGGTTTTTATTACTGTCTTATACTGTTATTTCACTTGATTAAAATATATTCCTCTGCTATAAATGATAAAGGTAACAAATAAAAGCACTTTGCTTTCACTTTATGGAAAATATGAACATTTACTGAATGTTGGAACCAAGCAAAAATGAACTGTATGAAGGGTGATGAATGAATGAGCATATATTTGCATTATACTGAGTCAGATTCTTGGTCCATCTAGCACAGTGTTGTCTACTCTAAATGGTAGTAGCTTTCCATGTCTCAGCAGAGATCCTTCTCTGTGTTGTTACTTAAAGATAATTTCAACTGAATATGCCACAGATTGTATGTAGAAGGCCTCAGTTTCAAAGTATTTGCCCTACCAAACAAACAGACAAATATATAAATAAGTAAAGGGTTATATGGCATGGGTGAGATTTGAATGGGGATCTTCCTGGCTCACACTCTTACTGTACCAGCACTACAAGCATTATCTACTCTCTAGCTTCCAGTCTTCTGAAGTGGAGTTCACACTGCCCCTAGTAAGCCTTCACTTGCCCTGCCCAAAGCTTCTAAGTGATAGTATGAGTCAATTTTATGTTGGCCGATGCTATGCCATGATTCCACTGAAGGAATTACCGCTAAGGGAATGCTTCTGATTTCTGATGGTTTAGGCCAATGTTCTTCAGTGCGAGGCCTAAAGGCTACTGATGGCTCCCAATCACCTCAAGTGCAGCTCTCCACCTCTCTCTCTCTCTCTCTCTCTCTCTCTCTCTCTCTCATTTACTTGCTTTTCCTTTTTGCACCAGCTGTTCATTTTCACCAGGGGCTCTCTAGTTTTCCCTTGTTGTTTGCTATAGCAGTGGGATGGCTGTTGTACTCTGGGTTACCAGAGGAGGCTTCAGGGGTAGGGATTTAGGAGACCTGCCACTCATCGGCTGTAAGGAGGTGGGGTGGGTGAGTGAAAGGAGAACCCAGGAGCATTTAGCCAATTAGCTGTGACAAGGAGGAGCCCAAGAGGCAAAGAGCAGCGTGATAGGCTAGCTGCAGTGCTGCACTGCACAGGTGCTGAACGTGGAGGGGAAATTGAACGCGCAGGCAAGGAGGAGAGCAGCATGCAGCTGTACTGGGAGATTTTGCAGCACTAAGTACAGTAGAGCACTTTCTCAGTGATTCATCCTAATCCAAGGACTAAGTGAGTCTGTCAGAATTTGCTTGCCTGGTGACTGAGTGATGAGGCCTTGCTTGGATGATATGGAAGGGGAATGGATGGGGAGGTGAGGCCTAAAAGGCTTCCAGGTGAGTCTGGTGCACAGTAATGCTGCTTGACTGTGGGATGGGATGGGGCATAGAGGAGAGGTCACCCATGGCCCAGGAGAGACCCCAAGTGGCCCTCAGTGGTGGTGCCTGGAGCTAAAGTGTCTCCTGCTTGAAAAACAGTGAAGATCTGTGACAACCCCACTTACAATTGACTGATAGAGTTCTTAGAGTGGCACAGCCATGCAGACTCACTGGGAACATTCCTTGGTGCTCCTACCCCTCTGTTTGTTGGCCTACTTTTACTAGTGCCTCAGGATGTGCTCCAGGGTCAAATCTTGGGTTAACAATTGCACCAGCAGCAATGACATTCCAGCACAACAACATTTCAGAGTCCAGTTATCTTGAAATGAAGAAAATTATATGAAAGCTGAGCACAAATATGTTGATGAACCACAAGGACATTCTTTATACTTCTGTAATTTTGCTGCAGTAGAGGGGATATTTCACAAATACTACTGTGCTTTCTTGAATTACTGTAGAATAATGCTGAACATGAATGACTTTCCCCTGCAGATCTAAATGTATTGGGAACATTTGTTGTCAACTGCACAGAGGACAAAAAGCTTTTCTCCCCCCCCCCCCCCAAAGGGGGGGGGAGGAACTGAGGCAACCACTGAGGAGAATTCTTCAATTTTTAAGCTAATTAAAATGACTGTTATTCTGGTACAATGGTATCTGCTCCCAGAGGCTCATCATCGCTGTTGCATGACAGTTTTCTCTTGGCTAATTAAAGAAATTTTTCCATGCAAACATGCTTTCCTGTCTCCATGTTTCAGGTCCCTTGCAATTGTTTCTTTCATAATTGGCCACATACATCTTACATAAGTATCCTTACATAAGGAACTCAGTAATAATGCAACGTATAACTTCTGCCTTTGATTCTCAAGTTGACTTTACTTTAAATGCGTTCCTTTGATATGTTTTCAGATTTCTTTTGGTTTGGTTTTGAAGTGACTTATGAATTAATTCTCCTCTCACTGTTAAGTCAACTCACTTGGATAGAGGAATACTTCAAAAGGAGCACAAATGGAGGGTCAGCCCAAAAGTGCTTATACTGCCTTCTCAGGCAGGCATTCTGGAACCATTCCATTGTATTATTGTGTGGATCCTCAAGAAAAGTAAGCTTTAAAATCCTGGCCAGCAACTTATTTTATGGGGACACTGTTTTAAAAAGGGGATTGTAGGTGATGTGCTAGGGCTCAACCTCCAGTGTGGCATGCACAAGTTGCTGTTGCCACAGCCAGTGTCCCCTTCTTACCTTTTGTTGGTAATTAGGTGCCCAGCTGGTGGTACTCAGTAATTGGATAGTTAGTGTCTCTTTCGTCAACCATGAGTACGACCAAGCAATACTATCTGCTGGCTATGCAGATGAATAGGCATACTTGGTTTTCAGTGGCTCCTGTTGAATACTATAGGACAAATAAAAGGACAAAGATGTAGTACAGGCCTGTTGAACCTCTTTCAGCCCAAGGGAGAATTTTCATTTTGTAGAAGCTCTCAGGAGTTGCATTCCAGTGGTAGGTAGGGCCAAAGGTGGGGCCAAAATTTTAGCCTAAAGCTCTTAACAACCCATTAGAATGAAGGAAAAAACTGCACAATAGAGGTTTGGGGAAAGGGAGTAGGGCCAGGGGGTGGGGTATGATTATCTCATGAACCCCAGGCGGACCAGATTTAGTCCTCCAGGCAGGCCAGATTTAGTCCCCCAGGCCTGAGGTTCTGCATCCCTGCTCTAGTAGCAAACCTCGCTTCTTCCAAGAAATTGGAGTCACCTCAGCCCTATGACTGAAAGAACTGGGCATGTTTGGCCTGGAGAAGAGAAGATTGAGGGGAGACATGATAGCACTCTTCAAATACTTGAAAGGTTGTCACACAGAGGAGGACCAGGATCTCTTCTCAATCATCCCAGGGTGCAGGACCCAGAATAATGGGCTCAAGTTACGGGAAGCCAGATTCCAGCTGGACATCAGGTAATACTTCCTGACTGTTAGAGCAGTATGACAATGGAACCAATTACCTACAGAGGTCGTGGGTTCTCCCACACTAGAGGCATCCAAGAGGCAGCTGGACAGCCATCTGTCAGGGATGCTTTAAGGTGGATTCCTGCATTGAGCAGGGGGTTGGACTCCATGGCCTTATAGGCCCCTTCCAACTCTACTATTCTATGATTCTATGAAGATTGGCCCCACCCCAAAAGTGTCCTATCCTTTTCCCTAACAAGAAAATTACCTGCTTACTAGCAAATTATATTTATTATCATCTTTCTTTAGCAAAGCACAAGTATCCTTTTGGATGGAAGGTTTTTTTTTTCTTATGCATTGTATAAAACTTATTTGAGCCACTAATGATAGTTTTAAATAGTTTTAAGATCCTGAAGGGGGGTTGACTCTCCTTTAATGATACCTTTTTAATTTCCTTGTACCTAATTTTTGAAAGTGTTTCCTTTTTGAGCTTAAATAGGACTTTCTGAACTCACTTTTCAATGAATGTTATATTGAATTGGATAGTGTTCTGGTTGCCATTTCCAAGCTGTTACATGCTTTTTAGAAGATGACAAATAGCAGTAATAGTGCAGTGTTAAGGGTATGTTATCAGTAAATTTTGAGATAAGTTTAAAAGGGAAGAAAAAGGATGGCACAACTGTGAAAGGTTAATAGTAATTACGTTACATTAGTGAATACTGAGAGAGACGACTTAAGAAGTATAAAATATTTATCTCCTGATGGGATTTTCAGTAGGTGAGGTCTGAGAATTAATCTTACTTTGATGCTAATTTCTTTATGAATATTTATAACTTCTCCAGTACACTCTGCAATTGCTTTAGTACTGTACATGCATCGGTACCTGCATTCCTTCTGTCCAAAATCCCCTAGCCAAAATGGCAGTTGAGATACACCAAGGCAGATACATAAATTGCCTTCTTCAACTCTGCACATAGCGATGATAATAAACTTGTGGCATAAGAACCGTCATATATATTTTTCCCAGATAGTTTTAGCAAGGTACTATTCCTTTAAAAATGTTTAAGAAAATATTAAGGCAGAAACCAGAATAATGGGACGTCAGCATCCCATTACCTCTTTTTGCCAGCGTAAACTAGGGCAATTGGTACACTTTCCCAATGACTTACATATCGACACTTGAATTGTTGTTTTCGTTTTTCTATAAATCATTCCTAAACCAAATGTGGCATCTGAAGCATACTGCCCCTTACATATTTCTGATTGATTTCCCAGGTATTTTTCAATTTCTAGCTACAAAACATACTATTTACTATGTTTAGCTGATTTAAGTTCTTTTAAAATTTAATTAGTTCCATTTTGGCCATATAGTGTGAGCGTATTTCCTTTATTGAAACACAGGATGTATTTGAGCCTTGAGTTAACTAAAATTTATGTTGTAATTATGTAAATTAGTTCTGCCAATACAAAATCTTTGCTATATTTGAAGATGGAAGACCTGTATTAAGCACTAGCCAATCAAGCATTGGAAATTGGTCACTAAAAGTGCTTTCTACATCTGTGGCTTCCTCATTAATTCTGTGCAACCTTCTGCTATGAGAGCCCCATTTTCCCTTATTAAGGCAGTGGTATTCTACCCATTTAGTAAAAAGCTCAGTTGAGATAAGAACCACATGGAGTACTTTATAGGTCAATAAGCATTTCATTTAAAGTGTATTTAAATTTGTTTTATGGTACTTCATTGAACAAGAGCAAATATATTTAATGAGATACATTTTCATGACCACTCTAGTTCTTGCCTTTTTTGGCACAGTTTGAAAAAGGAATGAAGATCGCTTTCGAATTTCCACTTCTCATGTGAGAGCCTAGGGCTGCAGTCCAAACCTTCATGGGGCTCTGATTGCTCACTTGTCTTCGACTACCAGCCATGCCTTCCTGCTTGCCTCCTGAACATCCATCTTGTCTTGACCCTCTGATGCTTATACGGAGCTTTGTGTGAGCAGGAGCTACTTCATACACTTCAGTCATTCAAGAAACTTGACATTGTGCTGAATGTGCAGATCATTTCCTAAGTGTTAGGTGAAATGGGGTAGCCCCTTTTGCATGGCATTCCACCTTTGCATCCAAGGCCTCATCTTCACCAAGTAGGATATTGCACAATGAAAGTGGTGTGGAAGCGGTATATAAAAGGCAGGAGCCACACCAAGCAGGATATCGCAGTATATGGTATGAGTCAATGGGCCCCAACAGTTGTCAGTGCACTTCAATACCACTATAAAGCAGTAGTGTGGCTCCTGCCTTTTACATACTGCCTTCATACCACTTTCATAGTGCTATAGCATGCTTGGTGTAGATTAGGCCCAAGTTCCCTTCCACACACCAGAACAACTGGGTGGAGATGCATACACGTTCAAGGCTTTTTCACAGCAAGCCTCTCCAAGTTAAGTAACACTCCTCTCGTTTGCAACCTAAGATGAAATAAAGGTACAGTGGCTTGCAAAACATTCAGCAGGCTATGTAGATAACTGACTTCCCCATCATCAACTTCATCAACAGTATAATGCCAGGTTGTGAACGCAAGATATTTTGCTGTCGCACCGTCTTGAGTGCTGGGGAGGAAACATTGTTGTGAGTGAAATACTGTGGTACAGTGAGTCTCTCTCCACTACTACACCAATAGCCTAAATCGAAGTGATAATGTAAGGTTTAATCTGAGTGATCATCCTCTGTTGGAAGATCATGTGAGCTGTTCCTATGGATAGTGGAAGCTTCCTGCAGGGGTCTTGCGTTGCTCCTCCACCAAGCTATTTAGACTCTGTCCTTGGCAACGGGGGTCACAATCTTTCAAATAGTTGAGAATTTTAATGTTCAAGAGAAGCATCCAGATCTTAAAGTATTACTATACCTCATATTCCATTTTTTAAAAAGCCTGTCTTTCAGACTTGACTTTATTGCTGGTCATTTCCTACTACATGTCCTGCTGTAATATATGAAGAATTTAAATGTGTATATACTAATGGTATAAACAAATACTACAAGTTCAAATTTCAATACTTTGTTTTCCTTTTATACTAACCCCCCACTCTTAAAAGCAGGTATCTGTCAATGGAGTTGACAGTAGTAGGAATCTTGGAAGCTCATCATTCTTTCTGTGCTGTTTTATGGTTTATCTTTTCTGTTAAGTTTCACATTAGGGATGCATTTTAAAATCAACTGATCTTCCTCCAAAGTTAAAATGGACTTGAATCCCAAGTTCTACTGTATGTTCTATGATTAAAGTCATATTTGTTTTTACTGTTTTGCAGGGTGTTCCAGGTCCTGGCAGGTATGACATAAAAAGTCAGTTTCTGAAGGCAGGTAATGAAGCTCATCGTGCTCCTTTTCTTTCTCTTACTCAGGTAAGAAGTAATATTGCCCCTCTTTTTGCATTGCCCATGAAATCGTTACATTCAACCCCACTTGCCTGGGAACTGGGACGTTCCAAGGGCAGTCGTAAAGGATTTTGTTTCTTTTGGACATGAGAGTGCAGTGGAAATGCTGGATCAGATCAAGGTCCATCTGGTTCAGCATTCTGTTCGCACGTTTGCCAACTAGCTGCCTCTGGAAAACTCACAAGTAGGACATAGCATCTTGTGGCCATGTTCCCCGCAACTGGTGTACATAGGCATAATGCCTATGATTCTGGAGATAACATATAACCAGAGTAGGTATTGATATCGTTGTCCTTCATGGATTTGCTTAATCCCCTTTTAAAGCCACCCAAATTGGTGGCCTCCGCTACATCTTGTAGCAGTGAATTCCATAGTTAGACTGTGCTCTGTGTTAAGAAATACTTCCTTTTATCTATCTTGAATCTCCCACCAATCAGCTTCGTAGGTGTCAGGCGTACCACAAGGCTGGAGGCCTTATGCATTGAAAGTTGAAGAATTTATGATTGTTTTTAGAAAGTCTGTTTCTCTGTGAACTTATCTTTGTCTCTATTTCCCATGGGAGTTACTAGCAGAGACCTTGGAGTAGTTAGTTTCCCTGGGAACAAAGAATGTTTAGAAAAGGAGGGGTCCCCTCTTACAAGCTGAAACTCACATTGTAGCGTCATCAAAAGGAGGTTGAACTGTGCCGCCCTGTTGGCACATGGATTTGGTTTACAGGTCTGAGGAACTGTCTGTCAAGTGGCTTGGAATAATCCAGGCCTCCAGTCTATAATGGGGGGGGGGGAGCAAGGGTGAAGGACCCTTGCTAGAGATCATCTTTCGACACTTGGCCTGAAACCCCTCGTGTTTGGATTCTACCTGTTTGGAGATTTTGGAAGCACTCTGTACATGCTCACTTATTTGCTATTTGGACTCTGAATTTCTAAGGATTATGCCATGGAAGGTGCTCTGAGGCTTTTCATAGATTTGGACTTGTGTTTGCTCTGGATTGTGTGTGTGAGACCTGTGAGAGAGCTTACCTGGAGCTAAAATACGTGCAGGGGGTTTTCCTAGACCTAAGATGTTCTCTGCTCTGGATTGTGTGTGTGTGGCCTGCAAGAGAGCTTCCCCGGAGCTAAAGTATGTGCAGGGGAGTTTCCTAGGCCCACGAGGTTTGTTCCCTGGGGTCTTGCTTACCTTGGTCAGCAAGACCCCAGGGCAGGCTGGGTATGATTGGTGCTTGATCGTTCTGTCTCTGCCGGGCTTCAGGCAGCCCTGTGCCTGGAGCACTTCCCTTGGGCTCTGGCCATGTTCTTTGAAGAGTCAGCATATGTGGCTTCTGAAAATGCTCAGATAGGATAGGGGCTAACCCTACACATCTCTCCCCTGAGTGATTGCTTAAAGGATTGCGTCAAGACTGAAGCCTTTCAGACCGTTATCAGCTTTAAGTGGTGTGGGTGTCGAAAAATGAAACCTTTATGCTTGTAACTGTGTGATTTCATCAATAAAAGAAGTCTTTCCGTCTTGAGTGTCTTGTCAGTTTGTGACAGTTCATGGGAAAGCCTAGGGAAAGGGCCAGCTCATGACAGTAGGATGACCCCAGGCTCTAGTATTATGAGGGAATGAGAAAAATGTCTCCCTATCCATGTTTTCTACGCCATGCATAAGCATAAGCTAAACAATCCCATCTGCTGTAACCTTCTCTCATAGGGTAGTTGCTTCAGCCCCTTGATCATTTTAGTTGCCGTATTCCACTTTTTTTCCAGCTCTACAATATCCCTTTTTTGTTAAAGGTGTACAATATTCGAAGTGTCATCACACCATACAAAGGATGTATGATCTTGGCAGTTTAATTGCCTAACACGGAATTTGCCATCTTTCACAACAGCCACATACTGGATTGATATTTTAGTTGAACTGGCCAGCACAACCCCAAGATTTCTTTATTGGTCAGATACCACTCGCTCAGATCCCATCAACATATATGTGAAATTCGATTCCCCCCCTCCATCATGTTTCACTGTATAATATCTGGCTACTTACACACACACACACGTGGAAGAAAATAATTCTTAGAGTAGATACCACCAAAGGAAATTTTGCACTCCGAAGATGCATCAGTTAAAAACTTGGATAGGTGTGAGTTGGATAGGCATGAAATTCTAGCGACTGGAGAGAGATTCTTGACCAACCTCTTGTTATTCCTCTGATCTGTCATTTTGTGACATTGTGAAAAACCAATAACAGGTTTGACAAGTTCCTACTCTGAGGAGCTTCCATTCTAAAATAGACATAGGGAAACAACAGAGGAATGGGGTGGGGAATGCCAATGCATAACAAACAAACAAACCTATTTAAAATTGCATGTGGTGCAATCAAGTGTTGCTTGCCTGGTTAACCATTTAGTTTGCTTTTCAGAACACTGACCGTCTTGAACCTCAGATGTTGCTTCATAGCAGCTGAATGGGTCAGGATATCAAAGACATATGTACATTCTGCTGCATTGACTTCTGAGTGAAAGCTGCATAGCCAGCTGTAGTAGGAGATTATGCCATCAGTTAAACTTATATTTTCTAGATACCTGTTAATATATACATGATACTGGAGCACATGTTCTGCAGAAAAGACCAGTCACTGCCATCTCCAGTTAAAAGGCTCTTGGTAGCAGAGCTGGAAAAGGCCAGTGGCTGGAAGCTTGGAGAAGCACTGACAGTGAAAATAGATGGGCAATGGTTTTACTCAGTATAAGGCAATAAAATAGGATTATTTTATTATTAATCTATCGTTCACTTTTATTATTCAGATTCTTTTATTGATATAAGAATGCAAATGTTATTTACACAAATATGGGCTTCTTTCTGCCTACATAGCTATTTAAGTGGATTGCCTGTCACTGATTTATTTTCTCTTGTATTTCCTTAGAGGTTTGCACCTGTGAAATCATTCACCCCAGCTCCTGGCACGTATAATGAAACACGCTGTGCTCTAGAGTCCTTGAAGAAAGCATCTAAAACGAAAAACATCCCATTTGGCCATACTGCTGTTCGATTCACCCAGGACTACAGGCTGCACAAAACACCAGGTTGGCGATTAATGTAAACAAGCGAGACACGGAACAGAATGTTGCAGAGCATCTTTGCTCCCTCAGAGTAGTGCTTCTGTTCAGGACTCCAAGCGTCCTGCAGTAGGAGCCTTATAGTGCTCTTTGGGTTTGGGGTATGTGTGTGGGTTGAGTTTTAGGATGGTAGAAAGAAAAATGGTAAGCTCCAAAATTAGGAATTTTATGACTCTATAGGGGAGAGAAAATTCTGGGGAGAGAGAATTCTGGGGAGTGGGAAAGGGAAAAGGTGGCCTTATTTCTTTCCTTCCTCTTGGACCATCCCTTATATTGCAGGGAGGGGAGCATTTTAACCTTCTGGCACACATTCCCATAACCAGAATCCCCCCTCCAGGATAAAGCTGTTGGTATGTATACCTAGGGAGTAACCTGAGTACTTTTTGGGTGAGCCCTTTTCACTTTCAAACTGATAGGCAATCAACCATCAAAGTTTGCTATTAGAGGGAATGATATGTGTGGTGTGAAGTTCATGTTATTCAATATAAAGCAATACATAGTCTGTGAAGTTATCAATTGATCTAAAACTACATTCAACAATGCAGTCTGCATAATGATTCCTATGCATATTGAAGTGAAATTGAATCATAGAACTGAATCGAAGTTGTGTAATCACCTTAATGAGAATCTTACCAATCTTTAATGTGCAGTTCTATCTTGGAAATGGTTCAAGATATATTAAAACTGTGGGTCATTCTCCATAGGTCTTAAGAAATTATAAGTTTCAAATATAGATTGGCTTCCATTACAAAGGGCATGTCTACACCTAAGGGTGTAGAGGGAGGGAGGGGGGAGGATCGCAGACTTAACTGCTTCCGCAATCCTCCTGCACCATCTACATTGCTGTGCGACGTCCTGGAAGGAAAGAGGGACATAGTGGGCGCCCTTTTTTAAACTGAAATGGAGCCATGCGGCCCCGATCCATGGAAAGGTACGTTTTAAAAAACAACAACAACACTCCCACCCACCCCCTTGCCATCCTGGGGATGGCGAAATTGCTTCCCCCCTGGGCACGGAGCCACCTCGTTTTAGCATCCGGGATGACGGAAACATTGGGATATCCCCGGTTAACGTTATCCCGGGGTCGTCCCTGGTTGATCCCAAGATCCCCTGTGGACACACAGGGATGACCTGGGGATGACCCTGGGATAAAAGCCTGGTGTAGACATGGCCAAGTGAGCTTAAACTGTTCACAAGATCAGGATACATGGGCATTCCGAAAGAGGTGACTACAAGTCATCTCATGAAATTGTGGTTGTGTAACTCAGTTAAATGCATGTTATTTATGATGACATTGTGAAAGGGCCAAGTGGGGAGCTCATTTAAGATTTTTAATGCCTTGTTGATTCTAAGTATTTTGTAATGCTATCAGATTATAGGTGATCTTTTGTGCAGGTGATTTGGCAGTCATAAATTTACATCTAATATTAGCATTGTTTGAATTTGCCTTTCGGCAGTAGTTGCTAAATTTAATCATTGTACAGTTGAATAAAACTCCCCTCCCCAATTACAGGCTGGTGTATCTCATTGGAATCATGTTACTCAAAGCACACATAGTGTGAGAATGTCGCTCTGCTTAGGTCAAATATGTAATACATTTCGATGTCATGATTATCATGAATGGGCCTAAGTTACCTAGTAGGTAATCAGGAGCTGAATAAAAGAGTTTGATGGTACATAATGGCCTCCAGTTTTTCTCTAGCCTCCACACACATCAGAATATGGTGAAGGGACAGCGAGATAAGTAAAAACAATTCAAATTAGGACATACAATGAAGCAGAAGTGTCATGTTTAGTGAGTCTGGTGAAAACTGAAGCATTCTTGTGATGCATTGGGAACTTAAAGCAGGGTTAGCCGTTGTGCTGCCTGTTGTAGGAACCTGTTTGCCTCTATTGTGCTCTGCTTGTATATTTAAGAAGACACCATTCTCCCTGTCTCCACCAAATGAACCTAAGCTGTGTAGCAACTGGACTTCTACTGTTCAGAAATTGGAGAGTGCTTAGCAATATGTTCAAGTCAAATTACCACTTTTCAGAACTCTTTTTTCCTCATTTACTACATACTCCATGTTAATATCACCGAATATAAGAGCTTCATCACACCAGCGATTTAGTGCACTCTCGCCATGCCTGGTGTGCGGATTTGCAGCACGGTATTCACATGACGCTGTACCTGTCCTGCTGACACCCCACCTCTTCCCCAGCCTTTCCTAGAACACTAAAAGTCTGGATTATTTTCCCTAAGTGCATGAAATGTGCCCTAAGCCTCCGTGTAGTTTTAAAGGAACTGGGGGCTTGAATGGATTGCATCAGGTCCTGGCAGGGAAAAGCAGTCTCTCCCAGCAGCCAGCTCCAAGCTTCAATATAGAACCCAAACCTTGCATCCCAGGCTTAAAAGCATTTTTTAAACTCATACATTGCCCGAATCTCTGCAGAGACAGGATTGTACTCCCTCGATGCCCCCAAAGAGCCAGACTCAAGGGTCATTCCATTTTTTGCCCGCCAGAAAAGTGGTCTGGTTGAAGTGCTCATCTGACAGGACCTGACTGGAGGGAGAAAGAGAAAGGGAGGGGTGGAGCGGAGCGGAGCGGAGCGGAGCGGAGCGGAAGAGCAAACGAGCGTAGGAGCGAAAGAGCAGCTATTCAGGTGAAAGGGATCATAAGCTTGACGCGCTTCTGGCTCAGAGTTAAAAAAATGTGGAGGCAAACGGGGGGGGGGATTAGGTGTGATGGAGGTCAAAGTGACAAAAAGCAAAAAACCAAAGCTAGTTGTGTTGGCAGTAATAATAACTCCAAAATCCATATTAGTACTCCTAATTTAATAACACCGTGGGGTTTTTTTTGTGGTTTTGTGATTTTAATGTTGGTTTGAAGATAGAAAACTTGAAATTAGTTTCAGTGTGGCTTTGTATTATTGTACATTGCCTTGAGCAAACCTTGGAAAATGAACAAACTGACTTTTGCTATAGCTGTTTATATGGAAATAAGTCCCATGGAATTCAGTGAGACCGCTAAATAAACACACATAGTATTGCAGCTTTAAAATTTACAAATAAATAGCTCGTGACTATCTGAGTGTGGATGTTTTCTAGGCATTTCAAAGAAGCGAGGCTTTATTGTAAATACTTACTGCAGTTGCCAATGACGTCTCCACGTA
The DNA here is from genome assembly GCA_029215795.1 of Anniella stebbinsi. Taxonomy (NCBI): domain Eukaryota; kingdom Metazoa; phylum Chordata; class Lepidosauria; order Squamata; family Anniellidae; genus Anniella; species Anniella stebbinsi. Next base: position 208,551,942 of record JARDYH010000004.1, read on the forward strand.
TTCCTTCACATCTGACAAGGTCACCCATGTTGACAGTTAGAAAAAGCTATTTATCCTTGTGTTGCAGATCACGCTAGTTATCCTAAGATTCTAGAGGTCATCAGCACTATAATATGACAGTCACTTCCTAAGACAAATTGTACCTATTAATGGCATTCCCAGGAGTGCTGTCTTTTTTTTTAAGCACTTTAAGTAGGGCTTGTATAAATAATAAACTACTGAATAGGATAGTTTCAGATATTTGGGGGTGGGGGAATCGACTATGAATGAGCACTTCTTCCACTCAGTTGAAGGGATTCCAGGTTCCAGCTTAGTCCCTATTTTAAAAAAGTTGGTTTCTTTGTAGGAAGTGTGTGTGTGTGTAAGCAAATATAAATAACTTGAAACATATCATTAAAGGACAGAATGACCCATAATGTATTTTTGAGCCACCTACCTTGAAAAGATGCTTATGATGTATTTTCCTCTTCTGCCTATATCCTTTCTTTAGCACCTCCCCTTGTCCTCTGTCCTGAAGTAAAAGTCTTTGCTTCTGTCCTCTAATCTGCCAACAGTGTAGTATACCATTTATCTTCAGTTTAAGCTCCCCTCTCTCCTTTTTTTGCTGAGCACACCATTTTATTGTGTCCTCAGTCTGCTAAATGGAGCACTTCTTCCCTGGTGGAGATGTGTGTTTGTTGACATCTAAAGTTGTTATAGTGTTGTTGTGTTTGTTTATTTGTTTGTTTGTGTAGTTACTTAATGGATAACCTGCCTTTCTTCTGTGGAAGTCAGTGTAGTGTACAACAGGTCTCCAGATGGTCTCTCATCAGGCACTGCCAGATCCAGATTTGCTTAGCTTCAGCAAGTGCCTTTGCAACATGCTGAGACATAGCAGTAAAGCAGGGTGGGAACCTTTTTCCGCTCAAGGGCCAAATTCCATTTTGGAAAAGCAATCGGGAGGCTCCATTCCAGTGGTGGGCAGGGCCCAAGGCAAAAAGGGAGAGGTAAAAAATACTAATGTCAATAAGTAAACCTTAGGAGCCAGGAAACCACCAAATGATCAGTGGTTGAAAGTAAGGGAATGGGCACATTGGAAAGAGGGGGGAATGGTCATCTAAGGAACCCAGGAGGGCTGTATTGGGAGCCCCCAGGAGGCCTGGCTTTGGCCCTCAGGTTTGAGGTACCCTAGCTCTGAAATAAAACATAGGAAGTGCCAGGAAGTGATACCTGGGGAGTCATTTTCCTATACCTGATCTCTGTTCAGAAATTAGGTCAGTGTAAAATTCTTTGTGGTTGCTGATTACTGTCAGTAATTTCTTCACCTTAGGCCACTGATAGATCCTAAAACAATGCTGCTTCATCTTTTTGAACCTAATGACCCTCGATTCCTGCATAAAGACCTTCTTAAACAATGTATACAGATGCAGAGTTATGTATAACTTGTAAGTGGACATCTCCAAAGCAATCAACCAAGGAGCAGTGGATTAATACAATTTGGGAGACTATGCATATGTATAGACTTACTCAGCAAGTACAGCAAGCAAGGAATCCTAATGTGAAGAATGATATTATGACACTATGGCTTCTATTCCTTTTCTATGCTGAGCCACTTCAAACTTTTGATAAAGTTCCCACAAAGTACAGTTGCCTATATTTTCTCCGATTAATATGCACAAACACACAAAATGGCATACACCTGCGCACACTCCTTTTCTACGTTGTAGAACTTGTATTTTTACTTTCATTAGGAACTGAACTCCTGCTTAGGCCATTTTATTGTAAATTTTCCCAAAAAAATCAGTTATAGACTAACATGTATAATTAGTGGATTCCTTTGTTTCTTTAGTGATTTTGATTAATTATTATGTATGTTCTTCTTCTTTTGGTTGCCTTTGATTTGTTAACATTATTTCAGAATAAAATAAAATTTCAGAAGATAAAGAAAAAAAGTTCTTCATTATTTAAAGATCTGGGTTCAAAGTCCAATAATATAGATTCATATAAGCTCCAGAACTGAAAGAGAAATAGCCCAGTGATGTGACAATAATGACATATTGTAACAGATTATCTATAATTGAAGGAAGTAGAAAATCAAGTCAAGTTACATGAATAAGAGTACATCAACCTCAGAACATTTAATATTGATCAGTGACATATAAGTTCAGATTCCTTGGTTTTCTAATAAGGTGACAAGGAACTCTAACATATTATGTGCTCTGGAAGCAGAGCAGAGCAGAGCTACATAGAATGGGCCTCCAAATCCACATTCAAATGTGATTATTATTATTTAAATAGGTAGCTCTTTCAGGCTACATAGTTCCTAAATTACTTTGTGATGTAACTTTGCTCCAAACAAACCAAGCCCTTAATAGTTACTTGTTGATGTTTGGTTTAACATTCAGAAAGCCTAATCATACTTTATTCAATGATATATTTACTTAAGAAAAAAATGAAAAAGGTTGTGTTATGATCATATTTGACAGATTTCTGAAGAGAAAGAATTTAGGACCTAATCTAATCTGAAAACTGAAATACTAAATCTGTATTGATCATAAACTATAAAACTTGCTCCATTAACATCAGGGCAAGCAGTATGATAAATCTCAGTGTGATTGTGGCTGCACCCCAAGGCTCTAGTCCTACTCACAGTTAGGCTGCATAAATCTAGTTGACTTCAGTATAATTTAGGCTGCAATCCCATTGTCAGGACCGGCTCCCCTGAAACACCAACAGGTGAAAATAAACCAAACTCTATTCATTGTGGTAAGACAGCAACACAAACAATCCTTCTGCAAGCCAGAAACGTTACATAGCTTTCAATCCCAATAAATCAGTTAATCCCCATGGAAGTCAGAGACAGGGCCTTAATATCCAACATTAAGTTCCAAGGCAACAATCCAAGCAGGAGTCAGAAACAGGGTCTTAAATAGTCTGGTGGTTTTACCCAAGGCAGAATCTCAAAGGTACTAGATTCTAGGCTTACAAGAATTCAGGGTTCAAAAGTATATTCCCAAAAAGGGTTCCAAGAGCATGGGAGTCTAGGCAAGCCCAAAGCTCAGGCTCAAGTATAGTCCAGGGAAAGGAGCTTTCCAGTAATAGAGATGAAGTAGCCACAAAGCTCTTTAGCCTGTGTAGCAGCTTTTAAACTGAGGTGGGGCATCTAGAGCTCTTCGCCAGTCCACCTATCCGTGCAGGAAAACTTTGTCCGTAATTGTAAACTACTCCTACTTGAGTGTTTCTCCTCTATTGTTTTTAGTTGCCAAGGAGACAGGTCCAAGCTCCCTCCTTCTTCAGCCAAGTCTCTGACCTGCTCTTTTCCCATAGAAAGTTTCTCAGGCGTCTGTGCTTCCCAAGGCTGAATCCTGCAGCAGACAAAGAGTGTCCGACTCCTTTGGCTGGCCTCCCACTGGGAAACCAGGCAGAACTGTGCTCTCACCTCCTTAGATTCCACAGGCTGCGCAAGCCCTAAATCAACTGCCTCCATGTCTGAATCTGAACCTCTCTCCAAGGGACAGGGAGAGGCATGACACTTATACACACTTAGGCCTTTTCTACACCAGGCTGTTTGCCTGGGATGGCCCTTGGCTGGTCCCTGTGCTCCGATGGTGTGTATTAGGTACTTCTGGGATTGCCCTCCCTCCCTCCCTCCCTCCCTCCCTCCCTCTACACCCAGGGGCTATCCCAGGCAAAGCGCCTGATGTGGGAAGGGCCAATGATGAGAGCCAGTCCCGTTGAACTCAATGCAGATTACTGTTAAGGAGTCATGGATGGGGTTGCACTGTTAAGCACTTCAACTAGGATCAGGATCACAGGCATAATAAATACATATCCGTATCATTTGGTTTTCATATGACACATTTCTCCTCACTAGAATTTTAGTTTTGAATTAATTGTTAATGCTAAAAAGGGAATTCAATAACACCTTTCATGCTTAAAGGAATTTCACTTCATTCTGCAGGTCCTGCATTCTATAATATCCTCAACCACAGTGTTGCAATGCAAAGTGTTAAAAATGCTGTCTCGGAAAAAAGAAAGAAAGGAGCATTTGGTTCTACGGGCCCTAGATCGTTATATTTAGTTAAGAGGGAAGCCTTTGCTACTCCTGGACCAGCAGATTATCAGGTAAAATGGATTTGTTTAAAAATTTAAAAAGCGAGCTCAAGTAATTTTCAGTGCAATCTAATGCATGCTTATTCAGAAGTAGTATTTAGTGGGACATCCTCCCTAGTAGGTATGTTTAGGATTGTAGTCTTAATCTACACTATAGATTCTACAGTGACCATAAACCAGAGGTGTCAGACTCCAGTAGATGGAAGTGTCCAGGCTCTACCCAGAAAAGGGTTAGGGGCTGTATCTAGCCAGCCAATATCAGTTGTACATGAATGTGGCCAGAACTAAATCAGTTCTGCTTATGGAGGACAGGTCTATCAACTGCTATTAAGTATAACAGCAAAATTGAACCCCTATTTTCAAAGGCTCTATATCCCTGAATATCAGATGCTGTGTACAAACCATAGGCGAAGGCTGTTGTCTTCACGACTTGCCCATGGATTTCCCAGCGATAACGTGGCTAGTCATTATTGGAAACAGGATACTGGACTTGATAGACCTTTTGTCTGATCCAGCAGAGGGTCTATTTGTATTTCTCTGCAAAGAAGCAGCTGAACGCTGGAGGTAGGTGTTTCCCTTGTGGGGGCAGCAGATGAGACTTATGGAGCCCAGTCTAAGCAGATATGCCCATTTGGTGTTCTGCCCTCTGCTCTTTCATTTGGAAATGTAAGTTTCATTTAGTCATTTTCCAGGTCAGCTGTATTCAGCCCTTTTCCCCTCCCCACTCATTCCATTTTCTGCTTCACAAATTTCAGGCTACATTCCTGTGTTTATTTGCTTTGGAATAAGCCCCACTGAATTCAAAGGGACTTACTTTTAAGAAAATGTATATAGGGGTGCTAGTCTTGGTACTGGCCTTTATAGTCTTTGAGAACTTCCTAGAGGATAGGAATGTGTGCTACACAGTGGCCAAACTTTACCAACCATTGGGAACTAAGGAACTAGCTCATAGATATATATGAAAAAGAAAGTAGAGTCTTCTGGCACTTGAAAGACCAGCAGGTTTACTATGGTGAAGCTTTCATGGCTACCATACAGGAAAACTATTAGTCTTTAAAGTGCTTCAAGTCTCTCTTTTCTTCATCCAGTGTAACCAGCTAAATGGGCTATTACTCTGGAAGGTACATGCGAAAAATCATTTTCGACTGAGAACATTCTCTAAACAAGAAATGGATGCTTATATAGTTAAAGAATTATGTGGATTAATTACTTTGTACATACAGAGAAATAAGTATCTAGTCATTGGAAAATAGCTAACATTTTGGACCTCTTAGCTCTATAGTCGAGTGGAAAAATTAGGAGAACAACCTCTTTCTCAAGTGGTATCAATTAATTAGCATAGGATCTCTCTCTTTCTCAAGTTCCATATTATCAAACATATTAAGTATGACTACCTAAGAGTCCCATTAACATTCCCTGACATCTTAATTTATCAGAATTATAATCATGTGGGGAGAAACTGAATACACATTACCAAATACGTTAGTTGTAGGGACAATTTCCTTCAGCATTTCTCAAATGCAAATAATTTCTCCCCTTAGGTCTTAATCAAGCTGAATAACTAACATATATTATCATTAGAAGTTATTATAGATGAATTTAGAGATAGGTCTCATGATAGTGGAAAGGAGAAGGGGGTGGGATGTGCTATTAACATAGGAGCAAAGTCATCAAACTTCGTTAGCCAGCCTTTAAAAATAACCAGTACCAAATTGAACGCATTTAATTTATTGCAAAGCGAATAACTAAATATATCTACTATGTTCCATAGACATATAACGTTTGCCAGAAATTTAAAAATAAACCTTCTACCTCTGGTAGTTGTATAAAGTTTCCCCCAATAATCACACACCATATCAGGAAATTTAAATAATTACCATAAATAAATGACATTACATTAATTATATTTGCCTCTTTTTGCATTGTCTAATGTGTTCCAGATTGGGTGAAGTTGAACATTAGTCAGTTTTCACATAGGAAGTTTTTTCTTTCAACCCAAGTAGAGTTCAGGCCTGAAATAACTTTCAATCTGGTGAAGGAGGAGATGGACAGATGGATAGTAGATGGAAGTCATGTGCAGAGGAAGAGTGGGGGTTCCATTGTGTCCGCTGTGGAACGCACCATGGCAGCAGCTTCTCTTCTGAGGATGCAGGAGTGTCCTTGGAAAAGGTTGGGAAGGGCTAACGGGGGCATGCCAGTGAGCAGGGAGGGAAGTAACAGAGAAGATGGGGAACGCTACATCCACAAGGCTCTCTGTGTCCTGGCTCTGCCCGCAGGTGAGTGAGTGAATTGGGCAGGTTCAGAGGCCCATGTCGCTCTAAAAACAACAAAAAAAGAGGAATTGGAGGCTGCAAAAGCTTAGCTGCTCTTCCTGCTCTGCCTAGCCCTGGCTGTTAGAACATATGCTTTTCTAATAAAGTCTAGCGATCCTTCAATAAATAGCACTAATATGTATTCAAAACGTAAAGCAATAATGTGTTATAATGGAGAGTCTAGATGTACCTCCCAACACCTTTATGTTCTCAAATTCCAGGTCAAAGAGAACACTGAAGAGCCACGTAAAAAGAAAAAGCAATTGTCAATTTTTGTGTCAGCAACAGAAAGAATTCCAATTATTAACACGGTAAGCTCTTTCCCGGCGGATTCCTTTGCCTTTGTATTGCATTGAATTCTCTATCCTGGTTTGAAAATTTGGATTGCAACTAAACTTACATATCCATATTCTCTGCAAGTGTAACTCCATTGAAGAAAATAGTTACGTACTTCTTAAATAATGTTTCGTTTTTCGGAAACAGCATCAAAGTCAGTGTAATGCAGTTGATTTTTGAGTACTTTTAAAATATATCAATAGAGAATAATTCACTGCAGTATTGTGAACTTAACAAACATATGAGTAGTCAAATTATCCTGGCACACACATATACTATATTTCTCCAGCTAGGAGCTGTGTTAATTAGATAAGCATCTGCCTTCCCTATGGTATGTAACTGAGAGGCAGGTGTTTAATTGAGGCTATTTAAGTGAGGCGTTAATTACACTTTGCGTCTTAGTCCTCATGCAAACTTGGATTGAAAGGTAACAATGTCTCTCTTGTGTAAGCAATCAAATTTAGAATGATAAGCTGTTATATTGGAGACTGAATCTGTGGGAGCAAATGTCAAATAATTCAAGCGCAAAAGGCAATTCATTGATTTGATATATTGTTCAAAATGTTGGTGGCCATGTATGATCTGTGGAGACAGAGACCTAAATTTGGTGATGTGAAATCCTTTATTGAACCAACCAGCAGTTTAAACTGTGTAAGCGTTTATGTTTTGTTGATTGCTGCATCAAAAGATAGTATCGGCTTTAACAGATCCAGAGATGCTGTAGTTTTTTCAGACTATCATGATTGATAATTAAATGTGAGAACAGCCATGCTGAATCAGCCTAAAGGTCCTACATTCTGTTCATGCAGTGGTGAACCAATCGAACCTGAGTGCAATAGCGTCCTCTTGCTCAGGTTCCTCATGGTATACAGAGGCATACTATTTCCGATATCAGAAGTAGCATATAGCTATCAGGGCTAATAGCCATTGATAGCCTTATCCTCCATGAATTTGTCTAATCCTCTTTTAAGGCCATCCAAGATGGTGGCCATCACTACATCTTGTAGTAGCGAATATCATAATTTAATTATGTGCTGGGTGAAGAAGTCCTTCCTTTTATTATTTATTTATTTATTAACACATTTATATCCCTCCCTATATCACAAGGATCTCAAGGCGGCGTACAAATAAAATCATACATTTAAAATAGAAAAATATACAATTCTAAAAACAAATCAAACCATTAATATATTAAAACCAATACAAAATTTTAAAACACTCCTAAATCTCCCACCTCTCAAATTCATTATAAGCGAGGGAGAAAAATATTTCCCTATCCACTTCCTCTGCACCATGCATTATTTTGTATGCCATGCAATAGGATATTGGCAGTGCTATTTTCAATTCCTTCTCTAGTGATGCTCAACATGAAATTTTTTCACAGTGGCCACACACTGTATTGAAACTTTCATCTAGCTGTTCACCATAACTACAAGACCTCTTTTTTGGTCATTCACCACCAGCTCAGATCCCGTCAGCATCTACATGAAGTTGGGGAGTTTTTGCCCTGATGTACCTCAGTTGATACTTGCTTACACTGAACTTCATTTGGCATTTTAATGCCCATCTTCCAAGTCTGAAGAGACCTTTTTCAACCTATTCACAATTCCTTTTTGTTTTAAGCTCCCTAAATAATTTGGTGTCATCAGCAAACCTGGCTATTAGTTATCCAGATTATTTATAAACAAGTTAAAAAGCACTGGGCCCAATACAGATCATGTGCAACCGTACCTCATCTTCATAACTATCATACATCTGAGACATTTGGATATACTTTTGACCATCTTAATAGAGCGTAATACCACCTATAAATTTTTTTATAAATGTCTTTTTTTATAAATGTCTTTCATGCATCACCATTGAGTATCTTGAATAGTGAGATTATAGTCTCTTTCCATTTTTCCTTTATAGAACTATTCTTACCACCTGCTTCCTTTAGTATACTATGAATCCCAGATAATTATCTTATCTCCAAATGCCGTACCTTGCATATTTATTTCAGTGGACTTTCATGTCATATTGCATATTTCTGTAATAAGCTAAATGTTGGGGGAGATGTGTTGCTGAAAAATGCAACAATGCAATTAGAATTACTTTCAGATTCATTGTAATTGTTTTGGCTGGGGTGTTAGCAATCTCTCTCTCCCCCCCTCCTCTCCGAACAGAGTCTGTACAATGCCTAACTTTCTGAATGATGCATTCATAACTCCCATTGGATCCAACACCAGCGAACACAGTTAGACATGGGGAATTGCTTGTTATGCATATTTAGCATATGGGGTTGGAGGACTTTTGAAACACAAATCCCTTACTGTTTTAAATCTATTATTCCAGCTACTTATACCAGCCATTGCTTCCTGCAGTACAGAAAGCTCCCATGCAGATAACTCCCCCACCTGCCATACGAACATCTCCTTTCGTGATGACCACTATGTGAAGTTTTCCTTGATAATTACTTTATTATAACATCTAGATTCTAGAGGCTGTCTTTGGTGGGGAGTTCTCGCATATGAATGGCTTCCGCATTGTCTCTATGAACACGAACGTCAAGTGGAAAAGTGTGTTGTGGGTACAGGTGTCCCCTGGAACATTTCCGTGGGGATATCTGTAGAAATTGGAGCTCAAGTAATCTGTGAAGTATACGTTCATCCACTAAGAGTATCTAGATTTTTTTATTAATCTTTTTTTTTCTTTTTATGGTGAATTTAGCTAAAAACAAAACAAAAAATGTGAAAATAAAAACTAAAAAAGAACAAGAAATTGCATTCATAAAAATATCCGTATTCCTTCAAGTACAAATAAAAGTGATGGGGTGGGGAGATTATGCATAAGTTTCAAGAAAAGGAGATCAAACATCCATATATTTATTCATTTGCGACTGGCACCTTTATACCACTTGTTCAAATGTTGATAGCATTGTTAGGTCCTCAGACCATTGCATTATGGGAGGTGAACATTTATCCTTCCAACATTGTAATATCAGTCTCTTGGCTGTCATAAGGGCTTGGAAAATCCATTTGCGCTGGCCATACATTAACTTCCTAGAAACAGAAAAATAGTTTAGGAGGACATGTACATCATTCAATATTAAAGACTGTTCCAGTACAAAGTTTATCCTTATTATGACCTCCTTCCAAAAGGAGGCGACTATTGGGCATTGCCAAAACATACGGATAAAAGAAGTATTAGGTGCATTACATCTCCAGCAATTATGTGAATTAGACAAGCCCTTATTAAAAAGACGTTGTGGGGACCTTTGTATAGATTCTGTACTATAGAAGACCAAAACAAACGTTTTGAGAACTAAGATCAGGAAGGATAGGCAACAAAGGCATATAATGATGCTTCATTATACTTAATCAGATTATTCTATCTTGTTGAATACTATCTAATCCAACTGCCAGGGGCTCTTCAATGTCACAAAGAAAAGGCTTCCCCGGCTCAACCTAAGATCCTTTTACCTGGAGATGTTTGAAACTGAATGTGGGACACTTTTGCATTTAATCCATTGCTCTGCCACTGAACAAGGCCCTATCATTTCAGGGCTCTGAGTTGAGTAGTGTTGGCCTAACCAAAAGAACTTGGAGTTCAACTAATCATTAACATTCAAATCAACCCACGCGTGGTTTGAGAAAATTCTAATTGTAACAGATTGTTCTAAAACAGAACAATCCCCAGTGTATTCCTATGTACATTGCTTCCTCATTTGCTGTGCTAATGGGGGAATAAGATTTATTTATGTGTCAGATGAAAAATAGACCTTATAAGCTTATTCTGGCTATTTTTCAAATTTCAAAAACATTGTGTCAAAAACGCTGTTTTATCGATTTTCACTTAAAAAGCAACATGCCAGACCCTGCTGTTTGATCATTCCTGGACTATCCATATACCCTCAAAACTCGCAAGTTCGAAGTATTTCACTTCATTACCCATCCTGCATCTGTTGCCTTCAATTAAAGTAATTCTTTGCCTATCAGAAAAAAGCAATTGCATTAAAACTTCATTTAAACGGATCGTTAGAGTCCTAGAATTTGTTTAGGGACAAATGAAATCCCCATGTAGGGCGATTGTAGTTCTGGTTCTACTAGCTTGCAAAGATATGGTGACTATACAAGGGCTGCCGCAGAGCAGAAGGACTCGGTAGTTATTGCTGACTGAGGTGTTGTATCTCTTGAAATCTTTTGCGTGATTTCACAAGTGTGAATGTTAATTCTCATTTTATGAAATAAATTACCCTATTAGCTCTACAGTAGTTTAATTGTATTTTGTGTTCATGTTATGCTGTGATACCATATGGCAGTGGCGGCCCAAGACTCACTAAGCATTTACATATTTCTTTTCTTTTCTTATAATAAATTACCTTTCCAAGAATTTATAAAGTGTCTGTATTCTGTATATTATTAATTTTTAAATGCTGCCACCTGTAGAACAAGGCTTTGAGAAAGGAGTAGCTAAATTGTTTGTATGAATTAGATTGCATACACTCACACAAAGCATATACTTGCATTGCTTCTCAGGCTTAGGCAAAAATGGATGTTTATGTGCTCATCTTGAGAAATGGAGCCCCTTGACCATGGAACTCAATACAGATGGCATTGTGATATATGACTAATAGGACATGTGTGATGTCTAGTGTTTATATCTATTTGTATTTGGCTTCAAAGAACTCATATTTATTTGTATTTGGTTTGGGGGCTGAATTAATTTTTTTCAGTTGGATGCCAGGTGGGTGGATGATTTATCAAGTGCACTGTTATTCCTAAAGTCTCATCAAAATTAAAATCATAGGGTTTAACATAAAGCAGTTGACTCACTCAATAACCTGTCTATCAGTCAAGCAACTTCTTGAATACTTTTAGCTAGATATCAGCAGCTGTAATCCTCAGGACCCAACATGCTCTCCTGAGAAGTACCAACTCCCTACCCTCATTTGTCATGGAAATTATATAGTGGTTCCCTTTGGATGAATGGGTTCCTGAGGTTCAAATGGAAGAAAGTTACCTGAAGAAACGCTACCAGAAGGAAGAGGCTGAAGAATTGAAAAAACAGGTGTGCATAAATACAAAGCTGAGTGCGGAATTACAATACTGAGTGCAGAACGTGAACGACAAGATGTCGGTAAATAACTGAGTTTGGGAAAAACACTGGACAGAAGATTCTAGATAAGATAAGCCTAAAACTTAATAATTCAAGAATGAATGACAGGTGGAATATAGGCTGTACAGATTTCTAAAAAAAAAAGGTGACACCCTTCAATATCAGAAAGAAGCATTTCCAAAAGAAATAAGATGAGCCTAAATAATGTACAACGAAAATGTAGCCAAAGAACATGTTTTCCACTTTGTGTAAAAAGAGTATATGAGTATATTGGAAAGGAGTATATGAGACACACTAAAACCAGTAGACCTCTGAGGAAGACATGAACACCAGAGAAGCACCTAGCATGCTAGCACTACACCTGTTTTTGAGTGTATGACCTGACTGGCCATCAGGTTCTGTTGCTTCAACATGGGTAATTACTTCAGGGATTGTGACAAGTGTGAATGGATTGAACTAACAGCACTTTATCTAAATAAAGGTGTTCTAAAAATTGTACTTATGTTTTTGAGTCACAAGGCTGTATTTCATCCTGTGATCCCAGTTTTTGTAACACATTTGCTAAAGGGATTGTACATGAGTTAAGAGGCCTTCCTGGGAGTCCACTATGGAGTCTGGTGACGGAGAAAGTCCACCATCTGCCAGTTGTGCAAAGTGGCCCTCCTGAATTTCTCAAGGGGTGGCTTGAACTGGTGGAAAATAGCTGCGAGGGCACTTGATTACATATGTCAGGCAGGAATGACAAAGTGCCTTACTTTGTTATTTACTCATAAGTTTGACATTGGAAAATGGTTATCCAAAAAGTTGCTGCATCATGTATGACACACAAGATGTATTGCACATGCATTTCTGTAAAACAAGAACAATTGGGACAGAAAAGTGAGAGCCAGTGTGGTGTAGTGGCTAGAGTGTTGGACTGGGAGTCGGGAGATCCGGGTTCTAGTCCCCACATGGCCATGGAAACCCACTGGGTGACTTTGGGCCAGTCACAGACTCTCAGCCCAACCTACATCACAGGGTTGTTGTTGTGAGGATAAAGTGGAGAGGAGGATTAGGATTATGGGTTCCTTGGAGGAAAAAAGGCAGGATATAAATGTAATAAATTAATAAATAAATAATTTGTTGGTTTCAATTCCAGTTCTAGCCCTATTCAGGCATTCACTTCTCATGCGATTAGGTTTGCCCGACAAGAGGAGTTGGACCATGGTCATCTTCCTATTGCTCAGCTCTGTCATCCTTCATGTGTTGGAGGGGTAACCTCTGCTGCGCAAAGTTTGCTATACACATCTAGGCTCCCTCTGCAAATTAGAACAATGGTCATATAGGTTTCTAAATCATGCGGGGTGGGAGGCTTCATGAGTAGAACAGGCTCCCTACTGCAGACATTCACCCTCTGATGCATGGAGAATGACAGAGCTGAGCAAACATGGCAGAGAGCGAAATTGGAGGTGAGTGAACATGACAGAAAGGTTGGGTCAATAAGCATAAGCCTGCTCTCCCTCACACACAATTCTAATCACAGGTCGGGCAGAGGAAAATGCCTCAACAGGGCATCACATGAAGGGTTATCTTTTGGATTGTGGGTCTCCCTCTGTCAAGTGGGAACTGCTTGTTTTTGAGGTAAGGACTGAAATACACTTCAGTAATTTAAAGTGGTGTGTGTGTACTACACACACACACATGCACATGCGCTCATGCACACAGATCTTACTCCAGCTCCTTCCCTTTTGCATTAACTTTGTTCCCTTCTCATCCCCATTTCTCTTTTATTCCCCACCTGTGTGGGGAATATATGCTTTCTAAGACCAGCAAGACTGGCAAGATGGATGTACGCGGATGGTTCATCTTTTTCACGGCTTTCTCATATGTTTCCTGCTTGTGCTAATTGGTTAGTCTGGAAGTGCTTTTGTTTTTGGGTTGATCAAGCCAACTTTCTTTCATCCTTAAATTTCATTTTTCCTGGAAAGTTTTTCTTGGCATATAAGTAGCTACACCATTCTTTCACTGTTATCTCCTGATTTATTTTATTCATGCTGCCCTTCATTAGACTCTGTCCAGCCTCTCTAGCTTTTCTTTTCAAAAGCTTTATTCCCCCTTTTCTGTATCTAGCACTCAAAACTTCAATAAAGATTCCCAGTATTTGAATATTTCTTCACCGTTCGTACATGGAACATGGCATCACTTGCTTCACCTTGTCAAGTGTGTGTTTTTGTGTGTGATTGTGTATGTGTTCATTTCTTTAGGGTGGGCTTTGAATCTTTTATTTCTTTGAGAGGAAGTGGCTGTCCTTAAGAAATATAAAGCCAATAACTGACTCTGGTTATTCACTCTCAGAACTGGTCTTTTAATTCCCTGGAATCCCCTTTTGTGAACATTTTGTGAACAGACCATAAAAGTACTATCTGAATTGCATTCATTTTGTTTCAGTCCTCAGTATTACCTTGCAATGAACAGGCTTGTTGTTTGCAGCTACTGAGCCCACAACCTGTGATCTGTATCTATCCAAAAGGTGACATGCATTCATAATACGTTGCAATCTAGTTTTCTTAACCCTTCTGTGGATTTTTCAGAAAATCTCCAACCGCAGACTAATAACCCAGCCAAGGACTTTTCCTAAAAAATCCACATAGATGTCTGGCTGAAATATTTTCCACATTTATTATTTTATGGAAATCAAGATTGTACTACACGTCACAGTAAGCTTGCGGACACTGCTAAGAATTTCATCCCTGTGTCAAATGCTTCCACTCCATATCATGCCGTAACATGTCTTGTCATGCCATCATGATGTTTGTAATTTTCCTGCTGACACTCCCCACCATTGGCTGCCACTTGCAGGAGTGTCATGTTCAATGTCATGACATGGGTAAGATCTCCCTTTCTGTTCTCATTTAAAAAACAACAACACACTTCCATACATGAACATGAGAAACCATTGCTCTGTCTAATCTAGGGGTGAAGAACCTATTTTACCCCAAGGGCTGAATTCCATTTTAAGAACATAAGAAGAGCCATCCTGAATCAGACCAAGGATCCATCTAGTCCAGCACTCTGTTCACACAATGGCCAACCAGCTGTCAACTAGGAACACAGTGCAACAGTACCATCCCAACCATGTTCCCAGTAACTGGTGTATATAGGCTTGCTGCCTCTGATACTGGAGATAACACATAGCCATCAGGACTAGTAGCTATTGATAACCTTCTCCAGGAATTTGTCCAGCTCCCTTATAAAGACATCCAAGTTCATGGCCATCACTACATCCTGTGGTAGTGAATTCCATAGTTTAACTATGTGCTGTGTAAAGAAGTAATTTCTTTTATCTGTCCTGAATCTCCCACCAATCAGGTTCATGGGATGAACCCAGGTTCTAGTATTATGAGAGGGAGAAGAATGTCTCCCTATCCACATTCTGCATTTTTGAGAAGCCCTCAGCCCTTCCAGTGGTGGGTGAGGTTGAAACCAAAAGGGATGGGGCACCAAAACACTAGCATATTTTACCTTAAAGCACTTTCTACAAGTAACTAAGCCTTAAGCATTTCAACTTTTTATAATGGGGAAAACTCAAAAGCTGGGAAACTATCAAACAGTTGGTGGTTGGTGAAAGCGGAAAGGAGCATTGTCTTCTGCCCCCCCCCTCGGACTGGATTTGGACCCCAGCATAGAATTTCTGTACCCCTGCTCTCACACAATATTGTCTGCTCTGGATGGCAGCTCCTCTCCTGGCTTTCAGGTGTACGCCTTTCTCAGTATCTTCTGCTTGAGATCCTTTTAACTGGAAATGTCCTGGTTCTTCTTTGTGGTCTCTGTGCATCTCACATATGGGCTCACGCCGACGCCGAGCTCAGTTCGGGAAACTTCTATAGCTAGCTTAGAGATTTTGCCGGAAACCCCTCCCCCCACCATCCTATCGCACATGCTCCGGGTTCCCGCCTACCTCAGTTCTTCTTCGACCGCTTCGCTGATCGCCTCACGGGAGACTTTCTCCAACTGTTCATATTGATCGTTCTGTAAAAAATCGCAGAATAGTTTTAGTTAGCTTAGTTGTTATTGTTGTATCAGTCGTAGTTAGTATAGATAAAAAAATAAAATAAAAATAAATAAATAGATAGATAGATATAGATATTTGTTTCTAGTTAGGCTACGTTGGCCTTAACTAGCTTATGGCTCAGTCTGCGCTATTTAAACATTGCTCAAGATGTCGGGCTAAATTGACTTTAACTGACGGACATTCGTTATGCCTCCTGTGCCTCGGTGAGGCCCATATTGTAGACGCGTGTCCACATCGTATGAGTTTCTCTAGACAAACTCGCCAGAACCGAGCGGATCGCCTACGAAGTCTCCTCTGGAGCAAGGCTCTTTCTGCTGTGGACAAACCTTGCCCTGCCCCGATGGATCCGACTCAATCTACTTCTGGGGAGCGTAGGCCTACGCCAGTAAATTGCTCGAGCCCAGCATCGCCTAGCTCAACCTCTTTACGGGTTGCAGCTATTGAACAAGTGAGACAGGCTACGTCGCCGTCTCTGCCACCCTCTACCCAGAAGGGACTCAAGGCGAAATCAAAAGACAAATCCTCGAAGTCGACAAAATCATCAAAATCGTCAAAATCGCTAAAGCACAAGACTTCGGTACCGACGTCGGTACCGACGTCGAAATCGACTCCGTCGATGCCGCTTTCCAGGCCATCCACGCCGATCTCTACTTGGCTGCTCTTGTTGCCAGTCCCACCCGCTTCGGTGCCGCGTGAGTCTCGTCGACTCCTTCGGTGCTTCGGCCGTCATCACTACCGTCGAGATCCTCGATACCGTCCCCGGTACTGGTGGACTGCTCCTCAGAGGTCGATCTTATGGAAACAATTCCTATTGAACGCCAAGATATTCTCGGTACTGAGCACCAGGACTTCGTTACCGCTCTGCCCGTATCGCCGATCGGTACAGAACAACAAGACTTCGGTATCGAACTACCTGCCTCGCCGAGGTCGAGGACACGGCCTTCCTCTCCGGGTCGAGAGTGTCTCACGGGAGTGCTTATCGCTCACGCTCGAGGTCGAGGTCTCGCACCAGGAACTGGGATGCCTACCCTGACCGTTCGTATCAGTCCAGACTGCCACAGCACCATCAGGAGCCTCGCTACCGTTTTGACCCTTACACGGGTAAGCGACTTCCACGAGCGACTCAACCTGCTGAGCCCGATCATGCGGTTGTCTTTAAGGATCAACCTCGGCACCGACCGACATCGACGTTGGTACAGCCCTCGGTACCAGAGCACCGTATGGAGCCGTCCCCTTCGTCTATTGAAGATTACGTGTCAGACACTTCCTCGGTACCGTCCCCGGCGCCTTCGATGCCATCGCCTTCCGATGGTGCCGGGACCTCCGATAGAGCTTCCCCATCGATGGAACTGGGCGTTTTTTCAGACCAACTCTTACGTATGGCACAATCGTTGGCATTGAGGTTCAACAGCCACAGGAGGCAGTGGAGGACAAGATCTTCGACGTCATGCACACCGACCCATCCCCACAGCTCGTGTTACCCTTGGTACCTACTCTTCTTAAAACAGCCCAGCAGTCCTGGTCTAACCCAGCAACGATGGGGGCCACATCTAAACGCTTGGACGCCCTATACAAGGTTAAGGAGTCCGAGGTTCCTTTCCTTTTTCAACATCCAAAGCCCAATTCAATTGTGGTGGAGGCCTCCCAGGGAAAAACTACTAGGAACCATACAGCCCCGACGGACAAAGAAGGTCGGAAGCTTGATGCTTTTGGCCGTCGCATCTATTCTTCCTCGGCTTTGGGCATTAAGGTGGCCAACTACCAGGCCATGACGGCCCGCTGTCAGCTTTTCCTATGGGAGAAGATCTCGACGTTGACCAACTATTTGCCAGACGACCAAAGAGAATTGGCTAGGGTCTTCCAGTCCGAAGCAATCAGACTTTCGAAACAAGAGTTAACCACCTCTCGTCATCAAACAGACTGTGCAGCGAAAGCAATGATCGGGGCTGTAGCTCTGCGTCGCCATGCTTGGCTACGATCTTCTACTATCCCGCAGGAGACCAAAGCAAGAATTGAGGACCTGCCATTTGATGGCGAAGGCCTCTTTAACTCCACTACTGATTCCACCATGGATTCTATACATAAGGCAAAGATGAAGGCGAGGAAAATGGGTCTTCCTGCCCAGCAGCAACAGTCCTACCGTTCTCGAAAATGGTATCGTCCTCTACCATACCAGCCTCGGCAGCAACAGGAACGCTCCCAGTGCTACCAATCCTCGCAAGCTCCGTCCTCTTACCAGGCCAGAAAACAACCCGCACGTTTCTCTAAGCCCCGACGGCAAGACGCAGGTTCGAAATGGCGTCTTTGACTCCCTTCCTCATCAAATAAGACTCCGAAATACCGCCAACAGACTCCAGCCTTTCCTGTCAGTCTGGTCCACCATCACCACAGACCGTTGGGTACTGAACATCATTGCCAACGGTCACCTAATAGAGTTCGAAGTTCCCCCTCCTCTTGGCTCCGTGAAATTCACTCCTCCATCAGACGTACTAGATCAAGGGACATCATCCCTCCTGGAAAAAGGCGCAATTACACGGGTTCCACTCCATCATCTGCGAGCGGGTTTCTATTCCCGTTATTTCACAGTACCAAAGAAGGATGGGGGCCTTCGCCCCATTATGGATCTCAGAAATCTAAACAAATTCATAAAACCAAAGAAATTTCGCATGGTGACCCTAGCACTAATCTTACCAATGCTCAAACGGAACAGATGGTTCACACTAATCGACTTAAAAGACGCATACTTTCACATTGCAATCCATCCCTCTCATCGAAAGTATCTCCGTTTCATCGTGGGAAGCCAGCCTTACCAATTCTCGATGCTTCTGTTCGGCCTAAAGACCGTGCTGAGAGTATTTACGAAATGCATGACAGCAGTGTGTGCGCACCTACGTTCCACGAACATCGAGTTATATCCTTACCTGGACGATTGGTTAATAGTGTCTCCATCGCAGTTCCAGGCAGTCCGGGATGTCCACACGGTCTCGTCGCTCCTCTCCGCTCTCGGCCTGCAAATAAACATGGAAAAATCAGTTTTTCAACTGGCACAAAGAATTCAATTTATAGGCGTACTCCTCGATTCCACAGTTGGCCGAGCCTACCTTCCCGTGGAACGAAGACATACAATCCAAGACCTCGCCATGCGGCTCCAGCTCACCCGCCGGGCCACGGCCTTCACAGTTCTTCGACTACTGGGCCTCATGGCCTCAGCAGTATTTGTAGTGAGATGGGCCCGCCTTCATATGCGCCCCCTGCAACAACTTTTGCTAAAACACTTCTCGCCTTGCCAAAATCCTCGCAGAGTAATACTTACCGTCCCAGGTCACATCCGCTCCTCTCTCCTTTGGTGGTCCTCTCCTCACAATCTCTCACAAGGCCTGCCGTTCCACAGCCCAGGACTGTCCTGCACTGTCACGACGGACGCCTCCTTAGAGGGCTGGGGAGCGCATCTAAACGACCTAAGTATCCAAGGAAGGTGGTCACGTTCAGAGAACCTCCTACACATAAATCTTCTAGAACTTCTGGCAGTGAAGCGAGCTCTCCATGCTTTTCAGCTCCATCTACAAGGACATCACGTTCGCATCCTATCGGACAATACCTCCGTCGTGTGGTACCTAAACAAAGAAGGAGGGACTCTTTCCCCTCACCTACTCAATTTAACACTAAATATCCTTCATTGGGCAATCCCACGGAATATTTGCCTCTCAGCGCTACACATTGCGGGGATAGACAACCAGAAAGCGGACGACCTCAGCCGCACGTTCCGCGACACCCACGAATGGGAGCTCTCACGGGATGTTCTACTTCACATTTTTGCCAGATGAGGCACACCCTCCATAGACCTGTTTGCGACTCCTGCCAACTCTGTCTGCCAGAACTTCTGCTCACGTGCAGGAATCGGTCACGATTCCTTGGGGGATGCCTTCCAATGGAATTGGTCTGAGGGACTCCTCTACATGTTTCCCCCTTTTCCCGTAATTGCCCAGACGGTAGCGCGGGCACTCAGGTACCAGGTGAACGCCATCATGATAGCCTCGTGGTGGCCAAGGCAACCCTGGTTCACTCCTCTTCACCTGGCAAGACACCAAGTTTGGCATCTTCCCAACATACAGGACCTCCTGTCCAAGTCAGGAGGCATGATACTGCACCCGGATCTCCAAACTTTAAAACTGACGGCGTGGCGGATCCAACCAGGTGGCAGAACTTAATCATTCCACCTGGCATATGTTCTATTTTGGAGGCGTCCACTAAGCCGTCCACCAGAGCATCATACGCCAGAAAATGGAAACGTTTTAAAGATTTTGCCTCTGAGAAAGGTTTTAGCTGTAACACCGGACCAATAACCAATGTCATAGACTTCTTGTACTCCCTCCACGCAGCAGGACTAAAGCCCTCCTCCATTAGGGTTTATTTGGCTGCCATTTCTGTAAATCACAGCTTAATTAACGGATTTTCTGTATTTACCCACCCTGTCTCAAAAACCTTTCTTAAGGGCCTTCGCAACTTGTTCCCATCTTTGCGGCCCTTGGTTCCCCAATGGAGCCTGTCGGTGGTTCTCACAGCCTTAACAGCAAAGCCGTTCGAGCCACTCGCAACTGTTAATCTCTGCCTCCTTACGTTAAAGACGGTGTTCCTCGTCGCAATCACCTCAGCTAGACGGGCATCTGAGCTTGCAGCTCTACTCGTAGACCCACCTTACATGCAATTTTTTGCTAATAAGGTTGTGTTATGTCTTGATCTTTCCTTTGTTCCTAAGGTCTCCTCTAGTTTCCATGTTAACCAGGATATTGTTCTCCCCACGTTCTTTAGGGCTTCTGAAAACCCCTTATGTTCAACGTTACACGCTTTAGATGTTTGGCGTGCGTTAGCCTTTTATAAGTCCAGAACAGAGACTTATCGAAAGTCTCGGAAATTGTTTGTCTGCTACGGTGGGAAAACTAAGGGCGTAGCAGTTTCTCCACAACGCCTTTCCCGTTGGATTGTAGACACAATTGTTCTTGCTTATCAAGTAACTGGCAAGGAGCCACCTACCTCGTTTACAGCACATTCCATGAGGGGACAAGCCACTTCTGCAGCCTTATCACATGGATCATCCATCCCTGATATCTGCAAGGCTGCAACGTGGACTAATGCTTCAACTTTTGTGAAGCATTACAGGTTGGATACCAGAGCAGCTCGGGACGCTTCTTTTGGAAGGGCAGTCCTCGCTTCTATATGCCAATGATACCACAGCGTGCCTACCCTCCTCCGGTAAGTCTTGCTGATCAATCGCCCATATGTGTGAAGCACAGAGACCACGAAGAAGAAATGCAGGTTGCTTACCTGTAACCGTAGTTCTTCGAGTGGTCATCTGTGCAGTCACACAACCCACCCACCATCCCCTCTTGGCAACGCTGTTGTGTTTGGCAAGAGGTTTAACTCGCTCATGCTTGCATTATTATTTATTTATTATTGTTTACCTTGGTGCGAGGCCGTGCGGTCTCAGAGAACTGAGGTAGGCGGGAACCCGGAGCATGCGCGATAGGATGGTGGGGGGAGGGGTTCCCGCCAAAATCTCTAAGCTAGCTATAGAAGTTTCCCGAACTGAGCTCGGCGTTGGCGCGAGCCCATATGTGTGACTGCACAGATGACCACTCGAAGAACTACGGTTACAGGTAAGCAACCTGCATATATTCTTCTTCTTCTTCTTCTTCTTCTTCTTCTTCTTCTTCTTCTTCTTCTTCATAAAGCATATGCTCTACCACTGAGCTGTAGCCCCTCTTATGTTACATGCATTGATGCATCTGCACAATATATCGTTCAGAGTCTGAGGCCAGATCTACACCAAGTAGGATATAGTGGTATGAAAGCAGTATATAAAAGGCAAAAAACTACTGCTTTATAGAGGTATTGAAGTGCACTGACAACTGTTGGGGCCCATTGACATATACCATATACCGCTATACCCTGCTTGGTGTAGATCTGGCCTGAATCTTCTTTTCCTGGCTGCCCAATCCTTATTTGAGCCTGTGCTGGTCAACGGAATATCTCTGCTGTCGATCGTGCTGATATATAGGTCCAGCAAAGATATATAGGTCCAGCAAAGTTTGATGCGCTGAGGGGGTGGGTGGTCGAAACCCCTCCTGGAGATCAGGGAGGTGATCAGATTTCCAGATGGGTGATCAATGTTCATCGGGGAGATTTTAAAAAAATATTAATTCTTATAGTTAACGAGGGGAAAGAAGCTTGTTTTTTCTCTCCCTTTAAAAATCCAAGATACTTGTTGGAGTCTTTGGTAGTCACTGAGGCATGCTCTGAAAATGGGGAACGGGGGAAGCAGAACATTCCCATGGGGCATTTCTGTGCCCCATTTTCAAAGACTGTGGAGCTACCAGGCACACTTTGTTGCCCCTTGGGGTGGTATGCATCTTGGAAACAATGCCACCATTGGCCATGTCGTGTTAGTAAAAACATCCTCAAATCCGAAAGTATTAAGAATTTTGTCCCCTGCCACTAGAAGTCTCTATTCCTCCACCACCATTGCAGCGGACAAATGTCTGGCAAAGGTGTGCGGGGTTGGGGAGACTTTCTTGTGGCCCTAGTTTAAGTTGATTGAATGTGTATTAGCTTTGGAAGCTGTAACCCTGCTTCTTCAAGCTGTGTTCCGTTTAAGAATGTGTTTCCGCTTTTCATCTGAATGTCAATATGTGAACAGAATTCATCTATTTTGGTGCCAGTCTTTATGCAAAAATAAAAATAAAATCTACAACATTTACAGCAAGGAGAATTTGACATGTGTCTCTAGCAACCAGCTGCTTAAGCTCCTCACATCTTACTATTTAGAAAGTCAATTTATTTCTGCACAACTTATGCACTCATATAAATAAATTTGAGACTATTGCAAAATGAGACACGGTAATCAATTCAAACTCAGCAGTCGGCAGCTATTAATTGCCATTTGCACACATTTAAATGCAAGGCTTTTGATTGCTTTGATTCATAAAATGTTGAAGATGTTTTTTAATGGGCAAAGAAATCCTGCACTCATTTGGAATGGGGGAATGATACTTTTTTTTTTTTTTAATGAAGTCATTTTTAAAAAACATATTAAGTAGGCCAAACAGTAGAATGCCCATAAATATGAGGTAGTAACAATGCATTTCTGCTGTTTGAAATGTTGTTATTAGCTACAGAAAATGAAAGTTTGATCAAGATGGTGATGTGATAGTATTTATTGAAACGACGTCTATTTATGAAATCTTGAAAGTGGGTTATTCTTCTATTTGTTCAGTACAGAGAAATTCTGAAAAGCTTATATGTGCTTATTATATGTGAAGTGTGGCAATAGGACAGCTTTCCCAACTGTGTTATGGTTGGCCCAGCCGTTTGGGGGAAGGAGAGAATGAGCAATGGATTAATTGGATGATAGTCTAACGGGAAGAAGACAAATCAAAGGAGATCCATTTTGTCTTGAGTAAGAGGAGAATTTTGGAAAGAAGACGCACAGCTCTGAAGTAATTGAAACAAATGATCATTTAGGTATGTAGAGGCTATCATTCAGATTGTGTGTGAATGCTCTTTAATACATAGGTACCGGAGATGTGACTGTGATACATCACAAATGTGTGGTGTGTGTTGAATTGCATACGCAAAGCTCAAACCAGAGTTTTGAATGTGTATGTCAGTTTGAGTTGTGTAAGGTAGCAGGATCAGGAGACATTTATCCCTCTCTCATAATACTGGTTTTAAATTTTGTATATTGACTTTTTAATGTTCAATCTTTTAATTTTTGTAAACCGCCCAGAGAGCTTCGGCTATGGGGCGGTATATAAATGTAATTAATAATACTAATAATAATAACCCAGGGCCATCCCATGATGCCGATTGGTGGGAAGTTCAGGACAGATAAAAGGAATTACTTCTTCGCACAACACTATTGAATTCTCTACCACAAGATGTAGTGATGGCCACCAGTTTGGATGGCTTTAAAAGGGAGTTGGATAATTTCCTGGAGGACAAGTCTATCAATGGCTACTAGTCCTGATAGCTATGTGCTACCTCCAGCATTAGAGGCAGTAAGCCTATGTACATAGAGAGGAGGGTGCTGTTGCATTTGTGTCCTGCTTGTTGGTTCCTGGTCGACAGCTGGTTGGCCACTGTGTGAACAGTGTGTTGGTTTGATCCAGCATGGCTCTTCTTAACACGCTCTTCTCTGTGTACCCCACGGCATACTTTGCTCTTTGGCTCAAGACAGGCATATACCTTGATGGGTGAGTACTTAGCATGCTTATTGGGCACAGAATGCTGACTTTTGGGTGGTTGAAGGGACCTGAAGAAGGGGCAATGGAATGGGCCTTTTTGGAATCCTGAACTGGAGTATTTCACACTTCAACATTTTGTTGCATGGCCCATTGTAGTACATAACATGTTTGGTCTTTGGGCATATTTAAGGAGATGCCTTTAAAACAATTGTTACCATGTCCACTACAGTGCAGTAGTTTCTCTTCCACTCCCCGCCTCCACATAACTGTCTCTCCATGCTTGAGTGGCAGATGTTCTGTAAGTACAACCAGACTATATAACTTTTTATCCTCTTCGTTGATTGGCTCTGGAAATTCTTCATGTGATAGCAGCCCTGGTTTTTAGAACAAGTGTCACGGTTAAAAGAACCATTTCCATCTTTCGGGTAAACATATTTGTGAAAACATTAAAAATTGCTCCATTTTAAGGTGTATTAAAACCACCTAAAGTCACAATCCTGTGCATGTTCAGACAGAAAAAAAAAGATCTACAACTCCCAGTATTTCACAGCAAGCATGGTTGGCTAGGGTATGCTAGTTGTAGGCCTTTTTTCTGTCTAAACATGCACAGTGTTGCACCCTAAATATATGTATTTTAGAAATCCAGCATATTCATAAGCTAACAAATTACAAAAGAAATGTCGTACTGGAATTTTATGGAAAGCAGCGGCCTTCCGTTATATTTTCATTTCTTCCCCTGTGTATGCTTGGTAGTATGTAGCCTTGGATGCAGTAGTTCTGCAATAATGATTATAGTATTCAGAGCCAGGGATCAAAAGTATGATTCTTGTGTAGTTCTTATGTATTGTTATTGTCTACGTTCAATTAGATATTGTGGGGTTTTATTACCAGAACCTTAAAACGTGGCTGGCTTAGAAATGCTGACAAGACTCTTAACTTAGGAGGAGTCACTGTTGAAGAAATAATAATGATTGAGTATGATGGCTATAAATAGATGAGGCATTTTAGTCATTTGCCACTGAAAGTCGTTTAATAATTCCATGCTGAGACCCCTTTCAACAAATTTAATGAAAACCAGCGTGATATTGTGACAGCTTCTATTGGATTTTTCTGCCATTTTCGTATGCTCCATGGTGTGAGTGATTAAAATAGCGACTAATAAACTAGCATTAAAGGCTTTCCATCTTTCTTGTGCCTCACAAACTGCCATAGACCTTTATAGACTTTTTCTTCTCATCTTCCGAAGGGTGTCCTTGTTTTCGTCTTCATCGCCTGGGAACTAAGAATGGTTAAAGAGTGGTTTTTGGGCGCTATTCCCTACTCCTTCTAATAACCAGTGTGAAGTTATTCTGAGGCAATCGGAGCAGGAAGTAATGAGCTGATTTTCAACCTACTGTGAGACTTTATTAATCTGAAGAGACCATTCTGAAATCCACTTGATGAGCGCAGGAGTAACAGAGCCCTATATCCATGTCCTTATTTATTGGTCTCCCTGGATGTGTGTGATAGAGAGTGATATTTTAAGTTTTGAAGTACTCCCCCTCCCCTCCCCAATACACGAGGAACTTTCCTTATAGTTTGCTTTAACTTCTTGGATAACTTTTTACTGCATTTGAAGACATCAAGCACTGAATGTGATATACATGCCAACACCTTTACACTGACTTGTGTATAAGATCATTCTGTCTTTTGCTTTCATGGGTTATTCCCAATATAACCCCCTTATGCTCCTGAAAAGTCACTTCAAAAAGAGTGCCATCAGATGCAGCTTCCAATGCAGTATGAGAGGCTAGATTATGAATGTGGACAGCTTTTGCGCACATACTGAAGTCCCTGGTATGTGGGCAGGATTCTTTGGATCCTAACCAGTTTAGATGTGACCTTCCCCTGCCCAAAATACCTCATTAAATTTATTTTCAGTTCCCTTGAAATTCTGCCATATGTTCTGACTTTGGATTTCACTTCAAGCAAAATTTGGTGGAGACATTAGATGGTGCTTCGCTAATCTTATTAAATTGTTTAACTTTCTTTGAAATGTTTCACCTATGCAGGGGCTTCAAATGAATTTCAAATTTCAACCCTACAATGTAGGCTTTTACCATGTTCTCATTTCCAGATCTAACACTGAAGTAGTAAATCAACTCACTGGAGCCCCACAAATTGCTTTACTACAGTAAATATTATAACAGACAACCAAGAAAGGGGAAAACACTCTGGGTTTCTGAATTTTCATATCTTCTTCATAACAGTTTAACAATGCTAGATTCCTTGAAGGACAGGTCTCATTTAGGAACTCCTCCTATCACAGTGTTGCATTGGATCTTTTAAGGGCTGTCTCCTTTTCAGAAGTATTAATGCACAAGTGCTTTATCCTGTGTGAAAGCTTACGGTACTATGTCAGTACGTATTTTTAGTTCATAAAGTACTTTCCCCCCTGTAGCAGACGGAACTGCACTGTACACCTTTAGAGAATTATACCTCAATAGATATGTCCTTTGGGTGAAATAAATGTTAAGTTGTCCATTAATAAGCAATTGATCCTGTAGTTGTTTATATTGATTGATGTATTGCACCAACCTCAGACTACTGATTTAGGGAGCAGTGGCTGGCATCAGGGGAAATCCCTGGTTTGTTCCAGATTTCAGGCAACATAAATCAAATTAGTCAGATGTCATTAAATGCCCACAACACAAATAAGTTTAACTGTAGGCAACAGTAAATGGTTCTACAGAGACTGCTGTCATATATTCCAAGGAGTTGTCAGCTGACAGCTTTTACTATTTGCGTCTTGGTTTCTGATAAACGATTGGCCCTTGATAAAAACTAATTTTCAGATATTTCATGATGGGCTGTGCCCAGCATCTTCCCCAACAGCAACTCCCAGTTGGCTCAGTCATGCAAGCTTAGAAGCAGAACATTGCCACATTGCCATTAAAACATGTGGCTGTTCATATGCTGGTTCCTTGTTGTGGATAGGAAAATGACTCACCTGAGATCTTGGGGCAGCTACTGGAAGAACCCCAGCAACAATGCCCTCTGCAACAAAAGTCAGAGAGTTCTACTGAAGTGCTGAACTTCTGTAATGCTAACCACAGGATTCAATCCCTCCAAATAATCGCAGGAGGGAAATTGTGTGTGCGAATGTGAGACAGTAGAGGGAAGGGTCCCCACCCCAGTCCTCTGAAATCAAGCTCCAAGGTGGCAATAATCTCACCAAAATGTGTTAATTGCTTGGTTTGGAATATGAATTTACCCAGCTTGAAAAGAGCACTGTTTCTCCTAGAAGTTCTTCTCAGCTTGGATTGTAACAAGGATGGACAAGCCCAGAGAGTGGGCTACAAGATATCTGGGAGACATCTACACTCCCAGAAGCTTTTGTCTTTGTTGGGAAAGGAGTCTCTTGTTCACATCAGCTGAGCTCCCATGTCGTGACATCCCATTTTGTCTGGTTTATTTATCCCATTTATAACCTGCTTTGCTTTCACAGAGCTTAGGGTGGTTTACATAATCTCAGATTGCTAAACTTTCCTGCTACTCACTTGATAAAACTCTGAAGATTAAGGACAAAAAAGCCAGCACTGACAAGATGACTTCTTTACTCTGGGAAGGAGCCATTCCTGAGAGTAATTGGATATAGGAGGACCCCCTCCTTCTTGTGAGGCAAGGGGGTGCATAGCCAGTGCGTTAAACCTCTCAGGCCCCTCCTGTTTTTACAGACAGCTTCCATGAGGGACATGTCTTTCTGCTTGCCACATCAGCAATGTACATATAAACAGGCTGTGAACCTCGCAGAACTTGGAGAGGATCTCTTCTTATTTTACTTACTTTCTTTATAAATGTATACACCAGCCTTTAATCAGATGGTTCCCACAGTGGTTTTCAAGAAAACCAAATAACAATAACATTCTCCAGAGTCTTTTCCTTCACCCCCAAAAATAAAACATCACTCTCTGTGAACAGAAAAGTGGCATACCAGGGAGCAAGGATCTTTTCTTTTTTCTTATTTTCTACTTGCAGGAATTTTTCGATGTAGGAGAGTATTAAAAAATGTGGTCACTCACCCTGCTGTCTGAAGTGGTACAGTCCATTCCACTGCCTCAGTCTGATGCATGCTTAACCTAAGCCTAGGATCAACTTCTTGGTAGCATGAAACACCAAATAGCTTTGAAGTAAATATAACCTTTTATTTGGACACCCCTAGCATTTGTTACACATAACTTATAAATACGATAGGCTTTTATTCGAAAATAACATTTAGCATGGTTTTAAGCACCCGAATAAGCAGAATATGCATAGATTTGTTTACCTAGCTGAAACTTCAGTCTCATGCCAGTTCGGTAGGACTCTGTTAGAAAAGAATAATAAAGGAAGATACTCATTTATTTCAGATATAAGACAAGATAATTTGATATAGTTACCTTTTGCTTTCATGCAAAAGAAGTCCAGAAGTCATTGCCTAGAGAGAATATTGTTAAATTTCTTCTGTTGTAATTACATTCTGAGAGTTACCTGAGTGGATTTATTTCTCTTTACACCAGGAGAGAGAGTTTTAGGAAAATCAGAACAATGCTTAATTTCTTTCCTGGTGCAGTTTCGTGTGGATTTATCTTGAATGCATTGACACAATAATCCTACATGAAGGCTCTCTGAGCATCCGTGTTCTTTCCCTCCCCATTCAATATCACAAATTACTTTCATAAATCCCACAAGTTTGAAATGCAATCCTAGGGCTTGTCTTGATGGGAAAGAGACAAAGACCTGGCTTCATGAGTAGATCTTACTGCCCAACGTCCCTGGGAAAGACTCCAAAGTGGCATTTGATTTGACACAAGAGGCTGTACCAGAGAGGAAAACTGGCTTCCTCCCTCTTCCATGTGGGGAAGCACTTTGTCCATGGACCTCTTTTGGATCCTGTGCATGGCTTTCAAAATGCAAGGCTAGCTCCTCTGAAGCAGCACAGGCAGTTCATTATTGGAAACGTCTCCTTGACCCCTTCTAGCCAAGGTTTTATACCTGCCTTAATTGAAGGGGTGCCAGTTTGCTCCTCCACTTAATTAAATATATAATGCTGGCATCTGTAGTGTTCTTCTTTTCCCTATGTTTGGGGTTCTACTGATTTTCTTTGGAACATTCTGCAGGGCTTCTGGCTTGTGAAGACATTTTGAGGGTTATTTACTACAGGCTTAATTTTCAGGGAAGCATGTCTTGTATCACTTCCTCTTTGTATGTCTTGTATCTCTTCCTCTCTGACCTCCTGCTAGTCAGAGTGGAAGGGAACCCCATCAAAATAGAAATTAAGATTTGACCCACTGGCCAGAGGACACCACCACCAAGTTACTTCAACATATGTGAAATCCATAGACAAGTTCTCATTTTATATTCTCATTGTTCAACTCCTCCTTTATATTACAAAGATAGAATGCTGGTATTAGAGACCCTCATTTAATGCCAATTGTAAGAATTCTATAGATCATCAAGTGGAAAAGTTCCTCCAAGGAGTTATAGGCCTTTTCTTAAGAGAGCTACTAGCTCATTTTTACTCTTCTTAGTCCTGTTATTTGTTTGCCTTGGTTGAGTCAGGATAACCTTCCTCAAGGACTATAAAACCCACTTAGCCATGATCCCTAGCGATTGTTTTATTTTGATTGCACTAGGTGTATACTCTCTCACACACACTTTCTTTCTTTGCTCACAATGACAAACTTGAAAATTTCTGTAAAGGATCAACTTAGAAAAACATTATAAAAAAAAACATTAGAAAAAAAGTATATCTAATGTTAATTATATTTGGAAAACTAAAGTAAATGTGTTAATTTCATTTTCATTCCACAAAGCTTTTGGAATTTATATTTGCACAATGCAACCTGAAATTGCACTTTAAAGTCTGCGATAGTTTTCTATGTGTTTAATATATTTTAAAAAATATAAATTTGGATGAAAGCAAGCATAACCATACAGTGTGAAGACTTGATGATGATGAGGATGAGGATGAGGATATTTTTTGTGTTATATTGCAAGACCAAAAATTATCACCAGAATGTTTACATTTAATTTTGATATATTGAACTGCAGATTCACAACGACTGTGATCCAGACATTTAAAAATTATGCAATGAATAATGCAAAACACAATTTTGTGTAATCCTATAAAATATATCAAAAAATTAAAAAATAACTTTTGATCATGACATTTCTTCAGTAGTATTAATGAATGATAGACTCCTTTATAAAGTGCCTCATCCTTTTATGTCTAATATAGATATTAATAGATTATATTACACCAAGAATAAAATTGAAATACAATTACATGTCAGTCTTTGTGTGCTTCAATATTTGAAACAGAGTTCAAAACCTTAGGAGTAAGATTGGATTTTTAAGGAGTTGCATGGCAGAATTCTTAAATTTTAATAAAAAACACTTATCAGAATAGTAACTTAACTCAGATACTCAGCTGACTTGAAATGTGAGAAGATCCTAGAAATGTGAGAATATCCTTGCTGAAATTCCTGATTTAGAGTGCAATCCTATGCATGTTTAGACAGGAAAAAGTCCTACTACAAGGATTTTTTACTGTCTAAACATGCATAGAATTGTTTCTTTAAGTATCTTTGTCTGCATGGTTATGTGAAAAATAAGGTAGTACAAGACTTGGCTCTTGCGAAGTTGGAGACGGGACAGTGAGGGAAACGCAGAAGGGGAGCAATAATCTGTATTCCCCAAGAGCAGGTCTCCTAGTTTATTTATTTATTATATTTCTGTACTGCCCAATAGCTGAATCTCTCTGAGCACTAATTGCTCAGACCAGAAAGCCAGGCTGATTTACAACCGTATATAGGGATCTGGAAATGTCACCTGACCTTCACTGGCTGATTTTGCAAGGAGGCATCCATGGCTGATGTGGCTTGTCCCCCTGCCGTTTCTTGCCTTGGCCAGAGCTTATGGTGGTACACAAGTTAAATCTTAACCTTTCATGCCTCAGATTGCTTGAGTTCTCACAGTCAGTTGGAAATGTAACATTGGCCTGCTTTGCATGAGATAAGCCGTGGCGGTTTGTTAATCATACTTGTGTGTGCTGACTCATTTCCCTAATTACCCTTGCTGGGCACAGCTTGCTGTCATGTGCGAACCCGGCAAGGTTAGATAGCTGGGATGTTTCAAAAACCACCCAGCAACTTTACAACAGAGTGTGAGTTCTTGGGGGGGGGGTTGTTGTTAACCATCCCAGCTACCCACCCTTGCTGGGTTTGCATGTAACGACAAACTGCACCCGACAAGGGTAATTAGGGAAATCAGGCAGCACATGCCCTGCATGAACTGGGATGGTTAATAAGCCACTGTGGCTTATGAACTACCTGCACGTGTGTAAACCAGATCATTATCAACAATTGGGGACATGCAATATCATATCACACCATAGGCAAAAGGGTAAGGAAGAAACAGAGATCTAAACTAATAGGCTAATATTCAAATTGGTGTATATGTCTGAATTCTTCTCAAAATTTGCTTTTGAGAACATATTCAGTTCAAAAAGCAGTCTGGGAATTCAGCAGTAGAAGTTTTAAGAGGTAGAAATCTCAACTATCCTTTATCCTTTATTGCAGTCCATAGACCAAAGGAAATATGACAAGAGTAAAGTTATTACAGAATAAAAAAATTAAAATTGTTAATAACAGGATCCAACACACCTTAAAATACTTTATACATTTCATAAAAGTTAAAACACTTGTCTTAACCAACAACCATTGCTCTGATGGATATAGCCACATTCAAAAACTTGGCCACTTGGTAGAAATCAAAGGAAAATAGATGCATGCTGATGGCGGATCTCCCCTTTAAAGGCTCAGAAGTAGTTTAGACTCCAAATAGACTGGCGGTGGTGGGAGGAGGGGCTTCTAAGGAAAAAGAAATCCTCTTGAGAAAACTATGTGTTTGTCTATTAGTTATGATAGCCGTATATTACTTCCAGTATCAGAATCTGAGGAGCAGAAGGGTACTGTTGCACTCGTGTCCTGTTTGTGGGCTTCTCATAGGCATTTGATTGGCCACTGTGGGAACAGAATGCTGGAGGCCTTTGGTCTGATCTAGTAAGGCTCTTATGTTCTTAGGCATGTATCTTTCTGGATTTAATCCATTATCCTCAGAGTAAAGAAATATAATGAAATAAAGGTCTTACAGCATGCATGTCCATGATGTTGCCCTTTGCCTACAAGCAACAACATGTTTGCTGTGTTTCAGTAGTAGCACATGTTCAGTTGGTTCTATAAAGATTAAGGATGTTTCACCTTGTGTGTAGGTTAGTCACCCAAAAGCATATTTGATGAGCTCTCTGTTACCCACAGAGAGAGAGAGAGAGAGTACAAGAGAAGTAGGGAATGTTCTTTTCTGTTGTCAGAAGTTATTACAATAATCCTCAAATATAAAATACTTTAAAATGTTCCATTCTGTCACTTTTATTTCAGCTTAGATCTAATTTTACATTAGAATTATAGATCCCTCAGCACATACCTTTTTATTTATTTAGAATATTTATATCTCACCTTTCAATTAATGAATTTACAAGGCAACATTCAGGCCCTTTCTATACCACGGGGTGTAGAGGGCCAGAGGGCCGGGGAACCCGGAAGTAGCCACTTCCAGGTTTGTCGTGATCAATTCACATCACCAGCGCGATGACCCAGACTGCACCTGGGCCATTGCGCCTTCCATTTTTTAAAATTTATTATTATTTATTACATTTGTATACTGCCCCATAGTTGAAGCTCTCTGGGCGGTTTACATAGGATTAAACCAATTAAAAACAATATACAAAAATTAAAACAGCAAAAACATACAACATACAACTGTACATTTAAAACCAATACAACACTCCAAAAAGCTACCAAAACAAACAAACAAACCCAGGCTTTTAACAGAGAAGAGCAAAGTTGCGCTCCAGCGATAAGGTGAGTTGGATAAGGTGAGTTGGCTCTGTGGCCATCGGTGCTGCTGCGCTTACTCGTGAGTAAGTGCGGCAGCACCGGGGCAGGCAGGCACATTCTTCCACGTCCCGAGACCGCAGAAGAATCTAGATTTTTGTGGTTCCTGAGAACCAGGAAAAATCCTGTCCTCCCCCCCCCCCCCCCCCCCCGGGGGACTCCCTGTGCATCATTTGAACTCACAGGAAGCAGCCGGGGACTGTCCCAGGCATTTTGCCTTGTGTGGAAAGAGCTTCAGTATCATAAAAAAGCCAATATATTAAAACTGAATACCACTGCTACCACCACCACCAGAATACAACAGTGGAATTAGTCGCAATAATATGCAGAGACAACTAAATAAATGAAAGGACATAAACTACCCCAGCTGCCCTCTGAAATACAAAGTATAAGCCTTCCATAGGCAAGAATTCTGTTGTTTAGGTAGAAATCCATTGCTCTTGCAAAAGCCCTGTCTCATGTAGCCATCCATTGCAGAATAGGGAGTGGAGGAGCCCACAACACCTCCCCTAGAGATGATGCAAATGGGCAGGTTAATGTGAGACAAGACTTTCTTGAGATATAGTACCCCCTGACCAGTTAGGACTTTAACCATCAGCCCTAGTACTTTGAATTGTGCTCAGAAACCAACTGGGAGCCAGTGATGTTAGTACAATATTGGAGTAATATCTTTGTGTAGTAAGGTGCATTGCAACAAGATCTTGGGTTACAAAAAGGAACCAATAGGCAGCAGGGATTGTGGAGGGTTCCCCAGCTGTCAAGTGCTAGTAGCTGCATTTACAGTTTGAATGCACCCAAACCAGATTGAAGAAAGTATCCACTAGCCTCCATAAGTCAGGAAAATGAGCACTCCAGTGAAGGCTGCAAAAAGCAGTCACTCCATCAAGCCAAATGGAACCCCTGCCAGGACTACCCTTTGTTGGGTGGGGCTGCCTGCTTTAGTTTTGACAGCTTCACCTAATCAGGGCTCCAGGCTGAATGAAGCTGCCAAAAGGCATAACAAAAAAAGAGACCTGAAGGAAACTCTTTTTGTCTGAGCAAGCTTCTTTGCAGCCTGACATTGGGGTATTTGTGCTCCAATGCTCAGGTGGATAAGGCAGCCAGAACCTGTTGGGCCTGTTCAGACAACATGCTAAGCCATGGTTAGTATTCTAATCCTTTTGCAGCATGTGGTTAGTGAGCATGTTTAAACCATGGTTATGTAGCCACCATGGTTAGGAATGGTTTACACAGCATACTAAGCCATGGTTCACCACATGCTAGGCTATTAGGCTGACCATATGAAAAGGAGGACAGGGCTCATGTAACTTTAACAGCTGTAGAGAAAAGGGAATTTCATTAGGTGTCATTTGTATGCAATTAGTTCTTGGCGAAATTCCCTCTTCATTACAACAGTTAAAGCTGCAGGGGCCCTGCCCTCTTTTGTATCAGGTCACTCTAGTATAGTGCCTGCAACTTTAATTGTTGTAATGAAGAGGAGATTTCACCAGGAACTAATTGCATACAAATGACACTGGCTGAAATTCCCTTTTCTCTACAACTGTTAAAGTTACATGAGCCCTGTCCTCCTTTTCAGATGGTCAGCCTATAGGCCATGATATTTAGCTCAGAACACTTAACCATCATGGTTTAGCGTGTTATCTGGGCCTTTATTAGACAAAGAGTGGGGCTTAAAGGCCCCTATGATCCCCAGCCAGCAAAGGGTTTGTGGTACTGCTAAAAGAGAGTACAGGGGGGTGAATTTTGCTTTGTCCACTTTTAAGTATGAAAACAAATTGGGCTATTTATTTTTTCAATGTATCTTGGTTTATTTTAAAGTCAAAATGAGGTGAGATGCTCACCAACCTCTAATTCATACTGTAGTGGATTAACTGGCCTCTCTTAAAAGGAGCACTGAGTGCAGAATGCCCCACTATAAAGGAAGGCAGAGGCTGCTGGTCTCAGCTGACAGTTTGTTCTGGGAGAAAAATTCTTTCAAATTTCAGTTATCATGATTAACTAAAGCTTCTACATGAAAGCAAGACTTGTTCAGCAAGCTCCCTGAGGTAATAAAATAAAATAAAAATGTCTATACCACTAGAGTATTGTGGCTCTCACATTATGTCACAGTATGCTTCTATAAATCAGGAAAAGAACTGTCTAAACAATCTCAGATGTAGGTAAAAAGCTGAAGGGGTGGGAAGTGGGATGGGCCCACAAATACAGCCACAGAAAATTGTGGAGGAGGAAGAAGGAAATTAGTGAAGTCCAGGGAGAAACAAAACTTTGGGCCTGTTTGACTGGCAGATGCACTCATTATCTTCTGGGAAGCAGCAATAAGATGATAAAAAGCTGAGGGAGTAGAGCAGGGTCGGCCCTACCATGAGGCAGAGCGAGGTGCATGGAATGGATAGATTTGTATGTGTCATGTGACCTGCCTTGTTCCCTTAGCTACCCTGCTGCCCCACATGCAGTAGAGGATGCTACCCTGTTGCCAGTATTAAAATTAAGTTCTAGTCTATTTGGCTTTTGTACACGGAATCGGTGGGGGTGGGAGAGGTGCCATCTTGTACTTTGCCTCAGGTAGCAAAGTGTTTGGGGCTGGCCCTGAAGCAGAGCTATGTTTGCTTAAGATGATTTTTAAGTCCTGGGTAAAATGCTCATGAAAAATTGTGAACAGTGTTGTTATTTCTTCAGTTTTGCTTCCCAAATATGCGGTCCCAGGTTATAGTTTGCGTATAGTTCCCTACTCTTACCATCATTGAAGTTATTGAACTGACTGAATAAACTTAAGTAACTTAGTGTGATTTCATCAGATTTACATGCAGGAAATCAAAGTGTGACTGAGAAAAATAATTGTTTCATAGTACAATCCTATATGTCTACTCAGAAGTAAATCACATTGCATTCAGTAAGGTATAGTTCTAGATACATGTCTATAGGATTTCAATCTTAAGATGCTTCTGCCTGTTTGATTACCCCGTTTCCTGAAAGAGAGGCTATATAATGAAGCAGCTGATATTGGCTCTTTGAAAATATGAGAAATATTTTATATGGGATCTCTCCTTGCATTGACTTTTTCTGGCTTGTTAAATATTTACATTCTGTAAGATATGTTAATTGAGAAAATTCAGACAGGAACGCTTGTCTTGCTTTGCAGAATATATAGAGCAAAGCAGAAGCAACACAGATTAAATTCTTAAAACTGTAAATTGTGGAGCTGATTACTTCCAAGGCATGCTGTCAGTCATCACGGTTGATTTGCCAGACATGAAAATAACCTAGTAGATGAAAAACAAGCATTAATTTTATAATATATATGAAATGTTTAATTTGCTTGTTGGTTCCTTTTCAATATCTTTTCTCATGTGATTAACATTTGCATTTTTATCATTTCTGCAGTGGCTAGGACATTTTAAGATAGTAAATAGAAACAATTATAAATAATGTGTCTTGCAACCTTACAATCTCAATTGTGGCAATAATAGAATAAGATATTACTGAAATATAGCCGTTTCTGTGCATATTTAATGTAGGTGCACTATCAAAGAGAAAAATCTATACTTGTATTCCCAGTATTATTTTATTAGAATAAAGATCTATGGTCTTGGAATCCTTAGAAATAATAAATTTCAAGTTAAAACAAATAAAGCTTCTTGGTATTTTAAAAAAATCAAACGAAGGGCACAATCCTATGCATGTTTAGACAGAAAAACGTCCAACAACTCCCACCATGCCAGAGCTAGCCGTACTCTTAGATGTCTAAACTATATTGTAATTGTTAGTTCAACACAGGGTATATGAATGGCACAAGCATGTATGCTGTACATTAAAATGTTCACAGTAGTTAACAGACCCATAACCCCCCCCCCATGGTCTTTGAATAAAGATACTTCTGACTAAACCAGTAAAAAAGTTTAATGCAGGGATGAGGAATCTTTTACAGGCTTATGGTCACATTCTCTCATGCTTAATTTTCTGGGGGCACATGCCAGTAGGGGGTACGGCTAAAGCGTAAAGTGGACATGACCAAAGCAACATTCTCTATCAGCCTGTCATCTGTCTTTCTGTCTCTTTTTATTTATTACATTTTTGTATTCCCCCTTCTCACTTTCTCTTGAACGCTCCATCTCACCTTCTCTTTGGCCGCCTCTTCAGGGTGCCTCTTCCGGCGCGTAGCGGCAGCAGTCGGCGCGCCGCGCATTGACGCTCCTGCCGGCAGTCTTCATGGCAGGAGCAACACGGCGGCTTTTCCTGACTCCGCTGCGCCCGCGCCTGCTCAGGTAAGTGTTTTTTTAAAAAAATTAAAATTGGGGTGGGGAGGACAGTGGAGGCGGTGCAGCAAGCTTATGGCTCGCTACTCCATCCCCTTCCCTGCCCAGCCTGCTCCGCTCTGAAAAAAGTCGAGCTAAATGCCCACCTTTTTTAGTGCGGAGCAAAGGGTCTTTGCCCCTAGATTGCTTCGAATTGGCAGCAGCGTCATGTAACCCAACTCCCGCCATTTCAAAGCCACTGCAAGGCAAAGTGCCCATGAAGAGGTGCCCTTTCATACCCTTCTTTTTCACCCCTTATCTCTTTCTCTTCATTCTCCCCCCTCCCTCATTCTCTTGCTCTCATTATACCCCCTCTCCTCCCCATTAAATTCTCTTCCCAGAACATAAGAGCTCTTTTTGATGAGACCAAAGGACTTACTCCAGCAGAGTGGCCAACCAGCGATCTGTGAAAAGTCTACAAGCAGGACTTAAGTGCAATAGTGCGCTCCCACTTGTGTTCCTAGCAACTGGTATACAGAGGGATTTCTTTTCCTCTCTCTCTCCTTTTCCCCCTTTCTCTTTCCCCCCTTCTCTCTTCTTTTTCTCAGGGATGCAGAGTGGGTACCACCAGCTGGCTTGTCATCTGCGCTGTGCATGGAGAAAGGGAAGCCCCATTTTCAGGGCACAGCAAGCTAGCAAGCTGACATTGCCGGAAGAAAGCTGTTTACCCTGTCCACTCCTCAAACTGTTTTTTGTGCATCTCAGTTGTTTCCTGGGGATCAGTTGAGCAGAGGGAAGAGATTGTCCTGAGAGGAGTTTGAAATCTCCCCTCCCCCATGATCTTCCTTCTCATGCTGCTCAGCTGAGAAATGGGAAAAACATGGCTGCAGAGGGGGAAGGACCAGGAAGAGGGGCAGAGCTTGAGAAGAGGCTGACAGAATTGCAGTTTTGGGCAGAATTGACTGAATATTATGGGTTGAATCCAAAGGTTGCAAATGGACGGGATCATTCAGTTCCTTCTGCAGATGGACGGAATTGTTCAATTAGGAGTGGGCAACTTGTGAATCTCCAGATTTTTTAGCCTACGATTCCCATCATCTCTCGCCATTAGTTATGCCAGCCAAGACTGATGGCAGTTTTGACACTCCAGATGTTTTCACTTTTAAGTTGCCTACTCCTGAAATAGAGGAACTGTAAAGAAATGCTATACTCTATGAACTCTTACTGTAGGGTGACCAGATAAAATCCAGGTCAGGGCTCATGTAACTTTAACAGTTGTAGAGAAAAGGGAATTTCAGCCAGTGTCATTTGTATGCAATTAGTTCCTGGTGAAATTCCCTCTTCATCACAACAGTTAAAGTTGCAGGCACTATACTAGAGTGACCATATACAAAAGAAGGCAGGGCCCCTGCACCTTTAACTGTTGTGATGAAGAGGGAATTTCACCAGGAACTAATTGCATACAAATGACTGGCTGAAATTCCCTTTTCTCTACAACTGTTAAAGTTACATGAGCCCTGACCTGGATTTTATCTGGTCACCCTATCTTACAGTAGTTCTTTTAATTGGGCTGCATGCAGGGTAATAGGATAAATCCAGCTGTATGTATTTATGGCTACAGGAATGATGGAAGGAGCACTTACTATAAACTATAGGCATCAGCTTCCAAACATTTTACAAGTGGAAACCTGTCAAATCCATTGTACTATCATTAGAGTCCCACAACCTAACTTGGAACTCTTTCTTTCCCTTGGCATTATCTTCTACATGGTCACTAATGTCAGCTGCTGATGCGCCAAGAGACCAGTAAGAATTACTTCCTTTTTTCTTTTTTTAAATAGCAAAGTAAATTATCTAAGTCTTCATAAGTCTACAGTCACATTGCACAGAAAATGGATACCAATGCTAATCTAGTTAGCCAAGATAAATCAAATACTAGAAAATTAAAGAGGTTCATACACCCTAAGTGTGCCAAGATGATGATAATACAAGAAAATTAGATACCCCTGCCAGATATGCTAGGCCTTCTAATCGGCCCAGACTCACAACATGGGATTTGTTGACCTAACTAAAGGCTAGCATACTGTATGCCTGTTTTGAGGTAGATTATCTTTTTCTTTACTCTGGGGTTAAACAAGGCCATATCTACACCTTGTGTCAAGTCATTACGAATGTGGAATAAAAAGCCGGAAATAGCACCATGAAAGTGGTATATGGAATGTGGACTGTGCCCCGACAGTTATCAGTGCACTTCAATACGGCTATAAAGCAGTAGTGTAGATCTAGCCCAAGTGAAGTATATCAAATATAAATCTGTGCTTTAACATCTTTTTTTTACCCTTTTCTTGTCCTTTTGCCATTCCATATATGAGGTAGTGTAAATGTCTTCTGTGATCCCCCATCTGAGATTCTTATTTCACAAAACAGGAGCTTTGAAAAAAATGCAGGTACCTGGAAATTAAAAAAAATCCTGTCCATTAAAAATGCACATAAAAGCATTCCATTGTGATATAAAATGAAATTGACTATTTGGATGTTCAGATGGAAGCCTTAGTTGCACGTACAATTTAAGCCAGCTGCTTGCAACATTTGATAGTCAACCTAGAAATATTATCATCATTATTAATACTAATGTTTCTGTGATGTTGATTAAAAATATTAATATAGCAACTTAGCAGAAAGAGTTTATAGATGATGGAAGAGTAAATGTTTTAGCTTAATTGGAAACTATTAAATTTGAAGTAAACAGGTTCATCTTGGATAATAAATTAACACTCTTCAATTGGAATGAAGCGAGAACTGTTAAATTAAGAATCGCTGAATAAGGAAATGCATTATCATTTCACACTCAGTTCATAAATGTAAATAATCACCTGCCCATTAAAAAAGAGGGTAAATTAAAACTCTTAATGTTAAGCTGAGCCTCTTGCAGACTGTAGTGTTATTTGTTCTTCTAAACAGAAGTGGGGAAATACGTAGCATATTTGGTGGTTGTCTCTCTGTTTCCTCCCAACTCTAATGGGCACCATAATCCTTTGAATAGTCTACAAGAGTGTCTGGTGTACATAACAGA
The DNA here is from genome assembly GCA_029215795.1 of Anniella stebbinsi. Taxonomy (NCBI): domain Eukaryota; kingdom Metazoa; phylum Chordata; class Lepidosauria; order Squamata; family Anniellidae; genus Anniella; species Anniella stebbinsi. The sequence continues at coordinate 208,592,350 of JARDYH010000004.1, forward strand.
ATACTCTGTTTGCTAAATGTGACAAATCTTCCTGTTACATTCAGTTTGTGTTCTCGAAGATTACTGCCCACTGTTCAGTATGCCAGTTGAGCTCTGCAGTCAACCCCAACCTTGTGCTGCATGACCAACATGACACTGCTTGTGATGGTGTCTGTTGCAAATTCAACAGTGTTGACCTCTGCTGAACAGTGGTGAACTCATGTTTATTTATTTATTATTTATTAAAACATTTATATTCTGCCCTATATCACAAGGATCTCAGGGCGGCGTACAGATAAAATCATACATGTAAAATAGAATAAATGTACAATTCGAAAACAAATTAAACCATTAGTATATTAAAACCCATATGAAATTTTAAAACAGTAAAATCCAATTAAAACAAGACAGTGTGCAGGCTGGTGGATTTAGCCATTAAAGGCTTTATTAAAAAGCCAGGTCTTAACCTGGTGCCGAAATGAAGCCAGTGCCGGCGCCAGTCGGGCCTCCAGGGGGAGGGCATTCCATAGCCGGGGTGCCACAACAGAGAAAGCCCTCTTCCATGTCCTACCATAGAGTATATCTTACATTGGTGGGGCACGGAGAAGGGCTCCTCCGACAGATCACTATTTCAATGCAATTACATGATTTTATTGCAAGTGCTTGCATTCTGTCCTAAACACGTAATTGCTAGCTCTTCTACTTGTATGAACTGACCTACATGTTTCTGGTGGCAGGTGCTTTTTTGTGTGCTGCTTGTAATGTTTCTACAGTGGAGACAGAATTTATGATGACTGTAACATAGAATTTGTAATGCCTGCTTCAACTGACACTTTCTTCAATATTACAGGAAGCTCCTGCACCAGGCTCCTATGATGTTCAAAAGTCATTTGAAAAATCGCAGGGCAAAAGCGAGTACATGCCTCCACGAAACCCGGTGGCTAAAAGGAAGCATGCTTCTTTTCTCAGTGGAGCATTTCGGGAAACTGTATCGAAGGTCGGGATGGATATCCCAGGTATGTCAATGCATATTTTTCAAAGAAAACTATAATGGCATAAGATTTTAAGAAAGGGGAGATTGAGTATATGATTAATTTTTAAGTCCCAGAGTGTACGATTTCCAGGTGAAGAAAAGAAAGCTAATTGTCTTTTCCTCCTTGACAAATGGAGCGTGGGGGCAGTCTGGGCTCTAGATGGGTGTATTGGAGTATTGCTTGAGAAGTCACTTGAACTTGGATTTCTCAATAGACAGTTCATCACTGATACAGTGTTGCCTTGATTGAATTAGGAAACTGAAGAAATCAGTCCAAGAGGTCCCAGGTAAACATATAGAGGATGGGACATTTCCTTTTCCATTTTAATAAGGGTTGTCAACGGAAACCGCAAATACATTCTGCCCTAACTTGAGAGACCTTTGCCATCTAATCTTTCTAGACAAAATGGAGACTTGAGCCAAGGGGGACTCAAAATGGAGGTGAGCCCTGTGGCATCATGGTGAACACTTTGCTGTACAAGCACCCAGACTTTGGAAACTATTTATAAAATGAATGTTATATGCTACTTATTTGTAAAGCAAGCTTACCCTGTAAATACTGTTAAGTATTTCAGAGGCAAAAAAAGTAAGTTACTATAAGGCACCAGTTTTTTTGAGCAATAATAAAGTGTCCAGCAATTGTTTAATTTTTTTTTTTTAGTAGTGAATTTGCAGGGACACAGTATTAGTAAGGCAAACTTTGTTATTTTCTTGTCAGCAGTTTTAATAGTATCAACTAGTAACAAAGTTCACTCTTGTCAGTTTTCTTTCTGATTTGGAATAATACTTTGTATCTGGGTAGTGAATGCAAGCAATGTTTTATAATTATGGTTCTACACCCTAGTTTGCAGCTAACTAAATAGGGATTAGGGATTGAAATGTAATACTTAAACAGGGTTAAGGAAAACAAACTATGAGGTAGGGGTTAGGGATTGAAATGAAATGCTTAAATGGATTTAAGGTAAACAAAACAATTTATTTAGCATTTTTTCCTCCAATGTCCCCAAGGTAGCATGCATGGTTTCCCTTGCTCCAGTTTATACTCACATCAACCCTTTGAGGTGAGGTAGGCAGATAGCTAGTGACCCAGTTTGCATAGTGGCTTGTTTAAGTTGCACCGCATGCCATTGTGTGCAGGGCGCCATTTGCTTAATTACCCGCCTGAGCGTAGCTTGTTGTATCATTCAAACCTAGGCGGCATGGCTTGTTTGAGGGTAAACAACCTTCAAATAACCCAACTACAGGCCATGAGTTATTGTTTAAGCCAGGATGATCTTGCGAATTGGGCCAATGGTTGGTCCAAGATCACCAGTTGAACTTCATGGTTGAGTGGGGATTTGAACCTTAGGCCGTATCTACACCAGCCTTTTTCCCCGGGGTTGTCCCTGGGTGCCCCTTGTGCATCCCAATGACGCACAGGGACTCCCGTGGCAGGGGAGATGGGTATGGGTTTCCCCAGGGATAAAGAAACCCACCAGAAACGGGTATGGAGATGTGTGGCGTGGCTCCGTGCCGATCAGGGGAGGTGTGTGTAAGGGCAACGATTTCAGGGGTTGGGCTTTTTTGTGCTTACATTTGCATTGGAGCACAAGTGCACTCCCGACTCCCCCTATGAAAAAAAAATGGTGGGCGTGATGAGCGCGACGTCCCTGCTTGCTTCCAGGACATCGCGCTACCTGTGTGAAAACTGGGTGACGATCCCAGAAGCCAGTGGGTCCGGGATCACCCCCAGGTTCTCCCTCTACACCTTTAGGTGTAGAAAGGGCTTAGTCTCTCTGCTCTTACTTCAGCACTCGAATCATGACACAGTGCTGAATGGAGTGTTGGTGCCTTGAGCAGTGACTGATTTAGCCTAATTTGGCCAGTCTCTTTCAAATGGAGATGCTGACAACCTCAGTCAGGGCTGGTTTCCATTTTTCCCTCACAAGTTTTCATTTGCTAGAATAAACAGATCTAACTCACATTTGATATGTATTTTCTTCCAAGCATAGCTTTGCTATCTGTGGGTTTTTAATCACTGGAGCTGTATAAATTAAACAAAGTGGAGCCTCCCACAATGCAAGTCGCAACAGTGTAATTAAGCCTTTTTTTCATTTTGCCTTGGAATTCCACTGTTCAATAAGGTTTGTTTTGATTTGATGTGGCTGCTGTTCTGGGACATTTCTATCCCAAGACCTGGGCTACTTCAGGGACCCTCTGCAAATTTATCCTTGCTGATTTAGCAAGATGAAAAGGTCATAGCAGGATCAATAAATTGTGATTTCAACAACGACAAACTGACTAATTCCAAGAGGGGCTCCAATTTGATCTCAAAAAAGAATGTTACCCAGAAGTCTGTATATATGTAATAGAATCATGTATGCTTTATGAACCTCTTGTGTATATTTTGCCATTATACATGCCACATTTGGTGAGGTTAGTAAGTTTTAAATCTCAACAGAGGCTTTCACCATTAGGTATGGGAAACAGTGAACTGAAAATTCTAGAAAACCACTTGGCTGAGCATATGGTTCACTTAAACCAGGGATACACAAACCATAGGCTGCATGCAGACCTGGGTTGTGTGCCACTCTGCAGAAAAAGACCGCAGAAAGGAGGACCTCAGAAAAAGCTTTTTCTTTTTCTGTTTTTTTCAGAAGTAAACAGAGAAACCCTGTTCTTATCTCCAGTCTGTGCTGGGAGATAAGAGAGATTTAAAGACATTTGATTTTAAATAATCTGCTATGTATTTAAAGTTTAACTACCCAGCTTTGTAAAGTGTAAATATCTTTACATTTTAGAATTTCCTGAAAACTGTTGCACTGGGGCTTACTTCTAACTGGGCATGCAAACAGTTGGGTTGCACTTTGCATACTTGGTGGGGAAATGTCCAAATTGGTAAGAAATACATTCGTGTGCACACATGTAAACACGCATATGTGTATCCTCAAATGCAGCCTTCAGGGCCAAAAATGTTGGGCACCCCTGCTTTAAACATATGTAAAAAGACCGTTTAGATTGTGGGCACAGATCCATGTTTTTGAAAGGGTTCTCAACTATATATATATTTGCAACGTTTACTATCAAGGCCAAATTTACTGTATCTTAACCATCCGTAAGGGATTGCATTTCCAGCATCCTGTTGTGAAAAAGGCAAATAACTGTATTTGGAACTTAGGTTTGTGACCTCATCTATTTCATTTAGGGTGCAGTCCTATGTATGTTTAGATAGAGAAAATCCTATAACACCCAGTATGCTCCCAGACAGCCATGCTGGCTGAGGTATGCTGGGACTTGTAGGACTTTGTTCTGTCTTAAAATCATAGAATTGCACCTGTAGGCAATGTATTTTTGTGATGCATTTTTATACAGAATTTTGATGCAATTCATCTTTTATCTCAGGAGGTAAACCTGCCACTTCCAATTTATTGCATTAAAAACAAGCACTGGTGAAATCTTTTAACACTTTTGTGGCAATCATCTGTTTTGGAGATTTGACAGGAGGATTGATTCCAGGCATACACACTCTCTGAACAAGTGTTAGCCATCTGTTCAGTGAGGGAAACCTTGTGTACATCACTATGCATGCAGCTGAGGATGTCTGGATCTGGGTAGGCCTATTTTTAGTGCTGTGAGACAATTGTATTAAATGAAATTAAAGTGCAACAATTGTGTCAGCAGATGTTCATTTGTGTTTCATTAAAATTATAGTAACCTAATGCAAAAAAAAATCACTTGCACTAACTTAATGAAAGTATTATGAAATGATGTGACTCTCATTATAAAGCAATATCTTCTCATAATTAAGTTTTCCTGTACAGTTTTGCAAATGGTTTCATGAGTTACTCCCACATGAAATGGAGAACTAGTTATTATATGTGAGGTTAAGCAGGGAGAAGTTACTGGCCAGAATCCAAGAACTCTTTATGTTCACACAGGAGCTTTATTAGCCCAGTGGAATTTGATCTCGATCTCTCTCCCCCATAATCTTATGTGTAGTTACTTGAGATTAGCCCCATTGATTCAGTAGGGTTTACCTCTGAGCAAACATGGAAAGGGTTCATGTTTCCAAAACAGGGCTAATTTGGGATCCTAGATATTGTAAGTAAAATAAACAAATATGCTTTGAGTGTTCATTTGAAAACAAACAAAACTACAGTCATGATTATATATATACATATTCATTAAACAAAAAACCTACGGTTTACAAAACCAACATTAAGGCTCTACAGTTTCCAACCAAGCACCAGAAAGCAGGGAAATCGGGAGTTAAGGCTCCCAAGCCTTAACGCCACATCCTCCCTAAGGAGGCAGAAAATGCAAGTGAAATTCTCATTCTCCCAAAGCAGATAAACCATGAGGACAGGGTGGAGAATATGATATGCAGAGGTGACTGTGGGGTTGTGGAAAACTGATGACAAACAGCTTAGGCCCACCTACTTCTCTTTTTTTGTTTAGAGCAGCCCTTCCCCAACCTGGTGCCCTCCAAAGGTGTTGGACTACAACTCCCATCATTGCAAGTCAGTATGTCCCATGGTCAGGAATGCTGGGACTTGTCATCTCAAACATCTGGATATGCAATATGATATGCAGAGGTGACTGTGGGGTTGTGGGAAATGATGATGAACAACTTAAGACCACCTACTTCTCTTTTTTTAGAGCATCTCCTCATGTTGAGAGTTGCAATCCAACACATCTGATGGGCACCAGGTTGGGGAATGCAGTTCTAGAGCAAGGGCAGGCAGAGTATAGATCTCCAGATGTTTTGGAATTCAACTCATAAAAGCCCCTATAGCATGGGCAGTGAGCAGGAATGGTGCGAGTTGATGTCCAAAACATCAAGGTGGATCTATTTTCTGCCCATATCTAAACTGTCTAAACCAAATGAAGCGACAATGAATGGATCTTGAATACCTAATCAAGATAGTCCTTCAGACGTCAACATTAGTTTTCAACACATGGCATAGGATGTCTGTTTATTAAATATCATATATGGTTTTGGGGGACTAACACAGAAGATTTCTCTTACGTGTTCAGCATTGTGAGACCAAAGGTAGAGCTACCACCTAATACTTTCATGTGTAAGTATGATTTTTAAATTAATGATCAAATGACATGGGAGTTATAGTGCAACACATCTGGAGAGCAGCAGACTGGAGAAGGTTGGTTTACACTTGAATCCTATACATGGCTTCTCAGAAGTCAGTGCCACTGAATTCATTACGGCTTACCCCCAAGTGGTACAGGATTGCAAAGTAATCTCATCTGAAAGTAGTTCAAGACAGCCAAACTAAACCTGTTCTGCTCCTCTGTCGCTTTGATGAAATGATGTACTGTGGAGGGATTATGGGGAGTGAACAGTATATTTTGTATAAACACATTTTAAGAAAACATTGGTTCTTTGAAGGGCAGGATATTGACCAAAAGTTGAAAGTGCCTGGCACATGTTCTGGTTCTACATTTGCAACAAATAGTTCCCCTTTTGTTATCAGTCATGTTGCTATATGCAAGATGTGTTTGAGAGAAAAGTATTGGGCAGACCCTGTATTTGGTAAGGATATGGAATAGCGTTCCCCCATCCCGCTACCCTCCAGATGTTTGAGATGACAAGTCCCAGCATTCCTGACCATGGGACATACTGACTTGCAATGATGGGAGTTGTAGTCCAACACCTTTGGAGGGCACCAGGTTGGGGAAGGGCTGCTCTAAACAAAAAAAGAGAAGTAGGTGGCCCTAAGTTGTTTATCATCAGTTTTCCACAACCCCACAGTCACCTCTGCATATCATATTCTCCATCCTGTCCTCATGGTTTATCTGCTTTGGGAGAATGAGAATTTCACTTGCATTTTCTGCCTCCTTAGGGAGGATGTGGCGTTAAGGCTTGGGAGCCTTAACTCCCAATTTCCCTGCTTTTTGGTGCTTGGTTGGAAACTGTAGAGCCTTAACGTTGGTTTTGTAAACCGTAGGTTTTTTGTTTAATGAATTTCATGGCTTTTTGTAACGGATGTCCAGATATTATACAGTTGGCAACCAAGCCAGTATCAGCCAGGGTGTTACACCATGTTGATGTCCGATATAAATCCAAAAAACTTTTGAACTTTTCTATAGCCAGTGTCCAGAGATAATAATATTTTTATGACTGCCTCATGAAAAGGAAGCATTTCATGTTTTGTCTCTGTATTTGGAGAAAATTTGAAAGATTGTGCTACTGGAATTTTATTTATTTATTTATTTATTTATTGCATTTTTATACCGCCCCATAGCCGAAGCTGTCTGGGCGGTTCACAAAAATTAAAACCATGAAATCATTTTAAAATATATAAAACAAGGCACAATCTAAAAACACAGAATAACATACAATATAAAAACACAACCAGAATAAAACCAAGCAGCAGGAATTAATACAGATTAAAATACAAATTTAAAACAGCAAGGATTAAAATTGAGTTAATTTAACTGTTAAAATACTGGGAGAATAAAAAGGTCTTCACCTGGCGACGAAAAGAGTACAAAGTAGGCGCCAGGCGAACCTCTCTCGGGAGCTCATTCCACAGCCGGGGTGCCACAGCAGAGAAAGCCCTCCTCCTAGTGGCCACCTGCCTCACTTCCTTTGGCAGGGGCTCACGGAGAGCATGAGCCCCTGATTAATTTTGGAAGCACACAAGATGATACAGGAAAATATGCTATGTTACAAGAAGTTACAGTTTACTATGTTAATTAGTATAGCTCATTTTATGCTACATGCTTCCCCCACTGTTTCGATCTAAAAGTAGCAGATTGTGGTCAAGTTTCAAGGCTGCACAGGCTGCATTTTCATCTGTGGATATTTATTCAAAAGTAAGAGCTATGGAACTAAGTGAACTCTACCCAATGTAGAGTTAGCTGTGACTGAACAGATTTAGGGCACAATCTAATGCAGGTTTAGACAGGGGAAAAAACTTTTTTAGACAGCATTGCTGGCTGTGGAATGCTGGGAGTTGTAGGACTTTTTCTGTCTAAACGTGCATAAGATTGCACCTTTCGTTGTAAGAAAGCCATTAAAGTTTATTGGCTTAGACAGAATGAACTGCACCAGATTGCACCCAGTGCAATACGTTTTGTGTGCAATATCAAATTGCATTGTCACAATCTCCTTAACAAATGTGACAAATTTAAGTTGTATATGGTGACCATAGGGGAAAAAAAGGACAGGACTTCTGTATTTTTAACAGTTGTACAGAAAAGAGAATTTCAGCAGGTGTTATTTTTATGCATGCAGCACCTGGTGAAATTCCCTGTTCATCACAACAGTTCACGCTGCAGGAGCCCTGCCTTCTTTTATATGTGGTCAAGAGGGCAGGGCTCCTGCAGCTTTAGCTGTTGGAATATGAAATATATAAGCAAAGCCAGAACTGGGAGACCCGGGCTAAAATCCACATCAGTCATGAAGCTCACTGGGTGAACCTGGGCCATTCGCCACCTCTCAGCCCTGCCTATGGGGATCAAATTGGGGAGAAAACCATGTACACCACCCTGAGCTCCATGGAAAAGGCAGAGTGGGCTTCATATGTAATATATAGAAGAAGAAGAAGAATTATGGGTTGGATACAGATTTAAGCTGAACCAACTGACCTGGTGAAAGTGGACTTCCCTGCCCCCTTGTTCCCACGGCAGCCCCTCCAGTCTCTGGAAAATGCTAGACAGAGAATCAGGGTGAAGTGTGGTATGTGTGTGTGTGTGTGTGTGTTTGGGAGTGGTGATTCTAAAAAATTGGGTGGAGAGACTTTCCCACAAGCCAAGCTCTTCCTCTTGTGGAAGGCAGATTCTGGATCCCAATTTCCCCAAACAATTTATTAGCTTAGCTGATAGCTGTTTAACTTCTAATGGCATAGACAGGGTTGTTTAGAGCGTTTGAGGAATTTTCAGCATTAACTATTTTACATAATTGAGATAGATCAAAGTAGTTGATGAATGGAATTATAAATCACAACTTACAAAAGAATTCTTTCTTCTTGTTCTTTGTTTCATACTTCAACTTTTGGGGAAAGAGAGGGCCGAGCCAGGGCCTTGGCAACTGCAGCCTCCAGCTGCTCCGAGTATCAACCAGCCGCTGGGTCAGGTTGTGGGAAAGTCTCTCTCTCTCTCTCTCTCTCTCTCTCGTTCGCTCTCTCTCTCACTCTCTCTCGCTTGCTCTCTCTCGTTCGCTCTCTCTCTCTCTCTCTCTCTCTCTCTCTCTCTCTCTCGCTTGCTCTCTCTCTTGCGCGTGCGCGCTCACTTGCCCGCTGCAACCTAGACCTTTGCCTAAAGCAGCCTCCTTGTCACCACAGCAGGGAAGAAAGAGGCGGCAGTTCCACCCTCCCTTCTCCCTCCTCCCTCCTGATAATCTCTCTCGCTCAGTCGCCCGCTGCGACCTAGACCTTTGCCTAAAGCAGCCTCCGTAGTCCTCACCAGAGCAGGGAAGAAAGAGGTGGCAGCTCCCCCCTCCCCCCTCCCTTCTGATAATAAGCTCTGTGGTGCCATGTACGCATGTGTAGCATTGTGAATTGGATAAATATTCATTAAAAATCAACCGTAGGGAATTTTTAAAAAAGGAAAAGCATTCCATCAACTAGACTGAAGGCAGAGGAAGACCCCATCAATGAATTAAGCAGGAAGTCTATAATTTCCCTGGAAATCCTGGGTACAGAAAGTCGCAATCCGGAAGTAAACCTGACAAAAGCAGGGAGACAGGTTTGTGTTCCTTTTCTATCTTAAACTGCTCTCCTTCCCTCAATCTTTCACCAATCTTCTTGAAATTTTCAAGTAATGTAAATCAAACATTTCTTTCTGGAACCTGTAAATTTCAGAAAGATTGGTGAAATATTTTTGATTTTATGGCTGTTAGAATCACCCCTCCCCCAATTATCACTTTAACATGGTGGAACGTGTTTTCTACTGATGACCCTTAACAATGGAGGCACTACCGTGCCTCCATTAATACACACACACAAATACATACACACACACACACACTCATGCAAATGCATTGGAGGCAATTCTGCAGTAGGAATTAGTGCTGCTTGCTGATCTCATCCATCACTACCTCTTCTACTTTGTATTTGGTAGGTGATATGAGGCATGTGCAGCACAGACAACTTCTCATGTGTTTGATGTTTAACAAATAATTAGTAATAATGTGGAGCAGTGCACTCCACCATAATTCATTCATTGCTTTACTTACAAAAGCCACTGTTTGAATCACCACCCCAAACTCATTATGTTTCTTGACACATTCCCACAGGAAATTACTTTGGGTAACAAATAGAATTTATCTTCAAAATTAATTGGACAGATCACATAAAGGTAGTTGTGTCCACTTTTTCTATGGCTTTGCCCAGTACCTTTTTATATAAAACTTACTGTAGTGTGAAAACTAATTATTTCTTCTATTTGCTTGTTGGCTTGTAATATTACATTCCAAAATAGTTGGAAGTCTTTAAATCAGAACTGAGTTCTTGGGCTACAATAGCAGCTCAAATCCTAAAGTCCTTGCAGAGTTTACTCTCTCTTTTCTCTCTCTCCCTGTTACAAATTTAAGGGTACTTATGTACCATGAGATGGCCTCATATATTAACTACACTGTCAGAAAAGGCAGGGACAAAAGTTGGAGACTTTGGCCACTTATAAGTAATGCAACTTTAGAGCCGCAGCTACACCAAAAAAGAATTTCTTAGCAGGAAAGGCTCCTGCCACTATCGCTGTTGCCTGCTTGGGGTCATTTGGTGACCCAGGTCTCTTGGAGACCCGAAGACCCCTTTGCTTCTCCTTACAAACATCCATCAGCTGGTGTAGAATATACGATAGTCCACCTTTTTGCCCATTGGAATTTAAATTAATTGCTTACTGGGAAGCTCAGGATAGGACGGAGTATTATCAGCTTGACTTTTATTCCACCTCTTCAAATACCTTCTTCCCTTTATACACATTAACTAGTTGCTCGTTGCCGTTGGTTGCTAGACAATCGTTTGATTTTGCAGTTTTGAAGTAGTTCTCATTACTGCAGGGTGGAATGATGAACAGTTGGGTAGAAAAGGATTGGGAATAGAATGTCACAAAGTTACTGAAGCTTGGCTTGTGGCTTGCATTTCTGTAATTCTTGGGAGACACAAACAGAGCTACTTACTTACGGCATTTTATTTGCTATTCATAAGGCTAGAAGACTCTAGCTGAGAGATAAGGAACCTCCGGCCCATGGGCCAAATTTGGCTTGAAAGGTTGTAGAGAGGCCCCTCCCTGAAACCCCTTCAGAAGGAAGACTGAACCAAAGCTCATGTACTTTGCTCCTCCCACATGGGGAAGGTGAAGAATGAGTGAAGCCACTGGGCACTCAGCTGATGCTTTGTGGTGCCATCTGAGACTCATGGTCAGGACTCAGCCAGCTGCTCAAGGTCTGGCTGAGTCCACTTTGCTCCTCTCCGATGTTCCCATGTGAAGAATGTGAAGGTGGGCTTTGCTCTGCCTTAGCTTTTCCTAGCTAAGGAAAACCTGGGTGGATTGCAGGTGGCTCCCTCACTGTGGCGTCAGTTGAATGAGTGCTCCTCCAGCTGGGACCTTAGCCAGTACCTCCTCCTGGGATTTTCCTGGCTGGGAAAATCCTTCATGGAGTCAATCAGGCTCCCTGAGGCACCAGCTGGAGGAATTCTAGATAGCGCTTCAGCTGAGGATTCAGTGATGTATATACTAGGAGAATGTGTACGTTAGGAGAAATATGCATGAAAATGCATATGAATTTTTGTGCAGACTTTTTTATTATTTTAAAAACACAAATTGATGTGGAAACAGGAGGAAATGAACTTAAAGTGGGAAAAACGAGAAATTGAGTGAAAATGAAATTTACAGAGCAGTTCATCTCTACACCATGGGATGCTGCCCTGCTCTTTTAAGGGTTTGTGGAGAAGCTGACTTAAGAGGGTGGTGGAGCAGATTTTGGGGGTGTAGGAGGGGGCTGCAGGGGGGGAAGGGGATGTGGAGGCTATTAAGTTGGCAAGAGCTGCTAATTGCATACAACCCATAGTTCAGATTTTGTGTCAGCATGTTCAGTTAACTAAATCAGACCCATTTCCTGGTTTTGTGCTTCATATAGAGCCATTGTATATCAGTGACTTAGCACAACTGTCTGATAGCGGCTGATATAAAATAATAAAACTCACCTTTTTTAGCACATGATATCACTCTAGGCTTACTGTGAATATATTACATTTATCACCAGACCCCCAGCATCTCTCTCTCTCTCTCTCTCTCTCTCTCTCTCTCTCTCTCTCTCAGCCATATATCCATTTGAGAAAAGAAATTATTGAGATACCAGCATTTAAATTTCAGTGTACTAGCTACATGTTTTAAAATTTAAATCCAATTAGGGAACTGCCAGTTCTACTGTAAGGGGCAGAAGGAAATGAAAAATGGAGAGTCAAAGAATCAATGCAAACTGCATTTAAGTAGTAGAAGAAAGATGTCTGATCTTTGACATGTATGGCCTATAAAACCAGTTTGTTAGATTCTTTTTCTTGCCAAAGTTTGTTAATTCTTTCATCCAGTCAGGATTTCTCTCTTATATATTTCAAACTTTATTGATTAAATTTCTTCTCATTGCAGTTTTTAAAATTAATTTTCACATAGAAACATAATACATTCTGTAGAAAAAGTAAAATCAAAACATAACTTGATTAAACATAGGAATTGCAGGTCACAGTATCTATGACCTGGCGATGTCTAAAGTATTGGTTATTACCTTTAAAGCCCTACATGGTTTGGGTCCAGGTTACCTGCGGGATCACCTTCTCCCGTATAATCTGCCCCGCACACTCAGATCCTCTGGGAAGAATTTGCTCCAGTCAGCCAGAACTAGGCTGATGAGTGTTACCCAGAGGACCTTCTCTTCTGCCGCTCCCAGGCTGTGGAATGGCCTGCCGGAGGAGATTCGACAAATTAGCAGTCTTCTGGAATTTAAAAAAGCCGTGAAGACTGCTCTCTTCCGGCAGGCCTACCCAGTTTCATTTTAAGATGTTTTTAATAATGTATTTGTTTTTATGTGTTTTAATGGTTTATCTATTTTGTTTTTATATTTATATTTATTGTTGTTCCCCGCCTCGATCTGGATGGAGAGGCGGGTTAGAAATGAAAATAATAATAATAATAATAATAATAATGACCCACAATTAAATTTTGTCACAATTAAATTTGCAAAGCAAGTGCATAATTTTGGAAAAAATAACTTTACTTCATCTTTTAAAAATTGGAATTGGACTCTGTTTTGGAAAAGGATATGAATGTTGTTCATTTCTAAGGATGGATGCACACCACGTTCTGCAGTCCTTTCACGATAACATATACATGGTCTTTTGAATTGGCCTGTGGTGTAAGAGGACCAGGACCAGATGTTGAACCAATCACACTTATTGGTGAGAATACCCTCCTGGTTGAAAGGAGGCCAGGCAACTGGAAGCAGGATGCTCTCTGGAGGTGCCATCCAGTAGGATCCTCAACAGCCTGTTTGGGTGGGGAGCAAACTTGAAGGACCAGGTGTTCCAAGGGACTTGGATGGACTCAGAGAGACATCGCAGCATAAGCTGGTTGGAACTGAGCACTTTTGGGCCTCCAAGTCTTCCATTCTCTTCTGGAGGATTGTCATGTGATGGTCAGAACAAACAACACAATGGCCAAAGCATATGTAAACTAACAAGGAGGTAACAAATCTTCATCCCTGAACAAGTTGGTGGAGGAGTTGCTAACGTGGGTAGAGGGTCATGTTGAATCCATAATAATGGAATATATAAGATTTCAGGAGATACTTAATGAATTTTTTATCCAACTTTTTTTGCCTTGAAAGGTGAACAGAAGTTGTGTTGGTCTTACTTGACCTTGTTTTTTTTATCGTATGTTATTATGTTACTGACGTATATTTTCCAAAGGTTGGTTAGAGTACTGGTTGTAAGAATCTGAATAGTATTTTGTTATATTTGTAATACAATTCTTACTAAAGAATGCAATTTATTTTTCCCCACTCAAATTAAATGTAATGAGGCACAGCAGCTATTAAAATGATACTATCCAGCTCCAGTGGGTTAAAAAATTAGCTTTTCCCTGAACATATTGGAAGGTGAATATAAAGTATAGGCTGGCTTATGAGAGCATATTAAAATCAGCCGGAGAGAAAAGTTGTGTTTTCCTTTCAGTTACTGGCTTTTGTGAGTGTAAAGGTGCTCTTTACTGAAATATTGGAAAGGAGGGTATAATTAAATTTGGGTTTGTAGGTAGCTTATACTGTAGCTGTGAACCCGGGATTCTATAGAGGATGAGTAATGGTTGATAAGCTTTCCTAAAAAACAGCTTAGCCATTAGTATTACTCTTTCACCCCAATGCGCAGCCACAGGAGAATTGTAGGCCTGTTCTAGAGCAGGGGTGGGCAGAAGGTAGATCTAGTTCTGTTGGTAGATTTATGGTGATTTTCAGTAGATTGTGAAGGTTTTCTAACTCCCACTTGTTTAACAACAAAATGACTTCCTCTTATCCTAAATTATATTTATATTGCTGAAATGAACAAAGCTTGGGGTAACCAGCAGTGGATTTATATGCGGCAGGACTTTGAACTCCATTCAGTTCTTTTGTAACTCAGAATAAATACTTGGGCCCAATCTACACCAAGCAGGATATTGCACTACGAAAGCGGTATAAAAGCGGTATATAAAAGGCAGGAGCCACACAACTGCTTTGTAGCGGTATTGAAGTGCACTAACAACTGTTGGGGCCCATAGATACATACCATATACCATTTTCATACCGCTTTTATAGGGCTATATGCTGCTTGGTGTAGATCTAGCCTTGGTCTCAGAATTCTAAGTGTAAGACTTTTTCACCTGGCTCTGGTTGATGGATCTCAGGGTTATAGTAAAAGGACAAAGACCCCCCACCCTCCACTCATAAACCTAAAACCTCTTTACCCCTGTTCTAGGGTACACTCTCAGCTGAGTCCAATAGGTTAGTGCCTGGTTCAGATGTAATAATATTGGTCCAGTAAACCATGCTTGATCAAGTCATGAACAAGCTATGTGCCTACCCAATTCCTTCCCCAACTCCACATTGCGTGCCCACCTTCAGCACTTTTATTCAGTCTTGTTAAATCAGAGTTTATTTGGTGGCTGGACATAGAAGTGCAGTTTAATTGCTGCTTACAGAGAAGAATATTAAACCATGATTTGGCACAGATTTTCAGAGCAATCCTATACACATCACTTCAGAAGTAAGCCCCATGAAGTTAAGGTTTATTCCCAAGAAAGGTTGCATCAAATTTTGTGTGAGCAAATGGAACTTTCTCTTCTTTCCCTCCATCCTGTACTCTCCACACTTGCTAAAAGCTGTTCCCAAGAGTCACCCCAACCCTCCCTATCCTGCTGATAGAAGCCATCCCTATTGTCTGAGGGACACTACTTGAATTTCACTTTGTGTGTATAGGATTGCAGCCTCAGTCACTAAATCATAACGGATGTGGATATATATGTGGAACTTGGTGGGTTTTTTTACCTCACAACATTGAAATGTTAATGTTCAAGAGTTTATGTTCAGTAGTCAAAATGCTGAAAAGCTCCACCCCCAGTTCTTCAGGTATTTCATACTGCCAAAGTGTTGAAAAAGAGCTGTAGCAGTTGCAAGAATTTCTCTTATTGACTGATCCTTTATTGCTTTATACATGAAACAAACATTTTGTCAGCCATTGAAATTATTTCAAACTCAGCTGTCTTTTCTGTGTATTGAAATAAATGTTAAGAAATTATTTCTTAATTTCTCAATGTTTGTAGCACCATCTGTTTGCTGCTGCAGCTTGAGCTAATAAAAATGATGGAGTTTTGAAACTGAAGGTAAAGAAAATATATGTATTAATATTATGCTCACAAAATGTTTACATCCTGCATGCTGTTCTGTTTATTGTAGTGATTTCTTTTTATCGTAAAAAATCTTTTTATTCCATTTATCTACCCTATTTGGACATCCCCTATGTACTATTTCTCTTTTACTTCCATGCGCTTGTTTCTTTCAACCTATATGGGAGTTATTTAGAATACTGGTGGAGAAAGTTACTGCTCTTTGTGAGAAATGACTGGGTGGAATTTGGCCTCAAAACATCCAATTTTAACTTCACATCTTCTTTTATTAGTTGCTGTAACTAAATGCTCATTTTGTCCAGTCTAGATTTCAGTGATGCCATGAAAGAAAAAAAAAAAGAATTATCTGCCTATGTCTTTAATTCCTTGAACAAGGCTTTCATCACACTTTCACTGATTTTCATTTCAGACAATATCTGTCACTGTAACAAGTTCATTCCTGTCTTTCCCATTGTGTTCGTTTGGGAGTGGAACATTGGTCTACAGGGACCTCAGCAATGGGTCCCAGTGATTCTCTTTGACTACTTGTACTCTTAATATAAGAAGTGCATTTCTGTGGAAGCTTTTGGAGGCTTGAAGATCTCCAGACACTTGTTAGTTGGAACATCAGGATCTGAAGGCCTCTGAGTAATTCAAATTGGCATGTATAGAGACAACTGCCAGAGAATGCAATTAGGGCTTGATCCTAGAGGACTTTTAAAAACTCTGACATGGTAGTCAATGCTGTGGTTTGGTTTTTGTTTTGTTTTGTTTGTTTCTGTTTTAGCTGATGAAGTAATTTTAAAACATGTGCTTAAACCTCTTGGACCAGTTTGAGAACAGACTGTTCAGCATTTTCGACTGCAGGGGCATTCATGAAGAAGTCCGATCTTGCTTCCATGATTTCATCTGTCCCCTCTGTTCCTGAACCATATATACATGCCCTCATTGACAACCATTTCTCCTCTCTCTGAGTGGTTTCAAACATAACACCAGTGCAAAGCAGGAAGCTCACGCACCTCATGCTTCATGATCCTCCCTATCATCGTATCATCGAAAAAATATATATTTTAAAAGCTTGTGCACTGCCACTGAAGTTGTGGAACAGTCTGAGGAATCCTGTCACAGGGACCCCATCCTGAGCCCAGCGTTGGTTTCCAGCTCTCCTCTTTCATCCCACAGCTCTCCAGAATACAGGTGGCAAAACAGGTGGGAAACTCAGAGTTGTTTGGGGGTGGGGGCAGAATACACTTTCATTCAGAATGTATTTAGGAGAAAGGGTCTACTCAGGAGGAAGGAAAAGTCCCCGCTTCAGACAGTGAGGTAGTAGACCCTGTTTGAACTGCTGAATCAGGAAGAGAGGTAGTTGACAGCATACATATAAGCCCCCAGTCTCCTCCCAGACCTTTGCTAGGTGAACAGGTCCTGTCAAACCATTGCCTTCACCTCCTTGACATCTTACTGTCCCCACTTTAGATGATGTTCTACCGACCTACTCCAGGCTTTTATGGGACCTCGTGGTATCGTTCTGAATATCATTGGGTACCTTTTGCATCCTTCCTTCAGCCCTTTCTACAGCCCCTCACCAATTTCAGGCTGTGCTTGCCCACTCCCTTGCCTAAGCCCTGCTCCAAGAAAAACTGAGATCCAGCACTGAGATGAGTAGTCTATCTGAGTGGTCAATTGGTCCAGACCCAAGACCCACCTCAGACTCCCAACCTGCAACATGGGACCACTTTCACAATTTTCTCCATGTCCAACGTGCTGGCAACAGCTTTGCTGCGACCCATCTGGACTGATCTCATGACCCACTTTTGGGTGGCGATTCGCCAGTTGAAGACTGGTCCAGCATCCTATTTCTAACAATGCCTGGCTCAATGCTTTCAAGAAGCTTTCAACAGGATAACCGTCATTCAGAGATGTATTGCTTTTGCACATGGAGGTTCTGTTTTGCTACCATAACAAATAGTTCTTCATAGACCTGTCCCCTGAAAACATGACTAATCTCCACACCTATCAACAACGTTGCGAGCAATGTCTAACCACATGACGTTTAATTAGACGACTAGAAAAATAAGTATGCCAGATTTAGTGTTCCAATTATTTTAAAATAAATATTATAATAAATTACTGGAATTGCTACTAATGATATTCTGGAAAGCTTTCCTTTGCCTCTTTCTGCCTGAGTGAAAAAGAAACCAAAAGAACAAATGTAACAGGATGTAAAATATTTGCCAAAGAGATTATACGTATTTCAAGTCGGTCCAAAACATTTTTGACAACTCCAAAATTGTATTCACTACTAGCTATGGAAATAGTAGCATATAAAATCATAACCCCACAGCAACGCATGTGGAGAGATTATAGTTGTACTGTGAATCATTTTATTTAATTTATTGTAAATGAAATACAGTGTACAATGTAGCCCCCTGAACTGTGCTTTCCAGTCAAGTTATTTTTAAGGATTAAATTAAATTCATCGTAGGGTGCATAGATTCACAGATTGCAACAGTTCCTATTTCTTTGAACATACCAAGACAGTCTTTTTTCTTTTTTTTTTTTTAAATATACCAGGATCCCCCCCCCCCCCAGTATATATTTAAAATATAGGTTTCCACCTCATTGCTCCTTTTTATAATGGTTCTCTCACACCTTAATGGCAAGGTTTTATTGAATATAAATGGAAGCTAACACATGTTAGAAAAGAAATGACAAATCATACAAAGATGAGCCATGCTTTGTTCATTACTTTCATGCGTGTGTGCATGTGTGCATGATATGTTGCTTAAGAATTGCTTTGTTTGAAGGCTGGAGCTGCATTATGGTGTATTATTTTCAAGATTCATTATGTTGGGAAAGCCAAAGGCCAGGTGAATGAGTGTATGTGTAATACATTATATATATAATAAGCCTTTGAAAGAAGAATTTCAAAGTAGCCACCTATAGGAAGAAGCATAGTTATTAATATTATTGTTAATAATCATATATTTATTTCTTATTCTCATCTCCCTCTGGATCAAGGCAGGGAACAACATTAAATACAAATAATATAAAATACACAAAACTGATTGAAAACATATAAAACTAATACACTATTAAAATAACAATGAAACTCTTAAAATTCAACTAGGTAAGCCTGCCAGAAGAGATCAGTCTTTATGGCTTTCTTAAAGTCAGAGAGACTGTTAAGTTGACGAATCTCTTCTGGCAAGCCATTCCACAGTGTGGGAGCGGCAGAAGACAAGGTTCTCTGCGTGATGGTTGTCAGCCTAGTTTGGACTGACTAAAGGAAATTCTTCCCAGAGGACCTGAATGTGCAGGGCGGATTGTATGGGGGAAGGCAATCCCGCAGGTAACCTGGACCCAAATCATGTAGGGCTTTAAAGGTAATGACCAACACTTTGTACTTTGCCCGGAAACTAATTGGCAGCCAGTGAAGTGATTTTAAGATTGGTGTACTATGGTCACCCCTAGGTGTTCTGGTGACCAACCTGGCTGCCATATTTTGAACTAGTTGAAATTTCTGGACTAGGAACAAAGGTACCCCTATGTACAGTGCATTGCAGAAGTTGAGCCTCGAAGTTACGAGCGTGTGCACTACCACTTTTGGATGGCTTCATTGGCCTACTAGGAGCGTCGTCAGACAGGGTGGGGATCACGTTTCCCTACTGTAGCTTCCCCCCTGCTTGTGCCCCACAATACTTCATCTTTCTTTACATGGAAAAGAAAGAAGTAAACAATGACCACATGGCTCATTCAGTGGGCGTTTTTTCATGCTGCTTCTCCTGCACACAAATGGTGGCACGTTTCACTACAGCTGAACAAAGTCGGATTTTCCAGGTCTTTTTTTGCGATGGGAAAATGAGCAGAAGGGGCAGATGTGCGGGAGGTGGATGGCATCTTCATCAAAAAGACCCGTGAAAAACCATGAGTGGGCAGTAATGAGCGTGTGATAAAACGGTTGTCTGATGACGCTCTAGGAGGAAGTACAAAAGAACCATGGGAGTTGGATTAAGGTGCCTGTTAAAAAGTTAGTTGTAATCTTCATTTTAGAATATGATATTTGGAATGATTGGACTTGGCTCAACTTTTTAGAGAGCGATCTGCCTGTGGAAGGCATAAATCTCTTGTAACTAGACCAATTACGGGAAGCAAATTTATTTATTTATTTATTGTGTTTGTATACCGCCCCATAGCTGAAGCTTTCTGGGCAGTTCACATAAGATTAAAACATTTAGAAACAATATACAAAAATTAAAACTGCGAAAAACATACAATATACACATACATTTAAAACCATGACAATAACTTAAAAAGCTATAAGCCTAAAAAACAAAACAGACCCAGGCTCATCAGATATTGCTAAATGCCTGAGAGAAGAGGAAAGTCTTGACCTGGTGCCAAAAAGATAACAATGTTGGTGCCAGGAGGGCCTTGTCGGGGAGATCGTTCCACAATTGCGGGGCACAGAGAAGACCCTTTCCCTTTTTGCCGACCTCTGATCTTCCCTCAGAGTAGGCACTTGGAGGGTGACCTTAGATGTTCAATGTAGTGAGTTCAACATCTAAGTGAGTTTTGTTGGAAGCTGAGGGCTTCTTTCTAGCTACCCGATGAAATCACAGTGCTACTGAATGGAAGATGTTAAAACAATTACTAGGTTGACAAGTGGATCACACTCTTCAAGGAACATTTCGTAAACATTAATTTCTCTTAAACATTGTGGCAGAAGTTGGTCTGATTGTCTGCAAAGAGCCAACAGGGCAGGATAATTCAAGACAAAGTGTCTTTTTGCTAAACTAGTTTAAAATCTTGCTCCTGCTTTGCTTTTCCAGTCGATCTGAAAAAGATGCAGAGACTAAAGATGATAAAGGATTTGGACCATAATGAAGGAAGAGATTATCGTCAGGGATTGGACAAGACTAAAAAAAGCCTTATTCAGCGTGGTTAAAGCCGTGGTTTAAGGTGTCTTCTGAATAGGGCCATATTATCCTAGTAATCCCTGCAAGAACCTTGAAAGATAGATGAGTATTTCCATATTGCAAATGAGAAGTTGAAGCCTGGAGATAATGACTTGCCATCTAACGAGTTCATAGTTTAGGCAAATGTAAGGTTGGAACTGGAAATTTGAGGCCACTACATTATACTACTCAAGGTGACCATTAAGTGGCTTCCAGCTTTTAATCTGTCACCCTAATCTAATCAGAAATATGGTTTAGGGTGAAAATCATACACCCAGATCATGGGCAGTATCCAATGTGATGCTACCGCTAATGGAAATTATGTTGTGTTAGTATACGCAACCTCTAGCTCCACACCAATAGAGCTTGCTGGTATGAGGGGTTTTCTGGGAACCCTGTTATGTCAGCAAGCTGTATTGGCATGGCACTAGAGGTTGTTTATGGTCATGTTTACGAAAGGGTGCTGAATCCTTGCAGAATCCTTGTCTTCAGCACCCAGATCTATACATGCAATTCTCTTTCCTAAACTGGGATGATATGCCCAGAACTAAAAAGATGGACCAGCACTTCCCCTCTTACTCGATCAGGTAATTGCTCACTCCTGTCAAAGCTGGCAATATATAAAGTTGCCTTATACCAAATCAGCCCACTGGTCCATCTATACCCTGACTAGTAGTGGCTGTCCAGGGACTCATGTAAAGGCCTTTCTCGTTACTTTTTACCCATTCCCTTTTTAATTGAAGATGCCAGAAATTGAAACAGGGATCTTGTGCATATGCTGAACCACTGAGCTCTCTGTTTGACAGGTGTTCAAACAAGGATCTTTTAATCATGGCCTACACTTCAGTATTACTTTTCACCAGAGGAACTGGTGTGTCAAAAACATTCTTATGATGATTGTTTGTGTAATGGCTTCTGCACGCAAAAATAAATTTGCCACCTTCATTTTGTTGAGACTTGAACACAACTGCCTCTAACTTTTGCAGCCCAAAATTAGTAGTGAGTATTCATTTATCATCTACCAATGTTCTCAGGGGCATTTGTAGTTCCATTCTCAAATTGTGCGACAGCTGATCTGAGCTGCTCAGTGTGCAGCCAAGCCTATGTTTGGCTTCTCAAGTGTAAAAGGAAAATAAAATTAAAAAGGCATTGGTCACCTTGTATATTATTGTAAGTACTACAGTTCCCCTCCTGAAATGTTCCCCTTCGCAATGTCTACTTCCCCCTCCTAATCTTTGGGAGGGGGTATCCTCTCCACCCTGCTGGAGGTGCTGAAAAAAGTCTGGACTGAAGCATTGTTCCATCCCAATTATAAAGTTTAAAAATGAGACATAACAGTAATAAAAAATAAAGCCGGTGGAAACAAACCAAGCATAATGAACACCATCAACTTTAATAGAAGTTCATAACATATTTTAAGCCCTGGAAAAAGGAAGATTGTCTTCACCTGGTGCCTGTTTGATATCCATAAAAAAATTCTATTTGGATTATAGAAATTTTTCATTGGAACCAAACAGAATCAGTTTAGATAGAATGAGAGTTATCTGAAGAAATTCAAATCTAAAGAGGAGTGAGACAGGGTTGCGTTCTATCACCTAAGCTGTTCAATATGTATTCCAAAGCCATATTTAATGAAGCGCTCACCAAACAAACAGCTGGGATAAGCATCAATGGAAAGGTAATTAACACAGTTCGATATGCTAATCACACCGCTGTAACGACAGACAACTTATCTGACTTACAAAAACTATTAGATTGGATAAATGAAGTGAGTAACAATTATGGACTCAAAACAAATGTCAAGAAAATGAAATATGTGGTAATAAGCAAAAAAAATTCTACTGTGCCTGACGTTACAATAAACAATGTGCCAATTGAACGTGTCACAAAATATAAACACCTAGGAATTTGGCTTAATGAAGGCAATGAACAACGCGAGATAAACACAAGAATCGAGATGGCAAGAATAGCATTTGTCAAAATGAAGCAACTGCTATGTAATTGGGACCTTAATCATACACTAAGGACTTGGATGGAAAGATGCTACATGTTTTCAGTATTATTGTATGGAATGGAGGCTTCAACACTTAAGAAAAACAGTTTGAACAAAAACAAACCTTTTGAAATGTGGGCATACCAACGTATGTTGAAGATACCATGGAAAGACAGAATAACAAATGAGGACGTACTACATAGGGTAAACAAACCAACAGAGTTAATAAATACCATCAAAGGAAGAAAACTGCAATAACTTGGCCATATTATTCGAGGAGAGAAATACACCATTCTCCAACTTATTATACAAGGGAAAATTGAAGGGAAAAGATCAGTGGGAAGAAGACGAACATCATGGCTAAAGAACTTGAGGGAATGGTATGACTGTGATTAGAGCAGCAGCGTCAAGAATAAAAATAGCTGTAATGATAGCTAACCTCCGATAGGAGAAGGCACCCGAAGAAGAAGAGGTGCCTGTATATCCCCAGTAACTGTGAAAGTCAGGATGCCTGGACAAAGAGCTTAGTTGGTGACCTAAATCTTAAGTTCCCAGCCTTTTTTTTGGTTTTGGCCCATGGACACAATTGGAAATGGCTGCTGTAGGTTTCGTGTCTACTGTGAGGATATCCAGTCACAAAATATTGGGAGTGTCCAAGAAAACAAACACACAGTGAGCATAAACACACACACACACACACACACACACACATTCCTTCACATATCCTGGTTTCAAATGGTTTAGGGCTTTAAAAGTCATTACTTCATTGCTTGGAATTATAGGGGGTGGGGAAAGTAGGGGGAGATCCCCACCCATGTTTTTGCCCAATTTTAGCCAATTCATGCCACCCAGTCCCCTTTTAAGAATGGTAGCTAAGGGGGCTTGCCCTCCATTCTATACTTTTAGGACTGGTTAAAACAAACACTTTTAATTGTACACAGAAAGATACTGGAAGCCAATGCAGACAATTCCGTATCTATTAGCAATCCTCAATTTTCTTTATCCATTCATTTTCTCCTTCTCCTCTGATATGTGACCAGATATTTCTTCAACTCCTGCCCAGTGGCATTCAGTTGTTTGAAACCTGTGGGAAAAAAGAGCAAACTTTAATACGTATGTTCTTTCCCTTTTCAAGCAGCCGGTTTAACAAGTTGCTTAATTCCTTTTGTATCTTATTTATTTTTATTAATTCCCCAGAAATCTGGATGATATATATGAAAGGATATAAGCATCAATCACTGTGAATACTTAGAAGAATGCTGCGATACGTTTCTTCCCCTCTCCTTTTCATTGGAAATGGATTATATTTTGTTCCAGACAAACGTTTTATTGCC
The DNA here is from genome assembly GCA_029215795.1 of Anniella stebbinsi. Lineage (NCBI taxonomy): Eukaryota > Metazoa > Chordata > Lepidosauria > Squamata > Anniellidae > Anniella > Anniella stebbinsi. Next base: position 208,616,500 of record JARDYH010000004.1, read on the forward strand.
TGCTGCCATAACTTTGCAATGTTCATTTGCTTCTCCTTCTACAAAACATTTTTTAATCTAAGATCAGGAAGCTCAGCGCGGACTTGGAACACTTGAAAAGCATGACTTATGTTTATACGAAACACATTTTACAGAAGATTATCCTTCCTGAGGGGAACCAAAAAGAGGGCAAATTAGAATAAAATTCTCAAAACATACGGGTGATATGTATGCAATACTTCTGATACATTTTCTTTTTTGTTGTGTAGCATTGCTGTTTACAACAATAGATAATAAAAAGATTATTTATCTCAAAGGTTATTTTTACTTGTTTGGCAGTCAGTTTGGAACTGATTGTATGGCATGAGAAAATGAAATGAGCACAGAGTTTCCATCCTATGGAGTTCCATGCTTTCTCTTTCATAAGATCAATGATTTAACATCAGTTGAGTCACATTCGTTCTTTCTAATGTCTATTAGTAAACTAAAAGACAAGTGGTGTTGTGTTTTATGCAGGAAAAAAGGAACTTTATTATTATTTATTTATGTAAGTAGTGCCACCAGTCTGTATGGTGCCTGACGAAGCCAAAGAAGACAACTCTGTGTTCGCAAAGGCTTTTAATCTATAATTTGACACTGGGGAGACACTAGAGTGAGGCAGAGGATATGGGAGGGCAGGGGAGGGGTGTGTGGAAGAATATATGGTTATTTTAGTGAGTTTCAGTCAGGTATGAAGGTTTGGGGATTGGGCCAAAGTCTTCACAGGAAAAGGTGGCTTTTGAGGGGGATTTGAATGAAGAAAGAGAGGTAGTATCACAGGTGTGTTGTGACAAAGAGCAGCAAGGGAGAAAGGTGGAGGCATTGAAGGAGCAAAGGTCATGGGCAGGGATATGATAGGGTACAAGAGTGGATGTTTAATGTTTAAAAGCACAGAATTGCACTGGTATGTTAGGTCGCTTCTGTATTTCCTCCTGCTCCTTAGTGATTGGCTTGCAGACTAAGGCTGTTTCTACATCAGGCTTTTTGCCTGGAATTGCCCCTGACTGGTCCCTGTGCATTCACACGATGCACAGGGACTCCCAGGGACGGAGGGGATTGGCACGGGAATTCCCCGGGATAACAGATCCCTGGGGATACCCAATTTTTCCACGGTCCATGTGGCCTCCTGTCCTGGCTGCTGCCATGCTTACTTGCTAGTAAGCACAGCAGCAGAAATGGGCACGGAGCTGTGCAGCATGGCTCCGTACCCATCAGGGGAGGGGGTGACAGCAATTTTACCACCCCTGGGATGGCAGGGAGGGGGGTTGGGCCCTGGTTTGTTTGTGTGTTGTTTTTTAAAAAACACATCTTTTCATTGGAGCACTAGAGCGCTCTTCTTTGCTCTGCTGGGAAACACAAAATGGCGGGTGCGGCGGCCTGGGAGGAGCCCAGGTCATTGCACTTCTGATGTGCATTGCAGTGATGATCCCAGAAGTGGGCTCATCACCCCTCCCTCCCTCTACACCCATCTGGTGTAGAAAGGGTCTAATTTCTGATACCCATCTATGCAGTTCAACACGTGGAACTGCAAATTACTGAATCCCAGAATGCTCAGGTTTGGACCACACATGACCAATTTTCCTGCATGAATGTTGGTTCCCACACAGAATTGCATATATACCATCATGTATGGCAAATACCTATATCTTTCAACATGCATATATCTGGCGGGAATATAATACAGGATCAGGGCTCTTTGGTGCAACAGAAAGTTGCATGATATACTGTAGGTTTCTTCCCCTCCCCCAGTGGACGCTCAGCATTCTGACCAATGAGCATGGTTTGGACATGGCTGGGTTGCCCCATAAATATTTCACTTCAAGATTTATTTTGGAGTTCTGCAAACTTCAGGATTCCCATGGGCATGCTGATATCTCCCCCTTGCTCTGTTTTGGATACATAGCCATCCTACTTTGGCATCTGATTTCACTATTAATATATATTATTATTATTTTGATGAATGATAAATCTTTTTGAGGGATTCTGGTCTTGCTGGTTGTTCGTTATACAGTTACAATTTTTATTCCCCTGATATTATGTAAGATTTGATAATATCCTATGGGGGAAAAGTATATTCTATGTATTTATTTTAGACTTATGCTAATTAGAAGGTTTCTCATGAAGTTCTTTGCCTTCAAATTGATTTGTTGCTCCAGGTAGATAAGGACTATTGGTTGCTGTTATGCAGCCTTATAATAAATACAAAATCATTTCAAAGTCATTGTTAGAAATAACATCAGAATACATTTGCATTGTCAGATCAAATAAAGAACACAGTGGAAAGTGCAGCTGTACTCATAATCAAATGATTACTGCACCAGGATTCAATATTGTCTGTAGCAGAGAAAACGAAGAGGGCATTATTTCTCAGAATTTAAATGAGATCAGAGCTAGTGAAACAAAGAACACAGGGGATACATAGTCTGAAAACAGAAAAAGTGTCTTTCTTTTCAAAAAGTAACCACTGGAGTTATCAATTGTATTAAAAAGAAAAAGGGTAGGCATAGTTATCAAAATATGCATTTGATAAATTAAAATGAGAGAGAGAACCATTCTTGCTGTGAAAGCTTGCAAATACATATTTTATGCATTCTAAGACATTTTATGTGCTTGCAAGTTTCTGAGAACTTCTGACAATTTTTCAGTTTTGTGGGTCTATTTTAAGCTTTAAAAGAATCTGCAAAATTCAGCTCCATTTAGCTCCAGGGAGAGTTCCTATCAACTGTTAAAAGTATGTATTTTATCTGTCTTCATCGCTTAGGTCCCAATTTCTGCAAAGTTCTGCATATTTTTAACATGAGGCATTGAAAACTGCCAAACTTCTCCTAGTAGGAAGGGAAACTTTTAAGATGGTAAGGGGATGATGTCCACTCCTAAGTTTTATATGTCACCTGGTCCTTTAGTAATTGAAGCAGTAAGTGTATGTATGCACAAAGTTTTATATTTCATGTAATATGTTATTAACATTGTGTTGTTAATTTTGACAGTCTTTTTACACGTTAAGCACGGAGAAAATAAATATGCTCAGAAATGGAGATGCAGGCAGGTATACTGCAGTGGAGGGGATGGTTTTAAAATCCATCCTATAATCACAGAATTTGTCCTCAATAAACCTGCTGTCCTTCATTATTTATTTATACAAGTATGGATCAGGTGTCTAAAGCACTTTGGATCTCTGATCATCTTGGCATCCATTCTGGTGTAGGAAGGAGATCGCCGCACTTGTGTTTGTGTGGCCTACATCAACCCCTCTAGAAAGCCAAAGTCATGGTTGTGCCATCTCTTTTCTACACCAGAAAGAGACTTTTGATTGTAATAATTCTGCAGTTGCTCCTAATGATCACAAAAATGATGGTTTGCTTTGTACATCTTAGACAAGTAGGCTACTATTCTGAGGTCCACAGAAGTGTAAATTCAGAACAGGTTAACATTGTACGGATTAGAGAAACAAGACATATAAAAGATATAATTGAAGAAAAATATTATCGAAGGAGATAGACTGCTATGTGGACATCTGAGATAACGTTGACCTGCATTCCAGGCTGCTACAATCACCTATCATTTATATAGTATCCACAGAACATTAATTGTGACTATGTAAGTGTGTCCTACAGTTTTACCACTGAAGCAATTTTGTAACTCTTGTAACTTATTTGAGGACAAATTACTGAGAAGTAATTCCAAATTCAAAGGACCAGTGTGTGGCTAGACAACCAACATTAGAGTATATAGCATTGCAACATACATAGTCTTGCCCAGTGCCTTTTCTCCAAGCACAGTAAAACTTTAAATAACAACTGAATATGCCCAGTGACTCAATGTTTTTTTGAATTAAATATTGAGCGTAGAGCTAATTGCTTTCAGCTATATGATTTCTGGAGAGTTGCAACCATGAAGCCTTTGCCGTGAGAGTTAAGAAGTTCTTCTATGAAAACTGATTTGCTAACACTGTTCTGGTGTTTTGGATTAGCTTACCAAGATTTGTTTGGGTCGAAAGATGGGCACAGGACAATTCCTCAACTTCAGTTGTCTGTGCCAGCTTTGATGCAGCTGATTAATACACTTGGTAATTTGTCTGCTTATTCAATTAATTGGTCAAAATCAGAACTTGATATGCCATATGGAGATATTATATCATGTAGTGTATTAAGCGACTGGCAATTTCGATGGTGCTCAGATGTTATGACTTATCTTGGAATACTTATTCTCAGAGCTATATCTCAGATAATTAAGCTTAATTTGAACAAATTGATTAATGAGATTTCTCTGGATTTAGATAGATGGGCATCTTTAAAGCTGAGTTTGTAGAGTAAGGTAAATATAGTTAAGATGATCATTATACTTTGGATTGTTTATGTTATATGTGGAATTCCTTTATCTATACTGGCAAATATTTTTTTAAATATTTGTTTTGTAATTCTATACAAATTCCTCTCCACCATGGTTACCTTCGAAAAGAATGCAATTTCCAGTTAGAGAAGGTGGATTTGGTTTTCTAGTTCTTGCTTTATATCATTGGGCTTCTCTGCTGACTTGTAGTGAATTCTTGTCTTTCCCATCTACATTAGATCCTCCACCTTGATCAGTTTTGGAATCTTTTTGTCTGGTCCCTCTCTCTAAACAGATGGCATTGGGTGGTTGACAGCAATTAAAATCATAAAATGCAAGGTGATAAATCCCAATATAAAAGTTTAAACTACAGTATAAAAATAATAAAAACAATAACCAAATAAAACCTAGCAGGAGTGCAAAGCTTTAAAATACAATATCAGATTTAAAACGGAGACTGAAAAACGAAAATACATGAAAAAAATAAAAACGATTTCACGTGGTGTGAAAAGAACACCAATACATATTCTTTGCTATGGATATATACAAATCCATGTATGTATATGAAAGAAAAGGCTGAGGGCGGGGGGAAATCTTCCTCAAAACAAATTAGATGTCAGGTATCTAAACTAATCTTCTTGATATCTAGTTTTGTGTGTCTGTGTAATGTTACCGCCCAGACACAGATTCACCACAGTGAGAGCTAGGCCATAGTTAGCTAGTGTTGTGCCAGCAGTGAGTTGAGGATTCAGTATTACCTGGAGTTTCTTTGGCCTCCTCCACACGAGACGTTTAATGAGCCTTGAAGGCTCATTATAAATTTTACCTACACACGAGCGGAGCGCAAAACGGGCGTACAGGCGCGTTATCTCCCCGATAATGCGCATTTTCGAACGCGCGTTAAATAGCGACTTTTATTTTGCTCCGGCCGTTAAAGCGCATTTTCGCTGTGTGAACAAGCGATTATGCGCATTAACTACCTGTAAAGTGCTTTTTGGGCATCTTTTAATGCGCTTCGCCGCTTCTCGCCGCCTCCCGTGCAGAGGGATTAGGCGTAAATGCGCCTCCGCGAAAATGCGCATAATCCCCGAACCGGGCGCAAAAGCGCATCCTTGTGGAGGGGGCCTTTAATGTAGGAAAGGTTTGTAACTCCATTATATAGCTGAAAAGAAATCCCAATTCCTTTGACTGCAGAAAAGATACTGCAGGAATCAAAAATCCCTCCATAATTCGAGGTATGCATTATTTGTTCCATCTTGCTTTATAATATCAAAAGCAGAGTGCTCATTTTAAAATTACAAGTATGTAAAAGAACAAGCCTACATTTTGGACCTTTGTTTTCCATTAAGTATCAGCCTTTATGGAAGAATGAGATGTTATTGGAGGTGGCCTACCGTCATTGTCAGCTCTGGGAAGCAGTGAAAAACAGCTGTGTAAAACTGTAATCATCTGCCAACCCTCAAGGTCTGGTTATCCATTTTTAATGGTGTGAAATTAATCCTGGGGAATGGCCATTTAGATCTCCTTAAGCACCTCCTTTCAGTAATGCCATGTCTGCCTAAAGGATTATTTTCTCTCTCTCAGATCCTTCTGAATTTATGGATTCTCATATCTGTTTGCCAGATTCATTCAGGGAATCCAAAACAGAAACCTGAACTAGTTCAAAGGCACAAACTGTTTTCACATGTGATACATAAAGGTGTTGCTTCTTCTTAAATCAGTTTCTAATATTAATGTGATACTTACGTTGGTTAGCATGGGCATTTGAATTACAAATGTCTCTTTGCTATTTTCTGTTCCACATTAACAGCAATCACACGTTCACATAAATAACATGAGAGAGGCTCAAGGGTGTTTTAAGCTTTTCTTATGGAAGTGCTCTTCTTGTTAACCAGTGTTGCAGTGGGGTATGAGTTCATTTGATCTTTGTTCAAAGGTAGGCTGACCATATGAAAAGGAGGACAGGTCTCATGTAACTTTAACAGTTGCAGAGAAAAGGGAATTTCAGCTGGTGTTATTAGTATGCAATTAGTTCCTGGTGAAATTCCCTCTTCATCACAACAGTTAAAGGTGCAGGGGCCCTGCCTTCTTTTGTATCTGGTCACTCTAGTATAGTGCCTGCAACTTTAACTGTTGTGATGAAGAGGGGATTTCACCAGGTCCTAATTGCATACAAATGACGCCGGCTGAAATTCCCTTTTCTCTGCAACCGTTAAAGTTACATGAGCCCTGTTCTCCTTTTCATATGGTCAGCCTATTCAAAGGAGAGCATCAGAGAAATACGTTTGTGGGCTTGTGAAAATAAAATAAAATCAGCCTTTCTCTACAAAGCTTCCGTTCTAGCAGGGGTATAAATGAGCTAGTTGGCTGAGTTCAGCAGCAAGATGTAGCTGAGCTCCCTAATGGTGCCAATGAAGTCAAAAGGTTCTGAGCGAATATGGGAGAATGTGATCAATGCAAAGGACATGGAAAGGGTGCATTCCCTTTAGGATTTTACAATGTATTGCTTGAACTGAAAACATATAATTGTATAGGTTGGTTGGTATGAACTTAAATATGCTGTAATTGCTTTTTGCTGATGTGATTTTGATTTATTATACCCATTAGAGACACTTTCCTGTACACTTCCCCCCCCCCCCCCCCGTTTTTGCAAATTAGGCATTGAAAGTAGAGTCACTGGCAGTTCAGATTTTGGCTGAAAGCAGTTTTGGCAAATGCCCTACTTTTAGAGCATCCAGATGATATCATAATTTATGCAGTCTGTCAGAGACACCATGTTTTTCAAAGTCTCTTTTAACCTATCCTGGCTACTGATGTGATTGTCCTTTGTAAGACCTAATCTATAATTTCATATAGAACAGTTCTTCAAGCATTCATTCAGAATGATCCAGCAGAGGAAATACTTAGCCATTCTGTCGTAACCCCTCCCCCCCCAAACACACACACCAGTGTCACAAGTGCAAGGATGCTATGACTTAACCTCCCTAGTGGTTGCGACCTCCTAACTTGATGATACTAAGTGTTAGAGATGGCGTTAAGGTCATTTGGCCTTAAAGGTCAACAACACCACTTTGAATTGGTACTGTACATTTATGTCCAGTGCAGTTGTATGAGCAGAGGGCTCCTGTATCCTTAACAGTTACATAGAAAAGGGAATTTCAGCAGGTGCCATTTGTATATATGCAGCGCCTGGGGAAATTCCCTCTGCGTCACAACAGTTAAAGCTGCAGAAGCCCTACCAGTTACAAAAGAGGCCGCTTCATATATACAAATGACACCTGCTGAAATTCCCTTTTCTATGTAACTGTTAAAGATACAGGAGCCCTGTCCTCCTTTTCATATGGTCACCCTAGTATAATACCCATTTAAAACTGGAATAGCCACCACATTAGGATTCAATTTCAGCTTCTTAACCCTTGTCTAGTGCATTACAGTATTCAGAGCTGATACTAAATCGAAACCACTCCTCCTAGTTCAACTGAGAATGAAAAATAGAATTGGGTGTCGGCAGCCTTTTGCCAACGTATGACCATCTAGCTTCCAGACAATGTCCCCAAGTGGTTTCATATAAATATTTAATCACATTGGGGGCAGAAGAGAACCACGGGGCACCCTGCTGGCTAAAGAACATGACATCTTGCATTAAAAATATATATCTTTGCATTCCTATGTTTATCAACTGACCTGAACATAAAGAGCAGTAATAGACTCGAAAAGGAACAATGCTGAGGGAGTGCCTGACCTGGCTATCAGCAAATATAAGATTAAAGATTAAAAAGGACCCTATCATCTATAAAGTCAAAATTAAAATATGCATTTATTTCTGTATATTTTGCATAATATATCCATTCTGGAACGCTGTTTTCCCTAATATATGGAATGTATGCGGTTTTGTTCTCCGCTTTTGATCAATGAACTGTAAACTGTGAACTGAATGAAATTCTCCCGCATCCCTACCGCTATCACTAGCACAGGCTTGGAGATGGCTGCTGACTATTTCTATATCCATCCCAGAGTAGCTTGCTAGACTGGGTTCTTCTGTGCAGAACTAGGGGACTTGGATTCAAGACCAGTATTCCCAACACTGAACACCGTATGCTTTAGTTCCCTTGCTTTAACCTATTCGTTTGACAGATAGCTATATGCATTACACTTACACTCCATTTGTGACATATCTGTGGGCTATGGAAGATAAAAAAAATAAATGATGACAATTGGCCAGTAAATGAACTAAGAGAGCAATCCTATGCCTGTGAGGTGGGGAGGGGCATAGGATAGTTCAGTTTCCTGGCTCCAAGCTCAGAGACAGGGCTCCGACTTCAGAGACAGGAAACCCCACTCCTTCCCCCTGGTATCTGGTGCAGAGAGAACTGTGCCAGCTACCTTTCTGCTCGTGGAAAAGGGGGCACTGAGACAGGGAAAAAGGAATGTTCCTGGGGGTGGGGAGAGATGGAGACCAGGGTGGCTGTGCTATGCTGTTTCTTATGGCCACCCCAGCCTTCTTCCTTCCCCCTTCCAAGGTGCTGCTGCTAGATGGACAGAATTACCTGTCTAGCAGCAATGCAGGGTGATGAGTGCAGATCCTCCACTCTCCTTCTGCTCTGCATTGAATACTTGGAGGCCTCCAGGTTTGGAAGCTGCCGACTACCTGTATAGGATTGCACCCTAAATGACTTTTTGTTCCTTTCAACTCCATTTCAAAATGCACATAGAGGAATTCTGTGGGTCAGATGCTACTTCCTTGCACCACTGGGACTGCTGCTAAGAGAGGAATGGCCAGTTCAAACAAAGGCGTTATCACCGCAACCCCAAATCCTCCTGCTCCTTAGAGCAGGTCACCAGATAGGCAATCCTGAGCCATTGACTGTAAGAAAATATTTCAGATGTATTACTGTTGCACAGATTGGATGATTTAGGAACATAGGAACCTTAGTGGATGACTTCGGAGTATAGGAAGTTGCATCAGACCCTTAGTTCATCTAGCCCAGTATTGTTGACACTGACTGGCAGCAGCTCTCCACGGTTTTGGGGAGGAGTCTTTCCTGTCCTACCTGGAGATGCTAGGGATTGAACCTGGGACCTTCTGCATGCAAAGCTGATGCTCCAGCCCTATGCCACAGCCCCACCCCTTCTTGCTGAGGAAGGTTACCAGACTGACCTAATTTGCCTGCCTTTCCCAGGTACTTGAGGTGTAGTTACTTGAGGTGTAGTTAGGAAATTTAGGAATGATTTAAAACCAGATTTTTAGAAAAAGATATGGAGATGGTAGGGATCTTGTTTTCAAATCTGAAATTGTCATGATTTGTTCCTACGCTATTTAAGGTCACATGTTCAAGATAACACACTGTAATAAAAGAGAACTGTCAAATCTATACCTGTTTGTAAAAATGCTGCAGTCTACATCCTTAATCGTCTGTCAATTGAAAAAAAAATCTCCAAAGACTTAAGGGTCTTTAGTGCATAATCATTCTAGTTACGTGCTGCTCATGTCTGGTTACTCTGCAGTACTTTTGTATTCTTTCCAAAGCATGGCCCTCCTTGCCGATTTCATTAGAAAGGATATTTTCAGAGATCAGAGAAGTGGTTCAGGTTAGCTGCTCCCATGTTCTAGTAATCATGAGAAGATTTGGAAAATATGTTTTATAGCCACAGAGTCCTCTTCGAAGGGGGATTTGTTTTTCCTTCCTGTGGAGTTCTTTTAGAATCCCCTCCCCTGCTGCACAGAAATAGAGATGTGGGCATGCAGACAAGGGCTGCAAAAGCCAGTGGAAAAAATGGCTTGGGGATATAACACAAATCTGAATTAGAGCAATCACTTGACAATAAATCTGAATTAGAGTAGTTGCTTCGAGTGCAGTAACTCTGGTTTATTAGGCAAGAAAGCAAAGTTTGTAAGAATGGGACTAATATCTCTACATCATGGCTAGAAGAACTGAGTCAAAAATGTAAGCTATACGATCATGTTTACAGTGGATTCTGGAGTTTGCGTTGCAACATTTTCTAAGCTTGAGCGATGGTAATATGTATTTGCTACACATTTTTAATACTGTTACAGAGAAAAAAAATTAAGAAGTATAATGCCTCTGTAAGGACACAGGTTATTTAGAAGAAAGATATTTCATAATTCGATGGAAAGAATATATTTGCTTTGGAAAACATATTGTCAAGGGAAATAATGTAGTTATAGATCTCATCTGAATGTTGAACTTGCCAATTCCATTCCATTCCAGAACAAATATTATGAGTGAGGACTCAGAAAATACTGTGTTTTGAAATAGATTTCATTAACTTTTTCCTCTGATAATTTATTCCTCCCTTTATGCTTCTCTTCTCATACTAATAATGGATAGGTTATTTGCATATAAATAGATTTCAGTATTTACTGGAGCAAAGACCTAATATGTTTCTCTTTTCCATGGACATTGTTAAATAAGTGGAGATATTGCAATGATCAAAATTGAAATAATTTTCTTGGTCAAAATTCTTTAGAGTGCATCAACAGTCTTTGACATTTTTGAGTGCTACAAAGGGTTTAGATCTCAATTAAAATAATAGAACTATGAAAATGCATCTTTTGGGTCCCAAAGAGATGGTTTTGATATCACTCTTGGTTAATCCACTTCCCAAACCTTAATATTAGCTCTTGGAAATGTTGATTGTGACCCTCAGGAAATCTTTTCTTAATTAGTTTTTTTTTTTGTTCTTTCCCCTTCTGTGCTACTTGCCTTCTAGTAGGATGTTAGGATTTTCAGAACTTAAATGTCAATAATACACTGGAAATATTTAATTAAACAATGCAGAGAAGTGAGAGAATCCAGAACTCCACACACAGGAACGCCGCAGGGAAGTGAGAGAATCCAAAACTCCATACACAGGATGGAGCAGAACAGCGATCAACCTCCTATGACCTGTTGAAGGGATCCAAAGTTTTTGCCACCAGTGCTCAGAGTCAATGTAAAGTGGGACTGGTGGCAAAAACTTTGGATCCCTTCAGCAGGTCATAGCAGGTTGATGGCTGTTCTGCTCCGTCATATGTATGAAATTCTGGATTCTCTCTCCCACCCACCTTTCTGCATGTTTAAGGTTTTTTTTAATAGCTATTATTATTATTATTATTATTATTATTATTATTATTTACACTTATATACCGCCCCATAGCCGAAGCTCTCTGGGCAGTTTACAAAAATTAAAAAGATTGAGAATTAAAAAGACAATATGCAAAATTTAAAACCATAAACATAAAACAGCTATCATTAAAACACTTTAAAACATTTAACTGTTAAGCCTGGCCATAATGTCAAACATCAACTTGAGCTGTTAAAATGCCTGGGAGAAAAGAAAAGTTTTGACTTGGTGCCGAAAAGATAACAGTGTTGGCGGGCCTCATCAGGCGGGCCTCATCAGGGAGATCATTCCATAATTGAGGAGGCACCACAGAGAAGGCCCTCTCCTTTGTTGCCGTCCTCCGAGCTTCCCTCGGAATAGGCACCCGGAGGAGGACCTTTGATGTTGAGCGTAGTGAACGGGTAGGTTCATGTCGGGAAAGATGTTCCATCAGGTTTTGTAGTCCCAAACCGTGTAAGGCTTTATAGGTTAAAACCAGCACCTTGAATCGGGCTCAGAAACCTACAGGCAGCCAGTGCAAGCGGGCCAGAATCAGTCTTATATGTTTGAACCTTCTGGTCCTTGTTACCACTCTGGCCACTGCATTCTGCACAAGCTGCAGCTTCCAAACCGTCTTCAAAGGCAGCCCCATGTAGAGCACATTGCAGTAACCTAACTTGGAGGTTACCAGAGCATAGACAAGTGAAGCCAGGTTATCCCTGTCCAGATAGGAGCGTAGCTGGGCCACCAGCCGAAGTTGGTAGAAAGCACTCCGTGCCACTGAGGCCACCTGAGCCTCAAGTGACAGAGATGGTTCTAGGAGAACCCCCAAGCTACGAACCTGCTCTTTCAGGGGGAGTGCAACCCCATCCAGAACAGGTTGAACACCCTCCATCCGGTCAGAGGAACCCCCCACCAACAGCATCTAAGCATTGGTTACTTATTTAGTGTGCATTTAGTCCAAATGCATAACCTCAAAATTATGCTTCCTCTGGAGGACGTCTCATTTCCACAGCAATCACCTGGCATATTTTGTAAGGGGAAGAATGCACTTCTTACCCAAACTACGAATCCATTGCTGTTCTGATTGCATGTGAAATATAAGCTTTATTGGTGTCATGGGCACCTATAAATACTGTGCACTTTTCTGAATGTCTGGAATTTCTGTCTGGCCAATTCTCCTTCTTCATGTTTATTCAAGGAAGTACCCCATCCTAACAATATGCCCCCCCCCCCCACATGGACCCTTCTTTTTGACCTCTCCATTTTTGGTATTCTTTCTCTTCTGTGCTAGAGAAGACTGTTCAGAAGCTGCAGCTTGTGCAAAATGTGGCAGCCAGATTAATAACTGGGACCAGGAGGTCTGAGCACATGAGACCAATTCTGGCCCACTTGCATTGACTGCCGGTATGTTTCCAAGCCCGATTCAAGGTACTGGTTTTAACCTTACACCGCTTAGGACTGCAATGCCTGATGGAACGCCTCTCCCGACCTGAACATTCCCTGACACAATGATCAACATCTGGAGGCCCCCACTGAGTTCCTTCTCCAACAGAGACTTGGAGGATGGCAACAAGGGAGAGGGCTCTTTCAGTGGTGGCCCTCCGACCATGGAATCAGCTCCCCACTCAGACCTGTCTGGAACCAACAATGTCAGCTTTTCGGTGCCAGGTTAAGACTGTCTGCTAGTCCCAGGAATTTAATGGCATATGATGGAGCACTTAACCCAGCCATCTAAACAGGTCTAGTATTCTATCAAAACCATTTTTAGTTGTCCAAATTGTTTCAAATTTTATATATTTATTTTTATGCTGTATTTCTTGCTGTATTTTATTATCTTATGAACTGTTATAAACCATCTAGAGAGCTTTGGCTATTGAGCGGTATAGAGATGATGATGATGATGATGATGATGATGATGATGATAATAATAATAATAATAATAGAGCAGCAGATATCTTTATGCATTTTTAAGTGTGAGAAAGGTATAAACAGCATAACTACCTACTTCTCTTCTGCCAGCAAGTCTATGTCATCCCATCCTTTTCATGGTGAATATATGTTGCATTACTAGTACTGGTTTGAGTATGCATGTTTTCCCAGAAGCCCTACTTTGTTCAATGGGGCTTACTTCCAGGTACATGTGGAATGCATAGAATTATTGCCTTCGAGGCAAGTGGCTCAGGATGCTCACCTCTGCCTTGCTTGCCTCATACAGGATGTAGTCATGGAGATAGCAGTAGAAGCTGCTGCTTATTCCAGGATATTTCTTTGTCACCATTAAGAATACATTTCCCCTCCTCCCCTGAGGCCATCTACTGCTGTACTATGTACTGCTACAGTGTTGCCAGCCCCAAACTTGAACATTTTATTATATAGTGGGGAGGGGCATAAACTTTTGGAGAATGGGAAAGGAAATATGTGCCTGTTTTCCTTTCTTGGCATCCAGAATCCCCTCCTTTTTTTAAGTTTATGGCAAGCCAAATTTCTCCTCCAGGATACTTATTATAAATTGTCAGGGTCTTGAGCAAGTCCATTCCTTGTCTACTCCTTTCCTCCAGTTTCTTTTTACTTTAGTTTTGTTTTAGTTTTTAATTTAGTTTAGTTTAATTTTTTGTTTAGTTCTGTTCTAGTTTTCAGCTGACACCCCAACGGTCTGTTTTTCAGCTGCTCTCAACCTAGGACTTAACTGATAGACTTGTAAAGTATGACTTCTGCTTTCTTTAGAGTGGATTCTCATTCTCTCTCTCTCTCTCTCTAAATCTGGAAGCTCACAAATCCCTGTCAGGCTGTTTTACTAAAAAGAAAATTACATTAAACAGTGGAGCATTGGGGAGGGGGGAGTTAGGTAAGATTTAAAGTAAAACAATACCTCACCCCTGCTTTATACCCATATGCACTATCCTGGTCCAGGACTCAGGCCTTTTGTCCTCAGAGGATTAGGCCCTTGAGTTAATGGAACAAGGAGATTATTTAGGACCTAGTTCCCGAGGGAGGCCCCAGGGACCATCCTCCTTATGTTTGGAGGAGGCTGAATTGCTACCCTCTGATTGTGAGAACTCTAGCCATGAAGATGCTGCACTCACGTCTGTGTCATTGTAGCTTGAGGTTTCTGAAAAGGCTACGTCCTTTAAGAAAAAAGGCCTCAGTCACTCAGTGGAGCTAGGCAATCTAAAGGAAGTCACAATTTACACTTAAGGCTCATTCAGAATCTGCTGCTTGTTGGAACAACATGCACACAAGCTTCTAGCCCAGCATCGCTTGGAGCTCTCCATGGTGCTCATCTGTTCATGCTTCTCTGGAAAACCTGAGTCTTGTTTGGTCAGAATCCAAATGAACCTTACTTGTCCTTAAGAACTTGGTATGAACCAGATCCATAGTGGACACCCAGTAACCTGGACCTCACAGTTCCTAACAACACTAGGCCCTGATTGCAGCAGGGCTTACTGGCTGAAACACATGTGCATATTTAGTTTAATCCTCAGCCACCAGAAATCACCGTTAGAAGAAATGATTTAGAGCTGATGAATGTATTTAAGAACATACAATGTTGCAATCCTGAATATTGTTATTTGCAAATTTGCTCTGTTCATTTCCTTGGGAGTTCACATCCATAAATATGCACAGAGTTCCTGCTTTTTTCCTGAGTGCATTAAAAAAATACTGGTCTTGTGATAATTATACTGTTTACAATTTGAAAATGTGCTCTGAAAACAGTGTATTTGAAAACTCGTGAAGTAAAATAAAGACAAAGTAGGAGGATGGCATTACCCAAATGAGAATTTCTCTATTTTTGAATAGTAGTATGTTTCAAGTACACAACATGGAGAGGAAACCAAAACAATGGACAACTTTATTTCTGATATACAGATTCTGAAATGCCAGAACCCATTATCTTTCTGCAAATAATAGATGATGATAGAGCAGATGAATAATTTGACATACTTTCAAAGTATAAATTG
This sequence comes from Anniella stebbinsi, assembly GCA_029215795.1. Classification (NCBI taxonomy): domain Eukaryota; kingdom Metazoa; phylum Chordata; class Lepidosauria; order Squamata; family Anniellidae; genus Anniella; species Anniella stebbinsi. Next base: position 208,631,913 of record JARDYH010000004.1, read on the forward strand.
TAAATTGTTTTGTATCCGAAAGAATAATGATTACCTAATTGGTGCATATGCATGCCTGTGTGCTTCCCTCTGACCAGTAGAGGTCACTCGGTGTAAAGTGAATGATTCACTTTAAGGTTTTAAGGAAAATGTTAAACATCACCAAACTACTGAAACTCCTTGAAATTGATGAGGCTTCTTTCTGTTTTCTTTACGCATAAACACATACATCTTATTTTCTTAGTGCCCTGCTGAAGAAGTGTGTTGAGTATTGGTGATAGTAGAACATTTGCAATGTAGAAGTCTTTACTTATTACAAACTTAGAGAGTAAACAATGGCTTGGATCCAGAGACATCTTACTCCTAGTAGAAAGCACTCTACCCTCCCAGCTGCAATTTCTGCCAATGCTCCTCTTCCATCTGTGCCACATCACACCTTGTTTCAGAGAGTTTCCCCATCCACCAGAATGGGCTTTGAGGCGAGTAGGAGGGGACCAAGAAAGCCCAGTGGTTTCAATGGAACTCTGCTCACAGTCCTTTGGATACAATAATTTTGCATTGCTAATGTTCTTTGTATATGTGCTTTATTTTTCTTAACCCCCATCATTGAGAATAAAGTGGAATAAAGTTTTAAGTTGGAGCAGGTTAATGTAGGCTGACCAGATAAAATCCAGGTCAGGGCTTATGTAACTTTAACAGTTGTAGAGAAAAGGGAATTTCAGCCAGTGTCATTTGTATGCAATTAGTTCCTGGTGAAATTCCCTCTTCATCACAACAGTTAAACTTGCAAGCACTATACTAGAGTGACCATATACAAAAGAAGGCAGGGCCCCTGCAACTTTAACTGTTGTGATGAAGAGGGAATTTCACCAGGAACTAATTGCATACAAATGACACTGGCTGAAATTCCCTTTTCTTTACAACTGTTAAAGTTACATGAGCCCTGACCTGGATTTTATCTGGTCAGCCTAGGTTAATGTAATATGCTAGCACAGAGATAGAGATTAGACTATCCTGCTGTAGTGTAATAATTATCTTTCGTGCAGAGGAGTCACTATGACCCTTGGATCAGGTATGTGTGTGTCCTCAGATTCAGGATTTTCAGTGAATTAATAGAGGCACAGCTGTCCCTCTATTGTTAAGGGCCGTCAGTAAAAAACACATTCCGCCACGTTAAAGTGATAATTGGGGGGGGGGGTCATTCTAACAGCCATAAAATCGAAAATGTTTCATCAACCTTTCTGAAATTTACAGGTGCCAGAAAGAAATGTTTGTTTTACATTACCTGAAAATTTCAAGAAGATTGGTGAAAGATTGAGGGAAGGAGAGCAGTTTAAGGTAGAAAAGGAATACAAACTTCTCTCCCTGCTTTTGTAAAATTTACTTCCAGGTTGCTACTTTTTGTGCTCACAATTTGCATAATTTCTAAAGCCTTATTAAGTAATCCAGTGGTGGGATCTTCTTCCTCCTTGACTGTAGTTGATGGAAAGCTTTTCGTTTTTTTAAAATTCCCTTCGGTTGACTTTTAAGGACTATTTTAACCTCTCATTCAAGTCAATGAGGCGGCCATCTTCCCTCATAACGCATCGCTCTCCCCCCTCCCTCCTGCCTTAGAATGTGGGTGGGTGAGTGAAATGGCCGCTGCCTCTAGCACAGACCTTTTGAGTGAAGAAGAAGAGTTTCTCTTTTCTCTTCTGGAACATGCATTCCTTTGGCTCGTGAGAGTATTTTGGGCTATCTTCATAAGGCCAGTTTGCTCTTTTGCTCCCTGGTGAAGCAGGGTGTGGCTTCTCTGGATCCACGACAACCTGATCTTCAGGTCTCTCCTGGGAATAGGTGGCTATACTTTTCTTTCTATCCCCCCACCCCACTCACACACAGTGCTCCTTCCCTCTTTTCTAAGAGTTTGGTCCATGCTGCTATAAAGTTGAACGCTTCAAACACTTCATTTAAGTAGTTTGGGCCGGTGTTAAGTTTTAAGTACAACGTTGAAACCTTTCAAAGTGCTTCTGGGCCTACAACGTTGGTTTCGGCCTAGTCACCCTGTTTTTCTAATAAGGTTTACAAACAGTTCAGCTGTCGTTTATTTTGCATAGTGTACACACATGGATTTTCTTACTAATCCTTGCAGTCTACACTGGCTCCCTCCTTGATGTGTTTTTAGATGCAGACAAACCCTTTTTTGTTCCAGCAGGCCTTTGGTAAATCATCTGGACCTCTGTCTATACCTTTGACTTTTAAATTGTTATGTATTTAAAATGTTTAAAATGCTTTAATATTGAAAAGTATTTAATTATATTTTTAACTTTTGTATATTTAGGCTGACCATATGAAAATGAGAACAGGGCACATGTAACTTTAACAGTTGTAGAGAAAAGGGAATTTCAGCCAGTGTTTGTATGCAATTAGTCCCTGGTGAAATTCCCTCTTCATCACAACAGTTAAAGTTGCAGGCACTATACTAGAGTGACCATATACAAAAGAAGGCAGGGCCCCTGCAACTTTAACTGTTGTGATGAAGAGGGAATTTCACCAGGAACTAATTGCATACAAATGACACTGGCTGAAATCCCCTTTTCTCTACAGCTGTTAAAGTTACATGAGCCCTGTCCTCCTTTTCATATAGTCAGCCTAGTATATTCCTATTTATAGGTTTTAGCTGTATATGTTTTAGTTTTGTAAGGCTGCCCTGAGGCCCAGCATTGGGCAAAAGGCAGGATACTACTACTACTAGTAGTAGTAGTAATGTTTCAGATTTCACTTCTGCATCTGATGTTCTTTTGCATTTACTTTTCTTTATAAACCATTCATATCTTAAGACTTCTTGTGTGGCATGTTTTCATTGGTTTAACAAGTTAAAAGGGGTATTCACTGTTTTCATGCTTATGTTATAAAATCTATTTTCAACAGGCCTAGTAAATTCAAGAGTAACAGAGTTGGGGAAAATCCTCAATCTCTTTGCTATCAGAGGCACTGAGTAAGAGACCCCTGGAGATAATTTAGACTGACCCCAACCACAAAACACTATTCCCCCTTCTGAAGAGATCTGGACCACAGACTACTAAAGACAAACAAAGTAGCAGGCCATAATAACAGTTCTCATGTGGCCATTTGCCTTATGAGGCAGGTACTCTGTGGGCTACCAAATGGAGGGACTAACAGGCCATAAAGTTGCCTGGCTGGGTCTGCCAGAAATCCAGCCTCAACACTCCTGGAAGGTCCATGTTCTATAGCACCTGCTGTCAGATGAACTTGAGGGAATCCCACCCTCCACCCCTGGGTTTAATTTACTGGCTTCCCCTGGCTGGACCTTGCAGGAAACTATAGGGACAGACAGAGCAGGCATTCATAGCACACATAGAATGCCGAGACTGGCAAATCTAAAAGCAAGTGTGTTGCTTTTCAAGAACCAAGGAAATTCAATGGGTCTTACTTTTGAGTAAATATCTAGGGATGGAAATGCAGCCTGTGCAAGAACTGAGTAGGGTGACTATATTTGGGAAACCAAAAAAGAGGACACCTAGTGAGGGGGGGCAGGAAAATGGCTTTCTGGGGCCACCTTAAAGTCCCCAGTTGGAGCGGAGGAGGGGAAAGCATGTCATTCTCACCCCACCCCGCTGCTCCAATCAGACCCTTTTCTATAATGCCTGGGAATGACACATTTTTCCCTTTTAAGGCTTTGATTGGAGCAGTGGGAGAGAATGACACACCTCCAGAAAGCATGTCATTCCCCCCTGCCACGCTAATGGTGGCTTTAAAAGAGAAAGTGTGTAATTCCAGGTCAGTATAGACTATTGCATAAAATCCCACCTGACACCGAGGATAGAACAAAAACCAGGAGAAATCTGGGGAAATCCTGACAGTTTTTTTATTATTAATTATTATTGCATTTATATCCCACCTTTTTTCGCCAAGAAACCCAAGGTGGCATACATAATCCTCCTCTTCTCCATTTTATCCTCAGAACAGCAACCCTGTGAGATGGGTTGGGCTGAGAGTCTGCAACTGGCCCAAAGTCACCCAATGGGTTTCCATGGGTAAGTGGGAAGTAGAACCCAGATCTCCCAGCTCCCAGCCCAACACTTTAGCCACTAGGCCACACCCTAGCGGTCACCCTAGAATTGAGCCATGCCAAGTTGGAAGCAGATCGGTTCGTGCCTTGATTTTTAGGATATATTTTTTAAAAGGTTGACTTCAAATGTTTTTCGAAAATTCAAGGCATGAACCAATCTGCTTTCAACTTGGCATGGCTAAAGCCTTACTTAAGAGGTACCATGGTGCCAAGTTTCATCTCTTCATCTTTACTTACTTTTTTTTAATGTACTGCTTAAGGCCCTAGATCCCAAAGAGGAGAATTGGGTTTGAAGTTTTAAAAATTCTAAAACTCAAGGCATAAACAGATCTGCTTCCAACTTGGCATGGCTCAATTCCTACTTAAGAGCTACCATGCTGTCAAGTTTCATCCCTTTATCTTTAAAAATGATGGAATTGTAAGCATTTTAGTTAATTAAAAAAATTAAATTGAAGTTTTAAAAATTTCTAAAAATCAAGGCATGAACGGATCTGCTTCATACTTGGCATAGCTATATCCCTACTTAAGAGCTACCATGATGCCAGGTTTCATCTCTTTATCTTTAAAAATGAGGGAGATGCAAGCATTTTGGTTGATTTATTAATGTTAAAAGTGAGTTCAACACATAACACTAGCTTTGATTTTATATTGGATGTCAAGATGGTATAACATTCTGGCTGACGCTGGCTTGGTTGTCAACTGTATAATATCCAGTCATCCATTACACAAAGCCATGAAATTCATTAAACGAAAAACCTATGGTTTACAAAAACAATGTTAAGGCTCTACAGATTCCAACCAAGCACCAAAAAGCAGGGAAATTGGGAGTTAAGGCTCCCAAGCCTTAATGCCACATCCTCCCTAAGGAGGCAGAAAGTGCAAGTGAAATTCTCATTCTCCCAAAGCAGATAAACCATGAGGACAGGGTGGAGAATATGATATGCAGAGGTGACTGTGGGGTTGTTGAAAACTGATCACGAACAACTTAGGGCCACCTACTTCTTTTTTTTTGTTTAGAGCAGCCCTTCCCCAACCTGGTGCCCTCCAAAGGTGTTGGACTACAACTCCCATCATTGCAAGTCAGTATGTCCCATGGTCAGGAATGCTGGGACTTGTCATCTCAAGCACCTGGAGGGCAGCAGGATGGGGAATGCTGTTCCATACCCTTACCAAATACAGGGTCTGCCCAATACTTTTCTCTCACACACATCTCTCATATAGCAGCACTCTTGATAACAAAAGGGGCACTATTAATTACAGATCTAGAACCAGAGCATGTGCCAGGCACTTCCAACTTTTGGTCAATATCCTGCCTTTCAAAGAACCAATGTTTTTTTTTCTTTAAATGTATTTATAAAAAATATACCGTTCACGCCCCACAATCTCTGCACAATACATCATCTCATCAAAGCAACAGTGGAGCAGAAGAGGATTAGTTTGGCTGTCTTGAACACCTTTCAGATGAGATTAGTTTGCAATCCTATACCTCTTGGGAGAAAGCCCTAGTGAATTCAGTGGCACTGGCTTCTGAGAAGACATGTATAGGAGTCAACCTTCTCCAGCTTAGTGCTCTCCAGATGTGTTACACTGTAACTCCCATGTTATGTGTTATGGGGAAGACAAAAATCAATTCATACTTAATTTTAAAATAATACTTACGCATGAAAGTATTAGGTGGTAGCTCTGCCTTTGATCTCACACTGCTGAACAAGTAAGAGAAATCCTTTATCTGATATTCAAGAAACAGACATCCTATGCCATGTGTTGAAAACTAATGTTGATGTCTGAAGGGCTATCTGGATTAGGTATTCAAGATTCATTCATTGTTGTTTCATTTGGTTTTGACAGTTTATTTAAAGTGATGCAGCTCTTTTGTAGTTCCTTGATTAATCACATATCTTAATGCTGGAAAACATCATACTTTAGTACAGATATGGGCAGAAAATAGATCTATCCTGATGATTTGGACATCAGCTCGCGGCATTCCTGATAACTGCCCATGCTGATAGGGACTTTTACAAGTTGAATTCCAAAACATCTGGAGATCTACATTCTGCCTTCCCTTGTTCTTGAACAACATTCCCCAACCTGGTGCCTGTCAGATGTGTTGGGTTGCAACTCTCAACATAAGGAGATGCTCTAAGAAATTAGAAGTAGCTGGTCCTAAGTTGTTCATCATCATTTCTCACAACTCCACAGTCACCTCTGCATATCAAATTGCATATCTAGATTTTTGAGATGACAAGTCCCAGCATTCCTGACCATGGGACATACTGACTTGCAATGATGGGAGTTGTAGTCCAACACCTTTAGAGGGCACCAGGTTGGGGAAGGGCTGCTCTAAACAAAAAAAGAGAAGTAGGTGGCCCTAAGTTGCTCGTGATCAGTTTTCCACAACCCCACAGTCACCTCTGCATATCATATTCTCCACCCTGTCCTCATGGTTTATCTGCTTTGGGAGAATGAGAATTTCACTTGCACTTTCTGCCACCTTAGGGAGGATGTGGCGTTAAGGCTTGGGAGCCTTAACTCCCAATTTCCCTGCTTTTTGGTGCTTGGTTGGAATCTGTAGAGCCTTAACATTGTTTTTGTAAACCGTAGTTTTTTTGTTTAATGAATTTCTATTAATGTAGTTGTAGTTTATTTATGCACACAAAATCGTCCTTACTATTGTACAATAGAAAGTGCCTAACTTTCAAATCCAATGTTGAGTTTCTAAGGTAGCATTGAAACCACTTTGCGTGCCATTTTTCTTGGTATAAAGATGGGGTACAAATAAAAGAAATAAAAATAGATAATGTAATAAAATAAAATAAAATATTACTATAGATATTATTGAGGAACAATAATAACAAAACACGATGTTATCACTTCTATAAGAAGTCCTACCCATTTTGGAGCATGATCGTAAGTTGCCTGAAAATATGAATGTAGAGAGCTGGAGAGATACTTTACTTTTTGATACCACTAGATGTCCATATTTAATAAGGTTTGCATTTTGAGTCCATGGTTAAGAGAAGATATGTTCAGCGTTCATTGTAGATCTAAGGAATCCAAAATTAAAATAGAGGATGATGTGTATGGTACACAGGAGTAGTGATTGGGTACAAAGATTATGAGATGGAGAATATGTGTAAATGTATTATTGTCAGTAGTCAGGACCAAAGGGCAAACCAGAAGATGGTTGAAAAGCAAACTAGAATTCAGGACTGAAGAGAAACCAAAGATGCAGGAACATGGCGGAAATCAGGAAGACCTGGTTGCTTGAGAAAGGTTCAGTTGGAACAGTAAGCCCATTTATACTCCTCCCTGTCTATAGAGACCGCATGGGTAGTCAGGATGGGTGAAGTCCATCCTGATTAATTTTGAAAATGTTCTTTCCCCAACTAGAAGAGAATGAGTGAGGGTGAAGGAATGCCTTTCTTAGTGCAGATTTACTGAACAGGTGGTGCTATCCTTCAGTATAATTTTCATTTGTATGCCTCCTTTGCTGGGAATCTGAACTGTGTGAAATTGGCCGTTCAGTATTCCACCTGGCTTCCTAAAGTCATAATATCTTGGAGTGCCCATTACTTGCGACTCACCAAAGACTTCTGCAGCATGTTTCCATTCCTCACATCAGGTGTGTTCTATCAAGAAACTTTTGAGTAGTTTTCCCTGTTTTCCAAACTGGAGATCAGAAAGTGGACAATAGACAGTTTAGGGTAATCTACATACTGTACTGAGCTATAAATTCTATTGCCATGTCATGGACATGTTGTTTTATTCCAGTTAGCTCTAATTAACTAAAACAAACAAACTCCCAAGAACTATGAAAATCAAATATAATCTGTGTGGGGATGAATGGATGAATAGCAATAAATAAATATATTTCTAAATGGTGTTAACAATAATATTGCTTCTTGGAAGCATGAAAGTGTAACAATGTTACATCATCTTAAAGGTTGCTTGACTACTATTTCTCTTCATAAATTATAATTCTGGCTATCATATATGCAGAACATGGTTTTTATTCAACTAAAACACAAATGAAGGATTTCCAGAACCTTTAGAAATTCAGAGGTGGACAGCTTCTTTGGTCGTGATATCAGAACGTTTGTCATCATATAATAAAATTATGTTTGAAAAGATGACAATTAGGATTTTATTTCTAAACGAAAGCCAGAGCTGTCAAAATTTTAAACCTTTGAACTGCATAACAAAGTCTTTCAATATTATCAACCATGGTATCATTCTGGATTATTTATATGGGTTGGGGAAAGGAGGCACCGTGTTATGGTAGTTCTGGCCTTTACTGGAGGAATGACCTTACAAAGTGTTTGAGGGACTTCTGCTCCATCTCATGATCACTGGCTCCACTCCACTGGCCCTATGGGGTGTGCATACTATTCCAGTATCAGAGGCAATAAGTTTATATAAACCACTTGCTGGGGAACATGGGTGGGAGGGTGCAGGACACCGTGTCCTGCTTATGGGTCCCTGGTTGACAGCTGGTTTGCCACTGTGTGAACAGAGTGCTGGATTAGATGGACCCTTGGTCTGATTCAGCATGGCTCTTCTTATGTTTTTATTCTTTCAACATCTTCATGAAACCACACAGGTAAGTCATTTGGAGGTTTGGACTAAAATGCTATCAATATGCTGACACTCAGCTCTCTCATTTCTGTCTATTGATGCTAGGTAAACTGTTGAATGCCTGAGTGACTGGAGGAGGCTTTGGGATGGATAAGGGCAAACAAGCGGAGACTTAATCCAAAGAAGATGGACATACTGTGGGTAGAGAAATAGACCAATCTGGATAGAGGAATGCACCTGGTTTTAGATGGAGTTGCAGTCCCCCTGAAGGGCTAAATGTGCAATTTGACAATACTCCTGGAGATGGCTCTAACTGGCGAAGCTCAGGCACCTACAGTGGTTAGGTGTACTTTTTACCAATTTAGGATGGTATGCTGGCTGCACCCCCTGTCTGGAGAGGGAGGATCTTGCCTTAGTTATTCATGCTCTGGTGACACCTAGACTGGACTGCTATAAAGCACTCTATGTGGGGATGGCTTTGAAGACAGTGTGGAAACTTCAATTGGAGCAGAATGCAACAGTCCGGAAATTGGTCGGGGCCTAGCAATCTGCTTATGTGACACCACCATTGTGCCAGCTACACTGGCTGCCAGTGCATTTCAGAGCCCAATTTAAGTTTTGGTTTTAAGCTTTAAAGCCTTAAAGGGTTTGGGCCAAAGTTTCTTGAAGGATCACCTTCTCCCATACCAGCCTCTTCACACTCTGACATCAGCAGCAGAAGCCCTTCTTACCTGTCAAGGCCAGTTAGGCTGGTGAGTACAAGGGAGAGGGCCTTTTCTGTGGTGGCCTCACACCTTTGGAATCAGCTTCTACCAAGGGTTCATGAGGCCAATTCTTTGCAGGCTTTCAGAAAGGCTCTGAAGACCCATTTGATTTTGCTGGCCTTCCATAGTACGTGGGTTGCAGGTTTTATTGATGATAACTGTTTTGGTATAATTTTTATTGTGTACATGGATGTTAGGGTGTAAATAGATGCATCAATTGTCCATGGTGTACTTGTGATGAATGCACATTGTTTTCTTGAGCTTGGGCTCAAGGTGAACATGTTTTTATGTTTTGAGTAAGAGAAGTGGGATTTGTGCTACACTGATTGGTTGGCTCTTTTGTTAATCAAGGAGCCAATGTCTGCATTTTCAAGGCAAGATTGTGCACAGCTGATTGGCTTGTATTGGTCAGAAAGCTTTTCCCCTTGACAGAGCAGATTTTAAAGTGTGTGTGTGTGGTTTTTATAAGGACAAATACTTAAAAAAATAAAGTACCAAACAAACTTTTAATCAGATAAGTAGGGCTTTTGTTCTTTGAAAACAAAAACAAAGTGGGCAGTTCACCTACAATCTGGAGCTGGGTTGAGCAGGAAGAGGCAATCAGAATTCATTGCATAGGCTGCGTATGTCAGCATAGGAATGACCGTGGGGGAAAGTAAAGTTTGCACTGCAATATCCCTCCCCTCTCCTGTTTCCAAGTACATCTGTAGTCAGATTTACGTTTATATATGATATCAATAAAAGCTAGGCTGTTTAGAGACAAAAAATCTTTATGTGTCAACATTAGAATGGCAGATACAGGTTTAGATTTTTGTTAATGTTTGCCATTAGAAAAGTCTGTTTTAGTTGACTGTAACTTCTTACAAATTAATTGCATAGGGTGCTACTTTCAATGCCTGAGGTATGCCTCAGGATGACTTTTCTAAAAGCATCAACAGCTGAACACATCACTTCGTGTTTACATATTTTGGATGTGTTAAAATGTGATGTGATATTTTCTGTTCTTTGGGTTTTGGGGCATTGCATGAGTGGGAGGGAAATCCACATTATAAATTTCTAAAAAACAAAATAACATTTCACACAATATTTATGTTCCATTATTAGTCTTGACATGGGAGGGTAAATAGAACTTATTCCTCAAGAGGTTTTCTCATTTGCCAAGGTCTAGTATGGCTTAAACACTGAAATAAAAACCTCAAGGATTATGCTCAAGTGGTTTCCGTTGCTAATGAGATAGATTCTGAGACAAACCAGATAAGCAGGGATGAGGACATCTTGGGGGAAAGAAGGTAGGCCAAAATGACATAGATGTTGGACATACCAGTTGACACTGAAAAAATAGAGAGCAGATGTGGACTGCAGGACTTCCTTTCCAGAACAGCAAATGTCATAAGAAAGTATTGTATAGGTATGTGATAGTGAGATGAAAATGCGGGTCAAGATGTTGAAAGGCCAAGCCTGGAAGAGTGGTCTGGAAGGGTGTGGAGTGTGGATAGCACTCAAACAGACCATAAATGCCCCGGAGAACCAGGTGGGAGGAGTAACTGGACCAGGAAGGCAGAGGATTTGGCTGACTGAAGGGGAGAAGGAAGGAGTCTGGGGAAAGACATGCTAATAGCCCTTTGCCTCGAGAATTGGGGCAGTTCCCACATCGGTTTGGTTCCAGGACAATAACCCTCTGCTTAGATTATGTTGTTGTTGTTGTTGATTACATTTCTATACTGCCCCATAGCCAAAGCTCTCTGGGTGGTTTACACAACCTAGAGGAAATTGAAGGAATATGAGAAGAACAGAGAAACCTCACCCTGCTTTATGGGGAAAAGGGGGATCTGTAAGCCTTTCCCAATCCCACAACTAGGGAGGGCACCAGAAAGGCAGTTCAAGTAGTTGTCCAGATGTTTGGACTTCAACTTCCATTAGCCCCAGCCAATATAGCCAATAGTCAGGAATGTTGAAAGTTGTAGTCTAAAATAACTGGTGGGCACCACTAGTTTAGAGAAGGCTGCCATACAGTCTTTGGGCTCAGGTCTGTTTTGGGAATATGCAAATATCACATCTGTTCAATGTGAAACACCTGCCTTATAACCGCAATCACAATGTGGCAAGATAAGTCGTAGATCTCATAGAATAGTAGAGTTGGAAGGGGCCTATAAGGCCATTGAGTCCAACCCTTGTTCAATGCAGGAATCCATCTTAAATCATACCTGAAAGATGGCTCAGATGCATCTTGATGGCCTCTAGGGTGGGAGAGCCCACAACCTCCATTGTCATACTGCTCTAACAGTCAGGAAGTTTTTCTTGATGTCCAGCCAGAATCTGGCTTCCTGTAACTTGAGCCCATTATTCTGTATCCTGCACTCTGGGATGATTGAGAAGAGCTTCTGGCCCTCCTCTGTGTGACAACCTTTCAAGTATTCAAAGAGTGCTATCATGTCTCCCCCAGTCTTCTCTTCTCCAGGGTAAACATGCCCAGTTCTTTCAGCCTCTCCTCATAGGGCTTTCTTTCCAGACCCCTGATCACCCTCGTTGCCCTCCTCTGAACCCCCTCCAACTTGTCTGCCTCCTTCTTGAAGTGTGGTGCCCAGAACTGGGTGCAATACTCAAGATGAGACCTAACCACTGCCAAATAGAGGGGAACCAGTACTTCACGCGATTTGGAAGCTATACTTCTGTTAATGCAGCCCAAAATAGCATTTGCTTATTTTGCAGCCACTTCACACTGTTGGCTTATATTTAGCTTGTGATCTACAACAATTCCAAGATCTTTCTCACTTGTAGTATTGCTGAGTCAAGTATCTTTTTGTATGCTGTTCTCAGGCAGCAATGGGAGAAATCTCTGAAACCACAAGGTTCTAAAATCAAATATAAGTTTATTATGTATCAGTTTTGTTTAACAGAAAAAGTTGATGAAAATATTACTTGCACAATATCCCCCCTACACACACCTTGTTTGCATGATGCAATGTGCCATTGTAGCATTCAGGAGACTTTTCCTTTATTAGCTTAGAAAGATGGACAATGAACCTGGGCTTTTTGGATTTGCATAGGCACTTTTTGAGTGCAGGTGGCACATATGTAGGGCTGCTGCGCTAAGATATAGCCCAAGTGAACCCACATACATGGCTGATATTGCTTCCAGGGAAAGGAGTTGCTATGGATATCTGCCATCTGGAAGCCATGACTTAAGAGAATGCTTAAGTTAAGTACCAAGAGCTTTCTCCATGTTTGATTTGTTGTATTCTTTACCAACTGCTGAAGGGCTGTGGTTGTCTAGTGGTGGAAGAGTATTTGTTACTCTTTCAGCGGTGTACTCTTGAAGCCTAGAAGAAAGAAAATTAATATCCAGTATTGTATGGAAAGTCACTAAATGTCAGACACTAAGTGTCGGGCACTAAATGACCACAAATCGAAATAATTAATGGCTGCTCAGTATGTATTCAATGACTTCAGTAACAGTTTAGAGCCTTACAATGCAATCCTGTACAAATCTAATCAGAAGTAAGCTCCATTGAGTTTAATGGGGCTCTCATGAAAGTGTTGCAGGACTGCAGTCTCAGTAGACCCATTGCTGTCTCAGAACAGCATACAAAAAGATTAAACAAAATGACACCTTTTATTAACTTATGCCCTTTCCATCCCAGGCGTTTCGCCTGGGTTGGCCCCCGGCTGGTCCTTGTGAGTCCAAATGATGCACAGGGACTCTCGGGGGCAGGGGGGCAGGCACGGAATTTTTCTGTGAAACCAGAAACCAGAAAAACCTCAATTCTTTCGCAGTCCTGGGAAATTCCCGGGACCGCGGAGGATGTGCCTGCCAATCCCAGCCGCTGCCGCGCTTACTCGCAACTAAGTGCAGCAGCAAACTGGGCAGGGAACCACACTGCGCGGCTCCATGCCTAGCAGGGGAGGGGTGGCACCAGTTTCGCCACCCCCGGGAGGGGGAGGGGGTGGGGCCCGCATGTGCGACTGTTTTTTTTTAACTTACTTTTTTGGAGGAGCACTTGTGTGCTCTTCATGAATGAAAAAAAAGAAAAAAATGGCGGCTGTGACTTGCGACGGCCCGGGAGAAACCTGGGCTCTCACAGTTCTGTGATGTGGCTTCAGAGCTTTGATCCTGGAAACAGCTACTTCTGGGATCACCTGCGTTGCGCCCGCTATACCCCTCTGGTGTAGAAAGAACCTTTATTAAATTATGTTTTATTACAATTACCTCCCACCGTTTTCCCTCCAAGGAACCCCAGTCTTCCTTCTCTCCATTTTATCCTCAAAACAACCACGTGATGCAGGTTTGGCTGAGAATCAGTGATGCCACAAGATGTAGCGATAGGCACCAACGTGGATGGCTCTTAAAGGGGATAAGACAAATTTATGGAGGATAAGGCTATCAATGGTTTCTCGTCATAATGGCATGCCTCTGTATAGCAGTTTCTGGGGAAAATAAGTGAGAGGGTGCTGTTGCACTCATATCCTACTTATGGGTTTCCACAGGCAGCCAGTTGGCTACTGTGTGAACAGAATGCTGGACTAGGTAAGCCCTTGGTCTGATTTATTATTATTATTATTATTATTATTATTATTATTAATTGCATTTGTATACTGCCCCATAGCCGAAGCTCTCTGGGCGGTTTACATAAGATTAAAACATTTAAAAACAATATAAAAAAATTAAAACTACAAAACATACAATATACAAATACATTTAATACCACTATAATAACTTAAAAAGCTATAAGCCTGAAAAACAAAAACAGACCCAGGCTCATCAGATATTGCTAAATGCCTGAGAGAAGAACAAAGTCTTGACCTGGCGCCGAAAAGATAACAATGTTGGCGCCAGGCGGGCCTTGCTGGGGAGATTGTTCCACAATTTGGGGGCCACCACAGAGAAGGCCCTCTCTTTTGTTGCCACACTCCGAGCTTCCCTCGGAGTAGGTACTCAGAGGAGGACCTTAGATGTTGAACATAGTGTATGGGTAGGTTCATGTCGGGAGAGGCGTTCTGTCAGATATTGTGGTCCTAAGCCGTGTAAGACTTTATAGGTTAAAACCAGCACCTTGAATCAGGCTGGGAAACATACACGCAGCCAATGCATGGCTCTTCTAATGTTCTCATGTACATAGGACTGGCCATATGTGGAAAGCTCATAGAAGTAACCCTTGGCCTACATCCTGCATAAAACGGGCTCTATTAAAAAAAATCACTGAAGAGACCTTTCCAATTACACAAAACCCTTGGTCATTCATATTTAAACTTCAATATCATATTTAGTTTTGAGCACCTGATTTTGAATCCTTTATTTCTTTTAACATGGGGGAATGGATTTGCATACTTCCAGAGAGAGAGAGAGAGAGAGAGAATGATGCAGCAGACATTAAAATTTTGTCCTTCATCTTTGATGTAGCATCATCATTTCTCCTAACTCCACCATCATTCATATTTAGTGTAAGGGCTATCTGGAGATTACCTGCAAAATATCACTTCCACAAGGCCAGTGCTGCACTCTGCATAAAATGTCTCCAAGTGTTTCTTTTATGGAGTTAACCTAGAGTGACTTAGAGCCAAACATGATTTCAGAGCAGCTCTGTGGAAAGCACAGCTTTCTTGAAAACTCAGCAGGTTGGATCTTACCTCCCTTTCGCAGATTGTTGTGAATACTCCGCCGAGTCCTATTAACCTAAATGTTTTACTTATCCAGCATTTATGGAGTACTGTTCTAGAAAGCAAGCATTGAACTCCTCTTTGTTGATTTTGCCTCTGTAAATTAACAACATGAGTAGTCTCACAAACGCTCTTCATCCTTTGGGAGAAACATGTTTTATTGCCTTTCAAGGCCTTTGGAACATGTAAAAAGGTTAGCATTTGTATTTTAAAAGTGTTAATACCTTACTGATATTTCCTAATATTCCTCGCTGATGTTAAGCTGTAGGAAATGTTGCTAACCAGTGGTGCTTACCAATATCAGCTAAGGTTATTTGCAATTTAAAAAGGTTAAACTACGGGTAAATAAACGCGGTACTTTGTGTTGCGTAAACTCCATTGAAATGAATGGGAGCTTGACATGCTCCTGTGCTGGCACCATTCATTTTGGTGAAGTTTGAGCAAAAGCTTCCTATTGGATTGACAGCTACACAGGTAGCAATCACTTTGGTAAATTTCTTGATATTCTTTCCATTTGTCTTCCCTGAGAAAGAACTACTATATATTCAGCTTACATTTTGAACTGCCTGAAGCAAAAACAAAACTGAAGAAATTGAATGTTCTCTTGGCAGGCCAACAGCCAAATTTCTTATTCCTGCAGCTTTTTGCCTTGTTTGTTGCTGAAATTACCTTCCCTCCCTCTCTGTCTGTCTCCGTGTGTGTATATATAATTACTTTGCAGAATTTTTAAAATAGAGAATCAGTTTAATATTTTGGTTTTATTCTTTCCTTTATTTGTCTGTGAGTGCACATCTGATATGTCTTTCACTCCCTGCCCAATAGGGTGCTAAGCATCCAGCAGTAGCAGCATACCCAGAAAAGATTATACTAATAAGATGAGAAAAGAACTCATCCAATTGGAGTAGGAGTCCTAGGGGGTGTAGCTACAATGGAAGGAGTGCCAGTTCCACTTCAAAAAAGAAAAATGAATTCTTAAGGAAGCTACTTGCGTCACTTCTCTGACCTCGGGAGTGCTGAATGGTGGGAGCCGTGCCTGATGACTGTTTATTTTATTTTATTTACTTATTACATTTGTATCCCACCTTTTTTTCCTCCTCAAGGAATCTAAGTCAGCATATGTAATCCTCCTCCCCATTTTATCCTCAAAACAACAGCCATGTGAGGTAGGCTGGGCTGAGGGTCTGTCTGTACATTTTAAAAGCCCCGCAGTGGCACTTAGCCTGACTTTTTGCGCTGGAGCGAGGTGACCATAGCCCTTCCGCCATCTGACCTCACTCTGGCCTCAAAATGGTGTCCTGGGCAATGGTGACCCCTGATTGGTTGCCGGGAGCCCAGGCAGGGGGCAGGCAAAGTGAGCCAAATGGCCACCGGAAAGCCCATGCTGCCTCCTGCGTTGGGATTACCTGTTGACACCCTGCAGCAGCAACAGCGTGGGTTTTCACCCAAAGTGGTGGCTGTCAAGGCAGCCTCCCAATAAGCTTCCACGGCCAAGTGGGGACTAGAACCCGGATCGTCCCAGTCCAACACTCTAGCCACTACACCACACTGGTTCCCAGTGTTGGTCCCCTTCTTCAAGCCCAGGCAACTGCATGTCCCCAAGAAGCTGCACGTCCATTGATAGAGCACGTGTTTTAAATGTAGAATATCTTGGGTTCAGTCCCTAGCCATCTGCATTACCTGAGATGGTGGAGAACTGCTGCCAGTCAGAGTAGACAGAACTGAGCTATAGAGATCAATACGGCTGAGTATAAAGCACCTACAAATGAGACTTTATCGGTGTCTTCCACCAGTGCATTTGGAACTCCATTTGTGATTACAGGCAAGGAGGGGCTGCCTCTTCCCTCTTTGTCAGTTCAGCTAGAGCACATTCTTCCCTTTCCTGTGCCTCCAGTCATAGCTGGCAAGGTTCCTGTGTTACGTCTCACTTAATGTTTTGAGAACCTTTTGGTACAGATATGAGTACACGTGCGTCTGTCTCATTGTGACGATATCCAGAGGGGTAGCTGTGTTAGTCCCTTTCAGCAAAATCCACACAAAAAAAATCTTGCGGTACCTTAAAGACAAACGGATTCATAAATAACATTTTTGTTTAGTCTATAAGGTGCTACAAGAGTTTTTGTTGTTTATTTGCCTCATGTTGGTTCTGAATGACACGTGTTTAAATTGGATTTTGTTCTCAGCAAAATTACTGAAATGTTAAACCCCCACTTCCTTGTATTTTGCAGAAAAGAGTGGAGATTTAAATGTGCGTGTTGCATTCAGAGCTGATGTGAAGGACGAATACCTCGTATTCAGGGTTTGGTACCCAAGTATACAAAATGTCGAATAAGTACTGGCCTACTGTTCTCGGCTATCCACTTGAAATGTGGAAATCTGGTCGTTCACTTTATGGAAATAGAATGTCGTCTAGTGACAAGGCCTTTACTGGGTATAGCTTTTAACTTTGGTTGGCATTTATACAGTGCCACATGTCTTTTCACATGTTTTTGTTGCACATTTTTGCATGTCCTTCACATTGGAATCGTTATGTACACATGTGTACATTGCTTTTCAAGCCTGGGGATTGGTTGGCTAGTACCAAAATGATCCATAGGCAGAGTGCAAAATGAGAATTACAGCACACTACAAACATCTTTCTTGACTGCCTTCAGAGTAACATACCATGTGAATACATTCCTCAGAAACCACTCAACAGTTGCTGTGGAATAAATTAGGTGTACTCCTTAACATTAGCTTGGAAATATCCAAATGTCAGAAGATTAGCTGTGTGTGTTGGAGCAAATATCAATCAAGATACTTATGGCATATTAAAGATTAACTAATTTTTATTTATTGTGAGCTTTTGTTGGCAAAGGCCTACTTTGATCCATGGATGATCTATGTGTGAAGGAAAGTTGGAGGACCTACTGAGATAACTTCAGTTGCGAAGGGAGATGGTTCCTCAGAGCACTCTTGGTCATCTCATGTAGCTGCTTTCTTCTAATGACTGGCGGCAGCTTTCTTCCCCATGGCTTTTCACTCTGGCTCTTGACATTGATCAGAGATTGTCCCCCTTACATGGCACACCCAGAGTCGTGCAAGGCCCATCACACTGCATGATAAATCCCTCTGGACTTAACAAGGTATAGCTACTGATGGCCTCATATTAGTAGTGAGCAGGGCTACAGTCAGCAGTGGACAGGGCTAGAACCAAAACAAAAATGGGATATGACACCCCTTTTATCTTTCTGCCATCCCCTTTTCTCTCCCTCTTCCTTCCCATGCAGTGGGCTGCCAGAGAAAGGACAGGTTGTTCTTGCCAGAGGTCTGAACTGCTTGCATGCAGAGGGTTTTTGAAATTGGGCTGAGGGCCACATGCACCCCTTGGCCGCAGGTTGCCCACCCTTGAACTAACATTTTAGAATGGCATCTTCTGTTTTCATCACTACAGATTTCTGCCATGTCCTTTTTTCTTTAAACCCTTGATTCTGGACTTTGTTTGAGCACCCAATTTTTATGAGCTCAGAACAAGTGTCGTCAGTAAAGTAGACAGCAGTTACACATTTATGAATCCTATGTAATTACACAGGATTCACAAATGTACAACCATTTCTGTTGGTTTTTAAAACTCCATTTTGTGAAGCAATCATTTCCCAGTTCTCCTTGACTGTACTGAAAATGTACACATTGTGGGGCCAGCAGCATAGATTTTCACTTTAAATTACCCGTTGCTCCTGTTCTGTGCTGCCTTTGCCCTGTAGCATTGGTTGACATTTCATAGAGAATGAACCTTCATAGGGCCAGAAAATATATAATTATAAGAATCACCTTCTCTTGATTTTCCCATTATGTACCAATCACAACACAGGCAGGCTTTTTCTAGGTGCTTGCCTTGGAATGAAAAAGTTTTATTCTTTGTTGACCTGTGATTAAAATGTGGCATTTTGGTAAATAAATAGAAGATAGCTTTTGCATAATTCAGTTCTCAACTGGTTCCATAAGAAGCTGGTAATGCGAGTCTTTGACCTGTGTCGCATAAGCAACAGCATATGTATAATGGGAACTATATCCTAGGATGGTGTAACAAAATGAATTTTTCAAGTGTTAAATGTACAAAAGCAGAGTCTTACGCAGGAATATAACAAGAAGACTGACATGAGGTTAAGTATAAGGCAGGCTTTTCTGTCTTCCCCATCTCTCCCCACCCCCTTAATTTAAACTCACATTTTAAACCAGCTTGGCTGTGGTCTGGGGTGCCTAAGAATCATGGTATTGATTTGTGTATCCAGACAGTGTGCTGAGCTCAGAAAGGAAGTTGATGCAGGGAATTTGTTGTTCCTGTGCTAGCTGATGGAGGAGTCATGACTACAGTTGGGGCCTGAAATGAAATGACTTGAGGAGGATGTGTGACGAGTACTCACCCACGTAGGAGTAATGCCACAAAGAAATCTACCAACGAGAGCCACCCCGTTGTTCAGAAAGAAGTTTCGGCCACTGAAAGGGCCAAACTTGCGATCTCTTGGAGTGAGAACTGACGGCAATTGTACACAATGAATATTGTTGTACACAGTGAATATTGTTGTAGCCATGGCAAAAATTTAGCCTGATCAGGAGGCCTTTATAATCCCCCTTGGTCGCAGGGAACAAATAGCGAGGTTATGTAGGCACAGTCACCCCAAGAACCCTCTGCTGTTCAGGTAACTCTTTGATCTGAAGCTCCAGTGGCTCATCACAGAGGGCAAGAGCATGCAGATGTCAGGGATCTGCTAGATCCAGCCCTGCCAACTCCTGACATCCCTGCCCTGAATGAGGGAACCAACCAAAGTGCAAATAAATGGAGGGCAAAGTTTGGAATGATTGAGACTACGTTGTGTTCAAGGTTATCCTATCGCTAGGGCTGAGACAAGACAC
The DNA here is from genome assembly GCA_029215795.1 of Anniella stebbinsi. Lineage (NCBI taxonomy): Eukaryota > Metazoa > Chordata > Lepidosauria > Squamata > Anniellidae > Anniella > Anniella stebbinsi. The sequence continues at coordinate 208,651,848 of JARDYH010000004.1, forward strand.
ATTAACGATTTTGCCATTAAATCCAAAAAAGGGTTCTTGAGGAAGTCCCATACAAACTGAGCTGAACTACATCTCCTGGATTAATATGCGGATTGAAATGTAGCTAGTGTTGTGATGCAGCTTTTGGGTTTTTTAAAAATAAATAAATCAGAATGTGTTTTAGAATACATTTAGTTCAAAATACAAATTTGAGTGCGAATTTTCATGTTGATTAAAAAAATGTCTGAAGATTAATGTAGAAATGGAATGGAATGGTTTTATAAGTGAATATGTGTCAGTGATACGGACAAGAAATAGACCAATTTGTCTATTCTTAAGTTCAAGTATTTATTTATTTATTATAAAATGTATAACCTGCTCCAGATCGAGAGAGATTGGAGCAGGGTAGAGTAAATTAAAATACAAAATGCAAAAAATCTCAGCAAAAGCAAATAAAATGTCTGGAATTTATTCATCAGTCAAGAAATGCTTGTCAGAAAAGAAAAAAAACTTCAGCAAAACCCAGAAACAATGTAGTGTAAGTTCATGACTGATCTTATTTGGACAGGCATTTCATAAGGTGGGAGCTGCCACACTAAAGGCCCCGTTCCTGGTGGTATCCAAGCAAATTTCTGATCCATGTGGGACTTAAAGTTTCATTGAGATTTTGTTGGCTACCTGAATGAGTTGTTGTGAGGTTTAACTACTCCTTGAAAGAATATAAATGTTCTAAATACAAGTAGTTGAGCCACACTCGTTTAGAGTCACTCTAAAACTAGTCATGGCTATTTGACGGTTGTCTAACTCTCAAACAATTCCTGCTGCCTGGGTTCAAATGACAAGTTTCAGCCATTCAAAAATTGCTCCTGCCCCAAGGGTAAATTAAGGCATGGGGGGGGGGGGGCTGTTTTGCCATCTGAACCAGGTCATTGTCATTGTATAGTTATCATATTCCAATTTTTGCTGCACTGTTTGAGCCTCATTACATATTTGTGGAGAATGGAAAAGCTACTCACTGAAAGTACCTTTTTGTTGTTCTTTGTGAAAAGAACTGGACAATCACCAAGTCTATAAAAGTGCAGTTTGTTCATACTCTGAGGATATTACTTCACCAGGGCAGACATTATTCTAGCAGGTCCTGAGAATGGCTTGAGGCTGTATGATGCTGTTGCATTGTTAAAGCTAAGCAGGTTTTGGACTGGCTATGGCCCTGGGTGCGAGAGTCCTAGGATCCCCTATGTAAGCTGTTTAAAGCTTCCCAAAGGAAGAGTGTGGTGTAAATGCAGCAAACAAGTATCAGCTTGCATACATATCATCTGGGGGCATTCACTCACCAATCATGTTGTTATACCATAGGAGATGGTATAACAACATGATAGACTCTGTAAATGATGTGAGTTATTTTATTGGTACATCTTAAATGAAACACTGGGATACTGATTGTAATTTCTTTTTTCTCCATTATGACTTAGAGTTTTGAAAATAACATTTCCTTGAATGCATATGCAAACAAGCTTCTTTAGAGAAAATAAAGTCATCATATTCCATTTTCTCTTTTTAGGACCAGGGGCATACAACCCAGAGGCATACAACTCAGGAGTGAAATTGCCTTCCAGTGTTACCATATGGGTTTCCCATGTGGAGCGTTTTAAAGGGGCAAGAGATGATACACCTGGTCCTGGGGCATATGAGGTATGTTGATATGACAGTGTTATTAGGCAAGTATGATGCCATTCTTTTATCAGGAATGTCACATAACAATATCCTATGATACCATTGTAGTTTACATATTTAAACAGTAGAGGAGCAAAATGTTGAAATTTTCATTTGACAGTTATACAGGAGGATAAAAATACTGCTTTGATTTTTGGCTGCAGCAAAACAGTACAGTTCCGTTGAGGTGGGTGGGTTGAATTTAATTGTTAAAATATACTTTATGTGACTTTTGACTGAGATGAATGGACCACTTCAGGTGTCTTAAACTGGCTCTGCAAATTTGAACAATCTACCTATTTACACCTCTTGCACACAAAAAAAGACCAAATTATTTCCAAAACCATAACATGAAGGAGCACATTTTTTTCAGATGTTACAATTTATGGAATTCATTCTCTGCACAGACTTCTGTAAGATGGTGAAGATGGTTCTAATCCAGGAGACATTTACTCTTCTGTAGCTGAATTGAGTTGAATGAAGTGTCTTCTGTGCCAGGGACCTGTGTTGTCTGGTTTCTTGCCTGAGGTGTATTTGATTATGGATGTTTATGATAAATTATTTTATTATATATGTTACTAACTTTTATTGTGAGACACTTTGACAAAGACATAGGATAGAACTCTAAGTAACAAATAAGAGATTCATTTAAAACTAATTGTAGGAATTGTGTAGCTAAATGTGTAACTACAATATCAGAAAATGCAAGAAGTTTTAGGCTGAGCTGGGAATTGGTGAACTGTAATCTCATCATTCTGTAACTTGTCAGATCATTCATGCAACACAAAGCACATGTTAAAGTCACCAAATGGTGGCTTCCCTACGTTCACATGCCATTTCTTTTTTGAGTCTTCACACATTGGCTGCATTTGAAATGTCTTTTTTATTGGGACTTGTTGTTAGATTGCTCTGTCATCTAAAAATGTCTGCTCATTTCCAAAATCTGCAACTTTCAAATATATAGCACAACTTGAAATAACTCCCTGCTGTTTCAGTTATCCTTTTTTTAGTATATGAATTTCACCTGCATGATTAAAAGATACACATATGAAGCTGGTGGCGATTTTATCAGGGCAGGACTTTGGAGCAGAGGTTCTGGGCCCACACAGAAGGATGAGCAGGAGGGTCCCAAAACGCAACAGGGCCTGAAGTGTATGACCTTACTCTGCACTTTGGAGTATAAGGTAATACACTTCACCATCTGAAGAGGGGGACCTCCTGTAAGACCATTAAGTCCTGTCTGCACCATTGCTCATTGATTGTTCCAGCTCAGTGATATCTCCTCTCCTGCTATCTGAGGTCCTTTGCTTGGAGGTGCAGATTATCGAACCTGGGACCTTTTATATACGAAGACGTTTGGTACACCCTCGAAATGGAAAATCAGTAAAGACATCTTTCTGCCTCTAGTCTTTTTATGAATTAGAAGGGAAAAGATCCATTGAGCACCAAAATGTTCACACACACAATATTTGTCTTTATTTATTTATTTCACAACTATGTCTCAATTTAACAATATAGCTGAACTGTACATGGTCTGGGCTGCAATTTAAAGGAGCATACAGTGAGGTTTAGGAGCCTAACCAAGCTGCTCTCACTGCCAGACAAAGCATAGAGGAACTGTAGGTGGTACCTACTACGAGCTACAGACAGAAAAGAAAATGTAAGGAAGATGGTGCATGAACAGAAATCCTTGCACATACTTGCGAGTCTCTTTCATGTCCTAGTTCAGAACATGTTTATAGTAATGGGAGCGAAGGTGTTTTTTTAGGCTGAGCACTAAACAAAGCTATATTATACAAGATTTCATTAGTGGCACCGTACCTCTGGAATGTTCTCCCTCTGTGTAGTCTGCAGGGCTAGATTGCTGATGATCTTCCAGAATGATAGGTCAGAACTATCCTGTTCAAGCAGGCCTTTGGAAGATAGCACTGATTGGCTCTCCTGATTGCAAGCTCTTATCATTACAGCCTTTGCTAGAAGAAATAAATATGAGGTTAATACATTTTCAGAAGGCTGCAAAATGTTCCACATGTGCATTTTACTGATAATTATATTTGTATCCCTACTTCTTCCCTCTTGCAAGGAATCCAAGGCTAGGCTGAAAGTGAGCGACTGGCCCAAAGTCATCAGTGAGCTTCATGGCCTCCTGATTATTGTTGCTCTTGATTATTGTTGCTACTGTGAATTATGTGGATTGAACAACACTCCTGAGCCCTCCGTGTGTGTGTGTGTGTGTGTGTGAGAGAGAGAGAGAGAGAGATTCCACCACTTAGAGCAGCCACCCCCAACCTTTGTTCCCCAGGTGATATTGAACTGTCACAGCCATCATCCCTAATCATTGGTCACATTGTCCAGGAAGGATAGGAGTTGGAGTCCAACGTACTGGGGACCCAAGTTAGGGGAAGGGTGCCTTAGAGGGATGGAGAGTGAGGCTGAGCTGACACATGGGCCAGGTCTACATCAAGCAGGATAAAACACTTTGAAAACGTTTTGAAAACTGTATATGGAGTGTGTCCTGGGCCCCAACAGTTGTCACTACTGTTTAAACTGTTTTAAAGCAAGTAGTGTAGATCCTGCCAGGGAGTCATATGGCCTAGAAAACATTTTAAAGGCCAGCAGAACAAATATACAAAATGCTTTGCCATCACATACAAATGTCTACACATTTAATGAAGACAAACAATTCTAGATTGAAATGCAAACAAAATCAACAAATTGTTTGGCCCAGTGGTGTCCTGTGTATGTTATTAGCAAACAGTTCAACTGATTATGCTTGGGTATAGACAAAGAGAATTGTCAATGAAAATGGTGAATACTAGTTATATTTGCCCAGTATTTTTCAACCTTATGATCTTCAGCGTCATGAATGTCAAGGATGGTAGATCTAGAGTTTAAGAAGGCACTTCAGATTTTCATTCTTCCAGATTCATGTTTGTAAAGTGAATATATTTCAATTGCTCTGTAGGCAAATCATGCCTGCAAACCCCCCTGTAATGGCGCTATCGGCAGAGGTATATATTATAACTCACCATATATTTCTTTGTGCCAACAGAAGAGATGTAAAAGCTAATTCAGGAAATCCTCCACTACCCAGCATCTCTAAATCTGGATAAAAATTGCTGAATAAAAGTCTGTAAGAGTAAATATGCAAAATTGCAATTATGCATATTCTGTTATGTATTGTATTTAAACTACCCTCATATTCTATTATGTATTGTATTGAAACTACCCTTCCCCGCAAGACTGTGCACTCACTCCTGAAATGCCCATCAAGTTTTAGATATCTTTCAAACTCAGCTCTGGAGAAGCTAATTTCAGAGCCAGAAGCAACAAACTTTTCTGTTGTTTTGTTAGTCAATGGCAAGACAGACAGAATTCTGAATTGGCAGAGTCAGAATTGACAGTTCTGGGTAAAAGAATTTTCCTGTGTTAATCCTGTCAGGATTTTATAATGCAAGAGTTGATTTACTTAATGCAACAGGTAGGCATGCCTTTTAAAATGCATTCATACACAAAACAACGTAGCGCTGCTATCTAACATTATATATGTTGCTAACAGCACCAATCAGACTCTGAAATGTCTGTAGACATGGTACTGAAATCATATGATATATCCACAAAATAGTGGCCAAAGTTTGTGTAAACAGAAAAAAGGAACTTTTTTTTAATTTGACATATTTATAAACCACCCCTCTTCTCACTGGGGGCTCGAAGTGATTTAGAAAATTCATATAAAAACTGCAATAAAAACAGAATTAAAGTAATGTGTCACAACAGTAAATGAAATGACGGCAGCAGAACATTAATTAATTAGTCCTGGAAAGTGACATTAGAAACCATTAATAGTCTTTCACTGCCTGTCCAAAGTATGACATTGGGCTAATCTATGATGGGCCTTCCCCAATCAGGGGGCTGTTATAGAAAAGACCCTGTCTTGAGAGCTCATCAACCTCATCTCTCCAGCTAGTGGGTCATATAACAGTGCCTCCAATGACAATAGCAAATTATGGGTAAGTTCATATGGGAGGACGTCTTTCAGATATCCTGGCCCTGAATTGTTTAGGCCTTTATAGGTAAGAACCAGCATGTTGAATTGGGCTCAGAAAAAAAGCTGGAAGTCAGTAGACCTAATCCAAGACCATATAACACTGGTTCATATATCTGTAAGATGCGTGAAAGACATCAGTCTGGCTGCTGTGTTTTGCACTAACTATAGTTTCCAAACTATAGTTTTCAAGAGCAGCCACATGTAGAGCATACTATAGTAGTTTAAATGGGAGGTAATTACTATGGCCAGATCTGCCTTTCCCAGGAAGGGGTGCAACTGGTGCATCGACCAAAACTAGATAATGGTATTCCAGGACACCACTGTCAACTGACCTTCCAAAAGCACAGCTAGATCCAAGAGTGCCCACAAACAGCTTACCTTGTCCTTCAGAGGGAAAGCTTCCCCATCCAGAATGAGTTGTACTTCTAATCCTGGGTTGGAATATCTACTGACTATCAGGATCTCCAACTTGTCTAGATTGAGCCTCAAATTGTTCATCCTCATCCAATTCCTTGCTGTGTCCAGGACTTTCACAGTCTCCTTGGCCTCAACTGAAGAGAGAGATAATCTCAGAACTCCAGATGACCAGCTCCAATGACCTTAGTAGATATTAAGAAGCATAGAGGACAAATAGAGCCTGGTGGAACCCCATAGGCCAACAGGGAAGAGGTTGAGCAATTGTTCTCCAGGACTACCTTCTGGTAGTGGTCAGCCAACTATGACCAGAATCATTGCAAAACTGTGCCCCTTAGTCTCATATCAACTAAGCATCCCAGGAAGATGCCACTGAGAGATTCAATAAAACTAGCAAGAATGCACTCTCCCTGCCCAGTTTCTGGTATAGCCAATACACAAAGGCAACAAGGACTGTTCCCATTCCCAAATCAGACATCAATCTAGATCGGAAAGCATTAAAATAATCAGCTTCATTTAAGAAAGCATAGAATTGCTACACCCCACACACTCTTGGGCCTTTCTCAGAAAAGAGATTAGAAAAGATGGGACCACGAGCTGTTTAATGCCAGAATGTAGCTTTGTATCATATAATTTTTTAAGTATTGGTAATGCAGTTCTGGAAATTCTGGTTGCATCACTGCCACTCAGTTTTTGACCTCCATCACACCTAATCCTCACCCCCGTTTGCCTCCGTGTTTTTTTTACCTCTGAGGCAAAAGTGTGTCAAGCTTATGATCCCTTTCACCTGAATAGCTGCCTTTTCACTCCTTGGCTCGTTCGCTCTTTGGCTCCACTCCACCCCTCCCCTTCACTTTTTCCCTCCAGTCAAGTCCTGTCAGATGAGCACTTGAACCAGACCGCCTGAACGGCCCTTTAGTCTGGCTCTTTGGGGGCATCGAGGGAGTACAATCTTGTCTCTGCAGAGATTCAGGCTTTGTATGATTAAAAAAAATGCTTTCGAGCCTGGGATGCAAGGTTTGGGTTTTCTATTGAGGCTTGGAGCCGGCTGCTGTGAGAGATCGCTTTTCCCTGCCAGGACCTGATGCAATCCATTCAAGCCCCCAGTTCCTTTAAAACTGCAAGGAGACTTAGGGTGCGTTAAATGCGTTTAGGGAAAATAATCCAGACTTTTAGTGTTCTAGGGAAGAGGTGGGGTGTCAGCAGGAGAGGCACGGCGTCCTGTGAGTACCGTGCTGCAAATCCACACACCAGGCATGGCGAGAGTGCACTAAATTGTTGGTGTGGGAATGGGAATGCCCTTATTTTATGAATCCAGTTCTTGTATCTTCACTGGGCACCAAAACCCCAATCCTTATTCATAATGAGGTCTTGAAAATGCTTTACTAAGGTTGCTTGATCCTGCCTGCTCTTATGCCACACTGGCGTTCACAAATGCAGTTCTTAACTCTTTTTGTTATTCCAATATACACCAGATGGCAAGGGCATTGCACTGCATATATTGCCCCCTTTGCATTGCGTGCAAAAAAAGTCTTCAATATTTTAAAAAGCAACTGACCTTTTCTGAAATACTTTCTGCTTGGTGCTTAAATAAATACAGCAAATTGGAAAAATAGAGTTGATTAAGTTCTTTTGCCTGAGGTTGGTCTTACTTGCCTGCTGGACTCCTTGGCATACATGCTAACTGCAGTACCAAAATACTTTAATTCATAAGTGTAAAAGTTTGAATCTCCCATGTGTTCAGGCTTACACTTAATAGTGATATGGGTGTGGTAGCTCTGACTCTGAAATATATGATAAAAGGTGCTTTGCAACCTTTCTTACCTCGCAGGTTCAGAAGTGCAAACTCCCATTTGTCACATTATCAGACGTTAACAAGATGTGTATTGCTAGAGGCAATAAATTGTTTTGCATTTGATTGCATTTTAAAAAATCTGTCAACTTGTTGCATTAAGGGAATCACTCTTGGGTGATAAGTCCTGGCATGATTGTTTACATTTTTAAACAATTTAGTATTGTTCATTTTAAATAAATTCATATGTGAAAATGACACATTTTGTATATATTTCTTATCTGCCTGATTTTTGTTTCAGAAGGTTTCTTTTGGTCAGGAGTTATTTCTAACTCTCTGTATTGGTACATGTATGGCTCAGCCCAAGGGTAGGTAACCTTTTTGGGCCTGTAGGCACATCTGACAATTTTAGAAACTGTCCTGGGCACCACCACAAAATGGCTGCCATGGGAGGCATGGCAAAGGACAAGAAATCTGCCCAACAGGCTGAGTACAAGGAAGAAGTGGGGTCTAAGCCCCAACACACTAAATGTTACCTGGGGTAGGGATGTCTTGGTATAGGGGGTGATGGCAGGGCTTGGGGTAGAGTTGCCTGCACAAAGCGAGTAACAAGACATGCCATTTTCTAGCTCTTATTTTGCTAGCAAGTATACCTGCCCAGCACAGGCCTTCACTAGTTAAGAATGTTGCAAATCTCACATATAAACGAGTATCCCATAGTTCTTTCCATTTACTGGAGGCAAAGTAGTTCTGCAGGGGCTGAAGGGGCAAAACAGGGTAAAAATAGTTAAAATAACTAATATAATTAAAATATTCTAAATAGTAATAATCAGATGGCCACATTTCCAAAGGTGGAAAACCAGTTACACACACACACACACACACACACACTGTTGTTTTTTTAAAAAAGGAAATCCTTGTATTTTCAATTTCGAGGTGATATTTAAATCATAGTACTGCTTGTGAGAAATACAACGGCATAATTTATGCTTTATTTTACCAAAAAAATGTGCAGATACATTAACACAAACTGCAACGGTTAATTTATACATGGCACATGCAAATTAATCCATCATTTAAAACAATTTCTATCTGTTAGCCAACTTTATGACATTTCTGTCATGTTGAATGATAGTCACCTCTTTAATTTGACAGTATGAAAGTTGGTGGTGTGTCAAACCTCTTTAGTATTCCAGATGATCTACATGACTTCTCTTTAGAATGCAGAGTTTTCTTTTTTTTTTCATATGTGGAACATTTGCTACCTTTAGAAAATGTATTATTAACCTGATCTTTGGCCTAATGTAGGCTGCAATATAAGAGCTTGCAAAATATGATTGAAATGGAACAGTTACATAGAGAATAGCACATATTTCTGCTACCTGTACAGTGTTGCTTAGTTACTTATTATAGGCAGTATATTGTTTTAATTTTCATTCATCTGATTCCTGACATTCAGAGTTAAAAATGGTCCATAAGTTATTCATGTCTGAAGAATCTTACAGTGTCATGGTTTATGTTGCTGCATTATTTCTTATTATTATCTACCAGACATAGGATTATTCAAAGATTAATGATTATGCGATCAGCCTGCCTGCTTGTACATATAGGAACTTACATTAAGGATGTTTAGAGCCGTCTCAAGGTATTTTGGCCCCCTAGGGAGATATAATTTTGGTGTCCTCCATCCCCCCCATGCTACCACTATTACTCCATGAACAGTATGAGATGGTTTCATGGCGGCGGGGCAGCGGGAGATACAAGTTTCCTGGATCTTCTATTTTTAATTCCTTTCTTTAACATTTCAATATTTATCCATGTCACTATACTGTAAGGTACTTTAAACATTTGTTTCGGACATAGTATAAGCGTTCTTTAAACCAGCGGTCTTCAATCTTTCCAGATCTGAGATTCACCTTTGATTCCCAGCCTGTAACATGAGGCAGCAATAGCAACCGGGCAAGGCTTAGCACACAGGAAAGTGCATTGTGCAGTCCAAGCTGCAAACACACGCCATTTTAATCAATCAATCAATTCTTTATTTACAGTCAACAGACCAATTATACATCACATTTTATAAACAGTTAATACCACCAGGAGTTTTGCGATCCCCAAATAAAATTCCAATAAATCTAAAATTTATAAAACTCAGTCTCGCTGTTTAGTCTCTAGAATATGATAAGCACTACAGTATATACCAAAAGTGTGACAGATAACACCTTTAATAGTCTCATAGGTCAGCAATTTGTCAGACTCCCGTTTGTGCTCTTCAGTGAATAGCAAATGAAAGAAATTTGGATACTTGTAAGGTAATTAACTTGTTTTTTCCCTGTAGAAGTTTCGCAGCCAGAATTTCCAGAGAACAACCCGGGAAATGCTGTGTAATGGGATGTAGCAGATCATTCCTTGCCTCAGTATAAAAAATACAACTGAACAGCACATGTTCGATAGTCTCCGTCTCTGAATTGTTACATGGGCAATATCTCTTCTCCATTGGAATATTTTTGTATCTGCCCTCCAACATTTTGGAGGGGAGAACGTTAAACCTAGCCTTGGAAAAAGCTCTTCTATATTTGGGAACAGTTAGCCAGTTTAGGTATGGCATTTCTCCTTTGTGAGCTGAATCCCCAAGTCCCCGTGTCTGAGGGCAAAATGGGCCTTGGGCCGCTCCTCGCAGCTCCTGTAAATCAATATCCAACAGCCTCTGCTTAATAAGTCGTTTGACACTACCCCACTCCAAAGATAATAGGTGGAGAGGTGAGAGTCCCCGGGTACAAATCTTTTGTGCCATAGCCTTTGTCCAGGGGGATTCAAAAGAATCCAGCAAAACCTGTGAAACCAGGGAGTCTGGGGTAAGTGTGTGGTATTGATGGAACCACCAAAGTAAGGTGTTAGACCAAGCCAGACAGTTCAATGAACTTAAGCCTGCCTCCAAATTTAGTGCTACTCCTGGTACACATTTTGGAACACCAAAGATCAATCTCAAAAACTGCGACTGGGAACCCTCCAAAGAGCCTTTCAACATTGGAAACCAAACTGGGCCCCCGAACAAAATCTGGGCCACCAGCTTTGCTTTATAGGCAAAAACAGCAGCCGGAAGAAATTTACCTCCCTTTGAATAAAATAATTTTGATAACACTCCTGCTGTCTGCTCAGCTTTAGTCTTAACATATCTACCATGCTTATTCCATTTTAAATTTCCCTGGAACCAAATGCCTAGATATTTATAAGAATCCACTTGTTCGATTTTTCCCCTCCCATAAGCCAGAGAAACCTTCTTTTACTCTTTGCAAAAACCATTACTTTAGATTTTTGATAGTTGATTAGTAGACTGTTTTCTTCACAGTAATTTGCAAAGCCGTTTAGAAGCCTCTTGAGGCCCAGGCAAGTCTGTGAGATCAATACAGCATCATCTGCGTATAAAAGAATAGGCACTTTAACTGAGCCAATCTTGGGGGGGTGGGATTGAATCGGGGCCAGTGAATGCAGCAGATCTGCCAAGTAGAGGTTAAATAGGGTGGGTGCAAGAACACAGCCTTTCCTGACCCCCCTATTAGAGGCAAATTTGTTAGTTTGATGCCCCTGTTTACTACAACGTACCGAAACTGAAGTGTTATAATACAGAGATTTAATTAAAAACAGAAGTCTATGTTCAATAGCGAACTGTTCCAATTTGACCCAAAGGCGGGAACGGGAGATAGAATCAAATGCTGATCCGAGGTCAATAAAGGCAGCAAATAATTTGCCTCCCTTTGGGGCAGTATATTTATAGGCTAGATGGGCCATAACCAGACAGTGGTCATTCGTAAAGCTTCCTGCTTCAAACCCAAACTGCTCCATGCCCAGTATGTTATTATCATAGACCCACTCCCTCAATTTGACATTCAAAGAGTTGGCATATATTTTCCCAGTTACAGACAACAGACTGATGGGTCGGTAGTTAGGGTCCTTTTTATAAATTGGAATAATAACGGCCCTTCTCCAGACCGCCGGGATCAAGCCTGTTTTGTTTATTATTGTGAAAAGGCAAGCTAAGACTGGGCCCCACCAACCGATATTACATTTCAGCATCTCTGGTGGGATCACACGCCGTTTTAAATCACAGCACTTTCGCTAGTGTGAGAGTTGGTTGTGTGTTTTGGACAAAGAAGTGATGAGGCCAAATATATCTCCCCGGGCAAGGAGTTCATGGTGTGGGGGACACCACTGGGAAAGCCCTGTCTCTGGTACCTGCCAGCTTAATGGCAATAATATAATTTTATATTATATTACAATTAATAATTGCAATTATTATATGATTATTATATGGAAATGCAATAGCAATGATGATGATGATGTTGATGTAATAGTTTACAGCAATGGTTTTCAAACAGTGGTAGCGGTGGATCCTCAGATGTTTATATGAGGTTTAGCAAGGGTTCCTCAATGAGGAGATCAGTATGGCACACAAGCTTCACTTTGAAATATAGCTTCCCACCACTGCTAAGATTCCTGTACAGTATGCAGCCAAACAAAAGTATGGGGTGTTTTTTAGGTCATACTCTCAGAGGGGATAACAGTGAGGCTTAAACATCTGGTCAGTGCTCACATGAACTGAATGTGTTCCCTTGAATATGCCCCACATCTTTGGAGTGTACCGAATTCCAGGGATGGACATACTGAGGTTCTTCAGCAGAGGAATCAACGTGGAAGTCTGAAAGACTGAAACACACAGCTTTAATGGAATATGCAGAGCTCTCTGCAGCATCCCAACTGCATATGCTGGTGAGATGTTAGCGTCTGCTTCTCTGTGAGAGTAAATTATTAATTTGGTTCCAGTAGACAACTCCAATGGCATTTTTCAGCTGGTCAGTGAATGCCAAAATGTTATGGCTTCAAATTAATTGCAGTTGGAGCCTTGAAAATAAGCTCGTCATGGTGTTATAAGGGCTTAGACAATGAGTTAGTGAAGTGTTGTTGATGCACAGGAAGAAAGACCAGCTGAGGCTCCAAATCTCAACTGCCATGTGTTTCAGCCACCACTCCAGCTTAATACCTAGAAGATGGCTTTATTAAACAAATGAAGAATCTGACCACATCTTCACAGTATGAATCAAAAGGCTATGCTTCTACAGTGAACAGCTGTGCTATTGGCCAGGAGCCTCTGTGTTCATATCTACATCAGAAGTCTCTCGCCTTGGCATGCATATGTGTGTACAGAGCGTTGTACTTTAATAGAGCTGAGGCTTTTTAACATAGTTTTGGTTCTCTTCAGCATCATGAGTCATACGTTGAGGACATGGCTTGCTAGATACTTTCAAATACTTAAGGTGACACAAAGGCATAATTTGCACTCTCTATGAATAAAAACAGTTATCTTGGCAATAACCTGTTCAGCCTTTTGAAGAGTCAATGGAAGACGGTAGAAGGGCTCTTGATAGCATCATGTATTGTATCAGTCCTTCAATTTGCTAGGACTGCCACAGAAACCTTCTTCCCCCAAGTAATTTTAACCTTGTATGTACTTTGAGAGCCTAGAAATATCTAGGCATTTGTGGAGTGAATGATATTTTTGCAAATGTAACCCCCCTTGCAGAAAATAGTTTATTTAGTGATTTATTTATTATATTTATATACCGCCCAATAGCCGAAGCTCTCTGGGTGGTTCACAAAAATGTAAACCATCAACAAAACAGTATAAAAACACGACATAAAAATACAAGATAAAAACACAACCAGAGTAAAAAAAAAAAAGCGCAGCGATGCAAATTTAAAATACAAATTTGAAATACAGATTTAAAACAGCAGAGTTAAAAGGCTGTGATAATAAACTGTTAAAATATTGTGAAAATAAGGTCTTCACCTGGCGCTGAAAGGTGCCAGGCGAATTTCCAGATTGGTTTTAGGGAGTTTGCATGAACGTACTACCCAAAACTACCTGATGCCTTTGTTATTTTAGTTTAAGCATCAAGTGAAGTCTTGTTTACTTGGGCTTTTGGTGGGTAAATTGACGTTGAATTTGCTGGGTTTCAGGTATTTTGTGTGTGTCCTGGTTTAGGAATATTTATTCTAGCAAAGGGGGTGGAGGCGGAAACATTATAGCACCCTTCAAATACCTGAAAGGCTGTCCTATAAGAGAGAAGAGCAAAGACTTGTTCTGTCGTCTAGGACAGCAGAGAATAAGATCTAAGTGAGAACTGCCAGCAAAAGCTCACAGTGTGTCCTCACTCACTATAAGGAGTGCTCAAGGGTTCCAGTCAGCCAGCCCTATCCTTCTTTTAAGATAACATAAGCTATATGGACTCAAGCAGGCCATCCCAATTCTTTCATACTGATACTCAACGCTCTATGGCTATGAACATAAACAGTTTTGATTGAATTGTTCTTTTGTGGGAGGAATGGGATTGCCCTCCTTAGGCATTTTTAAAAAGCATTTTGCATTCTGCAAACCTGAGGGTTCTCCCAAATATGCTGATCAGATACTTTCCTGTCATTTTTAGTGGCCCTATTTTGGCTTTCACTGCTTGAATTTGCTATTCTAAGAAGTGGTGGCATGTTCCCTGATTTTTATATGCTGTTTTATGTTTTCATAATATTGATGTTTTTGTGATAATTATGTTAAGCCCCCTTGAATACTAATTATGGCAGAAAGGCAGCATACAATTTAAAAAATCAAAATAAATCAATACATGTGATAAGGAAGTGGTAGAGTTTTCTGTTGCACGTGAAGAAGGCAATAAAGAGGTGATACATCAGGCCACATTTATAAAATTTGATCTGCAAAGGGCAGCTACTCTACTATCCCGGCACTAGATGCTCATTGTAATTGGGTGAAACATTCTCTGCCTTCTGGATGTCAGGTACCCCCCAGGATTTCCCCATTTGGGGAAAGGGGGAGACATCCCCTGTCCCATCCCCCTGGGCTGCAAAACACCAGGTGTGAGAGGGGAGATGGCCCCACAGGAATACTTATCCCCCCCACTGGGGCTGCAAAGCCCTCAGCGGCAGGCCCTTAGGCATCACCTGTCACCACCAACGATGCCTCAGAATAGTCACTATCCCTATCCAGACAAACATAGCCTGCGCAAACCAGCCTACCTAGGGGAATGCAACCAATTGAAACCAAAGGAAAAACTCACCAAATGAACCTATGATGTTCCCACCCCACTTACAGTGTGAAGCAGGCAAAAAGACACATAGCAAGCCAATCGGACTGTGTGCCAAAAATTCAGCCCTCAAAAGAGCGGCCAAGAAACCCCACACTGCATACGGGGAGGGAGGGAGGGAGGTGTGCTTCAAAGAGGCCAAGAGGAGGGCTCCACAGGCTAATATCGCCTGGTAAGACCCTCCTCTGGCCGGTGGCACCACCAAGCCCTGTCAGAGCTGGGATTTGCAGACGGCCTTTCAATCCCCCTCCACACCTGCAACTGCCCCCCCCCCCCACGGTCAGTCAAGCCAAACGCAGTGTAAGGTGTTTCCCCTTGTAGCAGATGACTTCATTACAGTTTCATGTTATGGTGGGTATGCTGAAAACCTGCACTTTTCTTCCGGAGTACTTTTCTGACTTCCAACAAGCTAGCATTCCAGGATGGAGTACACTTAATTCAGAAAAGCGGTTATGTGGTTTTTATAATGTAGCCTCATCATTGTTGCATTACACACTTGTTATTGGCAGCTGGCTTACTTGTGTTTCAACTTGTCATTTATTTTTCATAGGCATGGCAATCACATGCTCAGACTTGCTGCCTCTTTAGAGAATGTATCCACAATAGCAAATGCATTAGATTTTTTTTGGCTTAGAATTGACAAATAACAGCTAATTGCAGGGAACATGGGATGAATGAGGTACTGTAATTTTGGAGAATCCTGGCTTACTGTTTATGGGCTGTGGGCTATTGAATGTAGCCCAGTCTCTCCCACTTGGCTGCTCCTACGAGTGGGAGTAGCTAAAGTAAGCAGGAATTAAACTGAGGCTCCTGGCTTGATGTGCCCCTTACATCAGAGTTTGTTGTCGGTTTATAATTCTTGGCTTGTTTGGGAGTGACAAGCCAGATGCCCCAATTCGGAGAACATACTTAAGCTTTCAGCTCCTGAGCTTACCACTGAGTGCAAATGAGGCCAATGTCATTCATTAAACACTAATGTTGCAGATAATATTCCATTCTTTCATCTTTGCAAGTTGCTATGCAAATCTACTTCCCCAAAGGTTATGCAGTTGCTAGCTTTTAGATCATGTACAACTCATTTTTTTCTTTATCCAGACTAAGGGAAGTCTAATGTTTATTTCCACAATTATATCAATAATTGGTATTTCTACTGCTTAGATAACAAATCCAGGTTAACTGGCTTATGATAAATTCCAAGGACATACAATATTAACATTAAACTGACTTAAAAGTGTGAGATTATTATTTTTTGACCATGCTACTATTTTAAACCCAACCATTATTTGTAATTTTTCATGATTACATTGTTTAATAGCTATAAATCGTTCTGCATCATCTGCTAAGAAAATGATAGAGTTATTAAAAAAGTAGCAAATGCATAAGTTATTTTTATGTTCCATTAAAATTATTTTAGTTGGGATTCAATTCCAACTAGCAGCAGCTAGAGAATTTTACCATACCTTTTTAGAGTTCTCCTCCACAAACAAACAAACAACAAGAAAACAAAAACACAACTTGTGGGGACCTTCATATAAAAAACTGAAGTGAAAAATAGTTGCTTATCAGTATAATTAATTCACTGCAATATTGGACAGGCATTTAATTTGGCACTGTGTTCTTGTCTTTCACTTTCCAGACTATGTTTATTCAAAATCATGTCCCTACATCTTCTACTCGAATTATTACAAAATAGTTTTCTGTCACTTTGAACAACAAAATATGGGAGCTCAGGCTGTGTAGCACTCTAATTAGTCCACCACTGTGCTAATCTTTTCAACAATCCGACCACACATGAAGATATCTAAGTGCCATCTACCATAGCATAAAATCTTTGCCATACATTTTTTGGCCTTAGAAATAGTGGTTGACTCCTCTAAATTTTGGTTTCTCCTGTCCATGCAAGAGCCTCTGATGGTGTTGTGGTTGATGAAAGAAGTTGCCACAGCTTTAGGCCAGGTATTGCAAATCCAGTTAGGTCGTCTGGTTCAAAGACAGAAACCACTGAAAAAAGCAACAAAGGTAATTTCACAAGTAATGAGCCATGCAGTATTATTATTATTATTATTAATTACATTTATATACCGCCCCATAGCCGAAGTATGCTGGAGTTGAAGGTGTGTGGCTGTGTATACTGTTGTGAGTACAGGTGATGCCACCACAGTTCAGGAGAAGGTTGGGTTAGGCTCTAAATCTCCAGTTTTAAATATATGTATTTGCAAATAAGCCCTATAAACACTGCTTTAGGGGGGAAAGTTTGCTTTGGATTGCAGCCTTACCTGAATTCCTATAGTTAGAAATAAGGGTCAAAGTTGTCATGCATGCCTTGTTTGAGTCCTGTTTATAAAGGCAATGCTTGTTTATTATAGAGGACTGTATAAACCAGCAGGACTGACTCCAAATTTTTGTGGGCCCTAGGCAGCAGGATTTTATGGGGGGGCACACTTTGTGGATTACCTTTCCTGCATTTCCCCAGCCACTCGCACACTGTGGGTCCTCTTCCTTGCCAGCTTCAAGAAGGATGATGGTACTAGCAGGAGCCAAAAGGAAACTCCTGCTAGCATCATCGTCTTTAAGTAAGCTGGCAGAGAAGAGGCCCACAGTGTATGTGTGTGGGGGGAGGAGGGTATAGGGAAGGCAACCCATAATGCTGCCATTCCCAGAAGGAATTAGGAAATTGCTCCAGAGATTCTGGGACGATCTCCCATTTCATATTGAGCTGTATAGTTGAGCACTTCTGTGGCTAACAGTAGATTGAGAGAGGTGTGCCCCATTGGTGCTGGATGCTCCTCCCACCATTGGGTATCAAAGGAATGCAAGAGTTCCAGTCTGTCCTGCACCTCTCCCATTGGGAAACCAAAGATTTCACAGAGGCCCCTGTGTAGGTGCAGGGGCTTCTAGGAAGATCTATATCCAGTGGGGAGGGGGTACCTGGCTGCAAGGAATAGTTGTTATTTTCTTGTTCAGATTGTTTTACTGGTGCCAGGCAGTTCTCTCTCTTTGAAATGGGGAATGTCCCAGCAGCTCTGATTGGCAGTGGGTCTCAGCAGGTTCCCAATCACACCAGCCTCTGACTCCAGGCCTGATAACCAGCACAGTTCTGAAAATTCTAGAGGTGCTTTGCTTATGTGTGATATTTGATGTTTGGCTGTTTTTATCTTATACTGTACTTGTACTTTACTTGTCCTTGTTATATTATTAGGCAAACAGACTTTAAGAAACTATTAACTCTCCAGAATTATTATTTTTTGCCTGTATTGACCAAATCATGCTGTACTAAGACTCCAAATTAACTGTTTCACCCAAGGTGCCCTCTTAAGTCACATCTTCACAAATCCCATTTTAGTCTTAAATGGACCCTGTAGGAACTAAAATATAGACAGACACAAATACGTGATTTAATTAAAATCCATCTTTAGCCACTCACAAACACTATTAAATTAGCACTAAGCAGATGGGGCCAATCATTATTATCGTTACGGGGGAAATGCTCTCATGAAAATAAGCTTCCCCTGTCTCATCAACATTTGTGATATCGTGTGCCAGTGGAAATCTCTGGGCTAAACGTTGTAATAAACAACATATGAAAATAAAAAATTATAGTATCACAACACAACAAAACCCCCACTCAGTGCTTTGAGTAAGCAAAACCTGGGGATATCTGCATTCTCCAGGCAGTCAAATTTGGCAGATATTTGTTTGTGATACAAGAGTTTCTATCCTGGAACCCCAAGTAAGACTGGCTGGACTATTTGTAGAACATTTCAGCTGGAAGGGACTATATATATATATATATATATATATATATATATTTCCTTGAACTTCTCAAAGGTGTATCAGTTTCCAGTGCTCTCTGGTTAGTTTAAACCAGGCCTCATTATTCAAAATACAGGAAGCCAAACAGTAAACTCTTCTGCATCTTGCTTAATCCCATAGAGTGACCAGATAAAATCCAGGTCAGGGCTCATGTAACTTTAACAGTTGTAGAGAAAAGGGGATTTCAGTCAGGGTCATTTGTATGCAATTAGTTCCTGGTGAAATTCCCTCTTCATCACAACAGTTAAAGTTGCAGGCACTATACTAGAGTGACCATATACAAAAGAAGGCAGGGCCCCTGCAACTTTAACTGTTGTGATGAAGAGGGAATTTCACCAGGAACTAATTGCATACAAATGACACTGGCTGAAATTCCCTTTTCTCTACAACTGTTAAAGTTACATGAGCCCTGACCTGGATTTTATCTGGTCACCCTATAATCCCAGTTATTTTAAACATTTATATCCTGCCTTTCCACCAGAGAATTCAAGGTGGCTAACTAATAATGAACACAATACAAAACATCATAAAATCTAAAATGTCTAATAATGTTTTGGTGGGAAATTTTGGAAATCAGCCCCCTAGTTTGGAAATCCCTGGTCCGTTACAAGCTCAGCCCTGGAACCCTAGAGAGACATTGCCAGTCAACATGGACAATTAAAAAATGGAGACAATAGTGAGCTAGATGGTTTGACTTTGATATGAGCTAGTTTTCCTATAATGTGGGCTGATGGGAGGTGGCCCAGATAGAAAAGGCTGTGCAGCCTTAACTCCCAAGACCCAAATGCCTCATCTTGCACTAGGATGCAGGGGGCTTGCAGTCCCCATTGATTTGTCTACCCCTTTATCATACACTAGCCTCCCTTTCATGCTCTTGACTGGGGATTTTTTTCCCTCACAAACTGGGAAATGATAGTTAACTCCAAATTAATCCGGTGTGTAAGAATAAGATTTGGAGTTGTATCATTATGACTCCTGAATACATTGACTTGTAAGTTTTAAAACTGTATTTTTCTGAAATTCTAAGAGCTGTGTACCTTTCAAATCTTAAAACGTATGGCGCACCCAACAATATTTAGTAATTGGTGAAGAGCCAAACTCCGCTCAGCTCCATTTTGGAATTGGGTCAGCAATTATGAGAAGTATTGGAGAACTTTCTAAAATATATATATTCACATTATGAGCTAGGCAAAATTTGCTTTCTCAACCAGGAAATTACTAACTTTACCAACAGCTTTATATAACATATATTAATAATATAGTAGCCGACTTCTTGTATTTTCTCTTCATTTTGCATTATATATTTTTTTTCCTGTGGTCTGAGCATCGGAACCAAAATTCTGGGTTTCATGGAAGAGAAAGCAGCTACATTTTTTTGTTTCTTTTACAGCCATTAACTGTAGTCAAGGTGCCTTTCAGCTGGAAGGGATGACAGATAGGTAACATTCTTACTATCAGATGCATCAGGGGACAGCGGGAGACAAAGTGCGCTGGGATACAGGTGCACCTTTTCCAGAGCACTAGCAAGATGAATGCACCTATTGTCACCGCTCCCCTGCCTCCCCTTAGCCATTAATATGACAGCATTGTAATTGATGGCATGACATGGGACCTCTTCTGAAATTTCTTTCCTCTCTTTTGAAGCTACCCCATGTAGCTTTTGGACAGAGCGCGGTTATCTAATGTGTCAACAGATCTGTCTTCCCATTTCAATCCATGCCATCCTGGTAATGACAGAAAATCACGTGCACTTGTAACACAAAGGAGATATTTTTTAGACCCGATGATGTCTGTGTTAGCCGCGGTGCCCTGCAGTGGTCGTCTGCTACATAGTAATGTCTAAGGCCAGAAAGATATCTATCAGGGCAGGAAGAAATGTCAGTGTAATTTAGCTCATCAATCTACCGTAGCAAGATATTTTGCATTTTAATGTTCTTCGTTTTGCTTAAATGTTTCCCCGGATGCACTATTCCAAATTGAAAAGAGAAAGAGTTCAACAGCTCTGCTTCAGACTGTGCTATGTACCATAGATCATCAGTATGCATTAAACAAATGAAAAGCTCTAGAGTCCAGGGCTATCTATAAGTGAATCTGCAGATTATGAAAAACACCATTTTCTTTCCATTCTAATAACTGCTGGAAAAAAATCTTGAGCCCTTTAGAAGCTAATGGAAAGTATTTTTGAACATAATTACTATTTTAAGCTTGGCTTTCTAATTACTTCCATATCAGCTCATCAGCATGTCACACCTGGGAATTTTATCACATTGCCACAAATGTTACACCACTGCCCACAAAATTTGTTCAGGCTTTCAGACTGTAACCAGATTTTTCTGAAATGTAAGATATCACCATGCGAAGCAGCACCTAACTGTTAAAAGAATTGGTAGCTGTAGTTTGGCTCACTCTGACAGAGTCCCTTTCTATGCCTAAAGGTGTAGAGGGAGGGAGGGGGGACGATCCCAGACCTACCTGCTTCCGGGATCGTCCTCCAGTGTACAAACTGAAGCGCGATGTCCCAGAAGGCAAGAGGGACATCGTGCCTGTTGCAGCCATAATTTTTTTTTTCAAGGTACAGAGGCGCCATGTGCTTCAGAAAAGGTAAGGGAACCCCCCACGCCATCCTGGGGATGGCGGAATTGCTTCTCCCTAACCCCGTAGGCATGGAGCCACCCTGCGTGGCTTTGTGCCCATTTCATGTCCCAGGATTGCGGGAAAACTGGGATATCTGCGGTTTCCGCTATCCCAGAGTTTCCCCTGGGTTGTCCTTGGGTTGTCCCTGGTTGCCCCCAGATCCCCTGTGCATCATTGAGATGCATAGGGATGACCCAGGGATGACCCCAGGGAAAATTGCTGGTGTAGACATGGCCTTAATGTTTTGCTGCCAGAGAACATGAGTGATAAATTAAAGTATCTGAAATCTTGTACGTAACCAACAATTTACTTCATCTTTGAGTAAAGCTTTTTTTTAGAATGGTGATCCTATTTCACCACAAAAATGTGCAAGACTAATGCATGCTAACTAAGAAGTAAGTTCCACCATTGTCAAGTAAATGTGAATATGATTGCAACCTCCGTATAATCAGAAAGCATCAATGGCTTTGCACTTAGGATAGCTAGGAGTTGTTTCAGTTCACATTATTTTTTTCATTTCGGGCAAAAGGGAAAATAATTATAATAATCATGTGTAATATGAATTACAGTTCATCATTAGAAATATTCAATATTTAATTCTTGTAACGTAAAAGTTCTTATTTGACAGAAATGGTTTGTCGCCTAACTAATTTGGTTTCAAAATTGGTTTTAAGCAAAAGCTGCCATTTTATATCAGCTTTTTACCTGATTATGATTGGCCTATATCATGCTTCTCAAAATAATTTAGAGATGTACTTCATGCAGTTAATAATTTTTCACGTAAGTAAATACATCTCCCATTTTAAGATGTGGAACCCGCAGGAAGCCTCAGTAACAAAGCTACTATGCAGACAAGCTGGAGAAGGTTCAGAGGAGGGCAATGAGGATGATCAGGGGTCTGGAAACAAAGCCCTATGAGGAGAGACTGGAAGGACTGGGCATGTTTAGCCTGAAGAAGAGAAGACTAAGGGGAAACATGATAGCACTCTTCAAATACTTGAAAGGTTGTCACACAGAGGAGGGCCAGGATCTCTTCTTGATCATCTCAGAGTGCAGGACATGGAATAATGGGCTGAAGTTATAGAATGCCAGATTCCAGCTGGACATCAGGAAAAACGTCCTGACTATTATAGCAGTACGACAATGGAACCAATTACCTATGGAGGTCATGGGTTCTCCCACACTAGAGGCATTCAAGAGGCAGCTGGACAGCCATCTGTCAGGTATGCTTTAAGGTGGATTCCTGCATTGAGCAGGGTGTTGCAGTCGATGGCCTTATAGTCTCTTCCATCTCTACTTTCCTATGATTCTGTGAAACATTAAGAGATAGGGCAGCTATGTTCCCTACTTTAAAGAGGACTGCTTTCTATTTGAAGGGCTATCAGAGGGCACTCCTCTATTTTAAGGTGTCTTATATTTGAAGGGCTGTCCAGTCCAAGTCCCGTTTAAAGATAATGAACCATCATAAGGGAGAGATGCAGGGGCCCCTCATCTGTGAATCAGTTTGAACAGGTCAACAGGCCACCTGATCATAAGCTTCTCCACTATGGTAAGATGTATTCAATTTCTGCTAAATGATTGTAGCTCTTAAATTTGCATCCACACATATAAATCAACATATGCAAATGGTTAAGCAAATCAGTGTCCTGTATTGTCCCTTTTTAAAGCAAAAATGGCCATCCTATGGTAGAACAGCCTAGAGATTTACAACTTTACCAATAGAGTGGCCATTTTTGCCCCCAAAAAGGACAAAAGAGGACGCTGATACGCATAACAATCTGAATAGAATGTTGATTTGGATCAAGGAGAGGTTCATTGCTGAAATTAATGACATAAGACCAGAAAAGCACCTTGCCTGTAAAAGTACTTCGTAGTGTAAATTTTGTTCTCTTGGCTTTCCCACATCCTCAGACTTTTAAATCTGCCTCTAAGCCATATCACTTGCCCTCTGCTTCCCATGGTATTTCTGGTTTTCATTTTCATTCTGAACTTTTATTATATTGAGGAAATTATTATAGATTCAGAAATGTCTACACACAGTCAGTTTAATGTATTTAAGGAAATTCAGAATCATTCAAAACTACCATTGTCAAATTAGAAAAATAATCAGACACAATAAGAAGCTTCATTGAAAAGAAACACATTGAACAGCTGCATTGTGGTATTATTTCAAAGAACGTTCTCCATACAGCTTTCATTCATGATGACAGCCATATTTATGGTACTTGTTTGTCATTTGGAATTGTTTGTTTTGGAAAAATGTTACTGTCAAACTATTATAATTTTATTGATGTAATATTTTCTTTCACTATAGCCGAGCCTACAAGTATAGCCATACTTAGAGAAACTAGAAGGTTCTTTTCTGAAACCCTATTTCAAAATATCAATAAATGTGAGGTTACCTAATTTTGCACTTTCAAAACGATATGCAAACTGAAATTCAGTTACCATTTGAAATTTGAAATTCTCCAAATTTTATAATACAGTGACAAATATATACAAAAATGTATATTAGGGAAACATGCAGATATGCATTTATGTGAAAATATTATGAAAATGCAGTATTAGGAAAATAGCTTGCAAAAATGGATGTGTTAGGCAAAGTTGTGTACAAAAATGCATATATTAGGAAAATACACATAAAAATGCATAGAAATTTTCATGCAAACTTTCCCCTCAGGGTTGATCCGCAATTTAGGATTGTACAAATTGTCAAAGTTTGGGATGAACTGGATTTATGATTGGAAAATTGGAAACTGAGACAACTCAAAACTGATAGATTCACCTGTCTTTAGCCTAAAATGAGGAATATAAAATACTGAGGAAGTGAATGTATTTTGACAGGATGTTTTCAAAAGTTTAGTTAGACTGATTTTAAGTTACTGATTAGTCTGGACTGTCTTGAATACAAGATATTTGCTGTAGTGACAGTAGCGTGTGGCCAGCTATAAAATGCTGTTGCAGTTATTAAAGTTAGCAAATTTTGTATTAGTTGTCATGGAAATGGAATATTTGGCACCTTATAATGCCTCAAATATCAAGTGAAAATTATGGCTCCAGGTGTTTTTTATTCAGCTCAGATTCGCTTGTAAATAGACCCTTGCCTAGATGCTTCCGACGAATACAAATTGCTTTCAGGAGAATTGGAAAGGAAACCTTTACAGAAGGTTGTAGTAGTTAGTGGTGATAGTACATTTTCTTTTCTGGCAACAAATGGCTAACTTAGTTATGTTTATTAAGCTAGTAACACAATTCTGAGGGCTAGGAACTTTAGTGGGCTTATTTAGAAGCTTGGGCTAGTGAAAAACTCAGCCTGCAATATTAGGCTGACCATATGAAAAGGAGGACAGGGCTCATGTAACTTTAACAGTTGTGGATCAGCCAGTGTCATTTGTATGCAATTAGTTCCTGGTGAAATTCCCTCTTCATCACAACAGTTAAAGTTGCAGGGGCCCTGCCTTCTTTTGTATATGGTCACTCTAGTATAGTACCTGCAACTTTAACTGTTGTGATGAAGAGGGAATTTCACCAGGAACTAATTGCATGCAAATGACACTGGCTGAAATTCCCTTTTCTCTACAACTGTTAAAGTTACATGAGCCCTGTCCTCCTTTTCAGATGGTCAGCCTATGCAATATCAAACTACGTATACTGCAATGACTATGGGCCAGTTCAGAAAGCACCTTAAACCCTGCTGGTTAAAGCTTTTGGTTAAGCAGCAGGGTTTAAGGTGTTTTGCGCGATGCGTTTTGCTAAACCCTGATCATTCACTAACCACCGTCAGACCGTCTGCAGCAGGGTTAGAGGCTCTAACCATGGCTTAAAGTGTTGTGTGCGACAGCACGGTTAGTGCTAACCCCAGTGAACCATAGTTTCACTAACCACGCTTGAAGTGTCAGCTGAACAGACCCAGTACGACCTTGTTCAGACTACATGCTGAGCCACGGTGGTAAAGCATTTTGAGCTAAACATTATGGCTTAGTGTGTCGTGTGAACCATGACGTAGCATGTCATGTGAACCTTTCCTAACCATGGTGGTGACAAACCACAGTTTAAATATGCTTACGAACCATTTGCTGCAAAAGGTTAGCAGCTTAACCACGGCTTAGCATGTCATCTGAACAGGCCCAGTAGTTCATAATTAATGATATGGGGAAAGCATTTACAGTTGGGTGTTTTAATATAATATTCACGTTCAGTTATTTATAGTAGTGGCATGCCCTCACAGTACCCCAAACCTCCAGCTGAAAGAGATGCTGCTGCTGCTGTTCATTGCCACCACCAACGTGACGGTCATTTTAATGCACGAAACACGAAATGGGCAATGACAACAGCCGGAGGCATCAGTTCTAAGATTGGCAGCAGAGGACTTTGATTTTGCCTGAGATATGAATCTGAACTTTGGATCAGAGAACAGAGGACATAAGCGGCTCCATTTTGGGGTTGTATTGGCAGCATACCACCTTTCCATTGTGCCTGATTCTAGGCTTTGTGTCACGTAAAAACTTACATATTTCTAACAGAAACAAATTGATCCAGTAAGATATCGCGTTGCGCTTCTTTATTTCTTTGTACATTAGGGGAAAAAAGAGAATACTTGCAACATAGTGAGAAAGTTTCCTTGCTATTTCGTTATTGTCTACTGTGCCTGCTGTTTGCAATGTTGTAAAATCATTCTGACAAGGTTGATGTGTGCCAGAAACCAGCAGGCCCACTGGTGGGAAGATTATTATCATCCAGATATAATAAAAAGCTTCTAGAAAAGTGCCTATAATATGGGCTTATTTTTCTGGCACTGACAAAGATTTCTATTTATTTTAGTAGTGCCCGCTAGCGCCATTGTATTTAAGGAGCTGTTAGCATTTTCATTAGAAATTCATTTTCAGGACTTTTAAACTCAGCTGGAAACATTTTGCTTGGAGATGAAATGTGGCAATGACGAGTTCTGCCAGGGGCAGCGTCCTTCTCCCCCCACATCCTCTCCCCAGATTGGAGATGAGGATGATGGAAGATCAATCATTAGTGCCTAATTGGTGCTTTTCTCACATTACTAATAAGTAATTTACTTTCAAAAATAATAATAGTATTTCTGAAGTACAAGCACGTGGAAGAAGTTAAAGCTGTTACATCATGAGCACTTTTGGACTGGCTCTAATGACAGGTTAAAAGCAGAGTGGCTAGCCTTGGTCCACCTACACTCTGGAAAAGTCAAGAGGAGTGAATTAGGTTTTCCATCCACCACTCCAACCACTATTCCAGCTTGCTCTAAGGGTTCCCAATCAGGGCTTTCATCTATCCTTTAGGCCCTGGGCTCCTGGTAAAATAGGCCTTTTACTATTTCTATTGAGGTGCACTTCATTGAGGAAAATGCACCAGTCCCATTTCTTGAACTGGAGTCTTAATGGATCCACTGCAATTTATAGCACTTGCACACTCACTTCTCCCATATAAAAGGAATGCCTAGCTCCAGGGACATTCACTGAAAATGCCAGTAGCCTTGCTAATGAAAAGAACTGAAAGATTATGCCTATCTCGGGTGAAAGAATTGGGAGGCTGTTTTGGGATGGATGAGGGTGAACAAGCTGAAACTTAATCCGGACAAGACGGAGGTACTGTGTTTGGGGAGACCAACTACTTTGGATGGAGGTTTACAACTGGTCTTTGATGGGGTTGCACTACCCCTAAAAGACCAAGTACGCAGTTTGGGAGTCCTCCTGGACTCTGAGTTAACTGGGGAAGCCCAGTGGCTGCGGTGTCCAGGAGAGCATTCTACCAACTTAGGCTGGTACACCAGCTGCGGCCCTATCTGGAGAGGACGGACCTTGCCTCAGTTATCCACGCATGAGTCATGCCCAGGCTGGACTATTGTAATGTGCTGTACGTGAGGCAGCCTTTGAAGATGGTTCGAAAACTTCAGCTGGTGCAGAATGCGGAAGCCTGAATATTGGTGGAGGCGAGGCGATCTGAACACATAATGCCTATACTGCACCAGTGTTTGAGACTGTGTACTTTCAAGCCCAATTCAAAGTGCTGATTTTGACCTTTAATGCACTAAGCGGTTTTGGGACCAAGCTACATGAAGGACCGCCTTCACCCATATCAGCCTGCCCTCACTTTAAGATCAAAAAGAGAGGCCCTTCTCACCTGCTCACCCGTGAGAGAAATTAGGTGGGTCTCCACACGGGAGAGGGCCTTCTCAGCAGTGTCCCACACCTGTGGAACAAACTCCCACTGGCAGTCCACCATGCACCATCCTTACAGGCGTTTAAGAAGGACTTAAAATGTTTTATTTTACTATGGCCTTCTCACAAATGAATACCATTTTGCTGCTACTGCCCTTGTTTTATTGTTAGTTTTTACTGTTAGCTTTTATTGTTTTAAACTGATATTTTACTGCCTTTGCCTTCATTGCTTTTAATGTTTATACTGTTTTATGTATGGTTGTAAGCTGTGCACTGCCTCTACAAATTTTCTGAATAGGTGTGAACACCTGCTGATGTGAATACTGTCAGGAAATTATGGAATTATGGAGTTGGAAGCAACCTCAAGCGTCCACAACACCCTTGTTTAGTGGCCACCCCTCCTGCTTAAACACCTCTAATGGTGAATCCACCACCTTCTGAGTCAGTCTGATGCACTATTAAGGGGGGTATAGCTCAGTGGTATAGCATGTGCTTTGGATGCAGCAGGTCCCAGATTTGATCCCTGGCATCTCTAGGTAGGGCTGGAAAAACTCCTGCCTGAAATCCTGGAATGACAGTGCTGGTCAGTGTTGGCAATACTGGGCTAGGTGGACCAAGGGTCTGATTCAGTATAAGGCAGCTTCCTATGTTCCCATGAACCGCTCACATTGTGTGGTTCATAGGTTCAAATCCCTGCTTAGTTGTGAACCTCATTGCATCACCTTGGGTAAGCTTCTGTAACAACTTGATCTGCTTCATTGGCCTTCTGGCATGTTGGAAGAAGGATGGGATGCAAATGAAAAGAATATATTAATATTCAGGATAGAGCTTCCATGGTATTTAATCTAGCTGAGCTTCTCTGAGCTCACATTTGCATGGGAGCTACTTCTAGTAAGATGCTTTTGCTCTTATCAGCTAAATACAACAAGCGACTACTTCAGTCCTTCCTCAGAAATATATAATTTAGCACAGGGTTTTCCCTGATATCATGATTGCCTTCCTCATCAAGATCAGATACACTGTACAAGGACTTTGGTGAGGATCAAATCAACTAGATAATCCACTACACTGAAAATCTGACCCTCAAAACAGTCCAGAACAGATCCTGTGGATAAATGGTTGTCATTTGACATTCTCTAGTTCCATTATCCTTAAAATAAGATTGTTAGTGATTTGCTCTACAGAATTATTGTGAGGATGAAAGAGGATGGAAGCTGATGTACTTAAGAATGTGAGTTTTGAGCCAAGAGGTCCCAAAGCTTACTAGATGGCCTTAGACAAGCTATTATCCCTAAACTTCAGACTCGCACCCACGCCAAGGGGATAATAATAGTGGCTTACCTTATAGGTAGAATTTCCTGAGAAAGATGTGAAGCTCTTTGAAGCAGTACTGTACAAAATTTATGTGAGGTTCCCTGTTTGATGTAAAAGTGCCCATTGTGTGTGCACTTGTGTGAAAGCGCCTGCAAAAAACAAACCCTACCTTCCACTCTTATCCCACATCATTTCACAGCCATTGTTTCCGCAATCTGTTGCTGCTTTGGTGCCATTGTTTTTACTTTGAAAGGACTATTTCCACCTCGTCATTGATCACACGCTGAACCGGAACATGTCTGTATTCTGTCCTTTTGCATCCACTTTTCATGTAAAAGGTTCCAGGTTCAATCTCCAGTTAAAAGCATCTCGTTTGGGAGAGCTACTCAGAGAAGATGGTTCGGATGGTGAGAATGATGATTTGACTCAGTATAATTGCATATTCATATGTTTATATGTTCATTATGACAACAAAGCCCTGTAAAGCCAATCAGATTTGACTGAGGTCAGATGTAATATTTTTATTGCCCTTACACTGAAGTGGTGCAGCGGGGGAACGGAATGCATCCCTGCTGCACTGGAAATTTCTTTTCCAAGACTTTCATTCCAGTCATTTAATTTATTCCAATTCTTTAGCTTTAGTTTCTTATATTCCAGCATGATATGGTGAGGGAGAGTTGGCCCAGTTGCCTTGATATTGGAGTTGTATTCCCTTTTCAGTCGACCAAGAAGAAGAGAAGAGTAGTCGTCGTGGGAGACTCAATGCTGCGTGGGATTGAAACCCAAGTATGTCGTGAAGACCCATGGACTCACCAGATATGCTGTCTCCCTGGAGGACAGATTAAATATGTGACACACTGACACATATCCTTTTCCTCTCATCCATGTGGGAACAAATGATACTGCCAAGTGGAGCTACGAAGAAATCACGTCAGATCTTGAAGCTCTGGGAAGGAAGCTCAAGAACTTTGGGGCCCAGATAGTTTTCTCATGCATCCTCTCAGTTCTTGGAAGAGGAATAGAAAGGGAAAGAAAAATACTCCAGGTGAATGACTGGCTACGAAGATGGTGCTGACATTAAATATTTGGATTCTGGGACTACGGGCTACGCTACTTGAACGATGGACTATTGGTAAGGGATTGGTTGCACCTCCCAAAGGCTGGGAAGAATGTGTTTGGCCACAACATGAAGAACTTCAACATGAATCTTATGGGGGAGGAAGATGTAAATCTGGAGGCAACAATTGGTGAAGGCTTATGTACTATAATAGAGAGAAGAGCTCAAATAGCACCCATAATGTAGGAAAGAAGCCAGACTATAAAGCACATGGTATTTAATGTCTATATACTAATGCCCAGAGTATGGGAAACAGAACAGAAGAAATAGAAAGGGAGGTGGACTTGCACTATATGTTGAAAATACTTAGCCTTGCACAGAAATACAGGAGGATGAGCCTGGTAGCCCCATTGAGAGCATCTCCTATTTTGCCTAATCAATGGATTGTTGTCTTAGAATCTGTATCTGAAGCTTCTATGGATATTAGGCTACATCTTATTCAACAAAAAACTCTGTTTCGGGTTTATTGGACTCCACAACACCTTTTCAATA
This sequence comes from Anniella stebbinsi, assembly GCA_029215795.1. Classification (NCBI taxonomy): domain Eukaryota; kingdom Metazoa; phylum Chordata; class Lepidosauria; order Squamata; family Anniellidae; genus Anniella; species Anniella stebbinsi. The sequence goes on from JARDYH010000004.1 coordinate 208,682,491, forward strand.
AGGGTCTGTCTAACTTACATAACTGTTGGAGATGTAATACACCTAATACTTCTTTAATTCATATGTTTTGGCAATGCCCATTAGTTGCCCCCTTTTTGGAGGAGGTTATAACAAGGATAAACTTTGTACTGAAACAATCTTTAATATGGAAACATGCACATGTCCTCCTAAATTACCTACCAACTTCTTGGAAGCTAACACATGGTCAGCACAAATGGATTTTCAGAACCCTTATGACAACTAAAAGACATACGATCATGTTGGAAGGACAAATGCTCACCTCCCATAAGGCAATGGACTGAGGACTTAACAATGTTATCAACATCTGAATGGGTGTTATATAGGTGCAACTTGCGAGTGGATAAATACATGGCTATATGATCTGCTTTTCTTTAAACCTATGCATATCTCCCCCCCCCCTTTTTTTTTCATTCTTAAATGAATGGTATACCTGACAGGAAAAATGATGATATTCCTATATATGTAATGTTGTGTTTCCACAATTTTTTGTTCTGTTTTGTTAATATTCACAATAAAAAGGGGGGAAATTAAGAAAATGTCAGTCTGTAAGCATGTTGAAACCAATGCAGTGATTACTAGAAGCCAGCATGGATTTTTCAAGAACAAATCCTGCCAGACTAATTTGATCTCATTTTTTGATTGGGTAGCCTCTCTTGTGGACTGTGGGAATGCTGTGGACATAATATATCTTGACTTCAGCAAAGTACCCCATGACATTCTGATTAACAAACTAGCTAAAAGTGGGCTAGATGGAACAGCTATTAGGTGGATCCAAAGTTGGCTACAGAATCAGACTCAAAGAGTGCTTATCAATGGTACCTTCTCAAACTGGGGGAAGGTAACAAGTGGGGTACCTTAGGGCTCAGTCCTGGGCCCAGTGCTCGTCAACGTTTTTATTAATGATTTGGATGAGGAGGTACAGGGAATGCTGATCAAATCTGCAGATGACACAAAATTGGGTGGGATAGCTAATACCCTGGAAGACAGAAACAAACTTCAAAGTGATCTTGATAGGCTAGAGTGCTGGGCTGAAAACAACAAAATGAAATTTAATAGAGCTAAATGCCATGTTCTACACCTGGAAAAAAGAAACCAAATGCACTTTTACAAGATGGGGGATAGTTGGCTTAGCAATACTACAAGCAAGAAAGATCTTTGAATTGGTGTAGTTCGGAAGTTGAATATGAGCCAACAGTGTTTGGGCTGCATTAATAGAAGTATAACTTCCAAATCGCACGAGGTACTGGTTCCCCTCTATTCGGCACTAGTTAGGCCTAATCTTGAGTACTGCATCCAGTTCTGGGCACCACACTTCGAAGGAAGCAGACAAGCGAGGGGATTCAGAGGAGGGCAATAAGGATGATCAGGGATTTGGAAACAAAACCCTATGAGGAGAGACTGAAAGGGCATGTTTACCCTGGAGAAGAGAAGACTGGGGAAGACATGATAGCTCTGTTCAAATACTTGAAAGGTTGTCACACAAAAGAGGGCCAGAATCTCTTCTCGATCATCCCAGAGTTCAGGACACAGAATAATGGGCTCAAGTTACAGGAAGCCAGATTCTGGCTGGACATCAGGAAAAACTTCCTGACTGTTAGAGCAGTACGTCAATGGAACCAATTACCTAGGAAGATCATGGGCTCGCCTACCCTAGAGGCCTTCAAGATGCATCTGGACAGCCATCTTTCAGGTATGATTTAAGGTGGATTCCTGCATTGAGCAGGGGATTGGACTCAATGGCCTTATAGGCCCCTTCCAACTCTACTATTCTATGATTCTATGATTCCGCCCTACACCTGCTCTCTTGTAAACAGTTTTGACTGGTTTTCAAAGGGGTATGGAAAATAGTTTGGAATCTTATTTCTGAGGGACCAGATATGTTTGTGAAAAGCACCCACTGTTTTGGCTAACAGATACTTTGAATTCTATAAAACACTATATAAATGTTAATTTGATTAGAGGACTGTAATTCACCTGCCATACTAAAATGTGCTATAGAGGTGAGAATAAGTTAACCTGTTGAATGGTATGTTTGAGTGAGACTATTTTGGTACTCCAGGCTGACGGTGTTTTGCTTAGAGTTATCTTGGTTCAGATAAACAGCAAAACTATGTTTTAAAATTTATGACTAGCTTGACAAAAACACTTGTCTTTGGAATGAATATTTAATTAAGGGACAAAGTCAGCAAAAATAAATGTTCCAATATTCACATAAGAATGCTTCCCATATATTTATATGGATGATTCATTTAAAAGTATCTGACAACTCCACATAAAGATATTTCCAGGCTTTTATCCAACTTGCCTTCTGAACATTTACAGGAATTTTCTTGTTGCTAATGGCTTTTTTGGATTTAATAGCTATGCAAAACAATGGATAGCCCATTGGCAGTCGTACATTTTTGATATTCCCAGAACTGCTTGTGAACATGTGTCACAGCAGTAATTACCAGCAGAATAATAAAAAAGTTTGTTGCATTATCTTTTTGTGTGGATATAAAATTGTTAGTTTAGTAGTGTAAATCAGCAGCCCCACTGCTTATTTGTAATACAGTATTACTTGGATATTGGCAAGCAAATTTAATAGCTTTCTCTGTATAAAAGGAGATAAAATAAAAACAATCCTAAATGTGTTTGGGGGATGAGAGTATTTTCCCCATTCCGTTCCTTTATTGTTCTCTCTTTCTGAATTTCACTTTCACTGGCCGAATTGCTGAAATTAATACTGGAATTAGAGCATCAACAATAATAGTTTGCCACAACTTTTTGAACCATCAGTTCATTTGCGTCTTTCCTTCCGTTTACATTATGAATGTGCATATGTGCATTTACAGAACACTGCAAGGAAGTCTTCTTATATGATTGTATGTATGATTGCATCCTGATTCTTTTTGTGCAGTATTTTACTGATGCACACATGCATTCTAGTGCATTGGTAAAACACGCTAAAAGGTCTCGATACAATTACGTGTGCAATCCCATTAGCATTCTTTGTGGTGTTTTAGCAATGTACACAAGTGTACGTACATAAGAAAAAAATCTTAGTGGAATTATGCATATAATTCAGTTAGGGCTGTGCAAGCCTCGGGCCTCGGATTTCCGAATCCGAAGCCTGGAGGCCATTTTATGACAGATCCACCATTTCCTTGCCCACTCCCAGGCCCCCGTGCAGTCTACAACTCCCAGCATACAGTGCCTGGGAGGGCTGGACTTATTGGGGCCCAGGAGCAGAGGGTAGAGCTGTCATTGTTGCCACCATTGCCTGCTCCTTGGCACCGTCAAGTCTATTTTCCTGGCGCCATTGTGTCCTTTCCAGCAAGAGATCTCGTGAGATCTCTCGTGGGGAGGGGAAGCTGGCGATCTCACGAGATCTCTTGCTGGAAAGGACGCAATGGAGCCTGGAGTACGCAATTGTGCCAGGAAGATAGATTCAACAGTGCCAAGGAGTGGGCAGTGGCAGATATAGCACTATGAAAGTGGTATGAAAGTGGTAAATAAAAGGCAGAAGCCACACCAAGCAGGATATAGCGGTATGGAAATGGTATATGGTATGTGTTGAATGGGTCCCAACAGTTGTCAGTGCACTTCAATACCACTATAAATCAGTAGTGTGGCTCCTGCCTTTTATATACTGCTTTCATACTGCTTTCATAGTGGTGCAGCCTAGGAATTTAAGAGTTAAGTACTTTTAGTAGTAGCGGCAGTAATAAGCTTATGGAACTCATCTGCTGGAGGGACATTTTTAATGTACTTTTCTGTGTCATGCATCACATATTCAAAGTAAGGAGAACTACTTATTTTGAGGGAAAGCCTTGGAAACGGCAGTGTTTATGAACCATTTATGGAGCTGACAATAATTGTTAGTGCATGATGCTGCATCTAGATAGGAAATCCTACTCGCTGTGCAATTGCTCTTAATAACAACATTCATTGAGTGAGTGTTGCCCTCCCACTCGTCATCTGCTCCATTGTCTTGCAGCCTACTGGATGATGCGTAAACATTTATTTGTTTCAGTTGTGTTCCATTAGAAATGGAATGTGACATTTTTTTTAAAAAATTTTTTTTCTAAATGCCGTACTTTGTTATGCATTAGCTTTGCTTCTCAATCAGTGATAAAAGCAGTCTCATCAAAAGGATTTTTAGTAACTACTTTTCCGTGGGCACTTACTGTATTAAATTACATTTGGTTTATATGTACTGGAAAAGTTTCAATAATATAAATGGCTCCAAACTTTAGCTTTAATATAACACTTCTGAAACAGCCTCTTGAGTTGATATCCATTAAACCCTTTTAAGCATAAGACAATAAATCACCCATCATTACTTAATCATACTGAAAATATTTTTTACAGAGTAGCTTGTGTTTGGAGATGCACAGAACAGGCGTTTTACACAAGCATAAGATTTTGCTGTGAAAATATTCATGAACTTAACAAAAATCTGGTTGGAGCAGTTTTTCTCCCCCCCCCCCCCAATTATCCCACCCCAAGAATAAAGACCAGAGTTTTTCTTTTATATTGGTGCCCTTACCAATATAAAAGAACCTCTGATGAAAAAGCAATTTTAAAAAAGCCTTTACAGCAGTTTGTTTAATGAATATGCTTAATTTTGTTGCATAGTTGCTCCCCAACCCCATAATTTAGAATCTTGTATATAAAGGTGTTTGGGCACTGGGATAAGATTTTGGCTATAGTATCATGTAAAATTTGACTAGAATATCATGAGCATCATGTAAAAATGGGGAAGATACAGTATCTCTTTTCAGGCCATAGCAACTAAGGCCTCGTCTACACCAAGCAGGATATAGTGGTATGAAAGCAGTATGAAAGCGGTATATGGTATGTGTCAATGGGCCCCAACAGTTGTCAGTGCACTTCAATACTGCTATAAAGTGGTAGTGTGGCTCCTGTCTTTTATATACCGCTTTCATACCTCTTTCATAGTGCAATATCCTGCTTGGTATAGATGAGGCCTGAGTCTGCTACTAGTTCCCCCCCCCTTCCCGCCATCCTGAGGAAGTCATACCTCTTTACCAAATTCATGCCTTTACTAAGAATCACTACAGCACTTTAGATTATTTTGTGAGAGGTTTATGACTCTAATGGAGTGCTGGAGCCATTAGATAATTGTACCTGTTGAAGGTGATGGCTCTGATGTCAGTGGGGTGGTGAATTCACTCCGGATTTCAGTCAGAATTCTATCTGAGGTGCTTCACACCTTGGATAGCTCCTTTCGAGTTCTGACTGGCAGCGACTGAAACATGTAGCGGATTCACCATCGCACTGACATTTGAGCCACCTGCTTTCACTGAATTGTACACCTTGGTTTTAGAATCCTGCAACAAAACATGGCTATGTAAAGTGCTCCTATCTGGGGTGCCAGTTATCCATTATCTTCCAGGATACTCCATTCTATTTCCATTCCCTCTGGTTTTCCTTTCAACATTTAATCAGGATTCTGTGGCAGCTGAGCAGGCTGAGTACTCATTGGGTTGTTGTGGGGGTGGGGTGTCCCTTACTTCCCCCCCCCCCCCAAACTTTTTGTTTTGTACTTCTGCAAACCTTGGAGTTCTCCCAAGGCTGGTGATACATCCCTTTCGGGCGTGGGTGGTTCTAGATAAGGATCTACACTTGGAGAATGAGTTTGCTTTTAGTATGCACCTGCATTTACCATTTCTTGGACTGCCTGATTATAACAGGCTGGGAACTATAGCATTTATATTGGAGGGAAAATAACCCCCGTCTTCACCTTATGGTTGCACAGGGAAAGCCATTTGAGCACAGAAGGAGATGTTATCAGAGCTGCCATTTTCCTGTGTTCAGGAATCAGACATATGTGTGGGGAAAAGTTCCAGGCCCATTAGAATCCTTGTCGGAAGTATTTCTTCTATCTTAAAAAAATTGTATCCCAGTTTTCTCAAAAACTGAAAGAAAGCAGTTCAAAAGCAGAAAAAGAAAAGAACACAAGGAGAGCCCTGCTGGATCAGATCAAATGGCTATCCAGTCTAACAGCCTGTTTTCCATAGTGGCTAGCCAGATGCCTCTGGGAAGCCCACAAGCAGGACATCAGCACAAGAGTGCTCTCTTACTGTTCTTCGGCAGTGACTAGTGTTCAGAGGCATTCTGCTTCTGAACCTGGAGGTATCTTATAGCCAGTGATAGCTTTATTCTTCATTAATTTGTCTAATCCCCCTTTCAACCCATCTTGGTTGGTGGCATTCACCACATCTTGTGGAAGCGTCTTCTGAAGTTGTTAAGTGTGCGCTATGTGAAGATGTGTTTCCTTTTGTTTGTCCTCTATTTCTCACCATTCTGTTTAATTTGATGACTGTGGGTTCTAGTATTATAAAAGAGGGAGGAAAAAACTTTCTGCGTTCACTTTCTCCACACCATGCATAATTTCATACATTTCTACCATGTTTGCTGTTACCATTTTTATAAGCTGAATAGCCCCAAATGTTATAATGTGTCCTTCTGCTTTTGCTCCAGCTCCCAATCATTTTAATTATTGTTTTCTGCACACACCCCTTTTTTATATACCATGAACAGAACTGTACATGGTGTTCCAAGTTGCCCCATAGGTTTGTATAAAGGCATTACAATATTGGAAGATTTGTGTTCAATCCCTTTCCTAATGATCCCCAACATGAGCCCTTTTTCACACAGTCACACCCTGGGTTGATATTTGTATCAAGGCACCCACCATGACACCAAGATCCCTTTCCTGGTCTGTCACTGCTAGGCACCAACTCAGACCCCAATGTACAAGTGAAGTTAGGATTAAGGATGTATGAGAATTTCATTTGTGCTCCTGTTCACAAATTCTCAAACGTGCTTGTGTTCGAAAATTGCACCAATTTCAGAGAAAAAGTAGTTTGAAATAGCATATTTCAATAGCACATCTATGGGGGAAAGTTGTGCAACTTTGAAAAGCACTCAAATCTTTGCTCAATTTTCCCATTCACAAAAGTCGATCAGCAATTGTAAATGTTTGTGGAAATCAAGGGAGAGATTAGCATCACGTTGATGCTCAGTGAATCTGGGTAAACGTGAACATCGCTTGTTCGCTCATCCCTAGTTAAGATTTTTTGTGCAACACTTTATACCTATATTGAATTGCATTTGTTATTAGATTGCTCATTTTGAATAGATTTTTTTAGTTTTCCTTGAACAGGAAGTTGGACTGGATAATCTGAGTTCCCTTCCAACTCAATGCTTCTATGAATTCAACGCTATTCACATATTTTAACTATAGCAGTAGCTAAAACAAATGTTCAGGCAAAGAGGGCAGGAGAGACTTACTGATACAGAGTGAAGGAGCCTGTCAGGCCTTCCATAGAATTGTGGCTCCCAGCATGGGTCCATGATGTTCTGAATTCTGAACCATCTCTGGAAATAAAGGGAACATATATCCCTCACTGGGGCATGGTCTAGCACAGACACCAAGCTGTGCGCAAGCCCTGTCATGTCTAAAGGTTTCTTATCCTGTGTTTGTTGTCTACACCTTATTGTATTGGAGGGCTTTCAGGCATGGAATGCAGAGCGCTCACAATATCCCAGGACAGAAGCCCTGTAATCTAGCAGGGGTCTTGTTGGATCAGAGACTTTTGGAATGTAAGGTACATTTAATGCTGTCGTCTAGCACAGACCAAAGGCACATAGAGGTTTGAGATAAGAAATTTCCAGGATTCCTGACATCCATACTCAGGATTCAGGTACCCTGCAGACTTGCACTTCTCCAGATCTCTGGCACCTGGGACACTGCTTTTGCAACATTCAAGATGCCAGGGAAGCAAAGACACTTCTTGGAGAGGGCTTCAATAAATTATTTCTGCTGCTGCCCCCAGGTAAGTGGGAAGGTGCAGCTGTTGTGATAGAGACCTAGGATAGTACGAGTGATCTAATTATGATCTAGATTTAAACTTAGTTTGGCTTCAGTTTGTAATGAGTGGAGAGGACAAATTGGCGAGTTCACCGTTATGAGCCCGTTTGCCAATGTTCATTACACCATTACAGTGTTTGCCACCACTAATCATACCATGACAAATCCCAGCTGGAGAGTTTACATATTCCATTTCTCTTCTCATATCGATATTGGCCCTTTTTTTCAGTAATTAAAGACTACATATCCTGGTATCTTATTGTAGTTGTTTGTTAGCTGATTTAAATTGTTTTTACATTTTGTATGTTATAGCTTTTATATTACATTTTTGTTTTGTACTTTTTGTGAACCACCCAGAGAGTTTTGGCTATTGGGCAATATTGAAATGAAATGAAATGAATGAATGAAATGAGTGGATATATTGTGCTTTACTATTTCCTTGAAATTTGGCCTGTACAACTTGTGGCCCTGAAAACGGCACATTGACAATGTATAGTGGCCCCACAAGGGGCCTGATAAAACCTCTTTTGCCAACCAGGGATTGCAAAACCACTGGAATTGTGAAGGACATGGTAGATAGGCTTTGTTTTGTTTGGCAGGTTACAAGTGGTGGAAGTATATTTTAATGGAAGGCTTCACTAATCCAGACAGTTCTGTGAATTGGCCAGTAGACATATGGAAAACATTTTATGTGACTTGTTTGGCATGTAGAAAGTTATCTGACCTTAATTTGTGTTCTATTTCCATTCCCCCTTCCTCCACCCAAGAATACTTCTTGCATTCATCATCTTGTCTTTAGTTTTTCAAGAACATTATTAAGGGGCAAATCATCAAAGGCAGGGCTAAGAGGCAGCTTGAACAGATAAGTCAAGCTTTTTGAGTCTCATCCATAGGACCTGAATGATAAGTTTTGAGTGAGGTTTATGCCATGACATTAAAATCTTCTATTCCTTTTTAAGAAGAATAGGAGGAGAAGCTCTTAAAGTAAGGGATACTTTCACTTTCCTGGTCTCCTTTAAATTTAATGTCACGCTTTTCCATAAACAGAGGAAATTCTTAGCCATCTAGAATTCAAGGTAAAGCACACCACAATAGCCAGATCTTAAGCCTTGAAATATAATTTAATTTTGAGAAGCTAACAGTTTGATGCATTGGAACATTTACTCTTAAAATGCATTCCACACCTTTGTATTCATGTGTCCTGGGGGAAACGGAATTGCCCACGATAAACGATGTGGCCTGCAGTAAACAGGAGATACACTAGTTTCCAAGGTACTCACACATGTATTTGAAAGAAAACCTCCGATCGTTTTCTTCTTTAATGAAATGATAGGGTTTTGCCAGCCTCAGTAACACAAAAACACTTTTAATTATAGATGTATTCAAGCAGCTGCTCTAGCACAGCCGCTTTGCCAGTTTTCACGGCCACAGATGTCCTACCGAACCAGCTGTGTTTGTTTAGTTTGAATATGAGTTGTGTGTCATTACTTATCCTTGTGCTTATTTTAGCCTCCAACCTCTCTGGTTACTTAACATCAAGGTTTTTCCTCTTGTATGAAAAGATGTAAAATGCCTTTGTCACTCTCTCGATAGTTTTGAGCAAATCGTCTTTGCTTTGAGCCCTGTGACAATCTTAAGCAAACAAATTTATTTTTAAGTATACATAAGATCTCAGATGTTGCACCCAATTAAGAGTATGGGTGAAGGAGAATGCGTGGGACTTGTCCCAACTGTGGATTTTCGCTTGTTTGTTGTACTGAGGAGCAAGCCTGAACATTTCAGCTTATCTTGGATAGAACGTCCTGAGTAGTGACCATCATTTATTTCTTTTCGTTTTCAGCTTTGTTCTGATTGACATAAATAGTGTAAAGGCCCAAAACAAGTATGTGTATTGTTGACCTTTTTTTAAAAAAAATAGAACAATCCTTCTGACAAAACCTTGTTCTCAGCTTTCTATTAGCAAAGCTATTCACAAATGCAGCACTTAAAAAAAATTAATTTGGATATATTTCAGGCTAATCAGAAAACATTTATGTTTAGCGAGTTTAGTTGATTAGATTTTTATGCTGCATTCTTGCAGAAAGAATGCTCAAGATTGCTTGCACACAAAAGAATACAAATAAATGTAAATAATACAAGTACAAATATATACAGTAAGTATAAAGAACCAAATGCCTGATGAAATGAACAGTTCACAAATTATAAAATCTCTTGAAACTTGAAATGTTTCAGACATGTGATACTATGATGCTACATGTACTACAAAATATTATGGGTTTTTATTTTTTATTACAATATTTTTTATTGATGTTTAAATGTTTTATGGTTTAAAATTTTGTATATCGATTTTTAATGTCCAAAGTTTTCATTTTTGTAACCCACCCAGAGAGCTTCGGCTATGGGGCAGTATATAAATGTAATAAATAATAATAATTATTAAAATGTTGATGATTATTAACATTAATACACAGTAGCCAAATAAAATGTGAAGGTGGGGAGAGGGAAGAGTGCTGGACAGAAGTGCAGTTAAACAAAATACTGTAACCCAGGTGATACACTGGAAGTCAACGTACCATCAGGTGAAGCACGTAGACAGGCAAGTCTATGGCTCAATTCGGATGACACAATAAACAGCTGGTGTGGGGGAAACAATTGTCAGTTGTTTTGACTATTGTGTTATCCGAATGCTGCCACACTCAACTCAGTGCTGATCCTAATCCACACCACAGTTGATTATTTATTACTATGTTGTGTGGGGAGTACCCCCTAGATGAACAACTGTAAAGTTGATTATTACCCCACCATTGACTATCGTGTCATCCGAATTGAGCCTATATGTAAGATTGGTAAAATTCAGATCCCTTGGCAAAGGTGCTGACCAGATCTTCAGAAATATGTCCTTACATTGAAGCCATTGGTAAAGTAAAGAGACATGCTCAAGAGCTGAAGTTTTTAAATGATTGCTTCCAAGGTACACTGCAAAAGGTTACAAAGACAAGGCCCTATTCTCAAAGGCTCACTTTTTTCATATTCTTTAAATAAACAACGGACCTAAGAAAATCAGTGGCCTGATCTATCTGCACATGGGTCTAGCTGCCTTAGGGTGACCATATGAAATGGAGGACAGGGCTCCTGGATGTTTAACAGTTGTATAGAAAAGGGAATTTCAGCAGGAGTCATTTGTATGCATGCAGCACCTGGTGAAATTCCCTCTTCATCACAACAGTTAAAGCTGCAGGAGCCCTGCCCTCTTTTGTATCTGGTCACGCTAGACAGGGCTCCTGCAGCTTTAACTGTTGTGATGAAGAGGGAATTTCACCAAGTGCTGCATGCATGCAAATGACACCTGCTGAAATCCCCTTTTCTATACAACTGTTAAAGATACAGGAGCCCTGTCCTCCTTTCCATATGGTCACCCTAACTGCTGCCTGCTTGTAGAGATATGAGCATAGGGCCCTGTTCCCCTGCCCGTTTACTTCAGAAATGCACATCATGGATGCCTAGCCTTTAATGGGAATGGGAAGCCCATGATTTCTTCCTACATTCCCATCCACTCCTTCCTTTGGCTGGTGCATATTGATTTGTGTGTTTGAAATTGGCAGGCATTATTCTTAATAGATCCCCTAAATAGGTGATTCTTTTTAGGATATATCGGTGTTTCTTTACAATAATGAGGGTGGGTTCTGCAATGAAATAAATTGGGAGAAAGCAGAATTCTAGTTTACAGTGCATTCCCAATGCCTGCAAATATAACTCCCACTTGAAATTTACTGAGATGTACCAAATCCTCTTGCATTTGGACAAGCCTTTTTCTTTTTCTCACTTACTACAGCAGAATTTTGAAGCATTTAAAATACTCCCATAAGTCTAAATCCGAGCGGTACTGTTTTGAAAGCTTATGACACTCAAACAACAAATTAGGTATTTAATTGTTGTCACAGCTCATGTTCTACTCTCAGCATACCACTAGAAACAAACCCCAAACCCAGTGTTTCATTGTAAAGCCAATTTAGAATTTATTATACAGCAAATCCAAAAGTGACAACTTACAGTTCAGATAAATTAATTCTTCCTTCCCCCTCTAGTGTAGATTAGCAGCTACATACATACACACACGCACACACCAACAACACGGAGCGAGTCCCTGGAATTTGGCAGTCTTTCAATGCTTCTATTACAGGATTGCTAACCTTCTATATTTTAAGAAAAAACATATATCCTAGCCTGAAACTTTTATAAGGTAAAAGTAGTATTACTTTGAAGTTCACAGCTTTGTACAAACTTAATATATAATGGAGTAACTTTTTATTTGTGATTTGTTTTTTGTTTTTGTTTTTGCTTTGTCATGACCTGTTGATCAATATTTAATCTACTGTTCAAATATCATTCCTATCCAGGCTTCTCCTTGGGGAAAAAAAACACAACTTCTCCCTTTACTCCTGGAATGAATGACTTGTGGATACGGTGTCTCGTCTAGGATCGTGAGGTGTATAGGATGGGGAAAGCCATTTGAAAGTTTTCTCAATTCACCAACTCAAAACTCTCTTGGGAGTGTGGCACTGGTTGTGCAGTTCTTTGTATCCTGGCCAGAACTTGTTTGATACAAAACATATGATGCTGTTCTTTTTAGTAAAATAAAGTTGTGTGCAAATATGGACCAGCTGTGTCCACTTTCAATTTCCTCCCCCCCCCCCCCCCCGGGTCTCTCTCATCATCTTTGGCATATGGAAAGTCTGCATTCTCCAAGAGGCACATTTAATGAGCTGGTGTGCTTTGATGGAAGCAGTGAGCATATAGAGCTGTATTATTTATTACATGCAATTCCTTTTCTGCGGAACTCAAGACAGCATGCATAGATTGTATCCATCCAGACACTGTCCAGACCCATACCTGATTACTTTCAGCATATTTGCTGTTTCATGTGCCTTTGGACATGTGATGATGATGATGATGATGATGATTCCGACTTTCCATGCTTTCCTCCCCACCATTTTATCCCCACAAAAACCTTGTGAAATAGGTTGGATCAAGAGATAGTTACTGGCTCAAGGTCACACAGTGCACATCATGGCTGATTCAGGAATGAACCCCATTTTCCCAGTCCTACTTCGACACTTACCACTACACCACACTAGCTCTCTAGCAGATGCAGTAAGTGATCATTAGTATAGCCGGGCAGAAGAAATTAGTATAGGCAGGAGGGTGGTATGGTGCAGGTCAGGATGGGAAAGGAGCAGCTCAAAGTATATTTGGGCAATCTGAATGTAATTAGTTCAAGCAGGATTTGATGAATTACACTCTAGACAGCTGAAGAAAGAAGCTAAAAATAAAATTTGAAGATGCAAGGAAGACGGGTGAGGTGAGGTCCCAAAGGACTAGAGAAGGATAAATATGTCTATCTTCATAAGTGGCCAAAAGAGGAAACAAGGCAATTTGGATTAGTTAGACTTTCAATCTAGTCTTTAGTGCATTAAAGCATTAAATAGACCACAGAATATTGCAATACAAATCCAGTATAAAATTCACCGATCAGATAAAAAGTATCTTTCCTCTTCCCAGTGGCCAGTGAAAGCGAATGTTTAAAAAGCTTTATATTTCTTCCAAAATATTGAACTTAAGTGTGTTTCTCAGACGATGGTATGACATAACCTAAGGCTTACCATTGGGAATGCCTCCTCACACGGCCTGATGTTTGAGCTTGACACACGGAACCTCAAGACGTATGGTCTCAACTGACCCCAAGTGGCCACGTGATGCAGTATATGGGTGAAAGGTGTCTTGAGAAGTTATTAATAACAATTCAGTTGAAGCAGAATGAGTTATTAGTTGCTTCTTAGGGCCTCCATAATCTCAAATACACTTCATCTTGTCTGGACAACTGGTCCTCAAGATGATGGCTCATGTCAGCTGCAAACTCTTGCAGTAGGTCTCTGGCTTTGCTACATCTGCCTTCGAAATCACCACTCCCTATGTCAGCCCCTGAGTTCCTGGTTCTTCCACGCCTTGCTTCACTCCCTTGAATTTCTCTTCTACTAATTAAGGATGGCAGCAAAGTTCCCACGGCAAGGCCCCATTAGCTCTAGGCATTGCCACTTTCACGAAGCAGTGTTTAGGGCACCAGAAGCAATGGAAGATATTCCGCTCTATTCCGCGTTAGGCCACATTTGGAGTACTGTGTCCATTTGTGAGCACCACATTTTAAGAAGTATTGACAAACTGGAGCATGTCCAGAGATAAGCAGTCAGGATGGTGAGAGGTCTGGAAACCAAGTCCTGTCAAGAGCAGTTGAACCATTTGGGTATGTTTAGCCTGGATAAGATAAACTTAACAAGAGATATGGTAGTGAACTTTCAATATCTGAAAGGATGTCATGCAGAAGATGGAGCAGAGTTGTTATCTGTTGTTCCAGATGGCAGGACTAGAACCAGTGGTTGGAAGTTGCAGGGAATCAGATTTTGGCTAAACATTAGGAGAAACTTCCTAAGAGTGAAGGCTGTTCAGCAATGGAATAGACTGTCCCGGAAGATGGTATTGAAGGAAAGACTGTGTGGTCATCTGTCAGGGATGATCTCCAAGATCCTTTCCACTCCATGCTTCTATGTACTTCTCATTGTTATTGACATGCCTAGTAAAGATACAAAATCCCACCAGGGGTGGGGGTGGGGAATTGGTGGAAAAATTTAGTGGTGGGGGGGATTTTTTCCCTCCACCTCATTTCCCCCCCTCAAGGACTCTCCTCCCAATTTTCCCAATGGGAATTTTGGGATTTTTGGGGAATGACGAAGATACAACCTTAAAATTGCTTCCTGTAAATATTTTCTCTTTTTGTAATGAGTGAAATGTTATTTAAGACACGATTTTACTCACTCAAAATGTGCAGTATGAAGATATTATGAAAGAGTCTACAGCAGAGTTGGGGAACCTTTTTTCCCCATCAATTGCCATTAATCTATGGGGGAAAACTGAATCAGGGAACGATCAGGCAGGAGGAGGGAGCACACAGCTGAACCCACTGTGATATTGGGAGTCAGCTGGTGCCAGCAATTGACCAGATGAAAGAGAGAAACAGGGTGGGCCATAAACTCCCCACACATGAACTATAGAATTGAAAATGCAGTAAACACAGAAATTGTCAAGTTAAACTTGATATCCATATATGGTGCTAGTCCTTAATATTGGCCTGGCTCGTACATAATGCTAAACCATGGTTTGTTCAAATGGATGGTTCTGTTTGTACTCATTAGTGTAGTTTTCTGATATTCTCAAAATCCACATCATTAGAAGTATTCATGAAATTAATTTCACTATGTGTGTTTTGTCACAGAAAACTAGAATACACAGTTAAAAAACTGTTCATAATTTTCAGAATTTATGGCTGGAAAAATGCTAGTAATTCATTGGTTGGAACCGAGGTTATATCATCCTGTGAATTTAATCATTTCTTTTAAAGAGAATAAGCTTGTAGCTTCTCTGTTCTCTATCAGCTCCAACAGTGAACCATGAAATAAAAGCATAAAGGAAAGAGTTGCTCAATATGCATGGCTTGGTCTTAAGCAAATGTCTTTTATCTATTAGAAATGGAAGAAAAAAGGCAATTGGCTTTGCAGATTGAAAAGCTTCTTTGACCCAACACTGTATTGTGTTTGTGAAGCATTGAAGAAAATGTCCTTTCCTTTTGTATTTCATTTTAGGATGTGTTTCTGAAACATAGCCCCTTCTTTCTTTTTTGGTAATACCACTTTCATCTGTTTATGATATTACTCTGCTGACTTTCCTTTCCCGATCAGTTACATTCAAAAAGTAAAAGGTCATAGAATCACAGAATCAAATAGTCAAAGAAATAATGAAGTGGAAAATTACAAAAATGCTTTTCATCTCAGCCTTTTAAGAGCCGGCTGAAACCCTGTTATACAAGAAGAGCAATTCCAGTGTAAACAGTACAGAAGTACAAGTGCTCCTAAAAATGCATAGCCAGTGCAGTTGTGACCTGACTCCTGAACACCTTAAATCTTTATCCAATCTTATCCAACTCTTCTTTCTGTTTGTAAAGGCCAGGCCTACAATTAGGCAAAGTGAGCTGGGCTGTTTCTAGGGCTGCAAATGTTTAGATATTTAATCAAATATTATATTTTTACTAGGTAGTGGGGAGTACCATTTGGATATTCCATCAGACGTCAAATCATTTTGGAGCAGCCCTGCTGACTCTGCAGCCAGCTATTAGTGTGTCTCCAGTTTTTCATCAGTGTTGAATGCTTGTGTTACTGAGTTTTTAGGAACATAGGAGGCTGACTTATGCCGAGTCACATCACTGGTACATCTAACCCAGCATTGTCAACACTGACAACAATGACTGACAGCAGCTCACCGTGGTTTCAGGCAGGAATTTTCCAGCCCTACCTGGAGATGCTGAGGATTGAACCTGGGAACTTCTGCATGCAAAGGAGGTGCTTTACCCCTGAGCCATGGCCCATTCATTCTTTCAGTGAATTCATACTAGCATATACTACACATGGCAGTGACAGCTGCTGATGCTGAATAATTAAGCCTAATCACAACATTTGGACTTATGGTGGACTAGGGGACTAATTTTTCAAGCAACGCAAAAGAAAGCACAGTCCCAGGCTAAGTGAGAATGTAGCAACACCACTTACTAGCTGAGTACATAGTGTGATTTCCGCCCCCTCCCCATCATAGATCCTTCATCAGTGTTATGAAATCGCCTTGGCAATTTATCAAGTATGCCCGTCCACTTAATTTTATTTTGACAACAATATTTATGTCCATAGACTTGTTTGACATGATTTTGTTTAATGCAGACACTGTTATCTTGTTAACATAGACTGACACTGGTAACATAGTGAGATTTGTATAAGAACACATCATCCCGGGAGATGGAGGTCCTACCCTTATAGTTAGCATTTGGGCTGTTTGAGTTTCCATAACAAAAATAGAAAAAGCTAGTATTTTCTAACTGTTACAATGAATGAAACTAAAATAAATGATTATCATGATCCTGTCAACACATGCAGCCTGTTCCATAAACAAGTGAAGATGGAGTATTTGGATTTGTGCTAAATCAAGTAGTGGTTTGTGGATTGGTCTGTTAAGATGTGTGTTGATGGCTAGTGTGGTGTAGTGGATAGTGAGATGCCTTTGGAATTGGGAGGCCTAGATTGAAATCCCAACTCAACCATGAACCTCACTGTGCTTCTTTGGATGTCACACACTTTCACCATGATCGTAATTCCATGCACGCTGCTTTGAGCTCCTTGGAGTGATGTGTGAGACAGATACGATACGAAAGATGCCACCAGTCCAAATAATTACAGGGGGTGTGGGTGGGGAGGAGAGAAATCTGTGAATGCATGGTGTTTTTGTTTTCTTTTTCCAACACTTCACATGCCAGACTGTGAAATGTGTGATCCTGGCTGGATCATGGCTTATGACAAGTTTAAAAAGATGGTGCATGTTTTGAAAAGGGTTTAAGCACATGCGGTTGTATTTTGCTTATGGAACTGCTTCTGTCAGTGGAATCCCCCTTTCTCTCCTATGTGCCCTCAAAATCTGCTCTGGAGGGCTGAGCAGCCCCCTAGAACAGAGTTTTGGGTGGCACAGAGGACTGCAGCAAGGAGGATATGTGGAGAACATCCTATCGTGCTAGCAGACTTCTGCTAGCGCAACATTAGATTTAACTCATGGAGATGACTACTTACCAAAGGATATATCCAATGTTGCACGAGTGGACTTCCCCTTGCACAATGAAACTTCCCTTCCCTTCCCCTGTAGCCTTCACCCCTCCATCTACTCTAGAGGGCTCAGAGGAGGAATCTGTTCTCCAGATGGATGTCTTTCCATTGCTGGATGGACACCACTGAATGCAAGACTACACACAGTTACTCACAGATTGTGAACCAGACAACCCCAAATGAACAATTTGCGTTATTTTGTGACCATTGGGGATTTTTTTAATACTTCCTCTGGGCAATCACAAAAGTTCATATTCATTTTACGGCACCTTGCTGAGATGACTGAGCTTGGCCACCGCATGCCAAAAAGATTTTTCAAGCTCAATATTTACAACCTTCTGCTCTATGCAAGAAATTGAAACAAGGTGACCACTCGCCAGTAAACAAACATACAAATGTGGGTCAGTATCCTGTCTTGCCTGAGTACCAGGAGGACCCACTGCCAGCACTATGGGGAGTTAGCACCTGGTAAAGGAAACAAGTGGAAATGTTCAGTTCCCAAAGGAGCGGGTCAATGGATCTCAGTTCCGCTGACCTGCCCTGATCCAGAACTGAACATTTCCTCTTGCTTTACGAAGCACTAACTCCCTGTTGTATTAGCCATGGATCCTCCTGGCACAACTGAATAGTGGGTGTGCAGCAGCAGTATAGGATCCTGCCCATTGTGCATGATTATGTAATAGGTAAAATGGTAAGAAATGCAAAAACATCAAATATTAAATTGTAATGGTTATATTTATAATGCTTTGTTCTACTTCTCTTTGGTTTCCTAAAGCTAACCTGGCAAGAAGCAAAATTAAATTGTCAGTAATGAGAATTATATATATATTTCTTTTTTGAAATGTCCAGATTTTTGAACGGTGAATTGTGTACTTTTTATGGTGATGGCGGTGGGTTGGGTTATTGCATTTTACGACTATTCACTCCACGGGTGTCTTTTTTGTCTAATGATAGGAAATGTCTGTCTAGAGACATTTGAGTTGGATGGATTCAACTGCTCTTTGCCTTTCATTCTGTCTGTCATTTTTCCTATGTACCATTTCAAAATAAGCAAAAGCAAAGTCAAAGAATAAATATTCAACTTTTCTCACATTACATAGCCTTGCACTGTCAAAAATGTCACAGGTTAATGGTACAACTGAGCTTCATTTATATTATTCTGACAGCTCAACCAACCTGACACAATCTAACAACATCCCTCCTCAACCAGGTGACATTCCTAGCCTTTGTTTTCTTTAATTTGAAGCTTCTTGGAGCATTTGCAGTGATTTTTAAAAGGGAGTTTCTGTTTTGTTTTTTAATCGTTTCTTGTTTATGTATAATTGTGCTCAGATGGAATGGAGAAGGCAGGAATGGACTGGGAGAGGGGGGGAATTACTCATTTACTCCAAATGGTTTAGCTTGAAGTCACCCCTATTTTTAAAACAGGAGGTTTGTTAACCAGAAATTACAGGGATACCATGAAAAATGACAGTTATGTATTTTTAATTTTCAGACCTTTCTATTATGCTTGTTTAATTATTCATTAAAGCTAAGAGGCTAATATGTGGCGGAGCTCAAGCCAATTTTATCCTGCAGACTGATAGGATTTCTAATCAGAACTGTCTCAGTCAGATGGTAAATGAGTTGCAAATGACTGTGGCGCTGAATTTCTTTGGACATCATGTGAATAGAACTGGATAAACTGTGGTGTTTGCCACGTTCTAAGGTGCAGCCCGATGCACGGAGAGCCTATCTACACTACTGCTTTAAAACGGTTTATAACAGTTTTAAATCGGTTAATAACCGGTTTAAAACTGTTATAAACCGTTTCAAAGAAGTAGTGGAGATAGGCTCTTAGTCTTGGACCTTTGATTTCCGTTTTAGACCGTTTCTCAAGGCAAGAGCTCTGTTGTAGCCCTTAATTCTCACACCCTTTCTCAAATTGCTGGCAATTAGTGCTACTTTTGATGTACCCAAAGACTCTGGAGAGCCCAACCAAAGTCCCCCCTTTGAATTCCCATTCCATCCCTTCTTTTCAAAAGAATTTGGCGATGCAGCAGTGGGTAGGGGCCATTTCAGAAATATGTCCAAAATGTCCAGAGGCAACTGGAACCACTCACAAGTTTACAGAATAGTCCAAATGGAGCAAAGGTCCATTTCATCCACCAACCTGTTTCCCGTCATTTATCAGGGAAGCTGATAAACAGGGCATGAAGTAATATCCCATGTCCACTGTTGCTTCCCAGCAACTGGTATTCGGTAGTATACTGTCTATGAACATGGAAGTTCCATAAAGCCATCATACCTAATAGCCATTGATAGATGTATCCTTCAGGAATTTGTCAAATCCTGTATAAGAATCTGATGGGATAACAGACAGAAGATATTTAATCCTAGTTCCAAAGCACGACAATGCTTTTATCTGAACCAAAATGTTCAGATAAATGTCCCCAGACAGTGAGCAAGACTTCGAGTTCTCAGAAAATATAATCAGGCTACATGTAAAGGAAAAGGGGGGGGGGGTGGAGTAAAAACTGGCATGATGTTTTGTTATTCTGAAGGTCTGATCTATTCAGGGCCCATTCAAAGCAGATTGTTTGAATTACCAAGATGAAACTAGACCACTTGCGAAAGGCATAACAATTTATTGATAGAAAATGGATGCAGAATAAAAATACAAAGAAAGCTCACGTATCTCTTCAGCCAACAAAGCTAGCAACTTCCTTACAGCTACCATCAACAGCATATTAGAGGTTGTTCCTAGAACCCAAACTCCTCCTGGTTGGTTGTGCACATTCCCCCATGGAGTGAAGCCAAATTGGTCAGTCCTCGACCCAATCTTTTATACCCTTTTCTGACATTCTAGTATATGCTCAAAGCATGACAAGAAGGGTAATAATTTATCCCTATGTATGACTAAGGGATTCGAACATTGGGGGTGGGGTGGGGTGGGGAAATCCTCCTCATATCAAAGCAAGATAGAACAATAAAACAAACAGGAAATTAGGCAGTAGTGTAACTGTTGACATGAAGATTATACCCTAATTAGTGTCAAACAGCTAACAATTGTTAATGTGTGGATTGGTGCCTACTTGCATGATACCAGTCTCCCCATGTAAGAAGCCTACAGAGTAGGGTGACCAGATAAAATCCAGGTCAGGGCTCATGTAACTTTAACAGTTGTAGAGAAAAGGGAATTTCAGCCTGTGTCATTTGTATGCAGTTAGTTCCTGGTGCAATTCCCTCTTCATCACAACAGTTAAAGTTGCAGGAGCCCTGCCTTCTTTTGTATCTGGTCACTCTAGTATAGTGCTTGCAACTTTAACTGTTGTGATGAAGAGAGAATTTCACCAGGAACTAATTGCATACAAATAACACTGGCTGAAATTCCCTTTTCTCTACAACTGTTAAAGTTACATGAGCCCTGACCTGGATTATATCTGGTCAGCCTACGTTTAAGACACTTGTGTAAGTTTAACACTTGACCTGACTCACCATTTGTAGTGTCAAACTCACTGCAAATGTCAAACTCACAGTGTGAAGATTTCAGCAGTCTTAAGATGGATTTCAGGAGTTGTGGGTTAGATTTAATTATATGAGTTTTGCACCAAGGGCTGTTGGGACAAAGTAACAAAAATGATTTAAAATAGTAATAATAATAAATAACATCAAACAGTTACTTGGAACTGACCACAGCCCTGATGAAGATGCACAAGTCTTTTGAAGCAGATAAAAGAAATAAAGAGAAACATTATAGTCATTATATTAGCAAACGATTAATTTTAGGTGATTAGTAGGTTAAATGCCAGTAACAGCAAATCAGGTAGCATTAGCTAGAGGTTCTCTTGTCTGCCTGGTCCTAACAAAGGTATTGCCTTACAACAGATTTTTTTTTCTCTAATGGATCAACATGGCTATCTATGTGTTCAGAAGATCTTTAAGTCTGTTCAGAAGGAGATATTGGTTCACATGAATGACAATCCCATTGGTTTTAAAAGGTGTGTAAGTGGGGATGAGCAGGCCAGTTCCACTTTTATTGCATGACTCACAGTTTGTTCCTTCATAGGTATTTTAGAGTGATATGTAAACCTCATGGTTTGTAGTTGCGTTAACCACTGGGGGGTTTAGCTCTTAAATATCTGGGTTTGCATGTCATACTCCCCGTTTGTTCATGACAACCCATGGGTTGTTGAACTGATGGGTTGTTGTTACATGTGAACCTTGGTGTCAGGATCAAGCCTGGTCTCTCTGGTGAGTACCCCAAATTGGATTTGGATAGGGTGACCAGATAAAATCCAGGTCAGGGCTCATGTAACTTTAACAGTTGTAGAGAAATGGGAATTTCAGCCAGTGTCATTTCTATGCAATTAGTTCCTGGTAAAATTCCCTCTTCATCACAACAGTTAAAGTTGCAGGGGCCCTGCCTTCTTTTGTATCTGGTCACTCTAGTATAGTGCCTGCAATTTTAACTGTTGTGATGAAGAGGGAATTTCACCAGGAACTAATTGCATACAAATGACACCGGCTGAAATTCCCTTTTCTCTACGACTGTTAAAGTTACATGAGCCCTGACCTGGATTTTATCTGGTCAGCCTAGATTTGGAGCCTGAAGAACAAGTAGGAGTAGACCAGCCAAGACAGGAAGTGAGGGAGGAAATTCTTCAGGACTCTCAAGGAGTCAGGGAGGAAACTCCTCCGGAGCTTATCGGAGAGGAGGCCCAGGCTCAGTGATCATTCTTCCTGCTCTTGGGAACTCAGTCTTTGTCAGGGGGTGGGGGGAGCATCAGAATTGATGGATGCCAGAGTCCGCCGCTGGTCAGGTGAGCAGAGTTGAGAGGAGATGGGAGGCAGTCTGTTAATCTAGCCACTCATCAGAGGTTACAACTTGAAGACCCTCCCCTCGAGGAATTCGGTAAAAGCCTGTTGGGCACTGTCCATTCAGTTGATAGTTAACTGCCTTGCTTTGTTAGGCTAATTAAGCGTAGAAAATAGCTCCTAGCATTCACACCCTTCATGTTGAAGATATATCTATTTACTGAATATCTAATCAAATCCAATTTATTGCTTATTGGCCAACCAGGTCACATGCATACAAAAACATAATAAAATACTCCTCTAATACAAAAATAATGGCAATGTAAACATTGTTAAGAAAGAAAATGATAACAAACAGTAATTAGAATTGGAACATTGTTTCATAACATGTAAGATATATATATATATATATACACACACACACGTTACATTAGCAAGCTTAATCTTCTAGAGCAATAGATAGCTTCTGTTTCTGCCTGTTTAAAAACTATGAGATGTATAATAGTTTGTACCAGCTGGTAATAACAGAGTTATACTTAAGAAGGAATTGTCATGGTGCCCAACTATAAAGGGCTTGAGATATTGCTTCCTCAACTCAGCATACAGGGGACGTTCCATCAGAAAATATAACCATGTCCTCTACCTAGGGGCAGCCAACAGGGCAGTATTTTTTCACACCATGATGGGCTCTATATCATGCCTTCACCTCCATCAGCTGGAGGGAATTCAATCTGCATTTAGTCAAAAGCCATCCCAACTCAATATGAGCCAATAAAGGACAAATAAGGGGGCAGCTTTCCCAGGGAAGTAATAAAACTTTTGTAAATTGTAAAGGAATGGCTTCCAGCAACAGTAGCCATTACAGTTTGAATGTCAACATCATATAGTCTTCTAGATATTTCCTCCCAGGCACCATCATACCCCCTCTCAAGCAGGTATTTACTGAATAAAGCTTTGTGGATTGCACGGCAGACCTCTTTATTGTCTCACATCTCCAGACTTTTCTCTTTTCCCAGGCATATGGCACCATATGATGAGTTTTAATCGATCTCGATCTGTTGGCTGACAACTCAAAAGTTGTTTTTAAATAACTTTTGTGTATACTGTCTGTTGTATGTTTTTATGGTTTTAAATTTTGTATATCATTTTTAATGTTTTAATGTTTTGTAAACCACTCAGAGAGCTTTGGCTATGGGGTGGTATAGAAATGTAATAAATAATAATCTCAGTGGAGGACTTGGAATCATGACATTCCAAGTCCTCATGGAATCATGACACACTTTGGAATCATGACACACTTTCCACTTCTTCAATATGTGATTTTTAGAGGTTGTGTCCAAGCACAGTGGAATATACAAATATAAATGTTTTGATATTGTCTAATCATGAGTTTCCAATTCTAACTCTGTGTGCATAAAAGGTGACTTCCAATATCAGGATATCAGTGTGAGGTCAAGTCAATGTCCACATCTTCATGTAGTCAGAAAATTGTAGTCAACCTGATGGAGGCCATGTACTAGGAAGATGTCCGATTTTTTTTGGATTTTCCCTTGATGAATCTTGCCACCTGCCCAGTCGACCTGTGATGGCGTATATTTGAACCTCAGGTGATTTTATAATATGCAAACTAGTATAAGTAGTTGTGGCAAATGAATTAGAGCCTTCTGAAATCTATTCTAAAAATCAATAAAGAGTTTGATTAAACCTTAAAGACTAACAAATTTATTCTGGTTTAAGCTTTGGTGGACGCTGTCCACTTCATCAGGTTCTACAAAATGTTTGTCATATTTAGAGTATTTGTGTTAATAAATATTTCACTCTCTTTCCCCATTCTGCAAGGCCCACTATTTGTATTGGGCATGGCATTTCGCTTGTAGATGTAACAGCCATATCTCATGTTTGTTTCCCCCCTCCCTTAATCTCAGCAGGCAATATTTATTACATGGCAAGTTTTTAAACTCCAGTCCCCCCTCCCCAAACTTAAAGATTCAGGTTGATGCTGAAATTAGAAAGGGTGAGTAGACATGGTAGAGAGATAAATGTAAACATAAATAAAATTAACACAGATGGGTGTTGATCCCTTATATGATTAATAATGAAGGATGGGAAAATATAACACTAAACTTCAAGTTGGTGTCATGTTTACAATATATTTTAGAGTAATTTATGTTTGGTAAAAGTTGAATGCATTTTCTCTGCTGAATTGTGGCTAATAGAGTCCTAACATAATGGAAGTTTTATGACAATGGCTCAAGGAGCTTGAGGTATAATGCTTCAACCGATTGACACAGAGTAATAATAACCACAATTATTTTATTCCACCATTAATACCGGATCTAAAAGATTAATAAATCAACCAAAAACGAGCCCTTTAGCTTGTTATATTTTCCATAAAGGGAGCACAGTTATGAAATTAGTTTAAGCAGAGAGATAAAAATGTTTTTGGGGGTGCACATTAAATAGACTTGCTGTAACATTTGTTCATTGGTGGATTGATCAGAAATGCTGTTGGCCAGAAGAAAGAAGAGAAGAATGCCTGGTTATATCTTAAAGAATAACCAGTATCAGTGAATTGTGAGGTACCTTTTAAAATGCAACAGCAATCTTACAACTATTTGAGGGGAATGTTTTATTTTCTCCTTACATTTTTAAATTTAATTATTTGCATTGCCATCCCATTTATTTATTTATTCCATTTATATACCACCCCATAGCTGAAGCTCTCTGGGCAGTTTGCAAAGATTAAAAACATTAAACATTTAAAAACCAATATACAAAATTTAAAGTCATCTACTGTCCAGGGATCATTTTAAAAAACTCAGCATATGCTGGTAAATGCCTAGAAGAAGAGAAAAGTCTTATATTCGTGTTTTAATTGTTCAATGTTTTTAATTTTTGTAAACCGCCCAGAGAGCTTCAGCTATGGGGCGGTATATAAATGGAATAAAATAAATAAATAAATAAAACCAGGCACCGCAAGATAACATTGTTGGCACCAGGTGAGCCTCGTCAGGGAGATCGTTCCATAGTTCCTAGTCATGGCTTGGAGGCTCATGCAAACAATAATTTGCCAATGAAATGGTAAGTGTAGGGTGTGAGGTGGGGAGATAAAGTAGGTAAGTAGCACACAAGCTAGATTCATTCCCAGTCTTGCCATGCTCATTCCAAGTTCTACCATGGTTTTGACAATCAGAAACAGTTCATCTAAACCAAGGCCATGTCTACACCTAAGGGTGTAGAAAGAGGGAGGGTGAAGGATTGCGGACTCACCTGCTTCTGTGAGTTGAGATGGCAGTGCAAAATCCCAGGAGGAAGTGCAAAATCCCAGGAGGAAGGGACATTGTGTGGTGAAAACAGTAAGGTAAACTTCATGCCCCCCACCCCATCTGGGGGATGGCAGAATTGCTACCCACCCCCATGGGCACTGAGCCACCCCACACAGCTCTGTACCTGTTTTAGGATCTGGGACAGCGGGGAAACCAGGATATCCCCAGTTTCTGCTATCCCGAGGTTATCCCAAGGTCATCTTGTGGTCGTCCCCGGTTGCCCCCGGGATCCCCTGTGCATCATGTGGATGCACAGGGATGACCCCCGGGATATATCCCTGGTGTAGACACGACCCAAGTATTTAACATACTTCAGAATATCATTATCTTAAAGCATCCACTTAAAGTGCCTTCTGGTGACGTTATACTAATGTCTTTTAAAAATTGAGAATCTTTAAAACTGCAATTTGTTTTGAAAATTTTATTTCACTGAATTTATAAAGCACATTCAAATAATATATACTACAGATAATAGCAAAGCTATCTTATTTAATTTACTATCAATAATAATGACAAATATCATACTTTACATTTGTGTGCTTTTGTGGCCTTGATGAACTTTCACAACTGGATGAAATTAAAATATTGACAATAGTAAGCATAATTATAACAGTAAAAAGACAGAGAATGCAATAGCTACAAGGTTAAAAAATGAAGACCTGCAATTATAATGTCACTGTAGTTATAATGTAGTTTCCAGACAGAATGCTTAGGAAAGTTTCATATTGCAAATGTTCAATAAGTCAGTAACTTGAATAGGATGGGAAGCAGAGCATAACGTTAAGAACTAACAGTAAATCTGGGCAGAATGTAACATCTCATATTGCATTGTTAGCTATTCAAAAAGGGACCAGAACTTCAAACCTTTCCTCTATATTAATTTACAAAGTGTATAAGTTGGAGGAGCAATCCATCTATCAGACTTTGGCCTATGACCTATAAGCAAAAGTAGCCAACCTGTAGTCAGAAACACCTTTTACTTCAATGTGCCCTTGTAAATCCCAACATTTCTCCAAAGGGCTTCTTATGTATTTCATTGCTCTGAGCTATTCATTGCTGCACATTTTATGTAGGAAGGAAATGAGAACTGGGATCAAGACTCTCAGCATTGGTTCAGGAGGATCCCTGTTCACTTGCTCCAGGGTTGGGTGCTTGCCTTGCCTACTACAATAAAGTAGCAGCAATAATAAATGGGAATGGGGTTCATGATGACACCAGGTGCCTCATTCTAGAGTCTGCTGAGCAGCTGCTGCAAGGGAAATTTCACTTTCTCTTAGAAGAATGCTAGGCAGTAGCAATTGCTGTGGAAATGTTTGCTCCATTGGGAATGGGCTGCCCAAAAGCAAGTTCTGGTTTCATGCTCTTACTTGGATCTTCATGTGCTGCCTGAGACAGATGATCTGACTGAATCTTTGCATTTTCATACTTGCAACTTCATATACACTTCTAAATAATTCCAAGCAAGTTTACTCCTGTGCTACTGAATATGCTGAAGTTCAAAAGGCAGGGGAAGATAATGGCCGTGTTGTTTAAAGACCAGCTTTTGGTGCACAGCTTTACAGGAAGTGCTATGTTTATATTATTGCAAAGTACATAGACGCTGACATGCTGGGATTGCAGTGCTGTTTGCTTGGTTAAGCTTTTATGTAGTGTTTTGAATGAGACTTACAACCTCAACAGCGTAACGCATTTGGGCAAATTGTGCTTGGAGCAATGCACAATTGTATTTTTTTACTTTCCTTATGGTGTATTTATTTAGATTTGTAGTTTCCCTTCTCCCAAAGGGCTCCAAGCAGGTTACTGTATTATACAGATATATAGAAAGGCCAGTTCCCTATTGGGTCACAATCTATAAAAGTGAACTGAATGGGGAGAGAGGTAGAAGGGAAGACAGGAAAATGCATAGTTATAGAGGAAAAATACAGCAACTCTCATCGTCAGCTATGTTTTTTGTTTCAATTAAAAAAAGGTCAAGGGACAAATCAATTTCAGACAGCCTGTGATATCGTTATTAATATTATTAGCATTATTCAGCTATCAAGCTTTGTCTTCATTACCAGTCTTAGTGCCTCCAGTGTTATTTCTCTGTTACTTATTAAAGATGCAATCCTGTGCATGTTTAGACAGAAAAAAGTCCTAAAACTCCCAGGATTCCCCAGAGAATGCTGGGAGTTGTAGGACTTTCTTCTGTCTAAACATGTATAGCAATACTCCCTAAATCTATTAACATAGCTCAGTCCAGCATCTGCATTGGTCCAGGATCTCCTCTTCTGTTCATCCACCTACTCAAACTTTTCGACATCCCAGATAATTTTGCCCACAGACTACAGTAAACCCCAGCTCATTTATCTTAGCACTTTTCATCTTAAGTCCCTAAGTGAGCAACTAATTTTAACAGGGGCTATTTTTTTTAATCGAGGTAGGCAACCTACTGCTCTCTAGATGTTTTTGACTACATCTCCCATAACCCTTGACCATTAGTCATGGTGGCTGAGGCTTATAAGAGTTGTACAAAACATCTGGAGGGCACCAGGTACCCTTGGAGGGTCAGTAAGATTGGTTCTATCCAACTTCTTATTCCTACAGATGTCAAGACACAAAGGACTTTTTATGCATCTCAACTACTCACTCACATTTGCCAGTGTTCTGGCTTGATCATGGGGAGTGAGCAGCTGAGAAGATAAGGGGAAGGTTTTAGAGGACAAACTCTGTTGCTGTTCATACAGAAGGAAGAGGGTCTAAAAAACAATTTGCCTTTGTGTTAGCTTGAAAGAAAGTGGTTGAAGTATACAATAGTGTATCGAGGCCAGACATGGGCCCTATGGGAAGCCTTTGGGGGATGGAGATGTTTTTTGGGCCTCTAGAGATCTATCCCTAGCTCAGGGCAGAACTCTGTATCATATACATAGACATGTAACCAAACCCTATGGCTGCTTCAAAGACAACTTGGAAAATAAAGCTCCTAATCGCCATTGGCAGTATAGGGTTATCTGCCATTGGTTATCAATGGAGGATAAGAATAGCAGTGGTTGCTAGTTATGGGGGCTATATATTACCTCCAGTATCATAGGGAGTATGCCTTTATATGCCAGTTGCTGTGCAACACATGCAGGAGGGTCCTGTTGATGGGCTTCCCACAGGCATCTGGTTGGCTACTGTGCAAACAGAATGCTGGACTAGATAGGCCTTTGGTCTGATTCTGCAACACTCTTCTTATGTTCTTACGTTATCAGTTAGTTTTCAGGCCTTCTTCAGAGACTTGAGTTTGGACCTGTAAATCCTTAAATCCCCCCCAAAGTGTTATTCTGTCTCTTCCCTGACATAGAGGACTTGAGTCCTCTCCCCAAGGTCACAAGAAAAAAGTTATTTGAAAAAAGTTATTATAGCTGACATTTTCCTGTGAGTAGCATCCTGCAGATATATGCTGGAGATGGAGGTGATATGAGATCAGAGTTAGGGATGGGGAAGAGTTCCAGGCCCACCAGAATCCACATTGGAACTATTCATTTATCCCACTTTTCTCAAAAACTGAAACAAACCGGAACATTAGCAAAAAGATCAAAGAATAAGAACATAAGAAGAGCCCAGGTGGATCAGACCAGAGGTCTAATCCAACATCCTGTTTCCCAGAGTGACCAAACAGATGCCTAAGGAAACCACAAAAACAGGATGCTAGCACCCTCCTGCTCTTATTCCTCAACAACTGGTAATCAGAAACACAGTCGGAAATATATAGCTATCATGGCTTATAGCCATTGAGCTCCTTCAGACGGGGGGAAATCACATTCCCTTACTGTGGCTCTGCCTCCTGTTTCTCTACTGCGTTTGCAACGAGCTGTAATTACACAAGGAAGAGAGCAACCACCTGGCCCATACAACTCAATGGGCCAGCACCTTCTAATGGGCATTTTATAGCACAGCTTCGCCTGTACATGGCAGGAAAACCTGACAAATACCAATATATCTCAGAAGAGCCATGTTTTCTGAAGTTTATTTTTTACCACTAAACCTGGGGAATGGAGCAGGAGACTGTCGTCATCATCAAAATGATCCGTGAGTGGCCAGTCACGAGCGTGCTATAAAACGCTCATTTAAAGAAGCTCATTGATAACTTCATTCTCCACAAATTTGTCTAATTCCCTCTTAAACCCATCTGTGTTGGTGGCCAGAATCACATCTTGTTGAAATGAGTTTCAAAGGATAAACTGCATGCTATAAAAAGTAGTTCTTTCTTTTGCCTGTCCTGGCTATTCTGTCACTGAGTTTCATGGGATGACCCTGGCCTCTAGAATTACGACAGAGGAAGAAAACACCTCTCCATCCATTTTCTCTAAAACTAAGAACACATAATTTTATAAACACCTATCATGTCCTGTGTAAGTCGCCTTTTAAAAAAACCTTTAAAAAAGCCAAACCAAATGTTGGAAGATGCTTCAGCCTCCTGATCCATTGTTATTGCATTATTTTGGGTGGTCATAAGGGTAGAAGGTGGAGGGGTCATGCAAACCGGGAACTGTGGTAGATCCCTGTAACTCTTATCAAGATCTCTCATGCAGTGGGGAGACTGGTTTCATCACCCCCTTCCAAACATCTGTGCTGGGTTGCTTAGCAGAGATCAGGGATTTGGGGCTTGCTATGGCTCTGCAGCCCAATACAGATGGAACGAGAGTGCAGTTGACACACTGATTATTCTATATAAATATATAAATCAATAATACACCTTCCTCTCTACAGTTCACACCAGAGTTTTGTAAGAGCAAAGTTATTTTATTTGCTCTCCGCTGAAACTGGATGAGTTGCATAATGAGGTTCTCTAGGAAAGAGAGAATTAATTGTAGTGGCTGTGAACAATTGAAGTTTTACATTTAAATATGAAATGTAAAGGGAGTATGTTTACTCACTATTGTCTTAACATGGTTGACCTTCTTGACATGCTGGAAGAAATATACACAGTGTTTGGCACATGCAAGTCCTGGAGAAGCAGCCTTCTATGGGACATAGACACAGCCATGGAGGGAAAAAATGTTTTTCATCTCATCAGGAAGCAATACTGTATTCATTGGAGATCTGCATCGTCAAAGAGGATTATTTAAATCAAACTGTTATAGTTGAAAAAGATGTGATCTAAATAATTTCTCAAGTGTACAAATCACATTTTGACCCTGGAGATTTCAATAAGCCTTTTGAGGTCCACCCCCCCCCTTTCTGTCTGTTTTACATGTCAATAGTGTTTGTAATTAGAAACCCAGGGCATTAGCCCTGGGAAGAACATCAGATATTTTAGTGGGAACAGCAAGATTTGTGACGACCTTTCAATAGTTTCCTTTTTCATATTTGAGGCAGTTTCTGCACTCCCACTGTGAATTGCTGATTACTGCATAATATTATGAAGGTGACTGGTAGAAATATTCGTTATGGTATGATGTGTAGTGTACTATCACTGTAAGAGGCAAGCCATGGGAGTGCACTTGAAGGAACACTCTCACTAGCCCAAATTGGGTGCTTTCATAAGGGGGGGGGACCATGATGTCACCACCGTTGTCTTTCTGAATTTTGGTGGTGGTGATGGGATTCTCCTTCATTTCAACTTTTACCTGAACGTTAGGGAAAGCCACACATCTTGCCTGCTTTACTTCTTTGCTTGTTTGTTTTTGTTTTAATTTAACTAGAAAGCTTAAGGGAAGAAAAGAATACAATGGTATTTATTTACATTTGAAGGTTTTATAGCTGGTTGTTTGCTATAATTGCTATTGACATTATTAAGTGATAAAAGTTAGAGCATGTTTTATTGATTACTGTGTTTCCTGAAATACCTATAAAAGATATCTAGTTAAGATTTATATCCTCTAACAGCCCATTTGTTTTTGAATAATTATCAGTGACTTTAATCATGCTGCTGCTCTTCATTGATGAGATGTTGGCCCTGACGTTCTGTGTTTATTCCTTTTATTTATACATATAACAACCAATTCTCAACATTCCTTCACACTTTACAGTGACCAGGTCATAGTTCTGTCATTGAAGTGGTAAACCTTTGCTGGGTTGCATCAGTACAGAGTGCACATGACTCATATGACTGAAGATTCTTCCAAAAATAATAAATAAAAGAATAAACACCCTGCACATAGAAAATGGACATGTCGGGGAGAAGGCTTGGGTAGAACGTTTTCCCATTATGTTGTTGTTTTTTTTGTTTTGTTGTTGTTGTTGTTTTAATGTGGATTCCCCCCCCCCCCACCTCATAAGAGCATCAGAGCCATGCTGGATCAAATCAAAGGTAGGGATGTGCACTGACCCCCCGGATCGGATCGGATAGCGGATCGGAATCGGACCTGGGGGGTCGGATCGGATCGGAGGCTGGTCGGATTGGATCGGACCAGATGTCCGATCCGGATCGGACGCCATTTTGAATGCTTTTTCTCATTGCCAAGTATTGTTTTACAAAAACGCCTATAACTTTTTCATTTTTAAAGATAGAAGGATGAAACTTGGGCACATTGTAGACTGGTTAGGGATAGTTATCTGTGAGAAATTTCAGAAAGATTGGTGCATGCGTTTTGTGGCAATTAATTTTTTAATAAATACCCAGGAATGCTTATAACTTTGTCATTTTTAAAGTTACAAACATGAAACTTTGCCACATTGTAGGAGGTACCTTGGGACCTATGTGTGTGAAATTTCAGACACATAGGTGCTTGCCTTGTGTGGCAATTAATTTTAGAAAAATGGGTAGTAGTGGGGTAAATACAGTTACGCCTCCCATTTTTTTATTTTTAAAGATACAAACAGGAAACCTGGGCACATTACAGGTACCATTTGCCTTGATATGTGAGTGAAATTTTAGAAACATTGGAGCTTGCCTTGTGTGGCAATTAAGTTTTGAAACAATGAGGAAAGAAACACCTATAACTTTGTCATTTTTAAAGTTACACCAGGAGACTGGTGTGTACAAATGTTTTTTTTTTTTTAGGCTTGAGATCATAAAGAGGCAAATATTCTACCTACAGTATTGGAAGCAGTATGTTGGGAAACAAGGGTGACCATATGACAGTTAAAGCTGCAGGAGCTATACTAGAGTGACCAGATACAAAAGAGAGCAGAGCTCCTGCAATTTTAACTTTTGTGATGAAGAGGGAATTTCACCAGGTGCCGCATGGATACAAATGACACCTGCTGAAATTCCCTTTTCTATTCCACTGTTAAAGCCCTGTATTCCTTTTCATATGGTCATCCTACTAATTACATTTTTTTAAAAAGTAATAATACATACTGCTTCCAATACGGTAGGTAGAATATTTGCCTCTTTATGATCTCAAGCCTAAAAAAAAAAAACATTTGTACACACCAGTCTCCTGGTACTGGTCA
Source organism: Anniella stebbinsi (assembly GCA_029215795.1). NCBI lineage: Eukaryota > Metazoa > Chordata > Lepidosauria > Squamata > Anniellidae > Anniella > Anniella stebbinsi. The sequence continues at coordinate 208,715,628 of JARDYH010000004.1, forward strand.
TCCTACTATTAAGTGTAGCTGATAGGAAAGGGTTAAATCGTGGGAGCTGCAAGGAATTAAGAAAAAAGGAGAGGGGGTTTTGCCATTTTTTGAGCGCTCCTTAATTAGGGCTGCCCAAATGATAATGGACGGGTGGTGTGTGTGCGTGCGCGGGCGGTGGCAGCGGGCTTGGCAGCGTATCCTCCTGGCTGCCGAGGCCGGGTGTCTGGAGCGGAGCACACGCTGTCAGTTGGTGAGCGGAGGGGCCACTGAACGCCCTCCCCATCATCCTCTTCATCATCAACCTACCCCCGCGGCCCAGCGGAGCACAACAGCCCGCATTAAGCAAGCCCTTCAGGAGCCTCACAGCAGCCAGGCAGAGCCTCTGCTGCCCAGGAACCGGCCCGCACGCGAGGGCACCGGCGGGGCGCACACACAACGCCGGCGAGGGGGAGGAGAAGGGGAGGAACAAAGGATCAAAGAGATCGAGAGAGAGTGATCCTTCCTTGCACGCATGGCTGCAAAACTGAGCTAGGTTCAGCCGTTCTGCTTGAGTAAAAGTGAAAGCAGACACGAGCCCTGTAATGGATACTAGCAACAGGATCAAAGGGATCGAGATGAGAGAGATCCTTCCTTGCACGCATGGCTGCAAAACTCAGCTAGGCTCAGCCGTTCTGCTTGAGTAAAAAGTGAAAGCAGACACGAGCCCTGTAATGGATACTAGCAACAGGATCAAAGGGATCGAGACGAGAGAGTGTTTCCTTTTCTTCGCGGGAAGCGGGAGGGGGAAGAGGGGAAGACCGGGCCTCTGTGGAAAATTTTTTGAAACATTTTATCTAAAAATTCCATAGCCATCAAATGCCTGGACCTATCATTCTGAAATTTCTGACACATATCTACCCCTAACCCATCTACAAAGTGAGCAATGTTCAGACTTCTAACTTTTAAAATAAAAAGGTTATAGGCGTTTCTTTCCTCATTGTTTCAAAAATTAATTGCCACACAAGGCAAGCTCCAATGTTTCTGAAATTTTACACACATATCAAGTGAAGTGTTCCCTGTAATGTGCCCATGTTTCCTGTTTGTATCTTAAAAAATAAAAAAATGGGAGGCGTAACTGTATTTACCCCACTACTACCCATTTTTCTAAAATTAATTGCCATACAAGGCAAGCACCTACGTTTTTGAAATTTCACACACATAGGTCCCAAGGTACCACCTACAATGTGGCAAAGTTTCATGTGTGTAACTTTAAAAATGACAAAGTTATAGGCATTCCTGCGTATTTATTAAAAAATTAATTGCCACAAAATGCATGCACCAATCTTTCTGAAATTTCTCACAGATAACTATCCCTAACCAGTCTACAATGTGCCCAAGTTTCCTGTTTGTATCTTCAAAAATAAAAATGTGGGAGGCATAACTGCATTTCTCAGTGGGAAAGTGCAATGCAATGATTCCCTATGGGAAAGTGCTTTCCAATGATTCCCTATGGACAAGTACTCTCCAATGAATCCCTATGGGCAAGTGCTGTCCAATGAATCCCTCATTGTTTCAAAAATTAATTGCCACACCAGGCAAGCACCAATGTTTCTGAAATTTTACACACATATCAAGTGAAGTGTTCCCTGTAATGTGCCCAAGTTTCCTGTTTGTATCTTCAAAACTAAAAAAATGGGAGGCATAACTGTATTTACCCCACTACTACCCATTTTTCTAAAATTAATTGCCACACAAGGCAAGCACCTATGTTTCTGAAATTTCACACACATAGGTCCCAAGGTACCACCTACAATGTGGCAAAGTTTCATTTGTGTAACTTTAAAAATGACAAAGTTATAGGTGTTTCTTTCCTCATTGTTTCAAAACTTAATTGCCACACAAGGCAAGCTCCAATGTTTCTGAAATTTCACTCACATATCAAGGCAAGTGGTACCTGTAATGTGCCCAGGTTTCCTGTTTGTATCTTTAAAAATAAAAAAATGGGAGGCGTAACTGTATTTACCCCACTACTACCCATTTTTCTAAAATTAATTGCCACACAAGGCAAGCACCTATGTTTCTGAAATTTCACACACATAGGTCCCAAGGTACCTCCTACAATGTGGCAAAGTTTCATGTTTGTAACTTTAAAAATGACAAAGTTATAAGCATTCCTGGGTATTTATTAAAAAATTAATTGCCACAAAACGCATGCACCAATCTTTCTGAAATTTCTCACAGATAACTATCCCTAACCAGTCTACAATGTGCCCAAGTTTCATCCTTTTATCTTTAAAAATGAAAAAGTTATAGGCGTTTTTGTAAAACAATACTTGGCTATGGGAAAAAGCATTCAAAATGGCGTCCGATCCGGATCGGACCTCGTCGGATCGGATCGGATCGGATCGGAGGTTGGTCGGATCGGATTGGATCGGATCAGATTTTCCCGATTTTGGGTCGGATCTGATTCGGATCGTGGATCGGATCCGATCCGATGCACACCCCTAATCAAAGGCATATAGTCCAACATTCTGTTCCCAGAATGGCCAGCCATCTGTCTGTAGGAAGCCCACAAGCAGGACATGAGTGCAATAGTGTACTTCTGTATACGTCAGCAACAAAACCTTAAATTTGGATTGGTAGCTAATAGGCAGCCACTCCAATTCTTTCATTTGTGCATGGTAGGATGTTCAGCTAAGCTTCTTAGCCACTGTGTTTTGCAGTACCTGCAGCTTGCGAAACGACCCTACGGGCAGGTACAGTGAGTAGATTGCATTACAATAAACCAATCTAGAGGTTACTACTGTCTCCATCCAGGAAAGGGTATAAGTGATGCACTAGCTGAAGCTGGTAAAAGGCATTCATAGCCGCTGAGGCTACTTGAGCCTCCAATGACAAAAATAGATCAAGGAGCACTCCCAAGCTATGAATTTGCTCCTTTATTGGGAGTGGAACCCCATCAAGAACAGGGAAACTACCCAGTTCCTGGACCTGAGAACCACACACCCACAAGGCTTATGTTTTACCAAGAGTCAGATTCAGCTTTTTGGTTCTCATCCAGCCTATCACTGCACTCATACACTAGTCCAGAACCTGCATGACCAAACCTGATTCAGATGTAACAGTGAAATAGAGCTTGGTGTCATCAGCATATTGCTGGCATCGTACTTCAGATCCTCTAATGACTGCTCCCAGTGGCTTCACATACAGTAAATGTTAAATAGCATTGGGGATAAGATGGTATCCTGTGGCACCTCATAGCATAACTGCCAGGGGGCTGGGTCATAATCACTCGATGCTATTCTCTGAAACTGGCCAAGGAAGGAATAGAACCACTGTAATGCAGTGCATCCAATGGAGACAGCTCAGGAAAATACCATGGTTGATGGTATCAAAGGATGCAGAGAGATTGAATAAGATCAACAGGGTAGCACTCCTCCTATCGCTCTTTCAATAATTGCCATCTAGCAGGGTGACCAAAGCTGATTCAGTACCCAGGTCTGAACCCAGATGGGCATGTGAAGAAGCTTTGGGGACAGACCATTCTAATAAGTTCCCTTCCTCCCCTGCCCCGCCCCACAGATGCACTAATTGTGATGCAATAGTAAGTATGAATGGAAGGGAACAGCATGCCTCTTACGTTCTCCTCGATATATGCCGAATCTTCTCTTATTTTCCTAGGCATTTTAATATTTCAGTTTCTGTTAGTTTTAGATCTGTAACTGTATTTTCAAATCTTCACACTATTGCTGGTTTTTACTTTGGTTTTATACTGTCATTTTAAACTTTAAATCAGAAATCTATTTTGTTTTATTGTGCTGTATTTTATTGTTTTAATTGTTGTAAATCGCCCAGAGAGCTTCGGCTATTGGGTAGTATAGAAATGCAATAGATAAATATTTCAATAAATCTTGTAGCATCCATATTTCTGATAACAGCAGAAACAAAGTTAGATGGTGGGATTTTGAGTGCCTTCCAAAACGTGTTCTTGATAACTGGTCCCAATGGAGAAGTATTACTATTTACAATATGATATTAAAATTAAAATATTATAGCTTGACAGAAAAATATGAATTTCATTAATGATTTTTTAAAAATCAATTTTAAGATAGTTAGAATCTTATAGTTGCAATTGGTACCTTTCTTAGTTTATTTATGCAAAGAGTTCTTAATATTATGGTTTTAATATACTTGTCATGTTTCCATTAGCATTACATTTAAGCTCTTCTGAGTATATCGTTTTCTATGGATTGGCTACACAACATTTTGCCATAAAAACAGAAAAATATGCAAAAGGAAAGAAAAGTGTTAAATCAGAAAATAATAGTGTAATAAACCGAAAGCTGGTTAGCTTGAATATTATTATACTACTAAAGCATTTTGGAAGTCAGCGTTCGGCTTCTTTTTGAATAAAGCAGCAATTAAATAACCCTAAAATCTTTTCTGCCCTGAAGGAATGGAAAATTATGTTTCATAGGACTATGTGAATTAGGGACTGTGCCTCTTATGATCTCATGTCAAAAGACAAATTATATGCTTGCTGGCATTGCCATTTGTTGACCTTAATGGCAAAGGTCGACTGTTTTGCTTTTTCTAATATCTTAAAACTGCTTAGTTAGTATAAGATATTGCAAATTAGTTGTATACCACCATTAGTCATTTACTTTGGAATTAAACATGCACCTGTCTAAAAATTGTTACTGCTAGTTGTATGCATCTTAAAAAATAGCTGGTTTGCACAGTTTTGATTTTCTTTTACAACCTCTTACTAATGGGGCTGTTGGTGCTGCTCCAATTTATTTTTACGCTGTAAATCTCAGTCTCAGAAATTGGATAGGGCTTATCTGTTTGACATGACTGTCCCGTCATCTCAAACAATGGGTTGGGAGGATGTATATATAAAAACTACCTGTCCTACTTCCTCCCCTGCTGATCACTGACTAACTTGTAACAGCTTTTAGAACAAATTTGGGATTGTCTTAGATTATCCCTAACAGGTAAGACAACAACAAGCAGCTGTACCGATGCAATCAGTGCAAGGAGTTCATGTGGGCTCAACTGCTATGTCAACGCACACAAACTGGGATTTCAACACTCAAGTATTGTCTGTGATATTGCAAAGGGTTAGGGTGACTGTATTTGAGAAACCAAAAAAGAGGACATCCAATGGGGGGGAAAGAAAATGGGCTTTCTGGAGCTTCCAGAAAGTGCATCATTTCCCCCACCCTTGCTAATGGCGGCTGCCATTAGTGTGGCGGGGGGAATGATAGGCTTTCTAGAGGCTTTCCCCTCCTCCCGGCAAAGGTCATCCCACACGACGACCAAGGCAGTTCCCGTTCCAAAACCAGGCCTGAAGCCCGATTGAAACGGAACTAGATAATCCGTTTAATTCAAGAGTGCCTGGAGTTGCCCAGCAACCACCCGCTCAAGCACCTTGCCCAAGAAGGGGATATTAGCCACTGGCCTATAATTGTTAACATCTTCGAGGTCCAGGTTAGGCTTTTTCAGGAGTGGTCTGATTACCGCCTCTTTTAACAAGGCCGGCACCACTCCCTCTCTCAGGGAGGCATTTACAACCTCCTGGACCCAGCCGGTGATCCCCTCCGTATTTGATGTAATAAGCCATGGGCAAGGGTCAAGTATACAGGTGGTCGACCGGACTTGGCCAAGCACCTTGTCCACATCCTCGATCCTCAGTAACTGAAACTCATCCAATAAGACTGGACCAGACGGTGGTCTGAATGTCTCTACTAGTGGAACTGCATTAAGTGTGGTGTTAAATTCATGACGAATCTGAGCGACTTTATCTTAAAAGTGCTGTGCAAACTCGTCACAGCGTGCTACCGAGGGTTCCGCCATCTCTCGCCCTGGCCCAGAGTGTAGCAGGCCACGAACCACCCGGAAAAGCTCTGCCGGATGACACTGGGAAGACGCAATGCTGGTGGAAAAGAACTGTCTCTTTGCCACCCTCACCGCCACAGAATAGGCTCGATAGTGAGCTCTAACCCGTGTTCGATCAGACTCAGCACGAGGTTTCCTCCACCTGCGTTCTAGCTGTCTCCCCTCTTGCTTCATTGCTCTCCTGCTGCAGCTCCCCTTCCCCCCCAATCCGTCGGCAAGCCAATCCTGAGATTCAGGAGATTGCCCAGAATGACAGTGTGCAATGATGGAGTGGGGGAGGGTCTGTTGCTGTTAGAAATCAGTGGAAATTCAAGAGCTCCCCTTGCAGAAATGTTGGCTTCTGCTCCTGCAAGGGTAGGGTGACCAAATAAAATCCAGGTCAGGGCTTATGTAACTTTAACAGTTGTAGAGAAAAGGGAATTTCAGCCAGTGTCATTTGTATGCAATTAGTTCCTGATGAAATTCCCTCTTCATCAAAACAGTTAAAGTTGCTGGCACTATACTAGAGTGACCATATACAAAAGAAGGCAGGGCCCCTGCAACTTTAACTAGGCTGACCATATGAAAAGGAGGACAGGGCTCATGTAACTTTAACAGTTGCAGAGAAAAGGGAATTTCAGCCAGTGTCATTTGTATGCAATTAGTTCCTGGTGAAATTCCCTCTTCATCACAACAGTTAAAGTTGCAGGGGCCCTGCCTTCTTTTGTGTATGGTCACTCTAGTATAGTGCCTGCAACTTTAACTGTTGTGATGAAGAGGGAATTTCACCAGGGACTAAATTGCATACAAATGACACTGGCTGAAATTCCCTTTTCTCTGCAACTGTTAAAGTTACAAGAGCCCTGTCCTCCTTTTCATATGGTCAGCCTACTTTAACAGTTGTGATGAAGAAGGAATTTCTCCAGGAACTAATTGCATACAAATGACACTGGCTGAAATTCCCTTTTCTCTACAACTGTTAAAGTCACATGAGCCCTGACCTGGATTTTATCTGGTCACCTTATGCAAGGGGCTCTCTGGCCTTTCTGACGATTGTCATTGCTGAAGGCCACATGTTTTGTCCCCAGTGATGTTTCAATGTGAGATTACATATTGTAGGCCCACATATCCATTTCCTCCCATTTTGGATCAATCATGTTGCTCTTCAAGCAAAAGCACAAAGAAATGCTGCAAGATGTTCCCTTTGCCATGTTATAGTCTGCTCCTATGCATGTTAACTCCAAAGTATGACCTCAGTGGTGCATACTCCAAGATAAGCGTGAATAGCTACAATCCTCTACATTCTTTCTTTGGAGTAAATTGTTATATAGTCATTTGTACTTTCTTCTGAGTAAACATGCATAGGATTGGTAATTTGATGTTGGCTTAAATTGGGGGTAGCCTTAAATAACAGTAATTACAAGGCAATAATTAATTTTTTAAAGGTAAGTATATGCATGAATATGCAGTGATGACACCGTAAGACCTAGATGGATAGGGGTACTGTGATAAGAATGTGTAGACAAGTTCTAAAATGACAGGATTGTTTTCGTTATTTAACAAGCCCAGCTATGGGTGTCTTTATTTGACCTCTCCTTTTCTCATACTGTCTTGATGCAGCTTTTGGGCATCCCTGCTTCATTACAATTTACTTACAAAATTAACAACTTCAAAGGTTGTGCACCTAAAAAACCAGAATCCTTTTATGCAGAATGTGGTGAAAATTTCAATACGGGCATTTCTGTGGATATTTTCACTGCTTCACCTTCTTGTCCCTACTACATCAGGCCTTGGATGTGGGCAGATGAGAATAAAGAGAGCAATGGTTGTTGTCACAGGTGGGCTAGAGGTTACGCATCAGATCAGGCAGATGTGGATGAAAGGACCATGGAAAGTACAGAGTCAGGGGCAGACTGAAGATTGAGTTTCAAGGCTGCAATAGGGGGTTGAAGGGGCCTGAGCTCAAAGGCAGCAGATATGACAATCCAAGTCAGCATTCAGGAAAAGGAAGTGGGAGACTAGGGCCCCCTCCACATGGATGCGCTTTTGCGCCCGGTTCGGCGATTATGCGCATTATCGCGGAGGCGCATTTACTCCTAATCCCTCTGCACGGGAGGCGGCGAGAGGCGGCGAAGCGCATTAATTGATGTCCAAAAAGCGCTTTACAAGAAGTTAATGCGCATAATTGCTTGTTCACATGGCGAAAATGCGCTTTAACGGCCGGAGCAAAATAAAAGTCGCTATTTAACGCGCATTCGATAATGCGCATAATCCGGGAGATAACGCGCCTCTACGCCTGTTTTGCGCTCCGCTGGTGTGGAGGTAAAATTTATAATGAGCCTTCAAAGAGCATTAAACCTCTCTTGTGGAGGTAGCCTAGGCAGACTTCATGCTCAAGAAAGTTGCTTGGACTAATAAGCTGGTTCAACTGCAAGGGTTTTATAGGGTCTGGTGTGTCCTAATTGGCTTGGAGAGAGTCAGCTGGCAGTATTCAAGCTGGGTGGCCAGCTAAATCTCTTCAGGATGGAATGGAAGTCTAGAGTCCACTCTTTTCCCTAAAACATAGTTTTCCTGGCCTCCTGATAACACAGAATGCTGTTAGTGCAGGAGGAGGCTACAGCAGGGCTTGGTTCAAGATCTCCCTTAGACTTCGAGACACTGATTTTTGACCAGCTATAATATGTTTTGTATCTCTTATCTAGGCCCAGTTCTCATGACCACTGCTGATTTTTTTTTTCACATGGGGACCATTTCAACTGAATGCAACTTCACGCATTGAAAAATTCTTATTTACTACCTTGACACAAACGTTGCAGGAATACAGGAAGCAGCCTTATACTGAATCAGACCATTGGTCCACTGCTTAGCTCAGTATTGTTGACACTGATCAGCAGCAGCTTTCCAGGTTTTCAGGTAGAACTTTTCCCCACTAGATTGTAAGGTAGGGTGACCAGATAAAATCCAGGTCAGGGCTCATGTAACGTTAACAGTTGTAGAGAAAGGGGAATTTCAGCCAGTGTCATTTGTATGCAATTAGTTCCTGGTGAAATTCCCTCTTCATCACAACAGTTAAAGTTGCAGGCACTATACTAGAGTGACCATATACGAAAGAAGGCAGGGCTCCTGCAACTTTAACTGTTGAGATGAAGAGGGAATTTCACCAGAACTAATTGCATAGAAATGACACTGGTTGAAATTCCCCTTTCTCTACAACTGTTAAAGTTACATGAGCCCTGACCTGGATTTATCTGGTCACCCTACATTGGAAGGTATATTCTAGATCATTAATACCTGATCATATTAGGTATATTCAAAATATAAGCTTTAGAAATTGGCATAGTAGCATCTTTATAAAATAAAAAACATACTGTTGAAAATCAGACTTATGCCTATATTTTGCATAATTTGGGGCTGCTTTACTTGCTGCTTATTTGGCTACCATGTAAGGTTCTTGTTTCTTTCTGACAACATCCACATGTATTGGATTAATCTGGGTAACTGGACTGTTCCTTCGAGATTATCGCTCTGCTAAACTGACCTTTTAAAAATATCTTTTGACAAAGCCGAGCTGTTGAACTGTTGCAGGCCTTATGAGACACTATAACTGCGTAATTATGTAACAATCATACAAGAGGCAAAAAGGCATGAACAAGGCTAGAGAGAACACACGGAAATCACAGTGGCAGACCCTAGGGTTGCAGCGAGATTTATGTCCATGTACACACATTTATTTATTTATTTATTTATTTGGCTTTCAAATTGAAATGATATAATTTGAACCTCAAGCATGATATGATGGAAGCTATCCTATTATGCAACGGAATATATGCATTTTAAATTCACGTTGTTTAGGTTAAGTATCAGCTAAGGATGTAGGAAAGAATATTCCTAGATTGAATATCTCAGCAACCATGGTTCTGTGCAGTTATTAGGATTCTGCTATTTGTTCTATGTAGTAGAATCGTTCCTTTTTGTATTTATCTCAGTTGTGGAGAGTGTTCAGCTATTTATGTAGCAAAAATGTTAGTGAAGCCACAACTTGCTTAGCTCCATCCACACCAGCGATTTAGTGCACTCTCACCATGCCTGGTGTGCAGATTTGCAGCATGGTATGCACATGACGGCGTGCCTCTCCTGCTGACACCCAGCCTTTCCTAGAACGCTAAAAGTTTGGATTATTTTTCCTAAGTGCATTTAATGCGCCCTAAGCCTCTGTGTAGTTTTAAAGGAACTGGAGGCTTGAATGGATTGCATCAGGTCCTGGCAGGGAAAAGTGATCTCTCCCAGCAACCAGCTGCAAGCCTCAATATAAAACCCAAACCTTGCATCCCAGGCTCAAAAGTGGTTTTTAAAATCATGCAACGCCTGAATCTCTGCAAAGGCAGGATTGTACTCCCTCTATGCCCCCAAAGAGCCAGACTAAAGGGCTGTTCCATTTTTGCCTGGGAGAAAGGCGGTCTGTTTGAAGTACTCATCTGACAGGACCTGACTGGAGGGAGAAAGAGAAGGGGACAGGTTGAGTGAAGCAGAGCATAGTGGAAGAGCGAAGAAGCGAATGAGCGAAAGAGCAGCTATTCAGGTGAAAGGGATCTAAGCATGACACGCTTCTGCCTCAGAGGTAAAAAACATGGAGGCAAACTGGGGGTGGAATTAGGTGTGATGGAGGTCGCTGTCTATGTATGAACTTCATTTCAGCAGAATCCTATTGTTCAGTTGCATTGATTCAGACCTCTTAAAACAACATCAGCGATTGATCCTGATTTTACCTTTCTTTCAAATGATGTTACCTAAGGACAAGAAAAAACTCCAGTGTAATGCTCAGGCTAAACTGAGAAGAGATCATCATTATTTTTCTGCAATTACAGTTTTTAAGCAGTATAAGGGAGGGCAGAACAAGGGGAGCAAAAGCTGTTGGTAATTTTGTGTGCCTAATTTGCATGCTCTAAATAGTTTTCTTGATTGCTAAATGATTTCCCTTTATTCCTAAAAGAGCATGATAATGCACTGATTGTGTGTGTGAACTCAGTATTCTCAGAGCCGTACAAATCACAAAATGCTTTCCTCCCTTCCCCAGCTCTACTTCTAAATAGCTTAGAAAATTGTATCGGGAGGCTTCCTCTTTGATGTAAATTACACTAATATTGTGTAGTGCTTTTGTTTAAGCCATTCTTTGAAAAATAAATTAAGGTTTTGGAGGGTTTGAATAAGATGAAGCTGATTATAACAAAGATATGATTCATTTCAAACCACACCAAATAATGGCTTAATTTGTTTTACTGTGGATGTCAGTCTTAAAGAACTTTATATCAGTAAACAGAAGCAAACCTTTTAAAGACATTTTCAAGTATTGTTGCTTATGGATCTTTTCTTATTGATTCTGTTTTTGCATTAGTGCTTTCTCTGACCAACAGGGCAACAGGCCATTCATGATGTTGTAAAATGTTTACTAATGTCTTTTTTCTCCTCTCTGTTTTAATTCCAAAATATATAGTTAGTTCGGATGGAATGCCAAACCATTTTTAGTGTCTCTTGAGGCCTAATCCACACCAAGCAGGATATAGCACTATGAAAGCGGTATGAAAGCGGTATATAAGAGGCAGGAGCCACACTACTGCTTTATAGCAGTATTGAAGTGCACTGAAGAGTTGGGGCCCATTGACACATACCATATACTGCTTTCATACCGCTTTCATAGGGCTATATCCTGCTTGGTGTGGCTCCTGCCTCTTATATACCGTTTTCATTCCGCTTTCATAGTGTTATATCCTGCTTTGTGTGGATTAGGCCTCAGGCTCAAATTCTCCCTCCCCCCTCTTCCTGGCTTCCTCTTTTGTTGGAATCAGCTCTCCCACCCCCAAATAGTTTGTACAAGCCAGAAATGAAAATGACAATCAAATCATGGCTTCCAATTCTGGTTTGCTGCATGTAAACTACAGCCTGCGCTAGTTTGGAGAGATTTAGAGGATGTGGGGTAAGAGGGCCTAAGGCTTGCTCATGAAATGCAAAGTCATGCTTTGCCATTAAGTCTGCACCAACCTACTTTGTCTCCATCTTTGTGCAAAATGATTTCTCTTACTGAGAAAAAATACTAGCGACACATTTTTTTAGGAAGTATCACAAGTGTTCTTGACAGTGACTGGGTTTGCATGTTCATGGAGGGGAAAAATAGGCCATGGTGTCTTATTCCCCCTTCCATACCTGACTGCTGTGTTTCAGGGGGTGGGATTAGAATAATTACCCTCAGATGCGGAGTTTGTCATGTTGTACCTACTTGCCAAGGGTGGCTTGTTGCCGTGGCTAATAAGCTGGCCAGAACCCATGGGTTCTGGGTAGCTTGTTTCCCATGTCAACTAGCCACCCTCGCCAGACATGACAAGCCACGCAGCCGAGGCTAATTATGCTTATCCCCCTTGAATGTACATGCACAAAGTGCATGATTGTCCTGACTAGCACAATATATTTTGTTATTCTCTCTCTCTCTCTCTCTCTCTCTCTCTCCTCCCCCCCACCTGCTCCAATACAATATGGGAGCTAGCCTATTATTATTATTATTATTATTATTATTATTATTATTATTTACACTTTTATACCGACCCATAGCTGAAGCTCTCTGGACGGTTTACAAAGATTAAAACATTAAAAATCAATGTACAAAATTAAAAAAATATAAAAGCATAAAAACAGACAACATTACAAGACAATATACATTTAAAATAATTTTGAAACTCTCAGCCAGGCCTAAAGATAGATCTGGGGTCAATTAAAAACTCAACATATGCTGTTAAATGCCTGGGAGAAGCGAAAAGTCTTGACCTGGCACTGGAAAGGTAACAATGTTGGCGCCAGGCGAGCCTTGTCAGGGAGATCATTCCATAATTGTGGGGCCATCACTGAGAAGGCCCTCTCCCTTGTTGCCATCTTCCAAGCTTACCTCAGAGTAGGCACCCGGAGAAGGACCTTAAATATTGAGTGTAGTGTACTGGTCAGGAGAGGCATTCCGTCAGGTATTGTGGTCCCAAGCTGTGTAAGGCTTTATGGTAAGTTCTCAAAGTCTAAAAAAATCAGTAAGAATAGATCTTCTGATTCACATTTTCGAATTCTTGTGAATAGATACAGCCTTTGGGCAGTTTCACTTATTACAGGGAGGCAGCAAGCCTGGAATTTTGATTATGTGCCTTTAACAGGAAACTGTAGTCAATTATAGCTTTCTGCTAAGGCTCCCTGTACTATATGTTTGCAAAGATGTGATTGTTGCATTTGCATCTTATATTTTTAAATACATTCTTAAGACATCTTAGGTACACACCTAAGAAATGCAATTTATGAAATGGTCCATAAAGAACACCTTACTAGTGTTACTGATAGCTATTTTTGCCATAGAAAAGCACATTACTTTGGTTTGCCTTTTTGGGATGCGGACTCCCCTCTACTAGAGAATGGTGCATGTATAGTGAGGAGTGTGGATATGTGATACCTTATCTTAGCTTCTTTGCTGCTGCTTCCCTTGTCTAGCTTTTACTATCTGGCTCCACAGCCTAGCAACTCCAGGCACTCCAAACAACTAGCCAATCAGCACTCACTTACCACTCATTCCATACTCACCCAGACTTGCAACTCCAAACAGTGAGTACACTCCGGCCTAGTCATTCACCCCACTAGTTATAATTCTTACTTTCTAAAGACATATAACTAAATGCATCTCCCAATAATAACTTTTGCAACACATTCACATCCCTAAACAGTAGAACATCATAGAATACATTAGCATTTGAACACTGCAAATGCCTCTTGGTGTGACATGATCAGAGCAATGCAGGAAATTCAAAGGGCAAATAAGGATTTTTATGTGTGTGTGAATGGCCCTGAGGCAATCACTGAAAAAGAGCACTCTTTTCCTACCCCCTCCTCTCTCAACACCTCATTCAGCCAGACTGTCAGTTTGCACAATTACATACTGTGAACATATTTTAATAACTAGTCCAATCTTTGAAGTCAAAGCACTGGAACATTTTGAATGGGGCTTTTAATACTCTGGTATATTTGACATCCATGAGTAAATGACATCCCAGGTCACACAGGTCTGATTGTTCAGTAACTTTGTCTGCATATTGTACTTGGTTCACTCCTCTGAGAACAGGTTTCCAGCAGGAGATCAATTCAGCTGTCTCGGAGTGCAAACCCGCAATGTCAAGTAAAGTACAAATTTCCCTGTACACAAAATTTAATGTACTCTCCGTCTTCTTCAGAGATACACTTGTCATTGTATCCATCAACATGCTCTCTAATAAGGCTGTGAGCAGTCTTTTGGCTTGATGATCCTGGGAGATTTTGGAATGGCCTCTGCAATGATTTCTTTTATGATTGTACAACATTTCTAAAATGAAAAACATGTTTAAAGCATACAAGTGATATTAAACCAGAAAATGTTTTAAATTCTCAGGAAAGGGCTTAGCACCACACCAAGCCAAAAAAATAAACCACAGCTTACCCATAGACTCAAATACTTCAAATAGAACTTTATTTCAAAAGATGCATTGGTTTTGGTGAAACTCCAGGAGAAGGGTTCTGCATTTATTGGATCTTCTTCCTTTGCTTCAAAGGCAGGTCAGACTTAATTCCCATGTTATCTCCATGATGACATAGCAATTGTGAAGAGTGTTTTCATCCCTTATTCATATTGGCAGAATATTCCCACATTTGTGGCTACTGTTCTCTGAAATGAATTCTGAACATTTGAATTTTATTGCTTTGAAACCACTGCAAATTGGCCACATCCAACTTTGGACAAATTCATTGTGGAAACATTTCTGATAGACAAAATTAATTTGAAAGCAGGAATAAATTGGACATAGTATGGATTCATTGGAGAGGTGATCCTCCATATACATAAGAAGTGAATGCGTGATGAAAATGTTAAATGTCTTGCTTCCACCAAACTGTCTCTAGACCACTCTGAGTGACATGTGAAATCTAGTTCACACAAACGGGTGAGATGGTATAATGATTCCTGGACTACACTGCTTCAGAATACCGACGATATGTCTCATCATTAAATACTTGATATAAAAATGAAATGACATGTATGTATGAAACTGCATGTCAGGGAGAAGAATTCTAACCTAGCCTTCCTCCTGATTTATTAAGCTAGACTTCACTGTATGCAGTCAGTTTTTATTAGGGATGTGCATCATATTGGATACAAATCGGTGGAAATCGGGCATCCGATGTCCGATTCCGATGCTGGTCGCAGGAGGTCTGATTTCTCCTGATCCAATTTTTTTGAGCTGATTAATATTGGGAAAATCGGAAAATCGGGCCTCCATTTTATGTGTTTTTGCCCAAGGCTTGCACTGGGGGAAAGAAAGCTTTCCCCCAATGCAAGTCTATGGGGAAAACATGGCGGTGGGTGAGTGGGGGACCCCCCCCACTCACGCTCCTTGCCTGCTGCCTCCTTGCTGCCGCTGCTGCTTCTGTACTACTGAGACTCTGTACCACAATAGAGCGACGGCACGTCGGGTGACGTCATCACTTGGCGTGCCATTGCTCTAGTGTGGAACAGGCTGCAAGGCCTGTTTATCAGTAGTACGGAAGCAGTGGATGGCAGTGCGGGACGCCAGCACATAAGGAGCGCGAGTGGGGGGTAGGGGGGGTCCCCCCCTTACCTGCCAGCTTCCATCTACTGCTAATTAGGCTTTGTGGCCTGCTTCTCAGAAGAGCGCTACAGGGGATGATGTCACCTGTTGCATCTTCGCTCTACTGAGAACCAGGCCGCAAAGCCTAATTAGCAGTGGACGGAAGCAGTGGATGACAGCATGGGATGCCGGCAGGTAAGGAGCGCGTGGGGGGGAGAGAGCCCCCCCCCCGCCATTTTAGGTGTTTTCCCATAGACTTGCATTGGGGGAAAGCCTTCGTTCCCCCAATGCAAGCCTATGGGGAAAACACCTAAAATGGCGGTCTGATATCGAAATCGGAACTTCTGCTTTTGTATTGTTATCAGATCCGATCCAATAAGATGGACATCTGATTTTAACGATATATACTTTACAAAATCTGAAGTTCCAATCCGATTCGATTTTGGGGGTTCATGCTCATGGACTGAAACATTCAGCCATGCAATCCTCCTCCTGCAGTCTGAAGAGGCACTATCCATTTTACCACTTTATCTGCTGTCATACAATGCATAGTTAAATATGCTACCACAAGACGTGGTAATGCCCAGCCATTTGGATGGCTTTAAAAAGAGATTAGACAAATTCATGGAGGATAAAGCTAGGGGAGAAAAAATGTGGGAAGGTGCTATTTCACTTATGTCCTGTTTGTGGGCTTTCCATAGGCATCTGGCAACAGAGTGCTGGACTAGGTAGGCCTTTCATCTGATCCAGAAGAGCTCTTCTTATGTTCATGTGTACTCGGCCTAGGCCTAAGAGTCTGTTTTAACATTACCTTTAATGGCGTAGTTGTGGCATGACTCCCCCCAACTTGGTAAAATCCATAGCCATGTTGGAAGTGTTTAACCAGTGCAATATGGGTGTTACTGCTTTAATGAAATCTACAGCTGTTCGTATAACCATATTTAGCCGGCCCTATTGCTTTTAATATAAGCAATCAAAGCATTGCAGCTTTAGCCTGCTGGCTGGCTATGGTCTTTAGATCTTGTGTTCCCATGTAGGGCTTTGTCTTCTGTCTCCACAAATGACCAATCTCCCCCTTTGTTCACTTTCTGCAGGGAAGAGCTTTTTAGCACTTACATTTTGTACATCAGGGTTTTTCAAAAGCTAATTTCTTCAAAGGCCAGATCTGAGGGCATTCTTTTCCAATCTTTTCAACATATGAAGGATTTTGTTTATTCATGAAAGGTTCTTAAGCACATTAAAAAGCAGAGTGATACCTGGTTTAAATATCTGGCACATAATTATTTAATAGAAGACTATCAGAATACAGTAAAGCCATTCGGTAGAATCATTTTGAATATAAAGTCATATCACTTGAAGTTATGAATGACTTCTTGAATGTGTCAGATTATTTGATTCAGAAAGTTGGGTTATTGCTGATTTATAATGAGCAATATGAAATACAAATACAATTCATGTGGAAGAATTTCTACTCTTACTACTTGCGATTTTAAAATTTTAATATCATTGCAGAAGGCAGCTGAGCAAAGAAATCAAAGTGGCACCACTAAACTTAGCTGCAGCCCCAGTAATGAACACTGATTTTTTTTTTCATAGTCTGTGAGTAAAAAAAAGGAAGGACAGGCTTCTGCTACTGGTCTAGAAAAGTCTGCTGTAAAGAGCCACTGCAGTTGGATGTAGCCAGGAATTAGCAGGGACTGCAACCTCATCTTTATAGGCCAGTCTTTCAGTAATGATTTCAGGGGTAGACTTAAAATTTTTTTTTTACAGACATGGAAACTGCTGGCCATTATTTGAGAGAGGAAAATTCTAAGACCCCCCCCCCCCTTCCACTTCAGTCCATGATTGACTGAAAAGGTTGATTTGTTCTTTGACAGAATTTGGCTTGTTTGTGTAAGACCATAAGTTTTACACAAACTTTTAAAACACTATTTCTGTTGTTGAATCTCAAATTTCCATCTCTGAACAATGAGCTCTTAATCCATTGCTAAAACATATTGCTGAAATAAAATAGCAGAGTTGTTTGGCTTCTTTTTTAGGTATGAATAATGTGCTTTGCTGCCACTTGGAGAGCTGGGTAAACATATTTAAAAAAAAAAAACAAAAAGCAGAGCCAGTTAGGATAAGAAGACAGACTTCTGCATGAACAGAACATGACATTTAGATGGGATCTACAGTGTTTGACAAATAAGGCCCCTTTCCTCACTTTTCAATTAGCTATTGCAAGCTGTCATGTACAAATCCCCAGAACACTCCTTGGTTTTCTGCATCTCAGGTTCTTTTGTGTAGAAAACACATGGTACCTATGGGTGCTGTTGCTTTATTAATGAGATTGTGCGTTTGGGTTCTACTGAACCCAGGAAGCTGCCTTATGTATATCAGGTCAGACTGTTTGTGGAGGTGTCAGAGATTGAACCTCTGAATACAAAGTGTGTGCTCTATTACTGAGCTGTGGTCTCAACCCCGTTCTCCTTATTGCTAGAGCAAAGGTACCAGTTCAGTGCTTGCATGAGAAACAGGACCTCTAAACCCAATTCTCCTATGCATGCCATTTATTTGTTTATGCATACCCCACCGCAAAGGCCCTTTGGACATCTAGGAATTTAGGCTTCATAAAACAAGTTGTAAAAAGTGCAGAACAGATTGAAATAAGTCTACAGCCCTATTCAAGTGTTTGGTTTTTAAATTGTGTAGAAGGAGCTGAGGATGTGCACTCCGGGGCTGCTACTCCTGACCACTCCAGGGCTCCCAATCTCGTAGAGCTTTCATGACGGATCTTTCCCATCAACACAGGGAAGCCAGGAGTTGAGGTTGCTCCTTTGGCTCCCTCTACACAAATTTAAAACTGAACACCTGAATAGGGCTTATATGCATGTATGTGTGTGTGCATATATTTTATTTACCCTGGTTTTCAGCCAGGGTAAATAAGCCAGGTCTTGCTTGCATTTTGAGTTGCACTTCCATGACCTTGCTTGGCTAGCTTATTCCTTTTGTTCATTTTTAATTAATGCCAATTGTTGAACCTTCATAAATGCCCAAATTAGTACGTATACTGATGATGGCAGAAAGATATGCCCCTTTGCTCTTTCTGCACAGTTAAAGATACTTCACCAAATACTGCAGCATTTGTTAGGGCCTGGTGGAATACTGAAAAGCCAGCTCTGTCCGTTCCTGGAGTTGATTGTGAGGAAAGCATTTTTTATGTTAGCCCTCAGTTTTCACCCAACTGCTACTCGAGCTTTTCAGCTGTTGGGCTCTATACTATCCCTGACCAATGATAAGGGCTTTTCTCACAGAAGAGCACCCCAATAAAAATACAATAGGCAGCCCATATTATCTTCCTCAGGATGGTCCACGATCTGCTAGGGCCTGGCAGAATGCTACAAGGTTGGTGCTGCAGGTTGCTGGAAATAGTGTATGTATGGTGAGGATGTATATTTTAAAAGTCATAATTAAAACCAATCCTCTTACAGAATTTGTTGTATTATAACTCTTCAGTATTCCAGAACTGCATGAGACATCATCTAGATAAAACAGGAAGCAGCAAGCTTTTCAGGCTGATTTAGCATTCAAACCATGTTAGTTTTTCTAGCTTTCTGTTCGTGTTGCTCATGCAGGCTTTCTTCATCCTAGTGGGCCAGATAGTCATCAGTGCCTGGGTGTCCTGGAGCAGGCTTAAGCAGTCTGAGATCAGGTCAGTTTCAACCCATGCCCTTAAAGAATGCATTGCAATCAAGTTTCCTAGCCACTTGAAGAAAAATATGTTTTGAAATGTTAGAACTCAGCAGGGCTGGTAATAGCTCTACAGGATTCCTTCCTGTTCCTGGCTTCTCCTTTTAAGTTTGAAATTTTGAATTTCAAACTCTTTATAATTTTCCTTTTAACCACATCAAAGAGAACTATGAAACGTACCTGATATTTTTGATCGTTTAAAAAAAGCTCACAAGTCCACCCCCACCCCCTGCAAACTTACTTTTTATTAATAGTCTTATAGCAGAGATCCACACAGCTGCCAGATATGTGGGTTTGGTGGCCCAATTTGTGTACCAAAGTAAAACAATGCCCAAGAGCTCGTTTGCTAGGAAAGGAGGACAGGGCTCCTGTATGTTTAACAGTTTTATAGGAAAGGAATTTCAGCAGGTGTCATGCAGCACCTGGTGAAATTCCCTCTTCAACACAACAGTTAAAAGCTGCACAGGAGCCCTGCCCTATTGAGCAGATACAAAAGAGGGCAGGGCTCCTACAACTTTAACTTTAAGAGGCTTTTGGGGTGGGAAGGGGATGGAAAGAGAAGCAAGCACACCTGCAACTCCCAACATGGTATTCGAAGGTCTGTGGGAACAGCTTTGTCCATGTAGCACCAGTGTGTGTAATTGTAACGAATCATTGTAGTGTGGGAGTTAAAGGCATTTGCAACTACGGTGGGCACAGTTGCAAGGCTGTGCCCCATTGTGTTCTTATGATACCGATTTAGGACAAAACTAGATGTGCAATGACTCTTTATGAGAAAGGGGCAATTTGGACTGGGATTGTTGCGGTGAGAGGACAATATCTTTTTGTAATCCGTTCCCCTAGTACTGTCTTCCCAATAAAAAATGCACACTCCCCAGCTCCTGGGGAATCAAAATAGGAATATTTCTTTCTCCTATCAGGGCAAATAGCAGTGGAAGGGAGGTTTTCATTGGGAAAATAATATGATGTGTGGTCCAGATTATTATTATTATTATATCCCTTTCTTGCTCGTGGCGGTTTTTCTAGACGGACATGACGGGCGTTGCCAAGTCATGCTGTCTTTTA
Organism: Anniella stebbinsi; assembly: GCA_029215795.1. Lineage (NCBI taxonomy): Eukaryota > Metazoa > Chordata > Lepidosauria > Squamata > Anniellidae > Anniella > Anniella stebbinsi. The sequence goes on from JARDYH010000004.1 coordinate 208,735,898, forward strand.
CAGATTCAGGAATTTCCTGACAATTGAGCATGTTTTAAGTATGACTGCTTTCTGGATGTTGGTGTGGATGTATTATTATTATTATTATTATTATTAATAATAATAATAATAATAATTTTTATACTGCCCAATAGCTGAGGCTCTCTGGGCAGTGCACAATTAAAACCATAAAAATACAATAAGTATATAATAAATTTAAAATGTTAAAAGCTAAAAGTACAATATAAAATCAGATAAATTACAGTCCAGGGAAAGCCTGTGTGAAGAGATATATTTTAAGCAGGCGTTTAAAAGATATTACATTTTCCGCCTCTCGAACCGCACGAGGGAGGGTTTTCCAGAGGGTGGGTGCTGCTATGGAGAAGGCCCTCCGCCGAGGTTCTTCATGGCAACATTCTGTTCATTTTGCAATGGCCAGCGGAACCTCCTCTGAAAATCGTAACAGTCGTCTTGGTATATATAGATCATGCCCCTCTGTGGCTGGTACTTGTTAAAGTGTGTCCTTAGCTTTTGAGGTGAGAAAGTTTGCTTCAAAATACCTGGCAGCTTAACTTTCTATGTTGAACATACTGCATTTCTAATTAAAGAGCAAAAATGTTTGTTTCATCTTTGTGTTTCCCTCCTATACCATTTTAAAACAACCCTTAACATTTAATCAAAATTTTCTCATATAAGAAAATAAAATCAGTACCTGCACATTGATAAGGTCTATTTTAAGTTGGAGAGAAACCTGGAAGAAAATGAATAATTTTTATATGTGTGCTTGAAATCTCCAATCTTGTTCTCCCTATAATAAAGATTTATTCTTCCTGAGGGGTTTCAGTAATATAAAACTAGGTGCACCTTTTCTCATAAAGCAACAAGATAATATTTTGATTTTTTTTTAAAAAAAAGATATAATTTTGCTCTGAATTATACTTTCTGTCACCTCTTAAATAGTTTTTTTAAAATAGCATTTTAAAGATTAAATCATAGAATGTATTACATTACATTTCCCCCCCTGGCTTTTTATCAGATGTAGTTCTACCATTGTATGATGACACATAACACTGTTGGTACTGATGGATTAGCACTTTACAAATAATATAGAAGACTGTTTTGACTCAAATAGATGTCCAGCTAATAAAGATTTTCAATATGCTCAAAAATATGAAATACCTTTATCTAATACAACATAGAGAGTCTCATCCCAGTAATAAAAGCCTCAGAAAATATGGAAGGCAATACTTTCATTTGTGGCTCTCCCAGCCCCTTCTGGATCTTAAAAATAATCTTTATATAGGAGCATCAAAGGGGCTATTTGTCATCCTTGGGATATCTGTTGGAATTCTTTTGATAGTTAATACCCCTGAGCAAATCATGGATATTTACTTTCAAGTATAGCTTCTTCTGATGAGATGGGCAATATATAAGGCATGGGTCACATATGGTCTCCATAGTTGTTTTACATGGTTTAATAGGTCATGTGACAAGCCTGGGGATCTTTTGCCCTGTTTGCTTATGAAGAAATGTGTGAGGACAATACATAAGAGAAAGTTAGAAAAATCAGAGTATACATGAGCAGTCCCAAAACACATTTGCTAACTCTGATGATTGAGATTGTCTAATAATTGGTTTATTGGGGCCTAACCATGGTAGGGATCTTGATCTGCAAAGATAATAGGAAGAATTAGCTAGTTAAAAAAAAAACTTGATACACACACCTACCTGCAAGGAATTGTGGCACAAGGTACAGAGCTAAGAGTATGGATATTGGCTAGCAGTGATTCCCATGATTGCAGGAATACTTTTCTGTGTGACCCTTGAAGTTGCTGTCAGCTAATATTTGTAATTGCGTACCTTGAATAGGTAGACAGGAAATGTCATATATGAATTCAGGCTAGTCACATAAATCTCTACTATAACATGGGAAATTGAGTAATGTCTGTTGGAAAGGATGGACATCAATCATGTTTTGCACAAAAGAACATTTCACAATATTTATATAAAACATGAATATCTGTTGCAGGCCTTAGTATTTGCTACTGTTCTCCTTGATAATGAAGAATGTCCCCACTTCTCTTTTATACTATGCCTTACAATAGGGTGACCAGATAAAATCCAGGTCAGGGCTCATGTAACTTTAACAGTTGTAGAGAAAAGGGAATTTCAGCCAGTGTCATTTGTATGCAAATAGTTCCTGGTGATATTCCCTCTTCATCACAACTGTTAAAGTTGCAGGGGCCCTGCCTTCTTTTGTATATGGTCACTCTAGCATAGTGCCTGCACCTTTAACTGTTATGATGAAGAGGGAATTTCACCAGGAACTAATTGCATACAAATGACACTGGCTGAAATCCCCTTGGCTCTACGACTGTTAAAGTTACATGAGCCCTGACCTGGATTTTATCTGATCACCCTACCTTACAATATTGACTCAATTGATATGTGTTATTTACCTGGTGTTAGTGCTGCCTTCTTGAAAATATAATAACTACTAAAATGGGCCATGTTTTCTTGGTCTATCCAAAAGTCAAAGTTTTCCAACAAGCCAGCCAACAGTATTGTTATGCTATGTTTATTTGAGCTAACACTGGTTGCAACATACTTTTCCCCAGGAGACTTTTAGATAATGATTCATTCACCATATACCCAATTCATAAATTATTCCCTTTTTGTTTGTTATGTGATTTTGTTTGTAGTCAACTGAGATAGGAACGAACAAAGACGGGGACAGTTTGAATGTTGTGAATATTTTCACAACATACGTAGAAATATAAAATTATTATGCTCTCTCTTTCCTAAGTTTACCAGTCTTTAATTATTTCTGTGCACTTTGCTTTTCGCCATGTGTCCAGGCTATGCACAACTAATTACCAAACCTGACAGCAGATGGCAATAGCAAATGCTATTCCTTATATCATCCACCACTCTCCCATGCTGATGGGGATAGAGAACAGGGACAGCCACCACCAGTATGGTCCTCTTTTGAGCATTCCAGGTCACAATTGAGTTAGACTAGACTGACCTTGGTCTAATTCACAAGGCAATGTTGATGTGTATATGTTCTTCAGGCTGGCATTTGGTGAGCAGAGAACAGGTGGTGAGGCAATTTATTTACAGCACAGTTCTATACATGTCTACTCAGAAATAAGTCCCATGAAGTCCAATGGTTCTTACTCCTAGGTTAGTGTATATAGGATTGGAGCCATAGGGTGTTTTAAACAAACATTCCCAACTGTTTAAAATACATTCTTATTTACACTGTGTTTTTGAAAGGGGGCAGAATGTAGGTTTAGAACAAATGCCAACATTTCTATTAACTAGAAGCAGCCATCTTTCTACTCAGCATTTTTCTACAGATTTCTATGTATCCTGTCCTCTTCATGTATCAACTGACATGTTGTGTGAGAAAACATACTTGTAAAAGTCAAGTGGTAATTTTGTTATATTTACCTTTTGCGACATGTGTCAGCAAATTGCTCTTTCTGACGCATAAGAAGGCATAGCCTCCAATCTGTTGTGTGTCAGATGCATTTCCTCAAATACTCAAAATGATAATTGACTGATGGACATTCACCATCTGACAGTGTTTCCTGATAACAATCTGTGAAATTTTCGCTATGGACATTTTCCTCAAATTCAAATCATGGCCCATCATAATGTTGGGAAAAATAATGTAGTGAAAGATTTGATGAAATTTGAATTGGCAATATATCGCCCTTAATTGAATTTTTAAATGTTTGGGATCATTTATGTAAGTAATGATGTTCTCTGTTGTTGGTCTGGGATGCCTTTCACATTCAACTAACTCTAGAAACCTTAGGGTGCCACGTTAAATCTAATGCAGAGCAATGAAGACAATATAGACAATACAGGCTTGGCTTCCTATTCTCCTTTATCTTTATGATTAAGCGACAATCTACCGTTCAGGATTAATGATCTGATTCTTGAGAGCCAGTTCTGCATCTAAAAGAGATGCCATACCATCTCATGTAGCAACTATCACAAATAATGGCATTGTGCTGTAATCATAAGCCCAAATACCATGCCAATATTCCAGTATAGACAGAGGCGACTCTCAGTTCTGGTGAGCTGGAGTATGAAGAGAAAGAACTAAGACGTAAATTTGTTAATTCCTACCCTAGAGGGATTTCTTTTGGCAGCCTACAGTCTCATTCCTACCAACACAAAGCTTAAAGCAAAGGTTACTTACGGCAAATTGCAAGGGTTACTGTGTCAACCAAAAATGTAAACTCCGCTAACATTTGTTCAGAGGAGCCAAGATGGAAAATAATAATAATAATAATAATAATAATAATAATAATAATAATAATTTACATTTATACACCACCCCATAGCCGAAGTTCTCTGGGCAGTTTACAAAGATTAAAAGACTGAACATTAAAAATCAATATATAAAATTTTAAAAACATAAAAATATAAAAAACAGCTAACATTTAAAACTATTTAAAACTCCCAGCCAGGCCAAAATTTCAGCTAAAAAACTCAACATAAGCTGTTCAATGTCTGAGAGAAAAGGAAAGTCTTGACCTGGTGCCGAAAAGATAACAATATTTATTTATTTATTTACTATATTTCTATACTGCCCAATATCTGGAGGTCTCTGGACAGTTTACAAAAATTTAAACCATAAAAACCATTCAAAATATAAAACAACAGTATATTTTATTTATTTATTTATTTATTTTATTCCATTTATATACTGCCCCATAGCCGAAGCTTTCTAGGCGGTTTACAAAAATTACAAACATTGAACATTAAAACACCGATATACAAAATTTAAAACCATAAAGCATTAAAACAAGTTATAATTACAATATCCTTTAAAACAACAATTCTGGATCAAAGCACAACAACAACATAATTTAAAATACAGTATAAAAGCACAACCAGAATAAAAACCTAGCAGCCATGAAGAAATTAATACAGATTTAAAATACAAATTTAAACAGCAAGGTTAAAAATCAAACTATATTTAATAGGGATAAATGCCAAGTTCTACACCTAGGAAAGAAAATCAAATATACAGTTACAAGATGGGGGATACTTGGCTAAGCAATACTACAAGCAAGAAGGATCTTGGAATTGTTGTAGATCACAAGCTGATTATGAGCCAACAGTGTGATGCAGCTGCAAAAAAAGCAAATGCTATTTTGGGCTGCATTAATAGAAGTATAGCTTCCAAATCGCGCGAGGTAATGGTTCCTCTCTATTCAGCACTGGTTAGGCCTCATCTTGAGTATTGCGTCCAGTTCTGGGCACCACACTTCAAGACGGATGCAGACAAGCTGGAGCGTGTTCAGAGAAGGGCAAAGGGGATGATCAGGAGTCTGGAAACAAAGCCCTATGAGGAGAGACTGAAAAAACTGGGCATGTTTAGCCTGAGAAGAGAAGATTGAGGGGAGACGTGATAGCACTCTTCAAATACTTGAAAGGTTGTCACACAGAGGAGGACCAGGATCTCTTCTCGATCATCCCAGAATGCAGAACACGGAATAATAGGCTCAAGTTACAGGAAGCCAGATTCCGGCTGGAAATCAGCAGTACGACAATGGAACCAATTACCTAGGGAGGTCATGGGCTGTCCTACACTAGAGGCATTCAAGAAGCAGCTGGACAGCCATCTGTCAGATATGCTCTAAGGTGGATTTCTGTATTGAGCAGGGGAATGGACTCAATGGCCTTATAGGCCCCTTCCAACTCTACTATTCTATGATTCTACAAGTGCTAGATAGTGATTTCTTGCAAAGCTGGATTAATGCCCCTTTCCTCTGGCTCCCCAAATCTTTTGTCTGACATTGTTGGTTATCAATTAGCAAAGCCTTGGAGACAAATGAAAAAGCCTCATTAAAAAAATGCCCGAAGAACTGTATGGCTTTAGCCCACAACTGCCAGGATCCTCTAATATATAAAGGTTGCTTCCTAACCTATGAGAGTCAAGGAAGGCTCTTCTTCCACTTCCAGTAGAGCACATTCACTGATGCTATGAAATATGATTTTGCACTTTACAGGTGATTGAAGCAAGAGTCCCAGGAGGCTTTGTTGTATCGCTTGCTTGAAGGCTAGTCTATTTAATCCTGTCAGTCACTTCCCTTCCCTTACAGTTCTGCAGTTCCAGTTAGCACTGTTAGTTTCATACTTTTGAACTTCTGAAATATAATGCATCACAAATAAGAAGCACCTTATATAGTGTTCTAAGGTAATATTTTTTCTTATATATATATATATATATATATATATATATATAATTTGTAGTCTGTAACTATGACTGATGATTTCTTGTATCTTAAAGTTTCCTGTGTGAATACTGGGGCGCATCTACACCTAAGGTATAGCGGGAGGGGGAGACGATCACAAACTTACCTGCTTCTGCGATCGTCCCCTAGCGTCCCGGAAGGGAAGAGGGATCTTACAGGCGCCATATTTTTTAAAAAAGGAGCCCGGTCGCGTGGCCCTGATCCGCAAAAAAAAGATGAGTAACCCCCCTGCCAAACTCCACGCCCAACCCCCCACCATCCCAGGGATGGTGAAATTGCTGTCCCCACCCCACGGGCATGGAGCCACCCCATGCAGCTCCGTGCCTGTTTGAGGACCCGGGAGCCCACGCCACATCAGCTGCGGTCCTCAGGTTGTCCCCAATTTCAGTTATCCTGAGGAAAGTCTCTGCTTGTCCCCAGTTGACCCCAGGATCCCCTGTGCTTCATTAGAATGCACAGGGATGACCTAGAGATGACCCCAGGATAGCTGCATGGTGTAGGCATGGCTTCAGTTTCCTCTCAACAACTCAATCCTATCCATGACTGCTAAGCGGTAAGACCTATTGATTTCAACGGGGTTTTACTCCCAGGCAAATGGATGTAGGATTACAGCCTGAAAGCACAACCCTATTCATGCCTATTCAGAAGCTCCATTGAGTTTAATGGGACTTACTCCCAGGAAATTGTAAATGCTGTTAATGTTGCTTAAAAGCAAAATATTTCACAATGAAAGAGGTAGAGGAAAATATTGTTTTTAATACAAAGGAATAGCTGTACATTTCATGTTCAGTGTATCCAAATATATTTTATTTGTGTTTGAGAATCGTTATGGTCATTGTTAGAACAGAAATTGCATTATATACTTGGTAATTATGCACCTAATCACTATACCGTAGCATGGGTGGACTGTGTATGAAAGCAAGTGTAGATGCTGATTTGCATCTGCATTCACATTGCAATGTTCAGTTGAGACTCTTTGAACAATCTGGATATATCTTTTGATATGGATGGGGGGGGGGGATGAGCATCTCCATCAAGGGATGTTAGATGTGCGTGGCTAAAATTCTGCCGGAGCTTATTTGATTTGCACATTTATCTACCAAGCTGTGAAGATAAATCAACAACTTGTTTGGGATAGGATGAACTATTCTCTTGAGTAGCTAAGCCTTAAAATTATCTTGAAATACATTAAAATAATCATAAATAATAATTTATTGGCAAAATGCTCTGGATAATCTTTATTAGGATCCAGGAAAACTTTTTCAAGTATGCAGCAATATGACTTAAATTATCTAATTTCCGGAGGGATGTTTTATTCTACATATATATTCAGGACATGAAATAAGAATTGTAATACTACATTTCCTGTGGGATAACAGCTGAAAACACAAACAGATCCTAGTCCCGTGAAATGTGACTGAGTAATAATTAGAATAATAATTAGATCTTGCATATGGAAATGCAAGCAAATTTGAAGATTAGCTTTTTTTTAATGAGCTCTTTTACTTGATCATGTGGAGCAGTGTTTTGTGTTAAATGTTGGTATCTGCATAACACTGCAATTATGCACTACCTTTGAATGGAGAGTCATGCCAATACAATAAAGTTCTTACCAGGTTAAATATATTTCTGGAAGAATCTTGTCATTTTCATGTTTTCCCAAACTTAGCATATTGCAGTGAGGGGGAATATATGTTGTTCCAGGAACACTTTGGTAACCGATTAACTTTTGTAATGGACTAATTCAATAGATTATTCCCATGATTTCTCATTCTCTGAAATGAAGATTTCTGTGTATGCTTCAGGGGCTACATTACTAAGGAAAAGAGGGATATTTAGCTGGAATGTAAAGTTTACCAAGGAGCTGGACACTTAGACAGGACATGTATAAGAAATGAAAGGACAGATACCTAAGGATGATTATAGATGAGTAGCCCAGAACTGTGGAGACAGTGTCAGGAAAGCTAAAGCTCAGGGAGGGATTCTCCATGTTGCTCTTCCTGCTGCCTTAAACATTCATGAGATTTTAGAGAGAGTCCCTTGGCCAAAAAGGAGAAGACAGAGCAGATAGACAGGCATACTCACATGCCTGCCCAGACTCCTTCCTCAGCCACTGCTAATGGAGGTTGAGAGGAGAGGAAAGACCAGCACTGTACAGTAAGAGTAAGTGACTTGCTCTTCTCTGGGGGATGGAAGAGGATGGTCTCTGCTGGCAGGTCACTCCATCCCCTCTGCTTAATAAGGAATTGCCCTTGCATCCTAGGGTACTAAAGGAACTCGCTGATCTAGTAAAAAGGATCTCAGGATTGTAATCGATCACAAATTGAACATAAGTCAGCAGTGTGATGAGACTGTAAAAAATGTTAAGTTGATTTTAAGCTGTATTAATAGAAACATAGTTTCAAGGCACAGGAAATAATATTCCACTTTATTCTGTACTAGAGTATCATCAGTCAAGTGTTTTATCGCATGATCATTACTGGCCATTCACAAGTTTTTGCGGGTCCTTTTGATGACGCCGTCCTCCTCTCATGCGCCTCCTGCTCCTTCTGGTCTTCTTTCCATTACAAAATAGACCCCAGTAAATCCAATTTCTTTTTGGGAAGTGAAATGTGCCACTATTCCCTGCAGGGTAAGCAGCGCATGGTCTTTGTTTACTTCCTCTTCAGTACCTGAAGAAAGAGGAAGCTGATCAACACATAAACACTTTTAACTTACACATTTGGCATATGCCTAATTAGTATTTTAAAAGTGTTAATTTTGGGAACATTATGGACTGTTCAAGTGAAAACGGGGGTTCAGTGACTCATATACACTGGTGTAGTTTTGTTGATTTCACTGAGACTAAAGAAATATAAGTGGTGAACAAATCATTCCCTATGGCTTGAGTTCTTTCAGTAGCGAAATTCCTGTTCTTCAATGGAATCTCTGGCAGCAAATTCCATTCAGTCTTATTAGGTTTCAGTACCCCTCCCACCATTTTGAATACAGATAAAGCAAACATAGATGTGGTGCCTATATCATATAACATATATTATGACATCAAGTGTAGGCCAAGGGGTTGGACCCCAAGTTCAGTCCAACACATCAAGTTAAAAAGATCTCAAGTTAAAAAGATCCCAACTCCTCTGCCTGAGATCCTGGAACCCTGCTACTTATGTATGACACTGGACATGGCTGTTTTCTCTTATTATACCAGCCTTCCTCAACCTGTTGCCTTCTAGATATTTGGAACTACATTTCCCATAATCCTTGACCATTTGCCATACTGGCTGTGACTGATGGGAGCTGTAGTCTAAAACATCCCAATGACATCAGGTTGTCAACCCATGGAGTAGATGTTTCTGTGCTAGATGGACCAATGAGATTACATGTTACTGATTTCAGTTGGATGTCTCACATAAATATCTCCTTAAAACTCCGGCTGAAGTCAATGGGCCAATTCACACATTCAGCTGTTAGACATATGAGAAAAGTTTGTCTCCATTGATAGGTATTGAGATTATGTGACGAGAAAGCTCTGACAAAAATACTGTTCGGTGATATACCTTTCAATTTATCATATGACAGTTGCAGTTATTATGTGATAAAGATGGTAGTGAAAATCAGGCCTGTATTACTCTATAGAGCTGTTTGCGAAACAGCATACTCCAAGTAGATGAAAACAACCACTTCCCAGTAATATATCATAGTACGCCTTTATTGATATGACCTCAGCTATATATTATTTCCTGAAAGAAACATTTTGAATGGAAGAGGGTTATTGTGATGTCAGAATACATTACACCTTTTTATTAATATTGCTTTTCTGTGTGTGGTTCATGTGTCATCTTCATTAAATAATGCTTAAAACTTTATGTGCATTCTGTCAGCAACAGAAAATTATGATGCATTGCCGAAAGGTGCTGTGATGTACAATTTAAGTGGTAAAGCCCTTCAAACTGTGTTATGCAGAGGATATATGTAGAGGGTGTCATTTGATACCCCCCCCGAGGGTTACCTAAGCTTTGACATGTTGCTGTTCTTTTCTGTTGATCACATTGCAATATTTTGAGCTGTTCAATGATCCATTTACATTAGTGTGGTTCCATTGATTGTACTGAGTCTAGAAATTCAAGTGATGAGCAAATTATTCCCTCTGAGTTGAGTCATTTGGGCTCTAAAATCATGGACAATTTCTGTGGTCTGAGGACTGCATTGCCCCCTGAACCCACTGGGGAGTGCACCTCTCGCCCCCTCCTGACTGTCAAAATTGCCCCTTTGCCAAATTTGTTGCTGCAGTGGTGGCAATCCCTTTTAGAAAACAACTAGGGCCTGCAGGGAGCATACACCTTGTTTACAAGCAGACTCATACTCCCTGGAGGATTCTAGGAGCACAGTTCTGTTTCTAAATGCAGTACATGCTCCCCGTGCACTTTGTTACTGCAACAACCCTATTCTTTTCAATGTAAATTTTATTGGTAAATCCTATTTATTTCAATTAGAGATCCACCATTTGGGGGTACAGATGACACAAGATTAAATACGTGGCCAAATCACATTCCAAGAAACAGAACAACTGGGTTGGGCGCACTGGTGACAATATACACAACACAGATAAAGATAATAGTATCAATAGCAATAATTCTCCTAACAAGTATTTAATGTTACAATCTAGTTGAAACTAAAGACAATGAAAACAATTACCCAATATATATCAGACTAAAAAGCACAGTATTAAAACCTTCAAAAACTAACTTTTCCTACAAACACTTAACTAATACCAAACACGTTTCGACCTATGGTTTTCCTCAGCAGTAAAATAAGTATTCACGATTTACAAACGTTTAGTCAACAATACATACAACACAAATATCAATATCAATAGGTACTACTGCAGTGTTAAAACCTGTAAATACAAAACCAATATTGTATTTAAAAATATTATTTGTTAACAATTCATACTTAAAATAAAAATGAAATGTATGACAAGTTACTTTTTTGAAAAACAAAAACAAAATACAATTTTGACTCACCAATTTGGGACTGTTGCCTATCCTTCCTTTGATATATGTAATCTTACAGAACTATGCTTTTTATAAAATAGATAAGTGTAAGGGAGGCTAAAGGCTCCACCAAGGATGATTGTTTTTTGGGTTGACAAGAGACTGCAGTAGCCCTAAAAGTAAATATATAAAAAGGATAGGTATACAAATAAAACAAACAATATACCAGTTATAAAAAATAATATAAGGTAAAATTATAGATATATAAAACCACATACTCACATATGAATATCAAGTAATAATAAAATAGTTCAGGATGGTGCCCAAACAGTTACTTTCTGGCTATCAGCGCAGCTTATAACTGCTTAAGGCTCCCATTAAATTCTTAAAACAATTAGAACACAGATGTGAAGAATGGAACCTAATTAGGGAGCTGGTTACAACTTTAAGGGCATTCATCCTGAGCTAACTGATAACACTAAAATGCTTCAAAACGTTACCAGTGAAACCATAAATCAAACACATAACAGCCAAACATATATACATATATAGATGCTCATCCTAATACATAACCATCCAGTTCATCTCATTCAAGCCAACCGGGGACTTAGTTTTTAAGATGAAAATCCAGTACAGTTCCCGCTGTAGAAGTCTACGGTGCATCTGTTGTCCTTGTGCTTCAACCTTCTCCAGACAGCAAAATTTCAAATCATCAAGGTTATGTTTACATTCCAAGAAGTGTTGAACAAAGGGGGCTTGTACCCGCTGGTTTCTTATACAGCTCTTATGTTCGCTGATCCTGATCTTTATAACTCTTTCAGTCATTCCCACATAGATTTTTTTTACAAGGACATATAATAGCATATATTACATCTTTAGTATTACAGTTAAAGAAACCTTGGTATGGATACTGTTTATTATCTACTGGGTTAATAAAGCTTTTGCCTCTATGGCAATTGATATATATGCTGCAATGACCACAGGGAAAGTTCCCTTTTACTTCTTCCCCTAAAAGTGTTGTGTCTCTCAATTTGGGTTTAGGCTTGCAGGCTCTGTGTACCAAAATGTCCCTGAGGTTCTGTTTCCGTTTATATGCGAAAATGGGGCCTCCTTGGCAGGCAGATATGTCATCCAAAAGATACCAATAACTATTTATGATATCCCGGATCTTGCTGGTGTGTCCATCGTAACTTAAAGGAACAACCATTATTTCTGTTGTTTGCTGGTTCCTAGATTGTAAAAGTTCCTTTCTATCCCTATTAAGGGCTCTATACATAGCCCCCTTCAATAATTTCATTGGATATCCTCTCCTGTTTAACTGAACGTTGAACAATAACTTGTGATTTCTACAGGCAGGCTGACAAAAGAGGAGGGCAGGGGCGGTTCTCCTCAGCATGAGTCGGTTAAATGGACCTTCGCTGCTCCAGCCCCACTCTCATCGCTCTCTCATCCACCCGTTTCATCTTCCCAGCCGATAAAACCCTAAATCGCTAAAACGCTAGACCACAAAACCAGTCAGAGGGGGGAGGGTGCCCACGTTCATCACAATGTCCATCAAGCACAAGAACCAATGAACTGGAGGGGGAAGAAGAAGGGAGAGCGCAATAGTGGGAGTGCAGAAGCACGAGCCAGCGCAGGTGAAAAGGTTAACAAGGCAAAATAGTGCAACATCGCACGCATGTGAAAGTGACCAGCGCTTGCAGCACTAAAGAAACATGTGGAAATCGCGGATGCATACCAGGGAAAAATAGTAGGTGTAATGGAGCCCACACACCTGCTTAGTTTCAGCAATGCTACTGTATTAGTTTCCTCCAGATTGTGGTCTTGGAAGACAAATGAAGAGGGACCATAGGTCAATGCTAAACCATGTGCTTTGAATGCAGAAAGTCCCAGACTTCCTCCCCATCTCAGGCCATAGGACTGAGTCAGCTGTACTGGGTAAGATGGGCAAACAGAAGAAGTACATCTGAAGGACTGGATGTAGGAGTGACTACCAAGGGCTACACGTGCAGTAATGATGGTCTACTATTATTAACCATGTGGTATAGTATATTATTGGTATAATATTACTAACTATGTATACTTCAAATAGAAGTAAGTTGTTCACATAATTGTATATTATGTGATCACATAATTGTATAAATAATCAGTTATTTCAGTTGTACTCATTTATTGTGTTAGATTTACATATTGTAGCCACTTAAGCTATATTAAGTGAAGCACTTGTGATAGACTTTGGCTTAGCTCATTGTTTCCGTTACACATTTCCATATTTTTTATTATTAAAAAATATCTGTACTAAATTTTGATTATGCTTTGGTTGTATAAAATAGGTGAGTCTGCTCATAATTTAATTATATATGCTCTTTAAATGTCCTTCCCTGTGTAAACTAAATCACTTGGGGATACCTTTTTCTACTAAATGAGCTGAATTGTGAGATTGGGAACAATTAATAGGCCATTTAAACTGGCTTTGTTCCACTGTATTCAACCGGACAATTCCTGCATGAGTCATCTGTGATTAAGGCCCATTGTCTAGCATTAAGAACTCTTCCCAATCAGGCTCTTAAAGCAAACTAATTCCATTTTAGTGCTCCATATTGGAGGTTTATGTCATTCTCAAAAGGCATTGTCTTTGATCATAGCATCATCTTTGTTTTAAGGTCAGGAGTTGAAGTTTCTCCATGCTTCCTAGCTTCTGAAAATCGGTTGTTGGAATAGTGGAACAAATGAAAAATGAGTAATATGTTAATACACATATCAGAACACCATGGGTGAAACCAGCTCCATTATATCCAGCAGGAGCTTTGGCATGACATCAGTGGCATATGAACTACACTGCCATGCTTCCATCCACATTCCATGCTCAACGACCAATGATTATTACTGTGTGTTTGTCATTTCTATATAAAAAGGTATTCCTTCAGCCGAATAAATACATAACAGGTAGGAAGCTGACTTTCATATGTAAATCTGCTAAGCGTTACATAGGACACATGGTGAATGGTGAGAGTATTACTTATTTTAACTGCCATTCCCAAATTATTGGTTTCCAGAGACAAGTAGGTAAGAGTTACGGTTTACCAAGATGATAACTATACATTTGAAGCTGTGCCTACAGTGCTGTCTTTTCTTTTGGAGGTCATTCTGGGTAAGAAGAAAAACGAGAGCCAAGCTCTGGTGCTGTAAGAAAATATTTCTTTAATCTTTAGTCTTATCCTCAACCTGCTCAACATATTTCGGATAAATCCTTCATCAGGAGCTACATTTTAGACCAACATTCACTAAAAGATAAGACGTAACAATGCTTAAAACTGAGTACAGAAACAAAGCACAAAACAACATGCATATCAGATACACAACACCTTTCTTTTATAAAAAAATCCTTTGCTAGTGACAAACATTGACAATAAACCTTTTTACATTCTTCTAGAAATACTGCAAATGCACTGACCTGAGAGGAAAAAAACACTTCTCTGTAATTCGTGGTTGTTGCCACAACATCAATCAATTAAAACATACAAGAATAAATACAAAATAAAATAGATGAACTAGAGTTCTCAACTTATTAAACGTCCCATTGGGCTCTGTGATGTCTCGAGACTCGGAAGCCAAGGTCAGTTTGAGAGCAATTTAAGTCAATCCATAAACAGCTGGCAGACTTGATTGCCTTATCTCTAAATGTTCCTGTCCATACTTAGCTGCCAACGCATTTCATTGTTATTTGAAATGTGGTTCGCTTTTTTTTCCATCTGTTTTTAATACAGGTTTTTTAGATTTTTTGAAGAGATTCCACTGATCTGATGCTGCTCATGCTGGAAGATTATTCTAAATTCTACTGTTGTTTGAATGAGGACAATTCCAGAGAATCATTCAGTCCATGACCCCCTGAAGAAAGATATTCTGTGAGAGGGTCTTTTGAGTCAAAGGATGGGACCAATGCTTTTAATAGGCACAAATGTACCCTTCAAATGTGAACATTTTTTTTTCCTGACTTCTGTTTTGTCATCTATAGGCTGTGGAAAGAACTATGGCATTGTTCAAGAGTAAGCTAACAAGTAAATATTACATTGGATTTGCTCTGTCTTTGTGGCAAAGGTGGAGACATGAGACGAAGCATCTTCTACCAAGCTGCCCAGAAGGACAAGGTGGAACCTGTTAATAACAGTGGGAGAGGTAGACAGTGCCAGCGTGTTTCAGAACTACACAGACACCATTTCTATCATAAATCTTTCTAGCTTTAATTTAAAATTACATACATTGTAGACTTTTTTTTCTGAAGCACTCCTATGACGTTAATTGTGCTAACTGGAAATGGGCTATTGCTTTGATTTTACTGTTCATGAACAACCCCTTCAAAAGAGATGCACTGGTTTAAAAGAGGCCTGCGTTAAATAACCTTGATAATTTATATGTTGCCCAGAGTATTGTGCTGTTTGATTCAGATGATTTAAATTTTTCAAAGAAATGCCCTAAACATTTTAGTGATATGTTCAGCTGAACAGAGAAACAGTATGTAACTGTTAGTGAAGTGAAACAGATTTTTATACCAGTCTCCCCCTGTCCAATAAAGTTCTTGCTCACCACACGTGTACACCATTTTATTTTTTATTACTTCATCTGTCAGCATTTAATGACTCTCACAGCTGTATGAATTTACTCCCTTGAAAAGCAATTCCAAGTGGTCTTCTCTTGATTTCAGTTGGTCTTTTCTGACTAGTCTGGATCCAATCCATTGTGTATGAAGTGATGTGTGTGAGGTGCCCACAGAACTTCTATATTTATTAGTTATTTGATATATGGCTAGCACATTCAGACATGTAATTCTCCACTTGATGTGGCAGCAATCAAGTCATAAACATTCTAGTGTCATTTACTACTACGAATATAAGAATTGATATGTAGGGTATAACTAGCTCAGTGGACATACTCTTGCCATGATGGTACTAGCGCAGTTTGCTTAATCCTCCCATCACAAATGGATGTTGTGTGGGGGTTCTTAGGGCTGGTACCCACTCATAGAGCTATTTACTACTTCCAGTATATGAGAATGGCCATTGTAGTGTAACACCAGGTTCAGGATACATACAGTGTTTTTACTAACCTGTCAGAAAGAACCATCACTTAATGCTTGAGAAAATAAGCAAATATCAAATATAATCTATTTATCTATTTATAAGATTGTAATTTAGAACAAAGATGTAAAAATATTTTTAAAATGTCATGTTGGAGGATTCAGTTGCTCTGTGGCTGAAAATAACTGCAGAATGGATTGAAAGGAGACAAGTGAAATTAAGCAAAATGAGAATAGTCTGTCTCCATTGCCTACTTAATGTTGTTTATTGTAGCCTTAGATGCGTCGCTGCACCTATATTTTCAGTTAACAATAAGCAGTCTTCATCAGTTTGACCTGTACTAATGTGTAAGAGAGCCAGTGTGGTGTAGTGGCTAGAGTGTTGGATGGGGAGTTGGGAGATCTGGGTTCTAGTCCCCACTCAGCCGTGAAGCTCACCGGGTGACTTTGGGTCAGTCACAGACTCTCAGTCCAACCTCTCTCACAGGGTTGTTGTTCTGAGGATAAATGGAGATGAGGAGGATTATGTACGCTGCCTTGAATTTCTTGGAGGAAAAAAGGCACAATATAAATGAAATAAATAAATAAATAAGTAAATAAGACACCATGGTTGGAATGAGCAGGCATAAGCCTCAAGCTCACATGGCCCCTCTGCTTCCCTCCCTCCCTCCCTCTTCCCTCATGCATAATGATAAATAACTCCTATGCCTGATTTAGCAGCAAATCATAGTTTGCCATTTCTTGTGAACCAACAAACTAAGGTTTGTGCAAATGATAGCTTGCCCAGAAATCAGGAATGTTGCAGTGCATCCTCCTTTCTAAAATAGTTATTATTGTTATTATATTTATATCCTGCCTTTTTCCCAATATTGGGACTCAAGGCAGCTTACAAATCAAAACATGTACAGTTAAAACAAATAGAGATATACAAAAACTAAAAATATAATTAAACATAGTACAATTTTCAAATATTTAGAACATTTAAAAACATTTAAATACAAATATTTTTTTTTTTTAAAAAAATCCAACTATAAGGAGTATTCCTGTTTGGGATTCCAGCGAGCCACTTCTTCCAAATTGCGTATTCCACTCTCTCCATTCTATTCTAGATTCCATGGCTACTAAGCATGCTCAGCCCTTATTGGGCTGTGTTATGTAGTTTGTATTCCTTTAGGGGGTTTTCTTTCTTTTATTTATTTATTTATTTATTTATTTATTTATTTATTTATTTAAAAGTCTTTTAGTGCTTCTGCAAACATTGGGGTTCTCCTGAACATACCAACATCTCCTTTCAACCTTCACCACCTGAATTAATTGTTAGAAGGAGTTAGGATAAAAATCCAAAACAGGCACGGCTGTGTTTGCACCTTTCAGCATTTTTCTGGCGTTGTAAGCCTTGCAGCGTGAGAATTATCCTAACTTAAAAAAAATATATATACTTCCAATTCTCAGCTGCTTAAAAAAGCCACCAACAAGCCTGCTTTCATCATTTTGCACCAGTCTCCTAACCTACATAAGCTACTTGTGAAAGCTGAATTATTTAAATCCTCTCCGTTGTGAATCCTGCATCCTCATTGTTGTGACTCTAATAGGTGGATCATTTGTAATTTTCTTAGATAAACTTGTCATTTTTACAGTGACAGTTAAGACCATTTTTTCATCTAACATGATACTACCCACAAATTCACCAACATTATACATACGATACGATGCAAGTTCTCAGTTTGCAATATATTGCAAGCAACATATTGGAAAAATACTACTTTTTCTATCCTGCTTCAGAAACCGTAAGTCAGCAACTGAGATACTTGTGGATAGACTTTTTGATTCTACTAACCATAGACAGTATTTTTTTTCAGTAGAGAAACCATTTAGTCCAGAGAGGTTAGAAGCAATGCTATTGAGTATACAGGCTCTGACTTGAAAAGCATAGGCTTTAAAATATTATACAGGATAATGCCTATGGGGGACTCATGAATATATCTTATTAGACAGTAGCCATATTTCTGAGAATTCTCTCCATTGCACAACATTCTTCGGTTTAAAGAAGGCATTTACGGAATAATGCTTCCAGACTATGTGTTCTTTATATTTGGATGGGAAGTATGCAAATGTTCCCATATTTCAATGTTTTTGCATATGCAAGGCCCCACACATAGAGGATATTGTTCATACATTCATCTATGAATTGTACACTGGAGAAGCTTTCTTGCACCTTTGAGAAGAATTTTTGATAGAACTCTGGCTGAGAAAATGTGTAAACTACTTGTAGATATGGAGCTTTATGTAACCAATCCAGTAGCTTTATTTGCTGTGGCTGCTAAAAAGATCAGAGTAAAGATCCTAAAAATTGGTGCTATACGTTGTGCACGTGATGTGTTAATTTGATTGGCTTGCTCAGTCTTGTATTGTTAGTGTTTCTTTTCTGGTAATATTGTAAAAACCTATAAATCTATGCAATAAAATTGACTGAGAGGGCAAGCCTATGGTTCCCGGGAGAGCATCCCTCAGACCATAGGATGGACTTGTAAAACCCCTCTGAGGTTAGAAACAACACTCTGACCTTGGCGAGAGAGTCAAAGAACGAACCTTGGACCCCTTCTCTTCACAGCCAGCATGGACAGAACCATGCTGGCTGCCTCTCCAGGTTATCATGAGCCTCCTTCTGTCTCCTTCTTTTCCCTTCCAAAATCCCTCGCTAGCAAAAATACAGGAGATCGGAGGATGGGGAGGCAAAGATCAGGGCAGAGGAAACACAGAAGCCTCTGAGTTCAGCGGCTTCTGAGTGGTGGGGCGTAATCAATAGGATTGCGTCCAGAATGACTTACCTAATCTGGCCATCTGCTAGTGGAATGGATTTCCCCTTCCCTCCTGCAGCCATCCACACAGTTGGAGGTCTCTGGAGCAGATCTGGGGTTGTACAGGGAGCTGGGGATGGGAGGGGAGGAGAGGGAATCCTTGGATCCAACCCTTAAATAATCAACACTGAGCTGTGGGACAACTCACCAGTACTGCTCTTGATATCATACTGGTGCAAGCTTAGCGTACAGCTGAGCGATTACTCTGGTGTGTGGTGCAGAATATGCAATTTGATGAACGTATACAACTGACCAGTATACAACTGACCAGCACAGTCCATCAATTTGGCTAGCATGTGTACATCAAATACAAAATTGATCCACAGAGTTGTGTTCACATAGACAGGAAATTAATGAATACAAAGCCTGGAACAGCAATGCAGAATGAGAAAAACACAAAGAGAATTTAGTAGACTTTAATTTAAAATTTGTGCTCAAGATAAATGGGAGAGGGATCCATTAACTGCTCATCTTAGTCATTTCAGTGGATAGCACAGAAGCTTAGTCAGTAGGTTGTGTCTCAGATTTGGTTTAGATGAAGGAGAGAAATATGGCTTGAGATGATTCCTATTTGATTTCCTAGCCACCGGCAAAACTTATTACTATACTTTCATAGACATGCATTTGGCAATAATAATTCTAGATTAAATTCCACTGAATGGCTCTATAGTGGCATGACAAATTATTCAAAATATGCCATCCTCATTAGACATTGGCTTGAGTCCTATAACTTGTAATGGACATGTTAGCAATAGCTAATCAGGAATCTAACATTGTAACTGCAAAGGCACTTAATGGACCATAATGCCTGATATTCTTCACTACATTATGGCTTTTCAACCCTGTTGTACTGAAACAAGATAACTAGTTGGGTACACATGTCATCATTTTCATCCAACTGTCTCCATGCTCCTTGATTAGTTTCTTTGACAAGATTCCTGGCAGGCAATTCTTATGTCAAAGTCCACCCCACCCCACCTCTAGTTTCTTAATTATGTGCTGTCAGTGACAAATGGGTGCTTAAAGGATGTCTTAGTATTTACATACTCTTTTGTCACCTTTCCTAACTTTGCTGTCCGGCTGGAAGATGTCTAATAATTACAATAATAGTATCTCAGAGAAGTTATGTCAGCCTTTTGCATACCATTAATGCATTAATGTGTCAAAACAGCAGTGAATGACACAGCTATAGGCACTTTTAAAAGCTACTAATGGGAGCCTCACTCCCAGGAATTGATTTGTAAGCAACCCTAAAGCTATAAAACTTTCTTACTGATATATGGCTTTACAAGCTTTGTACTTACCAGCCATCTCATTTTAGCAGATAGCTAACAGCTGTTTGAATAAGAGAACCATCTACAAAGAAAACACACTTCATATTGCCCTGTTAGACAATTACTAATGAGAGGTAACAAAGCCATAGAATAATGGAAATAACCCCTTTTCCAAAATTCCAAATTCTGTTGTTAGATATTCCAAGAAAAAGTCAGATTTATACAGATACTAATTGTATAATTGGTTTCTGTACTTTTGCTGGTTCAGATCAGTTTAGTGATTAAACAAAAAATTTTTTTTAAACTCTTTACAACAAAAAAGCATTCAAGGAGCAAGACAAAAACAAGACCAAAGCATTTTGAAATGTACTCATTTTTGAAACATTTTGAAACACACTCATTTTTAAAAATGTACTCATTTTTAAATGTACTCATTTTTGAAAGGTACTCATTTGAAATGTACTCATTTTTGAAAGGTACGCATGCTGTCAAACACTTTTGTTGTTGTTGTTGTGTGAATAATGTTGCAAGTTTGGAAATGTATGGACTTCGACCACAGTGTGTGTCTTGAGTCCATGTTCGGTCCAGAATGTGTAATTAAAAAAAATGAAATGAAATGAATTCCCCATACTTCCCTCTTCACCAAGGAAGTCACTACAAGAGGGATTGTCTCAGTGACTGCTTCCTGAGATGGCCCAGAGAGAGAGTGGCTGAATTCGGACAACACATTAAGCAACTGAGGGTGGGGAAAACAATCGTCAGTTGTGTTGCTTATTGTGTTGTGTGGAGGGTAACACGCCGCTCACAAACTACTGACGGTGTGCTATTCCGCCCAAATAAGCAACGGAGAGAAACAACTGGCTTGCAAGTTGTTTAGCTCGAAGCCAGTTGTTTAAAGTGTTGTGTGGAGGGGTGAGTGGGTTAATGGCGTGTGGTGAGTGGGTTAAAACACAAGCCCATAGAGGCAGGCGACAAGAGTGACCAAAGCGGTGGCTGCCACTCTGCTACAACTGGTGCAACTTGCAGAGGCTGTTGGGATAGAACTGGGAGGACTGAGGGAGGAGGGAGGGTGGGGAGAGGGGTGGGGGCTGTGTCAGTCAAATGCCGGGTTGACTATTAGTCCACTCAACGCCAGCCCCAACCACCCACAGTTGTGTAGGAATATGTTGTGTGGGGAGTACCCACAAAATAACCAACTGTGAGTTGGCTACTCAACCCACCATTGACTAATGTGTTGTCCGAATTCAGCCAGTGTCTTTTGCCCATTCTCAAGGCCATTGATGTTCTTCTGATATAGTGGGCATATCCAACTGTGTCATTCTGCAAAATCAAATTGCACTAGCGGAGCTCCACTGAATCATTCCATTGTGCAAGAGGTTGCCCATTACGATTGCCCAACTGGTTGTGAAAGCAGTTGTACACCCTGTTGCACAAGTGGAAGGCACAACTTTTATTAACTGGTGTTATGAAAGGGAGGCCTTCGTGTGTCATATTGTATATTTTAAGGACATTTCAACATTTATTATACACTTTTATTTTTACCCGCCCTATTTTGTAAATGAAAGTTAGAATAAAATCCTGTACTATGCAGGATGGCCTTGATTGCCAATGACTTCAAATGTAATTGACAATATTTAATGTTTTTGAAGCTAAGTACACATACTTGAAAGTAGGTCCCCTTGGTTTCCTCCAATCTCCCTTTTCCATTTTTTTGATCTTTTCTTAATATATGAAAAACACTGTGAATAAATCACTTGACTGTTGGGCCCCTCCTGTACCAATGAAGAAAATTCAGTTGAAATCAATGACACTGAATTACAAGCAAACCATTTAGAGTTGGTATGGGGGATTCAAAGACAATAAGAGTGTATTTTGTAATATACAATAATTCCTATTATGTGCGGTAAGGCATCATTGAGTGGAGGGCCTTTTCAGAATTGCTTATAAACCACAGCTATATGCAACATTGTCTGTTGGCAACAAAATGGTCCCTATTAATTTTTGCTCACATTCCTTAGGAATGAGACAAGCTGTGAAATGATAGATATAAACAGGATCGAATTTAAAAAAAACACATTTAAATGTGTGTAACAGTGAACCACGTGGAGTGAGTAAGTTCTGCTTTCAAGGTGCTGATGTTGAATTTTTAAGATGCATATGGACACAAATGCAAAGTATCATGTTTGCAAAATTCTCAATGTAGAATCCATCTGCCTTCTAAAACCAACATCTCATTTTGTAAGCTCCCCTCAATGTGCTAAATATTTTGCCTTGTGACTATGGCAGTGTAATAATTCTCCATTGAAATCATTGTTTGGTATTTGGCTTATATTTCAGAGGCAGGGAATATATAGCTGGGGAGGGCAGATCCGGAATAGGTGTTTTTTTATTATTATTATTCTTATTGTTTTTAAGGGAATGTGTCTGCTGTGTAACTCTGAGCTTGAATGTAGATCCGGGGTGGCAAATTTAATCAATCCCTTTTCTGAGGTTTGCTTTATTTCTCCCATCTGCAGATACAGTAGAATTACTGCTCCAATTTCATGTGGGGGGAGTGTGCTCAAAATTTAATTGTTAAAATCAAATTAAACATACTAATTATTTTTCTGCTATCCTCTTGCTGAAATATATGCTGATTGGAAAGTTTGCATCTTTGTCGTTAAAGAAAAGTGTCTTTACCTGAATATATGTTTTGGAGTCTGAAACATGCAATAAAATGACAAGCAGAGAGGAAAAAGTAAATGATGGAATTAATGTAGATGAAGGGCCTCTTTTTTTGTATTTCAAAAATCGCTGACAGCTTGTAGATTCTTATCAGCACAGTTCATTCAACCTTTAAATTGCCTCTTACACTGTACATAGCTCATATAATGTATGATCAGGAAAAATTATACTAGCGTTGTATGATAATGTTTTGGAGACAATATTATTTTATCTACTTTTGAATGTATTCGTTGAGTTTATTGAAATGCATATAATATAATAACATTATACTAGTGTTCTCTGGGGTTTGTCATAGACCATGGAAATACTATATAAGCACGCAGGGAACCATTTAGGTGGAGGAAGGAATTCAGAATTACATTTTGAGTTCACACTAAGCTTATTGCAATATTAGAAGCCACTACAGAGGTATGAAGAAACTATCTCATCTTCTGCAAAAATAATTCCTACTCAGCATGTAATATGAGACAACCTCTTAACTTGTTTCTCCTACTTATTTCTCTGGTTATGCGGGCCTAGATTTTATGGAGCAATTTAACAGATACTTAGATATCTCCTAATCAGGAAAGTCCTGTAATTAATCTCATTTTTATTCATTCTTGTTTACATGGTACCTAACAATTACTAAGCTTTTTACTGAAACGCATCGTTAAAAAGGGTCTCCGCCGAGACAGTCTGACACACAAGTAACACAGGGAGGAGAAGAAAATAAGGATCTCTCTCTCTCTCTCTCTCTCTCTCTCTCTCTCTCTCTCTGTGTTTGTGTATTTGTGCATACGTATGCATGGGCTGAACACCACATGTGCCAGTGTTCATTGTTTATCAACAATCCATTCCATAATCTTAACCAGTATCCCAGAGAGCCCTGACTAATTACAATAACAAAAGGCATCCGGTGTGAGAATGGAAACATAGAGGGCATTCAGAGAAAAAACACTAGTTATCATTTTGGCTGGTTTTGTACAACGATCTGAGTTCCCTTGCTACTGAAGGCTATTGGATGATACTAAGCATCCAGCCTTAGTAGCATAAGGATTCTAGGATATGAGGATTTATATATATTGTTGTTGCTGTTTTAGGTTTACACAATTGTCTATCAAAATATTTAAACAAAATCCAAACTTTCCAATTCAGTAGTGTTCCCTATCTTAGGGAGCGAACCTATGCATGTTTAGACAGAAAACAAGTCCAATTCCCAGCATGCCCCAGCCAGCATGACTGGCTGGAGGGATACGGGGAGATGAAGGACTCTCTTTTTGCCACAGCTATAACCAAGAACCTGATGTCTTATTTTGTTCTGTTTGGAATAGTTAATTGCATGCAATTTTAATGTACAGGTGCTTTCAGGTCATTTGAATTGTAGATGAGAAATTGCATCCATTACTTTTGTGTCCTCATTCTTCGAAGTAATACGCATTGAAATTGGAGCTATTTAGAAGGATTAGGCCTACTTAGCCAAATTACTACATGGAGAACTCTAGTTTTTAATATTTACAGATGAGAAAATTATTTACTAGATGTTTATTTTATGCAAATACTTTTGTCAAGCTGCCTAATGAGCTACAGCACTAAAATTAACCTAATTACATAATGTGATATCCGCTGAAAATATAGTGAGTGTTGTTTTCAATATGTTGCAAGATTCTCTTAGATGGCTCATTATTATGGCTTTTTATGACAGTGGGCAAGATGAATATTTCAACCTGGAGCAAGTAGGATGACAAATTAAAGCAGAAAATACATCAGTCAAAGAGTTACTGCAAAGGATCCATTAATTTCTCATGATTTTAAAGTTTTCATTTTAAAGAATATCTCTATATTTTGGTACTGGCAATATCGTTGCAAAACTATGCACATATTATTTTATTGAGACTCGTCATTTAACGTTACGCAGTTAACATTATATATGTCAAGATGTAAGGGAATTATACCTTACAACTCCCAGCATGCCCCAGCCAGCCAGCATGACACATTTGTGAGTTGATACATCGGTGTGGCAGAACAATGAGTCCATACGTATCTGCTATCACATTCACATTGTAGTGTATCATCTGGGGCACGCAGGTGTATGGTCAATTTCCACAATCATTCCCTCTCAAAAAGCAGGGTGGACAGATTTTAGAAATGCAGAGCTTTCCATACACAGTTATACATGACTAAGCCCAGTGCCATAAGTTCATTAATTAATTCATTTGAACATTGATATACCACCCTTCACAGTTTTTGGGTGGCTTACAATAAAATATTAAAAACTAATAAACAAATCTTACTTTAATCTCACACATAAGAAAGAGGTGTGCATGAGAGTATAGAACTGCAAACTCCAACCTGCAGACCGAGTAAACACCCCTGCCCGACATGCCAATAATAATAACAATAATATTTAATCCATGTTTTGAGAGAGCAGAAAGGGCTATTCTCCATAAACAGTTACCATTGTTGTGGGAAATTCATCTAAGCCAAAACGTTCTTTCATATACATAAATAAACCACTACCAGAAAATATTTAGGAAGAGGTGTTGGAAATAAATAAATGATTGGACCAAATTCGGCCTTTGTTCAATTCCATACAAACAAACTAAAACCTGCAGAAATACAACCATGCAGTGGATGGCTGGATTTCCCTCTTGCGGCTAGAGCACTTCTGACAGAAAAAATTAATATGTATGTGCTGCATTTTTGCTTTCCATTTTAAATAAAGCTCAACAGAAAAGGTATTTTAAAACCATTTTAAATTCAAATGCCAAATCATGTTACCTTTTTGCATCCACTAGAATTGCATAGCCTTGGGCTGTAATCTCAGAGAGGCTACATCTTTCAAACTTCTGAATTTTCATGAACTGCTTTTTGATTGGGTGCTGTTTAACGGGAATGAAGAATATTTTATTGACAAAATGATCTTATTGTAGCTGCATAATCCATTGTATGTGTTACTGTTAGGTTCTTAGTATGCTTATATTCAGCTAATAACCTTTATCTTGAGACCAGATAGATTGATAACATGTTTGTATATATAAACCTTCAGGCAAACTTCAAAGGCCTGTTGTCTTGCAAGATGACATTCTGGGTGAATACATTAATTTGATGATCCTGGTTTTTAAATATATACTATTTCAGTCTCAAATTCAATATGTGTGCATTTCTTTGCACGTCCATCTTCAAGCCTCTAGACATTAAATGAATAAATCATATTGCAAACAGTTCAAATCTTTAGGTGTGTAGGCTTGCTCAGTTCACAAGACTGGTACCTTGGAAGATAGTCAAGGTTTCAATGGATTTCCTACTAGATTTCTGTGCTTCTGTGCATCAGGGGCAGATTTGCAACAGCGTCCCTGAGACATGCAGGCCTTAAAACAGTTATTTCTGTTTTTTTGGATTGCCACAAGACTACTTCTGGTAAGTTTGGGGAAGTGAATAGAGATTCCCTGGAAAGTCTCATAAGGAAGGACCGGACTGGCCAAGACTAGATGTACTACTGTGATAGGTCTAGGATTTATAACATCCACATTCTATTCCTACCCTTGGTTTGGGACGACTAATAGCTATGTTTCCTTTGCAACCACAAGCTCCCCTCTGACCTTGGGTGTGAGGCTCTGCCCTTCCCATGCTGATCGAGTAACCTAAAGATCCCAGCTATGTGGGAGGAACCTCAGACCCACACTAGCATCAGAAGGATCCACGCTGCGATTATTGGAGCAGCTTCATAGGGGCAAATGCAGCAGATCCTCCCACACCATTACAATAATGTGAGAAGACACTAAGTTTGCACCCTAAGCCATTTATTAAAAGTAAGTCCCATGAAAACCCATGCATTGTACTTTCACATAAAGCCTCATTGTATCAAACTGCAAGTCATGTTTGTATCTTAGACCTATCTTCTGAAATAGAAAATAAGTTCACTAGAAATAAGTTAACACTGCAAGTTGAAAGGGACTGTCCACTGACATTGTAGACATAGGATATATATATATATATATATATATATATATATATATATACATACACACACACACACACACACACACACACACACACTCTTCACTCACTCATCCACAGGTTCTTGTTCCATGCCTGAAATAATCACTTTACTCCGGACATGTAGCTACTGACCTCAGCTTCCAATCTATGCTGAGAGTACTTCTGAGAGCATTTTGCTGATGACTATTGATTTGTCTGATGCACAGTCAAGTTGCTAGCTGCCTGGGTCAATATCTGGGCGAACTGATCAACATGGTTTTTACCCTTGAGATAGTCTTATATTCAGATCACCATTGCCTTTTACCCCCAAAGCAAGGATTGTCACTGTTATTCCAAGTTTTTCCATATTTAACTTTCAGCTTATGTGCCACATAAAGACAAACATTCCAAAGTTACATGCTGTGTTTTACAGTAGCATAAATATGTGTGTTTGACTCAAAAACAATAGAGCAGTGATTCATGTGCTTCCTACCTTCAGGGAACACTTCCTACATGGATTTGTCTGCTTCGGAACCGCTTTTATGTTCTGCTACAAAACCCGTGCATGGGAAATGTTCTATGGTGCACAGTCAGTTCACATGGGCATTCATTGGACCAGACCTGCTAGGCCTGAGTGTCCTGTATGAGAGTGCCCGATTGAACACATGTAATAATCTTCTGCAGGAAAAGATCCATATGGGTGGTCATGTGGCTTTCAGCAAACCTTGTCCACCATTACTGATAATGTCATTGATGAAGCCCTGATAAGTTTGTGAGACATTCCTGGATTCCCTGGCATGTACGTTGAAAACCACTGTAATAGAGAAATGGATGTTTTGAAACATAATGCCCATTGTTGCACAACCCCTCATTCCAGATTCAGTTATCTTTTATTTTTGAAATTTTAGATTCAGGAAATTATGGCCCAGACAATTTTTTTAAAAAGTAGCAATCAGTTTCAATCAACTTTGCTGAATTATATAAAGGAAACTAAAATAGTGTACTTTCACAATTTCAATAAAGCATAATGATTTTTGTTAAATGTCTAAGTAGGGCATTCCTGTTATTGATTGTGCACAGTTCGAGAGTTAAAGAATTTAAAGTAATTTTGAATACAGGAAGCAACTCTTTGATCACTTTTTAGGAAGATCTATGAGTGGAATTGTATTTCTCTGCAGAGAGATGTTGTCAGTGGATTGTGAGTCTTCATGTATCAGAAGCTGTTCTGTTGCATAACATACATTACTGCGAGATTTATGTTTGAATTTTTTTCTGAACATTTTGTATTCATGTGCAAATATGTATTTTGATAAACTGAAAAGTAATAAGTGAGAATAAGGCGAGTAGGGCAGCAAAAGAAGAGTAATAGAGTGAGATGAGTTATATGTCAATTCAGGTGATACTGTTTAATAGGTTTCATTCAGATATTTCCAGGAAGGTACTTGCTATTTCAGAAAAAATTGTCCATTTTTCTACCTGATACTTTCCCATGACAGTCAACCTGCCGTGCTGATATATAAGTCACTAATGGCTGCATAAGTGTTGATGTTTCAGCTTTGTAGTTCCAGTTTTCCATTATGCCTCTCTTGAGCCATAATTTTCCCTAAAGCCTCAGTTCATTTAGAGTCATTCTTACTGAGCTGGTTTAGACATCACATTTAGTCATAACTCCTGGTTTAATAAGACAGGATATGCATGAATGGCATGCACTTGTATGCTGTCCCTTTTCTGTCTTTTTCTCCTACCTTCATGTGAGCAAGCAAGCAAGTCAGCCAGCAAGCGAGCAAACCAGTCAGGGAGCGGCACTTAATCATATCTTCCCATTACATCCAGACTAGGAGTAATAGTTAGTAGTTTCCATACAAGCCAGGATTTGCAAGACAACTTTAAACCATGGTTTAGACCTGGCTTATAATCCCGGTTTATTTGGACATAACTGGAATTTAGGGTTACGTGTGATTTCCTGATTTGAAGGAAGGAGCAAAGCAGCAGGAAAAAAGCTGCATGTGGGTACATACCACTCGTGCATATTCTGGTTTATTAATCCAGGTTGTATGAACACACCCAATATGCCTCAGTGCATATTGGCTTAAAACGTTTACTTATGGTAAAATAAAACATCCATTCTTGCAACACACATGAAGGTATACATAGGTATACAGTCCCCTACAAATATTATCTACTTACATGAACAATATCAAGTGTGAAGAGACCCTTTGGCTCTTCATTCAATTCACTGAAATCATATTCTTTTGCTGCCACTTCATTCAGAAGTGGAATGTTCAGTAACATTTGTAGGGTCAGATTTCTTTAGAGCAGAACCTGCTGAGAGCCTCTGGTGTTTTTCTAATTTATTTATGTATGTATGTATGTATGTATTGCATTTTTATACCGCCCTATAGCCGAAGCTGTCTGGGCGGTTCACAAAAATTAAAACCATGAAATCATTTTAAAAATATAAAACAAGCCACAATCCAAAAACAACAAATAACATACAATCTAAAAATACAACCAGTTGTGAAGATTGATTTGTTATTATAGCTATGCAGCAATACTCCATGTCCCCCAAATAAGATCAGTTCTGAATATAGGAATTCTCATATTGCACCCAGAGGAGCAGTTTAAAAGTTGCTAAGAAAATCTTCATGTAGCTAACATTAAGTTTCTTTTCTAAAAGCTATATTTTTTTCAAGCCATTTCTCAAATTATTTTATGTTGGCCCACTGCTGATCCACAAGATACGTTGATAACATAATATTATATGTTTTTATTTTCACAGTTGAGCCCACTCTTTAGAGATACAGTCCTGAAGAGAACATACAACACTACATTAAATAATCCAGTTGAGATACAAATGGACAATTCTGTTTACAAACCTCTGACAGACAAGCAAGGCCTTTTCTGTGTGTCTAATGACCTGATATTGAAAGCGTAAGTATGGCAGCCTATCTCCTTCTATATTTATTGAGAAATGTAGGCTGGTAAATAGTTGGGAAATTACAAGCCTATGAAATTCTGTGCTCTGCATTAAAGCAAACAATTTTCACTTGGAAAGCTTAGGTTTTAAGATTTGAAACCTATACATAAATTAAATGTAGATGGAAGGCTTTTCCATTATATGATCTCATGTAATTGATGACTGAGCCACATAAACACATCTAAGACTAAACTTTATTTTGCTTGATAGTGATAAAAACAACATGTCTGAACTATTGGATGGACAGTTGCAGACAAAAGTCATTATTATGAGAACTTGAAAGAGCATCTGTACAGAGCTTTTCACGGAATTGGATGGGCTTTTTCAATGCATCTAATTCCCTCAATCAAAATGCATTGACTCTTCAGGCCAGCGTGATTCCCTATCCCAGGCATGTTCACTTTCATCTGCATTAGGCAGGAGCAATGGGGAAAACTGCATTAAACACACCATGATGTTTTGTTCTCTTTTGATACAGGCCAAGTGAATCCTTAGTAAATGACAATAAGTGAGTCCCACGGAGTGAGTGTTGGTTTGTGAAGAAATGTCTACAGTTCGATGATGGCCTCCATCAACTACTCAAATTAACCGAATTAGTCTTATAACCTTCAAGAATACTAACTGTCATAACAAGATAACTTCTTTATTTTTCTTCTTTCTGAACTTCTCTTCCTAGTACCAGGTCTTCTTTCAGTGTTTTCTCCTACGTTGCTGATATTTCTGCGTGTACATCTACAAGAGTTAATAAAGTTATTTAGCAAAATAATTGCACATCCTTTGCCCTAGCTTTATATTCTCTTTTAGAATTTGACATTTGCAAGGTAACTTATATCCATTTAGGATACACAAGTCCAGATTTTTTGATAATGGTTGAGAGCCAGAATATGTTAATAATATGTGCCAATGTACTATATGAGCAACCACTCAGCACAACTTGCAAACATAACGGTTTTTGCGACCTTATAGATATTTCTAAATTCATAAAGATTGCAGAAATAACCACAATAATCCAAATATTCTTGTTTGCTTGTTATAATTTCATCTATAAAAAAGAGCATCTTACTCATTACCTCTTGTGTATCTGGGATTTGCATCCTCTCTTTAAATCTTTATGGTTGGAGGTTTGTATACATATTTTTAGACGTCTCAAAGATGTCAATCATTAATACATTGCTGGAGGTTTCTTAAAGTTAGGGATGGGTGAGAATTTCATTCTTTTTTTAAAAAAAATTCTCAAAATTCCCAAATTTTGCCATAAATGTGAGGAAAACAACTTGTGATTAAAAAATGAATGTGGGAGAAAAAAAAACTGACAGATTAGGTTTCAGTTCTTAGTTCTTAAGTCTAGTTTGAATTCACCTGTATTTAGTCATGTTTACTGTATGGTACTGAATTAGGGTTTCCACCTCTGTTTTTTTTCTGATAGGTTCCCTTCTTTAATATGGCAAAGCACATATAAAATGCCCCCTCCATGCTGGGAATAGCTGTACCTATTGAATTTGGCCAGTGCAGATGATTCATAATTTTGATCAGTTCCTTTTTGATAAGAACTTTTTCTTCACACATATGGAAAGAACTTGAGAATTTTATTTTTTTTAAAAATTGAATGTAGGGGAAAATGAAGCTAACAGATTCAGCCATCGCTATTTAACACACAGCTCTGGGAGAATGGGAGAAGTGAAATATGCATAACTACTGGGACAGGAACGGTAACAAAGTGTTGCAGTGTGGAGGTCTCCTGATCGTATTCCAACTAATCAGCCATGATTGTTCCAGAATACTCTGTTCCCCTACTGATCATTTTTTTCATTTCCCTGCCAACACTCAGATAGCATTCCATGCCCAATAAGCAACTTGATCCCCATTGGAGTGGGGAGTTTTGCCCCCTTAGAGTTGGGGAGGTTGGGGGGGGGTATTTTGATTTGTTTGTATTCTTGCAAATCTCGGAGTTCCCCTGAACATGATGATGCCTCTCTCTTGTACATGGACAGTGCCATGTTGGCTACATAAGGATGTACACTCAGAAAATTTATATACCTTCTGATATCTTCTTGGATAACTGGAAACAGTCTAACTTACCCACATCGCCTACATATATGAATATAAGGCTACAGGTATGCTAAAAATTATTCATCTCCCAATGGTGTTTGCAAACCCATGTTCCTCTTCTAAACTGTATCTTAGGTAAATAGAGAATGTTGGAGGACCTGGCATTCCCACTATCTTTGGGCTATTTTGTTTGCATTTTATTTCTGAAATAATTAAAACCACATTTAGGCTGGAGCAGCTTAATCAAAATCAAGGAATCACCCTTCAATTGCAATCCTTTGTTTCTGAAATGAAAAGTGCCAGGGATGTCATTCACCTTTAGGTTATTTCTTTTGACCTGCATGTTTTTCTTTCTGCTCGAAATAGTTGGCAGTTGCTAATGCTTACTCATAAGCACTAAAGAGTAGGCACTAAGCATATGTTCCAAGACACTTTCCTATTATTTTGCACATTTCACAATTGAGCCTGAATATTACAAGCTGTGTAAGGGCGAAAGTCTGGGGAATCCTGGTTACAAGTAAATCAGCATTGGATTCTCCAACTGCATGCTATGATCAATTTAGTTTTTTTAAAAAAATCTCAAAAATCTAAGTAGCATTGCAGATAGAGTTCCTGAGGTAATATAAAATGACAAGTGTAGGTCCAATGCTCAACAAGCACCTTCAAATGAAAGTATTCCATAATCTGAAAGCACTTGAATTTTGGTAAACACAAAGAAGGATCCTAAGGTTGACTCGCACAATCATTTTAGCATGGTAGAATCTGAACTAAAATTAACCAAGATTGAGGCTGTGCTGAAGAGAGTGGCTCATAAGGAGCATGAAAAGTCACATTGAGCTTTACCTAGTTGTAAAAATATTCTCAACAGTAGTTTGTCAGTAAGCCCTAATGATTAATCATTTAGATCAGTGGTCTTCAACTGGTCCAGATAGGAGACCTACCTCGGACTGCCAACCTGCAACATGGGACCCACTTCCACCATTTCACAATTGCCCAACATGGCGGCAACAGCTTTGCTGTGACCCATCTGGTCTGATCTCACAACCCACTGTTCGGTCACAACCCACCAGTTGAAGAACACTGATTTAGGTCATCGCTTCACCATTATTATCTTCAACCTAGAGTCAGGAGAGGAGCTATAGTCTATAGCTTGGAAATGTAGCACAAGCTTTGCGTGCATAAGCCCCCAGATTCTATCCCTGCTTATCCAGTTAAAATGATCTCTAGTAGCAGGACTGGGAAAGACCTCTGCTTAAGACCTTGGAGATCGGATGTCAGACATCACAGACATTATTAGATTGGCCTGCCCCCAATATTTTGGATTACAACTCCCAGAATTCCTGGCCATGCTGGTTGGGCGGATGGGAATTGAAGTCAAAATATCTAGAGGGCATCAGTTTGGGGAAGGCTAGACTAGATGGACCAGTGATCTGTTTTCGTAAAATCTAACGTAAGTCCTAATTAGAGTAGACCCATTGAAATGAATGGAACTTAAGTTAACCATATGAACAAGTCCCATTCAGTTCAACGAGTCTCCTCTAAGTAGGGCTTATGTTAGATTTTACCTTATATGTTGAATTTAGCTTGGTTGATATCACCCCAGATTCAGTTATGACAGAATTGGTCAACCATTCTGGCAGCCCTGGAAATCCAAATTTATCCAGTGCTAATGGAAACCAGTTCAGGAATGACATTGGTCTAATTTTGAGAAATAGGCTTTTGTTTTTAAGTACACTAAAACCATCCAGCCATTAGGTGGTAACATAAATTTGCCCAAAATCGACACCTTTTCTCTTGTATTTTTTCCAATTCATCCCCAGCCCTCCTAAACAGACTCACTTGTGTTCCTGTCCTTTCCCAGTTTGTAGTATTAGACCGAATCACTGGGTTCCTTTCGTTGAGAGCTAAACAGTGCTTCCCACAAGGCAGCTACAGCAATGCAGGAGTCATAAGGGACTGACCCCACCATTTCTTAAATTTGCACCTCCTTTGTTCCAGGGCTAATCTACACCTACAGCCCTTTCGCAACCAAGGGGGGATGATTGAGATGGTTCCCTGCTTCTGCGATTGTCGCTCACGGGGCACACGCGAGGGAAGTTTCCCACAATGACAGGGTTGCCATTGCAGGAGGATGTGTGTCCCCTGACAGCACTTCTGCATGTGGCTCGGGAGAAGTGGGCAGGTCTAGGCACATGATGCCACTACGGGGCAGTTTTACGAATTGGGAGAAATGTGAACGAACAAAAACTCACAGCTACGCATGGGGTGGATAGGAGGTGCAGCGAATATGCCATGCTGCGCAGAAATATGTTTGTGTAAAACAAAAAAAAATGGTCGGTGCCAAAACACGCCCATAACCAACCAAATAATGTGCTGAAAATGGTGGATGGGTCCACTCCACTGGACACGCACCTGACAGTGGGTTGGCTATTCAACGAGCTGGGAACTCATGCCGAACAGCAACAACTTTGCGAAGGGGGGCACACCAGCCACAGACTTCGGGATTGTAACGAGAGAGCCGGAAAAAAGTGACAAAAGAAGTCAGTGATATTCCTGAATAAGTGGGGGTCAACCTGAGATCATAGCGGGATCAGCTGTGCGTCATGTGGCCTGGTAGGGACGACTTTGATATTATCCTGGAATAAACGGCTGGTGCAGACACGGCCTCAGTTTAATGATGGCTAAAGCCTAATATTGAAACAGGCTGTCAATGGATATAAGAACCAGGATCTTTAAAGAAGAACCTGAAACTGGAAAGTGTGCATAATTTGTACTCTGGAATGTAGGCTCAAATCCAATTTTATGTGGGTGGTATATGGATGCAAAGTGCCGGTGTTAGCAAAACATTGAAAGCTAACTACCAATTAAAAAGCATTCTGCAATAGATCTTTGCTATATTCAGCAATAAAGTGTCTTAAATTCACTGTAACCACTGGTAACTTCTTTTATCACATCCTAATAAAGGCTCTGCAGAGCTACTAGATCACATCCTATTATTGAGTCATTTGTGGCAATATTCGCTGTATGGTATGCGCTGAGTGGCATGATTCATAGCCACCTTCAGTCAACTCCCACTTTTAAAATGGAAGCAAAAATGTGCAGCTGGTGAAACGTTTTAAAGCTCAATACTTTAAGCATGAAACATTTAAGGAAAAGAAACATGTTCTCTTTAAGGTCCAAAGCAAAAGGAGCACAAGCGATGTGATTTTTGATCCAACTGCAATTGCGCTCCCCACAGGAAAACCAGAAATCACCTTCCTGACGCTCTCCCGTTTCTTTTAATTTGGTTGCCTCTGCCAGTGAACTGCAGTCAGTGCTTAATTGCCTTCATTTTGTCTGCAAGTTTTACATGCGTTTGATATGCACATTAGTTGATAGTACGGTGACCATATGGAAAGGAGGACAGGGCTCCTGTATCAGTAACAATTGCATAGAAAACGGAATTTCAGCAGGTGTCATTAGTATGCATGCAGCACCTGGTGAAATTCCTCTTCATTGCAACAGTTAAAGCTGCAGGAGCCCTGCCCTCTTGACCAAAGAGAGCAGTGCTCCTGCAGCTTTAACTGTTGTGATAAAGAGGGGGGTTTACCAGATGCTGCATGCATACAAATGACACCTGTTGAAATTCCCTATTTTATACAACCGTTCAAGATACAGGAGATCTGTCCTCCTTTCCATATGGTCACCCTAGCTGACAAAGGCCTAAAAGATAGTGAAATGGATCAGATCAATATGTTTTCCAAAAAGCGTCTCAAACTATGCAACAGTGCAAGCCTCTGGATATTCCCCCAGAAGCAAGTTCTATTGTAGTCAATGGGCTTATTCCCTAGTAAATAGGTATAGGATTGCAGCCTAAGACTCCGTCAGCCTCTGTCTCTAAAACATTGTGATAAAAGTAAGTTTCTTCACCTAAATGTTCTGTTCCCTACTTGATTTGAAACTTTCATGCCTTACTGTAGGAAGGGAAGAGCCTTTAACATGTGTTTCGAAGCGAACAACCAGAAGCCTCACAGTGAGAGATTCAAATACTTTTTCTGTGTTTTTGAACAATGCTCTGTGTCTGGCTGAATGCCTATATGGGGTGTGGGGACTTCCGGCCCTGGGGTTTCAGGGGGCCCTCAGCCTAATTTTAAGGGGTGGGGGGCAGCCTAATTTCAAAATCTCTCCACATGCACTCAGTTCGGACCTCTGACAAGAGCAATCTGTCCTTTCCCTGCGTGGGGACGGAGAAGGAAAGAGAGAAAAGGGAGTGACTCACCCGCTTTAGGCTCTGGCCCTGCCCTCTGCAGGCTTCACCCCTGCTCCCTGCCCACATGTGGACCCTGACAGATTACCCATGAAGACAGAAAAAAAGGTTACCCACCACTTCCATAGATAAACAAGATGCTAACCACTTTGGACTTAAATGGACATTTTTACAATTTCATACTCAGACCTGAGAAATTGGTTGCAGCTATATGGCTAGCAAGAAGTTTCATCAAAAAATATTAGTGGATTCATGGCCTGGTTGGGTTCAGGGAAAGAGCTTTGATGACCTTGATCTTATGAGAGGAGACCATACCTCTACAGGTGTTTGTATTTCTTTTTTCTTCTTTCATATTAAAATGTTACTTGTAATATCTAGTCTATAAAACATGCAATCATAAAAGCTTTTTATTCTTTAGGATATTCAATAGCTAGAATATGATAATATTGACACACACTCTCATACACAGTCTCTCCCTCCATCTCTGTCTTCAGATGGGAGGCACTCTAGTCATAAAAACCACAGTAAGAAAGATTGTGGCACTACTAAGTGGAATGACAGGGAATGGTGCCAACATCCTATTTATTTTAATAATAGTTGGTGTCATTGCATAAAATGCTAAGAAAGTTAACTACTGTGCATAATTAGCAGCTAATTTTAAACCTTCCGCAACTCAATTATTTAACTTCTTCTAAACTAAGCACGCATCTTGAAAACTGACACACAAGCTGCATTCATCACACTCCTTCCAGGGTTATAATTATGAATTACAGCAGGTAGCACATTGTAGCATTTACTGCACCAACACGCTTCCCCCACCCCTTTTTTTGAAGTTCAGACTTGTCCTTGCTTATACAGTAACCCAATCCATTTCATTTCAGTCGTATATTTGAACAATGAAAGTGACATTTTCAAACTGTTTTCCCTAAAAGTTTTGATTTGTAAAGTCTTATAGGATCATGTTATTTTGGTGACTGGTGATACATCTATGTAACACTTGCTTTTCTCCAGCTCTTATACATTCAGCTCCCTATGTAGGCAATCCTACTTACAATTACTTGGGAGTAAATCTATTGGCTTCAACTGGGCTTACCTCTGAGTACACGTCCATAGGATTGTGTTGCATTACACTCATTATGTTGGGAACCTGCTGAAATCACTACATACACAGAATCTGAAATCATAACAAATTGCAGATCTGGGCATGAACAGTTAGCTAACTCATCTCTAGCTCTTGAAGCCTTAGGCATGGGGGCCAAAATCGTCATAACTTTAATTATGTGATTGTCCCTTGGATGCTTGTTTTTTTCTTAACAACAGGTAGGGTGACCAGATAAAATCCAGGTCAGGGCCCTGCCTTCTTTTGTATATGGTCACTCTAGTATAGTGCCTGCACCTTTAACTGTTGTAATGAAGAGGGAATTTCACCAGGGACTAATTGCATACAAATGACACTGGCTGAAATTCCCTTTTCTCTACAACTGTTAAAGTTACATGAGCCCTGACCTGGATTTTATCTGGTCAGCCTAACAACAGGAGGGGGAAACAAGACAGTTCAAATCATTAATTCACGTCATATCTAGTTTGGTCTGGAGTCTCAGACCAACTTCCAGTTTACCTGAATAACCTGAGAAGTAAACAACAATTGGATATAGCAGTAGTCACTCTAGTATTGACCTAGCAAAGTTTCATCCTTTCTCCTCACTGCAACTGCAAGACCAAATAAGAAAGTACTTCTTTCTTCAATGCATACACAACCTATAGGATTGGGTTGTGATGGCTACTAGCACAAATGCTTGATAAGGATAGATGTGTCACCAGCTACTAGTAGTCAACTGTGTAAATACCATATTCAGTATGTCTCAGATGCTCAAAATTAACTATAGAAGGTGGCAATTTTGCTATCATTGCCTTCTTGCAACATTTCCCGACTTCTTAATTCCTTATGTTCAGGTACTGTTGCTAATTCTTCTCCAGGGCTACCATTTCCTATTGAGAAATTCACCAGGGTGGTTGATGGTGAATTTATGGATCCTCTATACAGAGCGTTTATAATCTACAATGGATGAGATGTGGTAGAGGACAGAGTTCAGGGATTAACCATTGAGTATTAGGGATAGAAAGCTTTCAGAACAGACATAACATATGATGGGAGTCAATGGCTGATGGGTGATTGGTTTCTGAATTGAACCCATTTTAAACCTAGATATATTACCAGCTATTAGGGATATTCCAAGTTTGTTCCATAGATTGTCAGGTGTCTTGCATTCCATCGTCTGCTCATTGACGAAATCAGATTTTTTTGCATGAGAATTTCGTTCATTTGCAAATGCTCAAGTACACATGTGTGCATTAGTTAATGTGGCCCTTGCACTAATGAACATTTGCAAATGAACAAAATTGTGCAAATTCTCCCCAGAGTACAATTGTTAAAAAATCTGCGCAATTTGGAAAAAGCTGTGGAAACTACAGATCAGATTCATAGATATCAAAAACTCAATTGAATCCATTGGGGATTTCTCCGACATCCTTACCAACTATAATAAAGTGTGTCACATGCAAGGAAGAAAGTCAAATTGGAGGAAAGATGAATAGAAAATAAATGGCCTGGATCCTTATATACACCTGACTTAGTTTCAGAGGGTTGGATCCCCACTTAGTGATGCTTAGAGTAGACCCATTGGAATCAATGGGACTTACATTAGCCATGATAAACTTCAATGGGTCTGTTCTAAGTATGACACAGGGCTCATCTACATCTAAGGGTGTAGAGGGGGGAGGATCGTGGACTTACCTGCATCCACGATTCTCCCCCAGCATCTATATGCCCGCACTTCATTCTGGGAGGAAAGAGGGACATCGCGGGCGCCATTTTTTCCCTGAATAGGGGATGCTTGTGCAATTGTAATACTTGGCAAAAGTGAGTAAACAACAACAACAAAAATCCCCGGCAATATCAGGCCCCAACCCACCCAACCCACCATTGCAGGGATGGCAAAAATGCTTCCCCCACCCCCGAAGAGCACAGAGCCTCCCCATGCAGCTCTGTGCCCTGCCCTGGTACTCGCAGGGAAGAAGGGATGACCCGGGAGCAATGGCCACACCACCCGTACTCCTCGGGATGGTCCTGGGACTGTGAGAAAATCAGGATATCCCCAGTTCCGGTTATCCTGGGGTGGTCTCTAGGTCATCCCTGGTTGATCCCGGGATCCCCTGTGCATCATATGGACACACAAGGACAATCTAGAGATGACCCCAGGATAAATGACTGGTGTAGACATGGCCACAGTCTGGAGCCAACCCATAAGACCTAAGTAGTAAGCACCCATAATTGGGCATAGAGTTATCGTTTTGCTATCCAATTTGACTTTGGAATCTTTAGCAAAGGAGGACGGCTTCTTTCTTCAGGAATAGCCCTTGCTCTCCATTTCCTTTAACTTTGTTTCCATTTTGATACAGATTTGCAAAAACTCTTCTCAGCTTCTAATTTTTTTAAAAAATTGGCCAGTCCATAGAAGTAACGTTGTTAGGATTTGTCTTGATTTGGCTGCTCATAGGGATAGAAAGGCTGCATGGTTGTTTTAAAGGTAATCCCTAAGCAATTATCTTTGGCCTCCAGGTACTAGAGTGTTGCTGAGCAAGCATGCCGCTAGGATATGTAAAACATATTCATTAGAAACACAGTCCACAAATTAATTCTGACCTTAAGATTTACCATGGCAGCAGGGGAGGAGTGAAATTTCAATCAATCTTAAGGCATTACATACCCCTGTCCTGTCATAAATAACAAGATTTGAGCTAATATGTTTTACTCAGAAGTTGCTCCTATTTAATGTCTTGTACTAGTATCTGGCCAAAATGTTGCTAATTACAAAAGAGAATAAAAATTGTGTCACTTTTCATTGACTGAATAAATTGCATCTGAGCCTCTGTCCATTTCATTCATTTGAATCCCAGGAAGAGTTTCCCACTTTGTTGTGTGAACTGATTGAGTTTTGATAATTGTGTAAAGAAGATGTGTCGATTTTAGAATTAACTTCCAAAGCATCATTTACTGTTTTGACACTGTTGGTATTTTTTAAAAAATCTCATAGCTTCGTTGGGCATCTTTTGGGATATGCCAGGGTATTTTAAATAAATGAATATAAAACAAATATTTTAAATGAATGAAATTGTCATGAAAGTCCAACCACTAAAGAAACAAGTTTGGAACAGACATGAGTGTCAGTGTTCATTACCACATTTTTATGTTTGAGTTGAAACAGGTTGACATTTTACAGTGCAGAAGAATTTGGGTAAACGTTCAATTTCTTGTACATGCAAATTATTAAAATATTCTAATTCATTATCAGATGACGGGGATAGATGGGATTCAAAATCAGTCACATCTGAAGTCTGATCCAGACATGGTCAGTCCAAATAACGCTCCTATGCCTGTCATAGGAGCATTAACAGTAAGTAGGCAAAGTGGAGCAGAAACTGGTTGAAAGCTAAGCAGGAGTTCAGGCAAAGACTAGTCAATCCAGTAGAGTCCAAAAGCAATGAATAGGGTGGGATCATTTGCCCAGACTGAGACAAACAGGAAGCAGAATTAATATGAAGGTCAAAGGTGAATTAGGACCAATTCAGATACAAAAGGGTGCAGAAGGGAAAATTCTGTAATGTCTACTAGGGCCCAGCAGGTAAGTGTGGAAGATTGATGGTAGTTAAGGTCAAAGGCTGTTGCCCAACTCATAGGAGAACCCAAGTTTAAAGATTCTTGTTGCCTTGAACCCGGACATCAGCTTCAACATCAGCGATCTCTATCTGCATTTTCTCACCGCCCCCATACAGAATTTTAGGAGTTCTGAAAAATGACGGTTATGAGGTCACTGGTTCACCTATTACATCGCTCCTGTGAAAAGTGGAAATGTTGCCGCTTTTTGCCTCACCCTGCTCCTTTGCCTGCAACAGTGCCTATAATATTTTGTTGCAATCGTAAGCCACCCTGAGTGATGCAGAGGGTGGGATATATGTTTCCTAAAATAATAACCGACAATAATA
Organism: Anniella stebbinsi; assembly: GCA_029215795.1. Taxonomy (NCBI): domain Eukaryota; kingdom Metazoa; phylum Chordata; class Lepidosauria; order Squamata; family Anniellidae; genus Anniella; species Anniella stebbinsi. Next base: position 208,777,345 of record JARDYH010000004.1, read on the forward strand.
GCATGAAATCAAGCAGATGAAGCTTTACCTAGCAGGGAGATGAACCGATGCTTAATTTCTTCATTTTGGGCTATCAGTAAAGTATGGGAGCATGAGCAGAAAAAAAGCTAACAACCTCATCTCTAAGGGAGATTATCATGGAGGCGATGAAGGTGGCATATGGAAAATCTGCCTGGTGTTTACTAAAAACAGTAAGACTTTGTTTATTCTATAACTTGCTCCTTTCACCTTGGGGCAGATCTCTCCCTCTCATGCTTAACTCAAGGTGAAGTAGAGGGAGGGCAATATGACACCTTCTGTTCTCTCTTCACCCCAGGAGTGAGTTTCTAGAGTGAGCACATCAGTCCAAAGTGGCACCTATATCTGTGTCACATTCATCTTCACCATCTCTGCTTAAGTTTGACCCCCCCCCCCGCCAGTCTCTGAATTGCATGAAGCAGTCTAATAGACGCTTCCACTAATTACAGGCCAACTATTATCATTCCTCAAGTACCAGCTGTATCCACCCACTAGTTGATTAGCAAGGATTAATTTTGTATTTTGAATGACACAAGGCACACGGCCCATTTTTAATTGGGAGGCTCAGAAAATAGGATATAGAGAGAATGCTTACGTTGAGCTGAAACTCATCTCATGGCAGGGCTGGATATGAGGAGTGAGCTATTGAAATGTAGCATTCAGGCAGTTTAAGAAAGTGGAACTGTGGGTCACGCACCACATTACATATGTTTACCTCCATTTATAAATGTAGCAGCAACTTGCAGCCAATCATAAGCCCCCAGAACAGGTATTTACATGATACACATGGCAGGAAATTTGTTTGCAATGAATATGCATAATTTTATAGGGATGTGTAGAGTGCTTTGCGTGTGTCTGTAAAAATGTAATGTGCAATACAAATTAGCCCTTGAGCCCCTTTTCCAGATACATACCTGAACCAAGTAATTGGAGAAACAGACAGCGGACAGATATACAAGATCCCAGGATAGCGTTTTCATAGGGAACAAGAGGAAAAAAATAATTTTCAAAGGGATAAAATGATGGGATAAAATGATGTGTTTCTTGTAGCCCACTGCTATATGAAGGCTTTAGTGTGTGGCTCCAAGCATAACTATACGATCATCATCAGTTTATTTGTATGTTGCGTTTCCATGGTAAAACCACGTTCAACGTGGATCGTCAGAAAAATGACATAATAAAATACAGCAATATTTCCAGATAATTCATTAAGAATTACAAGTCATAACGATATTTATGTAGACATACAAATAGGTTAAACATCTCACAATCTCTGAGATTAAGCAATCCAATAATCATCTGCACTAAGGCCTAAAAAATAGTCTAATCAGCAGGGAAAGGATACATCCCACCTGGGAGTGAGACCATTCGATCACATAATGCCTATAATGTAGAGTGGTCCTATGAACAGGAGGACACAGCTCCCGCATCTTTAACAGTTGTATAAAAAAGGAGATTTCAGCAGGTGTCATTTGTATGCATGAAGCACCTGGTGAAATTCCCTCTTCATCACAATGGTGAAAGCTGTAGGAGCCCTGCCCTCTTTTGTATCTGGTCACTCTAGCTATACTCTAGCCCCTCTCATTTCCCCAACATGCCACCAAACTTTCACGGTAACTCTGCCCACCCTGGAGTATCTGTAATGAATTTCCTCCCAGTAGTTTCCATGGGAAGGAAAAGGTTTTTTTTTAAAAAAGCTGTCTCAAAAACCAGCAAAGAACCATTCCCACCCCCTGTCCTAGCTACTGTGACCTACCCAGGGCTTTGAATACATTAAACACTCTGCCACAGATGTCTACCTATCTCCCAGCATGCCATCTCCCCCACCCATCCACCCCAAAGAAACCTGGGATTGTAGTTTGGTGAGAATTCTCTCTTAGAGATCCCTTAACAACCCTACACACAGAACTACAATTCACAGTGGTCCGTGGAGAAAAGGAGTAGGCTGTTTAAGTCTGTGATGCCCTTGTACATTTTTAGTCTGAACTCCATAAGTACAGGTTTCATTTCCAGCTTTTCCCTTCAGGGTGTATGATTAATCTAATAATAACAATAATAATTAATACAAGATAGGATCAATATTGCACATTTTCTATTATGACCCTTATTTTTAAACGAAATTAAGTGTGAAATTTTTCAGTTATGCCTGCTCCTTTGTTTCCCCTCTGCAGCAAAGTGCATTCATAATGAGTTTAATTAAGTGGAAATGGATGTTAGCCTATAACGTTACAAAAGGTTGCTATGCACCGATAAATCATAATTAAATATATTTAGGGTAATAGTAGGAGTCGTTTACACTTAGGTTGTTTCCAACAAATGTTAATTGTTGCCTTAAATGACAACTACTCCTAATTAAAAGGCAAACAAATCTAAACCCCACTTTTGCTAACCACCGGGGTATTTACTTTTTGAACAAACAGCATGTACTTTATTCACTAGGAGCTATTCAAAACAAGGGGAGATTCTAGATGGCAGGTTGCCTGATGTTTAGGTTGAATAGACTGAATTCCAATGTGACAGGATTGCCTGTTGCGGTATTTCGTGAGAGTTTAAGAGTAAGATGCTGATGTCTCCTGGATTGTTAAGGGGAGATGCCCCTGGGGAAATGGAGTCAGCCCCATAGAAGGACAAAGCCTTAAAGGAAAGTCAAATCGGAGGATTTGAATACAAATATAAATCAAGGTTTATTAAAAGATAAGGCAGTAGTTATAGAGAGCTTGGGCTATTGGGCAGTATAGAAATTTAATAAATAAATAAATAAATACAAATTAAAAGTCAGATGGTTGGATGTTGGATGGTAAGAAGACTTGGCATGTTCCCACATCTATAAAATATATCCTTTTCCCATTTATTTATTTATTTATTTATTTAACTGAGTAGACATGCAACCATCCTTACTGTCTTTTTAGATTTGAAATCTTATAATCTTTGGGGTGGGTGTGGGAATCCTGCATCTTTAAACCATGGCACAGCAGTGAAATTTGGGTGCTATAGTAATATTGTAAAATAGAGGAGCTGCTGCATTCTTCTGGGCTGGGAAAAGTGGAAGATTGTAACCGTTAAAGAACCTGACAGAAGGCACTATTGGGTTTGTATCCGAACAAATATAACACTAAATAGCCAGCAAGTTATTTGTGAGTTGCCTTGTGGGCAAAAAGGCCTCCCAAAATTATTTACAATTTTTTTTAAAATTAACTTTAAAACAATAGCATAACAGTATCATAAAAAATATAACATTTCTTATAAGGATAAAAGAAAGAACATATTCAAAAAACAGAGAGTAAAATTAGTTTAGTTTAGTTCCTTACATTTATGTATGGTTCACACAACCAAAGTGATTTACATTCCAAAGTGATTTACAAAGAAATAATTAAAAAAAACACTCACAAACAAAACCAAATACAATAACAACATCGTATTAATTGAAACCATACAAATTTATAAAAGTACCCCATGTAAAAGAAGAGCTATAGGACAAAAAACATCTCTCGTCCATCAAAAGAGTCAACAACAACAAAAGCCACTCAAGCAAGGGCATTAAACAATCCAAATGCCCAAGAAAAGAAAAATGTCTAAAAGATGGCAAAGTCGGCACCGTGTGATCTTCCCTGGGGAGGGCATTCATGTTGGGGGGGGGCTACCACAGAAAAGGTCTGTGCTCCCATCCCCACCTTCAAAATATCTCTCAGACGAGGTACAGAGAGAAGGGTCACAAAAGTTGATCTCAGTCTATTTATTTATTTATTTATTTATTTTATTCCATTTATATACCGCCCCATAGCCGAAGCTCTCTGGGCGGTTTACAAAAATTAAAAACATTGAACAATTAAAACACCGATATACAAAATTTAAAAGCATAAAGCATAAAAACAAGTTAAAATTACAACATCCTTCTGGGTCAAAGCACAACAACAACACAACACAAAAACCCTCATCATATGCTGTTAAATGCCTGGGAGAAGAGGAAAGTCTTGACCTGGTGCCGAAAAGATAACAATATTGGTGCCAGGCGAGCCTCGTCGGGGAGATCATTCCATAATTGGGGGGCCACCACTGAAAAGTCCCTTTCCCTTGTTGCCACCCTCCGTGCCTCCCTTGGAGTAGGCAACCGGAGGAGGACCTTCGATGTGGATCGTAGTGTATGGGTAGGTTCGTGTTGGGAGAGGCGTTCCATCAGGTATTGTGGTCCCAAGCCGTGTAACGCTTTATAGGTTAAAACCAGCACCTTGAATTGGGCTCGGAAATGTATAGGCAGCCAATGCAAGCGGGCCAGAGTAGGTCTTATATGCTTGAACCTTCTGGTTCCTGTTATCACTCTGGCTGCTGCATTTTGCACAAGCTGCAGCTTCTGCCCCACGTAGAGTGCATTGCAGTAATCCAATTTAGAGATTACCAGAGCATAGACAACTGAAGCCAGGTTATCCCTGCCCAGATAGGAGCGTAGCTGGGCCACCAACCGAAGTTGGTAGAAGGCACTCCATGCCACCGAGGCCACCTGAGCCTCAAGTGACAGAGATGGTTCTAGGAGAACCCCCAAGCTATGAACCCGCTCCTTCAGGGGGAGTGCAACCCCATCCAGAACAGGTTGAACACCCTCCATCCGGTCAGCAGAACAACCCAATAACAGCATCTCAGTCTTGTCTGGATTGAATTTTAGTTTGTTAGCCCTCATCCAGTCCATTGTCGCAGCCAGGCACTGGTTCAGCACATCCACAGCCTCACCTGCTGAAGATGAGAAGGAGAAATAGAGTTGTGTGTCATCAGCATACTGATGACAACGCACTCCAAAACTCCGGATGACCGCTCCCAACGGTTTCATGTAGATGTTGAACAGCATGGGGGACAAGACTGACCCCTGAGGAACCCCATACTGGAGAATCCACGGGGCCAAGCAATGTTCCCCAAGCACCACCTTCTGGAGCCGCCCCACCAGGTAGGAGCAGAACCACTGCAGTGCAGTGCCTCCCACTCCCAACTCAGCCAGTCGTCCCAGAAGGATACCATGGTCGATGGTATCGAAAGTCGCTGAAAGATCAAGGCGAATCAACAGAGTCACACTCCCCCTGTCTTTCTCCTGACATAGGTCATCATACAGGGTGACGAAGGCTGTTTCCGTGCCAAAACCAGGCCTGAAGCCGGACTGAAATGGATCCAGATAATCAGTCTTATCCAAGAGTGTCTGGAGTTGGCTCGCAACCACTTGCTCAAGGACCTTGCCCAGGAATGGAATATTTGCCACAGGTCTATAGTTATTAAGATTTTCAGGGTCTAGGGAAGATTTCTTCAGGAGTGGTCTCACTACTGCCTCCTTCAAGCGGCCTGGGACCACTGCCTCTCGTAGAGAGGCATTAATCACTTCCCTGGCCCAGCTGGCTGTTCCATCCCTGCTAGCTTTTATTAGCCAAGAGGGGCAAGGATCCAATACAGAGGTGGTCGCACGAACCTGTCCAAGCACCTTGTCAACATCCTCGAGCTGTATCAACTGAAACTCATCCAAGAAAACAGGACAAGCCTGTGCTCTGGACACCTCACTAGATTTACCTGCTATAACACTGGAGTTGAGGCAGGTTTGTATGGGAAAAGTGGTCATTAAGCTACTGAGGTACAGACAGAGTTATGAAACCCTTTATAGATCATAAACATTACTTTGAATTGGGCTTGGAAACAAATTGGTAGCCAGTATAGGTGAACCAAAACTGGAGTTATATGTGTGGAATGCCTAGTTAAACATACATAGGTGTTCAGGTTGTCACTGGTTATTTAATTGATCCATTTTTCTGGAGCATTGATCCATTTTTCTGGACTTCATTAAAACTTCTTGGTAAGCACAAGTACCAGCAGGTCCATATTCCACAAGCATTCACAGCAGGCCTAATCCTGTGAGTGCTTCATGGAAAATCCATCTTCGGGTATTAAATATCAAAAAACTCGTTTCTATTTCTCTCCCCCCTCTCCATTATAGTACTATCCAATTGTTCCTATGGATCATTTCCTTCTCTGAATGCTTTGGGAATTGCAATGTTGTTTTCTTCCTTTGATCAGTTGAAACTAGGCCTGATGTTCTTCCACCACTTTGGGGTGGGGTTTGGGATGCAGAAGGTGATTTCATTTCTTTTGCAAAATGCTCAGAACTTTTAGGCTCTTGAATGATAAATTACATAAATGGGGAAGGGGGAGACTTCTCGTGCCAATTTCCTCCTGCCCACACAAATTTACTTGCCAATTTAAAACTTCCCAATTCCATTTGTTTTTCAACCTTTTCTATTATTATTATTATTATTATTATTATTGGATTAAGGCTGAACACAGTGAGACTTACTTCTGAGCAGATGTGTATAAAATTGCAGTGTCAGTTGTTTTAAGACGATATAAAGTCTAAATATATTGTATTTGATAAGGAGCTTTAATTAATCAACAACCCTAGATATGTTGGTGGTTTCTTTTAGCAAAATGTTTTTCCCCCAAATTCAAATGCCTAAAATGTTGCCAAATTTCAAACTGATGTGATAATGTGCTTCTGCTTTATGGAAATGGACAATGCTCTCCTGATTTAGCTTTTGTCCAAATTCTTTCAGAACCATGTCAGAAGAACAGGGGTGGGAATATTACTGTTTGGGCAAATGATGGAGGGCCTGTAAACAATTCAGACAAGATGGGCATACTTTTTGTGGGTGGTTTGTCTGTCCAGTTGATTGGTGTTTACCCTATTCTGGAGGGGGCTCCTTAAGGATCAGATGCATAATTTGGGGAGTGGTCTTGGATCCATCATTGTCACTAGAGGTACTACAAGTTATCATGGTGTGTGCTACCTCCAGTATCAGAGGCAGTAAATTTATTTGCATCAGTTGCTGGGGAACATGTCCTGCTTGTGGATCCCTGGTTGAAATCTGATTAGCCACTGTGTGAACAGTGTGCTGGACTAGATGGACCCTTGGTCTGATCCAGCATGGCTCTTCTTATGTTCTTATCTTTTCTGTTTGGTTTTTCATTACAAACATCAACATCCTTTCCAAATGGGGCTGCCTTTGAGTGTTATGAGTGTGTTATGAGTGGGGCTGCCTTTGAAAACATCAACATCCTTTCCAAAGTGATCGCCTCCTTCCTTCCCTCATGTCAATTCAGAGCGTCATCACATGAGAGGTTTAATGCACATTTACCGTGACTTTGATCCACTTTTTCAGTGTTAGACTGGCATGATGATGTCCCCGCTGTGCTGTTCTCTCGCCTTGAGTGAGTCCAGCCCTGAAAAAGTGGATCAAAGTCATGGTAAATGTGCATTAAACCTCTCGTGTGATGATGCTCCAAGATTATAAGTCTGTGAGCAGGTATGGTAATCTGCGGTCCTAGTAAGCTCAGTTGTTCATTAGATAGTAATGATTACTGCAACTATCACAAATAACCTTCTTGTAGTTCATTTACTCTTGCTCTGAGTAGCTCAGGGCAATACACAAAACACACTGTCAGTAGGTGGTCTGCCAGAACTGTGTCACACATCTTCGGACCACTCTTAGACACTGGTTGAGTTGAGTTCAACCCAACGAAAGCTTCAGAGAAATAGGCTATTACTTGAAAGTTGCCATTGTATTATGAAATGAATAGTGGGATCCAGTGAATGGCCAAGCACATGTTTTTATCTTGGGTAGCTATTGGATGAATTATTTGTGATCAAGGCCTTGTTCATTTTGACGGAGTGCCTCATTAGCTGTAAAGTTCTCCCAGTGGTGTGTGGGAGACTTGGCGGCAGGCAACATGGAACAAAGGGAGAAAACATGGGACATACCAATGTTAATGAAGATTTATTCCATAGTGACATTTTATCAGATCTACTGGGTGAATTCTCAGATTTCATTAGTTAAAGACAGAGAGGCGTCTGTCTGATTAAAAAGTGGGGAAACAGTAGGGAGCTCCCATAAATTACTGCAGCTCAATTAGGTGCAGACAGTTTAGTGAGTGTCTATTACTGGCAGAAATGAAGATTTTTCCAATTAGATTAAAAGGTTTGGAAAACAACCATTCTAGTGCTCAGTGATTTAGACGCTTTGCTGGAATAATGCATTGTAAGGAGCAGCATTGATTAAAAGCAAACTGATAAGTTATTTGTGCTGCCTCGTTGTTTAGCAATGGAGCCCCCGCTGCTGAGGTACAATTTACCTCACATGATCAATGTGTGGACTTGGCTAATTTTCTCCTTGGCCTGAAGATTTATATGAATGTAAAGGGCAGCTAAATCACTTCGGAAAATACCAACATGATTTATTTGGGGTAATCATCAAGGAAGCGGAGCAGCATACATCACTGGCAATGTATCCCTGCCACGCTGAGTCCCCTTCAGGCTGGCATCTCTGCCCTAGAGCTGGGTTGGGGGGAAAAATTAATCAGAGGGGGACTTCATTCCACATGCTTGTGGCAAAAAAGGCATTCATTCATTCAAGCAAAAGTGGGAGTTTATCGGGTGCTTCTGAAGCAGTCAGTTGTTGAATCTAACAAGTGACTGAAGTCATTCAATGCAAGGTGGAAGTCCACAATTCACGCATCTCTGTGTCCTGTATTGCACATTCTGACTTCCTACAGTTCTGAGCTAATTGAAATGCATTGTGATTTTGTCAAAGTACTTGGAGGAGATAGCAGTAGTGGAGTCTGGGGGCTCTGATGTCAACGGGGCAATGAATCCTCACACTAAAGGAGCTATCCAAGATGCTTAGAGTTCTGACTGGTTCTGACTGAACCCTGGAGGGGATTCACCACCCCAAAGACAGCGGAGCCACCGGCCTCCAGTGGTTATAGATGGTGGGGCTGTTCTATGCCAGCAACTGATTGATTGTTTCTCATATTGGTAAGATGGAGAAGTGGGAAAAAGGATGGCAAAATGGGGCTGAGTGAGAAAAAACTTGAATATCTAAATTCTTCATTGCCCTATTTTCCTTAGGTCACACATGCACTGTAATACTTCTCCTCCAGAAGCATTTTTCTAACACAGGGAAAAACAATATGGTGTCCTTCAGATGTTTTGGACTACAGATCCCAGAATCCCTGACCATGCTGTTTGAGGATACGGATGGTTGAGAAATGTGCGCCATTGACTTTTTTTTAAAAAAAATGGATTTACCTGATTCATACCCAAACATGATTTGTGATTGGAAATCCATATATTTTTGAGCTTGCAATGTATTCTGCCAAACAAAAAAGGTGCTTCATTGACATGCACACATTTGAAAAACATGCAAAGGGAAGTGTGTACATTTCTAAAATGTGCACAAATAAGCTTTAGTGTGTGTGTGTGTGTGTACAAAAATATGTAGTTTTGAAAAATGCATACAAAAAATACATACAAATGTCTGTGGGTAAAAACAGCCCATATGGAACTGGAACAGAACATGCTTGGTGGTGAAAAAATGAGAAACTTGGGAATGAGCTTGACCGATCTGCCCATCCCAAGCTGGAGTTTACGGGAGTTATAGTCCAAAAACTTCTGGAGGGTACCAGATTGCCTACCCCTACTTTAAAAAAATGAAACTAAAACCAAACCCAAAGCATGTTTCTTGGAACATGGAAAGCCCTGCTGGATCAGACCAAAGCTTCCCAGAATTCCTGACCATTGGCCACGTGGCCTAGGGTTTATGGGAATTGCAGTCCAAGAATGTCTGCAGGGCACTGGGTTGCCTACTCCTTATCTAGAGCAGGGATGGGCAACTTCTGGCCCTGCAGGTGTTTTGGCATAGAACTCCCATTATCCCTCACTATTGGCTATGTTGGCTAGAGCTGATGGGAGTTGTAGGCCAAAACATCTGGAAGGCCAAATGTTGCTCATGCCTGATTTAGAGAAGGAGAAAATGAAGATCTGGGTTGCATTTGAGGTTTGCTGGGGAGCCTCAACTGTGTGTGGCCTATGCAGAATCTTAAAAAAGAGGAAGCAAAGACTGCTTCCCTCCCTATTCAGAGCAATTATTTGATTCCCGTTCATTCGTTTCATTTATATCCAGCCTGTCTTCCACAATGGAACTTAAGGCAGCACATGCTGGATCGACCAGACTCAGATCTGCTTAGCTTCTGCAAGGTTGCTGGTCATGCTTTGTTTTCATAAGCTGTATGCAGATTTGTGTAGACTTAATCAACCGATTCATCAATTAAGATTTTGCTAACTGGGGCTGACGGCATTTACACAGGAAGAGGTCTCGATCTTCCAAGAAGGGGAAAGAGGCAGCTCTGTTGTTGCTGACAAGCCCATCTCAATCTTTCCATCCCACGATGCGTGCGACTTTGCCAGGCATGGCCTCATGCTGCTCCTTCCACCGTTTTCTCCATGCCACCGGAATGTCTGGGTCAATGGCACTTTTTAATCTCGCTTTCCAAACCAGGCGGGGGCGGAATCCTTTTGCCGATACAGAGGCATTCTTCCACTGCTGCTCTTTGATGTACCTTTCTTGGTAATCTAAATGCAGTCATAAATCACATTTCCTTTTTGGTGCACTTCCTGGTGTCAGTGCACAGCACACTCCGTGGCTCTGAAGCTTTATTATTTTACTTTAATAAAAAGGTTTGTGAATATGCGTCAGCCGGCTTATCTGATTGTGTGTTCTGCTCAGCTAAGCAAACTAAAGCGAGAGGGGTTTCAGCTAGACAATTTGCTGCGAAAACTTGGTTCTGCTCTCCTTATCTGAATGACTCCTCTCTCATTGTTCCCTTTTTTTTTCTCTTCTTTACCTCTCTCTCTCCCCCTCCTCACTTTTTAAAAAACTTTTTGCAGCTATCTGTTTCCTGATCTGTTTAAACAAGGTAGCTTTAAAAGTTCTATTAAATGTTGGGAGATCTGGCACCTGCCATTTTGATGAGCAAATGTAGCCTCCAAGGCCTATAGCCTGCAATGGATCAGGCTCGGAGGCATTTGTGTCTTCAGATTCTCTGCAGGAGACAGATTCCTTATCCCTGACCCAGGCCATGGCAACAAATTGCCTAGCTGTTGGGAATGAGAAGTTGCTAATGAAGAGCTAGGAGAGGAATGTAGGAAGCTGCCTTTTACTGAATCAGATGATTGGTCCATCTAGCCCCGTATTGTTGACCTTGATTGGCAGCAGCTCTTCCAGGTTTCAGACAGGATTTTTTTCAGCCCAACCTGCTGCTGTGGAATTGTTCCTGGGACCTTCTGTATGCAAAGCAGGTGCTCTACCACTGAGCTATGGCTCCTCCCCATAGATACTCTAATTGCAAAAATCTAAGGAGTGTGAAGACAGAGGGAGAAATTCTCTCCCATAAACAGTGGACTAAATAGCCTCTCACAATGACATGGCTAGTCATTTTCTTAACTGATCATTGGCAGATGGCTCAAAAGTGATCTATCTCCCATTTAAAGATGGTTTGGAAGTGAAGAATTCAGAATATGGACATTCCCAGTTCAGAATTTCCAGGATAAACATGAACTGAGCCCAAACCTCTCTAAAGTTTGGGCTCAGCTCACAAGTAGCATAACCCGGATCCATGCAGTAGCCACACCTTCCCTCTCCCACTGAAACATATTTGGTGGTAGAAGGACCAATTTGGTGGTAGAAGGACCAATGAAGTCATCACCAGGCAGCAGCAGACTTATGCTCCCCAAGGCAACTGGAAAATATAGTTTCCCAGTGGGCTGGGCTCATACAACATTGTGGCTATCTAATGAAGACCCTGGTGCCTGTCCAGTGGGGAGGGTCATGTACAAAGACACCCAGGCTTCTTGTTCTTCCCCACTGGGGAGATTGTGAGGAGGTATGGATGGAAGTGAAATGCATAATGAGATCTGGAACTTGTAATGCATTCCCAATGAAATGTGTAAGAAGACCTGAAGCTTGGAATGGGCCCATGCTTAAATAAGCTAATCCATTACCTATCCAAATAAAGTACAAATAATCTCATTTTAGGTAGGTTAATTCCAAACTGAGCCCTCAGAATCTCATTCATCACTGTTTACTTCATCTGCTATTCTATATCTATGTTTTTGCTAATAACCATGAAGGCTAGAAACTTATCTTTAAAACAAGAAGGCTGAGATTATCAATATTGTAACAGGCTATGTGAAGTGGATAACCTTCGGTCACTCACAGCTGAAGCCCAATTACTTATGATTCTCCATTGAAATCTTATGAAGAAAGGATGCCAAATTGCCAATTAACAAGAGCTGTTGAAGGACACTTACTCACAGAGGTGAGTCAAGACGAGGATGATGGTGGGCAGAATCCAATGGGGTGCTTATGCTGCCACCAATTCTCATATGTTCTGCCAATTCCATTGTGAAAGTTGCTCCCAGATCCTGTGCAATGGTGATTTAGCACTTCTGGGGTAACCTGAAATGGTGGGTTGCACTTGCGCAATGAAATTGGTGGGACCACCTCTTTTGGAAGGGAATCGGTGGTGCGAAAGGGAATTGGAAGGGATGTAAACATCCAGTTGGATTCTGCCCAATGATTTGTGGTGATGGGATGGAAAATCCAAATGGTGCACTAATATAATATGTCATAAAACTATAATAATACAGTAGCTAATTGTTGCCCTTTAATGGTATTCCAAAATGGGCAATTCAGGTAGGGCATATCACAACTCTGCAAATCACTGTGTTTCACTTCTCTCTGAAAATATAGCTGAGTTTCTTCCATTATTCTTATAGTTATATATGGAAAGGTGACCTAAGTTGGAAACTACATGACATTATCCACATTCTGAAGCTTTGGAGATGGCAAAGGTTGACAGCAATTTCCCAGCCCATGTCCCATTGTTCACGTTAATAGACAACTCCCATAAGTGAAGAAAGCAGCTCAGTGTAATGTCTGAACTACACCTTAGTCCCACAATCCTTGAATGAGTTGAGAGGATTTCACTGGTTTTTAGTCAGCTTGATGCAAAGTCAAACACTCTTAATTTCTCCTCACTCGTCAACTCTGCACTGAGGAGAATAGTCAGTTTTACAACAAGATACTACAGTGGTGAGAGAATGTGTCTCTTTGCTTTATGTTTACACCATTATAATTCATATTACACGCTAAATAACCCCATTAAGTGGAAGTAGAAAAATGTGACAAGCCATTTATAGATCATGTGAATGTAATTGAAGAGGGCGATGGGACAGTTCCTTTATATAATCTAGCTTTAATCAATACTGGGAGAAAATATTTCCCAGGCCATTTAGACGGTACAGCATAAATAGTGTTTGACATACAAAATGAATTTTTGTTTCAGCTTATGTACTGATTTATTTGAGAGGAATATGCTTGCATTTTTATTTCATAGTTGCACCAGAGTTTGATGCACCAGCAGTAGAGCTCAAACGATGTAGGTGTTCACACAGGAGTCACCTTCAATTTTTTTTAGTGGAGAAATGATCCTAACCTTATTTTGGGTGTCCCAAGTGATAATCAAGTACTCAAGTCAAACTTAGGGAATTTGATCCATTCAGGACACCACACATTATCATCATGGTTAAGATGGAGCCATAGATTAGCCTAGTCATAAGGGACAGGTATTCTCCAGTTGTAAGGATTGGGCCTAGCACCTCTACAGAAGCATCTCCAGGGGGCATGGGAATCAACCCAGAGTCCAATGGGGATGAGGGTGAAGTGATGAGGGAGTTTTCAGGAGCTAGAGAAGGGAGACAGTGGAAGGGAGGAATCTGTCTATATACCCATTAATCAGTTAGTTCAAAGCCAAACAAACTTCTCCAACTATGGGAATACAAGATCTTATGGGGAGGGAGGAGCTGGAAGTGACGGATGCCAGAATCAGATATCAGGTCAAGAGGAAGGAGCAAGTTTGGGAAGAAAGGTGTTCTACAAATTTGGCCCATCAAAAGAGGTCCCTAGAGGAAGACCCTCCCTGATGGCAAGGCTAGAAAAGCCACTCTGGTTTAATACTGCAGGTTGGCATCAGTTTCACTGCAACTTTCATTGCAATAGTACATCCATCAAAAAGATCTTAGGGTAGTCAAGATAGCATTTTGCAAAGCCAATTAAAAACCTTAGCCTTAGGCTGTCGGGGACTGAGAAAGTCTGTAACCTGAAGCGCTGTTGATCTGACTGATTTGCATAATACATACTATTTACTAGGAGATCGACTTCTTTGTTTGAGTGCAAGCACACCAGGCGGTTTGGCACTTAACACTAGTCCATGATTAGTTGTGGCAGCTGGAGTTAGTGTTTGGACCCAGAAGTTGGAAAAGCTTTTTCAGGACAGCAGGTAAAAAGACCTGTTCTGATGACCAGTCAAGGGCAAAATATCAGACTCCTGATTGTCAGGGCTGTAGAAACTAGATCCTGAAGTGCAATATAATACCCCCCCCCCTTTATTTTCTCTAGCAATTGGTATTGAGGTTCATATTGCCTCTGATACTGGGAATAATAATTAGCCATCATGACTATTGGCCATTGAGAGTCATAACCACAACTGATAGCTGTCCAAGTAGCCATTGATAGCCATCCACGTTGGCTTTCACTACATAGTTTAACTCTGCTCGCTGTGAAAAAGTGCTTCATACAACTTACAATCAACTGACAGTGTTCATTGCCACAGGGCATAGAAGTCACTAGCACAGGTGCTATTTAGCGTGGAAAATGATTAAATGAATTTGGGGAAGATAGACCTATCAATACTATTAGCCATGATAGCTAAGAATGGAATCTCCATGGCTGTATGCAATATACTGCACACGTCCTGATGGCATGCTTCTCTAGGTACAAAGAGAAACCAAATGCGGGACTAGAACAACATTTGGTCTTATTGAACAAGGTTATTGTGAAAGATCAACAATGAAGACCCACTGTTGACAAAGAAGACAGCCGTATCAATTTGCCTCTGTCTGTTGCCTTTCTGCTGATCACGCGCTTGGTCCATGTGTTAGATGGAGTTTTGTTCAAATATAAACACTCACACAATCCAAGTACAAAAACTGTATTTCTGCAGGAGCTTTAGTCCTTTCAGATTTATCACATCCCTAGAGGATGGTGTCATCTGCATATAGATAAAATTTAGCCCATGAAAAAATAAAGTCTTTTGATGTATGATATAATAAATATAGAAGGGGACATAAATATAAAATGGAGAGAATTTACTAGGTGAGTATAAGGCTTCAATTTTTATGCTTTCACATTATGTCATTACAATTCAATCCAGCTGTTCAGCCCTTTAAAGTTGGATAAAGTTCTACATTTATGGACTTGCAGGCTGGTTTCCTTATCAATGTGATAAGTAATTATCTGTGATTTACCTGCAGATTATAGGAAAATGGAATTACGCTCATTCATTAGAAAGAAAATATCTCCTTATTTATTGGCTTGCATTTAGGAAATCATGTGGAAATAAGCCTTATGAAAAATGGGCACCAAAAACATTGAGCCATCTCTACAAGCTAATGTACCTCTTGGTGTTTTAACCTTGACCAGAGGTCCAGAAGCCAAACGAGAGGAAGATGCCTTCCCATTGACTTTAGAAACACAGTGCTCTCCCTCATGGATCTGAACTTCCCCTTCTCATCTGTCAGATGGGGACCAAGGAATCAGCCCGGCCCAGCTGAGTGGGCAGCCCATGCTTTGAATTGAGCTTGGAAGCTAATCAGAACCCACCAGGGCAAATGCTTCAAACTGTGCTGTTATTGTTCTTTGTGGCCTGATCCTGTCAATAGCTGGTGTGTCCCATTCTGCTTTTGCTGGAGCTTCCAAAAGACAGCCCCATTGCAAAGCACATGCAGTAATCTGAAGTGTATGTGGGTACTAATGCATGGATGACAGCTGCCAGAACTTGATCAGAGTGAAGGACAGGGTGCAATCCATTCACCAGCTGCAGCTGATAAAAAGCAGCACTGATAGGCTGCAGCTGTGCTCTGAGTCAAGCCCTAAGGCTCAGGCTTAAAAGGAGCAATGTTTGTGTGCCAAATCCCAGGTTCTTGCCTTGTAGTTTCTTGATAATTTTTGTGAACTGCCCAGAGGGTTTTGGCTATTGGGCAGTATAGAAATGAAAATAATATTATGAATAATGATAATAATATAATGGATTACTGCAATGCACTCTATATGGGGTTGCCTTTAAGGCTGCTCTGGAAGCTGGAGCTAGTGCAGAATGCAGCAGCTTGGCTGGTGTCTGGAGCTGGCACTTTTTAGCATATAACTCCTTTGCTGATGGAATTGTACAAGCTACCTATTGGCTACTGGGCCAGGTTCAAGGTTTTGGTACTAGTGTTCAAAGCCCTAAACAGCTTGTGACCAGGATACTGGAGAGAGCCCCTTCTCCCTTACCAACCTGCCTGATCACTGAGGTTGTCAGAGGACATGCTCCTGGTGGTTCCACATGGGCCTATGGCCTGACTGGAATCCACTTGGAGGAGAGCCTTTAGTGTAGTGGTCCCTTCTTTGTATAACTCTTGCCCCTGGAGGTCAAGCAGGTGCCAACACTAGGCTGCTTCCTGTGCCTTCTGAAACCAAGTTTGTTTCAAGAAGTCTTCTTCAACTGACTAGCTGCTGTTTTTCTGGTTTCTTTGTTTTTAAATTGAACAATTTTAATTTGCTTTTTAAATCTTCTTTCTTTTACTGTTTATACCCATGTTCACCACTCTGGAATCTGTGTTAAATAATTGAGCTGTGTATAAACATTGCAACTAACTAACTAAATAAATAAATAATGATATCCTAGCTCTTTGCTGGACCTCCTGTGTTTGGCCTGCCCTCTGCTCTTGCCTTTGGTAGTGACCCTTACTCTGTCCTTACACCACTGTAAGCAAGGCTGTGTCTCACTTCTGTCCTCTACATGCCTGTGATGTCATACCAGTTTGGGCAATGCCCATTGGCAAAGTTGGAGCTCATAGATTGACATGTAACTCCCAGCCTTTGTTTATGGCCCCAAACAGACTTTACCTTCAGAAAAAAACATATCTTCCCCAAAGACAGCAGCATACGCCATGGCTCTTCCTGACAATTCGCTTCAGGAACCTGAGACGTCTCTCTATGTTATTACTGCTATTGCCTTCATGTCCTGCTTTGTGGGATTCCCATAGGTGTTTGGTTAGACACTGTGGGAAACCGAATGCTAGATGGGATAGGCCTTTGGTCTTATCCAGCAGAGCTCTTCTTATTTTCAGATGCCACCTACATTCAGAGAGTTCCCAACTGCTTCTTTCAACACCATATGTGAATGAGGTGGAGTGTGTCCATAGCTAGTAGCTACCAGTGATGAAATATCACTTCTAAACATTAAGCAAGCTTCTTTAGCTGCCAAACTTTATGAAGCCTAGAGAGATGACCATTCCTTCCTTTTCATGGCCTCAACTGTGTGTGTGTGTGTAACTTTGGCCAACAAAAGCTGACAACCTTGCTTTTAAAAAACCTATATTATGTGGGATGGGCAGGTTATGGCATTGTGCTTTAAAATTATTAGCTGAATCTTTAATCCAAACCATTCGTTTCTTTTCTCCTCTTCTTCATTCTGAATACAGCCTGAGGATAACTCCCCACTGATTGTCAGTTTCAGGGCTGTCAGTAAATATGTTCGGAAAGGGAAAGCGTTGTGAAAGATAGATGATTCTTATTACATGTCTTTGCTTTGGAAACAGAGGCAGCTAAAAACATGGCAGGGGTACTGTGGAGGCTGGTCGCTCCAATTTTGTGGGGCTGTGGTTCCATTCTGGATTTTACTCAGAATCCCCCAAACTGGATTCAGCATCTTGGATAGCCCCTTTAGAGTTCTGGCTGGTTCGGACTGAAACTCTGAATGGAATCACAGTCCCACCGGAATTAGAGCCCCTGCCTCCACTGGTGTGGGTGAAGAGCTAATTCGGCCTTTCCTGATCCAAGCATGGGCTTTTTGTAAAACGGCCCCTTCTCATGTGTGTTCCATGTTCAGGAGGCTGCAAGAGTTCAAAGGGTTGTGTGTTTCCCCTTTAGGGTACTTGTGATCATTCAACCAGCTGGGGTATTTCCCCGTCTCAGCCATAATACCCGGTCCCCCAGGAGCTTACAAAATAAAGCCAGGCAAAGACACAACGCAGCTACTGATCAGGAGGTGGATGGGAAGTGCAGACTCCATTTGATCGGTTGTTAGTAGTCATTTCACAAAGCGGAACTGCTCATCATGTCAACGCCAGCTCCCCGCACTGAAGTGAGTGACATTTTCACCATGGGCAGCATTGTTCAATTACTGTATTTTATCCCTCCCCTCCCCCACAGGCACACAAAGACCCCCCTCTTTTCGAAAGGATGTTAAAGTGAGGCACTACACAGCATACATCATTTTTATGCAGCCGCCGGTCCTATTAAGCAATTAATCATTTCTCGTGGCTCACTTTTTCTTTTTCTCCTTTCCTCTTGATGTTCGATTAAGACAGAGACAAAAGAAGAAGAAGAAGAAGAAGAGGCTGTAATGTCAGCGCACCCTTGTTTGGCGTTCTCGCGGTGGCTTTGCCATATGAAATGTCAGCGGAAGCTTCCAGATCAATACATCACCAAGATAAAGACACTTCCTAGATCTGAATTTAGACAGCTGGTGAGTCAATTGCTTGGCTTTTGTCTCGCACGTTGCCGGATAAGGCCAGGTCTGTTTCCCCCCCCCCCCCCCCCCAGTGGTTGGCTTGTGCATTTGGGTTCCTCAGCAGCTGGGAAAGTCGTCAGCTCTCGAAGATTAGGGTTGGGTGGAGGTTGATAAAAACCACAGGGAAGGATGAGTTATCGCCTGTTTGCCGTCCACAGGAATGGCAAAAGCATGCAGAGTGATTTATGAGGGAACTGGGGTGTAGATGGGTGGCAGCTGGGATCTTCTTCCCAAGCCCCCCTGTGTGATATATGGGGATATGCGACAGTGCGTTGTTTCTCATATTTCTTGCTGGTGTTCTAAAGGCACGCTACGGCGTGTTGTTATCATTGGGAGCACCGTGGCCATTTTGCTTTCAACACGAACCCTGTCAGGAGCCGGAATCTCTTGGGCTTGCAACTTGAGATTCATTACAGGCATAAAATGATGGCAAGAACACCAACTGTGTTGCTCTTGATCCACCTGTATTGGCTTAAAGCCAACTCTTGGTCTGATCACACAAACGCAACACTATAGAAATATTGCTGCATGGTAACCCTCAAGATGGGTTCTCCTAAAGCTATGGGTGGCATATTTTTTTCCAAAACAGGAGATGGCAGGTCCAAGCCAACTGGACATTATATGATCTCTGTCCAAGAAGTCCCTCATTCTGGGTCCACATTCCAGGAGGGAATATTAGCAATGGGGGACGTTCAGAATTTGGGGAGTTGAGACTGGGCCTGTTCAGACAACACACTAAGCCATGGTTAGATGCTAACCCCTTTGTAGCAAATGATTAACGTGCATGTTTAAACTGCACTTATGTAGCCACCATGGTTAGAATTGGTTCCCATGACACGCTAAGTCATGGTCCACATGATATGCCATAATGTTTAGCTCAGAATGCTTAACCACTGTGGCTTAGCATGCCATCTGAACAGGGTCAGTATAAACTCCTCTCTACCTAGTTTTGGAATTTGGAGTTCTGAGCCAGACCCAAGCCCCTTCCAAATTCAGAACTGGCTCATAATAGGATTTGGCTCCCCACCGGCCAGCCATCACTGCAAGTTCCCCCTTACATGCTAATTTACCCTGACAAGCAGCTGGGGGAACTGCTGGCGGAGAGAGCTTGCTGGTGGAGCCTTGCAGGCCTCTCCCAAACTGGAAATACTGTTCGTGAGCATGCTCAGGAGACCCTAGAACTACACTACTGCTATATAGCATTATTGAAATGCAGTGGTAACTGTTGGTGCAAAATCCACATTCTATATACCGCTTTCATAGTGTTATTTCTTGCTTTTCATTCCACATTCATAATGATTTGATGCAAGCTGCTGGCAACAAGGTGGAATAGCAGTAGCTGCCCCTTAAGGGGGGAGATGCTCACCTTGTCATTAGCACTAAGCACAAACATGGCAGAGGCAAGTTGAGAAGCATATGTATCATTTCAGTGCGTAGATCACCGGAGCCTGGCTTGGCCTTGTGTGTACATGTTGCAGAAAACACACTTGTCAGCGTAATGTGTGAAGAGACCTATGGAACTGGTAAGAGAAGAGAAATGACCATAGGCATGCACAGCACATTCCATTAGGGTGTGCACCCATGGAATTTTTTTAAAGGTGAACTTTTATTGAATGCTCAATCATAAATTATTTTTATTCATTTATTTGTTAATCTCTATAGACACTGATGCTCTACACTGCGTTCAGCTTGTCTGGCCACAAGAGGGCTGTTGCAGGTGAGGGGGGGGGGAATGAGGAGATGCTCCTCAAGCCCCAGCATTGGTGGGACTTTTTAGTGACATAGGCCAGAGGAGGGGCTTAAGAGCCGATATTGGCCTTTGGGGCCCTTCCTCCTGGCCTCTTTGAAGTGTGGCTCCCAGCAGAGCAATTCCTTTTCGCTCCTGCTGCTGAGAGTACAAGTGTGCTGTTGGGGGTAGCAGAGCAGCCATAGGGCAGCCAGAGGACTGTTCCTGCTGCATCTGGATCCCCTTCTGGATCCCTATTTAATGCCA
Organism: Anniella stebbinsi; assembly: GCA_029215795.1. NCBI lineage: Eukaryota > Metazoa > Chordata > Lepidosauria > Squamata > Anniellidae > Anniella > Anniella stebbinsi. The sequence goes on from JARDYH010000004.1 coordinate 208,797,887, forward strand.
CCCCCCAATTTGGCACTTACTGCTTGAGACATTAGGGTGTGCCTGGGCAGACCCTGCACACCCCTTGCACACACCTATGGAAATGACTGAAGACCTGAAGCAGGCTGGGAAACCTGTGGTGGAACTTTGGCTAAGGAAATCAGAAAGATCAAATCCCCACTCAGCCATGTAGCTCTCATTGGGTGACTTTGTGCCAGTCACTATAGGAGTGGTGTTCATACAGAAGCTTGCTGGGCCACACAAGCTAGCCTCACCCTCCTCCTGAACTGCATGCCTTCTCCCCCTTCTCCCGATGAAGCCCATTGGATGTTTGTGAGAAGAGCTTTTCCATGTGTATAGAACATATTTATTATTTACTTCACATCTTTTTATCTTGCCCATCTTCCTGTCAACCGAGACAGTAAATAAGAGGCATAAAACCAACACGTGCCATAAATATGATATGATGAAAACATAACACAGGTTTATAATAATAACAGATCAGAGGCAAGATAATCTAGAGGAGAGTCTCCTTCAAAGTTCTTAAGACATTGACAGGTTGGTTTAGAGAAAGGCACTCCATGTTTTTGGGCTCCAAGCCATATAGGGCTTTTAAAGGTAAGCCACAATAGCTTGAATTGAAAATGGAAGCAAATAGGCAATCAATGTAACTCTTTGAGACACAGTGTAATAGGGACATGTCTGGCTGTACCTGTTAAAATTCTGGCAGCCATATTCTGCACTATTTGAAGTTTCTGAAACATCTTCAAGGGCAGCCCAATTACAATAATTGAATCAGCAGGTTACCAGACCATGGGTCACCATAGCACACCTGAGCCTCAAGTGACAGTGCTAGAACCAGGAGTACCACCAAGCTATGTAACCTGCTTTTCCAGGGGGAGTGCAACTGACTCTAGAAAATAATATACACTTTGGCCCTAGATATGAGAACCACCTACCCACATTGCCTCCATCTTTTCAGGATTCATCTTAAGTTTATTGTCCTTCATCCAGTCCATGATCAACTCCAGCCACTGGTCCAGCACCTGCACAGCCTTACCTGACTCAGAGGACATAATGAGAAAGAGAGAGAGCTAAGTGACATCAGCCTACTGATGACACTTCATTCCAACCCTCCTGATGACCTCACACATGTTAAAGAATATGTGGGTTAAGGTGGAACCTTGCAGGTACCCAAAACATAAATGCTATGGAGTAGAGCAGACACCCCCCCCCCAACAATGCTACAACACAACAATGCTTCTTTCTGAAACCAGCCCTGAAGGTAAGAGCAGAACCACCATGTCACCATGCCTCCCACCCTCATCCTACAGAGCCATTCCAGCAAAATATGAAAAGCCACTGAAAGACCAAGGAGAATTCAGGGGGTCACACCCCACATGTCCTTCTCCTGATAGAAGTCATCCATCAAAGTGACCAAGACTGTTTCAGTGCCAAACCTGGGTCTGAACTTGGATTGAAATGGGTCTAGATAATCAGCTTCATCCAAAAGTACCTGGAGGTGATATTCCGCTACCTGTCAGGGACCTTGCCTAATCAGGGTGCCTCCTTCTGTGATTGTACTCTCAATATATATGCACAGAAAACCTCATCTCACAAACCTCATATGGTTGTCAGGGGAGGGGGCATACATTTACGATGATGGGCAGGGGTAGCCCACGTGGACCCATGAGCCTCTCCACACATTCATTGAATGCCTGGAGCACTTCCTGTGAAGACCCTTTATCTCTTGCAGTCTATGAGAGAATAATCTATATCATCAGAATTGTTGTGAAGACAAAAAGGGGGAGGAGAAAACCATTTATGCCATCTTGAGCTCCTTTAAGGAAGAGTGATTATATATATTACTAACATTACTAAATAAGAAAAAAGAAAAAGGTGGTGGTGGTGGGGATTTTGGAGAAATGAGGTCCCTCTCCAGGGTGCTGAAGTGAAATGTCTAGATTCAGCCCTGGTTTTGAAACATAGGAAGCTGCCTTATACTGAATCATCCTTGGTCCATCTACACCAGTATTGTCAACACTGACTGGCAGCAGCTCTCTGTGTTTTCAGGCAGGATTTTTGTCCAGCCCTGCCTGGAAATGCCAAGGATTGAACCTGGGACCTTTTGCATGCAAAGCAGATGACCTGCCACTGAGCTACAGCCTCTTCGACCGTCTGTGCTTTCACTGCCTTCAAACTATATAATATTAGGGCAATAGTCTTCCAAACCAGACTTGTCTGTACTTCCAGTTTCTTATTACCCTGTTTCCTTTGCAGTTGTTTTTTTCAGCTAAACCCCATCGCTCACGTGTTACAAAAGACTCAGACAATATTTTATTCCTGTAGCGAGCTGCTGCTGCTATTACTCATGCAGCTGCCCCAACCAATTTTGTTCACTTTTTATGCTCTTTAGTTGATTATAATAAAACACACACACACATATGCACACACAGAGTAGGAAGAAGAGAAAATCTCCAAGTAGCTTCATTATCCTTTTTGGGAAGCAGACAATGTGACTATCAAACCATAGGTTTCTATTTAATGGGTCTGGTTCCAGCTATAGTGCTGTACTAGGTGAACATGTTATTTTTACTGCCCCCCCCCTTGGCATTTTGTTGTAAGTTGGGGGAGAGGTTGTGCTCCTCTATCAACATTTCCAAAGTCCAATGGCAGCCTTTTGTCCCTCTTCCATATGGGTCAAGGACTGGAAGATCATAGGGACACTCCTGCCTGTACACCAACGTTTCTGCCACCTTGTGGGTTTTATGAAACAGCAGAGCACCTCCTGAATTTTAATGCCTGAAGGTGGCTAGAGAAACAGGCTAAAACGTGACTGCCTGATGTGCTATGTTTATACTTGCAGGCAGCTTTTCGGTACCTGAATTTTGATGCCTGAAGCTGGCTAGAGAAACAGGCTAAAATGTGACTGCCTGATGTGCTATGTTTATACTTGCAGGCAGGTTTTCGGTTCCTGAATTTTGATGCCTGAAGCTGGCTAGAGAAACAGGCTAAAACGTGACTGCCTGATGTGCTACGTCTCTACTTGCAGGCAGGTTTTTGGTACCCGTCCCACATAGTTTGACATGATAGAATCTGTTCTGTCACTTCATTGAGCTGTCCATGTAGACCTAGTCTGAATCTATGCCCTCTACTTAACTTCCTTTTCCCCACCCCCACCCCAAACCAAATACCCTGTGCCACCTTTGTTCAAGTGGTGAAGAGATATTCAAACCTGAGCAATGCAAGTTTTCAGCCCACCTCACAAATGGAGAATCAAACCTGGCATGCTAAGCACAAGAGGAATACCTTTTTAAAAAGAGAAAAACAAAACCAATGCAGCCAATAAGACGATCACTTTCTAATATGAAAAGCCGCTGCGAATGCCCTGCCTTTATAAATGGGTCTCGTGAGTCAATCTCCAGCAGTGATGCATCATCCTCATTTAGGGAAATGATGTGCTGTGAAAAGGCATTATTTTAAAGAGCGCAAGGAGTGGATTGAAACAAGCCTGCCTCTGAGTGTATGCATACATATATGTGTGTGTGTGCAGCATAAGGAAGCTCCCATATCGCCCGATGTCTGCTGATTTCTGGGTGTTTCCCATTTGCTCGGCTGTTTAAGCAAGCATTCTAAATGGAAATGCACTTGACATTTTTGTGACTAGCTGTAATCAAATAGCATTAGGATTCAGCTGATCTTGCGGAGGATGATTAAACAAATTTCTCACTCATTCAAATTTCGTCTTAATGGGAAAACAGAAGGAAAAGTCATGTTGATGAAAATGATCCCCAGATGGAAAATGATGTCTTGAAATAAGTACAGAGAGTAAAGCCTTTCTTCTTTCTTTCTTTCTTTCTTTCTTTCTTTCTTTCTATGTATGTATGTAAGGGCATAGCCTCACTAGGATTCCCAGAAAGGTTTATGATGGGCCTTTTGATGCCTTGATTGTAGCCAGGATTCCAGAAAGGGCCACTTGTAGGCTAGTCCATTCTACCAGACAAATAGGGTGGAGGGGGCTTGGTTAGGAAGAAACCAGGAAGCCCTTTTTTGCTCTGTAGAGCCAGAGCCATTAAAACTATGTGGTGTTTGTTGGTGTTCTTCAAACTTCATCTTATAGAGCAGTGCTGTGGTCCCTGGGAGGGCATCCCAGGGACCATAGGATAGAGTAGATTCCCCCAATCCTGAGGCCACAAGAGACAGCTATGAGCTGAAATGGGAAATCTAAGCAGGGATTTCTCCCCTCCCAGCTGTCATGGAAAACTCCATGGAGGCTCCTCTTCTGAGGTCACCACAGAGATCGTAGAAGAGGGTTGGGGAGAGAGAAAAGGGGCATGATGGTGGATGGAGAAGGGAAGGGTTGGGGGAGGAGAGCCTCTCCATTCCTATCTCTGCTTAGAGCCCCCTCTAACTGAAGAAACAGACATAAGAGGTGAAAATGCTTCCATCATTCCTCCAGCCCTGCCTGCCAGGAGTTGGGATAGATTGGAGCCCTCTGTCCATAGAGCAGCAATCCCATCGGACTGTGTACTTAGCATCTCTTATTATTTGGGAGGGTCCTAGTGCACACACACCAATGTCCTCTTCCCATGGAACTCTGGGAACTGTGTTTCAGAAGTGGTGATCATAGCCTAGGTGGCAAAGAAGTTTTGGCACCTCATCAAGCTACAGTTTCCAAGATTATGGAGAAAGACCTGACATAAGAACGCAGTCCCCAGTTTCCAAGTGAAAGAACACAGGGGGCAGCTCATCCCACAGGCAAGGTTCTCTCAACCCCCAAAGCAAGATCCAAACACCATGATGGTGGTCAGCCATGGCGGGTTCCTGGGCGCCCACCATGCAGGAGCCTGGGTAAGTCGGGCGCGAGACTGGCCTAGACTCCCTTCTATTCTCCCCTCCTCCTCACTGCTCACCCTCCAAACCCAGAGCTGCTTCGGTTTGGATTTAGGGTTCGGCCCTGAGTTGGTGCACAGCCCTAAGAAAGACTTTGAAATAAATAAATAAATAAATAAATAAATGACGAGGCAATAGATTTCCAGCAGGTTTTTCTTAGGTCTGGAAATTTTATGTGCCTTTGTTTCTATAAACTGACTTTGAGATCTGTGGACATGACTCAGCGACATGGGCCATCCTCTGGTGACATATACATAGTGTGGCTTTCGCAGCAACTTTCCTTTGTAACAGCTTGTGCTGTTTTTCTCATATATATTTAATTTCCTTGCTGCTGTTTCGAGAGATAAAGGATGTTTCATAGGAAGCAGTGTAAAATTTCATCATTCATCTACAACCGCCAGTACAGCTCCAGCCCACCCCAAAGTCTCTGTGTTCTCAATTTAGAATAGCCAATAGGATGAAATAATGGTCATCCTCATTATCATTATTTTAAGATGTTTTTAATGATGTATTAGTTTTTATTTGTTTTAATATTTTATCTATTTTGTGGTTCTTGTGTTTATATTTGTTGTTGTTCCCCGCCTCGATCCGGAGGGAGAGGCGGCTTATAAATAAATAAATTATTATTATTATTATTTAGGCAGCCCAGAGGCAGACTGACTCCGGTAGATTGCTGTGGCTTTTGAGCAGGATCGGCTGCATTGTATATAGAGAGTTGGTATATGAAACAGACCTCCCAAAATGTATGCTTTCTTCTACTTTCAAAGTCCTTGAGGCATGACTAATTTAACGTTGTGGTATCAACCAGCTAATTACTGGGTTAAATCTGAGTATAGATAATTTCTAGGATATACTGTGTCCTCAAAGGACAGGGGTTCCCAACCTTTTTGGTTTGATGGGCACATTTGGAATTTTGAGAGATTGATGGGTGCTCTCTCAAAATGGCTGCCGTGGAAGTGCCTTGTCCTATCATAAAATGGCTGCCATAGTGGACATGGTGAGTCACAGAACACTCATTTCCCAGGAGCCAAACTGATGATAGAAAAAGAAAAATAACTTATCCAAGACCCAAGGTACAAGGGGTCTGAGCTTCAAAATACAAGGCCACGATTTTGAACCCAAATCAATATGGCGCTGGAGGGCAGAGCTTTACTTTTCAGCAAGCTGGCTTCCCAGTTAAAAAAATAAAATAAAATAAATCTTAAGAAATGAAGCAAAAATCAGGAGGTCCAGGGAGCCTGGCAGGTACCAAGAGAGATGTCTGTGTGCATTAGGGCCCATGAACACCACATTGGAGACTTCAGGGCAAGAAGGTAGTGGCAGAAAGCAAAAACAACTTGCACAACAAAGTTAAACAAATTGAATTGATTTTTAGGAGTGTGGAAGTGGGATCAATGGAATGTATCCAAACACTGAGTCTGATGACAGCCTCAAAAGACAGGTTTTCCTTCTCCATAGGTTGGGTGAGCATGGGCTTTAATTAATTAATTAATTAATTATATTTCTATACTACCCAATAGCTGAAGCTCTGGGGGGGGGGGGGTTCACAAAAATTAAAGCCACAAAGTAAAACATAAAAACAGTACAATATCTAAAAAGCTTAACAAACTACACTATATGGCTTTGCTTCAGTTAGGATTCATACACATGCAATGCACACATCTACAGCTCTAGCTGGCATTATTGTTGATGAAATTGTTGTGGTGGCCCAGTACCAGTTACTATACTACCTCATTCCACCTGGGTGGGCACCTCCTCCTGGCTTTTGCTTCATTAATCTAGCTGGAGTGGTACCTGCAAATGTTTCTCTGTGTTGCCCTCCCCTCCCGTTGCCATTGGTAATATAAATGGGTTGAGGGAAGTGCAGTGCGGTCAGGTCTCCTGGCTTACAGCTACCCTCCTCTGCATGCCCACATTACCCTAGCAATAATCAAATTCATGCCACAAGTTCATTAAGGAGGCAGCATCTTGTAGCAAATGCCTGTTCTGTTGCTCTGCATTCTTCCTGAAACCCTATAAAATGAAGATAGGAAACTAGTGGACCAGAGGCCAAATTGGGGCCCAGAGGCTTTGGTCCCTCTCACCACAAATTGCTCCTGATTCCTTTATCGTCCAAGATGAGAAGATACTAAGTCAGTTGGTGCAGCAAACGTTGTTGGACCATTAACCCTTGCTGGAGTCCAACTATAGGATTCCCCTCCCCCCCCCCCCCGGGCTAGAATATGCAAGTTATTTCACATGGAGTCTGATTGTGGGTTCAATCTGCTGCATCTGAAAAGAACTCTTCAAGATCTCGAGCCAGATGACTTTCCCAGCCCTAGAATTCTTTGAGATCCTTACCCTGGACAGTCAAGTAGTGGTTCCCAACCTCACTAAATGTTGTTGGACCACAACTCTCATCATCCTATGTGTGCAAGGCAATGGTTGGGAGTGGTGTGAGTTATAGTCTGGTAACCACTAGCAAGCAAAGGTGGGGACCATTGGCCAAGAGACTGAACCTGGGACTTTATACAAGAAATAACTAAAATCCCCATGTTGATCCAGAATGGGCCCAGTCTCTCCGAACATCCTTGATGAATTCTTGGAGGAAGCTCAGACTTTTAAACGGTGGGTGGGTGTACTTGCAATTGTTATAATCTAGATTCTGCCCTGCAGCTTTTACTGCCTCGGAATCTCCTTTGCTATTGGAAACACTTATTGAATCTGACCAGGCATATCAGCCCACAATCCATGTTTATAAATACTTATTATCAGTGAATAAATATGATACACAGGGTCTTCAGCACGCATGGAACAAGGAATTGGAATGTCCTATTTTGTTTGATAAATAGATTGCCATTTTGGCATTGGTATCTGATATGTCTACGGACCTCCGGTTATGTCTTATTCAGCAAAAATGTTTGTTTTGGGTCTATTGGATGCCACAACGTCTCCTTAACAAAGGTTTGTCTAATTCGGCTAATTGTTGGAGGTGTCATACAGTTAATGCTTCTTTTGTTTATATGCCCAATGCCCAATAGTTGCCTCCTTTTGGAAGGAAGTCATCAAGTGGATAAACTTTGTGTTGGAAAGCCCTTCAGTATTTTCTGATGTACATGTCCTCTTAAATTACCTGCTTCTTGGAATGTAAGACTTGGTCAGAGTAAATGGTTTTTTTGCGTCCTCTTAACTGCTAAAAGACTGATACTGCAACATTGGAAAAGCTCACCTCCTATAATGCATTGGATTGAAGACACCAACAACATTTGAAAGAATGGTATATAGGTGCCATTCAGGAATGGACTTATATTTGGATTTGGTCTGTCTTTATTGAATTTCATGTGTGATTTAGTCCTTTTTCCTTTCCTTTTTTAATTTTATTTTTAGAATATTGTAATATTTGAAACAGGCTTTCAAAGTATGTAGCTGCACTTGCACTTTATTTTTATTTTTTGTTTTATTGCTTTTATTTTGTTGAAACTTACAATAAAAATTTATTAAAAAAACCTGTATATATTTAACAGGGTATATGTGTGTGTTGTACCTGGTGCTAGTTTTCCAAACCGGAGTAGCTCATTTCCAATAACCTCATTCCGGAATTGTTCTGATTCATTTTTTAAAAAATAAATGCCAATGATATGCTCTCCCAGTGAGTGATATCCTTTCATGTAGGCACTGGATCCATATCTCACTGGATCCACATTTCCTGTCCAAATCCCTCTGCTCATTGTAGAACTCCTTTTTGACTCCTGTTCCAAAATATTCTGGTCTCTATTTTCATTTTCTTGTAACCTTCAAGGTTGCTGAGAAGTATGAGTTAAATTCTTCCGTTTTTGACACCTTGGTAACTCCCCTTGAAATGGCTAAGGTGTAAACAGACTTGGGTTCTGGTTGAATGGGTGTAAGTGAAGGTTGAATGTGGCCCTCAAGTGACTCTGGGTAAATGTGCTCCAAAGACCTGAATGAGTCCATCAGGTAATTACATGGTTGGGCAGTTTTTTGAATCTTGTATTATGTACCCACTAGACAGGAATCCTCCCACAGGAGCTGTTCCAGTCAAGAATGTGATTACACAATGTAGTCTGTGTATATAATAATGAAAACACTGATGAAAAGCCACATTGTTTGTGTCACTAAACTAGAAGGACGCAATCTGGAGATGTGTAAAGACTGAGGGGACAATGACAGTGGATAAGAAAGAATTGCAAACATGAAAGTTAAAACCCTCCTACATATCAAGTCATCGCTAACATCATTTTCAAATTCAGTTGACTCATCTTTTTGTGTGTGTGCATAGGAAGCTAACTTATATGGGTCAGACTATTTGTTCATCTAGCCCAGTGCTGGAGAAGAGAAGACCGACATGATAGCTCTCTTCAAAGACCTGAAGAACTGTCATGTAGAGGAGGGCAAAGTCTTGTTCGCCTTTGCCCCAGAGGGAAGACCAGATCTCGGTGGGGGAGGGGCACACTGGCATTCCTCGTTCTCTGTGGGAAGGAAAGCAGCCTCTCTCCTCTCTCCCTCAGCAGCTCTCTCCTGCATGAGGAAAATGGTCTCATGAGATGCTTGTCAGCACCAGAGATTAAGCCCTTTCATTTGAATGGAGGCTGAGCAGCTGGTGACTACCTCCATTCAGACTGAAGGGCCAGCACAAATGAATTTGTACGGGCTCTGCTGACTGGCCGTAGATAAAAGCAGAACAAGGGAAGTGAGACAGTGCCCCCTCTCTCCACACCATCATTTCCCTTCATGGCTGCTATGGTATCCAGTCATGCATGTTCCTAGAAACCCCAAAGTGCCTCTCTAAATAAAGTTCAGCCTGACCAATTGTGGTCATGTTATCTAGGAGCAGTGTCTCTAAAAAAGCAACGTGCCCTGTGAGTTTTGGCTGACCACACAACCTGCCCTTCACAAGAATATACTCTTCTCTTCACGCTGATTCATCCTGAAGAGTTAAAATGCCCAGGTGCATTAGGGTTATTGCTGTGTTCACAATTATTTCTGAGTTCAGTGTGCACAAAAAGGTGGTTAAGGTGAAACTAGTGATCTTGTTGGTGCATTGCACAACTCATTATGAATACATTAGATTAGGCGTTACTTGTGCTATGAGTAGATCAACAATTGAACTAATGACCAGGGGTCTCCCCCTCGCCCCCGGGTAACTTGGGTAATTTCCGAGTTAGTTTGAAATGAGCTTTAGAAAACTTGCCCATCACTAAATACAATAGTCAGGCTGTAGATGAAACAAAGTCAAAAGCACCAAGCCCATCACAGACCAGAACAGGTATGTTACATTCGCTTTGCACAGGAAGACGCTGAACCTGCTAATTATCTTCCTCATGATGTGGAACAGGGTGACAGCATGATTGGCTGTGCCAGAGAAAGCATGGAATTCACTGTCACCACATCCTACTCTTGGCCTCAATCTATTGCAGTCAAAGAGCCCCAAATGCCCATTGACTTGAGGAGTTGAACTTGCAGGCAACTTAACTAGGGCCACTAGAGTTTGCTAACAAATCTGTCTTGTTTCAGCTGTGCTCTTTTATCACTACTTTTATTGTAAGGCTCTGGGCTTTTTTTTTTTTTTGAATGGGACTGCTGCAAAAACAGCTATGCAAAAGCAGAATGCCACATCACTTTGTAATGCATCTGTTTAAAGAGAGGGAGAGGGAGCAATAGCACTTTAATTAAAGTTGACTTACGAAGATTGCCATGGCGTACATACCAAATGTCTCTACAGAAGGCATATTTCCCCAGTTAGCACAAGCCACTATATTCTTGCCAGAGTTTGAAATATCCTGATAGAGGGTGCTCGTGCTTTACGTAATTGCTTCAAAAATGGGTCAGCTTTTCTTTTCTTTTGTTTTCAAATCTCATTGGTCTGGGGTTCTCCCCCCTTTAAACCATTTCCTTTCTTTTTCTCTCTTTAAAAGAAAAGAAAAATAATAATAATGGTGTGCTCTAATGAGAAACTTGTTCTCTAATGAGGCTATGTTAAGATCAAATCCCATGATTACTTATAGCAGAAAGAGATAATGTTGTGGGGATATATATGTTTCCCAACCTGCCGCCCTCTAGATTTGTTGGACTGGAACTCGCATCATCCTCAATCAGCAACAGTAATGACTACTGCTATGGTCCTTTTTTCTTTGGGCCATATAATGATTGGCACTCACGACTGAACATCAGAAATAGAGGGGAAGAGACACCCCTGCTGCATGTTTGGTGCATGGAAAGTACTATGAAAGCTCTTTTCTCCTCTGCCCCAGAGTTTGCTTTTCTCACCTTATCTGTCTCATGAAGTACCTCTCACCCTTTGCACCTATTCAGCCTATCATTACTCATTTCAGACGTGTTATTGAGCCATGCGAATTGGATTGGGAAAAAGGTTAAAGTGATGGACGTTGGGGAGGACGGGAGATACTTCTGGCTGGCTTTCTGATTTCTAATTAAGAATACCCTTTGTTAATGAAGACTTCAAGTGGGCTTCACTTGAGCTGCAGAAGGAAACGGTGCAGAAGTTAATTACCTGGATCCAAGAACCAACTTTCTCCCTTGAACAGCCCAGGACTACGATCCAAAGGCAATCAACTTTTTTTTTTGTCTGCCAAACGTTTGGCTTTCTTTTGCAGCGTTCCATGTAATTAGGCCCTCTCTTGTCTGTCATTAAAAGACAAATTATTTGTAAAGTGTTAGCCTTAGAGTACTGTGCTCCATCTCCAACCTTTTTATCATAATTGAAATTCCAAGATTCAAGAAAACATCCCAAACTGAGAAATGGGAGCTAATTACACAGCTAATGGTTTGATAATGAATTGCTGCTGCTCATGAAGAAACACAATATTTATTGTTTTCTCCTTGACTTTCTTTAGAGGACTCGGGATCTGGTGTAGAGGACGCCTTCTTCAAAGAGAAGCGCCTGTCCTTTGCTGGGAGTTCTTTTTTGTCCTTAATCTGGGGCCCTGGGTGATACCAGGGAGAAAAGGAAGAGAGGGATCTTAACCTGGACATGACTCATTTCAATCGCATTAAAAGATGGAGAGAAGTCACTTGCCTATGTGAAAACCCAACTGGCAGTTTTAGAGTGCAAGATGTTCTATGGTGGTTTTAGCAAATGCCTTTATTTTACTTATTTGCGATTATTAGAAAGACTGTCACTATTGTAATGGAGTTGCAGCAGCTAAACCCAGGGTTGCCAAAAAGGACATGTGCATACAGGGCTGCTGTTATGGGTAGGCATGGTTGGGCATCTGCAGAGAAGCTACACTCCAGCAGGGCTCACTGACAAGAAACCCCTGGACGTGGACCTCATATTTACCATCGCAACCTACTTGCTCACCCACCTCTTGTTCCGGCAACGGTAATTGTGAGAAGGAGGAGCAGTAGATTTATTGTCGTTTATTTTATTGAAAACATTTCTTGGCTGCCTTTCAGGGCAGAAGCCCTCACAAGGTGGCTTATAACAATAAAATATATAACAAACAGTTTAAAACATTAAAAGCAATTAAAACATGCACCATAAAAAGCAGTTAAAACAATAAAAGCTAACAATAAAATAATCAAGAACAACAATGGCATGAGAAGGCCACGGTAAAATGAAACGTTTTCAAGGTCTTCTTAAAAACTTGCAAGGATGGTGCATGGCAGACCTCCTATGGTAGTTTGTTCCAAATGTGTGGGGCCACTGCAGAGAAGGCCCTCTCCAGTGTGGACACTCACCTAGTTTCTCTCACAGGTGGGCAAATGAGAAGGGTCTCTCTTTATGTTCTGAAAGTGCAGGCAAGCTAATATGGGTGAAGGCAGTCCTTCAAGTAGATGTTCATTGACTCTCTGCCTGTCAAGCAAGCAGGTGGGAGCAATGAAGTGGAAGAGGAAGATGAGGACGAGGACGAGGTGGTAAGAATGCTGGTAAGAATGCTGGTAGAAAAGTAGACTCACTGAGGGAGGGGTCCTACCAAAGGCCTCTCCAAAGCCTGGAACTGGCACTGTGTGGATATCAGTAAGTCAAGGGGTAATGGCCAACTTTCCTATAGCTACACAAAGCAGAGTAGCCTTGTTGTCATTATTACACCCATGCGTTGATTGAATAAATGGCGGTGGAGCAGAATCATGGCTCTTGGAATTGTCCGATAACTATGTATCTGCCAGCTAACCTCTGCACGTTCAGCAGAGGTGAGAATGAAGCTCTATGCATGCACTTGGGGTCTGTAACTGTGATCAAAGAGCTGGGCAAACATTCAGATTCTATGCTCCTATAGTCCCTTCTTACCTTCTGCCGAATGCACAGAGGTCATGGTGAGCTCAGCAGCCCTGCTCCCCCCCCATATTTAATCAACACCTTGATGGAATATAAGTATAGAGCTAGAATGAAGTGGTTGATGGAGGTGGTCAGTTTGGACTATCGGTTTAGTCTAGGGGGTAGGTTATTTTTGAATGCGCTTCAATTTAAAAGCTCCATGCATTTCCTCAAACTAGAATATCAGGGAGAGGGCTAGACTAAACCATTCCCACCTATATTCTACTTCACTGCATGCAAGGATCATATTCTGAATTTGAAGTCTTGCAATCCAGATTTCTATCCTCTTGATTAATGGGCTCAAGTTACAGGCAGCCAGATTCTGGCTGGACATCAGGAAAAACTTCCTGACTGTTAGAGCAGTACGACAATGGAACCATTTACCTAGGGAGGTCGTGAGCTGTCTCACACTAGAGGCCTTCAAGAGGCAGCTGGACAGCCATCTGACAGGGATGCTGTAAGGTGGATTCCTGCATTGAGCAGGGGGTTGGACTCGATGGCATAATAGGCCCCTTCCAACTCTACTGTTCTATGATTCTATGATTGTATGTAATATATGTCTGTCATATATTACATAGCAGGGGCGTGGTATAAAAACATGGTGGGGCTGCAGGCCAAGAGACACAATTCATTTTTTTAAAACAGCAATGGTGCTCAGTTCATAGGACAGCTACAAAGCAATAATGAACTTGGGCAACATTGGTTGTTTGTATACGAATAACAGTTTCTTCATTTTTCTGTGATTGTAAAACTATGGCTCAGTTTGAATGACATATTAAGCAACGGAGGGGTAAATAACATACTGCGTGTGTTAGGCAGGAGGAGCTCCACAGACGACACTCTGCAGCCAGCGCTGCTCAGAACCAGCAAACGCCCTGGCTGCTACGAACTTGCGGCGGCCATTTTGGTTGCAGCCTCTCCTCTGTGTGTACTCCAGCCGTATCCCAGCATGCACTGTGAGTTCTGCCGGCTGCATAGAGCGGCTGGGGTTTTTTGGCTGCTCTAGGCAACAGAACTCTATTCCGAAACGGAATCATCCACGGAGAGGGGGGGCTGAATTCGGACGACACTTTAAACAATGGGGCTTCGGGCTAAACAATGTGCCAGCCCGTTGTTTCGCTCCACTGTTTAAAGTGCCTGATTAACGTACTGTCAGTTGTGTGTGCGTTGTGTGTTGCCCTCCAGACGACACAATAAGCAACACGATTGTTCCCCCCCTCGTCCGTTGCCTAATGTGTCGTCCGAACTGAGCTCATATGTAGTTTTTCAATGATTTTACAAAGCAAAATAAAAGTTAGATTTAAAAAAGAAAAAAAAAGCTTAGTTGTGCAATCAGACTGACTAGAGGAAACCTAATTAGAGAAGGGTCAATTTTGTTTGCTGGGTGCTGTTTCATTTGGGCTCACAGATCACTGAGTCATTCAACTGCTTGATAAGCAGTTGCAAGATCGGAAGATTTATGATGCTAAAACCTAGCTGTGTCTGGATGAATTCCAGAAATCTTTGCCAGCTGCAATGCCCTCTAGGTTTATAGGCAAACCAATGCCCATGGCTAAGGCAGCCTGACCCAAGCATTTCTGGAGTGACCACTAGGTTGTGCAGCGTCCTCCTTCAAACCGTTTTCTACCACTTGCCCACTCCAACCAATATCTGTTCCACAGGTAAGCATGTAAAGATCCTGGCTGTGTTCATATCACTTCTTGCTGCAGGAGCTTCTAAGAATAACTTGAAATAAGCTGAAATGCTCAATACCAGAATGGGGCAGGTTAGTGGACCTCACAGAAGGGGTTAATTTTAGAAGCGCGAGAGACCGATTGCGCAAGCAGTTGCTCCCACAAGAGCAAGGGAACTAGCAGAGGTGGAGTGGTCCTATTGTACTGCTCTAAGAAAGGTAAGCACAATCTTTCACCCTCAAAGATTTCACATGCATAGGCTGCATCTAACCCATTTTAGCTACACCTGTTCAGTAGTCAGCATGGGTGCAAGTTTCTTATTTGAAGAAGTAGCTGGGTCCTAAGTTAGTGAGTTTATGGGTTTCTGTACATGGATCCTCCCACATTACACAGGCACAAGGGTGAATTGCCTTAGGGTGTAGCAGTGGAGGATGGTGACTCCAATCTGCTCTGGGTTTCAGTCAGAACTCTAAAAGAACTATACAAAGATCTGAGCCCATTTTAAAGATAGGGTTCAGAACCTCAGAGAGCTCCTTTAGAGTTCTGACTGGTTCTGACTGAAACCTGGAGCAGATTCATCGCCCCACTGGCATTGGAGCCACCGGCTTCCACTGGGTTGTAGGAAGCCCCAGTTCCCAGACCTGTGAATGAAGCAGCAGGCTACAGACTACCTGTTGTACTTGTGGAGCAGCTCCATCCGTCCTGCACCCCTTTTGTCTGTTAATAATAATTTTTTTGGGGGGGGGATGGGAATCTATGAGCAGATTCATTCTTGCAAACCTAATGGTGCAACAATACCCAGAGGACCTTCTCTTCTGCTGCTCCCAGACTCTGGAATGGCCTGCCGGGAGAGATTTGTCAACTTAACAGTCTCTCTGACTTTAAGAAAGTCATAAAGACTGATCTCTTCCGGCAGGCTTACCCAGTCAAATTTAAAGAGTTTTATTGTTATTTTAATAATGTATTAGTTTTGTATGTTTTTAATCAGTTTTATGTATTTTATATTATTTGTATTTAATGTTGTTCCCTGCCTTGATCCAGAGGAAGAGGCAGGCAAGTATTATTATTATTATTATTATTATTAATTATCATCCCAAAAAGTGGTGGAAGGGAAAAGGGTTGTATTTTGCACTGATCTGAATCGATCAGTTTGGCTGCAGGCTCTTAATCTCTATTTGCTTCAGGAATTGAAAACAAAACTGCCAAGATCATACTGTCCTCATACAAATCTATGGTGTGACCAACCTTTGAATACTGTGTACAGTCCTGGCCACCATATCTAAAAAAGGATATTGTAGAGTTGAACAAAGTGCAGAAAAGGGTGACTAAAATAATCGAGGGGCTGGAGCAACTCCCCTGTGAGGACAGATGACAACATCTGGGATTGTTTAGCTTAGAGAAAAGGTGAGTGAGAGGAGAGATGAGAGAGGTGTACATAATTATCCCTCATGGGTTGTGGCCAATGTTAGTCTAACTTAAGTTCCATTCATTTCAGTAGGTCTCTTCTCAAACTAGGACTAATGCTGGATACAATCCAATGCTATTTTCAGTTGGGAGAATTCTACTGCAAAAGTTCCTCAGGAGTGACTGGCTCCCTCCTCCCTCAAAAAAGAAAGAAAAAGCTATGCCTAAGATATCTTACCAAATTAATTAGTGCTTTTGAGAAGTTCATGCTGTCTGTGCATTTATACAGTCTATTAGGAGACATGGAAATAAATCAGTTTCCTACTGAAAGCCTGGGTGAGCTAGTTAGGTGTGCAGTTGCTTCCTCCTCCTGGTGATTTAAAGGTAAGCTATCATTCTGAGTTGGGTGTCAAAGAAATCACTGTGTAGCATGTTTTACAGAAGGCTCATCGCTAGCGAATGGCCCATGAACAGCTGTGCATTTCTGGTACACAGGTGTACGAAGCTTGATCTTTGCCAAATAGCCTCTCAAGCTGTGCGGTTTTGATGGAGGAGTTGTGGATGGGGAGTGGGGGTAGTATCACCTGTGTGCTATTTCAAAGGAGAGACAAGAGTCAATTTACTGCTGATCTGTCAAATATGCATCCCACAGCATCTCTGTTCTTTGTGCTGAAATCACAAGGGACAGTCTTTCATACTCTGTCCAATAAGATGCCAACTTAACAGTCTTCCAGAATTTAAGAAAGCTATAAAGACTGATCTCTTCCAGTGGGCCTACCCAGTCGAATTTTAAGAGTTTTATTGATATTGGTATTAGTTTTTACATTTTTTAAATCAGTTTTATGTATTTTATATCATTTGTTTTTAATGTTGTTCCCTGCCTCTATCCAGAGGGAGAGGCGGGTAAGAAATAAATTTATTATTATTATTATTATTATTATTATTAGCCTACTTTTTCATGGCATGGTTGCATCCATTTACAATATTGAAGAACTCATTCTCATTGGTGCATTCTGGTCTGTTCTCTCAACCTCTTTCAATGCTTCCTTTCAGGCAGGATTCAAATGTACCTTGACATTATCACTTTTGATTTGAAAGCCCTTCCTCCAACACATGGTTGCTGTTCATGATTATCCCATGATGCCAGAAAAACATTCTACATGAGTTTACCACAGGGATCTTGAGGACTTCAGTATTTGTGAATTCCAATGTGAACTGATTGGGGAACATCATTATCCTTCCGATTTCGCACTTTTTTGAATTTTGCGATGCAATTCCTGGATCAAGAAGGGCTCCAAAATGCATTGTAAAAGGCATATTTTAGGATGGAATAGGCTGACCAGATTTTAAAAGTCAAAATCCCGGTCCCCCCCGCCCCCCCACCCAAAACAACCCCCCCACCAAGCCACCCCCCCCCAAAAAAAACCCAGCCTGGACCTACCGCCGGGTTCCTCCGTCGCCCCCGCGGCCGCGCGGGGTCCTCTGTCACTGCCCGCGCGGCTGCGCCGGGTCCTCCGTCGCCCGCGCAGCCGCGCAGGGTCCTCCGCTGCCGCCCGCGCGGCCGTGCGGGGTCCTCCGTCGCCGCCCGCGCGGAAGAGGCGGGAGAGGGCCGGATCCGGAAGTGACGTAACCGGCCCTCTCCCGTCTCTTCCGCGCGGCCTCTGGCCTTTCTGGGGCTCGTCGCGATGGCGACGAGCCTCGAGGAGCCCGGACGCCCGCGCGGAAGAGGCGGGCGTGGGCGTCCGGGCTCCTCAGGGCTCATCGCCATCGCGATTGAGCCCCAAGGAGGCCAGAGGCTGCGCGGAAGAGGCGGGAGAGGGCCGGTTACATCACTTCCGGATCCGGCCCTCTCCTGCCTGTTCCGCGCGGCCTCTGGCCTTACGACCCCGGCAGCGGCGGCAAAGGCGGCGGAGGAGCCCGGGAAGCGGCCGCCCCAGCAGGTAAGAGCCCCCCTTTGTGCTTACCTGCAGGGGCGTCTGCTTCCCGGGCTCCTCCACCGCCTCCGGGTCTCGCTGCCACCGCCGCGTGACCCCCCGCCACCCCGGTTTTCCCCCAGTTGGCCCGGTTGGCCCGGTTGGCCTCTGGATTCCCGGTTAGGACCGGGAAATCCCGAGCCACCTGGTCAGCCTAGGATGGAATATATTTTATAAATGCATATTTTGTGTGCAAATATTTACAAATACATATTTAGGAATCTATTGATAAACATTTTTGTGCAGATTTACCCCACCTCTAAAAAAATAAATAAATCACACATTAATGTGGAAACAGGAGTTAGAAAGGAACATGTGACTAATTTACAAAGACCAGAAATAGATAATCCGTCCTTCGCTAATTTACAGACTCTCTTTATCAAGGCAGAGGCCAGTTGCCAGTCCCAATTTTTTTTAGGTACCATTGGCTACTGGACCTTTGGGTTGTATGCACTCTGGCTAAATCTTTTGCTATATGTTGTGCAGAGCTTTCCAGTCTGTAACTTTTTGCCACTAGCTCGCTCCCTTCTTTCTCAGACTGTTCTCTCATAAACATATCATTATTTATCAAGTGCCTCTTCAGGTACAGAGCACAAATGAAGATTCTGAATAATCACAACAACAACACTTTTACTGTACAGAGCACTCTACAGTCCTTAAGTTGGTGATCTCCACAACCGCATAGTGAGGGAGGTCATTAACATTTCCATTTTTCAATGGGATCAGGGCTGAGAGAGATGAACTTGTTGTACAGGGTTATGGAGGATTCCTCTCTACTGTGATTCTTTGTGCCACTCATTTGATCAGATCATTGTGTTGTTCAGCTCAAGGACAGAAAAGGGCTTGTAGGCATCCTGTACAGTAGGGAGTTTTCAGCAGCCAGCTTTTTTGTTTTGTTAGCAAAGCTTTTGAGTTTGTGCCCGGAGAGATATGCATAGTCTTTCCTAAGGATGCTCAGCTTCAAGAGCATGGCTTCTGTGCCTAGAAGGGTATTGGAGCGGTACTGTGTTTGGAGAAGCAGGTGAGTTCTCAGAAAGGACGAGCAAGAGAGAGGAGGGAAGAGCACCTGGTGCATTCACTTGCATGCTCTACATCCATCCCTGGAAGCAGAAGTGTTTTCCAGGGAAAACTCCTTGGCTGCAGGGTGGAGATGTCCCTCCACACTAGGGATGTGCACGGCCAGAAATTTCAGAATTGGAATTGGATCGGAATTTCTGATATTAAAAATATCGGATCTGATCATATCAGGAGGTATCCGGAT
This sequence comes from Anniella stebbinsi, assembly GCA_029215795.1. Classification (NCBI taxonomy): domain Eukaryota; kingdom Metazoa; phylum Chordata; class Lepidosauria; order Squamata; family Anniellidae; genus Anniella; species Anniella stebbinsi. The sequence continues at coordinate 208,817,345 of JARDYH010000004.1, forward strand.
TTGATTGGATCCAATATCCGATAAATACTGGAAGTTCCGATCTGATTACGGACCGCCATTTCAGGTGTTTTTCCCCATAGGCTTGCATTGGGGGAAAGAAAGCTTTCCCGCAATGCAAGTCCATGGGGAAAAACACTGGGCCGGCACTTCCTCCCTCCCCACACTTGCGCTCCTTACCTGCCGCCGCCGCCGCCAGTCCATAGTACTGTGAAACAGGCTTTCCGGCCTGTTCCTCAGTACAGCAATGTGCCAAGTGATGATGTCATCACTCGGCGTGTCTCTGTACTAAGGAACAGGCCGGAAAGCCTGTTTCACAGTACTATGGACCAGCGGCAGCAGCGAGGAAGGCCGCAGGTAAGGGGGGACCCCTGGGGACCCCTCCCTCCCTTCCCCCCACTTGTGCTCCTTACCTGTGGCCTTCCCCACCAATGCTGCTGGTCTGTAGTACTGCAAAACAGGCTTTCCGGCCTGTTCCTCAGTACAGAGACGCACTGAGTGACTCGGCGTGTCTCTGTACTGAGGAACAGGCCGGAAAGCCTGTTTCGCAGTACTACGGACTGGCGGTGGCAGTGGTGGTAGTGGCGGTGTTGGTAGCGGCGGCAGGGGGTAAGGAGCACAAGTGGGAGTAGGGAGCGTGAATGGGGGGAGGGAGTGCTGGCCCAGTGTTTTTCCCCGTAGACTTGCATTGGAGGAAAGCTTTCTTTCCCTCAATGCAAGCCTATGGGGAAAACACCTGAAATGGCGGTTCGAAAATCTGATATGTCCGATAGTTATTGGACATATGGATATTGGATCCGATCATATAGGGCCTCCTTAGGGAATAATCATTATTGGTCATCGGACCTGATATGCTACACATCCCTACTCCACACTGTTTTTTTCTAGGTTCTGCTGCAGAGCAGCAGGATGGATTGGTATTTACTCTTTAGTAGTTGCTTCTCCTCGCCCAGAACAGAGGCGGATTGGTGCTTTTCTTTCAAAATAAAAGTGGTAGCATTAAGCACATTTAAAAAAGGAGAAGGCTGAATTTAAACTCTTCTTTGACTCCAGGTGCCTTGCCCATGAGCCAGCATTTCAAGCTGAATCCGCTCAGAAGGAGCTACCATGTCTGCTCATTTTATCCATTTCTGCAATGTGTGTGTGTGTGTGTGTGTGTATGTGTTTGTGTTGATTTCCTCAGTCTGGCCAACGGGGAAGTCATCCAAGGCTTCAGAAAAAGAGATGAGATGACCATCTGCCTTGGATCCGAGGCAAAATCGGATGAGATGAGTAACTCCTTCCTAGCTTGTTTCCCAAACCTGAGCAGGTGTATCTGAGATTCACCAGGTCAAGAGAGAATACAACGACTTTAAAGGACAGACCCCACTCAGTTAGGGTGACCAGATCGCCCGGGGTTTCCCGGTCCTAACTGGGAAACCTGGGGTGATCAGGGCCAGCCGGGGGACAGAGGGGGCAAACCAGGGCTGCGGGGGGTCACGCGGCAGCAGCGGAGAGCGGAGGCAGACTCGGTAGGTCCGGGCTGGGTTTTTTTGGGGGGTGGCTTGGTGGTGGGGTTTCGGGTGGAGGGACCCCCCCCCCACCTGCCGGGACGTCCGCTTCCCTCCGGTGCTCGAATCTACTGAGAAACAGGCTTCGCGGCCTGTCCCTCAGTAGCGCGCCAGGTGATGACATCATCACCCGGCATGCTACTGAGGGACAGGTCACAAAGCCTGTTTCTCAGTAGATTCGAGCACCGGAGGGAAGCAGCTTCCCCTGCAAGTAAGGAGCGCGAGGCGGGAGGGCCCCTCCACTTACCTGCATGGGCGGCTGCTTCCCTCCGGTGCTCAAATGTACTGAGAGACAGGCTTCGTGGCCTGTCCCTCAGGAGCGCGCCAGGTGATGACATCATCACCTGGCGCTCTACAGAGGGACAGGCCACGAAGCCTGTTTCTCAGTAGATTCGAGCACCAGAGGGAAGTGGCTGCCCCTGCAGGTAAGGAGCGGGAGGCTGGAGGCAGGAGGCCCCCCCACTTACCTGCATGGGCCTTTAAAAAATATATATGTTTTTGGGGGGATGGGCACGCCCCCTTTGGGTGGCCATTTTGGACCAGGATTTTGGGTTCCAAAATCTGGTCACCCTACAATAAGTGACAGATTTGCACATCTTTGCCAAGTGTTTTGGGCATCAAAAATTAAAATATATGGGTAGTGGTCCCTGAAACCTCTCTCAAGCTAGACAACACAAACATGGTGCCAAAGAATACATTTTTATTGCTCAAACAATCTAAGGGAATAACAAGCTTCAGCTAAGACGAGTCAGATCACGTGCATTCCGAAATACACTCAAGTTATAGTCACTAAAAGTACAATGAAGACAGTAGCGTATATAGTGCTAACATAGTAAAACCTAAGTTCCTAGCATACTAAAGTCTAGGTTCCTCTCAACCTAACAGTCAATATCAAAGGTTTGTATTTACCTAAATGAAGGGCATGGTGGGTGAAGCCAGCCTAAGAGCGTCTGGTGGGTTTCTCGTCCTCCCAGGCTATCTCTCCTTGACTGATGAAACCCTGGCCTTTTATGACCCTCATGATGCCACTGACCTCAGCCTCAGTTTAAGACCTGGTCATACCACCATTCCCATTTTTCTCAATGTTGCCTGGTCTGCCACTGATACCAGTAACACCCAGATGGAGGTATCCCTGTTAAGTAAGCTACATGCTGCTTCCAGCGCTTGTATTCATGACAGCTTCCCTCCATTTCCAAGAATGTATTCCATTACTCATAGTTATCTCACAACACATACATACAGAACTAGTCATACCTAGACGATACAGTAACTTCTTATCAGTTCTACTCATCACAATACATATTCTGCTACACCACTGAAGTGAGGGCCCCCCCTCCCCTGTCTGAGCCAGCAAGGCTGGTTCCATGGCCAATGTATTTTCTCTGCACTCTTATCAATTGCCTAGCAGTACCCTAACAACCTATAACATAGCCAAGAAAAGCACTGAATTGCTCTCTATCCAATGTTTAATTTCAGGATCCACAACTCCAAAAGCCACATCCCCGGTTCTGAAACAGAATGGATGCTTAGCCACGCTGAAATGTTTTTTCATTTTCTTTTCAAGAGCCTTCAATTGCAGGATGCAGGTACAGTTGATATACTTTTGATGGAAGTGTGCATGAAGAGCAGAGAAACACAAGTAAGTATTTTATGTGTTCTGCATTCAGAGTAGTTGGTTGCCTAAGAATCAGGTTGGGCACTTATGGATTACCCCCAAACAGGAAGGACTTCACCAGAAAAAGCGAGCATTTGCATAAAATGTACATATGCTTAGAGGCATATTTAAAAATAACACAGGGCATCTCACCATCATGCAGAAGTGACCCAGATGCCTGTTCAGTTTGCTGCCCCAGGTGCTAACTGCTGATGAGCAACTTCAAAACTAAACTTGGACGGGATAGCACTTCTAATAGAGGAACCCTTCAAACAGAGAACTGTCCTTTGTCAGCCTTACAAACAGAGATCGGACCACTGTAAATTAGGACATTTGGCCACCCTAATAAGAATATTGGCTTAACATATATGACGGAACCCTTACAATTCCCACCAAAACCTGTAAGAGCCTTTCTAAGTGAGAAGTTCTTGTTCTGAATACTTCATTGCACGCTGATGCATTGCTTGCTTTATAGAATAGGGTCTATTTGGTTGCATTAAGAGTGGCCAACACAACATACAGGTTGGTCACCAGTACACCTAGGGGTGACCATATTGCACCAACTTTAAAATCACTCCACTGGCTGCCAATTAGTTTCTGGGTGAAGAACAAAGTGTTGGTGATTACCTTTGAAGCCCTACATGGCTTGGGTCCAGGTTACCTGAGGGATCGCCTTCCCCTGTACAATCCGCCCCACACACTCAGGTCCTCTGAGAGGAATTTATTCCAGTCAGCCAAAACTAGGCTGACAACAGTTACCCAGAGGACCTTCTCTTCTGCTGCTCTCAGACTGTGGAATGGCCTGCCAGGAGAGATTCGTCAATTTAACAGTCTTTCCGAATTTAAGAAAGCCATAATAAGACTGATCTCTTCTGGCAGGCCTACCCAGTTGAATTTTAAGACTGTTATTTTAATAATGTATTAGTTTTATATGTTTTTAATCAGTTTTATGTATTTTATAGTATTTTGGTATTCAATGTTGTTCCCCACCTTGATCCAGAGGGAGAGGGAGGCCTGCTGCCTGGGGGTGGGGGTGGGGGAGGAAGGGCTGCTTACTGCCTGCTGGCTTTTTGTTTTCATCTTTGTTTGTTTTTTGTTTTGTTTTGTTTCCCTTTCCCAAGGCTTGAGCTATGTGCCTGGGAGGGAGGATACAGGGCCAAGTAGGGGGATCTGAGGGGAGCACAATCAGTGTAGTGACGGGTAGAGGGAGATATGGCGTTGTGAGGAGGACTTGCCAGGTAAGGGGAACAAGGCCCAGACAGTTAATGGCTGTGCCTTGTTCCGGTCCCCCTCACACCCACAGGCTTGTTGGTTGTCCTATCAGCCAGCCCTCAGGCCTCCGGGTGCTGCTTTTAAATGCCAGATCGGTGCATAATAAGACCTCCCTCATCCACGACTTAATTGTGGATGAGGCAGCCGATCTGGCATGTATAACCAAGACCTAGGTGGGAGAACAGGGAGGAGTTAGTCTCTCCCAGCTGTGCCCACCAGGGTACTTGGTTCAGCATCAGGGTAGACATGTGCTGTGGTCTATAGGAACTCAATCCCCCTCTGCAGGCTCCCTGTCCATATGACTACTGGTCTAGAGTGTTTGCACCTTGTGTTGGGACAGATCAGGAATTCTGTTGGTGTACCGCCCACCCCGCTGCTCAACGGACTCCCTAGCTGAACTGACAGAGGTGGTCTCGGGTGTAATGTTGAGGTCCCCCAGACTCCTGGTTCAGGGGGGTGTCAACATTCACGCCGAGGGCACTTTATATGGGGCAGCTCAGGATTTCATGGTCTCCATGACAATCATGGGACTGTCTCAACATGCCATTGGCCTAACGCATGTAGCAGGGCATACTCTAGACTTGGTTTTTTCAACTGGACATGGAGTATGTGCAATTTTCAAATGTGCACAGTTTTTGTCCTGAAAATCTCATCACAAGCTTGGAAATGTATGAACTTTGTTTACAGATGGGATTCAGGTCTGTGTCTGATTCTGGGATGTGAAAACTAGGGGTGTGCATGGACCCCCTGGATCGGATTGGGACCCGGATCGGGACCTCCAATTTTGTCCCGGATCGGATGGGACAAAATCGGAGCCCCCTGGACCAGATCGAGCCCGATCCCGATCCAAAAATCGGACATCCAATTTTTGGATCAGCCACCATTCCCCCCCCCCCCATAGCCTTGCATTGGGGGAAAGAAAGCTTTCCCCCAATGCAAGTCTATGAGGAAAAAATGGCGGCGGGTGGTGAGGGGGGCCTAACTCCCTCCTTCCCCCCTGGGGCCGTCCTCTGTGGATGGCTCTGGCAGGTAAGCCCCCTCCCCCGCACTCCTTACCCCCCCAGGGCCATCCGCTTCCATCCGCTGGCACCCGCGGGTGCCAGCGGATGGAAGTGGACGGCCCCGGGGGGTAAGCCCCCTCCCCCCGCTTACCTTCCGTGGCCGTCCGCCGCTGGCCGCTACTGCAAACAGGCTTTGCGGCCTGCCTCTAGGTAGCGCGCCAAGTGATCATCAGGTGATGATCACCTGGCGCGCTACCTAGGGGCAGGCCGCAAAGCCTGCAGTAGTGGCCAGCAATGGATGGGAGCGGATGTCCCCGGAAGGTAAGCCCCCTGCCCTTGTTGTCTGCTTCCATCGGTGGGCGCCCACTGGCGCCCGCTGATGGAAGCGGCGGCAGGTGCCAGCGGGTGCCTGCCGATCCTCCAATCCATCCGATCTGGATCGGGACCTTTCCGGATCAGATCAGATTGCATCGAACGATCCAGTGGTGAGATCGGAAATTGGATAATTGTATCTGATTTCCCCTGGATCGGACCTGGATCGTGGATCGGACCCGATCCAGTGCACACCCCTAGTGAAAACTGGGTAAATTCTGGTCAAAACCAAACTGAAACATACATTTCTCATACACCCCGAGTTGATATCTGGATCTGCATCTCCAGTGTAGATGTTGTCCATTTCCACTACATTTCCTTCACTAGAGAAATGGCCCATTCTAAGAGCACCCCTAGCCCTGATTATAACCACATGGGCTGAGGCGGTGGTGGAGGCTTATAGAAAGGCCTTCTGCACAAGCTTTAACTCAGTCTAGTAGGACAGCCTTCCTGAGCTTAAACAGATAAGTTCCAGGGATTGCACAGCTTTGTTTCTTTTTTTGATGGACAGCAGGCATATCAAGGGGCTTTTGTTAGTGCTTCATAAAGAAGAGACTCACCATCTACAATTTGCTTACAAATCCTTGATCTCAAGGCTCAAGATCATTTGTGAGATGTCCCTTGAAGCATATCAGTTTAAGCATTTGGGGCCCTTTGCACAGTTCTACCTGAATCACGATGAGTTTGTAAGAGTGGGATGGAAAACAGAGAAATGCTTTAGGTTTTTCTGCAATTCACTTTAGTGTTCAGTGAAAGGGCCTCGCCTGTTGAATGTGCACATTTCAGCATGAAAAGCAGAACACACCACCATTTGACAAGGCTTGAAATTTGCTATCACCATTGGTTAGAAGGCAATGTTTCCACATTACAGTACATGGATTCCAGGAAGGCTTGAACCCTTATTACACTAATGAAGCATTCTCTGTCCTGAGTAGAATTAGTTGAGGCAACTAGAACATGTGTTTCATTGTGAATAATGACTCATCTGTTAGAGCTGAGTTCTGAATGATGGTGGATTGATAGATCTATCATCCCAGATTGTCTGTGATCTTCTGCTGGAGCAACATCCCTTTTTTGACTCATGCAAATCATAAATTTCTCCCCTAGCCAGGAAGAATTCTTTGGGAATGAGAGTTCATCTTAATTTGACATGCGTTGGGTTTGTCTAGCCTTGCCTATTCAATATGATGCCTGGAGAAGTTGGAGCAGTATACCTAGGAGACATAATTAAAATCTTTAGCTACAGTGCATCTTGTTTCAATTGAGCCGGTCTTTTGCATGTTGTACACGACAGATAACGCTCTCTTTTTTTCCTTGTCTTTGGGAATGAAAAGTTTTCTGCCTGCATACCTTCAAGGTATCCCTAGCGGGGGATTCTGTACAGCACCTTAAAGGTTACTCCTACTGTTTAGCTAAATGTTATCCGCTCTCTAGGGAAATCTGGCAATGATACTGCCCGGTGAGGAGCTGAAATCCTTTAAATGCAGGAAAGCGTCTGGTAGTAAATTGCAAACACTTTGCTGCTAATATTTCTTTTTAGTGCAACCAGCTTACCTGTGCTCCTTAAGTAAAATTAAGCAGCTATAGCTCCTTATGAGTGTGAAGCACCTTTTAGGCTCAGAGGATTTAAGGTAATTTTTTTTTAAAGCATCTCCTGAGTGACTGGAAACATTCTGTGATTAGAACTGGAGTGATCAGTCTAGACGTAATCATGAGGGAAGGAGACTTCTCCACTTAATCTGTACCTTCCAATGCTAATTGAGAGACAATAGTTCAGTGGAAAAGCACACACAGTGTGGGCTAATGATTAGAGTATTGGATTAGGACTGGGGATGTATGAGGAATTCATTTCAGTTCATTTTTGATCAGGATTTATAGTTTGCATCTTTCAGGCCGAATACGGGCTCAGATGTTGTCAGCAATTGAAGTCTGTAAAATTCCGAGTTTGCAATGCGATTCATGGACAGCTTCCCCACAAATGTGTTTGACAGAATGCATAGATTTGAAAAGAATGCTTGAAAAATGTGCACAAATTTGCTTCAATCAATGGGAGATGAATTTGTATATTTCAAAGATGAGGTGACTTCTATCATGTCATATGAGCTGAGATGGCTTATGACTAGGTGCAGGCCCTCCAGCTGATTGAGATGAAGGCACACTATAGGTCCCATCATAGCGTGAAAGCAGATTGCCCAGCCGGCTGTCTCAAGGTAGAGGAAATGGTACACTTCCTAGCAGAGTGCCCATTGTACGCAGAGCTGAGGAAGCAATATCTTGAGCCCTTAATAGTTGGATCCGATTACAACTCCTCTGTAAGTTATACAGGTTATTATACGTCATATAGGACGGCCAAGTTTGTCAAATGGGCTCTGGAGAAATAAAAGTCATTGGCTGCCATAAAAGACTAAACTTATCAATATAATATAACATGTTAGCAAATTCTGCCCAGGATCACAAGATGTTTTAACTTGCTCTTGTTAGCCATTTTATTAACATTTTGTATTTTGGTATCCCCTCTAGTTGAGAGGAGTATTTTATTATGTTTATTATGTTTCTGTATGCTCATGGCCTGACTGGCTAACAAGCAATAAACTGTTGTTGTTGAAAAGCCAAAGATGTGCACAATTGGAAAAATGTGCATGAAAGAAATGGATGGATTTTCATGCAAAAAGAAAAAGAAAAACAAAACTGACATGGACTCAAGTTGGAATGAGCTTCAAGATGGAATTCAGAGATCTTCAGCATGCTCAGCTTTTACTGATTTGCATATCCCTAGGACTGGGTGGGGTGGGGTGGGGAGACTCAGGTTTAAATCCCCAATCAACAATGAAGAAATCTGAGTGATCTTGGGCCAGTTGTCCTTTCTCAGGTTAACCTACTTCATAGGTTGTTGTGAACATTAAGCGGGTGTGGGGAGGCCCATGCCTCCACCTTGAACTCCTTGGAAGAATGGCAGGATATAAATCTAATACTGAATGCAAGTGTCCAAGGAGCTCACATAGCAGAGAAATCTAGAGAATTAGCTTTGGAGTAGGCAAGATTGGATTAGACTGAGGTGGGAAACCTCTGGCCCCCTCAATGTGGTTGGGCTCTGACCCTCATTATCCCCAGCCAACATAGCCAATGGTGGAAATTAGAGTCCAATAACATCTGGAGAGCCAGAGGTTTCTCACTGTGGGGACACAGAGACTGCCTCTATATTAGACAGCTTTGTATGTTTATTTTCATGCCAGCTTTCATTAAGCTCTTAGCTCTCATTACATATAAAAGTATGAGAAGCCTGGGTGGATCAGACCAAAGGCCTCCCTCATTATCCACAATGTCTCCCACAATGGCCAACCACAAGCCACAAGAAGCCCACAAACAGGACATGAGGGCAAGAGCCCCTTCCCACTGTTGCTCTCTAGGGACTGGTATCCAGAGACATGCTGCTTCTGATCCTGGAGGGCACCTATAACCCTCATGAATAGATGCCATTTTTCTTATTGCTGAATTCTCATAGCTACCCTATACGTATATCACTAGGCTGCTCTTCAGTGTGTCTGTGGGTGTCTGTGAGTGAGTGTGCTTAATGTTTCCCCCAGTAGATCCTTTAGGGAGCCAATGTGCTCAAAGCAAGTAGGAAGACTTTCAAAGGGATATGGGCAGTAAGAGCGCAGCACAGAAACTCTTTCTGAGACACTTGGGAGCCTGATTCATGCTGCCTGGAGTCAGAAGACCCTTGTCTGTTCCCTTCGACCTTTGGTGAGGATACAAAGGAGGGGGCAGAGCAAGGGGGCACCGAAGATATGCAGAATCGTGAAGTGTCCAAGCTCCTGTCCCTGTCCCCCCTTCCTCATGACTCTACTACATGTGAAGAGGACAGAGAAGTGAAGACCACTTCTCTCACCCCTTCTGTTCTGCCTGGTGTCTGCTAGCAATGGATTGGATTTTTTGAGTGCTCCAACATTGGAGCGCTCCTTCGCTAAGTATCATGTTGCACCTAAAGGGGCTTTTAGGGAAGACAGAAAACAGCCTTATATAGAACAGTTGTTTTCATCCATCAAACTCAGTGCAGCTCTCCAGGTGTCAGGTTGAAAATGGTCTTTGCCATCACCAAATCCTTTTAAAACTGGACATTTGGCATGCAAAGCAGGTACTCTATCACTGAGCTATGGCTCTTCCCATTTAATTCTTTCCTCCTCCTCCTCCTCCTCCTGGTATGTATCTTTGTAGATCCATACACGGTGCTTTATAGACTAATATAAGAAGAAGAAAAAAGAGCTTCCTGTCCCGGGAATGAGGACTTAAGAAGTTAAGCAAAAAGCTTTATGGAAAAGGTGGAGTTTTGAAATGGAGGTTGGGTGTGAATGCTGGAATTTAGACATCAGATCACACCATGACGCCAACCCTCTCATTACTTTGGCTGTTCAAAATTTCTAATAGTAAATCTTGAGATATGGTCTTGGTAGAGAAAGTTGGACATTAAGGCTCTGACCGAAGCACCAGCTACAAGTAATTGGTGAATTCCTTTTGGCTCGATTCAAAATCAGTTTGGAATTGACAAGCTACTCATTGAGCATTAAAAAAAGTATTCCCCCCCCCCCCCAAGGATTTCTCTCAGCTCAAAATGTGGATTAATTCATGTTGCTGGTACTTTGTACATTTATATGACTCTCTTGGCCCATGAGAATTCTCATGTGGTTTCATTTGTCCTGCATCCACCTAATGGTGATAGCCATACTTGGAAAATCACCCCCCTCCTCTCAAAACAAAACAAGGAGGAACAATAGAAGGTTTTAGATTGGGATAGGGGACAGCAATTGTATAATACCAAGGTGCAGAACATCAGGCATGGGGGCCAAATCCAGCCCTCTGGAGTTTTCCAGGTGGCCACATACCCTTCCCAGAGCCATCCTCTTTCCCCAACCATCAATTGTTTGTTGATTTCATAGAATCATAGAATAGTAGAGTTGGAAAGGGCCTATAAGGCCATGGAGTCCAACCCCCTGCTCAATGCAGGAATCCACCTTACAGCATACCTGACATATGGCTGTCCAGCTGCATCGTGAATGTCTCTAGTGTGGGAGAGCCCACTACCTCCCTAGGTAATTGGTTTCATTGTCGTACTGCTTTAACAGTCAGGAAGTTTTTCCTGATGTCCAGCTGGAATCTGGCTTCCTGTAACTTGAGCCCATTATTACGTGTCCTGCACTCTAGGATGACAGAGAAGAGATTTCCCAACTGTTGTGCAGTTTCTCCTCCATTCCAAAGGGGGCAAGATGTTTCTCCTAAGGCTTAATTATTGGCAGTAAGAACTTTAAGCTAAAATATGCTCTCATTTTTGGTATTTTGGCTCCACCCTTTTGCCCTTGTCCCCACCCCCTTTGCCCCACCCCTTTTGCCTGTGGCCATGCCCACCTCTTAAAATGGAGCCACAGAGCTTCTCTGAAATGAAATTTATCACTCAGGCTGAAAGAGGTTCGACAGCCCTGATATCAAATATGTGCAAGAATCAATCAAGATAATTGTTTTGTTTTGTTTAGAAAAATAGGGAAGAAAAGATCCATCCTAATTCTCATCCTAGTTCACCTAGTTCTCAGCAATCAATGGCTACTTGGTCGGGTTGCAGTCACCTAATCCTCAGCAAACAATGTGTGTTTCACTGAGAGGGATAACAATGAAGAACCAATGCTCATGTGGCTATAAAGCAACTGGCTTTGGGCCCCTGGGAGTTGCCTGTACGAGGCCGGGTTGCCACTGTCTTAAGCAAAACCCTTCTTTTTCTGTGCTGTGGGGTGGGGGTGGCTAATCCCAATGCAGAGGGAAGGTGCAGGGTTCCAGAAGCCACTGGCTCACTGGGCCCATCAGGGGTTGGCCATCCACCTGGTAATGCCTCTGCCATGATTCCAGAGCAAGGACAGAAGGTGAATGTGTCATACTCGCCTCGCTCCGGGAAAAAAGTCAGGGTAAGTCCTTGACTTTTTAAAGTCACAGCCTTGCAAGAATGGCTGTGTCATATAATTGATGCAGCGCCACCGCACACCCACTGCAGGCCTTTCAGACCATCTAGGCCTTCCAGACCTGGTCTCTAGTTCTCTGACTCTGCATGCTTATTTGACACTCCAAGCCAAAGAAGCACTTCACAGGGAAATGGCTCTTGACATGTGATTCAGCTGAGCATTGCGAAATGCAGACATTCGTAAACTCAACCTGATTATTGCAAATTTCGACAGTATCACCCGTAAGGCCTTTTATTCATCATTACACAGAATAAGTAACAATACTCCACACTTCCAAAAGGCTTGGTATTTTCAAAATGCCCTGAGCCTCAGAACTCCCCCCACAGCCCACATCTAGGACTCCCTTCTGGACAGAGGTCAGCACTCTCCATGAGTGAGAGAAGTCCTCTTCAAAATGTCCCCTGCTAAAAAGTTTGACCACTGACCTCGGTCGTACACTCGTATATCTATTATTCAAACAAAGAATGAAAGGTTATGCTGGTGCTACTTTGCAGCCAACTGTCTCTCAAACATTCATATCCCATCCTTATTTCTAAAGAGCATGGCCCTTTCTCAGGTAAGTAACTTCCTCTTGGCCTCAATGGATTGGATCGCTTTTCTGCTCTGGATTTCAAGTCCGCCATTTGTAAGCATGGAGGGTAAATTTGCCCCTTGCATAAAACACTTGAAATGACACCATGCCAGCAACAGGTGACAGCAGCTGATACCTTGTAGAAATAATGATGGAGCCATTTCTAACATGCTCATTCTCCCTGAATTCACTGTCATGGGTAAAACCTGGCAAGCATGTCTCCAGTTAAGGATTATATGTGGGATTCTGAGCATTGTCTAATTGGGCAGTTGGAGTATGGTCGCTCTCTGAAGGAGGACAGAAGAGCATGGAAGAATGACCTTTACCATTTTTGGGGGGAGTGCATATAATCCAGTAGGATTTTTTGTCCATCAGAGTGGGAAAATGTCCTGGCTGATCCTGGGAGAGTTTTGTTAGTTGATAGATGCACAAGATATAGCTATTGGAAAAGTGAAGATCCAACAAGGAAATGAGAATACTCTCCACCAAATGCACCTCAAAAGATATAAAGTTTGATATTCATCTAACAGCGGGCATTCTTGCTGACTTCATCAGTCCATTTAGATTCAGTGTGGCCCTCTGAGTGAGTAGAGTGAAGTACTGAGGTTGGGACCATTCATGATGACTCCCTCTCATGGATAATTTGAAGAAATATGAATTTGGAGGGTACTCAATGGACCACGGAGACTAACCATATAATAATGCAGGATTACCACATACTGTCCCCCCCCCCCCCATCCTTGTTCCAATGAGAAACCAGCTGCAACTTTCTGGAAACCTCTAGCAGTAAAGCAGCCCATGATCTCTTTAGTTTGCTTATTGTTGATGTGCTCTTATAGCTTGCAGGATTTTCCTTTCTGCTTAACCTTGGTTTCCCTTCCTGAAGTTTGACCCCAAATAAAAGTGGTGGCCAACGTGCCACAAGTCAAGTCCAACCAAATGATGAGACTGTGACATTACTGGACAGTTGCTCAGCCCCCTATGCCTCTCTCTCTCTCTCTCTCTCTCTCTCTCTCTCTCTCTCTCTCTTTCTCTCTCTCTCTCTTTCTCTCTCTCTCTCCTATTGAGCCAAGGAGCAATGTAGCATGGAAGAGGCAGGCAACAGTGAAGCAGGAGTGTTTGCAATTGACTGGCTCACTTACCCTGTGCAGACATCTGCCTGTGCTACTTCTGGCACCCATGTGCAAGTTTACTTATTGTGGGCGAGCACACGATGTGCAAGAGGAAATCCTTCATTCAGTCACTGGCATCTTCAGTTACAATACTGACCTTGATGGACAAATTCTCCTGGTAAACAGATGTTCCTATTTATTATTATTATTTTATTCTACCTTTCCTCCAAGAAGCTTAGGGTGGCATACATTCCCCACTTATGTTCATAGCAACCCTGCAAGGTAGTTAGGCTGAGAGATGCTGATTGGTCCAGTGAGCTTCAGGGCTGTGGGGCTTCAAACCTGGCTCTTCCCAGTCCTGGTTCAGCACAGCAGCCAATACACAACAGTGGCTCACATATATCAAATTAGCCACTTACGTATTACAGAAATGGGGACCTGGATCTGGTATGACAGAATTGAGGGTCTTTGACACCCTCTCCTAATAACAGGGAATTATGCTGAGCACGATAACATGTCGTCACCATAACTATGCTAATAATCTCATAAGAGTTGCACACAACACCACAGTTCAACATTAGTCACTGTAAGAGCAGAGCACCAAATTTCATACTTTCAAAGCACTGTGCCAGTGTTGGGCAATTTGTGGCCCTCCAGGTCAATTTAGCCTATAACTCTCATGAGCAATAAGCAGCAAAATGTCTATAAGAACCAAAACTTAGTTACCCTTTGAAATTCACACTTCTCCAAATTTTGCTGTGGAATCTCCAATTAAAAGCTATTGTACATTAAGGAAATAATGTCCAAGGATACATTATTTTAGGCAAAAATGGATACACAAATCCATGTACTAGGAGAAATGCACACAACAATTCTTATGAATTTTCATGGAAGTTTAATGTGTGTTTTTATCAGCATTTGAGATGGAAGAAATATTCTCAAAGTTTGAGATGATCCGAACTTAAGACTGAAGAAATTCTCTAAGCTCATGATGAACTGAATTTAAGATTGAAAAAATGAGATATTGGGAGCCATCTGTCCTTAGATCAATCTTAGAGAAACAACACATTGGTACAGAAAATCCACTATTAATTATTATCAGAAAAAGAATAGTGGGATATTCCACTATGGAAATCTCTCTCTCTCTCTTTCTTTCCCTGTCTTTCTTCCCACCCACCACTGTCTCTTATCGTCAAATAATATACCATTTCAAAAGATCTGAGTGTGGATGATGTTTGGTACAAAATTGAATTGTATATAAATATTTATAGGGAGCCATAGTGTAAAAAAGGCAGGTAAGGAATAGCAAGGCGGCACTCAAAGAGAGAGGTTTTGCACTAACAGATGCTCCCAGCTCATATCTCTCTGGCATGAAGTGATTTCGAGGTAGCAGCTTTTTCAACCACGCACAATATTATTATTAGACGGTTTACGCATAGCGAAGCACGGAGATGGGGAGAGGCCCCTGGGTTATGCTGCGCCGCGCAGTGAGAGTCCCAGTTCATTTAAATTATCTTAATAAGTCGGCTGACTTCTGATCCACAGAAGAGGGGATGAGAGTGAGAGCTTTCCACATGCATATGGAAAGGTCAGAGTAATCATCATAATCATCATAAAAATCTGCAGAATGAAATATTTCTCACCCAGTGTATTTATTATTACTGTTCCATACAGGCAGAGTCTAATGGTTCCTAGAATGTGTTCCTTTTGCACATATTGTTAATTCTTTAAAGGACACAGATTAGCATTAATATTCATAAATAACCATCAATGCATTTTATATATATATATATATATATATATATATATATGTGTGTGTGTGTGTGTGTGTGTGTGTGTGTGTGTAAGTGCAAGAGAGCGATCTTATGGTCTCAGGGTGATCATCCCAGGGAGAATAGGATTGTTCCAGATACCTCACTTCTGAAGTCGGAAGCAACCATGCCAGCTGTCCTTCAAGGTCAGAAAAGTGACCTTGGAGGAGGAGGAAAGGGGAGGCTAGGTGGTTATGATTTATCCTGAGCCTCCTCCAGCTTCCTTCCCTCCCTCTCCATGGCGCCTTTGCAAGATGGGCTAAAAAGCACATCAAGCAAAATCTGAGAGGTGGCAGGATGGGAAGGCAAAGGTCGCCTCCACTCCTCCTCCTGCCCTGCATTTGATAATTGGGTGCCTCTGAGTTTGGGAGCCTCTGATCACTAAGGTGCCTCCAAATTTGGGGGCTTCCAACCCCCAATTTAGGATTGTGCCCTAAATTGCAGAAATCTTTCCTAGTCCATCTTCAGGGATTGGACCTGGAATCTTAAGCACGTGCTCTATGTCAGCCTATAGCAAGGATAATGGCAATTGTAGTCCAACATATCTGGAGGGCACCATGTTAGGGAAGGCTGCTTTATGTTTCCTCATGATTTTTTCCACAATACAGCCATCAGCTACCATATACCCCTTGGGGATGTGCAAACTAGAAAAACCTGAGCCCTTATAGATTCTCTGAAATCCAGTTTGAAGCTCATCCTGATACAAGTCCATATTAGATGGTGAGCTTTTTTCTTTGTGCATGAATATTTGTGCCTTTTTTGATGTACATTTTCCCCAATTTTAGAGAAGTGTGCCTTTTTCTCCTATCAATTAAAGCATGTTTGTGTGCATTTGTCAAAAGCATGCATTCCCTCATGCACATTTCCCAAAGCTTGTAAATTTATGGACTTCAACTGTGTTTTATTACTGCTCTTTTATCCCACAGAGGACAGATGCTTACTTGTTGTAATATAAGCCTTTATTCAAAAGTGAAACAGAATCTGCTGAGCTCACTAAGGTTCCTCCCACATAACCTCTGTTCGGGGTTTGTGCTTCCAGTCTCCATACATTCCTCTGATAGGCTGGAACTGCTATCTATTCTAACAAACTGCAGATTGCATTTGGGTGTACTTTGGTACTGGGTGTTGTGAACTGAGTAAATTTTGATCAAAAACAAACTGAAACAAAATTCCCATACATTCCTAGAATTCCTCTGTTAGGGGATTCGAGCTCATCATCTAAGGCAGAAACATAGCAAAAGCAGCAAGGCTTATTTATTTATTTAGTTTATTCATTAGATTTCTATACCATCCAATAGCTAAAGCTCTCTGGGTGGTTCATAACAATTAAAACCATAAAATAAGACATAATAAAACACAATATAACACTTTAAAGGTTTTAAAATACAGTACAAAAATAAAATAAATAGCAGCAGTGCAAAGATTTGAAACACAGTAAAGGATTTAAAACAACAGAAACTAAAAGACTAAAATGCCTGGGAAAATAAGGTCTTTACCTGGTGCTGAAAAGAGCACAACGTAGGTACCAGATGAACTTCTCTGAGAAGCTCATTCCACAACAGGGGTGCCACAACAGAAAAGGCCCTCATCTTAAGTAGCCACCCATCTCATCTCCTTTGGCAGAAACTCATGGAAAACAACAGCTGAGGATTATCTTAAGTGTCCAGGCAGATATATATCGGAAGAGTTCCTTCAGGTAACCTGCCCCCAAGCCATTTAGAGCTGTTAATGCTAATACCAGCACTTCAAATTGGGCCTGGAAATAGACTGGCAGTCAGGGAAGGTGTAAAAGTACTGGCATAATATGATCCATGATATTTTCAAGGAGGAAGATAGTAAGAGAAAACAGTTGGCATGTGGTGTGTGGGTGGCAATGAGCAACCATTCAGTGCTAGTTATCATTTGCTACTTATTTTATTTTATTTATTTTGTTAAAACATTTATATCCCACCCTATATCACAAGGATCTCAGGGTGGCGTACAGATAAAATCATACATATAAAATTGAACAATAAGTATACAATTCTAAAACAAATTAAACCATTAATATGTTAAAACCAATATGAAATTTTAAAACAGTAAAATCCAATTAAAACAAGACAGTGTGCAGGCCATGTCTTAACCTGGTGCTGAAATGAAGCCAGTGCCGGTACCAGTTGGTCCTCCAGGGGGAGGGCATTCCACAGCTGGAGTGCCACAACAGAGAAAACCCTCTCCCATGTCCCACCATAGAATATATCTCGTGTTGGTGGGGCACAGAGAAGTGCTTCTCCGACAGATCTCAGGTCTCTTATGGACTGAAGGGAAGGAGATTGGTGTGCAAAGAATTTCAAATATGAGAACTGGCGAAGAAATCTATACTGATGTAAATAGCTGACAAAGTTTTACAATAAGTCTTTCGTTAAAGGTTTTAACATCATATAACAGACACAAAATTTACCAGACTCTTCACACCAGGGTAAAATAAGGTAGAAAAATAAGAGGTATAATTCAGCAGGAAACACAAGGAAAAGAATTGGAATCCAAAAGAGTCAGTTTTAACCTTGCCCTTTTAAATGGAAAATTACATATCGAATCCAGAACCACAGTCACCTCTTACAGGGCATATTATTAGCAGATTCACAGGCAATCTACACAACCCTTCTCTAACACCAGTGTGTCGCAACTTGCAAAGGCAGCATAAATAGCCATGGACTGATTTTAAAGAGATCTTCAGGATTTTGGGCTCCATAGAGAAGATATATTGAGGTGTTTGAGTAGAGAAGCAAGAGAAGCCAATATTGGTGTTGTACATATGTATCAATGGGGAAGAAGTGCACATTTGGGAAAAATGTGGACAGAAATGCACAGTTTCCCCATCCAGAATTCAATTGAACGACCCCAAAAAACAGGTCATAAATTATATCTGAGTGAACCGAACCAGGCTTCAGCAAGAAGTTTGGAGAATTTTGGTGAGCTACCATCTCTAGCCATGATGAGGGAGCATCTCCTCATAGGCCAGACTCCCAGGCTATGAATTTGGGCAAGTAACGTATGCCTACCTTCTCCTAACAGTGTTTATATTTTCCTGCAGAAACTGAATTACACATGCAGTATAAAGCAGCTTCAACTTTCTGGATCCAAAGGCGTGCAACAGAACAGAAGGTGGATAGGTTTGGATTGGTTTTATAGTTTCTTGCATTTTGCTTCTCCGTAAAACAGCTTTCCCCAATCTGGTACCTTCCATATGTTTTGGACTACAACTCCTATCTGCCCTGGCCTGCCTAGGTAATGCAGTCAGGGATGGTGGGAGTTGTACTCCAAAACATATGGAGGGTACCAGGCTAGGGAAGGCCTGATTATAATAATAATGGACAAGTTTTAGGTCATGTGATCATCAGCATACTGTAGGTTGCTCTAAGTTGATTCCTTCATCACTACTATTACAGGCAAAGAATTACCTTTGGTCACATGTGATCAATCTAATTTTGTTTTATTGAGGCAGCACATTGTTAGGATATTTCAATTCAATATAAATAAAGAAGGCCCATATTTTTGGAAGGTGAAGACTCTGGCCTTAGTGGCAGACTTTTCCATTATAAACTCATCCATTAAAACAGAAAGATAAAATGATGTTTTATCTCCTGATCTTATGGGATGAATGCAATGATTCCATGTTTAGTAACCCACAGGAGGAGTGACGTCCTTTCTCCAGAACTCCTTTGGCTCTTTCATGTCAGGGAAATGGAGACGAAAAACTCTCATTAAAAGATGTGTCATGGTTCACATGCCAGACAGGTGTGGACAGGATCAATTTACAGCAGGGGTCCAGAGAGCAGAAATTGATGGAGGATATGGAAATGCAATACCTTTGAAAATATAAGTGCTCTTTATGATGAAAAGGTGATGCTAAAGGGTTAGCTGGATTAAAGAAGGCTTATTGGTGCTTGGGATCTCCCCACCAGCATGGAGAGTGTTCCTGTCTAGTGTTTGGAATCTGCAAGTAGAGATGATGTTTTAATTACTGCAGTGAAGATTAGGCAGCCACCTGCCAAAATGCAATAATCTAATACCTGAAAACAAAATTGAGAAACTGCTCCATTGGAATCAATGAGTTGTCCTTCTAGAAGAATTGTATATGATGTGGTTCGGAATAAAAGTAAGGAAAGGACCTTACAGATGAACACAAGTTTTTATACATTTTATTGAAAATCACTTCTGAAAGAAAGAAAAAGGAAAGACAGAATGCATATTCTTTAATCATCTCTGTTTAAAAGGAAAATTGCATCGAGATCCTCCCCCACCTAAAAAGACAATTTCTTAGGATAAAATCCAACCTATGTCTTACTCAAAGTAGATGCATTGAAATGAACAGGATGTAAGATCAACTTAAGTCCTATTCATTTCAGTGGGACTACTCTAAATAAGACATAGGTTGGATTTTACCATTAGCTTTGAATCTATCTGCTTCTTGAAGTGTGCAGCTAAAGAATTGGCTGTCTAGTCTAAGACAGTAAGTGAAATTGTCTCAGATCTTTTCCTCCTTTCCTCAAGCCTCCTTCTCTTTCACTACTTTCTCTTTTCTCAGTCTGTAGCTGCTCCCCTCCCCTCCTTCAGATACTTTGGCTGGGCACCCTGCTCAATTTAAAAAACATACAAACAAACAAACAAACAAACACTTCTTTTAAAACCTTCTGGCACTTCTTCCTAGTCCTCAGCCAGCCCCATGAAGCTACTACCATTCCTAAACCCTAGTTTATTTCCAGCCAAACATACAACTTTCCCTTTCTCAAAGAAACTGGACTACAAACAGCATGGCAGGTTATTCCCTGAGCGGTTAGAGTATTTGTGGACATTCTGTGTCATCTCACCAGTTCAGCCAATCAGTGTCAGATGCTTTGCAACCGCAGTCAGCCACAAATTCTAGATGGGCTTTGACTTAGAGCTTTATCACACCTACACCCCCCCGCAGTTTGCTTCTGTGGGTTCCTCCTACATTTCCTATGATAGTCTAGCGTTTTGATTTACATGTGCTCGGTATTGCTGCGGTACCTCAGCTTGTGCCTGTTGAATATTAGTGTTTCCAGACTTTGCCCGTTCGGGTATAAATCGAAACAGAAACTAAAACTTGTGACCTCAGGGCAAGAGAACAGCATGACGGGGATGACGCCATGTGAGTCCAGCGTTGAAGAAGTGAGGCAAAGTCAAGGTGGGTGTGCATCAAACCACACGTGTGATAACGGCCTTAATCCAGGACTCCCATGCATTTTATTTTAATCCATATTATATTAGTGATATACAGTGTATGCAGAAAGTTCATAAAATGTGCTCTATAGTTCAGAGACCTGAGTATAAACCATGTGGCATGGGGCTGGCATGGTGATTATCATTTTTTTAATTGAAAACCACATTAAGCTGATCCTTAGGGTCTCCAAAAGACTGTAAATTAATGACATAAGGATTATTAGTACAGAAGTGTTATACTGAAGTTACATACAAGAGGTATCATAAACTCCAACAAAGGTTTTTCAGAGTAAGGGATATATATATTGAAAAAACAAAGAATAACAACAGGGAGGAATCATAGATGCGCCAACACCATTCGGCCGGGTTCAGCTCAGTACTGTACCCTTCTCACTACACAGACGATATCAGATAATACTTTCAGACACAAATGTTTCATGTAGCTTTGCCTCAATAGGTCTTGTAAAGAGTGTGATATTGGATATTTTCTGGCAAGGCTACCTTTCTCATAACATTGACAATTCCCCATGAATTGTCAGGAAAGGAGTTCCCATATTCTAAAATGATTTCCTTCATCTTCGAAGGATGGGTGTCAACTTTGTGGAAAGTAGCAGCTGAGTCTGTGGGACATATCTTTGGCACCAGGAGGAGAAATGTGCTTGATCAGGTTCTGGGATTCTAGTAGACGCTGGGCCACTTTACATTACAATTAGTGATTTCCTGCATCAGCTAACCATAACATGCTTGCATTTTTTGCATCAGCCAACATAATACCATTTTGCATATAATGGCATTTTTGCATTTTTGAATGGCCGAAGTGTTCTTTTGCAACTGCACGTTTCCCCTTGGAACTGGTTGCATGTTTGAGAAGGTAATGGGTGGCCATTAACCATATCCTCAGGCTTCACACATGGTGTCATAGAGATTTTGCACTAATGATTAAATAGCACTTGGGCTGTTTGGAAAGAACAGTTGCTCACAGCAGAAGCACTGGTGACTAACAATGCCATTGCAGTCCATCACCCTTCAAAGGAAACACGTGCATTAGCTGTAAATGCCTCAGAGAGCCCTACTAACAGGCACTGAATCATAAAGGTTGTGACACTTGGATGATGTACTCACATTGATTGCTTGATGGCGGCTTAGGAAAAAGCAATATTTTCCCCTGTACTTTTTTCCCAGGGCATTGTCAAGACAGAACTACGAGGTATCAGAGTTTGCAATGTTATCCGGTTCCCCATTCTTTCCCTTTCCACATTTCTAAATTGAAGGGAGTCAAAGCAGATATTAAGGGCAAGGGCTGTGGGGTTTTTACATTGGAGGTACATTGCTGCCCTGCAGCAATGAGGAAATAGCCCTTTCTTGTTTTGTGCATGTGTGTCACCTTGGCATCATTTGTGACCAACTATAGATAACCTGTAATGTAGGCCTCTGCCCTTGTGATATTATGGCATTTCTTGTCCTCCTAATGGGCTTCCCAGGAGCATTCTGCAATGTCTTCAGTTGACATGATGGGCCCCAGACAGTTTCAGATATTATATTTCAGTGTATCAATGTCAACAGGTGTGATGAAACCCAAGAGAGACGTGCCATATGTCAAAATGTGCCATATTAGTCACACTGAGAGGCCTTCTTAGAGGAAATGCACCTCGTTCTGTAGTTCAGGCTGCTCAACCAAAGCCATCCATTCCACCGAAAAGCTGATCGATGACCTATCAGCACAGCTACGGCCATTCATAATATATGACTTGTAGAGGCCAACCAGCCATGACCATGTAGAATGATGTACTTTCCATGTGGATGTGGAAGGTTAGTCTTTGAGCCAGAGAGGGGTCAATAAAATGCCATGCTTAGATTTCCTCTGCTTTCTGGGTGCCAGTGGATCACATGATACACAATCAATCAACAACAACAAAAAGGACATAAAGCTCAGATCCAGTAAGCCAAGGGTGGGCAGAAGATCCATCAGGGTCTACTGGTAGATCTTTGCATGATTTGCAGTATATTGCTGTGGATTTCTGACTCCCAATTGTTGAGCAATAGCAATACTCATCCCCTGCCCCACAAGTTAGGCTGCTGAAACAAATAAAACTCGGAAGAAACCAGTGGATTTTTGTGTGAAAGGACTGTGAGGTCGGTATTATTATTATTATTATTATTAATTATTATTATTATTATTTTCATTTATATACCGCCCCATAGCTGAAGCTCTCTGGGCAGTTTACAAAAATTAAAAACATTGACCATCACAAAACCGATATACAAAATTTAAAAAGCATACAAAGCATAAAAAAAGATTATAAATACAATATTCATTTAAAACAACTATTTTAGATAATGAAACTATTTGGTAATGAAAACTAATTCGTGGGCTTAGATGCATTCTGATATGCCTTGTTCCTTCTAAGTGTATGTTTGTCCCTTTTTCTAAGCCATTATTTTGCACTTGGCCTTTGCTGGTGGATCTTGGATTTTTAGGAAAGGACAAAGTAGACCCTGCAAGTTTGATATTCACCGCCCCTCCATTAAGTACTCCAACGCAGACTGCACTGGAAAGCAGGGCTCTTGATGCAGATTTACACTGTATCAATGGTGCTGGTGGATGCGGACGTCCCCCCCCCTCCCATGGCAGCCCCCAGAAAGTGCTACACAGAGAGTCAGGAGACTGCTGAATGGGGTGAGCTGTGGTGTTTGTGGGGAGGGGATCCCCAAAGATTGGTCACAGGGACCTTCCATGAGTGGAACCCTTCCGCTTGAGGAAAACAAATCTTGGATACCACCCGAGAACTTTGTGCCAAAAAAGAATTTCAGTGCTGTTTGCAATTGTTCACACTGGTAATTATATGCATTTGTGCCTTTAGATGTATAAAGAGAAAGGTATTCCAGACATTTAAAAATGAATTTTGTAATGATTATAGAACCATGTCTTAGGTTCTATAAGGAGTGCGAAAAGAATAAATGAACCTTTATCATATTTTGGATCTTTCTGTATCGAGACCTTACAAGCTTTGCTAAGAAATCAATCCAAAAGGCAGCTGACCTTCTGCCAGAGGAGCCATGTCAACCTTAGTTCTGTGACTGTTGTTTTTCCAGGTGAATAATGTATATCAGCACACAGAGAGTGAATGCAGGGAGTTCATAAAATGTGCTCTATATATCAGAGACTTGAGTATATACCATGTGGCATGGGGCTGACATGATGATTATCATTTTTTTTAAAAAAAAAATTGAAAACCACATTAAGCTGATCCTTAGGGTCTCCACAAGACTGTAAGTTAATGATACAAGGATTACATCTCACAGATTCTATAACGTTTTCTTGTCTTTTTTCTTACATTTATCTGTCATATATTCTGTAGAGTGTAGGCAGTTTGCAATGCAATATCGATAAATGGATTACAAACCCACTAAATAAGCCCAATATTAAATTCAAAACCAGTCAACCACTTAGAATTAATTAAAACATTTCCATTCCCACAGCAAAAAAATATAGTCAGGGGAGAAAAACAAAGAAGTCTAAAGAAGTCATCTGTAGTCAGTGGGATCAGATTCAGGGAAAGTGGTTCCATGTGGCTTTATGTTGTGTGTTTCCTCCCTACCTTGATATAATTGGGACAAAAGAAATGCACAAAGAATTGACATCAGGAAGCCATGGGAATGAATGTCAGGTTGGGTGAATCTGTCCATTTTGGAACCTATCTACACGATTGCTTTAAAACGCTGTATAACAGTTTTAAACCGGTGAAACGGTTATTAACCGGTTTAAAACTGTTATAAACCATTTTAAAGCAGTAGTGTAGATAGGCTCTGTGTTTCACATTTTCCTAACCGTAAGTTCGTTTCAGCCTGTTTCTACATCATTTTGTGAATTTGCCAAACAAACTCCACATGAAAATATATATGCATTCTTAATATATGCATTGCTATATGCACTTCTCCTAGTGTGTGCACATTTTTGTAAGTGATTTCCCCCCTAATATATGCATTTTAGTATACTTTCCCGAATATACACATTCTTGTGTGCCCTTTTCCTTAACAGATGCATTTTTGTGCATATTTTCTGAGTTACAGATTGCGTTGTAAAATTCTGAGAAGTGCGGCTTTCCTCACCTAAGTATAGTATTCCTCACGTACTTATAGGTTCGGGATATGCGAATTGGGTAAGTTCCTATAAAAATTCAACGTAAATGAATTTCTTCTCTATCCCTGCTCCTAGATTATCCCTCTGTAATGATCACTCATTTCTCAGGATATATATCCTTGCTGTCTCCATTCTTGAGGGTGACTGGAGTGGAATTTTGCAACTCACTTGGAGTGAAAAACACGATAGAATAAGTTTCTACAAAATTACGGAAAACAAATTGTTATTGGAAAATCCAACTGTCTGAAGAACCATGGGTGAGCAAGCCTTTAAAAATTATTACTAATGATGATGACGTTTAATGCAATAATACTATAATTAAAATAATATTACCGAATAATTATAATCATTAGAATAATGGTGTTTACAGTATAATGTTTATTAATATTTTAATAGCATATTCTCAGTGTACAAAACAAAATTTATATCACATTCCCACATGTCCCATAGGTGACAGAGAGTAGCTATGTTATTTGCATGTGTAACTCTTATATATAACAAATGTCTGGCATAAAATTTGCCAATCATTCTTTTAAGGGATGAGTTACTCACCATGAGTTGTACAGCTACTGGGCATAACAAGTAGCCATTGTGCACACTGACCACACCTCATGGAGAATGTACACATAATCTGTCCATGAAAAAGGAACTGTGAACATTTCCCAGTCAATATACACCCTGTCCAACAGGCCTTGGGGAATGTATATATCTGAACCAATGCTATGCTGAAACACCACCTACCCTTTCGCAAAGTCTTCATTTCCCTGCGAAAGAGCACGGCCCAATTTACACCAAGCAGGATATAGCACTATGAAAGCAGTACGGAAGCAGTATATAAAAGGAAGGAGCCACACTACTGCTTTATAGCAGCACTGAAGTGCACTGACAACTGTTGGGGCCAATGAACACCTACTACATACCTATTTTATGCTACTTTCATAGTTAGGCTGACCAGATAAAATCCAGGTCAGGGCTCATGTAACTTTAACAGTTGTAGAGAAAAGGGAATTTCAGCCAATGCCATTTGTATGTAATTAGTTCCTGGTGAAATTCCCTCTTCATCACAACAGTTAAAGTTGCAGGCACTATACTAGAGTGACCATATACAAAAGAAGGCAGGGCCCCTGCAACTTTAACTGTTGTGAAGAAGAGGGAATTTCACCAGGGACTAATTGCATACAAATGTCTCTGGCTGAAATCCCCTTTTCTCTACAATTGTTAAAGTTACATGACCCCTGACCTGGATTTTATCTGGTCACCCTATTCATAGTGCTATATCCTGCTTGGTGTAGTTCTGGACCAAGTCATTTTCCTGCCTGTTTTGTGGGAAAGTTGAGAAGTTCAGAGAATTTTTTCAGGGTGCAGCGCTTCCGTGTTTACTTTACTGTAAGGAGGTGTCTGAGGGGCGTATGTGCTCCTTCTTTTAACATTCCCCCCATTCTGTCTTTGCAGCCTCTTTGGCTGAATTCGGATGACATATTAGGCAACGGAGGGATGAATACCGTTAGGCAGGCAGTGCTCCCCACACGACACGTTGCAACGCCGGTGCTTGTGCAGCTCGAAGTTCTGGTGGCCATCTATGCAAATTAGTCCTCTTTTGTCCTCACTTCTCTCTCTCTCTCTCTCTCTCTCTCTCTCTCTCTCTGGTGATGTGTAAGTAGCAACATCTCAGCAGCTGCATGGTGCCTTTGTGTCCATTTCCTTGCATTTGCATGCATGTGCACAAGAGATAATATGTATCCCCTTCTCAGAGACTTAACTTTTTCAGACCTTGGACAGTGGGCTAAACTCTGAAAAATTACAACTCACACGAGCAAGGTTTTCATCAGACATCCTCAAAACACACACACACACACACACACACCAGGACAAAAGAGGAATAGTGATTACCAGAGATAGGTTCCAGAAATTAGATATTCTTCAAAGTTCTGGCATGATCGTCAATCATAAACATTAGGCTGACCATATGAAAAGGAGGACAGGGCTCATGTAACTTTAAGAGTTGTAGAGAAAAGGGAATTTCAGCCAGTGTCATTTGTATGCAATTATTTCCTGGTGAAATTCCCTCTTCATCACAACTGTTAAAGTTGCAGGGGCCCTGCCTTCTTTTGTATATGGTCACTCTAGTATAGTGCCTGCACCTTTAACTGTTGTGATGAAGAGGGAATATCACCAGGAACTAATTGCATACAAATGACACTGGCTGAAATTCCCTTTTCTCTACAACTGTTAAAGTTACGTGAGCCCTGTCCTCCTTTTCATAAACATGGATCAGGGAACCATCCATTTGGTGGGTGATTGCATAGTTGCCCCACCCAGAGACATATGGCTTCACCACATCAACATGTGGCTATGAACAGGCCATCAAATCAAAGTTAACACTGTAAATAGAGATCTCCAGCTCTCAATCCAAGCATCGACTTAGATAGATCTGCTGGAAAACATTGTGTGCTTTATGGATCTCCCGAAAGTGTTGTCAATGAAGCAAAGAAAAAGACCCACACCCACATCCACACCCACACCCACAGAGAGAGAGAGAGAGAGAGAGAGAGAGAGAGAGAGAGAGAGAGAGATTTTCCAATGGAAGTGAGAGAGGAGCTCAGACATCTGGAGGGAAGGTCCCATCATGCTAGGGTGACCATATGTCAGGAAAAACCAGGACATGTCAGGATATTTGGTAACAAATCTGAGGAGGGGGGGGGGAATTATGAAATTTGAAGAAAAATCCAGATTTTTCCCATCCTCCCCCTACCGAAAGGGCAGCTCTACTTGATAGTCAATGGGAATTAACAAAAATGCTTACAGCTCTGTCATTTTTAAAGACAAAGAGATGAAACTTGACAAAAGGATAGCCCTTAGATAGGGCTTTAGCCATGCCAAATTAGAAGCAGATCCATTCATCCGTTGATTTGTAGGAATTTTTTAAAATTTGAGGTTTTTTAAAAAATTGCTTTTTTTAAAAAAACATCATTTTTAAAGATAAAGAGATGAAACTTGACACTTTGATAGCTCCTATGTAGGGCTTTAGCCATGCCAAGTTTCAAGCAGATCTGTTCATCTGTTGATTTTTAGCAAGTTTCAAAACAAAATTGAACTTTAAAACTAAAATAAAATAATAAAAAAGCCAGCCAGCCGGCCAGCAATAAGCCCTGTTAAGCAGCAGCTTGCAGCAGACTGAGGATACAATCAGAAAAGATATTTGAGGGAAGGGGAGAATGTATCACACAGAGTATAGCAACAAAGTATAGCAAAAGCTACAAAAGTAGGAGTGAGTGAAGTGAATTTTAGATACATTGGATGTCTCACTTGTTATTTCAGTGATTTTAACATTAAGATGTTATGTAGAACAAATCTGTCTGAATTGTGTGCTGTAAAATCAGACATGTGACCAAGGCTATGTTCAGGAAGGCACCCCCCTCCCCCCCCTGGTGCTGGACATGCCCCCTGGGGGCAGACGTGTCGGTCGGGACACCCCCTAGAGGGCCGACTATGTTGTCCTCCTTTTTGGTTTTCAAAATATGGTCACCCTACATCATGCTTATTATAATGTGGGAATAGTGTTGATTTCTACCCCTCTCATCACAGTGGGGTGTGTTATGGAGGAGGGTTAGCTAAGTTTGGAAATTCAATTTAATGCACATGAAAGGTGTTGTTAAATAACCCGATGCCAGGTTTTAATCTCTACAGTTTATATTTCCAGAGGGGATTTAAAAAGCAGAAGATAAAAGAATGCAGCTCTTGGAACTTTCAGCTTTCCAATTCACCACAAATTAACAATACCAGCAGTAACTGCCTGGCATCATGTACTACAGCCAGCTTCTACTCTAGAAAATGATTTATTAACCAGAGTTCAGCTGCTTTGTGCTATTGTTGCGGTTGACAAAAGGCATGTTTAAGCATGTTAAATTGGCTTGTTGCGGTAGACTGGAATGATGGCCAACAGGCACAGAACTTACTGCCAATGCATACTACTCCTTTGTACTGTGTGTAAGGAATAGTTAATCTGACCTAAAAGAAGAGAAGCATATGCTCCTGCAGATAAGGTGCTCAAGATGAATGAGTCTGTCTATTACTGTGTAGTATTTGTTGGTATGGGAATGAAGAGGTGGGGGGGGGAATACTGGACTGGAGTGGGGAGAAGGAAAACTTGCAAGCTTTACAGTTCCTCCAAAGAAAGGAGAAGCAGAATTCAGAAGATACAGAAACTGCACAGTGAGGAACAACTGATCGAACCATGATGGGAAAAGTGGAAGTGTGCAGGAATGTCATTGCTTGACTTTTCCTCTGGAGCTACGTTTGCTCTTTGCTCTTTAGGGCATTCTGGACATTGGGGAATGTCCACTGAGAAATTCAAAGCTGATACTGCAGTGGACTTCAAAATAATGCCATGGATACTGTGCATAGGAAATAATGTGCCAGCTTCTTACAACAGTTCTTTGTAATTTCAGTGAACATGAGTGGATGTTTAGCGGCAGCACCGCAGACTCCCACATCTGTACAGGTAGGGCCGTGCAGAGCTGGTAGTATGCCCAGGCCAGATGGGAAGTGTGTGCCCCCCCCATTTCAAAAAAGGAGGACAACATGGCTGCCCCAAGGGGGCGTGCCCACCAACATGTCCATTCTACATAACACCTTCATATTAAACCTGTTCTACAACACCTCAAGGCACATATCTCCCCACCCTAAATGAGGCATGGCCCTCTGGAGCTTGTAGTCTGACCGTGGTATTCACGATGGATGGGTTCTGCACTGTTTCCACAAGGCGGGCTCCTTGCTTCTCGATGGGCCGCTTATGCTATGGAAGCAGGGGGGACCTCCTTGTTGGAGTGCCCCCTCAAAATCGTGGGCCCCAGGCCAACTGCCCCCCTGCCCCCCCGCACAGCCCTGTATACAGGTTAGGGTCAAACCACATGATATGTTTCCATAGGGATGTTGGAGAAATCCACCAAGGATTCAAATCAGATTTCTGGAAATCCGTCCTGCTGATTCTGCAGCAGATCAGCTTTTCCTGGGGCATGTGGATTTCATGGACTTCTGGACCATGTTTTTATTTTGGTGGGTGGGTGGAGGTGGGATTTGTGAAAATTAGCACAAATGCACACCTGCACAAGTGCACATGAGCATTTGGAAACAAATAAAATTCTCATTCAAAAAAATCTGAATCCAATGAGCGGACAACAGAATGAAAGATACCTGACAATCCATAAACATAGATGGAACAAATTTAACAAAATCCATATATCGCTTTGTTCCCATCATACATGTATGAATTTGTGGCCATAAAGCGATGGAAGGCCTTGTCTGTAATATATTGTATTGTTATCTGTAGAATTCCCCTAGGATAGGTTGATGGAAGAAATTCTTAAGAGTGTTTATTTTTTGAAGGGAGAAGATTTGCTACCTATTGGGTGATAAGGTTGAATATACTACCTATACGGTCTCTGTTTGTTCTTGGAGCCCCACAGGTTATATATAAATGTATTATACAAAATGGGGTTCAATGTGCTGTGGATCATCTGTTTTATAATGTATCTTTCAATCTGATTATGTATATTTCAATCTGATTGGATGATCATGATGGCTTTTTGTTTTTTACCCACAAGTAAGTGTAGGGGATGAGCCCTGATCTGGCTTGCAGGGTGTGGGGATGAATTTCAGAAAACAATATTTTATTGTTTGTTCGTATGTCTGGAAATGTTTACCCACTTCCAGATGATAGAAACTTGACACTGTGACAGTGATGGGTCTGGCTGTACAATGTATCAGAAAAATCTAAAACCACAAATTTTGGGGGTTTAAGTATGTTTAAAGAATTGGATAAAAATCAAGGCTTATTCCTACAACTCCCAGCATGCCTTGGGCGGAACTCCCAGCATGCCATGGGCAGGAGGCCAGACTTACTGGTCTTTGGTGGCCATTATGAGTGCACAGGCAGGTGGCTGCTGCGTGTATTTCACAACTTGACTCTTAAGGTTGGTCTCAGTCAACCCAATTCCACAGAAAAGGAAACAACCCACATAAATGGGCTGCATCCATTTGTGGTGCCTCCTCCTGTCCTGTCCTCTGTGTGGTTTTAAAATCGTGACTAGATACAACAGCATAGCTTTGAGGGGCCAAACATGCTCAAAGGCACTTCACTCTGATATCGCTGTTTTCTCAGAACCTGGGGGAAGCAATCACTCAACTTTTGCCCTTAAGAGGGAGGGAGGGGAGGCACTCTGCACATGCCCAGAAACAGACCCGACAAAGGAGGGGGAAGTGCCCGGCCCAGCCCCAGCCCTTCAGTACAGGCTTCAGATGGAGCACTTGGTGGGTGAGAAGTGCAGGATGATGCAGTCCCAGCAGGATTGGCTGGAGCTGGGCATGTCCACTGACAGCTGCTTACATCCCCTCCTTTGTGATGCTACTCCTTCATGCTCTATTGAGGAGCAGCATCAGCAACAAGAGGACATCTCAGAGGATGTGGGCATCAGCGGGCTGCCAAAGGCATGCTGGGAGGTGTAGTACTGGCATGTAGAGTGGCTGATTTTAAATAAAGTAGGGGCTAGCAAACTAGGTCACTATCTCTCAGTCCTAACTGAGCCCCCACTTTCCTGACCTCTCACTAATTGTCTTTGTTTTCCTTCTAACTGACTTTCCCCAACTGTCACTCACCCCCCACCCCCATTCCATTCTAGCCTCAGCTATCAATCATTCCTCCATTCCCTCATCTGTTTCAATTGGAAAGTCAGGCTTTTACATAAAATCATAAACTTTATCCATCTGTCTTGGAATGTTGTGGTTTAGTTAAAACAGGGGGAAAAATGCAGCATAAAAAATCTCACCAAGTTAAAAGGCCCTGGAAAATATATATTTTTTAAAAAATCACTTGGCACTTAAAAGCCATTAATGCAGTCATCAGGCTAGCCCACCATGGAAAAAGAAATCCTTAAGCAGGGTGCCACAACTAAGAAGGCCCGCTCTCCCATAATACCTCAGATGAGGGTGACCAGATAAAATCCAGGTCAAGGCTCATGTAACTTTAACAGTTGTAGAGAAAAGGGAATTTCAGCCAGTGTCATTTGTATGCAATTAGTTCCTGGTGAAATTCCCTCTTCATCACAACAGTTAAAGGTGCAGGCACTATACTAGAGTGACCATATACAAAAGAAGGCAGGGCCCCTGCAACTTTAACTGTTGTGATGAAGAGGGAATTTCACCAGGAACTAATTGCATACAAATGACACTGGCTGAAATTCCCTTTTCTCTACAACTGTTAAAGTTACATGAGCCCTGACCTGGATTTTATCTGGTCACCCTACCTCAGATGTATTAAAAGATTAATGTTATTCAGAGAGCTCGGCTTGCGCCTACAACTCCCAGTATTCCTTGGGCGGGAGGGAAGACTTATCGGGCTTTAGCAGCCATCATCTAGAAGTAGCTCGCGATCCTGAGCCTGAAGGGAGAGT
Source organism: Anniella stebbinsi (assembly GCA_029215795.1). Classification (NCBI taxonomy): domain Eukaryota; kingdom Metazoa; phylum Chordata; class Lepidosauria; order Squamata; family Anniellidae; genus Anniella; species Anniella stebbinsi. Next base: position 208,849,499 of record JARDYH010000004.1, read on the forward strand.
GCCTGGACTGGCTGCCTTAGTTACTAGGCACCATCAGGAGCTGAAGGGCAGGAGGTCACAGCTCTGGGCCTGTCACCGATGGCAACAGACAAGCTACCGGTGAGTCAGCCAGCCAGCTCCCTCAGTGTAGTGTGGACTGGCTCAGCCAGACTTCACTTCCCATGAGCTTCAGTAGCAAGTTGGGCACCACAGCAAAAGGCATGCCAGGAGTTGTACTTTTTGTTTTCTGTGGGGGACAAGGAAAATCATGGTGACAGCTTCAAGACGGCCCTGGCCATGCATTGAGGATGTGAGAGAGGAGGTGGGGAAGAAACTAATTTAATTTGTTTAAAAGTTATGTCACAGGCCTAGGACTGCCCTACCTTGCACGGTTGTCGTGAGGGTGAGAGAGGAAAAAAAGAAATGAATTTAATTTGTTTAAAAGTTAATTGACAGGCCTAGCACTGCCCTGTGTTCTGGATGCTTTCTTTTTTTCATAATAATTACTTCAGAGCACATGCATATAACAGTTCCCTGTGTCCACTGAGATCCGCTTCCCTACTATATGTTATTTGGATATCTGGGCAATGCCAGGTATATTTTGAAAACACATTTTTAAGTTTGCATCTTTTTTAGCTGGTAGAAAGGGTGTTGTGTGTCCTGATTGTTTTTGAAGTTTAGACGGCTGCTCCGGCCAAAGCATGATGGGAGGTGTAGGCATTTCAGGTAAAACAAAAAATGTGGTTTATCACGAAGCTCTAATTTATAATATAGTTCTTATTAACACAAATTTCCATTGATTCTAACAATTTACTAACTCAACCAAATTAAAACAACGATGAAGATGAATAAGTTGCAGAGAAATTTATTATTTATCAAATAAATGTGATAAACATTATTCACATACCTGAGCAACGCCGGGCATATCAGCCAGTATAAATATAAACTGAAACTCAATCCAGATAAAACTGAGATGCTGTTAGTGGGTGGTTCTGGATGGGGTTGCACTCCCCCTGAAGGAGCATGTTCATAGTTTGGGGGTTCTCCTAGAACCATCTGTGTCCCTTGAGGCTCAGGAATGGAGAATGTGTCACTCTTCAGATGTTTTGGACTACCACCATCCCTGACCATTGGCCATGTTGGAATTCTTCAGACAGTGCATTGTTAAAATATGGGATTCACTACCACGAGATGTAGTGATAGCTATCAATTGAGATGGCTTTAAAAGAGGGTAGACAAATTCGTGGAGGAGAAGGCTATCAATGGTTACTAGTCTTGATGGCTATATGCTACCTCCAGTATCAAGAGGCAGTATGCCAGTTGCTGGGGAACTTGGGTGATAGGGTGCTGTTGCACTCATGCCTTGGTTGTGGGTTTTCCATGGGCAGCTGGTTGGCCACTGTGTGAGAATACTGGACTGGAAAGATCCTTGGCATAAGCGTGCGCAGCACATTTCATTAGGTGGTGCCCCCAGGGATTTTTTAAGGTAAACTTGGGAGTAAATTCCATTTAACTAGGGTGACCATATTTTGGAAACCAAAAAGGAGGACATCATAGCTGACCCACCCCAACATGTCCAGCCCCCAAGGATGTGTGCCCATCCTGACATAACCGTCCCCAAGGGTGTGTGACCTTGGTCACACGTCTGATTTACTGAACTGTAAACCAGAATCTAAAAGTCAATAAAATATGATATCGTCGAGCATCTCTGAATCCTACAACTAAACCATTACTGTTGTGAAATGCAGTCAGAGCTTGGAAAAAGGGGGAAAGGGACAGAACTACAACATCACTACTTCCCATGTTTATTTTACAAACATGTCTCTCAAAAACAAAAGTGGCTTACATCACCATCACAGAATACAAATGCTGAGATTTCAGCAGGCATTATGACACACTTCCAATGACATCTTTGCAGCCATAAAGGCTAGAATCCGTTTTTAAAAGAAAAACTCAGATTTTCAGGTGGCTGAACTCTGGGTCCAGCAGTATCACATTCTGCATTTCTGGCTATTACAGAAACAGATCAGATCACCAGTCCAATTGCTAGTCCCCACCAGAGCAAACACATTGAAGCAATGAAACTTAGATAAGTGTGGACTTACCAAGTTCCCATTGATTCACTGTGTCTATTCTAGTTAGGAGTAGCAACTGGATTTAGGCCTCCAAGTTGTATGCATCCCTCTTGAAGTGTGGTGCCCAGAACTGAATGCAATATTCAAGATGAGGCCTAACCAGTGCCAAATAAAGGGGAGCCAGTACCTCATGCGATTTGGAAACTATACTCTATTAATGCATCTCAAAATAGCATTAGATTTTTTTGCAGCCACATCACACTGTTGGCTCATATTCAGCTTGTGATCTACAACACATGTAAATAAAATGATCCAAAGTTATTCCCTTGTCTGAAAAGCTATGTAGGAACATCGAGTAGCTGTAAAAGACACGGGGTCATATGTTATACATCATAATGTTGTCCATTTTGATATACACATGAAAATACTTGCAGGTAATATATAAAGGAACTGGCAAGAAAGTTCAGAGACTTGGGCACCTGGGTAAGCAGAAATAGGAGCAATAAGCAGAGGTGGAGTATGAACATCCCAAACACAACACTCTGTGTCCTTTGAATCCACATTTGTTTACTTCTGCAGAAACCCATTTTAAAAAAGCAAAGTGAAGCATATTGGCTGGTAATTAGACCAAGGTTCTGTGTGCAAAGCAGAAAACCACTCCTTTGAGCCTGCAGTTTGAGCCCCCACCTCACCCCTCACCCCTTCATCCTTAGGCTTCCTGCTGCTCAGCTGCGCTGCCCACCGCCTGCCCACCCAACCTGCCCGCTACTCGCTCACCCGCCACTCGCTTGCTCGCTCGACCACCACCCGCTGCTCGACCGTCCACATGCCCTGCCCTCTGCCTGCCCACACTGCCCGCCCACCCTGCCTTACTTACCCCCAGGCCCATGCTGCTGCTGCTGCTGCTGCCTCCTTCTTTTTTGCCGCTCGTACTCAGACCCTGCCTCTCCCACAAGTCTCGCAAGATGGGGATGAAATGTCAGAAGTCTCATCCTGAAGTATCGCGAGACTGGGGGAGAGGAGAGAGCAGGTAAGCTGTGACTGCTCTGTTCCCCCCCCTCGGCACCTTTCCCAGTATGAAAGGGTCTCTTAACACTTGAAGTAAGAGGCCGTTTCATACTGGGAAAGGTGGGAGGGGGATAGAGCAGGCTGTGAGTTCTCTAGAGGCGTGGAGATCACCTAACACCATTAGCGTGGCTGGGAGAATCCTCCCAGCCACGCTAATGGCATTAGGTGATCTCCACGCTTTCCGGAGCTCTGGAGAATGCACGGCCTGCTCTTCCCCCTCCTCCACCCCCTTCCACCTTTCCCAGTGTGAAAGGGCCTCTTAATTCAAGCATTAAGAGACCCTTTCATACCGGGAAAGGTGCGGGGGGAGGGGGCAGAGGAGGCCACACATTGTCCGAAGCTCCGGAAAGTGCGCAGGTGGCCTACGCTATTAGCGTGTTAGTCATGCTAATAGTGTAGGCCATCTGTGCACTTTCCATAGCTTCGGACAACGCACAGCCTGCTTCCCACCCTTCTCTCCGTACCGCACCTTTCCCGGACTTTTCATTAGGTGGTGCCTGGGCACCAGGGGAACCACCTGTGTGCACGCTTATGATCCTTGGTCTGGTCCAGGCCTTTCAAAGCACTTGCATTAAGCACAGAGATTTTCTTGTGAAAGTCCATCAACTTCTGATAAATGTGCTTAATTTTAAATGCACAAGAAGTAAACAGAATAAGACTCTAAATTCAGTTTAAAGTGTGTGTGTGTGTGTGTGTGTGTATGTATATATATATATATATATATATATATAACAAAAGTGTTTTTGAAAACAGTTGGCAGTGTTGTATCATCCCCCCTTGCCCCAGTAACTACAGGTGAGCAACAATTTAGAGACTGCTATTAGTGGCAAAACCAACAAAATCTGTTAAAACTAAAAAGAGCTGTCCACCTCCCTCTACCCAGTGATCAGCAGAATGGAATCCATTGATATCATCAGTGAACCATCAGCTTGCATTTGTCCCTGCGCAGAAGGTAGCCCAAGGCAAAGTTACCATGTAACTTTTCCCTTTCTTCAGGAGAAAAAAACACCAGACTTTTCCTTTTCCCATTCACTTATTTTCCATGGGAAATTCCATCTTGCTACACAGTTGGAAGCTGCAGCTGGACTGTAAAGAAAACAGCATATTGTCTTAAAACACAATAGTGCCTTGAAGAGAGACACATGTCGATAGATCCACTGACAGGCAGATGTCACCAAAAGCACCTCTCATTCAGGGACTGGGTATCAGCAGCGAAAACCGCTCAGAGCCAACTGATCAGTGAAAAGACCGGAGGAAGATGCCTGCTTTGCTTATCAGTATGAAGCTGCAGTGTGGATAGTTTGTGGCTAATTATTCAGGGACAGAAGAGTTGACTGCATCTTATTATGAATTCCCTACATGAGCATAAATAAAGTATAGCAAGGTTAAGGGGGGAAAATCAGCATTGGAAGGGCGGAGGAATTGGTGACTTGCCACGGAGGCAAACCAACCCCTCCCATATTCTAATTGTCTATAAGCTTTTTAAACAAACCTGAATTCCTATATATTAGTTGGATTTTCTATTTAAACAGCAAACCAGACCAAGGCCATGTATACGTGCATAGATCCCTAGGTCGTCCCTGTGCATCCAAATGATGCATAGGGGATCCCTGGGTCAACTGGGGATGACCAGAGACTTTCCCTGGGATAACTGCAACTGTGGATTTCCTGTTTTTTTCCACGGTCCCGGGACAACCCTGAGGACTGTGGCCAGTGTGGTGCGGGCTCCCGGGTCCTCAAATGGGCGTGGAGCTGCTTGGGGTGTCTCCATGCCCATGGGGTGGGGGCAGCATTTTTGCTATCCCTTGGATGGTGGTACGAAGTTCTCCATTCTTTTTCTTTTTATTTACCGTTGCACAGGATCTAGGCTCTCCTTAAAAGCCGCGCCACACTGGAACATCCCTGTTGGCTTCTGGGATGACACACTGACGTATGGATGCTGGGGGAGGATCTCGAAAGCTGGAAAGCCCGAGGTCCTCCCCCGATCCCAGAAGGCTCATAGGTTTAGATGAATCCTAGTAAGGGTATATGATGAGTGGGTATTCCTCTCTTCTCTTCTGGGTGCTCTTGTTCTGCATTTGTAGCTACGAACAATTACATGATTAAGGCTGGTTTAAAATCAGTTGGAAAGTAGTGCTTTGACTTTATGGTGTCTTCTCTAGAAATCGCACCACCAGATTGGAGCATGACTTCATCCTTCTCCTACTTTCTTGTTGGGAGCTTCATGTGCATGTACCAAGCCAAAGTTGCCAACAGACCAGGAATAAATGACTGTGGCTTGCTCTTGTGTTTTTAGTAAGTGAAGCTTTTCACAGCATAGAGAAAAACATTATTATCTACTAACGGCTGTAGACTGAGCTGCTGTTAAATACAGAGGGACAGGACCTGGTGAAAAAGTTGGCAACCCCCATTGCAGCCCTTCCTAGCCTTTCAATTTGCCTCTCTGTACCTCCTGGGGACAAATCTGCTTCTTGATGAAGAATAAAAAAAGTCCAGAGGAAAATGATGCTGTCACATTCTGCTGTACTCTGACACTTGCTCTGGGGAGGAGATCTAAAAATGTTAATCAGAACAGGTCTTGGTAATCCTACAAGGGTAATAAATGGTTATCTGAACATTTTGGTGAATTATCCTATACCCTTTCATTAAATTATCATGTAGTGCATTTGAATCCACTTTCATGTTTCTCGAGAGGCCGAAAGCTTAAGGTACAGGCTGCCTTTATGTCAGAAATGAGCAGTTGGAGGTCAAGGGTCTGGTGTTCCTTCCTTTGTCTCAGTCCTGAAGAGTCTTCAAGAATTGCTAATAACACAGATGACTATTTGCTCACTCGACTTAAAAGCCTTTAATATGCAGATAATCTTTGTTCCGAGTTTTTTTGTGGGATGGAGTATTGGTCCCTACCTTACCTTTATTGGCTCACTGGCTCCTTTATGAGCAGTGAAGATTTGTGGGCAAGAATTAGATATTTTTCCTCATCAACACAGCCCTTTCTTTCCTTTTCCTTGTTTTCCCCTCCTCAGCTTCCCAGCTGCTGTGCCTGGCACTGTGACATGGTGTGTCAGGTTGCATCAGTCACATTGTTCTACATGACATCACAGAACAGGAGGGGATGCGATTGATGAAAGGTGATCATGTCACCATACAAAGCCAGGCCGCAGCTAGGGAGTTCAGAACAAATTCTCAGAGCCAATGCTAAAGAGGACACAGATTGGGGAGAATGAGAATGCACTCTCGGGTCCGTCCGCCTACTACCTCATCTCCCTTGTTTTACATTCAAGAGTTTTGTCAGCGCTTCCTGCCTGAATTAGGTTTGGTTCGCGTGTTTTCAATCCTCCACCAAAAGATTTGAGGGCTTGTAGCGAGGGAGCTGTGTGTTGTCATCCACTGTGGCGTGGATTTATCCGAGGGGGAAATGGAGTCGTTCTGATTTGATCTGCCTCAGAATTACGTTTCCAGTTTTGCCCTGGCTCACTGTTGTCACTGCATGGTGTGCTTTTCCCACACAGTCGGGCAAACACATGAAACAAAACAAGCCATTTCCCAGCAACCACCTAGAGCTCAACAAGGCCTATTGCTGCTAAGGTGACAAAGTGTAATGCTTCTATTGGGCGAAGTTCAGAAATAAAAAACATTCAGAGCTGGCAATGGCCAGAAGGAAGAGAGACATGGTGGGCAAAGGAACACCACGTACTGGGGGGGCTGTAACCAGGAGCCTTGTCATTGAGTATCAATTTCCTGGTAGTAGAAAAGAGATGTAGACAGTTCAAGCAAGGTCACATACACTGTAGACCATGCAGAGGGCTACACACAGATGCAGGTGCACACACACAGCGACCAGATCTCCACCAAGCAGGATATAGCAGTATGAAAGAGTTATATAAAAGGCAGAAGCCACACCAAGTAGGATATAGCGGTATATGGTATGTGTCTATGGGCCCCAGCAATTGTCAGTGCACTTCAATACCGCTATAAAGCAGTAGTGCGGCTCCTGCCTTTTATATAACGCTTTCATACCGCCATATCCTGCTTGGTGTAGATCTGGACACACACACACAAACACACACACACATATGGAAAACAGCTAAAGAGTGGGGGGAAAGGGGTTTGAGTCCCCCTTTTCCCCATGCCATAGTTGTTGTTTTTAGCATCCGCTGAGCAGGGAGGGAAGACTGCAATCTCCCCTCTGCTGCTGAGCTGAGGAAGGGCTGTTGTGGAGTGCAGCTCTTGCACAGCCCCCAAGAGGAAGCCCTGAAATGAGAGAATCTCAGACCTTCCGACAGCCTCCCCTTCCCAAATTGCTGGACACCAGACACATGACAGCTGCTGAGAAGCCGTACAACCTTGGATATTCTTTTGGGAGGCTCTCAGAGGCTTAGCAGTGTCACAGTTTCCATTCCCTGGCCACCCCACACTATCACTCATTCCTGGCTCCTTCAGTGGGAAGCGGACAAGACCCAGCCCTCCAAGGGTCTCACTCCTATTGGGCAACTGGTAAGCGATCAAGCCCATGCACAGACTGATATGCACAGACTGTCATTCTTTGGAAACATTCCACTAAGGCAACAAAAATCTTTGGCCAGATTGGCTTAGGGGAACTAACCACAGCAAATGAAACAGAGTGTTCCTCCCTGACACCCTGGGTTGTGCTCTTTAGATTCCCTCCTCTCGTTGCTGATGCTTCTCCTCAATACAGCATTGAAGAATAGCATCACAGAGGAGGGGAGGTCAGAGACTATCAGTGGACGTGCCCACCTCTGGCCAAATCCTGCTGGGACTGCCTCAGCCTGCACTTCTCATCCACCAGGTGCTCCATCAGGAGCTTATACTGAAGGGCCAGGGCTGGCTGAGTACTTCTCCCCTTCATCATGCCTGTTTCTGGACATGCACAGAGTGCCTCCTTTCCCCCTCCTCCCTCCTAAGAGTGAAGGCCATGCATTCTGAGAGAATAGCAATATCAGGATAGGGCGCCTTTGAGCATGTTTGTCCCCTCAAAGACACTGTTGTATCTAAACCATGCACAGTGGATGGAAGGAGACACTGCAAATGGATGCAGCCCATTTATGTGGGTTGTTTCCTTTTATGTGGAATTGGGTTGACTGCTCGAGACCAGCCTTGGGAGTTGGGGTTGTGAAAGACATGCAGTGGTCACCCACCCACCCACTCACAATGGCTGCCAAAGGCCAGTAAGTCTGGCCTCCTGCCCAAGGCATGCTGGGAGTTCTGCCCAAGGCATGCTGGGAGTTGTAGGCATAAGCCTTGGTTTTTATTAATTTTTTAAAAAATACTCAAACCCCCAAATTCAGTGTTTTTAGATTTTTCTGATATATTGTACAACCAGACCTATCAGCATGCCAAATTTCAAGTTTCTAACTCATCTGGAAGTGGGTAAACATTTCTGGACATACATTGCACACACACACACCTTCCACTTTATAGGTAGAGATCCACACACACACACACACACACACACAGGGTAACAAGAGGCCAGGCATTATTTTGGTAAACGAAAAAAATTAAAAGAGCTAAGACAATAGAGGCTGCAATACTCTCACAAGTAACACAGGAGGGGGTGGGTGGGAACTGAGCACAAAGTAAATGAAAAACCAACCAACCACCAACTAAATACCAAGAGCTAGTTTTGGAAGTAAAATGGGTCTGGAAACTCAAGACATTCATATAGCAACCCTCTCAGTGCCAGCTACAGGCATTGTTCCAAATTTCCTGAAGCAAAACTTGGGGAGAAGGCAACTTCCATCCTTCCAATGCAAAAGCAGCCATTCTCTAAAGTTTAAACTGAACATATAGCCAAGACAACATCGCTAACAATGGCTGACATTGCTTACAGAAAGAGGCTTGGGATATTGCATTCTAATAGCACTGGGAGTGCTGACAAGAAATGGTAGTTCTTGTTGTTGTTGATGATGATACTTTGCATATATACTAGGCTGACCATATGAAAAGGAGGACAGGACTCATGTAACTTTAACAGTTGTAGAGAAAAGGGAATTTCAGCCAGTGTCATTTGTATGCAATTAGTTCCTGGTGAAATTCCCTCTTCATCACAACAGTTAAAGTTGCAGGCACTATACTAGAGTGACCATATACAAAAGAAGGCAGGGCCCCTGCAACTTTAACTGTTGGGATGAAGAGGGAATATCACCAGGAACTAATTGCATACAAATGACACTGGCTGAAATTCCCTTTTCTCTACAACTGTTAAAGTTATATGAGCCCTGTCCTCTTTTTCATATGGTCAGCCTAATATATACAGCACTTTAGTGTGTTCAAAGGATTCACATACATTATCTGAGTAACTGGTAATAGTCAGGAAATCCTTGACAGCCCCATCATATTGCATATTTGTATACTGATTTGCTTTAGTGAGAGCTATTTCTCATCTCTGGATGACAACAGCATGAGTTTAAGTGATGATGAAATGATGGATGGCAAAAGCCAAGGGCCCCATTGAAAGAATCAGGCCTGGACAGGATCTGGATTCAAGGCCTCGTCATGAACTTACTATGGGAACTTGGGCAAGTCTCCCCACCCATTTCATTGTCTGTAGAATGGCAATAATGTTATTCTTAGGGAAAATGCAATAAAAAAACCCAAACAAGTTGCATAAAATAACTGTATAATGGATTAGTGGCATCACTGTGATTTTATGGATGAGACCCCATCAAATAGGTGATACTAAGTGTATCTGCATAGACTATTTTGGGGAGACAGGTGCAAACCTAATGTATATCTGACTCCAGTAGTCTATATTGCATGTCGGGTTACCTTGGGTAGTAGTGGTCTGATGGTTGTTCCATCATCCATATTTTAACTAGTTTTGGGACTTTTTTTTGTACTTCTGAAGGAGCTGCTGCTGGAATCTCCCATTTAGGTACCCAATTAGTATCCAAATTTATTAGGTATTTATTTGTATGCTGCCTCCCCCCATGCCCCCAGAGGGCACATGATGGTGCACCTAGAGTTATCCCTTTGAATTCTCATAGCAACCCCATGAGGTAAGTTGGAAGGAGACATAATGTTTTTTAAAAAAACTTTGTTTTATAGTGTACAAAGAAAATCCCATGAGGCGTTTTTCCTGCTCAGCTCATCGTTTCCCATCAACTATATGATTCCCTCCATTGCAACTGTCGGCTGTATTCTTGCCAGGCATCCAAGAAATATTTCTGCTTTTTCCGAATCCCAGTCTTAATGGAATGAGCCAGCAAAACAGTCCTTTCTGTCCTTTGCAGTTCCTTCCACCTCTGCTCCTTCCAGCGCAGTGCTTTTTATTATCATTGTGCCTGAGCCTGTGTGATGGAGAGTGACGACGTATGATCCGTCTCTCCTAACAGCATCTTCCTCCCAGGATTCCCTAAAGAGCAGTAGAAAAGGCTGGGATTGCACTTCAGCCTGGGTCTTAACTCCGCTTGCGATTTGCTAAGGGTCAGCCAATATGTCGGAAAGATGAATCCTTTAACCCCTTCTAATATCCTTTTGGCAGATTGGCATGGGTGAGATTCGTGGCTTCGCCCGACAGCTTCCCTCTCCATCTCTCTTGCCCTCACTCGGCGGCTTCTGTTTCTCTGCTTGACTGCTTTCGCCGCCTTCCTACTGCCCCTGGGGGAATTGCCCTCTTATTACCACAATTACAATCTGTACACATTTCATTAAACTAATATTGCTTCGCACAGGCTTTCTCCGCCGAAGTGCACAGCTGGAGGCTCATTCCTTTTCCTCAGCTTAAACACTTTGACAGGTTAAGAAAGCTATTATGGCTGAATAACAGGTGTTGCAAAACAATGTGCATTTGATGTTTAAATGAGAGAGCTTCTTTATTGACTGCCTTTATTGCAGCTAAGACTCTCTTTTTTCAAGATGACTGGATTTTTATTGGTTTTACTGCTTTTTAAAGTGTATTCTGTTGTTTCAGAATGGGTCCGGAGTGACTCTCCGCTGTTATTTGTTATTCCGATGGCTTCTTTCATTTGTGCTTTTTTTCCTCCTCGTTGCCCTATCCAGGTGAGGTTTACCAATGTGAAGAGAAGCTTTTATTTAGCTCTGGACTTGTGTCGGCACAAAGCTTCTCCAGTTATTGCTTTGCTCCCAGATGGGTAATGAAGGATGCTAGCCCATTAGTTTGCTGCTGCTTATTATTTCTAACCAGATTTGATTGGCTTCCAACCTCCCTAGTGTGACTCATGTCTATCTATGTAGATTTATAGATATGCTGTTCTGAAGATGCCCTAGGCCATGTGATTTACATCACCATAATAGCGCAAGATTGAGGTCAACGAATCCAAAAAGATTCAGACTGTAGCTACGGCGACGGCAGATAAAAATCATAGGGAAATCATATAGAGTGGGTTGTTTCAGCTTACTGAATAGCGGATGAAGGTGGGATATGTTGGATATTTTCAAACATTCACTAGGGGACTACCACAACAATACATATATCATCAGCACACAGTTAAATGTTTTATTTCCTGATAGTTCAGATAGTTTTTCATATGGAAATTGCAGTTGCAGGGAGCAGTGACCTGGATTGGGACCATGCGGGGAGGGGGAAAGATGTAACGCCTATATGAAACCACAGGAAGAAGTCATCTGGTGGGTTGGGGCTGAAGTGTCATTGTATATAGATGACATTCAGGTCTCGTTCTCATTTCTATCTCTCCATCCCAGGGCAGGTGGGGATCACTTGAGCTGAAGTCCTGAGGTAAGGCTTAATCCAGACAACATGGAGGTGCTGTGGTAGGAGAAGATGAATGCTTTGGATGGAGGTTTACAACTGCTCTTAGATGGGATTTCATTCCTCCTCCACACACATACAAAAATCAAGTGCACAGTTTAGGAGCATGGTACTAAATGGAGAAGCTCAGCTGGCAACACTGCCCCGGAGCGCTTTTTACCATTTTAGTCTGGTATGCCAATTGCAAACTTATCTGGAGGAAATGGACCTGACCTTAGTTGTCCATACACTAATGGTATCCAGGCTGGACTACAGCAATGTGCTCTACATGGGGCTGCCTTTGAAGACTTGAACTGGTACAAAATGAAGCCATCTGAGTATTAGTGGTGGCTAGTTGGTCAGTGCATGAGACACCTGAATTGTATCAGTTGCTCTTGTTCCTGGCCAGTGTTTTTCTGGGCCAGTGGTTGTGTCTAGTTTTTCTCTTGGTTTTTGCTGGCTCTAAGGCTGATGGGTAGGTAGAAGGTAAATGGGAACTACTGGTAGATCACTAAATATTTTTCAGTAGATCATCAAGGGTTTCTGGCTCCATATTTTTAAACTATACCAACAACAAAAAGCCTCCTCTGCCCACTAAATAAGGCTATCGGAATCTCTGATCTGTAGCAATTAAAATGGTAGATTTATACTTGCATATGTAGGTCATCCCAGGATATGGCTAATGAGTCACTGGCCATTTTGCATTTGGCTCCATTTGATGGTATACCTGATTTTTAGTAATAAAAAAGCAAAGTACATCTTCCAAGTCTGAAATCTGCCCACACCTGGTTTAGTATATTTGCTGGAGTGTGGTGTAACTGTATATTTTTGGCTAAAAATGGATTGTAATCTATTTTCCATTTGTTTGTTGGCATATTGTTTATGATTTTAATTGATTAATTAAATTAGTGTTGTGTTAAGTCTTGAATTGAAACCTTGATTACAGGTTTATTGCTGCATTTTATTATCAGGTAATTCTTTATATTGCTTATCTTTTGAGTTTGCCTTTCATACTATTGTATTTGGTTTTGTATGATATTGATAACTGCTTTGAGTTCCTTTTCAAGGGAAAAGCAGGGTACAAAGAAATGAGGATGATCATGAGTTACTAATTTCTATGGTGACCAAAATTTGAACTAGATTGACACTACTAATGTTCATTAACCTTCATAATTTGATGCTGTGGTTGACTGGGTAGGAAGGTAGAAGCTCTGTGAAATATACAGGTTGGGTCCAAGATCTGTCTTCCATAAGAGGAAGGGCTCCATTTGCAGAACGCCCCTCTCCCTGGTTTGGGGGGATCTTTCCCCCATTGCAGCTCACCCCATTCAGCAAGATGTTCTGACTCTATGGCTCAGTTCGGACGACACGATAGTCAATGGTGGGGTAATAATCAACTTTACAGTTGTTCATCTAGGGGGTACTCTCCACACAACATGGTAATAAATATTCAACTGTGGTGTGGATTAGGATCAGCGCTGAGCTGACTATGGCAGCATTCGGACGACACAATAGTCAAAACAACTGACGATTGTTTCCCCCACCTCAGTTGTTTATTGTGTTGTCCGAATTGAGCCTATGTGTAGTATTTTCAGGGGGCTGCCGGGGGAGGGAGGAGGTGGGGAAATCCACTTCCAACAACGCAGTTGATCCAGCATCATATTGTGAATTTGAGCCTTGCGACCATAGCTCAGTGATAGTGGTCATGCATGCAGGTCTCAAGCTGAATCCCTGATATTTCAGGGTTGATTTGTTCTTGTCATTGTTTTTATTATTATTATTATTATTATTATTATTATTATTATTAATTTATTTTTGAAAGAGACATGTGCTGGGAAAGACCTCTCCTTGAGACTCTTAGAACAGCTGCTGAGGAGCCATAGCTCAGATGGATAGAGCACATGCCTTGCATGCAGAAGGTCCCAGGTCTGATCCCTGGCTTTTCTAGGTAGGGCAAGGAAAGAATCCTGCCTGAAACCCTTGAGAGATGCTGCCAGTCAGTGTTGACAGTACTGGGCTAGATGGACCAAAGGTCTGACTCAGTATAATGCAGCATCCTATTTTATGTAGCTTGGCGTGACATTCAGAATAGAGAATAGTGGGATAGATGGACAAATTGTTTGATCTTGTGCAAGACATTTCCCTATTTTCTCTCCCTTCCTCTGTTCTGTGAAGATGCTATTTCTTTTTCTTTTCTCCATGAGCTTTCCCTTCAGTCACCTTTCCCTCAGTCACTGTCTTCTGGAAATCTATCTTCTTGAAGGCATTCATGCTTTGCAGTGATGCAGGGCCTGGTAATGGCGGTCATTACCTCTTCTTAGTTTACTTTTTCATCCATTTTCTGCCTGTCATTTCCTTTCCTGGGCTCTCTGCCCCCCTGCCATTGTGGCACATCTCATCAGAACCTGTCACACCCTAGCAGGAGGTCTTCTTCAGTAAGATGATGGATAGGGCACAAGTCAAATGATAACATTTCTGTATGTTTGCTGCTTCATGGTTTTTCCTTTCTTCGGTCAGAAAAAGTAGTTGTGGATGACCCAAATTTAATTGCTTGGTCAGAAAGAATGGCTTCCACAATGTTGCTTATAGCTGAAAATGAAAAGAATGATCTTTGTGGGTGGGTGGCCAAAGCACGGGAGCCTGGGTGGGATGGAAGGACATGGGATGAAGGGAAGAGGGATGGAGAATCGTGTGTAATTTGAGCAGAACAAAGTAGATGCCAGAAAACAGAAGATACAGGTAGTTTTCCAGATGGTGAATATCCGTAAGGTTTTGGGGTGGCAAGGAGAGAAACAGAGGATTCGACACTCTAACCCCTAAGAGCTTTAGAGCTTGAAGTACCTTGGAAGAAGGAGGATGGATGGAGCCATGCTGCAAGTTTAAATAACTCTCCTCCCTGTCTTAAGAGAAAGGAAGGAAAGGAAAGGAAAAAGGACACCTCTTATCCATTTTGCTGAACCACCACAAAAGTATACAGCAATAAAATGCTTAGGTAAAAGGTGGCGTAAAAGTCAGTTGTAATCATATGCCTTTTAGGGACTATGTCTGCTTCCAGGTGAGGCTTTTATGATGCCTATGAATGGACGAATCTATTGGTTTTGCTTTCTCCAACATTCAGTGTTTTTAAATCTCAAGTGTTTTCCATCCTGAATGTGAAGAAATTTATGAATTTTGGTAAATTCTTATTAGTAACAAAACAAAATAAAATTCTTACCCATCTACAATGGCAAAATTCAGTAGATATAGCCAATTCCAGCATGGAGAGGACCATTATATACCTGCCTATTACATAGCTGTTTAAAGATGAGGAGCCTATCAGAATAAAGAGATGGCAACCTGAACTGAGCAGTAACATGATTGAATACACAGGGATTCAAACTCAGACTTTTAAGAGCTAAGTACTCAAAGTACTGAACCTGGATGGATGAATCAGTTCCAATTTTGTCCACATGTAAATTTTTAAAATCTCAGCATCTTTCCGCCTCGAATATACATTTGCAAATCTTGGTAGATTCTTATCAAATACAGGCTAAACAGAACTTCACACTCATTCCTAATGGTGACATCTCCCTGCCTCATTCACTGAATTTATGATATGTTTATGTGTTTATGCATTCTCATTGGTAACACTAGGAGCCCTCCTATTGGAAGCACTTTATATAGCACAGTGAGTGAGGGGTGGAACAGAAAAATTGTTCTCATTGGTCCCCAAACACTGATACAGAGATCCCTTTCCAGGTTGGCTGGAACCCTGAACTTCTGCTCTGAGCTGGGGATACACTGCAACATTTTGTACTTGTGCCTCACAGGCAATGATCTAATCGATATCTAGTGGCCATGTATCCCGCTTCACAGAGGACAGTCCTCTTTTTGAAGCTTCCCCTATTTGAATTGCTATCCAGTCCAAGTTTGAATTGCTGCCCATCAAGATCCATTAGAAGGCAGAGCTGGGCTTTGAAATTTCCTATCTGTAGCTAGCACACACCTGGTTAGTAGACTGAGCAGGAACACAGGTCACCTGGCCACAATTTCCCCCACTAGGGTGAGATGCGAAGCTATTTCTATTTAAATTAATTTCAGTAATTATTTCTGTTTATTTAAATTATTTTTAGCGGTTTACCCTGACCCAGTTCAGACAACATGCTAAACCATGGTGGTTAAGCATTTTCAGCTAAACATTATGACTTAGCATATCATGTGAACCATAGCTTAGCAAGTCGTGTGAACCATTCCTAACCATGGTGGCTACATAACCATGGTTTAAACACACTCACTAACTTTTTGATACAAAAGGGTTTGTGGCCTAACCATGGGTTAGTGTGTTGTCTGAATAGGCCCATTGTTGTCATTTTGCTGTGTTAAAAAGCTTGGACTATTTATATTCTGTTGTATTTTGTATTTGTATAAATTGTTGTAAACCACCCAGACAGCTTTAGCTATGGAGTGGTATAGAAATAATCATATTTATAATAATTGTGCACCTGTACATATAAATTAGTATATACATATGCTGATGCAATTCTACATTCACTTTTATCCTCTTGTTTGGCAATGCATGCCCTCTTTTGGGGGGAGATTCCTATATGGGCATCCTAAATAGACACATCTCACCTCCGCTCCTCAATCTTTTCTCTATAGCTACTTTATGGCCCTGTTCAGAAGACATCTTAAACTACAGCTTTAACCGTGGTGAAAAAGGCAAAAAGCTTTATTCACTGTGGTTTAAGGTGTCTTCAGAACAGGGACATTGTGGTGAAG
Organism: Anniella stebbinsi; assembly: GCA_029215795.1. Classification (NCBI taxonomy): domain Eukaryota; kingdom Metazoa; phylum Chordata; class Lepidosauria; order Squamata; family Anniellidae; genus Anniella; species Anniella stebbinsi. The sequence continues at coordinate 208,866,107 of JARDYH010000004.1, forward strand.
GTTTAGTACAGCATGAGGCATATTTCTTACAGGGGAAAAGGAGGGATGCCTTTCCCCTCTGACTTTATGACAGTCACACCTCATTAAAGTGCCCAAGACATTTTTGTATGAAGCCACTGTGCTGCCGTCTCCTTTCAAAACGTAAATGAAAGTCTAGGGCAAAAAAAGACATTCTAAAAAAGATTAAAACCCGTCACAGTCAGTCTAAGAGAAACTGCAAGATATACAGTCATTATCTCACTTTCTCTTCATATTATTTTTCTCCCCACCTGGATTATTATTGGCATCTGGTCAGCCTGTCATGACAGAGTCCAATTAAAATTATATATCATTGCACTTTCCCCCTTTCACTCATGCCAGTATTCCCTCCAGACAGGAGATCCCTTTGATAGCAACTTTGATGTCCACTACTTGGCGTTTTAATTTCCTGACAAATCTATCATATGTAATTTGCCATTGGGGGCACTCTGTCTCATAGCGACTGTAAAAAGAAGCATGGGGCCTGAGTTTTTTCTCTTGCACTTTAACACAGAGATGATTTTTCACATACATGGTTGCGTATCACTAGGCCTTCTCTTTGCCATGTTTTTTTTCCCAATGGTGCATGCAACCCTAGCTGGTTGAGCAGTTTTCAAGCAGAGCAAAATTTTTATCATTGTTTTATTACCACATTGGAATTAGCATGTGGCTTGCTATGCGCCCAGGGTCAAGAATGCCCCTTAGCTAATGTGTTGCCTCTTTTGTCAGAACACAAAAAGAGCCCTGCTTATTCAGACCAATGGTCTAACTCAGGCATAGGTAACCTGCCGGTGAATACGGCCCACAGGGGCTTCCCATCTGGCCTGCCAACTTCTTCCCCTGGCCCCGCCCCCCTCTTCCATCAGCGGAAAGTGCATCTCTCCAATCAGCAGCTGCTCCTGCCAGAGAGAAGGGGGAGGGCTTGAGGCGAAGCTACTGAGTGATTCATCGCTGCTTATTTCTGAGTAAATGTGCATGGGCTTGGCCTGCTCACTTCTGGATAGACAGTTTGCTCATGCTTACTGAATAGGCATGCAGAAGCTTGGTGTTTTGGGTGCTATTTGAAAATGCTACTGAGTGAAACATTCCTGCTTACTTCTGAGTAGATATGTGGAGACTTGCCCTCCCTACTGAGTAGGTCTAGAATTGGCAAGCGTTCCATTTTGGCCACATGCACATATGAAATGCGGCCCTGGAGACTTTGGCCAGAGAGCAATTCTGGCTTTGGACTGAGAAAGGTTCTCCACCTATAGTGTAAGTAATGTAATTAGTCAATAGTCACTCCTTACCCTACTCCATGGGACTGGTATTCAGTTCATTTTTTAAAATCAGGATTCATCTAGTTTGCACCTTCCAGATCTAACATAGACTTAGTGGAGGCTGGTGGCTCTGATGTCAGTGGGGCTGTGAACCTGCTGAGTTTCAGTCAGAACCAGTCAGAACTCTAAAGCTCTCCAAGGCGCTGAAGCCTATTGTCAAGACGGGTTCTACATGCTTTAAGCTTTTATTCAAAGTGGCCCTTTAAATGTTTTGTTTTGTTTTAAGTGAGGTGGGAAGACAGGCCTTTACCTGTGGTTGCCCCCTAATTGTGGAACTCACTCCAGAAAGAAGCCAACCAGACTCACTCTACTGATACTTAGAAAGCAGGTTAATTGATTGACATTTATTTGGTCTAATGAATAATTTGCTGAAAAGGCATTCCTGAAGAAGCTACCTAAGATTTATTTGCTGAGAAAAGTGCCAATTTATGTTTGGTAAGATATTTGTAGTGTGTGTGTACACGTACACACACACAATCACACACACACACACACACACTTTCTCTTTCTCTACTACACACATGAAATGTCTTCCTCTCTTGGCCTTACGTTTCAGGGAATGAGTAATATTTACAGCCTCACCTCCCTCCAGCCCCATTTATTTGCAATTAAAAATAAATTCTGACAGTGACCTAATGGCAGTTCAAGTGTTGTTGATATGATATTTCAATATAACGTTTTAACTCTGCCCTTCCATCTGCTTTGAATGGCAAAGAAAATTACTTTGTTCTGTCAAGATACTCATGTTCTGCCAGCCTTTGTTCTTTTTGATGAACCTATTGTGACTGAAAATATCCAAACTCTTTGGAGAGCAAGGACATTGAAACAAATGCCATTTTGGAAACGTGAATAGATTTGCAGAAACAAAACATACAAAGAATACCCTAAAAAAACCAAAAACTACAGTCATACTTGCAACTTTTTCCCAAATACTTTGTTAGGCTGACAACCATCTACCCAAGCCATCTATGAGCTTGTACCAAAATTCCTTCAGTTTCTCCATCACTCTGTGCTGATGGATAACTCCTGCTCAGCTGTTGTAGTAGAGCACATCCTTTGCCCACAGGGTGCTCTGGCTTTATTCCCTGAGAACTCTGGTTAAAGAGGGTAGGATGAGAAATATCTTTTTCTGCAGGAGACGCTGGAGACCAATGCCAGACAGAGTCCACCCTGGTATGTGTGTTTGGATTCTCAGGAATTTAAATGTATGGTATGTTTGTTTCTATAAAGCTAGTTCATAATGGATAATGAAGATTCTTGCGGCACCTTGAAGACTAATAAACTGAACATAGCGTAAGCTTTCATGGACTGGAGTTAGGGATGCATGAGAAATTTGTTCAAACATCCTGGACCTGAATGCAATCTGCAGTCAAAGTCTCTAAGTTTCTGAACTTGTGATGCAACTCGTGGAACAACAGCAAAAGTTAGAATGATGCATATGCTTTAAATATGCACATGAAAAAGCGTACATTTAATAATGTGCACAACTGATGTGTAAATTTGGAAAAATACGCAAAAATATACATGAATTTTCATGTGAACCCCCCCCTCCCCAGGCTCACACTGTGTTATGGACATGAGTTGCAACGTGCCTCAAGATGGAAGTCAGAGAACTTTGATGAGGTCAGGTTTTGCTGCATGAACATCCCTAACTGGAGTCCATTTCATCAGCTGCATCCATAATTGACATCTATTCCAGGTAGTTCATAAGAAGAACCTCATAACAAGGTTACACTTGGGGCTATGGTAGTTCCCCTTTCACTGCTACTTCTGCATGTTCCAGTGATAGGCTGAGCCTTTTCTCCCGCCGGCAGAGAGATGGACGTCACCTGAGAAGCTCTGCAAGTCAGCAACATCAGCAGCAAGAGCCACCATTTTCCGAGTGGAAGACGGGAGGAGCTGTGATTATTGCGGCCGGCATGGAACCCTATTCTGGCTCCTGCTCTCTTCCCTGCAGCTTCACTTCTTCTTTTTCAACCTTCCTCAATCTTTTGTAGTTGCCTCCACCACCACCATCTCTCCTTTCTTGATTTGGAAAATGTGAACCATTGGTCCATCTAGCCCAATATTGTTAACTCTGATGAGCTGCAGCTCTCCAGGGGTTCAGATATGAATTTTTCCAGAATTTTACTGATCTTACATATAGCTATACTAGAGTGACCAGATACAAAAGAGGGCAGGACTCCTGCAGCTTTAACTGTTGTGATGAAGAGGGAATTTTTCCAGGTGCTGCATGCATACGAATGACATCTGCTGAAATTCTCTTTTCTGTGCAACTGTTAAAGATACAGCAGCCCTGTCCTCCTTTTCATATGATCACCCTAAACTGGGGACCAGCTGCATGCAAAGCAGGTGCTCTACTACTGAGCTCTGAACCTTCTCCAGTTCCAGCTGTTTGCTCTGTTCCTTCTCTGTAAACCCACGTGCATTTTGGTTTTTCCTGTTCCTTCCCTTCCTTGATAATCTTTTAGTCTGACTTGTTTAAAAGAAGCAGGATAGATACTGATGGGAGAGGCTGTGTGGATGGATAGATGAATGTATGTGTATGAATGGGGAGTGGAATGTGTGACTAGATGGGTGTGCATGAGAGAAAAGAGGATTTCCCATCCGCTTTTGGCCTTGGTCAGGTTGCAATCCCAGGCATTTTTCTCCAAGAGAATGCAGCCCTCAACTCTGAAAAGTTTCCCCACCTTTGCTCTGTATCCCCATCACAGAAGGAGTAGTTGGCGGATGATGTGCTGAGCAGAGAGTGCAGCATGAGTCATGCAGTGTAGCATGCTGCCAATATGAGGAAACAAGATCCTGCTTTTTCCTGAGACAACTTTGTTCATTTCCCTTATCTCTAGCTATGCGCTAACTAACGTATACCGCTGATAGCGTGGGAAACCCAGAGCCTTTTCTTCCACAATCTTTTTAAAAATACTACAGAACTTTCCTCTTTGGTGTTACCCTTTTCAAGCTCCTAGCTATGATCCCTTGCTTTTAAACTTTATTTCTTCTTCCCCTTCTCCTTCAGAAGAGAGCACTGAGTCTCAGAAGACAATAACTGTCGGAACCCACGTGTGACTGTGACCTCCTGCTTTATCACGCATAATTGCACAGACTTTAATTGGGGTTTGTTAAGCTCCTTGATCAGCGGAGAAAATTCACAAGAACAATTAAGGGCCGGATCCTCAGCTGATGAAAAGTCAGCTGGAACAATGATACTGTGTAGTGCATGAAAGCCTAACAGTTTACACCCAGTTGCTCTGCATCAGCCGACTTGCATTTTGTTTAAATTAACTGCAAATTACTTCTGTTTAGATAATTTAACAAGCTTTTCTCTCCTGTTTTTTTTAAAAATGAGCCTCTTTTCATAAAACACAAAACCAGGAAAATGGAAAGGAGTTGCAAGAATTGTTCATTGTTATCAAAATGACAGTTTTGCAACCCCCCCCCCACCCTCCTGCTTTTAGCATAGCCCGTGTTTGTCTTGGGGGAGGAATAGAAACTTAGAAACAAAATAGAAGCAATTACTGTGATCATGTTCTGTCTTGCACTCAGTAGTAATGCGTGCAGGTTATCCTCAGTGGCTGCCACCACAGTTGTCAGACCAATTATTTTAAAATAATTGTTTCATTTGGAATAGATGCTGCCACACAAATGACTGCCTCTTGTCAGTGACACATTCAATTAAAACAACACAGGATAGGAGGTTTGGGGCCTACTGTGCCTTGTCCAATCTTATCAGTCAAGAAAGAACAACCTTGGAGATTCAAAGTGCATCCTGAAATGACCGTCAGGTGGTTTGAACATGTTGCACCTTCGCAGGGTTCCTGGGTGTCTTCATTTCCTGTGTCTTTCCCAGCCAATGACAGGAATGGTCTCTGCAGTGCTCAAGTTGGCTCTTGCCAAGAAGGCGTATGGTAGTGGAATAAGATGGCAGCTGTCACAGCACTGACAGTTGGTTTGAGCTCAGGGTGGCAAGCTGGACTGGGCTGGTAGCAGTTGGGGTAGCAGTGAGGTATGACCGCCATTATTGGCCGGCAGATGTCAGTTTCCACGCTAGCGGTTATTGCATTTGACAGACATCTAGGACGATTGCACAGCCAGCCCGATCTTTAAACACACTCTTTGCCTCCCTTGCAAAGGGCCTATCTGTTCTGTACCCTCGTGAAGGAAAGATTTAGCAGCTAGTTCAGCCAAACAAAGAGGAGGCTGAAGAAACAGAGAGAAGAGGGAAATCCCTAGAGGACTATTGCTTTCTAAATTCCATATTTCCTGCTATAAACTGTGCTCTTCTGTGGCACAAGATAAGGGACATCCAGCAAGAAACAGTTTGTTGACATGAAAAATCACACACACACACGCACACGCACACGCACACACACACACACACACGTAAGGACCAGACCAGACCAGAGAAATCTGTGACTGCATCACCTGACTCATTTCTCTTCTAAAAGGATCCACAGGGTAGCCCAATTTGGATTGAGTCTGTGAAATAGGGTAAGAGGGGATTTAACCACTTCTCCATACAGATTCCCAAATGCAAGTTACTCTCTAGAGCTATTACTAAGACATGGAAGGGGTGACTTGCATCAGGAAAATCACTATGGAGAAAGAAGTCAACCTTTCTCCCCAGTGCTCCGTAGCCACAGTCTAAAGTGCTTTTAATAAAAGAAAAATATACTGAGAGATCCAATCACAGATCTCCCATGAAGCGAATAGTTTGATCCTGGCTCTCAGTGGACCCCTCCCCTATGCTTACATCACAAATCCCAATTCCCTCCCAAATGCCAAGTAACTCTTAAGTCTCTTATAGTTATCACAAATCACCTAACTTGTAAACAAGATTATCCTCTTTTAAGTCCTATTGAAGGGAACCGGTCTTGATTAACATTTGTGTTGATTTCTTGAACTCCACATCTATACTTAACTTTCAACTGTATCCGATGCATTACCAATGTCTTCCATTGGTATCTGTTAAGCTGTTCTTACATTATCTGCTTGTCCACTATTGGAGAATTATGTTAGGTAGACATTGTTTCTGTCTACACAGAGGTGATAATGTGTGGTCCTCTAGAAATTTTGACCTACAGTTCCCATGATCTCACACTATTGGCTATGTTGGCTAGGGCTGATGGGAGTTGTAGGCCAAAACACTTGGAGGGCCACAAGTTGCCCACCTCTACACCATGGGGTCATCTGATGTCTTCCCTTGATGCTGAAGCTATATTCTGCTTCTCCTGAACACTTGCTCACATGGACTAATGTTTAATAAAATCTAGAAGCTTCTTTGACTGACACCACAGCTTGATGTGCTCATGCTGTGCTGTGTGATATGCCATGACATCACTTTGCAGAGATCACTACCCTCTGAAACATTCATTATAATACCGCTTCTGTTTTGCTTTGCGTAGAACTTTGCAGATGGTTACGTCAACTTCTCTGTAACTGCATTGTCCAGGAGGAGAGGTTACCACTTTCTGATATTTCAATCAAACAGTATTTATGCAAGTGACAGTCCATGTTTCCTGGGATCAGCCGTGTAAATTCATAACGCAAGATAAGGATCCGCATTGGAAGCCAGTGCTTTCTTTAACAGCCTCTTCACTCTTTACATCCCATTTCCCTCTAGCCCATTGGACTGTAGGTCTCTTGGGCTGGACCTTTTGTGATAGAACACCTCTTCTTCATTCATTCAGTCCTCGAACTAGAGATGTATACGCACCATGGCACGCACCTCCCCCCACAAATCATTTGAGCGTTTTGAGTGTTTCTGTCAAACACTCCAAAAAGCTTTTCAAGCATTTGACAGGAATGTGAGAAAGGCTCAGTTGACAGGAAGGTAAGAAAGCCCCTCACCTCAGTGGCAATTCTTTGCTCCTTATCCATGAAAAGAGCCTTACTTTGGAGATGTCAAAGCTGCCTTCCACCATTTATTACCTTCCCTTTTCACCAAAGAAAGCCTCCTCCCCCCCTGTAGGAAAAGTGGGAGGCATTAGCAGAGAATGGGAACTATGGAGGTGGGGTGTTGACCCCATTTAAAATTGGTCATGTTTTGAAGGCACCTGTAGTGGGTTTGAAATGGGGCCAGTCTTTTTTCCCCCTGAATGGTGGGCATTTATATTTTGAGTGATGCATTCACATTTTCAGTGTCCCCCGCCCCCTTGGCCATTACACACCACTCGAAACTGAAACTCATGGCTAGGGATGTATGAGAAGTTCATTTCAGTTGGGGTTTTATCAGGATTTACCCCGTTCGCTCCTTCTGGATTTGAATGCCATCTGTGGTGGAAGTCTGTACCTCTCCAAAATTGCACTGCGATTGGCAGACTGAAAAAAAAATGTGTTCAACAGCAAGGGATGTCACAAGTGCCCAACTGGCTCTGGAGTCTGGAGGATGCTAGGGGCCATATCCACCCAACTTGGCCTTGTGGGGTTCCATAGATGGCCATGCCTCCTTCATCTGGCCCCTTTCCTCAACTACTGATCTTTAAGTGGTTTCCTGACTTTTCTGGAGTCCCCCCACCTTCTAAAAAGTTGACATGCCACTCATAAGGCTTAGTTACTGGCAGGGAGAGCTTTAGGATAAAATATCCTGGTCTTTATGGCTCCACCCTACTTTGCCATATGCTCTGCCCCACCACTGGAATGTAGCCCTGAAGAGCATCTCCAAAATGAAATTCATCCCTTGGGCTGAAAGAGAGGTTCATCAGCCCTGTTTGACAAGCTCCAAAATTCTTCTCCACCTCAGATTCAAATCCAAGTCAGAAAAGAATTCCCGGTTTCTCTCCCACGGCAGCATCGTGCTCTCAGAAAGCTCTCCCCCCCAAGCCCCAGTATCCAAAACAAAGGTCCCTTTCCCTTCCCTTTCAAGTGGCGGTAATAGGAACAGCAGCAAGTGTGTGTATGGACAGGAGAAGAGATTCTCCCCCATTTTCTGCCCCCCTTTCCATTTTGGGGGGCAATGGGAAACGTTTGTCTCTTGAGAGCTCCTGAAATACCAGCAGCCTTTGGCAGAACTAAACATCTCATGGTCCTCCAAGATAAGAACGTAAGAACAGCTATGCTGGATCAGACTCAAGGTCCATCTAATCCTGCACTCTGTTTACAGAGTGGCCAACCAGCTATCAACCAGGGACCCACAAACAGGACATGGTGCAACAGCACCCTCCTGCCCATGTTCCCCAGCAAATGTTGTATATAGGCTTACTGCTTCAGATACTGAAGGTAGCACATATAGGCTGACCATATGAAAAAAAGGACAAGGCTCATGTAACTTTAACAGTTGTAGAGAAAAAGGGAATTTCAGCCAGTGTCATTTGTATGCAATTAGTTCCTGGTGAAATTCCCTCTTCATCACAACAATTAAAGTTGCAGGCACTATACTAGAGTGACCATATACAAAAGAAGGCAGGGCCCCTGCAACTTTAACAGTTCCGATGAAGAGCGAATTTTACCAGGAACTAATTGCAAACAAATGATACTGGCTGAAATTCCCTTTTCTCTACAACTGTTAAAGTTACATGAGCCCTGTCCTCCTTTTCATATGGTCAGCCTAAGCACATAGCCATCAGAATATTAGCCATTGATAGTCCTCCTCCTGGAATTTATGCAACTCCCTTTTAAAGCCATCCTAATTGGTGGCCATCACCACATATTGCGGTATCGAATTCCATAGTTTAACTATGCGCTGTGTGGAGAAGTACTTGCTTTTATCAGTCCTGAATCTCCCGCCAATCAGCTCCATGGGATGACCCCATGTTCTAGTGTCATGAGAGAGGGAGAAAAATGTCTCCCTATCCACATTCTCCACACCATGCATGATTTTGAACACCTCTATCAAGATCTCTATCAGACTCATGTGTCCCAGCTTGCTTCTGTTCAGAAGAAAACTGATCTGAGATTTTTCTGATTTTTCCAAAGATCTCAGATCATTTCTGACTGGCACAGAGCTCATCCATCTCTGTAAGCCACATTCCCTTTTAGTCACAACATACTGAAGTCAAAAGTGCTTCTTTAATAGGGTTATTGGTTAGACTGCTTGCAAGGAACTTCAGTGCTTGAAACCAATCTCTTTAAGATCGGAGGCTGGGGTTAAGCTGCGACGGTTTGTGGGTGCTCGTAAGGAAAGATCAAACACAGAAGGATACAACATGGTGCCCTATTATTGGCAGGCAATAGGGGCCTGGTTTTCTTTGGCCAACAGTGCAATAGTGCCTGCCTGCAACAGTTATGGGTCTAGCTTTCAATCTAGATTAGGTCACTGATGCCAGGGGCCCTGAGCTGTATGCCTTCCAGATTTAGTTTTGGGTTCACTAGCTCATAGCCTCATCCTTGCTCTGCATTGGTCTAACCACAGAGAAAATGACCATTTTCTCAGAGTCAATAGACCTTGGGAAAACTCCATTTTCCAGAAGCTACTTGCAGCCTGATGCATTGCATTAGCAGCACACTATGCCCTGTAGTGGTGTGGGAGACCTCCCATCCTTATCGTATCTTGCTGCTACTTGCCTTTTAAGTGTGTGTGTGTGTGTGTGTGTGTGTAGGAGAAGGCAGGAAGGAATAATAATGACCATAAATGCCACTAACAATTGCTGTGAAATACAATAAAATGCTCTTAGGATGCAGTCCTATCAGATCCGCCCTTGATATTTGTAAGCCTCTGAACCTGGAAACTTAAATATCCAGTGCCTCCGCTGTACCTTCTGCTCTTCGATTTAGCTAGATGGGCTTTTTTGCCCATCTAGCTGAAGTGTCAGGGAGGGGGAGGGAAGTAGGCTGGGGAAGTCTGGGGATGCAGCATAAGCTATCCCCTCCCCTCCCCACCCATTGGCATGCCCCCTTTCCCTTCCCTGTAAGGTCACTTGTATGACTTCAGAAAGTCATGTAGTCTACTTCTCTCTCTGCCGTCTATGAGGAGGAGGGGGGGGAAGCTTGAACTCTCAGGTCTGAGATTGGAGTGCTACCCAAGGATCTGAACTATCCTATGCCACCCCCCTGACACTACTGGAACACATTAGGATCGCTCTCTTAGAATATGTGGGGCCTATTTTATTGCAATTCCATCTTGACTAGATAAAAAGGCCCCTTAAATCTGGATAGGGTTGGTACGCTTCACTCCTACAAAATCTTTTTGACCCACTCTCAATGAAATATGAATTGGCACCAAATTTACTGAACTGGCAGTAAATAAGAGTAAACCAAATTCTACCCATCCCAAATGAAGGGTAGTGAATGTAATTTTTGTTCTTTCTATAGTATATAAATTATAGAAACACATCTGTTCATGAGATGGGGGTGTTCCCTCCCCCGGGAACTCTGAGACATTTCTATTGATACGCTGGCAGCTGACATACACTGACAAAACACAGACACAAGTGGTCTACTTTCATGAGTAGTGAAACATGAACTTACACATGATTTTAGTTCTTATTTCTTGTAATTTATCAATGAAAACACACAGTGTGTGTTTTTTCTTTTCATCGAAGTGCGGATGTAGAAGTGGGGTGGTACTTTTGTGTGAGTCTTGACAGTCCATGTTTGTCTATGCAGACCACTTGTATTAGCAGGGTTTTTAAAATCCACATTGGCCATGAGCATATTGTCAGACTCAACCACTTTCATATGGCTTTCTTTTGTGGCCTTCTGCAATTATATACAGTTTGGATTGTGCTCATGTCCCTGATCAAAATTCATAGTAACATTCAACATCCAGTATATCAAGATCCTCTGAATCTGGATCCTGCTGAAGCAGTACTATCCATGCAGAGGAGGGAGGTATTTGCAGGTATCAAAAAAATCTTTAAAGATCCAAGGGTACCCCCCCCCCCACCCCACCACCACCACCACCACCACACACACTTGGGAATTTGGTTCTTTTTTGGGGGGGCTTGTATGACTCAATTTGCATTTGTCAGCCAAGCTGCGGTCTTCCCCCTGGACTTTGTGAACTTTTCTGTGCATTTCCCCCCTGCAGGTCCTGCAATCTGCACACATTTTGAGTGATTTGCGCAAAGTACGGCCAAATTTGCATCCAATAGGGCTGAATTTTTGCAAATTGAGGAACTTGCAAAAATAAAATGCACAAAATGCTCAGAAAATTCCACTGCAGTGGGAGCTGGAACGAAATGTGAGGGCCTGAATGTAGGAAAATTCATCAAACTCAGAGGGATTTCTCCAACATCTCCCCCTCTACATACACAAATTTGTATTTTAAATCCCTATCAATTTCTGCATGGCTGCTCGGTTTTTATCCTGGTTGTGTTTTATACTGTATTTTAAATTATGTTTTTATCCTGTCGTTGTTTTATATTTTGAATGGTTTTTATGGTTTTAATTTTTGTAAACCGCTCAGAGAGCTTCGGCTATTGGGCAGTATAGAAATGCTGTAAATAAATAAATAAATAAATAAATAAATAACACCCCCTCCAGTCCCAGAAAGCATAATTGACTGAAGAGACAAAGCAGTAATAATCCTATAAGAAGCATCTGAGTCCAAAGATGGACTCATCAAGTGGAGGGAACTCATCAGGAGCAAGATTTGCAATGTACTGCAACTTAGCTTTGGATGAGGCTCTGGTAAAAATGCCTGCATCTTCAGTCTAAGCTTTGCTAGAAACAATACTGTTGCTGCAGTGTCTATACCAAGTACCCTGACCTTAACTCATGTTTGGAGCTGTGTCACTGACTTTGGACTTCTGTCTGATACTGTGTTTTGGGACTCTGATTATGCTTGTCTGATATCCTGTGTGTTTGACCTTGACTATGCCCCTGATTTCTCTTTGCAATATCCATGTTTTCCTGGTAAACTATGTTTGACTATTAGCTTGCTTTGACTTCCCTATTGCAATTAGCTTTGTGTTTGCATAAGAAAGAGCTGTATTTTGTTGAGAAAGGGCGCTGCATGCCAGGTTGACCAGATAAAATCCAGGTCAGGGCTCATATAACTTTAACAGTTGTAGAGAAAAGGGAATTTCAGCCAGTGTCATTTGTATGCAATTAGTTCCTGGTGATATTCCCTCTTCATCACAACTGTTAAAGTTGCAGGGGCCCTGCTTTCATTTGTATATGTTCACTCTAATATAGTGCCTGCAACTTTAACTGTTGTGATGAAGAGGGAATTTCACCAGGAACTAATTGCATACAAATGACACCGGCTGAAATTCCCTTTTCTCTACAACTGTTAAAGTTACATGAGCCCTGACCTGGATTTTATCTGGTCACCCTAGCATGGACCTGTTTCAATCCATAGGAAACCGGGCTAACGCCAGGGTGGAGAGGATCTGCAGCTTAGACACCTCCAACATGGTCTGGGAGAGAGGTGCAGAATCTCTTTCAGTCCAAGGGCCAGATTCCATTTTGGAAAAGGACTCAGGAGCATTCCAGTGATGGGCAGGCCTGAAAGCAAGAAGGGTGGGGCTCAAAAAAATGACACTAGCATATTTTAGCTTAGAGCTCTTGTTGCCAGTAACTAAGATTTAGGAGAGGAATTTCAACCTTCTAGAATTGGGGGAGGGGGGACTACAAAGCTGGGAAGATACCAAATGATTGGTGGTTACAGGACAGGGGTGTGGCCTTATGGGGATCCCCAGAAGGCTGGATTTGCCCTCCCCCGAAGGCTGGATTTGGTCCCTGGGCCTAAGGTTCTGCACCTCAGGAAGTGTGTAGTTGTATTTCTCACAATATTGGAATAATACCAGCACTGGTCAAGACACTGAGAACTGGAAGAAAGAGTAAAAAGAATAGAAAATTGGAATGACCACTGAATACAGGAGAAAATAAAGACCAAGAGAAAAGGCGGCACCTGTATGCATGCATGCAGCATACATTTATTTATTTAAGTATGTTTTGCCTGGAGAAATCTGCTGAGAGCTAATGTCTCATTCCGAAGGTGTCCCCTGGGATGAATTGGGAGGGTTAGAGCTGCTGGGGAAGTTTTAGAAGATGAAAGGGACATACAGGAAAGGAGGCAAGGAGATGATCAAGAAAACCAAGATTGAAAATGAAAGGAAAATGTACTCAACCTGAGAAGATGAATAACAAATGCTTTTACAAAGGTAAAAGTGTAATGGAGCAAGAAGCTGATGAAAAAGATGGCAGGCCCTTTGGGAAAATAGTGATTGGGAAGGAAATTGATGACAGAAGAGTTGAGTGTTGATGCAAAAGGGAATAATTTCTTCACAGTTGACTTGAAGCAGGCAGGTAACATGGGTAGAACTGAAAAACAAGGGAGAGAAGTTTGAAATTTACTGGATTGGTAGACACTAGGGCTGTGGGGAGCAGGGGACCTTTTATTTGGTTGCTAGTCTGTTTTAGAAATCTCTACCCTTCTCTTCAAACAAGTTCCCAGGGCAGTTTTTTAAAAAAATCCACATCCAATTAAAATATCCAATTAAAACATGCAAACAAAATCTCAAAGGGCAGCATAAAAACATCAGCAGAGATAAAAGAAAGCCTTTGCCTAACACTGGAGTTACATCAAAGTAGGCTCTAGGCATGACTTCCTGGGAAGAATGTTCCATAATTGGGATGCCACCACTGAGAAGGCCCTTTCATCAGTAGCCACTCATTTCCCTTCACATCTTCCTGCATGCTTAATCATAGTCACACAACTTCCTGCTGTTTCTCCAGTGACAAGTGTAGGATATCACAACTACGTCACACACCAAACAGACCATTCAGATCTGTTTGGCCCTTATGGGCTTGATTGATCACTAAGTAGCTGCATGAACTAGCTCTCTTTGAGCAGTTCTTACAGCATGCATTAAATTGAACAGCCAAAGGCCCTTGCTGAGCAGGTGTTGACTACCATGACCTCTTTGTTTGATTTGCTGAGTGCTGGGTCTTCATCTGACTTTGTGCTATGAGGGAGAAGTTGGAAAATATCCTGGGGGGGGGGGGAAAGGATCCACAGCAAATTGGATGCCACATTTCTAGCAGTAGCAAAGAATTTATTACTGATGGATGTCTCACATAGTCAGGGAAGCAAACACTGAAGTATTTTAATTGAATCCTACAGAGACCAAGATGCCTTTGTTTCTCAGTTCACTGAAGACATCTTGCTCTAGAAGAGAGATTTCCCTTTCTGCATTCAAGCGATTATTAGGCTGACTTCATCTTTCTAACCGTTACCAAGTGGCCTGGTTCCCTTGTTCAGATCAGCACCCGCCAGTTGGTATAGTGATGATGACTGCTCCATACTAGGCTTGAATGCCTTCTGGCACTCCTGCCCTTGTTTCACACTGTGTTGGCAATTTCTCCCATCTGTCCCCTCTCTTCATGATCAGCCTGGAGTCTACAAAGAACTAAAATGTTACATGTTTTTAAGGAGATAAAAAAGACATTATATTCTCCCTGAAGGACTTCCATTTCTGGTACAATTGTGCAGCCATAAGTAACTGTGGCCTAGTTCCTCGCTGAGGTAGTAAAATTTGTATCTGAGGTGTACCACTTCAGATTAAAGGTGGGGACTTAAATGATTGAAGACTCCTCTACACAAAAATAAAGACTGTCTACATAGAAAACAACATGTCATGAAGAACCCCTTTCCTCTTATACTTAATTTTCTATATGGAGGGAATGCATGTTGTTCATCTGGGGGAGAATTCAGTCATGTTAGCCCCCACCTGTAATCTGCTGTGTATCTGGTTCCGGACTGTAACAACCTCAGTGAAAACTAGGGCTTTGGGTAAAAGTGTGGATGATGATGAGGATGATGATGAGGATGATGATGAGGATGATGATGATCTCAGATCAATCCCTAATCTGGTATCACTATTTTTAGTGTATAGCTAAAGTGCCAATTTCAATAAGGCTCACCGTAATGCTTTCCTTTGGGAACTTTGACAAGAGTTAAACACAGTTCATACCTTCAGAACTTGTACTTAGAGAGCCAGGACAACAGAAATGAACACTGCAGAGTTTAATAAGAGACTGGATCAGTAGTGTAGTAGTAAATGTTGAAGTTCAGGCACTCAACATGGAGAGCAACATCATCAAGGAAAGTCCAAAAAGCCAAAAAAGTCCCAAAAGCCAGGCAGCTGTATTGGTCTATATTTATGTTTGTGGGAGGGAAGCCTTACCACCAACACACACAAACACAGGGATCCCAATCCAGATAGCACAGGGGTGAGAAGCTTCCTTCAGCCCAAGGGCTAAATTTAATTTCAGAGAAGCTCTTGGGGCTTTGTTCCAGGGGTGGACAGGTGTGGAAGAAAAGAGGGTAGTGCTAAAGGAAAAAGTGGTGAGACCAAAAAGAAATAAAATAGAAAAAATAGAGCTCTTTAAGACCACTGTTATGCGCAACGTAGATCTACGATGTGATAGAGCCCCCATCTTTGGTAAAAATAGCGGCTCCCATGGAGGGGTGGGCAGCTGCTGGGCATGAAAAGACGGGTCTGGTAAGTCCCAGGTGTGAGTGTGGCTGTCATGGGGGGCAGCAGGTTGTTGAGTTGGGTTTGGGGGGGGTGAGCACAGGGGGTGAGTTGGTG
The DNA here is from genome assembly GCA_029215795.1 of Anniella stebbinsi. NCBI lineage: Eukaryota > Metazoa > Chordata > Lepidosauria > Squamata > Anniellidae > Anniella > Anniella stebbinsi. The sequence continues at coordinate 208,881,921 of JARDYH010000004.1, forward strand.
GGGGGCTAGAGTACCCACAACCTCATTCGGCCTTGAGGCTGGCTGATCCAGATGTGGCTCTGAAGCGGGTTGAGCCCGATTCAGGCCAAGGCAGGTTGGGGCTGCCCCGAATCAACCTCTGAAGCAGGATGGGGGTGTCTGCACACAGCCCTAATTTAAACTTTTAGAATGGGGGTGGAACTGCACAAAAGCTGGGAAGCCACCAAATGATCATTGATTGGAGAAGAGGGAGTGGGAGAAGGGGGCATGGGCCATCTCAGGCACCCAAGGAGTGCTGGATTGGGACTTCAGGAGGGCTGGATTTGGTTCCAAGGCCTGATGGTCCTCATCCCTGATATAGCTGTTTCAGTGATCTGTTTGCTGCATGGTGGGGCAAAATGGGTGGAGCACCAAGGGCTCTGCAGGCTGCACAGAAAGAAGCCAAGGACAACATGTAGGCCATGGGTTGCCTATATGTGATACAGATAGACTTGGACCACAGATATAGTTCACATTCCCATGCAATGGTTTACCTCAGGCAGCTTCACTCTATCAGCTTGCTTCTTGAATAGTAAAATACATTCACCTGCTCTCTGAATATCTGTGAGTTCCAGGTAATCTTTGGAGTCATCAGTTTCTATAAATTCTTGCGCAGCATGTCAGAAACAGCATGTGTAATGCATAAAGTGAACTGGTTCTTCATTTCTTGGAAATTATTTTTCCTGCCATCCTTCTACTGAGAAGAGCAGGTCAACAGTCCTTCCCCATTTTGTTATAAAAAACCTTGCCGGATCAGACCAAAGGTCCACAGAGTCCAGCATTTGCTCTTACAGAGCCAGCTCTATGATGCTGGGAAGGCCAGGAAAGCAGGGCGTGAAAGGGGGCTTTTAAGATCCAGATCACTCCCTCTACCTACTCTAGAGTTAAAAAGAAACAAGAAACAAGAAACAGCTGCTACGGATATAAAGTAATATTTGTTTTGGTCTTGGATGACCCTGAGTTCTGGATTTGTTTCAGTCCCAGAACAGATTAGGTGTTGAATCCAGACTTACTCATACTTAGAGTAGACTCACTGAAATCAAGGGGAGTTAAGTTAATCATAACTAATGTAATCCCCATTGATTTCAATGGGTTTGCTCTAAGTAAGACCAGATCTGGATCCAACCATAAGAATTTACTCACTAGCAATAAGCACAGATACATTTTTCTGTAGAGGGTATAGCTTATTGGATTTTGTTTCATTTGTAATAGAGTCTGTCTTAGATTTTTATCATACAAATATAAAATATATTGCTATGCATTCCATATTTTAGAAATAGGATGGGCTGAAGAACCTGGGGAAGTGATGACATCAACCTTTCTACAGATAACCTGGTCAACCACACATTTTACCTGCATTTAATGAGTTAATTTGTGAATTGTAGCAATTATTAAATTAAGGATTTGAGTCCTGGTGTTGTATGACCACGTTCAAGCTCTTGTATAGAATGCCTTTAGATCTTCTTTTAGAAGCTATGCTCAAAAAGGCAGTCATGATAATTACTTTTCTATCTTGCAAATATTTACTTCGCAATTCTTAAAGGCATCTTGCTAATTCCCAAAGTCTCTTGGTCGTACTGAAGGAAGACCAAAAACAGAGTTGAGAAGAAAGTACAGCTGATAGTATGATGCCACATTCTCATTTTAAGTTAATTATTAAAATTAATGAGCACATGAAAATAATTAACATTTTCCAGTTTGGCTGAGTGCTCAATGTGTCATGAGGGATTTTGGTGGCCCCAAAATTGAAAATGGTCAATTATAACTTTATTTTCATAATTTACAGATAAGTGTTTCCCATTGTTTCCTTGTCTGAATGCCTTGTGCGGACTGAACCTGTGAAGGAAGTCACAGAGTACGGTGAGAGTAATTTTCAAGTAAATATGCATAGAACTGCAGTCACACAGTGTAGGTTTACTCAGAAGGTGGGTGTTGTAGTACTTTTTTCTGTCTAAACATGCATAGGATTGCACCCATAGGAAAGTACCCAATGGTGTCCCGGTACTAGTGCAAAGGATGTTATCCTAGTGTAAACCAATGCTTGCACAATGTAACCAGTGCAATGAGAAAAGGTGGTGATTTGCCGCTTCTTCCTGTTGTGCTAAATATGCTGTGCAAGCTTTGGGTTACACTAGTACGACATCATTAACACTAGTGCTGGGACACCATTGGGTACTACCCATAGTTGGCTATATGATGTCATAGGCTGACCAGATAAAATCCAGGTCAGGGCTCATGTAACTTTAACAGTTGTAGAGAAAAGGGAATTTCAGCCAGTATCATTTGTATGCAATTAGTTCCGGGTGAAATTCCCTCTTCATCACAACTGTTAAAGTTGCAGGGGCCCTGCCTTCTTTTGTATATGGTCACTCTAGTATAGTGCCTGCAACTTTAACTGTTGCGCTCCAACAAAAAGGTATGTTTTTTTTTACATACCCCCCACCGAAATCCCCCCCCACCATCCTGGGGATGGCGGACTTGCTTCTCCCTTCTCTCCTGATGGGTACAGAGCCACCCCGCATGACTCTGTGCCCATTTCATGGTGCCCTTTTACTTGCGAGTAAGCCAGCACCAGGCAGGACAGGCGCCTACACCTCCTGTGGTCTCGGGACATTCCTGGGACCATGGAAAGAATTGGGTTTTCTCAGGGTTCTTTTATCCCTGGGAAAACCCGCGCCCATCCCTTCTGCCCCCGGAAGTCCCTGTGCATCATCTGGATAGGGATGATCCAGGGATGATCCTGCGATAAATCTCTGGCGTAGAAAGGTCCATAATATGAGGGGCTTCCAAATATGTTGGTGATAATTAAGATGTAAGATAACGAAGATGAAATCACTTTGGCTTAAATATGTTGGAAAGTCTGCTGTGACATACATCAGAGGTGCCTTATATAGAGAAAGCATGGCAACACACATTTAGTCTTGGGGGCAATAAGTGCAAACTAGAGTCACTTTAAACAAATTTTAAATCAACTCACTTTATTAGTTCTTTTATACTAGGGCTGTGCACGGATCCAGTTCCAGATCCCAGATCTGAAGCGGATCGGGATGATCTGGACCTCCCTAGATCAGGGGAGGTCCAGATCAATTCGGATCGATCTGGAGATCTGGGGCCCATTGCCCTTTCAGGTCCCTGGGTGCCGGCTGCACAGCCGGCATCCAGGGATGCCAGGCTGGCGGTGAGACCATTGGACTCACTGCCCTCCCCCAACTCTCCCTGCTGCCTTGTTGCCACCGTCGCTGCTTCCTCTATACTGAGAACCAGGCCTCACAGCCTGATTCTCAGTAGAGCGACATTGCACTGGGTGACATCATCAGCTGGTGCGACATCGCTCTACTGAGAATCAGGCTGCGAGGCCTGGTTCTCAGTAGAGGAAGCAGAGGCAGTGGTGGAAGGCAGTGGTGACGAGGAGGCAGCAGGTAAGCCGGGAGAGTGGGGGGAGGGTGGTGAGTCCTTTTCCCCATAGACTTGTACGTCTATGGGAAAAGGAGGGTTTCTGGATCTCTATCTGGAGATCTGGATCGGGTCCCAGATCTGGATCGAATCGGGTCCGGATCATTCGGATCCAGATTGGGCCGATCCGGATCTGACAGTTCTGAATCCAGATCCAGATTGGGAGGTCCATACACAGCATTATTTTATATACATCTTCGGAGAAAGCTAACACTGTTTAATTACAAACATTTCCTAATGCTGGGTGGTACCCTTTCATTACCCCTTTTCTTACAATGTAATTCACATCTCTCTCTCTCTCTCTCTTTTAAGGTATGGGGCCTCTGAATTTTGACATGGTTTAGGGCCTCAGCATAACTTAATCCAGCCCTGGGGAAGTACCAAACTAGTTAGTTGCAACAGCCACTATCTTCATTCTTCCTCAATGCCTCTGGTCCTGCCACAATTCTTTTTAATAGACATATTTATCAAAGGAGTGTATGATTTCACAAAGTAAGGTAGTAACAGAGTCTGGAAGATGTCTAGAGTAGGATTGAGCAACATGTGCATCAAGGTTCATATGTTTCTTCACAAATATGTATGGACCATGGAGCCACCTTGAAATGCTAAGACTCCCTGATGTTTTTAAGGGAAACAGACAGTTTCTAGTTCTCATAATTGCAAATATAGGTTTGAAAAATGAGATGACCAAAATATTAGGGGACAACAACAAACTCATTATTTCTACTTGAGAATTCAGAGTCTTTGTGCTATGTGCATGTCACCTTGCCCTGGACTGGCAATAGGAAAAAAAGAGGAAAGGGTGGTGTCCAAACTTATACAGAATACACATGTCCACCCAAATTAATATCATGAACTGTCATTCCATAACTTTAGAAGATAAAATCCCACATAATAGTTCTATATATTATTTGGCAGTTCATGATATTGATTTGGATGGACATGTGTATACTGCAGCGCTACACCCTCGATGACAATGAAAGCTCCTAACCAACTCATCTTGAATTTGCCTCAAAGCCCTGTAGTGCAGTAGCACAGAATAGGGTCAGACATTAGGCTATCAGTGCCTCCAAGTTCTGATGCATCAAACCAATGGGTACCAGAGTAGCAAGCCTTGGTAAAATACTGGTGTGTGTTCCTGTGTGCTACGCACATATATTAAGGACAAGTGAGACAGAGATTCATGTGTTTGTATTGCATAGGATGCTACTCGATCTGTTCTGCTGAACTACAGAAAATAGTATTGGAACAGTAATTTCATAGGTTACTTTCCTTGATATATGGAGATGAAGAGCCACTGAGAAATATGCCCCTTCAATATCAGTTGCTGGGGAATATGAGTGGGAGGATGCTATTGCATTTCTTTCGGCTTGTGAGCTTCCCATGGACACCTGGGTTGATCACTGTAGGAACAGAATGCTTGACTAGATAGGCCTTTGGTCTGATTCAGTATAGGGACATCGCAAGTGTCCTGAATGGGAGAGGAGTCCAATGGACTCCACCTCGCTCAGATACACATCCCCAGGAGCACCACACAGCTGCCCGCTCCTCGAGGCAAGCCACCATTTTTACACAAGATTGAGGCTCTGTAATTTTTGTATGTTTAATGTGCAAAATGGCATCCATAAAGGAACATTTCTGCAAGATTAGAGGCATAAATGGGCCCTCTATGCCTTTAGTGTTGAAGAAATGGCCCTGTATTGCCATCATTTTGTGCAACGTCAAAAATATGAAAATTATGGAACTGCTATCTTGCATAAAAATGGTGGCCTGCATAGAGGAGCGGGCAGCTGTGGTGTGCTCCTGGACCACTCGTTGACCCCTCCAGGGGCTTGCACGTGAGCAGGGGCAGATGGCAGCAGAGACTCCATGAGCACTAGCCAAGTGCAGACGCGCATGAGTCCATTCATGCCTAATTTAGTATGGCTTTTCTCAGGCATGTTGAGATGTGGGATGATTCAGATTATTAGGGCCTGCTTGCTTACATATGCATTGACATGCTCATGCGGACATGTTCATGACAGTTCATGAAAGAGGTTCTACATGCAGTGCAGAAGAATTATAAACTTGATTAAATCTTGATCTACACATTAATCCAGGAGGTACGTATCAGGTCAATTTGTATTGCAATTTGCAAAGATCAAATTGATCAAGCATTCCTTTGCAGTGCTTGGGGGCAGGAAATACAATCCAGATCATCCCCCTGCCAGACATATATTGACCATAGATTTGGTGACTAAACGGGGCTTACGTGGCAAACATTTGTATTATTAGATCTTCCCATCTTCCAGATTCCTACTTCTTCTGAAGAAGAGCTCGAATTGACTTCCAGATCATGATAAAAAGAGAAGACTACCAGAACCTTACTCTTATTCTGGGATTCATTTAACCATGTTATGATGAGATTAAATAAAGATCTAATTGTTCCCTGCAATGCTATATGAATTATTATAATTTGTAAGTGAACAGTCATGAGCAGTAAAGCATCATTTCATCTGACAAAAGCATTTTAGTCCTAGTTCAAACAAGCTGTGGGTAATACGTTCAAAAAGCTAGCGGTATTGGCAGCATGTCCATGAAAGCCTACATTTATGGGTTGTGCAGTAATGGCTGGCCAAGCATCAATTTCCAAGTGTGAGCTGTGAGTTATTTGGAGCAGGGGGAAGGGAGTTGCATGCTTTCCCACAAAGCTCCTGATACACCGAGCAGTTGGCAGACATTACCGCATTCTTACCTGAGCAGGAGCCAGTTTGTCAGTCAAAGACTGAAAAGAACTCGCACTGTAATTCATGCCATTTTATGATGCTTCATGGAACATTCGGTCATTACGACATTTACGATGCAATGAAATAGATCATAAAGTGTTGTAAATTGTTGGGAACGAAAGACATGCTCCTATTTGTGAGGACGAACTTTAGATTCAATCGATACGCCAGTGGATTGAATTGCAACTTCAAGCTGCTGTTGAATCCATATATTTTATCCAGTGAGTTATGCAGTAGCAGATGAGGCATATTCCTAAATCACATTCAGATCACTTTTTTTTTTTTTTAACATGAAAGTTTTTTTTTTAATGCAATCTGTATTTTAATCTTCTTTATCAGCAGGGTACAATAGCGTAAGCTAAGCAATCTTCTCTAACGCCATGCCTTGACGGTGGCGAAGCCCTCAAATCCCCGCGTTTGTGCTCCTTTGTGCTGTCCCTACATGGAGGAGAGAGTGTGGGGGTTGTAATGAGGAGGGAAGGGAGGAGCCTCTCTGCTGCGCCACCAGATGGGAGCCACTGCACCTCGGTGCGTCCCTCCCCTGTTGAGTGCTTTCCAGCTCCCAGCATAAGAGGCACGGTCCCTCCCCAGGTCACCCCCTTTACCTTGGACCATTTAAAAAACAACATCATCAAATCAGGAGTGCTCTACCTCTTGTGACTTTCTGGCTTCAGGGGAGAAGAGAGCTGAATGTGTGTGTTACGTGTGATTATACTGTGAAAGGGTTGCTCTCTTCGAGGATGTGGCTCTCCCCGGAGGACATGCAGAGGCAGGGAGGTGTCCCAGCGGCCATTTGGCTCTCTGGCCCACCCCCTGTCCATGACCAGCTGATGGCAGCTAATCAGGGGTTGACATTGGTTGTGGCATGCCTCCGATGCAGCTCCAGAGCAAGGCGACAGATGGCAGATGCCATCATCGCCTCACCACAAGTGGAAAAAGTCAGGGTAGGTCCCCAACTTTTTTAAATTGGGGCTTCAAGAGAAAGCCCTGGGATGGCTCCACAATGGCTGCTGCATCATATAAATGACCTATTGCCACTGCGGATCCACCCCAGGGCTTTCTCCTCATCAAGATAGGCCCTAAGTCAGTCTCTAGCATAGCTCAGTTCTATGCAACAGCTTTCATGCCTGGAAAATACAGCTGAGTTTTATGCAAAAGCTTCCAGGCCTACAGCACAGTTCTATGAAGGGTATTTCATGTTGAAACACCTTTAAATACCATCTTATCTCTGATTGGGAATAACAGCAGAAGCAGCTTGCAGACAGGTTGCATCCCTTTAGGTTCCCCATCCCGGCACTTGGAGAATTTCTGATATTAATATTAGAATTGGAGTATGCAGTTTGCTACATCTCTCCGTTTCTACAGGTCATTCACATTTTTCTTTAACCACCCCACTCCCCACCACCACCCATGTACATTATTGATGAAACAAAGCTATCCTGATGTGACAGGTTAAAGCCCATGTTGCCATGGGCGCTAGTAGTCTGAGGGTGAAATACTGTTTCTTGACTTCCACCATGTCAGTCCTCCCAAAAGATGTATGGAGGTTACTTCCCTTCAACGTAACCGAGGACTTTTGGCCTTTGCTTCCTCACACCCATAGCTGCTGAACAGCATTTGCTTCTTCCTCTCAGGCCTCAAGCTCACCTCCTTCCCTCTCACCCCACATTTTAAAACCCAGCTTTTCCTAGAACCACTTCTTTTCCTTTTCCTCCATTGCCTCAGAGCATTTGGCTCTTCATCCACCCACTATCCATTCCCTGCTGCCAATCTGGCCACTCCGAGAGTGGGCTCGACTCGCAAAGCCCTGTGACCAAGGATATGTTTGGGTGGGCATGCCCCCTTGGGTCTGGAATCACCCCCTGGGGACCGGACATGTTGGTGGGCATGCCCCCTTGGGGCCCAGCCTTGTTGTCCTCCTTTTTGGTTTCCAAATATGGTCATCTCCACCATCCCTAAAAGTCTCCCCATCTATGCATGGGAACAAAGGTCTGTCAAAGACTGGGAGGCGGAGACCTTCATCCTGCTATAGCCAAGACTACCAGTGAATCATGACTGAGCAAGGAAACAAAGAGTGTATCCTACCCTAATATATTTACATTTCCTTTATATCCATTCAAATGCCATAATATTCCCAAGGAAACCTAGCAGATGGGGTTAGGTGAGGGTGCTGTGAATTCTCTATTAGAGATATTTAGCATCCATTTACAGACTTAAGAGTTCCCAGGGGAGGATATGGCTATTAAACCAGTTCTTAAGTCTGACGGTATGCCAGAAATGACAAGTATCCAGGCCTAAGTTGAAAATTCTTGAAAAACAGAAAAAGAAAAATGGCTTAATTAAGAGCCCTAATAGCCTGCTCTGATCCACTAACACTCTATAGCAAACTGCATAGACTTGAGCAGCAATGCTAATGATGCATGCTAATCTTGATAGACTTTGAGTTCCTCACTAGAATACCCACAGTGCTTTTTTCTTCTCTTTTTTACCTCCTCGTGAAAAAATGACAAATGGATTTGTAACATCTAATTATTTATCTACTTACTGATATTTTTCAGGGAGGCGAAATAACGTCTTCCAGTAGGAAACAAAAATCATTGTACTGCTTTAAAGATAGCATAGAATGGAATATTTGTTCTGAGTTTCCTAAACACTGAATTCTTAGGGACCAACTAGACAAGCTGCTGGGAGATCCATGATTGGCTAAAGGGGAAGGCTGCAACTCGGTAGTAGAGTGCCAGCTTTGCAAGGTTCAATCCGTGGCATCTCCCATTACGGCTGGAAAAACTCCTGCTTGAAATCCTGAACAGCTGCTGCCAATTAGTGTTGGCAATACTGGGCTAGAAGGACCAATGGTCTGACTCAGTATAAGTCAGATTCTTGTGTTTGTAGATCTTCCACAATTTTTTAATTCAAAGCAGCAGTGTAAGGGGAGTTAGAACAGGAACCGTAGGGTGTGGGGAGAATTAATCATTAATTAATCATTAAGGTAATAAGGATATAGATTGAGGATCTCAATTTCCCAACTCAGCTACAAAGCTTACTGGGGAGCTTAGGTCAGATGCTCTCTTAGGTCAGAAAAAGGAGAAATGGCTTCTCAGGATGCAAAATATTTATTTTCACAAAGCCCAATGTGTTTCGGCCTGTACTTTATTCAAAGGCCTTCCACAGGGGTTTGTTAGAAGATAGTGTCTGCTGAATTTCCTCTAGCAAAATAACGGTGTTCTACAGGGCAATTCTTCTCCTTTTTCAGATGTGTGTTGGATGCTCTCGTTTTGTTTTCAGATAGTCTGTTAGCCTTATATTCCTCACAGGGTGGTTGTTGTTCAAATGGGGGAGAAGGAAAATGCATGTATGTATGCTGCCTTGGGCCCTTTGGAAGAATGTAAATGAAGCCGTCTTAAAAAATACACACAGAGAAGACAGGCCCATTAAGGCATTTCAAAGCCTAATGTGTGAAAATACATTTTAGCAGTATGAATTTCAAGGCCTAATTCAGCAAAGTGAGTCTCATGTGATGGTGCGGAAGGTGCATACTCAAGGATGCTCTGTGACAGGATACTGTAGGCCTTAATAACTTATTTAGGGCTCAAGACAAAGTGTCTTCTACTTCACACCCGCCTCTCTATGAACTAAAGTACTCCTCCCTCAGCCAGAGTAACTAGTCCCTTGCTGGCTCTTCATGAGTGGTCTTGATTAAAGAGACAGTCTCATAATATAGTACTGCTGGATAGCAGTAGTGTTGCAGGAGGACTTTTTCTCTTGTTTGTTTGTTAAGTGCCTGTGTAGCTAAAGGATGTTGGGGAAAGGACTGGTGAGTATTTTTCCTTGATAAGTTAGTTTTCTACATTCATATAGATCAGGTATGGATAACTGTAGGCTGACCATATGGAAAGGAGGACAGGGCTCATATAACTTTAACAGTTGTAGAGAAAAGGGAATTTCAGCCAGTGTCATTTGTATGCAGTTAGTTCCTGGTGAAATTCCTTCTTCATCACAATTGTTAAAGTTGCAGGGGCTCTGCCTTCTTTTGTATATGGTCACTCTAGTCTAGTGCCTGCAACTTTAACAGTTGTGATGAAGAGGGAATTTCACCAGGGACTAATTGCATACAAATGACACTGGCTGGAATTCCCTTTTCTCTACAACTGTTAAAGTTACAGGAGCCCTGACCTGGATTTTATCTGGTCACCCTATATGATAACTGCCGTTTCTAGGATCTTGAGGGCCTTGGGTTAGACACCCATATCAGAGGCAGTATGCCTACGTACACCAGTTGCTGGGGAACATGGGCAGGAGGGTGTTGTTGCACTTGTGTCCTGCTTGTGGGTTCCTGGTCAACAGCTGGTTGGCCACTGTGGAAACAGAGTGCTGGACTAAATGGAACCTTGGTCTGATCCAGCATCAGGGCTCCTCTTATGTTCCTACACCCCAAATTAGGGTGACCAGATAAAATCCAGGTCAGGGCTCATGTAACTTTAACAATTGTAGAGAAAAGGGGATTTCAGCCAGAGTCATTTGTATGCAATTAATTCCTGGTGAAATTCCCTCTTCATCACAACAGTTCAAGGTGCAGGGGCCCTGCCTTCTTTTGTATATGGTCCCTCTAGTATAGTGCCTGCAACTTTAACTTTTGTGATGAAGAGGGAATATCACCAGGAACTAGTTGCATACAAATGGCATTGGCTGAAATTCCCTTTTCTCTACAACTGTTAAAGTTACAGGAGCCCTGACCTGGATTTTATCTGGTCAGCCTACCCCAAATAGACCCCCTACCTCAGTGAGTTTATCTTCTTGGCACTATTGTCATCAGCTGCTCCTGCGCCTCTTTCCCATCCGTCACTGCTGCCACTTGCTTGCTTGACAGGTAGAGAACTAAGCGAGGAAGTGGGAAGTAGCACTTCCTGCTCCTTCTTTTCACTACCACTGATGTCTGGGCCAGAATGAGAGCCAGGTGTACAAGCAGGTTACAATGATGTTTAAATTGAAACACGGGTATCACAGGAAGTGGTTCTGGGGCAGAAAAAAATCACAACATAATGACATCATTACTTGCATTACAGAGCAGAAAAGAGAAGTCGCAGAGCTGCTGCTTTCTGAAATGGTCATAAAATCTCCATAACCTCTAATATCATCTTTAGACAAGTCCAATCAGGATTGATGTGCTTAAACATAGGGCCCCAGGATCAAATAGAAATATCGAAAAGGATAGGTATCCCAATAATAACTAAAGCATTTAGATATTTAGGAGTACAGATTCCTAAAAAACAGAAAAATATATTTAAACTTAATTATGGAAAGATATGGAAAGAAATGAGAAATGACATGGCTAGATGGGAAAAATTACAATTATCTTTGTCAGACCGAATAATATTGATAAAGATGAAGTTGGTACCACTAATCTACAATTAGTAGATTCAAGATTTGGCAAAATAGGATAGAAAAAAATATATTTAGAAGTAAAAGACCAAGAACGCCAAAAATATACAGATATAGACTCACACAAGATGGAGGATGGAGCATACCAAATTTGAAAATATATTATAAGGCATATCAATTAAGATATTTATTAGCAATAACAAAGGTAGAGGGAGATGTGCAGTGGGTAGAAATAGAGAGGGAACTGACGGGACTTAAAAAAGAAGAAGACGTACAAAATTTGCTTTATAATAAAAAATACATCAAAAAATGAATGGGAAACAAACAAAGCATAATAAGTGGAATTCTGAAAGTATGGTATTATAAAAAAGGAAAATTAATGCCAAGTATATCACCTTTAACACCAATTTGGATACACACAGAATTTGATATTAAAAAAAGGCAATAACCAAAAGTAAATTAAAAGAAATAAGATTAATACAGATGAAAAACTTTTATGAACAAAAAACCCAATAACACAAGAAATATGGAATAGAAGAGTACAAAATGTTGAAATATCATGGATGGCATGGTTGCAGATTGACAAATTTATCAGAAATAGAAAGATAGTAAAGGAGAGTACAAGGGAGCTAACTGAGTGGGAAAAACTTATAGACAATTATAAAGATGGAGATAAGGGACTGATTACACAAATATATAGAATTATAATAAGACAAGAGACTGGAGGGAATGATATTATACGACGGACATAGGAAGAAGATGTGGATCAAGAAATTGAAGACAGAGAGTGTGGAAGTATATTTGAAAAATTCCCATTCAAAACTACTTCTACAAAGATAAGAGAAGGGGCATTAAAAGTGATACAAAAATGGTATTTGACTCCAGTGAGGGTAGCAAAAATGAACAGAAATGCGACCCCAGAATGTTGGAGAGGATGTACAGAGTTTGGAACAAATTTGCATATGTGGTGGGAATGCTATAGAGTTAGGAAATTTTGGGATAAGGTTTTTCAAAAAATAGAAAAGGTCACTGTTCAAAGAATTAACAGAACATCAGAATAAGCTCTTTTGAATATGTTTGTTAAAGAAAATAGTGATGTAAAGGACAAAATATTGATTGGATTTATGCTGACCGCAGCAAGGCAGCAGATAGCTAGTAATTGGAAGACAGCTAGGATGTTAACAATTAAGGTGTGGGAAAAAAAATTGTGGAATTTAGCAATGAATGAAAAATTAACACAGAAACTTAGAGTCTATAGAGGAAAAAAGAAGAGAGATACATTTAGAACAGAATGGTCTGTATATATAGATTATATGGAAAAAGATCCGAATAAGAACAATATTGCGGAAGCATATAAAAAGTTATGGGACTCCTGAAAAGAAAGAAGAGACAGAGAGGAATTTGGAAGAAAAGAAGAAGAGAACAGAGGCAAATTAACCAATAAAAGAGAGGAAGAGGGAGGGGGAAGGGGGTAAATAATAGTAATGATGTTAAAAGGGTGGCTGAATGATGTAAGATATGAAAATGAAATAAAGAAATATTAAAAAAATCTTTAGACAAGTTCTGGAGCCCACCTTTGATGAGTTTTCATTAGCTTTTTCCAAACTCAACAGTATTCCCCGACATTCTCATGCTAGAATCCTGTTCTTTTTCCAAGAATCTGGAGTACCCCTAAGACATGAAAAGAGTAAGAACGGGCTTCATTGGATTTCTTTTCTTTGGAATGACGAAAAGCAGAATTTTGGCTTTGTTTCCCTTGATTGAACTCAAAGTTTGTACACACATCCACAGAGAAAGAAGGTAAAAATCAGGTCAATTCAGATATGCCTAGTGTTTCCAATGAAATACAGCCAGATGTTAATAAAAAATACAAAAGAAGCCCATTCAGAAACAAGAAAGTCACCAGTCTTGGACATGTAAACAAAGTCATTGGTGTTATGCAATAAGCATAATAAATATCAAAAGATGAACACAAGACACAATAGGGACTTTTCAGTAGGGAAGTGCACGGCCGAAATTATCATATCGTATCGTATCGTAAATTCCGACATAATTTTTTTGGGGGTCCGATCATATCGGGGGGTATTCGAATTTGATCGGATCTGAAATCTGATAAATATCAGAAGTTCCAATACGATAACAGTGTTTTCCCCATAGGTTTGCATTGGGGGAAAGAAAGCTTTCCCCTAATGCAAGTCTATGGGGAAAAACACTAGGCCAGCACTCCCTCCCTCCCCCCACTTGTACTCCTTATCCACTGCCGCCTCTGCTGCCCTGTACTACTGCTAAACAGGCTTTCTGGCCTGTTCGTCAGTACAGAGAAGCACCGAGTGATGTTGGGGAAGGCCCAGGTAAGGAGTGTGCGGGGGGGAGGGAGGGATCCCCCTTACCTGTGCCTTCCCTGCTGCTGTCCGCTGCCGTCCGCTGCTCCGAACTACTGAGAACTAGGTTTTGCAGCCTAGTTCTCAGTAGAGCGACAACACACCTGATGATGATTTCACCCAGCATGTCGTCGCTCCACTGAGAACTCAGCAGTTCAGAGCAGCGGACGGCAGTGGACAGCAGCGGGGAAGGCCCAGGTAAGGAGCGCGAGTGTGAGGGGGGAGGGAGGGCCAGCCCTAAAATGGCGGTCCGAATATCCGATATGGCCGATATGGCCTCCAGGAATGTTTATCGTTATTGTTAATCGGATGTGCGATAATGACCTTATCGGTTCATTATTGGACATCGGAATGTTACGATACACATCCCTACTTTTCAGGGCCATCAATATGGTCCCACGTGTCTTACAGAGGCTCATAGTCCTTCAGAGTCACCACTACACAAATGTGGTGTAGTGGCCAGAGTGTTGGACTGGAAGTAGGAAGATCCAGGTTCTAGTCCCGACTCAGCCATGGAAGCTCACTGGGTGACATTGAGCCAGTCACAGACTCTCAGCCCAACCAGCCTTGCAGGGATGTTGTTGTGAGAATAAAATGGAGAGGAGGAGAATTATGTACTCCGCCTTGGGTTCCTTGGAGGAAAAAAGGTGGGATATAAATGTAATAAATAAATAAATAAATATGACCTCATATGTCCAACTCTGGCTCTTAATGTCATTGCATGAGTTCAGTTATGATTCAAGACTCATATAATTAGGATAATGATTATATGTCCCTAATATTCAAGTGTTACTCACATGTAGGGCCTTACAGTGCAGAAGAAGGAGCAAGGCTGTGCTTTTAACCTCAACATCATGTGTACATGTCGTAACATTCATTCATTGAGCACAGTTGTTTGCAAAGGAGTCTCAATGTGTGGGCGTCTCCTCACAGGTAGGGCTTCCTCATGATTAAGACACCCCTGCAATGAGGCAGCCCAATTACACAGAGCCCTACGCACCTGCAGGTGCTCACATGTTGAGGCTGCTTTTCAAACAACCATGCTTAATGCAGGGATGTTACAAGTTGTATGCATGGTGTTGTGGGCAGGACTAACACCATAGCCTCATTCCTTCTATGTGTTAAGGCTCTACATGTGAGTAAGACTTAAATAGGGTTGTGGAAACAACAGGTTGTAGGTTATGCACCACACTTCTCTGAAACTTAAGGTAGATTCTTATGTTACCCTAAAACCATGGCAACCAGTCCTTCCTGCATCACCAGGCAAACAAAAAAAGCCCGAGAGAATCCAAAAGGAACCCACACTGAAGCTCCTCTCTCTCCTACATTACCCTCTAGGTTAGGGTGACCATATGAAAAGGAGGACAGGGCTCCTGTATCTTTAACAGTTGCAGAGAAAAGGGAATTTCAGCCAGTGTCATTTGTATGCAATTAGTACCTGGTGAAATCTTCTCCTCATCACAACAGTTAAAGTTGCAGGCACTATACTAGAGTGACCAGATACAAGAGAGGACAGGGCTCCTGCAGCTTTAACTGTTGTAATGAAGAGGGAATGATGTAAGATATGAAAATGAAATAAAGAAATATTAAAAAAATCTTTAGACAAGTTCTGGAGCCCACCTTTGATGAGTTTTCATTAGCTTTTTCCAAACTCAACAGTATTCCCCGACATTCTCATGCTAGAATCCTGTTCTTTTTCCAAGAATCTGGAGTACCCCTAAGACATGAAAAGAGTAAGAACGGGCTTCATTGGATTTCTTTTCTTTGGAATGACGAAAAGGGCTCCTGTATCTTTAACAGTTGCAGAGAAAAGGGAATTTCAGCCAGTGTCATTTGTATGCAATTAGTACCTGGTGAAATCTTCTCCTCATCACAACAGTTAAAGTTGCAGGCACTATACTAGAGTGACCAGATACAAGAGAGGACAGGGCTCCTGCAGCTTTAACTGTTGTAATGAAGAGGGAATTTCACCAGGTACGAATTGCATACAAATGATGCCGGCTGAAATTGCCTTTTCTCTACAACTGTTAAAGTTACATGAGGCCTGTCCTCCTTTTCATCTGGTCAACCTACTCTAGGTTAACATAGGGCTCATCTACATCTATGAGCCTTCTGGGATGGGAGGAGGATCCCAGGCTTTCCAGCTTCCAGGATCATTCCCCAGTGTGCACATGCCTGCGCTTTATCCTGGAAATGAGGAAGGATGTTCTGGGATGCCATTCCCCCCCCCCCCCATTGGAGACAAGCAACGCAGGCACAATCATGCACCAAAGTAAGTTTTTTTTTAAAAAAAAAACCTCAAGAGCCATCGCTGTGATGGCAAAATAACTCACCCCCAATGGGCATGGAGTTCCCTCGCAGAGCTCCATGCCCAGTGGCAAAGCCCCACTACTCACAGGGAAGGAGGGATGACTCCAGGGTTGTCCTGGGATCATGGTAAAATTCGGTAAAACTGCAGTCCCAGTTATCCCGGGCAAACTGAGTGGTCGTCCCTGGTTAACCCTGGGATCCCCGGTGCATCATTTAGATGCTCAGGGATGACCACATGACCAGGCCAGAATAAATGGCTGGTGTAGACATACCCTTAAACATGGGAAGTGCAACATGTACTCCAGTCCTTACACATAGTCCAGTCCTTCTCCTGTTACCTAGTGGTTCAGGAAGAAGTACCACTGCTGTGACTCGATTACCAGACCTTATCTCTGTGTAAGGTGTAAAGAGAGACATCAGATTTGTCCTTGATCAGAACCTTTGTTAAAACAACGGTAAGAAATGGAAGGGAACAAGCAAAAATGTTATAGGCAATTTCTTACTCAGTGCAATTGAACACTAAACAGAAACTAGGTTTTGAAGAAAAGTGTTCCATGAAAGGAAGCAAATTGGTACAATTTATTTCAGGAAATGTATTTCATAGACAATTCACAATTGTCTATTGGTTTCAGGAAAAGTTAAATACTGTTTCCCCTCTTCACTTGCACACATCAAACTAAAGAGGCTCCCATGTGAGAGCCATGTGTTCTGATTAGAGGAGCAGGTATTTATGTTGTCATCTTAAAAGTTCACAGCCACTCTCTCGATTAATGCATTTCATCAGCTGGCTCTGTCAGGCTTCTAAGCTCATCATTTAAGTCTTTATTTATTATGCATCACCCTGGTCTCACCAGCCACTCTGTCATCTTTTGTTTCAGGGCAGATTACTCTAGGCAAAGAAGACGCTTTGCAGTCAAGCACATTCAAAGTTTCAACAGCATCGCCTATTTTGATTTTGGGGGCAACTCTGATCAGCTAGCAGTAATAGTCAGAGACAAGGATCTGGATTTCCCAGGAGATGTTTTCTGATGGCATCTCCCTGGACCTCTCCAAATCCAGCAATGTGGGGCCTTCTCATTGCCTTTCAAGCTAGCAGTAGGAAAACGGCTTGCAGGGCCCACACCAAATTTGAGGAAGCCTTGGGAAAGGGACCCTACAGGCCCCTCTATATTCTACCCTCATGCCCCCCAAGCAAGCTTGCCAGGCAGCAAGGACAGTCATTTGCAGAGACACATGGCCATGCTGCTGAAGTAAAAGAAGATACTCCAGCCAACGAGCACTTACCGAAGCTCCAGGCCAAGCAGCTGCAGCTATTCCAGGCTATTCACCCAGAATACCACTGGACCCTAACATAGCATTGCAGAGGAAATCGATATTCTGTGAGGAGGCTCAGCCAGAGGGCCAAAACTATACATGGGGGTGGGTGAACCTGTCAGTTTCATTTTATCCCACATTCATTTTTTTAAAAAAACACACAAATGAACTCAAGTTATTTCTCTCCTGAATATGATGAACTTTACAAATTTTGGTAAGTTTGTATCAGAAACAAACTGAAGCAAAATTTTCACTAGGGCTGCGCAGAGACTCTTTAACCTGCTTTGGAGGCTGATTTGGAGCTTCTGAATCAGCCCCGATCCGCCTTGAGCTGCTTTGGGCCCAGTCTGACCCACCTCAAATCCAGACATCCAAAGTCAATCTGATGTTGCGGGTTCCTGGAAGTGGCCCTTTACACCCTCCATAATTTGTATATTAGATCTAGAAAACAACAGAACCACCATCTTCCTTAGAAATGGTGGCTCTCATTGAGGACAGGTAGTGGCCAGATGGATCAGGTCTCACTTTGGCAAAATCTGGGCCTGATCCAGATTCAAACTGAGGTGAGCCGAATTGGCCCGCTTCAGTTCGGGATCTGGATTTAGGTCCAAGGTGGTGCACAGTCCTAATTTTCACCCATTGGCACTAGCCATTTTCAGTAGGTACAGTTAATCTCAACATGGAGAGGCCCTTGTTATATGTGCCGAACATATAGCTGTTAAAGATGAGGAGCCTGTCAGAATAAAGAGGTAGCAACCTTAATTCAGTACTAACTTGGTTGACTACTCAGGAATTCAAACCCAGATTTTTAAGAGCAAAACGCTCAAAGCCCTGGGCCTGGATGGATGAATTTGTCGGTTTTGGTTTCTCCCATGTTCACGTTTTTAAATCTCAAATTCTTTTTGTCCCAAATGTGGAGAACTTTTCAAATTTTGGAAAAAAACTTATCAAAATTTTTTGATGATAATTTTTTCTTGTTTTTAATTTTTTTAACTGTTTGTGATTCTTGTGTTTTATATTGTTGTTGTTCCCCGCCTCAATCCGGAGGGAGGGGCGGGTTATAAATAATAATAATAATAATAATAATAATTATTATTATTATTAAAACCAAACTGAAATGAAATTCTCATCCATTCATGACTGCACATGATGCGGGAAGTGTTCATATTGTACTTTTTTTTTCTTTAATGGTGACTAATATGGCAGCTTCGAGGGGGTAATTTCAATCAGGGACTTTGCACAAGGGAATGAGCCCTAATCCAGATAATTCCCTGTGGCCATTTTCAGGGAGAAAGAGACATCTACACACCTTGGTGTATCACGTGTAGTTTGGCCTAGGGCTGTTTGTTCGCCTCTCAAATTTTTGGCTTATGTTGGCTCTCTGGCCAGGGGAGATCTCAAAAATCTCTCTTCCTGATCTTCTGCTCCTGTTCCAACCAGATCTATTTTCTCATTTCCTTCTCTTGCTTCTCTTGCTCATGAACAGGTTTCTTGGGATTGAGGGAACTGGCCAAAAGGAAGAGCTGTCTGACCATTATATCCCCTCTGCCTTCTGTTTTTTCTTTCCCCATCTTCTCCCAAGGATCACACTGTAGCATCTGCAGGTGCTGCAGTCTGAATTTTCACAACTTGTAATCACAAAGTTTTGTTGCTAGTTGGGACAGCAATAGGGAAAAAAGTAAACCTTTTGCTCAGCTGATATGAAAAAGCACATAAAATGACACTTTCTTCTAAATGCGCGATCTCCTCCCAACATAGCAGATTTGTTCCATCCCTAGTTCTGTTTCCTTGGGCACATCTTTTCATCTTCAAGGGATAATGTCAGTTCTGATGTCACAGTTCCAATTTGATGGAAGGATGAAAAGGAAGCATTTTGGGACGTTTTGTGTGTGTGTGTAGCCCATCTTATAGCAAGTGTGTTTAGCTGCTCTTTCCTCCTCTATACAGAAAAAAACTCAAGTATGGAATGTATTGCCCCAACTTCTGGATATTTGGGGGCCAAACTGCTGAAAGCTTGGTGAACACACCCCCTTGGATGGATGCTTCTGACATCTCTGTGCATTTCCTCCTTTTGGTGATGCATAAGTGCCACCCTAACTGGTTGGAACTAGGGAAAGGGCCTTCTATATGACTATGAAACTTCTTGCCTAGGGAGCTCTGCCTTGGCCCCTCTTTGATCACCTTCTGTCCATGTATAACCATGTTTCTTTTTAAGAAACCAAAAGAAACCAGGTTTGGACCCAATTCAAAGTGCTGGTATTAACATTTGAAGCCCTAAATGGCTTGGGGCTGTTATCTGAAGGAACACCTCCTCCCATATGTACCTGCCTGGGCCCTAAGATCATCCTCAGGGGTCCTTCTCCGTGAGCTCCTGCCAAAGGAAGTGAGGCAGGTGGCTACCAGGAAGAGGGCCTTCTCTGCTGTGGCACCCCGGCTGTGGAATGAGCTCCCTAGAGAGGTTCGCCTGGCACCTACATTATACTCTTTTAGACACCAGGTGAAGACCTTTTTATTTTCCCAGTATTTTCCCAGTTCATCAGCTTAACTTTTAACCTTGCTGTTTAAATTTGTATTTTATATCTGTATTGATTTCTGCATGGCTGCTCGGTTTTAATCTGGTTGTGCTTTTATACTGTATTTTATATTATATTTTGAATTGTTTTCATGGTTTTAATTTTTGTAAACTGCCCAGAGAGCTTTGGGTATTGGGCATCATAGAAATATAATAATTAATAATAATAATAATAATAATAATAATAATCCTGTACTTCCCCACCACTGGTCTATAGGAAATTGTTTTCATCTTCCTTCTGACAGACCCTCCTGATATTTTTAGTGTGGAAGCTGTCTCCATGTGGAATCTTTTATTTTTAAAATCTCTGACTCCTGCTCCGAATATTTGCCAGCTAAAGGTTGGGACCCTGGAGAAAGATTCCACCCTACACAAGGCCTTTATCTATACAACAATGTAGAGATATACAACAAGGCAGAAATACAGATAATAAACCAACCTTTGCTTTAGTGTTTTTTTAATGTACCGTATGCCTCTCCTACTGGCTCTAGAACAGCTGCTGCTTCTGGCTTCTGCGATATTTTATATGGTTTGTTTGGGGGGGTCTTTAGAGGCTCACGCAGTCAGAATTTTTGCAGGTGAGGTTCATCTCAGCTTTGCAATTAGTTAACTTTTGCCCTTCTCCCTCTGTAACTTGAAACATAGCAGTAGCATCTGCCACTTCCCAAAATGTCAGACTCAACATTCTCACGTTACAGCTCTCAGCAAAGCCAAATCACAAGCATTTCTGTGGAAATTACATGGAAATCAAATTTGAGACACACACGGGAGGCTGCAGAATATGAGCCCGAAAGTGTAACATTGCTACTAATGGGGTCCATTATGAAGTGTTTACTGTTAAATCAGGGGCATGAAATAAGATATTATGGTCACCCCCACATTTTTCATTCCTTTCCCAGTAGGTCAGAGATTCCATTTGCTATGCTGTTGTGGTGCAATGATGAAGTAAGGCCCTATTGTGACCTTCGTGGTGAATGTTGCCTCTGTTATGTAGTAGATAGAAATATGAATTTGGATTATTATTATTATTATTATTATTATTATTATTTTATTGAATTACAGATCACATAAAAGATTTACTACCAAGACGGACGATGATTGCAGTAATTTTTAAAGAATAAGTGGCTCAAAGATGTCACTGCTGAAGGCAACCTAGAAATATATGTGATGCCTGATTGTCCGTTTTAATCTGAAACTCCTGTGCTTATTATATATGTACACTTGCTGAGTAGAGAAATGTAGGGCGACCATATGGAAAGGAGGACAGGGCTCCTGTATGTTTAACAGATGCATAGAAAAGGGAATTTCAGCAGGTGTCATTTGTATGCATGCAGCACCTTGTGAAATTCCCTCTTTATCACAACAGTTACAGCTGCAGGAGCCTTGCCTTCTTGATCAGATACAAAAGAGGGCAGGGCTCCTGCAGCTTTAACTGTTGTGATGAAGAGGGAATTTCACCAGGTGCTGCATGCATACTAATGACTTCTGCTGAAATTCCCTTTTCTATACAACTGTTAAACATACAGGAGCCCTGTCCTCCATTTCATATGGTTAGCCAAGAGAAATAGGTTCCCCAAGAAGTGGCATTCAGGAATGAATTCACAGCCCTGTTGAAATCGGAGCCACCAGTCTCCACTGAGGGGCTTGCAATGCCTGCCTTTTCTTTAAGGCTTTAAAGTTGTTTCTGAGTTGGAACTTGTTTTATCCAATACGGTCTGAAAAACCATCACCTGTTCAATGCAGAGGCTTAGGCAATGTATGGAGCGAGAGGGAATCATTTGTCTGCCACTCTCTCTCTGTGTTGGAAATATCAGCTGATAATAACCTAAATTAGAACTGACTCAGGTCCCACTGCAAAGCACTTACACAGAACCTTCACTTGGCAGGCAGTTGCTTGTAACTTTCATCTGCTTTTTTTTTTAAAAAAACTTAATACAGCCTCATAAAGCATTAATCTTGAGCAATCGGCCAGCCTGCTGTGATAGTAGCCCACAAATACTTGCATTTTTAGAAAGTTATCTAAGATGCTGAAGTTAAAAAAAAAAGTTATCCTTTCAAGTACTGGAGAAACAATGCCTTTGATCTTAATATTAGTTGGTATTTCTGATTAAAGCAATGCTAATACGAAAAAAACCCCTGGTTTCGAACTGTCAACTCCTGTTTCCTGTACTGTCCCACTTGAAAGGAGAATAGGTGTGATTGTTTTTTAACTTGGTGAGACAAACAAGTACAATTAAAAATACATAACCAAGAATTCACCGGCTGTGCAGGGAATACTATTGCAGACTGTCTGCTGATTCTCTGAAATAATAGCCAGTAACTTTAGGAAAGTTTCAGAATTGGAAAGTTCTTTCCCTTAAATGTAACAGCAATTCATGTACTGACATCCCCAGTCTCCTCCCCACCCCACCCTTGAGATCACCCCCCCTTTTCCCTATCTCTGTCCTCCATTTTCCAGCTGGAGAGAGGTAGCAGGCACAGATCTCTCCATGACAACTATGAGGGAGTGGAGGACAGGGGATGCTCTCTGGGGGCATAGGATTCCTCCCTAAATGATTACATTCAAAGGGAGAATTTTGAACAACAATACAATGTCCCTCAGTTCTATTTGAGATGACAATCTTATGGCCTCTGGGAGGGCATCCCAATTCCATGGCCCCTGGGAGGGCCCATGGGAAATATGAGATCTCCTCACCCAAGGTTACAGATGGAGCTCAGTCTTCAGGTAAGAAGCTCCAAGCTTGTATCCCCACTCCCAGCCCCTGCACAATTTTCTGCAGCACTCGTCCTCCCAATGTTGGAGCCCTGAGATCAGGACATGTTAAAACTGGGAAGAATGGGGACATGGCATGTGCAGGTCAGGGGCAACATTGGAGCTGCAAGATCCAAGGCCCTTGCAATGTGGAGCGGGGAAAACTGTACCTATTTTGGGGCTGGTGTAAATAATTTCTCTCCCATTGCAAGCAGTTCAATTCAAAAGTAACTGGACAAAAGGGAGCAGAATGGCTCCTCCTCCCTCCCTCCCCACATTACAGCAGGAGCTTAGAAGGGCTTTTGATATCTTAGATACTCTGACATTGGAGCGTTCTGACTTGGGAGGTAGGATTGTCCTTTCAATGTACTTTATGAGCTTCTTTAGACGAGTGCTTTATAACACACTCGTGTTTGACCACTCATGGATGCTTGCGGGTCATTTTGATGATACTGTGAGCCTTCTGTACATCTCCCGCTCCTTTTCTCGGTTCTTCCGTAAAAGAATAAACCTCAGGAACCCTGATTCTTTTGAAATATGTCGAGGTTTGTCAGGATTTCCTGCTGTGTGCAGTCAAAGTTGCGCTATAAAACACCCACTAGAGGGTGTAGTCCTGTTGAACTGTATGGGCTGGGAGATTTTACATTACAGGCCACATGGTCACTGGTATCTTCCAGTGAAATTCAGCTTATTATTAATGCAGAAGAGAAGCAGGAAGCAGAGTGACAGGAAGGAAACACGATCCCTCCTGTCTGAAAGTCCTCTCTGTTAGGGAGGGACTATTTTCTATCCATGCCATTTCTGCATTATTCTGCTGTTTTATTTTTAAATTCTCCATAAAAATCCACATATATATATATATATATATATACGCACACACACACACATCCAAAATGTGTAAAATATATATATTATGATAAAATGCATATTTTATCATAAATATGCATTTTAAAGCATATTTTAGGTGCAGCTGGGTTTTTCTAAACACCCAAAATGGCATCACAAAATTTGGAAAAGCATTGAAAACAACAGCAGCCCTGTGTTCAGATCCACACATTACTTCAGGAGGTGCAAATCAGGTCAGTTCACTTCAAAATGCAGATGAAACAAGCTTCTCAAGCATCTCTACTTTAGATGCATTGTTCCTTCTAGAGTCTTCAGTCTTCCTCTCGTTTTTCTTTTTTTTTTCACACATCAAAGAAACATCGGGTTGGATCCAATCTTGGTTTACTGGAACTTAAGTTACTCATAAGGAATTTAAGTCCCATTGATTTTAATGGGTCTACACTATTAAGTCGGATCCAATTCACTGAGTTGAAAAGAATATTGAACTTCAACCTTAAACACTCAAATTGGGGCCTCAGATGGTGATGAATGAAAACTGTAATGACTTTTAGGGAAATGAATGTTTGGTCAAGTTGGATTCCCTATCGCCTTCCCCATAATGGGATATTTATAATATTGCTTCATAAAAGGAGCACTCAGACACAGCAATGGTTTCTTTGGATCAATAATAAATCACAAACAGCTGCCTTTTCAGGACTATTTTTCTTGTAAAAATGTGTGGTCATCATCATTACTGCAGGTGTAAGGCCATGCTGAGTGTGTTACAGCAAATATTTTTGATGCAAGAAACATTTTGGGGGGGGGAGGGATGGCAAATTTCCCAAAATTACCCCTGCCCCCCACTTACTTTTTCAGGCTAGTTCACCTAACTTATTCAGGTTTTGGGTAATGCTTCCTAAATAGGCATTGCTCTCACTCTGAACTAGGGATGTGCACTGACCCCCCGGATCGGATCGGATAGCGGATCGGAATCGGACCTGGGGGGTCGGATCAGATCGGATCGGATCGGAGGATGGTCGGATCGGATCGGACCGGATGTCCGATCCGGATCGGACGCCATTTTGAATGCTTTTTCCCATAGCCAAGTATTGTTTTACAAAAACGCCTATAACTTTTTCATTTTTAAAGATAGAAGGATGAAACTTGGGCACATTATACACTGGTTAGGGATAGTTATCTGTGAGAAATTTCAGAAAGATTGGTGCATGCGTTTTGTGGCAATTAATTGTTTAATAAATACCCAGAAATGCCTATAACTTTGTCATTTTTAAAGTTACAAACATGAAACTTTGCCACATTGTAGGTGGTACCTTGGGACCTATCTGTGAGAAATTTCAGAAACGTAGGTGCTTGCCTTGTGTGGCAATTAATTTTAGAAAAATGGGTAGTAGTGGGGTAAATACATTTACGCCTCCCATTTTCTTATTTTTGAAGATACAAACAGGAAACTTGGGCACATTACAGGTACCACTTGCCTTGATATGTGTGTGAAATTTCAGAAACATTGGAGCTTGCCTTGTGTGGCAATTAATTTTTGAAACAATGAGGAAAGAAACACCTATAACTTTGTCATTTTTAAAGTTACACACATGAAACTTTGCCACATTGTAGGTGGTACCTTGGGACCTATGTGTGTGAAATTTCAGAAACATAGGTGCTTGCCTTGTGTGGCAATTAATTTTTTAATAAATACCCAGGAATGCCTATAACTTTGTCATTTGTAAAGTTACACACATGAAACTTTGCCACATTGTAGGCGGTACCTTGGGACCTATGTGTGTAAAATTTCAGAAACGTAGGTGCTTGTATTGTGTGGCAATTAATTTTTGAAACAATGAGGGATTCATTGGACAGCACTTGCCCATAGGGATTCATTGGACAGTACTTGCCCATAGGGATTCATTGGACAGTACTTGCCCATAGGGATTCATTGGACAGTACTTTCCTATAGGAAATCATTGGAAAGCACTTGCCCATAGAAAATCATTGGAAAGCACTTGCCCATTGAGAAATACAGTTATGCCTCCCACTTTTTTATTTTTGAAGATACAAACAGGAAACTTGGGCACATTGTAGACTGGTTAGGGATAGTTATCTGTCAGAAATTTCAGAAAGATTGGTGCATGCGTTTTGTGGCAATTAATTTTTTAATAAATACCCAGGAATGCCTATAACTTTGTCATTTTTAAAGTTACATACATGAAACTTTGCCACATTGTAGGTGGTACCTTGGGATCTATGTGTGTAAAATTTCAAAAACGTAGGTGCTTGCCTTGTATGGCAATTAATTTTAGAAAAATGGGTAGTAGTGGGGTAAATACATTTACGCCTCCCATTTTTTTATTTTTAAAGATACAAACAGGAAACATGGGCACATTACAGGGAACACTTCACTTGATATGTGTGTAAAATTTCAGAATGATAGGTCCAGGCATGTGGTGGCAAGGTGTCTGCACACACCACTTTGAAGACTGTAGAAAATTTCTCCTGTAACGATCCCAGCGAGAGAGAGTGATCCTAGGCTCAGCCGTTCTGCTTGAGTGAAAGTATCAAAGCAGACACGAGCCAAGTGCTACTTTGTTTCTCCTTTTGTAATGGATACTAGCTCAGTTGCAGCCAAGCGTGCAAGGATCAAAGAGATGAGAGAAAGTGTTTCCTTCTTCTTCCCGGGAGGCGGGAGGGTGCAATTGACAGCCCCAGCCTCTGTGTAAAAAAGGTTAATAACTTTTAATCTAAAAAATTCGTAGCCACCAAATGCCTGGACCTATCATTCTGAAATTTTACACACATATCAAGTGAAGTGTTCCCTGTAATGTGCCCATGTTTCCTGTTTGTATCTTTAAAAATAAAAAAATGGGAGGCGTAAATGTATTTACCCCACTACTACCCATTTTTCTAAAATTAATTGCCATACAAGGCAAGCACCTACGTTTTTGAAATTTTACACACATAGGTCCCAAGGTACCACCTACAATGTGGCAAAGTTTCATGTATGTAACTTTAAAAATGACAAAGTTATAGGCATTCCTGGGTATTTATTAAAAAATTAATTGCCACAAAACGCATGCACCAATCTTTCTGAAATTTCTGACAGATAACTATCCCTAACCAGTCTACAATGTGCCCAAGTTTCCTGTTTGTATCTTCAAAAATAAAAAAGTGGGAGGCATAACTGTATTTCTCAATGGGCAAGTGCTTTCCAATGATTTTCTATGGGCAAGTGCTTTCCAATGATTTCCTATAGGAAAGTACTGTCCAATGAATCCCTATGGGCAAGTACTGTCCAATGAATCCCTATGGGCAAGTGCTGTCCAATGAATCCCTCATTGTTTCAAAAATTAATTGCCACACAATACAAGCACCTACGTTTCTGAAATTTTACACACATGGGTCCCAAGGTACCGCCTACAATGTGGCAAAGTTTCATGTGTGTAACTTTACAAATGACAAAGTTATAGGCATTCCTGGGTATTTATTAAAAAATTAATTGCCACACAAGGCAAGCACCTATGTTTCTGAAATTTCACACACATAGGTCCCAAGGTACCACCTACAATGTGGCAAAGTTTCATGTGTGTAACTTTAAAAATGACAAAGTTATAGGTGTTTCTTTCCTCATTGTTTCAAAAATTAATTGCCACACAAGGCAAGCGCCAATGTTTCTGAAATTTCACACACATATCAAGGCAAGTGGTACCTGTAATGTGCCCAAGTTTCCTGTTTGTATCTTCAAAAATAAAAAAATGGGAGGCGTAAATGTATTTACCCCACTACTACCCATTTTTCTAAAATTAATTGCCACACAAGGCAAGCACCTAAGTTTCTGAAATTTCTCACAGATAGGTCCCAAGGTACCACCTACAATGTGGCAAAGTTTCATGTTTGTAACTTTAAAAATGACAAAGTTATAGGCATTTCTGGGTATTTATTAAACAAT
This sequence comes from Anniella stebbinsi, assembly GCA_029215795.1. Classification (NCBI taxonomy): domain Eukaryota; kingdom Metazoa; phylum Chordata; class Lepidosauria; order Squamata; family Anniellidae; genus Anniella; species Anniella stebbinsi. The sequence goes on from JARDYH010000004.1 coordinate 208,909,648, forward strand.
TAATTGCCACAAAACGCATGCACCAATCTTTCTGAAATTTCTCACAGATAACTATCCCTAACCAGTGTATAATGTGCCCAAGTTTCATCCTTCTATCTTTAAAAATGAAAAAGTTATAGGCGTTTTTGTAAAACAATACTTGGCTATGGGAAAAAGCATTCAAAATGGCGTCCGATCCGGATCGGACCTCGTCGGATCGGATCAGATCGGATCGGAGGTTGATCGGATCGGATCGGATCGGATCGGATTTTCCCGATTTTGGGGCGGATCGGATTCGGATCGTGGATCGGATCCGATCCGATGCACACCCCTACTCTGAACATCATTGTTCTTCAGTGATGTCACCACATAGCAAAATCTGATGGGTGTATTATAATGTCACGGCTTATTTGTGTATCAGGGTGATGGTGAATCTTCTCTTTGCATTGTCCCTCTGCAACAACTCCCCAAAATACATCTTCAAAGATCTCTGAAATTGGGGTGGTGGTGCATTTAAGAAGGAGAATATTCACAAAATGTTACCCATGTTCAGCTCCGAGAAAGGAGTAAAAGAAGCAGAAAAGAGGATTGAGTGAAGCATCTACCTGTCAATTTTGAGCTTGACAAATTTAATAAAGCTTCCTTTAATGAACAGAGTCTAATTAAAGAACACAACTCTAAGATGATTGACATTCATGATTAAATCCCAATTGCCTCCAATGAACTCAGACCTGCACTTTTCTATTGCATCAGGTCTCTCTTCTAGTAACTCCCAGATGCCTTTTGAGGATTATAGGGCTGGCTGGAATTAGTGAGTTCTTCTGAGCTGGATGGATTATGTTTGATATCATGTTTTGTTCTGTATTCTGAATTGTCTAATGGTCAACGTGAAAGATATTGGACTGTACTGTAGTCTCCATAGCATGGAAACTCACCAGTCCAAATGGACCATGAAATCCCATATAGATAATGCAGATCACGTAAATTCAGAAAGCGGAACAGTGATGGCACACTGTTAACCAAAGTTACACTTCTTGTTGCACTTAGCAAGAAGTAAACAAGACCACGAAGCGGAACAGCGATCAAGTTTTACACCAATGACATTCTTATTGTTAGAAATAAAGGGTATGAGCTAGTCAAAGTGAAACATTTTTAAAACCCTATTTATTTCAATGGGAGAGAGATAAGCTCATGCCAGCAACGTGACTTAAATGTTCTTAACACTGTGTCAAAATTATTTTGTTTTTTACTTAGTCCCTAACTAAGACTGTTGCAGTTCCTCATTTGTGAAACCTCCTTCCAAAAGAAAGTTGCCAGTTGAAATAATTGTGCTGTTGTTGCTTTTTTGTGTTGCAAGGTTGTTGTTTTTAGGATGATAACCAACAATTTAAAATAGAAATTGCCAGGTCTTTGAGTACTAACTGACTCTGGATAAGTGGTGATTTTAGTCTCTGTTGCTGTTATAGTTCTTTTATCATTTTATTATGATTTTAGTATTCATACTACTGTTTTATGTTTTTGTTTTTGAAATCCCTTTTGAGAAAAGAGCATTTTAACACAAATGAAGATGATTTTAGGCAAAATGGTAGAAACTCGTCATTCCAGATGACACTTAAAACAGCTGACAAACACTAGAAACAACCCTAAAACAGGAGCAAAAGAAGCTTACGGGCATGCCAAGTCCTTTCTGTCTCTAATTTCAATATCTTTATACCTTGATCATGAAAAGGTAATTAAGTCTGGAGCAATAGGGAAGCTGGAAAGCGTAATACTTGCAAAGATGGCTAATTAACATAAAACAGGAAGCATTGGTAGGGACATAAAAGAGACTGCCCAGGAAGAGCTTTTAGCTTCTTACATTAGTTCACTTTAAATCACATAACCATTTGCCTCCAGTGGTCCAGTTTACGCAGCATCCTTCCACAGAAGCATTAAAGCAAATGGATGTGCACTAGAAAGGGCTACTTTGAAATGATGATGACAAAATCTGGGTTGAGACTGGGAATCAGATGAGGCACAGGGAATCATTTGAAAGGAGCACTGCATTTTGGGGGAATGTGGAGAGCGAGAATAACGAGACGGACACAAAGTTGGGATTTAAACTGGGCCACATTTTATCGAAAGATCTGCAGAAAGTAAACTGAGCAGGCATCTACCTGCTTACGGCAATCAGCTGTAGTGTAAACAGGCGATGCATTTCTTGCCTGGAGAATGGCGCCAGCCCATTCGCCACCTCCCAGGCTCCCCCATTTGGGTTGGGAGGCCTTTGGCATCACCCCATACTTGTGCCACATGACTCCGAGTGTGTGAGGAAGGTCAGCCTCAAAGGTAACCCTTATCTCCGCCAGCTGGGCCACATGACTCGCAGCCAGGGAGCCTCAGGCGTTACCAATCACCGTAATGGTGCCTTGGAATGCTCACCGAACCTATCCTTTTTAAGATGCCCGCCATTACCGCCTATTAAATGTGACTAAATGAAGAACCAATCCACTTATTTATACTCCCATCTGTCTTGTAGTGTGAAGTAGGTGAAAAAACTCACACCAATGACAGATTCTGAGCAAAAAATTCCTACTTGACCCTCAACAGAGCAACCAGCGTGCCCACACTACCTACAGGGAGGGAGGAAGGAAGCTGAAAATCCGAAGAGGGAGAGGGGAGGGGTAACCACCCTTAAATAGGCACTCCTACCCCTCCACTCTCCCAGTGGGCCTCCCAGTGGGCCTCCACGCCTCGCCCTCGCTCCCCCCAGCAATTGGCCTCCCCATGCCCAGGCTGTAGCCGGGCGTGGCAGTTAGGCATTTCTGAATCCATGTGCTAAGCAGCACCATAATAGCCTCCATATGCCTGTTCATTCCTAACCTGTTGCAAAGATGGTACGCTTATGATGGGTGTCAGGTGATCTTATTACATTAGAGTGGAGACCATCTCTTGAGCCTGATATGGGATAGGGGTGGAGAGATCAGACTATTTTCAGTCCATTTCAGTTTTACATGTATTTAATTAATCAGCCAGTTTTGTCCCGTTTGCCCCATTTCTGCATTAACCTGTACAAAAAGAAATCCGTACAAATGTCGTATACATTTTAAAATGCATATATAATAAAATACTCATTTAAAAACATATTTTAGTATATTTGAAAACTGAAAACTACATCACAAAATGTGGAGAAGTGTAGAATCGGACAGATTGTGTTCTGATCAGCACAATAATTCAGGAGGTATGAAATCATCAGGTTGACTCAGTTCCAAAAGCGGACTGAACAAAATTCTCCATCAACTGTAAAGTGAGATGCCCACACTTTGCTGCCTGTGATACTGATAATCAACATCTCATGGCATCAGTAATGGCTAATGTCTCGTGAATAAATTTTTAGTATAAATGTAGGAGTTAATTCTAAAAAAAAAAATTGTGATGAGAACTTAGTCTACTTATTGATTTCAATGATACTACTGTAGAAAGTGTTTGTCAGCCTTTGCTTGTAGACCTTTGCAGCTCTAGCTATGCTTTAAAGAAGATCTTTGGTGTATAATACTACTGTCTTTGGGAAGAACCATATCTCAGTAAGATATTCCCTTTCAGCCCAAGGACTGAATCCAATTTCAGAGAAGTTCTTGTGGGGTGCAGTCTAGTGGTGAACAATGCTAAAGGCAAAAAGGGTAAGGGCAAAACTACCAGCATATTTTCAGAGAGGCATTCCAAACGTTTAGAATGGGGAAAAAAACCTGCATGAAAGCTGGGAAACCACCAAAAGATTGGTGGTCAGTGGAAAGGTGTGTGATCATTTGGGGAACCACTGAGGACCAGATTTGCCTCCCACCTATGGTTGCCCATCCCTGAGTTAAGGGATATTAGTTAAAAAGGCTGAGATAGACCTCTGTCCTAAGGCCAACCTACTGGATTTAACAATATATGTATAGAAGAGGATTATAGGTCACTGGTACAGCACATTTTTGGCTTCTATAGGAAAGTCTGAGAAAGACTCCTGCCAGACAATGTGGACCAATGGTTTGATTTGGTATAAGGCATGAGTTGTGTGAATCTTTTAATATCTGTAAATAGCAGCCACTGGGGGCTCTGATCACAATTAGGACCATAGAGAGAGCTTTTAAATCTTTTTGTTCTGCACCACATTTTCAATGGCAAATCAATCAACCTTGAGGAGAAAAACAGTTTAATGTGGTATAAATTTTAAAAGAAGAGTGTGTTATGTAATATGGATTGTGAACTGTAAGACCTGAAATGTTTGGCAGTTTACTTCTATCAGAGAGCTAAATTGTTACATTGTATGCAAGGCCTACAGTTGGAAGTTTGCCAAGAGTCACATGGTGGTTACTGTTACCAAGGAAACAACTATAGGCATAGTGTGTATACAGTTCAATGCAGTAGTTTTTATTCTTGACAGTAGAAACAGAAATGAATTGTTTACTTTCATTAGCTCTTAAGGTTAGGTCAATGCACTGGCAATAAGCCAGTCAGTTGGGTGCTCAAGTAAGGCAGAGACGAACCTGAGGATAAAGGCAGCAGGAGTAGAGCCTAAGTGAAGCATCTTGATGTGGAAGAAATGGAGCCGATGTTATGGAAGGCAGAAGCTGTGAAGATTTGCCTAGGAGGAAGACTCCAGTAGAAATTCTCTAGGGAAGCTTGTACCTTGATGGTTAACTGAAAGCAGGTGGCTTTAAGAAGTATTGAGTTTTCAGTAGGAGGCAACTGAGAGGCTTATTCCGTGCTGGGTCCTTGCCAGCGAGTCCCTGAAAGAAGAATCCAGGTGAAGCAGAAGCCAGATGAAAGACGCTCTTCTGGAAGAGACAACTGACTCATCTTCAGTCCTGTATTCTTACCTATGAGCTCCTGAGGAGACGGAACATTTCAAGTTTAAACTTCTGAGATATTTTGTGGGTGCTAATTGGGGTGAGGGTAGGAAAAGGGAAACTGGCAATTGGATTCTATTAGGGAAATGAACCAGACTAAAGGAATAGCTGCTTCTTTAAACTAATAAAGAATACCATTTTAATCAGAAAAGAAGTAAGGCAGAGATGAGCAACCTCTGGCCCACAGGCCTCCAGGAGCATGGCCACGCATAACCTGAGGTCATCAGGCCCATGGAATGGGTTGGGGGGGGCATCTGGACCCCAAACCCATCTAGTTTTCATCCCTGATGTAAGGCATATATATTTAAATATCTAATCTGCTAATTAATTAAGGTACAAGCCTATGCATGTTTAGATAGGAAAATGTTCAACAGCTACATGCTGGCTGGGGAATGCTGGGAGTTGTAGGACTTTTTTCTGTCTAAACATGCATAGTATTGTACTCTTAATGGCTTAAAATGTAAATAAGGTTTTAAGTAAATAATAATAGATCTATTTTCTCTCTATAGTAACACTGTGTGTCTATGTATCCTATGTTTATGGTCTCAACTCTGCTACTAACTGTTATTCAGAAGAACAAGTGTTCATTAAAATACTGGAAATTGAGGGATAAGGACAACAGGCATATTGATGGCATACTATTACAGGTGGGATTAGTAAATATAAGCCTCCACATTTGATGACATAATAAAAATGCTCCATTCCTTTATACGTATCTTGGGGCTGGTGTAAATAATTTCTCTCCCATTGCAAGCAGTTCAATTCAAAAGTAACTGAACAAAAGGGAGCAGAATGGCTCCTCCTCCCTCACTTCCCACGTTACAGCAGGAGCTTAGAAGGGCTTTTGATATCTTAGATACTCTGACATTAGAGCGTTCTGACTTGGGAGGTAGGATTGCCCTTTCAATGTACTTTATGAGCTTCTTTAAACGAGTGCTTTATAACGCGCTCGTGTCTGACCACTCAGTGATGCTTGCGGGTCATTTTGATGATACTGTGAGCCTTCTGTGCATCTTCCGCTCCTTTTCCCAGTTCTTCCGTAAAGGAATAAGCCTCAGGAACCCTGATTCTTTTGAAATATGTCGAGATTTGTCAGGATTGGTAACAGAAATCATACAGCAAGATTTACTCAACAGGAAGTGGAGTGAGATCTTTATCTCCATGTTCCCAATGGAAATTCCTTCCGCCAAGCTCCTCTTTGGCGTGATTTCATTGGCACCAAAGGAAATGTCTCTCTCATGTCAATAAGATCTTTGACGTGTGTATGTGGGGGAAATAGTGTAAGAGGATGTGGTATTTTGGGAGTCACCCTTCACCATAGTCCTGATCTTGAATGCCCCCCCCCCCCAACAATGGCTGCTTTTTACAATTTCAGAAAGATTCACATATCTCCAAGTGAAGTGGTTGATGTCACATTTGGCATCTATTTGTATGCAGATACACTGGATATAAAACGTATCCACGTCCATCTGTCCCCTTCCTGCCCAGAAATGTACGTGCCTGAGCAGAGGGTTGAATTCTCAAGGACATCTCTAGCAACTCTCACTGACAGTATTATTATTTTTTCTAACAAGGCCTTCTTAACAGGTGAAATTCAGGATAAAATAGGGCCTGTGATTTATCAAGGACAGAAATCAAAACAAAGGGAATGTCCCTGGAAAATAGGAAGTAACTAGTGAAAAACAGATTATTCATCAACTCAAAACAACAACACTTTAACAGATTGACAGCCCTACTATAAACCATACAGCATGAATTGAGGTGCTTCTCCTCCCCCTCCCACATGACTGCAAATATTTAAATGACATAAAAATCTTACCCCCCCCAACCCCCCCCCCAACCAAACACCCCCCCCCCCCCAAACTGGCAGAAAGTTGCAATCAAGTGGTAGGGAAAAAAAGTATTTTCAAAGGAAACATTGAGCTGTACTTTTAAAGTGATTGGTGCTTAATTGGGAGGCCCTGTCAGTCTGCCCTATTGTGAAGTGGAGATAATTATGATATCTTGCAGAAGATTTCATCCATTGCAATACCTTGTCAAGTGAGTGCAGGATGGTAAAAACCGAGAAAACAGCTGTAATTTGGAACAGAATTAAATGAGGCGCTCTGGGCTTCTGCTTTAGGGGGGAAAACAGCAAACAAAGTAAAGCAAACAAACAACGCTCAGAGATTAACTCTTTGGTGTGTTAATTGGAGCTTGGCCAGAAAGAGAAGTGAGCTGCTGTACCTTTAAGAGAGACAAATCTGCATCTTGTCTTAGAGTAACTCAGCCTTCCTTTGCATCTGGCCACCCTTGCTAATCTGTTCAGCAGAAAAAGACCTCAGCATCTCTATACCAATATAGGATTCACTAAGGATTTTCCTTCACAGTGATTATAAATGGTTGACAGTGGATCCCTTTATATATAGTATGGGTAAGGAACCAAAGAATTGGGCCAGGATGTGTGACATTTTGGCAGGTGATTATATTAATTATTATTTTTTGTAAGAAAAAGACAGACAAGTTTAGAACACAGGAGTTTAAGGGCCCAATCCTATGCATGTTTAAACAGAAAACAGCCCTACAATTCCCAGAATTCCCCCAGGCAGCCATGCTAAATATGCATAGGACTGCACCCTAACGGCTGTTCTTTAGATTATGTAGAATGAGATTATAGAATCCTGGATTGTACCACTTCAGACCATGGGACGGGGGGTGGGGGTGGTGAGGATATAAACTAACATATTAGAAACAAAACTTTAGTGAGGCCAATTATCTACTATCTTTGCTCATTTATGGGGAACTTTTTACATGGGGCTGAAATGAACATCCCCACTTGTGTACAGTTTGAAGCCTAACATGTAATCGTTTTTACAGATTTTATGTAACTTGGGTATACCAAAAATACCCAAGAGAGTATTTGTGAAGTAATCAGTATTCTAAATAACTTTTTTTTGTCCAAAGCCAATTGGCCAGTTAGTATTGACAATGACATGGATGGGCTACGTTTAATTACACCCCCAGGATCTTACACTAGTAAAATGTAATTCTCTCTCCCACACATTGTTCCAATATAAAAGCAGCGGGAGATGGTGAGCCTGGCAAACCACAGGAACCTCTCTGCTTGCTAAAAAGATAGTTGGAAAATGCCATGATTGTGGGGAAAGTCTCAGATGCCAGGCTCAGCTTCTGGATCTCCAGTTAAAATGACTGCAGCTTTGTGCAAGACCTCAAGGAACTGCTATGAGTCAGGCAGAACTGGCCTAGATCTGGGATGTCTGTGAAATTCGTTTCATTTCCTTCTTGAACAGGATTTACCCAGTTCACACCTTCCAGATGAAACACAGACTTGGACAAAATCTTGTACGCAAAATTTTGTAAACCGCCTAGAGAGCTTCGGCTCTGGGGCAGTATCTAAATGTAAATCATCATCATCATCTTTGGTTGAATTCAGTACTGTCATGTTCCCCAGCCTTGACCCATCCTCTGGCTCTGAAGAGGACTCAGAGGCAGAGGAGACTCCCTTCATTAATCCAAGGGCCTTCTAGACCAGAGGATGTGCCTCTACCTGACTCTTCAGATGCAGAAGGCACTCCTCCTTTACAGCCTTCACCACTCCCACCCCGTAAGAGCCAGCAGCTACAAATCAGGCAGTAGCCCTTTCAGCAAACTGCTTCTCTGAGGGGATGAAGTTAATTGCAGGTCTTGAGCTGCTGGCCGTTATAAGGCTTCATAAAGCCTTTGACTGTCATTGAGTCAACATCTCCCCTTGCTTGAGTCTCAGCTAGTTTGGAGCTGGCCAAGGTCCTAGAAAACCCTGCCTGGTGTAACTTGCCTGGTTATTCAGCACCCTGGACTGGAACAGACCTGACTTGACTTGATAAATCCATGCCTGTGTGTGCCATGCTGGGTTGAGCATTTCAGGGTGCCTTGAACTGAGTTGGACAAGACACGTAACATTTTGAGCTTCCAGTGTGACTTGCAAACTGGAATATATATATATATATATATATATATATATATATTTGACAGCATGCACATATTTGAAAAATGCACACAAATATACTTTAATCAATAGAATTCATAAATTTCAAAGATGTGCACAATTGATGTGTACATTTGGAAAGATATGTACAAAATATGCACAGATTCTCATGCAAACAACAACAACAAACAAAAACAGAGCATGCAATCTGATACTGACCTGAGTCAGAATGAGTTTAAGATGTAATTCGGAGCACTTTGGTGAGCTCAGCTGATTTGCATATCCCTAGCTGAGATGGACCACTGGCCTGATTTATTGTAATACAACACACTATTATGATTCCAGGTTCCCAAGATGTGTTGGACCTGGAAAGATAGTCATGTTGTTGCCACCTAGTGGCCAAAATGTACCGCAGCTTCAGCTATTTTCCAAGATGGATGTCAGGGCCAGACTTGTGTGAACAGAGGACAAAATAAAACCCAGTATAAAACTTACTATTGGTAGTTACTGGAGATCTAATTTACTAAAAATGAACGTGTAACTCCCTAATTGTTCGTCGGAGCAGTCTGTGCAAGATCAGTGCCAACTTTGAAGGGCAGGCAAGGTGACCTCTGTCCCACCCCACCACCCTGTGCCCGTGCCACCTTCCCCCCTCCATTGGGCTTGAATCGCCAGGTTTATTTTGGGGTGGGGGCTTGGGCCAGGCATCCACACTGAAGCCCTCTCCCTCAGTGGCCTACGTTCTCACCACAGTTATCACTTACTTACTTTCCCCATCAAAGTCAAAACAGCATCACTGCCCAGAGAGAGGGGGTGTGGCGTTCAAGGACTTTTCCTAATTCTTCCATCACTGCTCAGCCAGAGAGCACTGTAAGATGTTTCAGGGAGCAAGGACAATGCAGGGAAGTGATTTACATAAGACAAGTAGAATTTATTACTACAACTTTAGAAGAAAGTACTTAATAAGTTTAGAAATAAGTTGGTTTAGAAATAAGTACTGAAATTGAGGCCTACCAATCTTCAGTCTAGCTTGTGGAGAGGGTGAGCAAGTTTGAGACCTAAATAAAACCTGGGTCAGAATTGTTCTAGCCATGATTAAGCAAGTGGAGATCAACAGCAAGGAGAAGAGTATCAGAGACACAGGAGTCTAGGCGATGACTGCCTGCTGGGGTGGAGGGTCTCAGGAGGTGAGTGGTGATGCCAAATCCAGATACTGGTCTTGGCAACAGTTCTCAATGTGGTTCACTAGTTTATTTGTTTAATGCATTTATATCACATCCTTCCGCCTGCAAGGTGTTCAGGGTGACATATACTTTATCCCCGTATTTTATCCTCACAGCAAACCTTTGGATAGGTTAGCTTGAGAGACAGACAGTGACTGCCTGAAGGTTACTCAGTAAGTTTCATGGGTGGAGAGGAATTAGCTTGCTGGATTGCATCAGCAAATCATGCTATGAGGAAAATTATGGCCCCTTTTAGATGTCAATTCCTGGACCCAGTTCATGGTGTGGTTTTTGCCTTTTAAGGCTCTTTATGGCTTGTGAGCTGAACCTCCCCCTCTCCCCCTATGTACCCACCGGGACCTTGATCTTTGAAGGTTCTACTCCAAGTGATCCCATCAAGTGACGGCCAGCAGGTTGCTATGGGAGAGAGAGCCTTTTCAGTGTTGCCATTCTAGATGTGCAATATCCTCCCCAGAGGGGTTCACCTGGCACCTACTTTGAAGTCATTTTGTTTCCAGAAGAAGAACTTTTTATTTTCCCAGGTGTTCCATTCTGTCTTAGCTTTTAGCTGTTTTTACTCTGTGACTTGTGCTTTTATTCTGTATATAGACTTTTACTGTATTTTTTGTTACTGAATTTTAATTTGTATTATTTCTTGTTCTGAGCTGCCCTGAGGATGTTCTTACAGGATAGTCTGCACATTTCATACATATATTTTAAAATAAAAAGAAATGTTACCTTCAGTGGCCTAATAGGTGCTGCAGTAGAACTTTCCCCTTGTCATTTGGGCCTTTGGGAAGAGTAAGGTCACATTCTAGGAGCCCATGCTGTGACTCCTTCATAAGAAGAGCCATGCTGGATCAGACCAAGGTTCCATCTAGTCCAGCATTCGGTTCACACAGTGGCCAACCAGCTGTCCATAAGAAACCCACAAGCAGGACATGAGTGCAATAGCACCCTCCCACCCATGTTCCCCAGCAGCTGGTGAACATAGGCATACTGCTTCTGATACTGCAAGTAGCATATCACTATCATGACTAGTAGCCCTTGCTAGCCTTCTCCTCCAGGAATTTGTCCAATCCCCATTTAAAGCCATCCAAACTGGTGGCCATCAACATGTTTTGTGGTAGCAAATTCCATAGTTTAACTACGTGTTGTATGAAGAAGTACATCCTTTTATATATCCTGAATCTCCCACCAATGAGCTTTATGGGAGCTGATTAGTAAGTTATAGTATTATGGGAAAGGGAGAAAAATGTCTCCCTATCCACATTCTCCATAACAGGCATAATTTGCATGTGCATATTGTCTCTTCAAGAAACAGTAGAAATGATAAGAACTGCATAATTTCAGACTTACGGCTGAGCATGGGAAGTAACCATGATGCAGCAAATTGACCCTCCAAAGAAGGGTTAATTTCAGCCCACCCTTAACAATTAAGTTGTAACTTTATCCTAGGCAGCCATATATAAAGTGTTTGTTTGAGAGACAGGGACACAAAACAGAGATAACAGACAAGCCCATTTGCCTGTAATCATCCAAGGGAAGATGAATTGTTACAGGAGCAGTGCCTAGTATTTGCAGTTAAGACTAAATTTCTTTCATGCAAATACACATTCACAATGCAGTTTTCCTGAAAGTGGAAATGAAAATGTAAGATGGTGGATTATATTTGCAATATCAGCCTTTCAAGGTGAGATCGCTGCGTGAAGGCAAACCTTGTGTCTAGATGATGACAAATTACTAGAGGACGATGGACAGAGATGCTTAGAGGCAGCCAACCAACCACCCCAGTTGTTCATCTTCATGAAGACAGAGTGCCAGTAACATAGCATGCCCTAAGGGAAAAGAGCCTGGAAATAAATTAATTAACCTCTTCCGTACAGATCTGCAGCTTTCCCTCTAGCAGTTCAAAGATACTAAATTCAGAAATTGGTCAACCATAGGCTTTGTCATTGCTGAACCCACAGACTGGCCAAGTGAACCTATTTCATAAGTAAAAAACCAAAAACAAAACTCATCCTCAAATTATTACACCTGATAGCACCCACATCTAGCAAGTTGAGTGCTGGAATACCAGCATGCTTTCTTTGGTACTGCTTCAAACAAATTTGAATGTGTGTATGTGTGTATACAGATGCATGTGTCGGTGTAGATGATTAACTCTGTCCCATTGAAATCAATGCTAATAGTATTTCACTTTGGTTTCAATGTGCCTTATATGATTGGTGGTACATTTCTAGGTCACACAGAATGTTAGGGCTGTGGTACATAAATGATAAAAAGTGAGTGTATTTTTTTTTAAAAAAATAGCCAAATAGTTACATTTTGAAGTGAAGAGTTCCCAAACTCTTGAATGGGATGTACTAGCCATAATACCTTCATGAAAACATCACTTTATGTGCTATTATTTAGAGCATTATTGTGGATTCCTTTTTGAGTTATGCCCTGATTCCAAATATATCTAAATGGAAATAAATCATATTGGTTTCAACAGAACTGTTATCTGATAAGAAAAAATAATTATGTAAAGCATGCACTCACCCAAGGTGCAATCTGAGTCATCACATTAACTTCTCTGTATACAAGAATGGAGACCATGGTAGATGTATTGGGCACCTGAGAACAGGAGTAGTCAACCTGGTACCCTCCAGATTATGGAACTACAACTCCCATAAGTCCCAGCCAACATAGCCAATGATAAGAGATTATGGGAGTTGCAGTCAAAATCTTCTGGAAGGCTTCAGGTTCTCTACTGCTGCCTTAGAACATTGGAATGGGAAAAAGCTGGTGATGGCAGTTTTGTAGCCAAATTCCAAAAGTCATGATGCAGAGGTCACAGCAATGCAATGCCATGGCCAGTTGCTGCCTTTCTGTTTAACCTACTGCATAGGCTTTTTTAAAGGAAGATAAAATGGGAGGGAAGGGTGGGGGCAACCCTGTACACTGTTCTGAACTCCATGAAAGAAGGACAAGATATGAATGCAATAACTAAAGAAATTTAATCATATTCTTGGAAGACTGTCAAAACTTTAACCATTAGGAAAGCACAAGGCCAGGCTGTCTGGTAAGCCTCACATCTAATGTATGCTAAACACCTAAAATATGTGCACTTCATATTGGCCCAGTTTCAAAATCCCCTTGAACATTTGACTCTAGGATAAGTCGCTGGTGATTCTGTAAGTAATCTTGGAGGCATCAATTATTATGGGTGTGTGTGTTTGAGAAATCGCTTTTGCTTACTATCAGTTCTCCCCCTTTCCTCCATCCTATTTCATCATTTGGGGGGTACGTGAGTCTCAGGACAATCCATAGATCAGGAAGGAAATAGTTCAAATGGTTCATAGGAATTTTCTTTTTAAAGGACTCTTCTGAGTAACTGAGTGTGGCTATCCTTGTTCTCACTATAGGGCCACAAATGAAGAGTTTTGAAGGATGAGGTGTTTTTGGAAATCAAATTCTTGAGCACACTTAATAATTATTGATATCTCAAAGATGTCAAAATCCTGTTTAATTCTAACTTGATTAAATCGTAAGAAAGTGTAGAGGTCACTTGAACACATGGGGTAGTACCCACTGTTAGTCTTCCTTAAGGTAGACTCCTAAAAGTGAATGGGACTTATGTCAGTCACAATTAACATAAGTCCCATTCATTTCAATGAGTCTGCTCTAGTAGGTCTATCAGTGGGTACTATCTCTGAGTGCTATCCTTCCCTCAGCGGTTTGCTGCTCCTGAGCAGCCGAGTCTCTAATCCACTGTTGCAGATGAACTTCCAGAGGTTGAGAACCAAGAAGCCCGATCCCCACCCAGCCGGAATGGCTTGGATGGGGTCAGATTTTGTGGGTGGGAGGAAGAGACTATACGCATGCTTGCCATGTGTATAGCCTAGCGTGGGGGCAGAGCCAAGCCTATATAGCCTCGCCCTGCGCAGCCATCCGGCCTCTTTTTCTTCTGGCCCCTCCTTCCCTCCCTCCCTATCAACGAGTATGGGATTAGCCAGTCGTCCTCTTTGGGGAGGAGGCTGAGTAGGAATTTTCCCTGGCATTAGTATGCAAAGGTTTCGTCTACTCCATACTGGATTTAATCTTTAGATGGAGGATAAATAGGTGAATTTAAATGATAGGTGGATGGTGTGGGAATTTTGGGGGGATGAGAATAGGAATGGTGAGCACTCTGGCACCTTTATGGTGGGGGCAAGTCAGAGGCCCTGCTCCTTGGGGGCTTTGCAGCTTCCATGTCAGGATATGGCTTGCCTTTGGAGACCTAGTTGTCTCATCTACCCAGAGCTGTGCAACCCTGGGTGTGGATGACGCGGTAGGTTTCACCACATACTCAAGTGTTGTGGGAATAAACCACCCCGGTTCGACCGACCCCTGTGTTCAACGAGTGGCTCGCCCTGATTGGCAGGCTAGTTGCCTGAGATTAATAAGCGAGATTCCCTCACGTTCATGCTCAGATCCATGGAGGGGAGAATCTCCATATTAAATAAAGGGGCCCTAGTTTATCCCAAGTTCTGGTGTCCGTGTCTTATTTCGTGTAATTTCTTCTCCGCTCGCGAAGAGTTCACCTATGAGGGAAGGTTACAGCACCTGGGATTGTTTAGCTTGGAAAAAAGGAGGTTAAGGGGAGACCTAATAGAGGTGTACAAAATTATGCATGGTGTGCAGAATGTGGATAGGGAGACATTTTTCTCCCTCTTCCATAATACTAGAACCTGGGATCATTCACAAGAAGCTGATTGGTGGGAGATTCAGGACAGATAACAGGAAGGATTTCTTTACACAGTACATGGTTAAACGATGGGATTCCCTACAACAAGATGTGGTGATGACCACCAGTTTGGATGGCTTGAAAAGAGGGTTCGATAAATTCCTGGAGGAGAAGGCTATCAATGGCTACTAGTCCTGTTGGTTATGTGCTATTGGGGCAGTAAGACTGTAGACACCAATTGCTGGGGAACATGTGTGGCAGGGTGCTGTTGCACCATGTCCTGGGTGTGGGTTCTTGTTCAACAGCTGGTTGAACAAGGTGGACCCTTGACCTGATCCAGCATTGCTCTTCTTATGTTCTTATTGTATTATTTGAATTCTTTTAACCATTGGGACCCCCAGATCTTTCCAATTCATTCTTTTCCTGGAAGAAAAGGAAATGACAAAACAAATCAGGGCATTTGGTAATAAAGCTGGTTTTTTTTAATAGGGTCTCTTTTTAATTCCACATATTCTGTTCAGTGGTAGTTCAAGGACACAGGAGTTACAGAGACAAATAGGAGTTGCAATAAGCAGAGACAAGCAGTGAGGAGAGAATGCCAAGAGGACTACAGGGGCTTTTTATACAATGCACAAGAAACATAAGGAACAACAAGATATATTTATTAGCTATGCCATTTTAAAAAGACAGGGCTCCAGTCTTTTCAGAAATTGCGTCTGCCAGAAAAGATGTCTATACTTCCTCTGTGTCTTGGTCTGGTAACAGCAAAGAAAGCTGCAACATATGCTAGCTGAAAGCCTGACCCTGAATTACAAGGTTATTACACGTTTCTTCAGGCTTAGAAGCATTTCCCCCCCCACTGGTATCCAATGTGCTGAAAAAAGAAAGTAACCTCTGGTGCTTCTGCAATTAATCTTGGATGCATCAATTAATCTGGGCATGTGTGTTTGCAGAAATCGCTTTTGCTTACTATCAGGTCTCTCCCTTTCCTCCCTCCTGTTTCATCATTTGGGGGCACGTGATTCTCAGAATAATCCATAGACCAGGAAGGATAGTTCAAAATGGTCAATAGAATTTTAAAGGAATTAACTGACTATGGCTACTCTGAATACAGATACCTCTCTCCATCCTTGAATCTGAGAGCTCAAATGGTACCACGTAGCAGGCTCTAGAGATCAGGTGTCTGAGCCAGACAAAATAAGGTCAAGATAATCACGGTACTGGTAGAACTGAGAATGTTTTGAATTCCCTCCCACTAAACTTGGACTGAACCCTTCTTAATTTTGACTGGGTTGTGCCCCAGATGTTTCATGTACAACTAATGTATTATCAGCTGGTATTTCAGTGTGTGCAAGAGATAATTGCCCTAATTCAGAGCCTCAATACATACTCAAAGCTCCTGTGCCTCCGGGCTTCTGCATGGTTAGAGGAAACATCTGTATGTGTGAAAGACATGTGGGCATGGATCTGTCCTCCCCATTGCAAGAATGGGGTGCCCCTTCCGAATGTGAACTGTGTTTGCACATTGGAGCTTCCGAAGCCTTCAGAGCTGATTGTGAATGAGGCGAATGAACCAGTTTTCTCTGTAACTCTTCCTATTGGCTCTCAAAGTGAATTTCTCAAGGATTAGCACCATTGAGAAGTCATAAACCAGATTTTATCTATATGTCTGTATCTATATCTATATATTGTCACCTAAAAAATGACAGAACCTTCATATTACGATGCCTGGTGCCTGCCTGTGAATGGTGGGAGATAAGTACGGCATGGAATTTTGCAGCAGAAGGGAAAAGCACAGGAGATTACTCTGCAGTTCACTTGATTTTTACCTGATGATTTACAAGGTATGTAAATTAAGAGACAACCACAGAAGGTACATTTAATGACATCTTAATGCATCACAGGATTTATGACAAGGCATGAATAGCTTGTGCACTCAACCATCGGTAGCAGATGCTGCAATAATTCTACTTAATACTTAGAAGCAAAGTAAAGCATATTGTTTTTCGTACAAATGTTTATGAAACATTAATAAGAATAATATGCACCATTCAGCGCTGAACATGCCATGTGAAATCTTCTCCTATAAATATTTATAAGGCAGACATTTTGGTCTTCTGCAGAAAGCGATCTCCAGCTGCAGTTTCCAAGTGGCCTCAGACATATCCTTTGCTCCCTCCCTTTGTGCATATTGCTTTCCTTAAAAATGTGGCAGGCAAGTAGAGCAATTACAGCTCGATCATACACAAACATATCTAGGGAAGGAGATCTTTTCAAACAGCAAAGGGACCGCTGTTTGCATAGCTAGTATTAGGATATGAGATATGGGGAAGGTTTTTTTCTTCTTTTTTCTTTTTGATATACTTGTGTAAGTTTGCTACTGCAGAAATGAATAGAACTAATGGGCTTCATTAAATTCAAGAGAGTACGTAGATTTCAGCTTTTCTTTCTGTTCTTTTTTGCAGTACTCCTTAGTTTTCATAAAACAAACTATAGAAACTATGCAGTTTTCCCCACAGAAAATTGAAATGTTTGAATTAGCTTTTTGCCCCTGCCAACGAGAGACCTTTGGGGAAACGCTGTGTGTTTGCAACAAAAATCTATGCTTCAATTTTACTGTAAATTTGATCTACCACTCAGGAACACTTACAGTCTTATTTTACTTGCTAAGTAGAGCGGCAATACTCTTCCATCACATGATTTTCATTAGGGAAGTATCATTTCTTTTCACACTTGTATAGTGTTTCTCTTAATGATTCCTACCCACCACTAAGTGATCTTTTCACAGGGGACTAGAGGTATGAAACCATTCCCTTGCTATGTTTTTTAAAACACACACACACAACAACAACTGCCATTTCTCCCCTAATTGCTCTTTGCTATTAAAGTTTTGTCTTCAGCATTCTGACCTCTGCAGAAAATGTCAGATGAATCACGTTAAGTTTACTTTAGACAAAGGGCAAGGGCTTGAAGAAATCCAACTCTGATGTTCCCATGAATGGCTCAAACGGATTCAATGAACTGCAGCCCAGTAGTACATGTGACTCTTAAGAGTCTGAAATAACAACAACAACATTTTTTTAATCTCATGGGAGACCCTTTGAGTTTCCTAGTATCCACTAATTAAAACAAAAATACTAAAAAGAATGCCTAGTTCTGATATCTGGTGTAAATGACTGTCAGATGTGGAATTCCAAGGCTAATGGAAAGGAATTTGCCATCTACAATGGCCTGTTTATAGAGAAACACACTTTACTATAAGCCATTCCTCCTCCCACTACGACTTCTGTTGAAACTCAACCCTATGTATGGCCAACAAGATATACAATTTATTTATTTATTTATTTATTTATTTCTATACCACCCCATAACCAAACCTCTCTGGGAGGTTCACAAAAAATCAAAATCGCAAGATACAGCATAAAAGATAAAATGTGGAAGCTTCAAACCATAATATAAAAGTATAAGCAGCATATGGTGGATTCCTGCATTGAGCAGGTGGTTGGACTCGATGGCCTTATAGGCCCCCTCCAACTCTACTATTCTATGATTCTATGAAAACCTGGCAGTGATGCAGAGATTTAGAATATAGATTTAAAACAGCAGAGCTAAAAGACTAGCATACTAAAATGCCTGGGAAAATTAAAAGAACTTCACCTGGCACTGAAAGAAGTACAACATAGGCACCAGATGAATCTCTCTAGGGAGTTTGTTCTGTGGCCGGGTGCCACAGCAGGAAAGGCCCTCTTCCTGGTAGCCACTTGTCTCACTTTCTTTGGTAGGGGCTCATGGGGAAGTAGCCCTGAAAATGATCTTAGGGTCCAGCCAAATACATATGGGTTGAGCCTGAGGTGATCCTTCCGACAACCTTGACCTAAGCCATTTAGGGCCTTGATTGTTAATACCAGCACGTTGAATCAGGCCTGGACATGGACTGGCAGCCAGTGCATCTGGAAAAGTACTGGTGTAATGTGAACCCATTGGCCCGTCCCCATTAACAATCTTGCTGCCAGGTTTTGGGCCAGCTGAAGTTTCCTGGTCATAGTTTTGGACCACTTGAAGTTTCCTGACTCTAATGCTTCCTCAAAAGGTGGGAGAACCATGCTTTGAACCTATGAATTCACATCTTTATTCATATGGCATCTTCACTGAAGGGTGATGGGAAGGGAAGTGTTCAAGCATGAGCAAGATGGTTGCATGAATCAGGATGAGGAGGGCATGAGTTTTGAGCTATTGCAGACTGAATTTGGGGGCAGTATCCAATGTGTCATTCCGCTCATGCAAAGGACATTGCACTAGCGAATATTTTGTAGGTTCCAAACTATGTGCAAGAGGAGAATCCAACTTAAGTTATGATTGCACAAATGTGGTTGTGCAAGTAGTTGCACATCACACTTGCACAGCCCATTTTGCATTGGTTGTGCATTAGTTTTCTCCAACCTGTTGTGCAACCCTTTTGTGCAAGGACAATGCACAACTGCTTGCACATTGATAAGATTCAGCTAACGTTGATAAGGCTCTGCTAACGTTATTTCATTTTGCAGGATGACACCACTGGATACCACCTGTGGTGTTCTACTTTCCCCTGTTCACTTCAAAGATTTCAGGGAGTTGAAACTCCTTTTCAGGTTTGATACTAGCCCCATACAGGCATTCAAAGACATAAAGGGGCTGGGCATTGCACCTGTACCCCCAACCCCCAACATCCCATCCTTTCTTGCTCTACCCCAACCTCCCAATGTCCATTGAGAAGGTCTGAAAGGGACTTCTAAGAGCATTCAGCTAAATGCAATTTGAAACCCTGATAATCCAGGTGTCCTGATTGCATCAAGGATTCTAACATGTACAACATGCTCAGTTAATTCTCCTTGGGGTGGGGCTTACCATTGTGTAAGATGAGGCAGTTCTTCAATATTTAAGATGAGGGATTTTGTCCTTTTACATTTTCTTTGGCCTAATCCACACCAAGCAGGATAAAGCACTAAGAAAGCGGTATTTAAGAGGCAGGAGCCACACTACTGCTTTATAGCAGTATTGAAATGCACTGACAACTGTTGGAGCCCATAGACATATACCATATACAACTTGCATACTGCTTTCATAGTGCTATATCCTGCTTGGTGTGGATTAGGCCTTTCTTTAACCAGGAAAACCAGAGCTTCAAAGGGGAGCAGCCATCTCTGCCATCCCTAATCTATCTTGTTCTTGCGGGGCAAATGGAACACCGCCAGGTTGCTTTGACTGCAGTTCTGCTACTACTTGACAATTAGGGTGGGCAGAGTGAGGGGGAGAGATGACAATTTAGTCGTCCTCCTAAAAGTTGCTGAAAAATGCCTCCCACATTTGCCAGACATAAATGCCCCTGCAAAAGTGTGGGTCTAAGAGAGAGAGAGAGAAAGAGAGAGAGAGAGAGAGCAGCTCTAGCTCCAACCCTTTTCAGAAATGTGTGGAAAAAATGTCTCAGATGAAACAATGAACAAACATCTAATACCTGGACAGCCTACTGAGGAACAGCAGTCCATGAAGCTGACCTTAATCTAGCAACCATGAATGCCAGCTCTGAAGGGGCATAATAAACCTCCTGTTTTCATGTCTACTAAGGGCAGCAAAGAAAAGGAAGCTGTCAAGTACGCGGCAGAGGCCATAATTCATGGGTAGTGTTGAGCTGCTTCCAGCTGGGTGCATCACAAGTTGGACTGGACTACCCTAGAGCATGCTATACGCATGTTTTTATCCTTACATTGGATATAGGCAATAGTGTATAACAGAGATGCTGCAGATATAGACAATCGTGTTTAAGAGAGTCTAATATGGAGGATAGAACCATTGTTGCTTGTGGTATACAAACTTTCTGTATGTGTGTTAGGGTGACCATATGAAGACAGGGCTCCTTTAACAGTTGTATAGAAAAGGGAATTTCAGCAGGTGCCATTTGTATGCATGTACCACCTGGTGAAATTCCCTCTTCATCGCAACAGTTAAAGCTGCAGGAGCCCTGCCCTCTTTTGTATCTGGCCAAGAGGGCAGGGCTCCTGCAGCTTTAACTGTTGCGATGAAGAGGGAATTTCACCAGGTGCTGCATGCATGCAAATGACACCTGCTGAAATTCCCTTTTCTATGCAACTGTTAAAGATATAGGAGCCCTGTCCTCCTTTCCATATGGTCACCTTAATGTGTATGTGCCTATTGGTTCTGATCAAACCCATTTTGCAGGGATTTGAAACAGTAAATAAACAATAATGAACTTTAACTAACTTGATTTTAATCTTTGTTTTATTACTGCTAACTGCATTAAGTACAGTATTTGGGCAGACAGGCAGAGTATAAATCAAGTAAATAAGGAGAGAAGAAACGAATAGACCTCTTACATCAATTCTAGAGAAGAATAAAAAAAGGTCATATCTATCTCCAGACATGGCTCTTTTCTTCTTCTGCCTCCCATGGACTTGCACTGACTTTATTTTTTAAACTTATATCTTGCTTTCCCCCCCTCTTACAGGGAACCCAAAGCGGTTTACCTCCTCCTCCTCCTCCTCCTCCTCCTCCTCCTCCTCCTCACAGCAACCCTGTGAGGTTGGTTAGGATGAGAGTCTGTGACTGGCCCAAAGTTACCCAGTGAGCTTCATGGCCAAGCAGGGACTAGAATCTGGACCTCCTGAGTCCCAGTCCAACACTCTAACCACTACACCACACTGACTCTTGTCCCCTTAATTCTATCCCGTAGGCATCCGATGTCTCCCATTCCCAGTCTCCAGTCCTGCCTTTCCCCTGCTCTATCTCACTTTTTTCCAGGGTGCCTCCTTCTTCATCCAGATAATATGACTTTAAGATCATCATCCATTTCACAACTTGAAATAATATTAAAGCTTTAGAGAATAGATTGGAAGTAGCAGGTTTCAGGGGTTAAGCAAGGTAAATTAATTGATACTTTGCCTCTTTGAATAGGATGATTTATCCAGTGATTTCATTAATCCCAGAGCTGATCTAAGCACACCTCCTAAAACCTTTGCCTCATACTGGATGAAGATCTCTATTCTCTGGTGGCAGTAGGAGGAGATGATCAGGTCATGGGAGACAAGGCGATATGTGGTTATTTAGCTTCTCAGTAGCCATAGTAATGGAAGAGTGCAATTAAATTTAATTAAACAGGTTTAATGAACAAAATGTTAATACAGTACCAGTTTATTATTACGATCAGGCCTTAATGTGAATTTGGTCTAATTGATTCAAGGATGTAGTAAACCTTCATTCTGTCTGGATATGCAGTCCATGGGTTGGATTCTTGCCTTGCATTTCCCTGCTGGAAAATGCAGGGGTGCTCCGTTGTTGGCCCTTGAGTTGCTCCACACTTACACCAGACTAGTGGTTATCTCACTCTGAGATCTGGCAACCTAAAGCAGACCGAATTGTTCATCCACACAACAAGATGTAGCATGAAGCCTGCACGCATGGCATGCTCTTTATAACATTTCAGAGAGTAATCAGCAAAATTCAATTACTGAGCCGTATAGTTTATTTTGCCATTCCAAAATGTCCAAAACAAAGAAGAGCAAAATATCAAAGAGAAGAGCAAAGCCCAAAGCAACTTTTGCTAAAATAATAACTGTCCTCATTTAGTTTTTATGGATTTCTGTAAATCGCTGATCAGTCTAGTGGCATTTTAAAACACTGCATGTTTTCTATTACCTATTAATAAAAGAGTGGGGGAAGGAATCCATTCCAGGTGGAATTGCTTCATAAGGCCCTGTTATTTCACAATGAAGACCTAAATGATATTTGTTATATGAAGTTTATTAGTAGCTTAGGAAACAGTTGCAGACATTTAATTTCCCCCCCCCCCCATTATATTTCTATACCGCCCCATAGTCAAAGCTCTCTGGATGGTTCACAGAAAAGAAAATATAAAATTTGTGATCCACTTAAGCTGGAATATTTTTGGGATAGGATTCAGCAGCTTAGATAGCACCTTTAGAGTTTTGGCTGGTTCTGACTAAAAGCCAGAATGGAATCACAGCCCCACAGAAATAGGAGCCACCAGCCTTCAATGAGTTCCATTTATGTCATAAGGACTAGCTCCTTGATCTCAAATGCATTATGTAGAATATAATAGAATATCTAATGTTCAATTCAGTATAGTATTTAGCATTAACATGGACTATTGTGATCTCTAGATTGAAGCTGCTCCTTTAACCAAATACGAAGTGCTCATTCATGGCTGGGGTCTCATGCCATAGTGCTAGCAAGCAAGGGCACAACCTCAGCTATTTTACCTGAATGTGAGAAAAGAAATTACCCAGCATGTTGAGAAATAGTTTCATGAGACAAACTATTGCTAAAGTATGAGTGATCATCAGGACTTTGGAACAAGGAACTTCTTATCTAGATGTGGATGTTCAGTTGGAACAGAGGCATGGTTCTCTGACCCTCATTGGTTGCCTATTTGATCAGGGCCCAATTGAAGGTGCTCATACTTACCTTTAAAGCCCTAAATGGCTTGTGTCCCAAAGAGCTGAATGAGCGCCTCTTCCTATACTGACCTGCCCATGCCGAAAGACTTGGCACCTTCAGATTTGTTGGACTGCAAGTCCCATAATTCCCAGCCAGCATGGCCAGGAATTCCATTCTACAGAGTCTTTTCTTTGAGTGCCTTCTTTAAGAAAGATGTGCTAAGTATCTGCAAAGAAAGGGTTTTTTTTCTGTGATGATGTCATCACTTTGGAACCTTCCCCTCAAAGAAGTATGCCTGGCACTGAAGTTACAAGCATTTCAGCACCAGGTTAAGACTTTTTTTATTTTATTTTATTTTAATATGCCAAGGCATTTTAAACAGCAATTCTGCCTCTGTTTGTTCTGTGGGTCTAATAGGGCCTGTTCAGACAACACGCTTAGCCATGGTTAGGCCACTGACCCTTTTGTAGCAAATGGTTAGTGAGCATGTTTAAACCGTGGTTATGTAGCCACCATGGTTAGGAGTGGTTCACACAACATGCTAAATCATGCTTCACATGAAAAGCGAAGTCATAATGTCTAGCTCAAAATGCTTAGCCGCCATGGGGTCATAGTTTTGTGTGCCTTGTGCAAGATGCTTTGTTCCCATGCTTACGAATGTGTTATTGTAGTATATTTATATTGCTGTCATAAATTTGATCCATGCTTTTGTATACCATGCTGGAATCCAGTTGGATGAAGGGCAGTTTAGAAATATTTTCTATCAAAAATAAATAAATAAATACCTGGAATCAATATACATTACAAAAGAAATCCATAGCTGGAGGTGGTGTCATAGAAGGGTTCCCTATCGTGGTGCCCGCCTATGGGTGCCCTGACACCTCCAATGATGCCTGCAAAGGGAGCCAGAATCCAGAATCCGTAGTCCAAGACAATTTATGTTAAGGTTTTTTGGGGGTAAGGTCCTCAATTGATTGCATTATAGGAGGCAAGTGTTAATCCTTCCAATGTCGTAATATAAGTCTATGAGCTTTCAAACCGACACAGAGAATTCATTTACATTGACCATTTGTTAACCTCCACGGAGCAGGTAAATAATGTATACATCAATGAATATTAAAGACTGTTCCAGCACAAAAAATATCAGTGTAATAATCGCCCCAGCAAACTACTGGACACTGCCAAAGCATATGTTTAAAAGAGGCATTAGCTGTATTGCACCTCCAGCAATTAGCTGAATTAGACAATCCTTATTAAAGAGTCATTGCCGTGTCCAGTAGATATGGAACAAACATTTTTGCTGACTAAGACTGAACCTGATATCCATAGATGTGTCAGGTAGAGGCCAAAGTGGCGATCCACTGATTAGGCATTTTGTGGTGGTGCCCACAGCAGTGTCTCAAATTCCCAAATGTGTTCAAAAAGTTTGGGGACCTGTGGCTAAGAATATTGGCCCTCACTAGCACTAGATGCCACATCATTATCATAGAATGGTGCTTCATAGAGTGTCTATACTCAGGGTTTGCTCCCCTTTGAGAGGGTCCTGGGAAAAGTTACATTGATGGCCTCCCATGGACATAACTGAGAGTAGGGATTGCTCAAAGGGTGACTAGGAGCTGGTATTTTAATTTTTCAGAATGCCCAAAGCCACCCAATGTAGTGTCACTACAAGGCACTCTGGGAAATTTAAATGGTGGCTTGCAGACCCAGTCACCTTGTCTACCCCCCGTCTGGCCAGGTATCAATGTTGGTGGGCCCTGCAGAGAATGTGGGCCCCCGATAGCTTACCTTAGCATGCCAGGTGCTGCCTGTGGGCCAGCCCATCTGGATGACGTTACAGCCATTGATGGGTTAAGAGTCCAGCTTTGACTCAAAAGAGATTCTTTTTCATAGCTCCCTTGCAGCCAAGCCTGTTTATGTTCAATTTGCGTTTGCACTAAAATTCATAGCCGTTGGAAATGTTTGGATTGACTTAGCGCTCCAGGCAGTTGGATTTGACTCTGAATAATTGAAAGGTGACATATTGGCTCTCAGCTAGATGCTGCAAATGAGAAATCAAGAAGTAGCAGCAACCTTTTGTCTGTCATTTTTTGTGAGTGCTAAAATAACTTTGATCCCGTTGGAAGAATTCTGTCCTGCCAAACTGAATCCTGCTGCAAAATACATCAAATTGATACTACTTCATGCTAAGAGGTTGGAGAACATTTCTACTCCACACACATAGAGCAGAAAATTAAAAGCAGAATGCATTTGTTTGAATTATTTGCCTTTTGTGCTTTAAGGGTGTGGGCGTAAGATACAGTGTCAAAAAATATCCGATAAACTAAGGCTGCAATCCTAGGCATTTCTACTCAGAAGTCCCATTGAATTCAATGGGACTTACTCCCAGACCAGATCTATATCTTATGTCAAATCACAATCCCATCATGGTAACACTATATCCCTCTTGTACATGTATACCTCATAGGACACATAATGACATTTGTTGCAATATTTTGGATAATGTGAAATAAATAGCAGGAAACAACACTTATAAAAGTGGTTTATGGAATGTGTAATGTGCCCCAACGCTTATCAGTGCACTGCAGTATTGCTGTAAAGCAGTAGTTTAGATCTAGCCTCAGTTAGGTATATATAGGATTGCAGTCTGATAGGGAAATCCTGTGCATGGTGCCTTGGATGTAAGTGCCATTGATTTCAACTGGACTTACTCCCAGGTAAGTATGTATAGGATGCCACTTTTCCAGTAGAGCATCTGCGGCATTCTAGGAACACAATGATCACATGGAAGAGAAAGTGGGAACAAATTGTGTCATTTGACCATATCTCTGCACAACTTTGATTCACATCGGTTCTTGCAATAGTGGCGCATGTGGGTGTACCAGTGTATAATGAGCTAACATTTATGTCCTTCCAATATTGTGCAACTCTAAGAAAACTGCAACCATCAAGATTATCAGGTCTTCTTTCTGAGAAAAAAAAGTGTTTATGAAAATAACATTAACAACCCTAGCCTTGGATTAGGCTCAGTCATTAAGACATCTCGTGAAATATCTTTCCCCAGAATCTTGTTAGCTCCCACTTTTCCTCTCCCCATCATTCATTCATTTAATAAATTGATACCCTACTTTTCCACAAAAGACAGCACTCAAAGAAGCTAACAATACAAATAAAGATAAAATTCAAAACTATGAATTTACACATAAAGATATATCAATTAAAACATAATCTTTGCTAATTCCTGTATGAAATGTCCTGATCCACAGGGGCCGATATTAAAAGTTTTTAAAAAGCTCTTAACATTTAAATTTTTATTTTCATCCCATTTCTGAAGAAATTGGTGAATGTTGGTAAGTTCTTGCCAAAAAGTGAATGGAACAAAATTCTCAGCCATCCCTACTATTAAACAAGTTGAAGTCTACATGCTCAGGCTCAATGGTTTACTTAAGAGAAGCAGATTTTGTAGACCAGTGATGGTGCAAGATGTTCCTCCCCCTGAGGCAGAGGATACATGCTGCTGCCCCCAGTGCCACTGCTGTCCACTCATTGCTGCCACCCATTTGATGTCTCCCCACTGAATAGTCTTCAGAGGGAGACATTGGGCAGTTGCCAGCCACAGAAAGCAGCCATCACAGTTTTCCAGGAAGCTGGCCAGGCCCAAATGCCTTGCTCTGAGGAGGTCCTTTCTCAGAGCAAGGCAATGTGGGCAAGACGACCATGAAGACCACCTGAGCACTGCATTTGCCACAGCAAAAGTGCAAGACCAGTGTGGATTTCCACAGCACCTCCTATGGTGACTTACTCCAGTGATGTGGTGGCAAGAGACATTGGGGGATTTCCCGGTGATGGCGGGAGGTTCAATCCACCACCTGAGGTGCAGGTATCCACCCCATCTCATGGAAGTGCTAATCCTTGGACCAACTGGAATTTAGCTATCAAATATATTTCACACTAAGCATCAACATATGGATTTAAATAAATAGAAAGTATTCAATTCTGTATTTAGAAAAATGCACAACTATATTTTAAGATAATTTTTTAAAAATGTACAAGTCAATGCAGAAATAGAACAGAATGGAAATGTGGGTAAAAGCATGTGAAAGTGACACCAACCAAAACCAGTTAGATCTGTCCTGCCTTGATTCAGGTTGATTCAGAAAATAAACTAATTTATTTCTGATATTTTGGGAAATTCTTGTAAATCTCCCAGAGAGCTTCATCTTTTGGGTGGTATCGAGATGATGATGATCTCTCTTTTCTCGCTCATGGCAGTTTTTTTAGATGATCATGACAGGCTTTGCCGAGTCATATTATCTTTTACTGATTCTGGAATTTCCTGGCTATTATGACTGCTTTCAGGACATTGGTATTGATGTATTTTGGTATGCCCAGTTTCTGAAGGTTTTCTGTATAGTTTTTTTATGTGATTCCAGTTACTGATGTGACTAACAGAATAATTGTGACCTTTTCCTGTTGCCATAGTTCTTTAACTTCCATAGCCTGTGGTGTATATTTTTCTGTTTTTTCCTCTTCCTTTCCTACAACATTTTTGTTATTAGGTATTGCTATGTTGATAGGTAAGTGTGTTTTTCTTTTTTGTCTATAATTGTTATGTCTGGTCAATTGCAAGGTATTGTCTTGTCCATATGAATTGTTCTGTCCCAGTATATTTTATGATCTGCATTTTCCAAGATAGTTTTGGGTGAGTATGTATAGTATGGTGTAGGTTGTTGAATGAGGTCAAATTTGATGGTCAGTTGTTGGTGAATTATTTTTGCAGCTGTATTGTGTCTGTCTGTATAGTCCATTCCTGCCAAAATTTTACATCTTCCTGTTACATGGTCTATTGTTTCTTGGAACTGATGGCATTTCATACACAAGTCTGTTGTTACACTATTATCCTTTATGATGTATTTTTGGTAGTTTTTGGTTGCTATGACTTAATCCTGTATGGGTATTAGGTATCTTTCTGTTTCAGGAAATAGCTCACCCTCCTAAGCCATTTGTACAATTGTTCTTTGTTTATTTGTGGGTTCTGTGTTGTTGTTGTTCTTGTTGTTGTTCATGTTGTTCTTGTTGTTGTTCTTGTTGTTCTTGTTGTTGTTCATTTCTGGGTTTATCCAGGGCACATGGGGGATGGCACACCCCTCTCTCTGAAACATTAAAGGTAAGACTCCTATCCAGGTTTGTTTCCTGGCAGCTCACATTTTAGAAACTAACCACTGTTGCAATTAGATTACATGACCTGAGGATTGGAAAAGAAAGCACACAGTATCTAGCAGATTACATTTCCCTGTTTCTAAAAATAATAGCCCAATTGGAAAATGAACAAGCCCGAGTCTTTCCACAGTTCTGTATCTGTCAGAGATGCCTTCTCCTGCTCCAGTTCTCCATTTGCCCATCTCCCGAGATGCAGAGAGATAAAATCCATTGTGCAATTTCTCAAAGACTTATATGTTCTTATGCTCCAGCATGACTGGTAAACTATGTCACGGTGAGAGTGGGGATGGGGAGGAGCAAAGCCTGCATTTGAAATTATGCGCTGTATCATGCAAATGGTAGGTAGTGGGTTTCAAAATCCATTCAAATTAGATAGGTCAGCTACTATCTCCTGATTATCTCTTTAAAATGCATGCCAGGGAGAAGGAGGCATGAAAGCCAAGATTTCAGCTTTTGCCTTTGCATAAAATAGCCAGATTTGATTAGGAATATGAGAGATTAAAACACCACCACCACCACCATCACCAACAACACACACATACACTTTCAATCTAACAGATGAGGGAAGACATAAAGACTATTCAGAATGATTTGAAAATATATTTATATTTCACCTGTGTTTCACTGAAAATGGGGGCGATGTGTTGGAAAACCTGTACACTGAAAATGGGGGCGATGTGTTGGATAACGTGGGCAAATCGATTTCATAGGCCTTGAACTAGGAAGGTTTTTTTAAAAAACAACAACAACAACAAAACAAAATGTGTGTATCAGCTTATGGACAGACTCCAGTGAAGTGATGGAATGAAAAGCTATACACAGACACAGCTTCATCTGTTGTTTTTGGAGCAACAGTACTGCCCAGTACTGTTTTTGGAGCAACAGTAGTTCAGATGGCTTGCTTCTTCAGCAGCGAGAACTTCCATACCAAAGCCTAGGAATGGAATGAAGGCTTGCAATTCCTCCCATCCCTATTTAAAAAATGATAACTGAAGCTGTGGCTGCATGGTTCTTATCCTTGCATGCATATAATGTCTTCCTGGCCAAACCCTTTTAGCCCAATCTAACTCCAGTCCTGCTTTTCAAAGGCATTAGCGCATGCACAGAGAAATGCACATTTTAATACAGATTTAAAATTGCATCTTAGTGAAAGATGCAATTTTATATATGTACCCAGGGTTTCTTATCTAGCTAGTTATACACTTGTGGGCACACACAGATTGGTTTAGTTGGAGTAGGGTATATGCTGAAATCCCACCCACAGGACACCCAGTCACCACCCAGGGGAAATCACCAAATCCCTGCTCCCAGCTCTGACCACACAGACCACATAAGCACCAAATGAGAGAAATGGAATAACTTCAGATGAATAACATACCAGATTGCACAGCAAAGCAAAGTAAAGCAAAAGAAAAGAAGATTAGAACCAAAAGCACAAAAAATAAAATTAATTGAAAATCTGAGCACCCAGAAAGACAGGGGGAAAAACCCATGAGCAATGTAAATAATAAAACTGATGCAAACAGAAAAAAAAACATTATTTGAAACCTGGGCATGAGAATGGAAAGAGTGAATAATATCCATGCACAATGCAAACAGACGTCATATTGCAAAAGAAATAAAAATAAAATAAAATAAAAAATAAAATAAAAAATGCACTGCAAAGGAATAGGAAATTTATTCTGGCAGTAGTATGACTGATGCAAAATGAACTTTGCTTAGAAAGTTATTTATTCATTTATTTATTACATATTTATACTGCCCAACAGCCTAGGCTCTCTGGGCAGTTTACAACTAAAACCATAATATAATAATCGAGATTAAAACTTTAAAATGTTAAAAGTCACATAAAACCAGAATAAGTTACAGTGCAGGGAAGGCTTGTCTAAAAAGTTATATATTTTAGGAGGTGTTTAAAAGATATTACATTTTCTGCCTCCTGAATCACACGAGGGGGGGGGGGGTTTCCAGAAGGTGGGTGCCACTACAGAGAAGTCCCACTGTCGAGGTTCTTCATGATGACATTCTCTTTGTCTCGGAATGACAAGCAGGAAATGAACAACGATCCACCAAAGTGATGGGAAAACAGCTACTGGTCCATGTAGCAGTAGGCAGTGTGGTGGACAGCCATGCACACCAAATGGTGCCCAGTGAGAAGCTTCACAATGGAGAAGAAGAGGCCATATCTCCTTGAATAGGCTCATGACACCATCTGCATAGGCCTCTGCAGAACTCCAGAGCAGCGAACAGGAATCAGAAGGGCTACACATGTGACTACACAGTCACATGTCTAGTCAAAACCAGGCAGGGGGCAAGATTTGAGGTTGCAATCAGGGAAAGGGGAGCAGGAGCATGATGATCTTCACAGAAGAAGCTTCATATAGACCGAGGAGCAAATTCTGAAGTCAGGCCCTTATAGGCTTTGAAATTGATCCTTGGCGTCATCTGGCCAGATGTTCAGGAAGGCTGGCACTGTAGCCTAGATGATAGCCCTTTCTTCAGTACTTAGGCCTTCGAAGGGTTCCACACTTAAAGGCAGCCTATAAATAAATAAATAAATAATAAATAAATAAGGTTGTATTAGACTGCCGGTGGTACAAGAGTTAAGATGCTGGGATATGACTGATGACAACTCTGGTTCAAGACCAATTCCTCCCCACAGCTCCTTAAACTGTAGTGGAAGACCCCAAGCCTCCAAGAACTAAGCAACTGTTTACCATAATTAAGGTTGCGTTTATACTTAGGATCATGTAGAGTACGTTTTCCACACTAGAAGTTTAGCATTGGTGCATAAGTATTATTAATGAAGGAAAGCATGCCTGCACCTTTGTCTTAGCACCACGTTCCACTGGCAGCACTAGGCAACAGAGACCTTCAGGAATGAGGGTGGGATTTTGACGTATAGTCCAGTTGGGAATGGATACATCAGTCTATATCTAAATCAACTTGTCATCTATTCAATCATAAGTCCATTCCATCCAACTTCTGTATCATTCTGCAAATGTTTTTAAACAATTGCAAGACAATTTGTAATTATTTTCGCACACGTTTTCCAAATAAGCACCTTTCCCTAACATATGCATTTTTGTTTACAAACTTCCTTACTATAGGTATTTGTGTAGGCAATATTTGAGCCAGGAACTGCACTGCAAAATTCAGAGAATAGCACTAACTGAAGGATAATTGTGTTCCCATCTGCATATTTGTCTGGGAACTGAGAATTAGGTCAATCGGCTTTAAAATGTAGACCAAAGAAAATCCCACCCTCATCCATAGCTTGAGTCATGATGTCTCCATAAACATCAGAATTTCTGGTGCCGTTAGGTTGCATGAACTAGCATCAATCCATTTGATAATTACTCTCATTAACTTGCAGATAGTTGGTGATCTACACTTTAATTCAGACAACTGCATATGTGGAAAATCCAGTAGCTTTGATTCAACCCTAATTGTGGATGATACATCACACAGAACAACTTACGGCCCTGGATCAGGGTACATGTTTCCCACATACAGCAAAAGGTGAATCCAAAGGGATCTGGATGGGCATCGTGAGAAAGATGGGGATGTGCACTGAGATGCACAATTGCGCCCCCCCCCCCCAATTTCCCATCAGTTATATATGCACACAAAGAACCATTTCTAAACTGGACCTGGATTAAGCCTCATTGCTATGAGAGCTGATTCAAAATTTCCTCAAGAATCATTGCCAGCTAAATAACTTTGTAAACAGGAGTCACAGCATCAGCAGCTCTGTGGGTCTCATCCATACCTCTCTGTGATGTACATATTGGCCACAACTTGATCTAGGAGGGTACATTACTGAAGGAACGAATTGCCTCCTCCTGGAAGAAGGGGGACCACTGACCATCATGTGGGCAGACAAATGCTCTCCCCACTTTTTCTCTGCGTGTAATTGTTTTATAATTTGTATTTATATTTGTCTCCTTGCCAGTAATTAAATTTCAGAGACTATATGCATAAAGCTAATAAAATTATCACACCGAGCATATTTAAAGGCCTTTCAAACTACCCATTATCATACTGAATAAACTTCTGTCAGAATAAATGGGCAGTGATGATGAACTGTGACTACCCTGTGGCTCTGGAGGGGGTGGGGGAAAGAGCAGACTCTCTTCATTTATACCAAAGGCAGAGCTGATGAAGTGTCTGTACCTGCCCATGAAAGGCTTTTCCATTATGTTCTACTCCAAATATCATTCATTTAATTTTCATTACGGAGATGGCGAGACCATCAAAACCAATTGTGCCAATTGAAATGCAGCCGTAAATCCAATTAGACAAGAGAGCTAGTTTCTGCTTTCACTCTGCTAGGCTATATTAAGGGTAGCCTAACAGAACCCCCTTCGCGGCTATTCCAGATTTACAACAGAGCTAACCAAGACCGGCATTTTGCAGAGTGGAGGTAGGACAGAATGTTTTATGTGCACCCTAGTTGCAAGGACGTAGGGAAAACACAAAACTATACCTGTGTGACTTGGAGAAACATAAGGAAGGTTCCCCCCACAGCTGAAATGTTTTCCCTAGCTTGGATCCCAGACCATAGGGCTTGCCCTCACCAGAAAGGTTGCTTCATCTGGAATAGAAGCAGTATTCACCACTGCTATTTATGTTCTGGCAACATCCCAGTTCGACCACTGTAATGCAGTTTCTCGAATTTCCTTTGAAGACTGTTCAAAACTGCAGTTAGGGCTCTTATCTATTCAGATCCGGCCTGGGTATTCATAATTTTCTGAACCTGGAGGCTTATGAGTACCCAATGCAGAGTGGGAGAATCCAGAACTCTAAAGGAGCCATCTAGATTGCAGGAACCTAGCCTCATAATAAGTTCAACACTTTGGATAGCTCCTTCAGATATCTGGCTGGTTCTAACTGAAACCCAGAATGGATTCACAGCCTCACCAAAATCGGAGCCACCAGCCTCCACTGAGAAGCATGGAAGCAGTGAAACCCATTGGGGTCATCTACCCTTGGCAACCTCACACGTTGCTGCTTCTGTGCTGTCATCAGGGTTGCCGGGAAGAGGAGGAAGCCAAAGCCTCCTACTCCAGTGACCCTGAAGCAGCTACCAGCCAATTTTAGCTTCCCCCTTCCTGGTAACTCAGCCAGCATTGCTGTTTCTGTGCTGCCATTGTCAGTGTGAAAGCAACAATATCTGTTGGGGACACCAGGTAAGAATGTTGGAGAAACCCACAACAGAATCAAGTGAATTCAGATTTCTATTAATACAACCTGCAGATTCCCCAATGGAAAGGCTTTTTCTGTCATGTGGATTGTGCAACTTCGTGGATGCATTTTTAACTTTTGAGGAGACATGTGCAAATTCACCCTCGCACTAATGCACATTAATGCTAATCCATGTTTGTGTAAGTGGAACAAAATCCTCAAACATCCCTAAAGAAGAGCTGATTCCAGCAATAAACAGATGATAGAACAAAACAAGCCTGATAATCCACGAAACACAGACGGAATGGGTTTAACAAAATCCGTTCATCTCTAGGTGCCAAGAGGGGATGAAACTAAATCTTCTTCTTCCTCCCAGTGACCCAGGGTAGGTACTGACCCAGAAGGTAGCATTGCATCTGCACCACTAATGGTGGCATTAAGGCAGCTGTTCCTGATGGGATCCGTGACCCTGTTCAGATGACATGCTAAGCCACAGTGGTTATGTGTGAACCATAACTTAGTGTGTCATCTGAACTATTCCTAACACTGGTGGCTACATAACCATGGTTTAAACATGCTTACTAACCATTTGCTGCAAACGGGTTAGCGGCCTAACCATGGCTTAGAGTGTTATCTGAACAGGCCCACTTTGGGGTGGGGGTGCAGGAAGCTTTAGTCTCCTCCTCCCTTGCTGACCCCCGAAGCAGCTCTCCCCAACTCCATTAGTGCCTAGCAAGCACTAATGATGTTGTGATTATGATGATTCACGTTAGTGCCATGACAGCATTGTGTACTGCTTACTGAAAGTACAATCTCGATGCAAAACAAACAAGGACACACCTTGGCGAAGGTCAAGCCACAACACAAAAACCATGTGAAGTAGTTGGGGGAATGTAAGTTCAAACCAAAGCAGAACAGCCAGCTGAGACATCCCTAGATTGTGCTGCATTATTAAAATGCTTACTGTATATTACCAAGTCCTGAATACAACGTGCCAAATTGAAACAGTTGTTTAAGGCTAACCAGCTGGTGCGTTGGCCCACAATGCGCTGGATGACTCTGCTTACATATAATAAGCTTACACTAGGAAACAAAAAATGAAGGGATTTGCATGATATGTACACAGAAGGTCGCTGGATGGAGAGATTAACCTGAAGAATAGAATCTCACTAATACAATAAAATAATAGTCTTGGAGTTTCTTTTCTCCCAGAAACACACATATACGTTTATCTAGGGAAGGCAAATCTCCTGTTAATCTTCCCCCCTCCCTCAAAATTTGTAAGGTGGAGAATTATGCTGGATTATTGTTTTGTTCCCTATCCAATTGCCATATCTCAGAATTATGTGCTGTGGGCTTTCTAATTTTCTTTTTTGGATGCTGCTTATTGTAGCCAAATGGTGAGAGATCAAGAACAGAATTGGTTTTTCCCACTCTTCCCCCCATCTTTGTTCCTTTTGCTTTTTTCCTCTATCTGTTATATATTCTTTCCCTTTATGCATTGTATTGAATGGTGCGTGAATTTCAACCTTTGCTTTCATAGTGTGCCATGTAGTTTGCTTTGCATACTTCTCTTGATTCTTTTTAATGCATGTTTTTACTGACCATTGTCTCATTGTGGAGCTCCATAAGTGCTCCAATACATGTGTGGAGTTTCTGCATGATGTGCAGTGCAATCCTATGCATGTCTACTCAGACATAAACTCTATTGAGTGCAATTGGGTATACACAGGTAAATATGTTTAGGATTGCAGACCAAACTTCCCTTTTCTCTTCAATGTAGCGTTAAATGCACAGGAGCAGATCTGTCTATAGAAGTGAATGGATTATTATTTCTTTCACTGTTGTGTTTTCAGTGGTATCTTTTTTTAAATGTATTTGTTTTTATGTTTAATTCAGTTTCTAGTTTTAATCTGGGTTTTATTGTTAGGAGCTTTGAATGCTATTTTTGGTGGAGGGGGTGCAGAAAGTTGGGATGTAAATAAAACAAAGAAATAACTAAAATGCTCTTGTTCTGGGAGCGGATGATTCATACGCTCATCAGAAACTCTGTAACGGCAGCACATTGCTGAATCAAAGTTCATGTCTTGGGTACAAGATAGACACAGAAACCTCTATGCCATTCATCTGGAGGGGATGTAGTTCAGTGGTAGAGCACCTGCCATGCATGCAGAAGGCCCCAGGTTCAATCCCCAGCATCTCCAGGTAGGGCTCTAAAAGGAACCTGCCTGAAACCCTGGAGAGATGCTGCCAGTCAATGTTGACAATACTGGGCTGGATGGACCAAAGGTCTAACTCAGTATAAAACAGCTTCATGCTGTATATTCCTAAACCTATGTACATGCTTATTTCACAGTGATGATTCATCTCTTGGGAAGAGACCATAGTTCAGCGGTAGAACCAATGATTTACATGCAGAAGGTCCCAGGTTCAATCCATGGCATCTTCAGTGGAAAGGATCAGGCTGTAGCTCATGGAGAAGACCTGGAGAAGCCATTGAGCTTGATAGACAATAGTCTGATCTGGTCTAAAGCAGCTTCCTATCATGCAATGGCAAACTCTTGAAAATTCATATTTGTGGCAGTGTGAACACAGCTGAATCCCATGGATAATGGAAGTTGCAGGGCCAGTGCCAAGAGCTGGCATGGTCAGGCACCTAGGGATGTGCAAACCAGCATAATGCAAGCTCTCCAAAGTCTCCCAAATTCCATCTTGAAGCTGGTTGTGACTCAAGTTTGTAGCAGGTGGCGAGCTTTGGGGTCTTTTGTCACATGAAAATCCATGCATATTTTGGTGCATATTTTTCCAAATGTACACATCGATTGCATACATCTTTGAGATGTACACAATCTTCTCCCATTGAATAAACTTATTTGTGTGCATTTTTCAAATGTACGCATGCTGTTGAACACATTATTTTGCTCCACATTGCAAGGTTGGACATGTACGGACTTTGACCGCAGGTTACACCCGAGTCTGTGTTTGGTCCACAGGGTGTGAACTGGGTAAATCCTGATGAAAAATGAACTGAAATGAATTACTCATACATCCCTATGGGCACCTACCGAGGGCCCACACCTTATTATGGGGCCCACTGACCAAAACCTCCTCGACCTGCTTCTCCACTTCTCCACTGCAACCTGCTCATTCATCCACCTCTTGCTCTCACCCAAAGGGATTTAACCAAACATGGAAATAAATAGTCATGGTGAGAAGGAGGTGGAGGAGCTGCCACTGCCTACTTGCTCACTGGCTGGCTATTGGGCAAGTCAGCAGAGGGTAGAAATGTTGATGAAGAAGAGGATGAGCAACATCTAGTGATAGTGGTGGTGTAGATGGAGCAAGGGAGGCCCCATTGAGGGTGTCTGCCCATGGGCCCCCAAAACACTGGGCAGGTGCACATGACTGGTCTGCCATGGTCTGGAAGATAATGCACACAAGCTTTTCACTCTCCCAAACAGTCACATGCAGATGCCCCGAGAAAAGAAAGATGGGAAAAACGTCATCAGGAGGGGATAAGAGTATGAGCAGCAGTTGCTGATTCAGGATGCTGAGATCAGCCATTTGGACCATCTAGAGGGACTGCAGGAAAGCTGGATGAGAAATAGCTAGCCAAGTGGCACTGGCTGATTATGTGTTCAGGCAATGGAACAAAAGTTGCTTCTGGAAAGGTACACAGTGTCCTTTATTTGACCTTGCTTGGTTTTTAGCACAACTTGGCTGGTTTTCCAGATGCCACTCGTCGTAACTGGTTGTGATGGCGAGTGCAGTCAGACGCTCACTAAAATATTGCATTTGGAGTTATCCAGCACAGTGCATTTCATTAATGCTCGAGCAAGTTTTGACGGCTCTCTTGCCAAATTTTTTAGAGTGCTTTTATGAGTGTCAGCAGATGAGCGGTTCATTACTGGCCACTCACGGTTTTTCGTGGGTCCTTTTGAGGATGTGTCCGCCTCCCACTCATCTCCCACTTCTTCTGCTCTATTTTCCGTGACAAAATAAGTTCCAGTTTGTGAGGAGAAACTTGCTGCCATTTCCTGCTGTGTGCAGAAAAAGCAGCGCAATAAAAATGCCCACTGAATGGGCCACATGGTCATTGTTGCTTCCTCTTTCTTCCCCCCCCCCCCCGTGTGCTCGTCCCTGTTGTGGGACAGAAAAGCGATGGTCTGATGACACTCTATGCTAGCAAAGGTAAAACTCTCACCCTTTCTCTTTTCCTTGGGCCTCAGTCCTGCTTCCTTGAAACAATTGGTAGTATGAAAAATACATTTCGGAGAAGCAGGGGAGATGTCAGAACCATGGTTGCCAAAATATATGAGACAATAGTTTTGGCTGGCAGGAATATTGGCATCTCAGTTTTCATGGCTTTCAATTCTTTCTGTAGATTTTGGCTGAATGATCACCCACACACCTGCCTGCCGATCGATTGCCATTCTTCTAGGTATTTGAAGTGGTAACCTAGGGGCAAATTCCAGCTACATGGACGTGTTTTCTGAGACTGTGGAATGAATGAGCTCAAAAATTCAAATGAAAAAGTGGCTTCACAGGATCATTCCTTTGTAGTTGAAGGAGCAATGAAAAACGAATGGAGCTGAGAAGTGCCAACCACCTCTAGTCCTTGTAAGAAGTCAAGTTCATAATCCACTTCAGCTGATGTGCTTTGGTTTGATTTAAGCTAATTCATAACCCCTTCTTGTGTTTTTCCCCCTACTGTTCCAAAGGGACAGTTTGGCTTATTGCCCCTCCTCTCTTTTTATGGCTATTTGAACAAAATAGGATGCTGGAAAATATATTATTATTATTATTATTATTATTATTATTATTATTTTGCCATGCCTTTAATATGTTTTAACCTCCTGCTGTGACAATGTATTTTTAAACTGACCCAGTTGTTTTATGCACTTCTCTTGCTGCTATTTTAATGATTTAATTGATTTGGTGTTCTTGTTTTCATTTTATCTCATTATTTTTATAGCATTTTTGTGCTTCCAATCTTGAAGCCAGCTCAGGGGCCCATGGTGGGGGGGCTGTAAGGTGGGGTAACAATTTTCTAAAATAATAAATAGTCGAAGCAAAACAAAAGAAAACCAGATAAAGGATCTGTTGCTTCACTGATTCTTCTGCATTTCTCACTCAGAGTCTATCTACACTACTTGCTTTAAAACGGTTTAAAACAGTAGTGACAACTGTTGGGACCCAGGACACACTCCATAGACAGTTTTCCAAACGTTTTCAAAGTATTGTATCCTGCTTGGTGTAGATCGGTCCTCTCTCTCCACAACATGCTTGATGCTGGCATAGACATGTGTCTGTGTTTATAAACACCCCCATAAACCTGAGGATTTCATTTATCTAGGCTAGCACAATGGTGGCAAGCATGTTGATATGAGCTTTCTTACTTCCCTTCCATGGAAGAAGCATATTCCCTTCAAGGGCAGGAACGTTCATTAGACACTCCTGGAACAAAAGCTAGTAGGGAGGGATGAATCTATCAGCTTCACTTTCTCCTCCATTTGAATTTTTAAAATCTCAAATTCTTTCCATCCTGAAATGATGAAGAAATTTGGGTAAAATTTTATCCAAACCGAACTGAAACAATACTCTCACCCATCTGCACCAGCCAAATCCAGGTCGTACATTTATGCCCAGCATGGAGGGAACCATGATATACCTGCCTGTTGTATAGCTGCTAAAGACGAGGAGCCTGCTAGAAAAACAAAAATGGTGGCAACCTTAGGGATGGGCGAACTCACTTGTGTCTCCTGGACCCAGTGGTCTGGGTTTGAATCCTTGTGTATTCAATCATGTTTGTGGTGCTGAATAAGGGTTATGGGTGCCGCAAGTGTTTTGAATGAAGATGTTGACAGTTTGAAGGTTGAGTTATTGCTTAGAAAGTGTGAAAGTAGGTAAATTTGGATTAAAATGTGGACTGAATGCAATTCTTCTCCATCCCTACACTGAAGTATCCAAAATCTTAGTGGATCAGAGGAATGTTTAGTCTGGCAGACTACCAACTTTAAAGTCCCAGATTCAATGTATGTTTTTTCAAACCCCAATCTAACCAAAACACAGGCCAGATCTACACCAAGCAGGGCATAGCGGTATGAAAGCGGTACGGAAGCAGTATATAAAAGGCAGGAGCCACACTAAGCAGGATATAGCGGTATGGAAGCAGTATATAAAAGGCAGGAGCCACACCAAACAGGATATAGTGGTATATGGTATGTGTTAGGGGTGTGCACAGACCTCCCCGATCGGATCGGGACCTGGATCGGGGCCTCCAATTTTGTCTCGGATCGGATCGGACAAAATTGGAGGCCCCCTGGACCGGATCGGGTCCGATCTCGATCCAAAAACCGGACATCCGATTTTTGGATCGGCCGCCATTCCCCCCCCCCCCCATAGACTTGCATTGGGGGAAAGAAAGCTTTCCCCCAATGCAAGTCTATGAAGAAAAAATGGCGGCGGGTGGGTGAGGGGGGGCCTAACTTTCTCCTCCCCCAGGGCCGTCTGCTGTGGACGGCCCCGGCAGGTAAGCCCCTCCCCCACACCCCCCGGGGCCGTCTGCTTCCATCCGCTGGCACGGGATGGAAGCGGACGGGAGCAGACGGCCATGGAAGGTAAGTGAGCCGCGGGCCCCCCTCCCCCCTGCTTACCTTCGGGGGACGTCCACTCCCGTCCACCGCTGGCCGCTACTGCAAGCAGGCTTCGCGGCCTGCTCCTGAGTAGCGCACCAGTTGATGTCATCACCTGGCGCGCTACATAGGGGCAGGCCCCGAAGCCTGCTTGCAGTAGCGGCCAGCAGCGGACGGGAGCGGACGGCCACCGAAGGTAAGTGGGTTGCGGGCCTCCTCCCCCTCCCCCTCCCCCTGCTTACCTTCGGGGGACGTCTGCTCCCATCCGCCGCTGGCTGCTACTGCGAGCAGGCTTTGTGGCCTGCTCCTGAGTAGCGCGCCAGGTGATGTCATCACCTGGTGCGCTACCTAGGGGCAGGCCGCGAAGCCTGCTCACAGTAGCGGCCAACGGCGGATGGGAGCGGACGGCCACCAAAGGTAAGCGGGCCGTGGGCCCCCCTCCCCCCTGTTTACCTTCGGTGGCCATCCGCTCCTGTCCGCCGCTGGCCACTACTGCGAGCAGGCTTTGTGGCCTGCTCCTGAGTAGCACGCCAGGTGATGACATCACCTGGCACGTTACCTAGGGGCAGGCCGTGAAGCCTGCTCACAGTAGCGGCCAGCGGCGGATGGGAGCGGACGTCCCTGGAAGGTAAGCCCCCTGCCCCTATTGTCCGCTTCCATCGGTGGGCACCTGCTGGCGCCCACCGATGGAAACGGACAGCCCCGCCAGGGAAGCCCCCCTCCGCTGTCCACGTCCATCAGCGGGCGCCCACTGGCGCCCGCCGATGGAAGCGGCGGCGGGCGCTAGCAGGTGCCCACCGATCCTCCGATCCATCCGATCTGGATTGGGACCTTTCCGGATCAGATCGGACTGGATCGAAAGTTCCAGCAGTGAGATCAGAAATCGGATAATTGTATCCGATTTCCCCTGGATCGGATACAGATTGTGGATCGGAACCGATCCAGTGCACGCCCCTAGTATGTGTCAGTGGGCCCCAACAGTTGTCAGTGCACTTCAATACCTTTATAAAGCAGTAATGTGGCTCCTTCTTGCCTTGTATATACCGCTTTCATACCGCTATATCCTGCTTGGTGTAGCTCTGGCCAAAGAATCACTCACTGTATGCACACAAACTATTTACTTTCACTCAACATATAATGAAGGGTGAATGCAAAAATGAGGTATAGATATAAATTCATCAACACATGTGAGAATGCACAATAGAGAACTATACTTCAAACTCCAATCACAACTCTGGAGTAGGGGTAAAATGTGTTATATGTTGAATAAAGTAAATATATTGTATATGAACAGTGTGTCTTTGTGTTCATTTGATTGACTAAAAAGTTTGCAAGAAAGTATTATTTCATTTACTGTTTGGACTCAAAGGGACTAATGGTTGCATTGTTCTTGTTGAGCAGATTATTTATGCATTTATTTCTATCTGCGCGAAGTATGTATTCTTTATAATTGTATAATTACATTGTTTAGGATTGGTTTGTCTAATTTCAGCTCCACCGAAAGACATTTTGTTAACTTTAAGTCTTTGCAAGTTTTTATTCCAGCTAAGTGCCATAGGACACTCACAGGCAGAAGTTACGATTGCACAGCAGAAAACACGCGGATTGTTTTTAATCTCAAATTATTCAATTTCAGATCTCACCAACTGTAGTATTTTGTTAAAAATAAACAAACAAACTTACTTGAATATCATTGATGGTGGAAACTAGGGATGTGCACTGACCCCCCGGATCGGATCGGATAGCGGATCGGAATCGGACCTGGGGGCTCGGATCGGATCGGATCGGATCGGAGGCTGGTCGGATCGGATCGGACCAGATGTCCGATCCGGATCGGACGCCATTTTGAATGCTTTTTCCCATAGCCAAGTATTGTTTTACAAAAACGCCTATAACTTTTTCATTTTTAAAGATAGAAGGATGAAACTTGGGGACATTGTAGACTGGTTAGGGATAGTTATCTGTGAGAAATTTCAGAAAGATTGGTGCATGCGTTTTGTGGCAATTAATTTTTTAATAAATACCCAGGAATGCTTATAACTTTGTCATTTTTAAAGTTACAAACATGAAACTTTGCCACATTGTAGGAGGTACCTTGGGACCTATGTGTGTAAAATTTCAGAAACATAGGTGCTTGCCTTGTGTGGCAATTAATTTTAGAAAAATAGGTAGTAGTGGGGTAAATACAGTTACGCCTCCCATTTTTTTATTTTTTAAGATACAAACAGGAAACTTGGGCACATTACAGGTACCACTTGCCTTGATATGTGAGTGAAATTTCAGAAACATTGGAGCTTTCCTTGTGTGGCAATTAATTTTTGAAACAATGAGGAAAGAAACACCTATAACTTTGTCATTTTTAAAGTTACACACATGAAACTTTGCCACATTGTAGGTGGTACCTTGGGACCCATGTGTATGAAATTTCGGAAACGTAGGTGCTTGCCTTGTGTGGCAATTAATTTTTTAATAAATACCCAGGAATGCCTATAACTTTGTCATTTGTAAAGTTACACACATGAAACTTTGCCACATTGTAGGTGGTACCTTGGGACCTATGTGTGTGAAATTTCAAAAACGTAGGTGCTTGCCTTGTATGGCAATTAATTTTAGAAAAATGGGTAGTAGTGGGGTAAATACAGTTACGCCTCCCATTTTTTTATTTTTTAAGATACAAACAGGAAACATGGGCACATTACAGGGAACACTTCACTTGATAGGTGTGTAAAATTTCAGACAGCTGGGTCCAGGCATGTGGTGGCAATTAATTTTTGAAACAATGAGGAAAGAAACGCCTATAACTTTTTTATTTTAAAAGTTAGAAGTCTGAACATTGCTCACTTTGTAGATGGGTTAGGGGTAGATATGTGTCAGAAATTTCAGAATGATAGGTCCAGGCATTTGATGGCTATGGAATTTTTAAATTACATGTTTCAAAAAAATTTCTACAGAGGCCAGGTCTTCCCCTCCCGCTTCCCGCGAAGAAAAGGAAACACTGTCTCGTCTCGATCCCTTTGATCCTTGCTAGTATCCATTACAGGGCTCGTGTCTGCTTGAGTAAAAAAGTGAAAGTAGGAAAGCAGACACGAGCCCTGTAATGGATACTAGCAAGGATCAAAGGGATCGAGACGAGACAGTGTTTCCTTTTCTTCGCGGGAAGCGGGAGGGGGAGGAAAGGAAGACCTGGCCTCTGTGGAACATTTTTTGAAACATTTAATCTAAAAATTCCATAGCCATCAAATGCCTGGACCTATCATTCTGAAATTTCTGACACATATCTACCCCTAACCCATCTACAAAGTGAGCAATGTTCAGACTTCTAACTTTTAAAATAAAAAAGTTATAGGCGTTTCTTTCCTCATTGTTTCAAAAATACCTTGCCACCACATGCCTGGACCCAGCTGTCTGAAATTTTACACACCTATCAAGTGAAGTGTTCCCTGTAATGTGCCCATGTTTCCTGTTTGTATCTTCAAAAATAAAAAAATGGGAGGCGTAACTGTATTTACCCCACTACTACCCATTTTTCTAAAATTAATTGCCATACAAGGCAAGCACCTACGTTTTTGAAATTTAGCACACATAGGTCCCAAGGTACCTCCTACAATGTGGCAAAGTTTCATGTGTGTAACTTTAAAAATGACAAAGTTATAGGCATTCCTGGGTATTTATTAAAAAATTAATTGCCACAAAACGCATGCACCAATCTTTCTGAAATTTCTCACAGATAACTATCCCTAACCAGTCTACAATGTGCCCAAGTTTCCTGTTTGTATCTTCAAAAATAAAAATGTGGGAGGCATAACTGTATTTCTCAGTGGGAAAGTGCAATGCAATGATTCCCTATGGGAAAGTGCAATGCAATGATTCCCTATGGGAAAGTACTGTCCAATGAATCCTTATGGGCAAGTGCTGTCCA
This sequence comes from Anniella stebbinsi, assembly GCA_029215795.1. Classification (NCBI taxonomy): domain Eukaryota; kingdom Metazoa; phylum Chordata; class Lepidosauria; order Squamata; family Anniellidae; genus Anniella; species Anniella stebbinsi. The sequence continues at coordinate 208,953,805 of JARDYH010000004.1, forward strand.
ATGAATCCCTCATTGTTTCAAAAATTAATTGCCACACCAGGCAAGCACCAATGTTTCTGAAATTTTACACACATATCAAGTGAAGTGTTCCCTGTAATGTGCCCAAGTTTCCTGTTTGTATCTTCAAAACTAAAAAAATGGGAGGCGTAACTGTATTTACCCCACTACTACCCATTTTTCTAAAATTAATTGCCACACAAGGCAAGCACCTATGTTTCTGAAATTTTACACACATAGGTCCCAAGGTACCACCTACAATGTGGCAAAGTTTCATGTGTGTAACTTTAAAAATGACAAAGTTATAGGTGTTTCTTTCCTCATTGTTTCAAAACTTAATTGCCACACAAGGCAAGCTCCAATGTTTCTGAAATTTCACTCACATATCAAGGCAAGTGGTATCTGTAATGTGCCCAAGTTTCCTGTTTGTATCTTAAAAAATAAAAAAATGGGAGGCGTAACTGTATTTACCCCACTACTACCCATTTTTCTAAAATTAATTGCCACACAAGGCAAGCACCTATGTTTCTGAAATTTCACACACATAGGTCCCAAGGTACCTCCTACAATGTGGCAAAGTTTCATGTTTGTAACTTTAAAAATGACAAAGTTATAAGCATTCCTGGGTATTTATTAAAAAATTAATTGCCACAAAACGCATGCACCAATCTTTCTGAAATTTCTCACAGATAACTATCCCTAACCAGTCTACAATGTCCCCAAGTTTCATCCTTCTATCTTTAAAAATGAAAAAGTTATAGGCGTTTTTGTAAAACAATACTTGGCTATGGGAAAAAGCATTCAAAATGGCGTCCGATCCGGATCGGACCTCATCGGATCGGATCGGATCGGATCGGAGGTTGGTCGGATCGGATCGGATCGGATCGGATTTTCCCGATTTTGGGTCGGATCGGATTCGGATCGTGGATCGGATCCGATCCGATGCACACCCCTAGTGGAAACAGATGAGACCCATTATCAGATCTTCCAATATTTTGATTTTTTTCATGGAAAAGCTGCCACAGGTGAACCTAATTTGTCAAAGCATGGCAACAATCCTGGGAGGGAGGTGATTTGATTTTCCACTTCTCTGTTTCCCTGATTTTCATTTCCCCCAACCTGCTATCTATTTTATTTTTATTTTTTTTAAAAAATGAGAAACCTAACATTCAACAAACTGGGCAGCACAACCAGTCAGGGAAGGTTTACGTGAAAAATAGGCCTTTAACGTGTCACTCACATGTCACAGTTAGGCTATGTCTACACTGGGTTTTCCCCCTGGAGTCATCCCTGTGCATCCATATGATGCACAGAGGATCCCAGGGGCAACCAGAGACAACCTTGGGATGACCCTCGGAAAACCCTGGGATAGAGGGAACTGGGGATATCCAGCTGTGCCCCTTCCTAGAGTTGGAAGACCTAAAGATGGTAGTGCACACGCTGGTAACTTTGAGGCTTGACTTCTGCAATGCGCTGTACATAGGGCTACCTCTGTGCCTAGTCCGGAAACTTCAACTAGTTCAAAATATGGCAGCCAGGTTGGTCACCGGTACACCTAGGGGTGACCATATTACGCCAGCTTTAAAATCGCTCCACTGGCTGCCAATCAGTTTCCGGGCGAAGTATAAAGTGTTGGTTATTACCTTTAAAGTCCTGCATGATTTGGGTCCAGGTTACCTATGGGATCACCTTCTCCCATACAATCCGCCCCACACGCTCAGGTCCTCTGGGAAGAACTTACTACAGTCAGCCAAGACTAGGCTGACAACCGTTACCCAGAGGACCTTTTCTTCTGCCGCTCCCAGACTGTGGAATGACCTGCCGGAGGAGACTCATCAACTTAACTGTCTTTTAGAATTTAAGAAAGCCATAAAGACTGTTCTCTTCCGGCGGGCATATCCAGTGGAATTTTAGAATGTTTTTAGGATGTTTTTAGGATGTTTTTAGGATGTTTTAATGCAGTTTTAATAATGTGTGTCATGTTTTAATCAATTTATGTATTTTATTATATTGTTGTTCCCTGCCTTGATCCAAACGGAAAGGCAGGTAAGAAATAAATAATAATAATAATAATAATAATAATAATAATTATTATTATTATTATTATTATTATTTCCACCATCCTGGGTACTAAAATGGGCATGGAGATGTGCAGGGTGGCTCTGTGCCCATGGGGGTCGGCCGGAAAGCAATTTTGCCACCCCCAGGATGATGGGAGTGGGGGGGGGCATGTGGGGGGTTCCTACCTTCTCCACCGCACTCCTCTGTGCCTTTTAAAATAAATGACAGGCGTGATGGCCCTTTCCTCCCGGAATGTCATGCTTCCTGTTTAGAAGCTGGGGGACGATCCCAGAAGCAGGTAAGTCTGTGATTGCCCCCCCACCCTTAGGTGTAGAAAGGGCCTTAGTGCCTCCAACTGTATACCAAGGGAGAGGTAATTTGATGCACTGCCAATAGGTGGCACTATGGGGAAAGCCCACCTCTGGATAACCATCAAATGGCAACTGGCAGGCTGAGGTAACACCAGCAAGACCTCCTCCAATGGGTATAGGTAGAAGAAGGCAAACCACCAAGAAACCTGCAGAAAATGTTCAAAATAAATAGCAACTTGGGGGCGAGGGGATGAAGGAAAAGATGAAAAGGGGAAGGTCAGGGGGAAAAGGGTTAACCTCTTCCTTCTTCAAGTATTGTTGCACCACTCAAATGCAGAGCCTGGGCTGCTTTTCGGCAAAAAAATTAAAACCATCTGACATGCCTCTATTCCTCTTTTAAAAATAGAATTTTAAAGGAAGGCAATCTGACACATGACATTTCTTTCCACATTATTTTCTTCTATTGTTGATTAAAGCCTGCTGCTTCTGCAGCCACACAGAACATTAATTCTGATCAAAAGGCTTCTTAAAGCACTTGAGACCAAGCACACATTTCCAGTAAGGATTAAGGTGTTTCTTTTGTCTATCTCATATGCATATTTTTAATGATCTGGAAGATAAACTGCTCTTTGCTGGATCTAGCAGCAGCCAGTAAAGGATGGAAAGAAAAGGAAAATGTTTATTTCCTCTTCCCTTTTATATTTGTATTTTGCAGTCAAACACTAGGAGTTTATTCTAACTAAAGTTCCTGGGAACTTTGCCAAACAACGATGGAATAAAAATCAAATTAAAGACATCAAGGCTAGGGATGATAGTCAAAATCCATTTTTATTAAGGCAGAGGGGTGTACATTGCTGCTGCTGCAGGTGGGTTTCTTTTCAAATGTTCAACATTCATAGGATTCCAGCACTAGAAATCACCCTGTAACATCCATGATGTTTTGAGATGCTTTGGAAAAAGTAAAAATGATACCCCTATTCTCTCAACATAGGCTATTTTTTTTTTTTACATGGGTGCAGAATGAGATTGGAAGCAGAAAAATACAGTTCTATTTATTTATTTATTTATTTATTTATTTATTTATTTACAATGTTTATATATTGCTTCCCATTCAAGAATTTCGGAGCGGTGGACAAATTGAATAAAAGAATAAAAGAGAATAAAAATATGTTAAAAGTAGATTTTTCAAAGAAACAAAGTGCAATAAAACCGCAGCTGGTCATTAAGGGGCTTCCTGGAACAGCACATTTTCAGGAGGCACCAAAAGCAATACAATGTTGGCACCTGCCTGACCTCTGAAGGCAGGGAGTTCCACAGGATAGGGATGACCACACTGAAGGTTCTTCTCCTGGTGGACTCCAGTCGGACAGCAGGTCCATGTGGAACCACCAGGAGCACGCCCTCAGATGCCGTCAGTGACTGGGCAGGCTAATAGGGGATAAGGAATCTGCTTCTTCAGGAATCTGCTGCCTGCAGCAGCATTTCGTGTTGCTTCATGGTAAAGCCAGCCCTGCTCAGCCTCACCTTGGTGCCGCCTCATACCTTTTTAAAATGAAGCTGAACAAGATGGGGCAGAGGAGGGAAAGTCTGTGTGGCAGGGGAGGACTTACAACTTAAGCTGTCATTTCAGGTTTCCATCAAAGGGCAGAGATTTCAATAGGGAGCAATGTTCCAGGACTTGTTCTTGCATATATTGGGGATCAAGGCTACAACTAATGGTGCTGCCAAATCCTGTAATTAGTTGACTTGTTGGTCAACACTCATCAGTTCATAATTCTACCTCTGTAGTGAGCCTGGATCAATGCATCATGAATTAGCTATTAAATTCAGAATTGACTGTGACCTTCAGAGCATGTGCAGTGAAGTGGCAAACATATAAAACCTAGGTCAGGGCTCTTGTAACTTTAACAGTTGTAGAGAAAAGGGAATTTCAGCCAGTGTCCCTGGTGAAATTCCCTCTTCATCACAACAGTTAAAGGTGCAGGCACTATACTAGAATGACCATATACAAAAGAAGGCAGGGCCCCTGCAACTCTAACTGTTGTGATGAAGAGGGAATATCACCAGGAACTAATTGCATACAAATGACTCTGGCTGAAATTCCCTTTTCTCTACAACTGTTAAAGTTACTTGAGCCCTGACCTGGATTTTATCTGGTCACCCTAGACAAACAGACCCCCCGTAAAGTTTCAGTTAGTGTACCACCTTGACCTCCCAAATGTACTTGAAGCAGCCTTTTAGCTGCTTCCCTCATCATCACAGCTGTTACAGATGTGGCTCCATGAGGAGGAGGAAAACTCGGCATGGCCCATCTTCATACAGGCAATTGGTGATGGCAAGTAAACATCACATGACATCATCACACAGGCAGGCCACATGAAAACAACCAATCAGAAGGGAGGCATAATGTCAAAACGAAAGGGCACATGATGCTGTGCTGATTCCTCCGTAGTAGAGAGAGAGCCACACAAACAAAATCAAAGATAAAGGCATGATTCGGTCAAACATAAGCAGTTTTCAGAACGGAGAGATTCCTCACTCTAATCAGAGGGTATTGTAGAGCTCTGCTTAAGTTGCCACTTGGGTTTATCCACTTTATTTTTGGGGCAGAGAAATTGGAGAGGGGGGACCGCCCATTAAACCAAATTTCTCAAGGGGAAGGAGAAATTCGCCCACAGTTTCGCAGGGGTGGAGCTCACCATTTGCAGTGGCAGTAGCATACCTTCCTCTAAGTTTCCTAAAGTTTTTTTTAAGTGACAGCAGCAACTAGGGGTAGGCAAACTCACCCATGTCCAATTTGTTAGACGTTTGCCCCACCGCTGTTCGACCCCACTCAGGGCTCTGCACAAGCTTTTGTTCTGGCTTGGTGAGGATCCGATGCTGCCATGAGCCTGTCGGCCCTCGTTCGGAGCCACCATTGTGCAAAACGATGGAGGCGCCAGATGAGGGTGGACAGCAGCCTGGTGCTCATCAGGCTGTGCAGCCACTCAACCCATGGGCCCACGAATGCGCTATGACATCCCTAGCAACAACTGTACCGGCAGCCTGATCCTGGCCATTATATTGCATGTTCCACAATGCCCCAGACCTAGCATCAGGGCATTGTAGGAGGAAACAGGTGGCTGACACCAAAAAAAGTTAAAGAACAGTCAGAGAAAATTCTGCCAAGTGGCCTTCTGGTCCTAGAGTGGGGTGGGGGCGTGAGAAAAAGAAACATCTCAGAACTGTTCTCTAGGGATGGACGATCCCCCCCCCCCCATATACTGTTTGGGTGCAGCTCGCCAGACTCCTGCCAGCTGTCTGACCCTGCAGGGCATGTGGGGTGAGCTGCCTGATGATGGTCCACAGGTGCCTGGTGAGAGCTCGTGGCTCCTCTCTTTCTTGCAAGCCATGGTTTGCATAAAAATCACAGGTATGCTGCTTAAATAAATCACTATTTGTGTTAAATGGTGGCTGTAACTAGTGCTATTTATGCAAAATTACAGGCATAAATGGTCTAATTACACAATTTTAGATGCAATTAGACCTAAGTAGCACGCCCACTCTTTTTACGCAAAATGGCAACCCCGTCGGACAAAGAGAAGTCAGGAAATTGAGAGCTTGCCCAGCTCAGTGCATGCTGAGTTAGGCTAGCTTAGGGGTCCGAGGACTGGTGTCTGGGGGGGTCAAGCTGGTGAAAACTTACTGAGCTCCACCCCAAAATTGGACTCCTCTACCATCCCTATCTCTGAAAATGTCTTCTGAAAAATGTCAGCTCAGCTCTAAGTGCTTAACATTGGCTGGATTGTTTCCTAAATTCTCAAAAGGGGTGCTGAATGTAAGCCATCATTTTCTGCAAAGGGACAGAAATTTAATTTCAAAGCTTTGGACATAAATTTGTCAAAGGTATTTTGATGGTGGCGCGTATGCTTCTATCTCTTCCACCAAAATAGACAAGACTTAAAAGTGCTTACCAATGGCTCGGTGATGCCCTTTCTTTGTTTTAGCTCTGCAGCTTGTCTTTGTTTAACAATTAGGTCATTTATTTTTTTCCTCAGGAAGCTGAAACAATTCTGCTCTCACAGCCCCAAACCAAATATTGTCACATAATTCAAAATGTTTGCTTTGCCTCTTGTCTTGGAGGCATGCATATGTAGTTCAAGGTGATTCCATCTGGAACAATGAAATAAATAACAACAACAAAAAAAATAAGAGTGAGAAAGACTTGCTGAGAACCATGTGGGCCATTAACCATGAATTTGACTTTTAAGGGGCCTAAATGATCTAAGAGCCTCATTAACATCTAAAGCAAGTAACAGCAACAACAATAATTTTAAAAATCTATCTGCAAAAGTCACAGATCCTTGTGCTGTTACTCAGGAGCTAGCATAAATAGCAAGCATCTAGTTATATGACCTTTCTGTGTGCAAATTTCCATTGTCTCGTGCTCATCTGATTTCATCTTTCCAAAAAATTACGTCGGATGAAATGTTCAGGCAGGAGGAGGAGGCTTATTGGTGGATAGGGCATGGCTGAAAATTCATCGCCTTGATAGATGTGATAATTAAGGAAAGTGAAGTTAGCTGTGCCCTAATGTTGAGCTTCATCACACTGACATGAACCCAGAGTAAATCTGATAATGACTTTACTGGAATTATTCAAGATTTATAAGAGTGTGAGCATCCAATCATTTGCCTAATACAACACGGCAGGCTGGTGCCATCAGAAACTGTATCTTGACTTCATCTTAGCTTTGGTTCCTGTCTTCCTCAGTCTTATAGGCACTGGATGAAAGCCAGCAAAATTAGGATCTTTGTTTGTTAATTAACAGCATCTACATGCTACCCGATGTAGCAAAGTTGTCATGACAGCTTATAATAACGATATTCAAAAAAGTTGTATAGAAAGAGGAATTTCAGAAGGTGTCATTTGTATGCATACAGCACCTGGTAAAATTACCTCTTCATTACAACAGTTAAAGGTGCAGGAGCTCTGCCCTCTTGACTAAATACAAAAGTGCTGCATGCATACAAATGACACCTGCTAAATTCCATTTTCTATGCCACTGTTAAAGATACAGGAGCCCTGTCCTCCTTTCCATATGGTTACCCTAGCTGGCCCACCCTGGTCTATCTACTCTAATCACCACTCTGTTTCTTGGAGTGGGTGGCCTGCTACATCTGGGAACTCATAAGTGAAGCAAGATGGAGCTATCCTCCATTACTTAGTCCTTTCATTTGAATGAGAGGTAGGGTGACCATATGTCAGGAAAAACTAGGACATGACAGGATTTTTGGTAACAAATCCGGGAAAGGGGGGGGGGAAATATGAAATATGAAGAAAAATCTGGATTTTTCCCATCCTCCCCCCAACCAAAGGGCTACTCTACTTTATCGTCAATGGGAATTAACAAAAATGCTTACAGTTCCATCATTTTAAAAGATAAAGTGATAAAACTTGGCAACATGATAGCCCTTAGGTAGTGATTTAGCCTTAAAAATTTTAAGCAGATCTGATCATCCATTGATTTTTAGAAATTTTTTAAAGTTTGAGTTTTTTTTATTTAAAAAACATCATTTTTAAAGATAAAGAAATGGAACTTGGCACTTTGATAGCTCCTACATAGGGCTTTAGCCACGCCAAGTTTGAAACAGATCCATTCATCCATTGATTTTTAGATTTTTTTTTAAAAAAAGTTGTGGTTTTTAAATTTTTTTTTTTTAAAAAGTACACATTATTTTTAAAGATAAGGAGATGAAACTTGGCATCATGATAGATCTTAAGCAGGGCTTTCACCATGCCAAGTTTCAAGCAGATCTGTTCATCTGTTGATTTTTAGCAAGTTTCAAAATAAAACTGAACTTTAAAATTATTATTTTTTAAAAAATAAAAGCCAGCCACCCGGCCGGCCAGCAGTAAGCCCTCTTAAGTAGCAGCTTGCAGAGGAGTGAGGATACCATCAGAAAAGATATTTGAGGGAACAGGAGAATGTATCACACAGAGTACAAAAGTAGGAATGAGTGAAGTTAATTTCAGATACATTGGATGTCTCATTTGTTATTTCAGTGATTTCAACATTAAGATGTTATGTAGAACAGATTTGTCTTAATTGTGTGCTGTAAAATCAGACATGTGACCAAGGCTATGTTCAGGTGGGCACCCCCCTTGGTGCTGGACACCCCCCCGGGGCAGACACGTTGGTGGGGACACCCCCTTGGGGGCTGACCATGTTGTCCTCCTTTTCGGTTTCTAAAATATGGTCACCCTACATTTAACTCTTTTGGCTAATAGCCATTGAAGACCTATCAGTCCAGAAGCATATGTAGAAAAATCATGCTCCATGGCAGTTTTAGTGAGGAAAAGATGGGACTGGTTTGGTTTCATCAGAAACTACCTATAGATGACTAATTTCCATGGTGTCACTCTATGGTGAGTGGTGTGTAGTATTTGTAACATCAACAAGATGGCCACCAATGAAATACATAAAATTGTCAATATCTCTGCTATTTATGGACAGATTCTAAATTTTAAGGTCTCATTTTAAAGATATTTCCTAGGCCTAAAAGGTGGTCTTTACAGCATTTATTGTAAAGACAATGGTTTCTCAGATAGTTGTATATTTATAGTAGAGATATCCAATTACATCACTAGTGTTAACACTGTACTCTTTGAATACATTCAGTTGTTCATTTTTAATGGATTCACCACCACCACACCAAAGCAGACATTAAATTAAAGAGGTAGCAAGCAATTAAATCTTTTGGTCTTTTAAAAAATTATTTCATGGCACATGCAAGGGCCCTGATCCGAGTTAGGATTCTAGCATGAGGTGCAGGGGATTCAACTCTTTCCCCCTCCCCACTGCTGTAATGTATCTTTTGGCCCTAAGGTATTGGCATCAACGTCTCTTGCTTATGTGGTGTTTCTCAGGGTGGTGATATGCCAGTATAAAGGGGTGGGTACTAGAAGTGTAAGAGCTAATGGGAAACATTTTATCTCCCAACATTCAATTTTAGAAACAAAACAAAACAAATTTAGAAACCTATATGAGAAGAAAAGAGGTTTTTAGATACATATTTCCCCACAGTAATTAACTATTTCTCAAGAACTGTATGTCCGCTTGACAAACACTTCTTTCTCCACCCACAGAGATCTTGGTTTCATTTACTACATTGTCATCAATACTTCTTCATTATTCATTTTACTCCTCCAAATTTGTCGTTTCAACAAACAGATGACACTGCAGGAGATACCACTTTATACACTTGACTAAAATGAACGCCAAAAAATTATCACTCCCTCTCCTAGATCTCATATTTTTTTTCTGTTCGGATTGCTGATCTTGACATGAGGATAGTAGGAAAAAAGAACTTGCGGATGGGGGGGGCGGTAGGAGAAAAGGAGCAAGAACCCATTTTAAAGAGATCCATTTAGAAACAGGTTTTGCATTGGGAGGTTTGCACAGTGCTTTCCAAATGCGAGCCTGCAAATAACTTTATTTTCCAGATGGTAACTGTACTCTCCAGATTAAAAGCTGTTTTCTTTTATTGAAATCAAAAAAGTGCCAAATATTGAACCTGTTTTGTGCCGCATACATCAAGAGCAAAATATTTCACCATAATGACATGACCTGACATGTGGAAGCAGATAACAAATGACATCTTGTCAATGTCCCCAATTTATTATTCTTTCTCTTGTACCTTTTTATTCTTTGGGGCCACAGCAGGATGCTACATTCCTTTTAATCACAGGGCCTGCGTTAAACAAAAATGTTTTTTACTAGCGGAGAATATAAAACACCCCAAGTTGTCCCATGCATCCTCCAACCTTTCAACGGCACCCCCTCCACTCCTTATACAGAAAGACAAAGACTGCGTTAAATTTTTCATTATTTTATTCCATTTCTGATCCAATTACTTGAGGGTACTCCATCACTTTCATGAGTGCATGTGCTATAAGATCAGCTGCTGCACATTAATCAGTTTTTTCCCCTCCTCTTTTTACTCGGCAGACACTGGTGCTAAATCATATTGCTCCCCCCAAAATTGGCGGGGGGGGGGGCAGGACAAGAAATAGATGCAAATGAACACCAAGGAAACTCCCTTTTGTGCAATTATGACAGGAAATGATTAGAGTGGGTGGTCTTCCAATCTATCCCTCTCCCACCCCTGGAAATGCATCAAGTGGCTGTCACACATCTCTCCTGATTGCCTAATGAAAGGACATGAGCCTATATACCTCATGCTGCTTTAATGTTCCATTGCCACTTTACATCACTGAATCAGCACCTTTGAACATTGCCCCGGGCATTGGCCTCCCCTTGTTGAACTATTGTAACTAATAGGCCAGTAAGTTGAGAAATGACTGCCTTGACACCTCCAGAATTGCCTCTCCAGATCTGAAAGCTGGTGTCTCATGTTTATATCTTTTTTCCCCCCCTTTCCTTCCCCTGCCTCCATTTTTTGAGACTAAACAAAACAGGGCCATGAGAACTGGATGCTTTCCACTTAACAGCATTTGATTTGTGAGGGCTGCCTATGAAAATACAGCAAGTTCTATGGCTGGGAAAGGTTATTAGGTGGTATGAAGAGTGCTGTTTATGTCACAGGGGTGGTCGCCAGGGGAAATCCTGTGGGCCAGACTGGGTCTCCTGTCTTTGTAGTATGGCCCCCACCATGGCTGTCAGACAGCAGTACCTCCAATTGCCTGTTTCTCTGTAGAACTGTGGCCCCTGTCAGCCAGCCAAACAGCAGCTTGGCAGGCTGTGAGATGCGCAAGTCTGCTGGGAAACAAAGCTCTCTGCTCACTTGTTTCCTAGCAGAATCACTGGGAATGTAGCGGTGCTTCCACTTGAACAACAGTGCGGTTTGGGAGCAGTGCAGCACTCAGAGGATTCTGGGGGGTCCAGGGCATCCCCCACCTCTTCATCCCTGCTTTAAAACCACACTGCTATTAAATATGATTTTTTAGGTTGGGACCACTATTTATGTATGTATGTATGTATGTATGTATGGGTAGGGGAAGTTTAAGCCTTCACCCACAGCCATTTTTCTTCCAAAATTCTCTCCCCTCACCCATTCACAGGGGCTAAAAATATGAGAAAAACCCTCAATTGATGTCAATGGGATTTTTTTTTTAAAAAAAACAACCTATGGAAGTGGGGAAATTGGGAAAAACAATGGCTGGGCGGAAAAGTTTACACTTCCCCTACCCATGCATGTTGGTCCCATTCCAGATTGGGCCCCATGCATTTACTTGGAGGTAAAACAGAAAGTGAGGCTTTACTGCACGATGAGCATGTTGAGTAGCCATGATCTCTGATCTCCTTGCTCTCTCTCTCTCTCCCTCTCTCTCTCTCTCTCTCTCAATAAAACAACAAAGGTTATAGTGAACACATATGCAAATTAGGCCCCTTTGCCCTTTAATTCCAAAGAAAATATGTTGGGAAAATGGTTCCTGTTTCTAGTAAATGTTTAAGAAAAAAGGGTATGTGAGGCTCAGTCTGGTATTTATATCGTGATATTGACACTGGCAAACTTAAAAAAGGAAAAGGAAACCGTGTTTAAAAGATGTTGGGAAGACAGTGTAATGTATTTGTTCTAAAGTCTTGGTTATTGTCTTCTTTCCTATGAGTATTATCACATTCTCATCAAGTTGGCTGGGCTAAGGATGGTTGAGGATTTTGTTCGGTTCTTCTTTTCATTAAGATCCCAGCCAGATCCATACGTTTCTTCATAAATGAGATGGAAACAACTTGAGATTCAACCAGTCCAGTTGGGCCAACACAAGATTGCATCGTGTATTTTCCTAATTATGAAACTATGGGAAGCCACTGTCTCCATGACAGCAGCTCTATAAAACAAATGAATTACTTCACTGGATTTAGAAAAAAAACTAGCTTCAACTAAAGGCTTCTGACAGCTCACAAGCAGGAGAAGAAAGTGATGGACATCTTTTCTTTAGCTTTAGTTGGTCAATTAAACTGATTGAAAGATGACTTCTTTACAAAAGCTAAACAGATGCTAGATTTTTTTTTTAAAAAATCATTGTTCCAATTTTAAATAGAGGGAAACAGAAATTCCTTTTTTTAAAAACATTTTTGGAAATGCTGTTAGCAGCTGCCCTTTTTCTGCCTTCTTTAATATGGAAGTGTACACCTAAGTCCTTTCCACACCAGGCTTGTGGCCTGGGATGGCCTTTGGCTGCTCCCCATGAGTCCAAATGATGCACAGGGAGTCCCGGGAAGTTCTCAGGGCCACGGAAGATGTGCCCTCCCATCCCGGGCATAGCCACGCTTACTCGCGAGTAAGTGTGACTGAAAACTGGGCACGGAGCCACACTGCGTGGCTCCATGCCCAGCAGGGGAGGGGTAGTACCAGTTTTGCCATCCCCCGGAAGGGCAGGGAGGGGGGTGGGGGCCCATGCATGTGCCTTTTAAAAAAAGAAAAAAAGAAAAAACTTAACCTTTTTGGAGAGCTTGTGCGCTCTCTGTGAATGGGAAAAAAATGGCGGGAGTGACTTGCGACGGCCCGGGAGCAGCCCAGGCCATTGCACCCGTGTGATGTAGATTGAGAGCGACGATCCTGGAAGTGGCTACTTCTGGGATTGCCCGCTCACTGCCCTCTACACCCCTATGGTGTAGAGAGGGCTTTACTCATTTATATTGACTTCACTTTCTCTCAGTGGCATCAACATCTACTTAAATCTGATGGTGTATTTAATGCAAAAGTATTTATTATTTACATTTCCCTCACTTTCCCTTAGAGGCATCAACATGTACTTCAGTCTCATGGTCTTCGGTGTATTGAAATGCCATCCTTTTTGTGCATGATCCCTGATGGGATGGGATATAGGGTGACCAGATAAAATCCAGGTCAGGGCTCATGTAACTTTAACAGTTGTAGAGAAAAGGGAATTTCAGCCAGTGTCATTTGTATGCAATTAGTTCCTGGTGAAATTCCCTCTTCATCACAACAGTTAAAGTTGCAGGGGCCCTGCCTTCTTTTGTATATGGTCACTCTAGTATAGTGCCTGCAACTTTAACTGTTGTGATGAAGAGGGAATTTCACGAGGAACTAATTGCATACAAATGACACTGGCTGAAATTCCCTTTTCTCTACAATTGTTAAGTTACCTGAGCCCTGACCTGGATTTTATCTGGTCACCCTAGGGGGATTGCCCATAGGACTAATCAAGGAAGGAGGAAGATGGGGCAAATGGAGCACTGGCAGTGACGCAGCATAAGAACATGAGAAGAGCCATGCTGGATCAGGCCAAGGTTCCATTTAGTCCAGCGCTCTGTTCAACCTGTGGCTAACCAGCTTGTCAACCAGGAACCCACAAGCAGGACATACAGTAGGTGCTACACCCTCCTGCCCATGTTCCCAAGCAGCTGGTGTATATAGGCTTAAGAGGACCTCTTCTTTTATTCCATAACTGCTAAGTGTACTCAGGAGTCTTTGGTAAGGGACTTTGTCAAAAGCCTTTTAGAAGTCCAAGTCAACAACGTTCACCAGATCACACCTGCATCAGCTAGAGGAATCAATGGTACCAAACTTAGGCTGACCATATGAAAAGGAGGACAGGGCTCATGTAACTTTAACTGTTGTAGAGAAAAGGCAATTTCAGCCAGAGTCATTTGTATGCAATTAGTTCCTGGTGAAATTCCCTCTTCATCACAACAGTTAAAGGTGCAGGCACTATACTAGAGTGACCATATACAAAAGAAGGCAGGGCCCCTGCAACTTTAACTGTTGTGATGAAGAGGGAATTTCACCAGGAACTAATTGCATACAAATGACACTGGCTGAAATTCCTGTTTCTCTGCAACTGTTAAAGTTACATGAGCCCTGTCCTCCTTTTCATATGGTCAGCCTAACCAAGCTGGATGAGAAAAGGTGCATTTTCTCAAAGGCCTCATCTACACTAAGCAGGATATTGCACTATGAAAGCGGTATGAAAGTGGTATATAAAAGGCAGGAGCCACATTACTGCTTTATAGCAGTATTGAAGTGCACTGACAACTGTTGGGGCCCAATGACACATACCATACACCCCTTTCACACTGCCTTCATACCGCTATATCCTTCTTGCTGTGGCTCCTGCCTTTTATGTACCACTTTCATACCACTTTCATAGTGCAATAGCCTGGAATAGTCAACAGAGCTGTGATATGAGAACTGCTAGCCTTTTATAATCACAACACCATACCCTTTTGTTTGCAGACATTGGAGCTAAATGGAAGGGAGATCACTGAAAGGCAGGTGGAATAATGTCCCTCAACTACAGTGGTGCTATAAGCCTGGATCCTGTGCTGGTGGAGACTGGTGTAGCTCTTTTGACAACAAAGGAGTTACTCCAGTTGACGTCAACTGATGATGCCTCCCTGTTGTCTGAGAAACAATCCGAGCTGACTGAGAGGAAAACAAGTATTCCATAAAGACGGAGGGAAAGGGGAACACTGTGATTCTCATTCTTCCTTTACATCCTTAAATCGTATATGACAGAAGCAAATAAGCCACGCTCCAGCAAGTGTCTTAAATACTGTTGTTTCCCTAAAAGGATTATTACACAGTGTGAATTCCTATTTCCAGAGAGGTAAGTGCTTTCACGGTGACTGCAGCTTAATGTTCTACACTACAAAAATCTGATATTAAAAATGCAAATACCTCCGTAAATAAGCCGGGTTGCGATAAACAAATACCTGTCTCCACTGAACTGATTAACTGAGCTGAATGATAAACTCTCATCTACTAATGTGGTGTAACATGGTGTGAAAAAGCAGATAAGTAGTGGTTGATGCCATGGTGTTAAAAACACACATACACACATACAAAACAAAACAAAACCACCCAGAGGCTATTGGATGAATGGTGAAGATGTAGCCAGGTGTCATGAGCAGCGTAGCCACGTCTTGTCAAGTGGAGCTTTTTCAAGAACTGGTTTGTAAACTCCAATTGACAGCTAATCTAGAAATTTAAGAACTGGCGGGAATCTCTAGTCATGTCAGCAACACAGAGTGTGTGGCTGGAATTTACACAATACTGCTGTAGTATCTTGTGATCATCCAATTTTAGGGGACAAATTGTAACATACATCTCATTCCAAAACCTTGCAATAGCATCCGGAGTGTGAAGGGACAGTGAAAGATAATGCTGGACTGTAACATTAAATATAGTAGGAGCGCAGAACCTCAGTCCCAGGGGCTAAATCCTGCCCTCCTGGGATTGCAAAACGGCCATCTGGAGTTCCCCAGATGTCCAGGCCTGTTCCCTGGCCACACCTTTTTCCTCTAACTGCCAATCATTTGGTAGCATCTGGGGTTTTGCACAGTGTCGCCCCCACCCCCATTCTAAAAGGTTGAAATACCTCTCCTGCCAGTAAGAGCTTTAAGGTACACGATGCTATTGTTTTTGGTATTTGGCGTCCACCCCTTTTGCCTTTGGCCCTACCCGCCACTAGAATGTGGACCCCAAGAGCGTCTCCAAAATGGAATTCAGCCCTCAGCACCCCTGAATTACAGGCTCATTCAACAAGTAGTTCCCAATTGGGTCCTTGAGGAGTGTACAGTTCTCATGGCTTGGTCAGCATCATGTGGAGACCCGTTTGTATGAATCTCTGCTCTGTACAGGTGGCTGCTGTGCTGAGAGCAATCATGGCGATTCTCTGTTGATCACAGAGCGATAAGTGCCACACACATATGGAAGCACCAGTTCATACAATCACCACCATCCTGTCTGGGTTATACACCCCTTCAGCAGTCCCACACAGACCTCAATGTAATCGCATAAAGACTGCTGGCTGTATGAACTAGTTCTACGAAACAATATATAAAAGATGAGTGTGTAATTTAGCTGCCTGGAAATCTTGTCACCTATCTCCAACTCCCATGCCATAAAATATTCCCATTATTCATAACCACTTGGTCACTGCTGTGGGCTGAACCTTCACTCTACTTTTCTCTGCCCTCCAATGTTGGAACTTCACTGTATTAGTTCCATGGTATGAATTCAAAATGGCAGGCACACAACAGAACTCTTCTGCCTGAGTCCTGGGCCCAGGTTGATACCTATTTAACCCGATGATAATTTAAATGCTGGCTTTAACTGAATGAAGGAACTTAACTATTTTGATATTTATGATAAAACAATCATTTGAAATATGTGGTCTGATTTTACAGCTGTGGTTGTCATGTAAAGTGATGTAATTTAACTAATGTTTCTACTCAAAGAACGTTCCATATCTAAATGTACCAGAGCTTTTATAATGTAATTTATCATTTGCAGTTCCAGGATAGAGTATACAATTATATGTTTTGCATAATGCAAAGCCCTTAACTCCCAGAGTAAACTTCAATAGTGTAGATTTATGCGTGTTTGAAGTTCTGACATCTTTTTCGCACATTTCACTGTAGTCTGCATGCTACATTTGATTCTTCAAGCTCAAGGTCACAAGTTATATAAAACATTCACTCTATAGAAAACCAAAAGTTAAACCACTATTCAGGCAAATATGAATAGCATACAAGGCTACAAGACCTGCCAGGTTTGACTGAAGCGAAACAAACTTAACTCTTGACCTATTATGAATTTCCTTAGAAACCTGAAAACATTGTTGCTATCACAACACTCTGGGTTTTATTGTTTCTTTAAAATGTCCCCACTTACAAGTTCCATCAGATTTACAAATGAAACAGCTTTGTATCTTGTCAGAAGTTGATGGACCAACACTAGATTGATCATATGGAAAGGAGGACAAGGCTCCTGTATCTTTAACAGTTGTACAGAAAAGGGAATTTCAGCAGGTGTCATTTGTATGCGTGTAGCACCTGGTGAAATTCCCTCTTCATCACAACAGTTAAAGCCGCAGGAGCCCTGCCCTCTTTTGTTCCACTCACTCTAGCTGTTGCTTCCAGATTCTTTGTGGGATTAAGTTTTGCTCCTTAAAACAGGCGGACACATACTTTGATTCTGGGACTTAATTCATCTGCAAGTTCTATACGTTTCATTATACAGTCACTAGATGGCACCGCCATATAAAACAACTCTGCCAATACATTAGATTAACGCTCCTTGCTGCCTTATCTCTGGTCTTTTAAGAAGTGAGATAAACATCAAAATGTATGGGAGACAGGTGGAGGTTGACAATGTCATGCAAAGAACCCACAAACTTCTGTGAGTCACCAATCATATTCGTGCATTAAAAGCCTCATGTAGAAATGCTCCTAGTTTTTGGTACAGCTCATGGTGTAATCTGGGGACATATTCCATGAATTTCCTTGGCTCCATGGTTAGTAAGTGCAACTAACTGTGTGAATCTTGACAATTCCATTATGAGTTTCCCATTGATGCCATTGACATCTATTGCAAATGGGGCAATATGCAACATCAAATGTACTAAGAAATACTGCTGGTTGAGGGGAGGAACTTGTTAGGGAGTTGTGAATGTAACTTAGGGCTACTGCTTGGGAATGCTTGAGGAAGTAGATATTTGCAAATTCCTATATGAAATATCCTGACTGGCTTCTTTGGAATAATCTACAGAATGGAACTTAACTATTGAATAAATTTTGCACTTCTCCAAATGTTGTGATGGATGCAGTTCTTGGCAGTTGAAACATATCCAAATTCTCGTTTAAATTTCCATGTCACAGATTAACATAAAAATGGGATGGAATGGTTACAAACATGCACAAGTGACACAGCCCAGCCCAGATATAGGCAGATTTGTCCATTGCTCTTTATAATCAGTGGCTATGAAGAGGTTATTGCCAAGCTCACTGCAATGCAGCTGAAATGGGTTCCTTCCACATGCATGATCTCAAAACTCTGGAATGCTCTATATTTCATTGCATGCTAACGTTTGATTGTTGAAGCTCAGCATCACAAGTGATATGAAGTTCAGACAAATGTGAGTGGCATGCAAGTTTACAAGGCTTGCCAGGTTGGAGTGAAGCAGGAGTTAACTGGTGACCCACTTTGTATCTCTTCAGAAACCTGAAAACCCCATTGCTATCAAAACACTGTGATTTTATTGAACTTCACAACTCTTTTTCTTGAAACATTTTCAACCTGGAAACAAAGCCCTATGAGGAGGAGAGACTAAAAGGACTGGCCATGTATAGCCTTGAGAAGAGAAGACTGAGGGGAGACATGACAGCACTCTTCAAGTACTTGAAAGGTTGTCACACAGAGGAAGGCCAGAATCTCTTCTTGATCATCCCAGCGTGCAGGACACAGAATAATGGGTTCAGGTTACAGGAAGCCAGATTCTTTCTGGACATCAGGAAAACCTTCCTGACCGTTAGAGCAGTATGACAATGGAACCAATTACCTATGGTGGTGGTGGGCTCTCCCACACTAGAGGCATTGAAGAGGCAGCTGGACAACCATCTTTCAGGTATATTTTAAGGTGGATTCCTGCACTGAGCAGGGGGTTGGGCTCAATGGCTTTATAAGCCCCTTCCAACTCTATTATTCTATGCTTCTATGAACCTATAAGTTCATTCATATTTATAAATACTGTGTGCAGCTTTGCATCCCCTTAGGACCAAGACCCTTCACCGAAAGGTTGCCTGTCTAAATGGTTTAAGGGAGGAATCAAAGGATAGTGTCTGTTTTCTCTAGGTTATTCGGGAGTCTTGCTTGAGCAAGATCTCCTCCCATTTGCTTAAATTACAAGACAAAGCTTCGTTGTGGATGTGTCAGCATTCCCCAACATTGCAAAATTTAACAGGGGCAGCCTCTGCCTCTACAGAACTCCATGAGAACATCACAGCTCCGTCCATGTGGCAAAGCTACTGAATCAAAATTCAAGGTGGGATTTTTTTTTATTATTATTATTGTTCCTCTGCTTTGCTCTGCCCTGCCTGTTCCATTCCTCCTGAATTCCAGCTAGGAGACCTAAAAAGTAAATCTGTTTGTGTCTACCCACCCACCCCTATGCTATCGATACTGATGTACCCAGAGATAAAACACAATGCACAAAAGCTATCTTGAAGTCGTCTTACATATTAGCACATCAAAATTCTCCCCCCTTTCTGTTAATTATGTATTTGAAGAGTTTATGTCCTGCTTTTCAGTTCGTAACCTCTCAGAGCAGCTAGCAAGATGGAATACACAAAAGCACTATAAATACACAAAAGCAGCAGACAAGTGTTTTATTGCATGCTTGTTACTGGGTACTCATGGATTTTCGCGGGTCTCTCTCATGTCGTTGTCTGCCTCCAGTGTTCTCCCACCCCTTCTAGCCTTCTTTGGGCCACAAAAAAATAATCACTCCAGTACGTCTGACTAACTTTAAAGATGGAAGTCACCGCTATCTCCTGCTGTATGCAGGAGAAGCAGCATGATCAAAATGGCCCACTGAATGAGCTGCATGCACATTGTTTACTTTCTCTTTCAAAAGAGGAAGTAATGAGGGACAAATGCAAGGGCGGAGAAGTGACGGTAAGTAAACACAATTTCCCTCTGTGTGATGATGCTCAAAAGCAGCATAAAACATAAGTAGAGTCCAGTAAGAGCAACAAGAAAAAACAAGCAGTATTAAAAACTCAGCACCTCAAAAGCTTGAGCAAAGTACAGTGCTTACCCATTGCCAAAAAGACAGCAGGCTTGGTGCCCAGTGAGTCTCCCTGGGGAGTGTTCCAGAGCTGGCATATTAAAATGGAGAATACCATATCGTGGGTTGCCTTTCACCCCATCTCTGAAAGCTATGGATCTGAAGAAGAGCCTCTGAGGAGAATCTTAGCGGTCAGGCAGATTTGTGTGAGACATGTCTGTCCTCAGTTTCAGTGATACACACATGTTCCTCTGCTCATTGGTATGACATGACACAAAAAGAATCTTGGTACTACCATTTCTACAAGTACTGCTTCAAGTGCAAATTCCCATGATCAAAACTGCATATACCTGTACTTTAATGAGGAGATGCTGGGATTGAACCTAGGAACTCCTGCATGCAAAACATGTGCTCTACCACTGAGCTACAGGCACTTTGGGTACCTTCCAAAGGCCCATCAGTAGCCCACTGGAAAGATCCTGCTGGAGTTGCTCCTCCTCTATTGCAATCTGCTTGTTCATCTGCCTCTCCCTCTGGCCCAGACAATGGTGATAGTGGGAAGAAGGAACAGTAGACACCACAGCCTATTTGCACTAGGGATGTGCACTGGATCGGACCCGATCCACGATCTGAGTCGGGTCCAGTGGGAAATCGGATAAATTATCCGATTTCCGATCCGACAGCTGGATCGGCCGATCCAATCCGAACCGGTCCGAAAAGGCTCCGAACCGGTTCGGCGGATCGGCGGATCGGCGGGTGCCCACTGGCGCCCACCGCCGCTTCCATTGGCGGGCGCCAGCGGGCGCCCGCCGATGAAAGTGGACAGCGGGGGGGGGAGGAGGGGGCGGGAGGAGGGGGGCCCTTACCTTTCCGGCCTGTCCGCTCCCGTCCGGCGCCAGCGGCTACTACCAGCGGGCTCCGCGGCCTGCTCCAGGGTGGCGCGCCGGGTGATGTCATCACCCGGCGCGCTACTCTAGAGCAGGCCACGGAGCCCGCTGGTAGTAGCCACCGGCGCCGGATGGGAGCGGACGGGCTGGGAAGGTAAGCAGGGGGCGTGTGGAGGGGAGGAGGGGGCGCACGGAGGGGAGGAGGGGGGCCCTTACCTTCCCGGCCCGTCCGCTCCCGTCCGGTGCCGGCGGCTACTACCAGCGGGCTCCGCGGCCTACTCCAGGGTGGCGCGCCGGGTGATGTCATCACCTGGTGCGCTACTCTAGAGCAGGCCGCGGAGCCCGCTGGTAGTAGCCGCCGGCGCCGGACGGGAGCGGACGGGCCGGGAAGGTAAGCAGGGGGCTCGCGGAGGGGAGGAGGGGGGACCCTTACCTTCCCGGCCTGTCCGCTCCCGTCCGGCGCCGGCGGCTACTACCAGTGGGCTCCGCGGCCTACTCCAGGGTGGCGCGCCGGGTGATGTCATCACCCGGCGTGCTACTCTAGAGCAGGCCGCGGAGCCCGCTGGTAGTAGCCGCCGGCGCCGGACGGGAGCGGACGGGCCGGGAAGGTAAGCAGGGGGCTCGCGGAGGGGAGGAGGGGGGACCCTTACCTTCCCGGCCCGTCCGCTCCCGTCCGGCGCCGGGGGCTACTACCAGCGGGCTCCGCGGCCTACTCCAGGGTGGCGCGCCGGGTGATGTCATCACCCGGCGCGCTACTCTAGAGCAGGCCGCAGAGCCCGCTGGTAGTAGCCACCGGCGCTGGACGGGAGCAGACGGGCTGGGAAGGTAAGCAGTGGCGGGGAAGGGGGCTTACCCCCCCCGGAGCTATCAGCTTCTATCCGCGGGCGCCCGCGGGCGCCTGCGGATGGAAGCAGACGGCCCCAGGGGGGGGAGGGTGCACGGGGGAGGGGGCTTACCTGCCGGGGCCGTCCACAACGGACGGCCCTGGGGGGGGAGGGAGTTAGGCCCCCCCTCAGCCACCCGCCGCCATTTTTTCCTCATAGACTTGCATTGCAATGCAAGTCTATGGGGAAAAAAATGGCGGCCGATCCCAAAATTTCCGATTTTTGGATCGGGATCGGACTCGATCCAGTCCGGGGGGCCTCTGATTTTGTCCGAACCGATCCATGACAAAATTGGAGGTCCCGATCCGGGTCCCGATCCGATCCGGGGGGTCCGTGCACACCCCTAATTTGCACACTGGCTCTCTGCCTGTCAAGCCTGCAAAGTGGTAGCAATGATGAGAAAGAGGATGATGAACAATAGCAGCTGATGACCATGATGATGAGAAGGTTCATTGAACAAGGGGGCCCATTGAGGGTGTCCTCCTCCTCCTCCTCCTCCTCCTCCTCCTCCTCCTCCTCCTCCTCCTTCCTTGCAGGCATCCTGGTTCCTATAATCTAGCTAAACCTTGGGCCTTTTATCTGAAATGGACCAGCACAGACAGCACTCACACCAGATTAAGCTTCATTAAATCCAAGCTAAATTAAAAATGGTTCTTCCCAGCCCTCAAAAACCTGAAGCCAGCCCTGATCCAAATGCATCCGACCTAGTATTTGTACTAGTGTAGATACAGATACCAGTTGAACCAGTGATTCAGTGACTGAGCAAATATTTTACATCCCAAGTTCAGTCTTTGTCATCTCCAGTTAAATATCACAGATACCATGGGTTGGAAGGGGCTTGGATACTACAGCTGCTGCTTTCCAAAGCATTCAGTACTGGTCTAGGCAGAGACAGCTTGTAATGTTCTAGTATGATAAGTAGTCAAATGGGGGAAGGTTTTGTGTTTAAACCTCTTCATAATTTGCCTTTATTCACTTGAGCATGTGCTATTTATCTGCTGAAGTCTCGTGAAGAATGAGGCAAACAATAAGCAATGATTTCTAGATGTTAGCAAGGTCTTGAACAAGCATGCAATCACTTGAGTGCAAGGTAATACACACTCATAAGGTGCAAAAATCAAGATCACAGTGTTTCTTCAGCAAACCTTCCATTGGATTTGCTTTAATGGAACATTTGCATGAAAGATTAAGATCCATGAGTGCACATTTAGACTAAATCGTGTGTGTGTGTGTGTGTGTGTGTGTGAGAGAGAGAGAGAGAGAGAGAGAGAGTCTTTTATCTCACATAACAGTGAACTACGTGACTGCTTCTGAATATTTTCAGTTGCCTCCTACTCACATCATTGATTTGAGAGGGTCAGTATGAGATGAGAGCCTAGCAGGAGGCATGGAAAGCAGTGAGGTTAAAAGCCTCTTGTAGAGGAAATGAAACAAAAGTAAACACAATGCTGATTGAAAACTGTGGGGGTGGGT
The DNA here is from genome assembly GCA_029215795.1 of Anniella stebbinsi. NCBI lineage: Eukaryota > Metazoa > Chordata > Lepidosauria > Squamata > Anniellidae > Anniella > Anniella stebbinsi. The sequence goes on from JARDYH010000004.1 coordinate 208,976,956, forward strand.
TGGGAGGGTGGACAGCCTGGGAACATACAGTACGGCAGTCATAATGTGTTCTTTCTTTACAAGGCTCCGGGCCTCCATTTAGCTGCTTACCAACAATTAGGAATAAGTGAATTTCTCCCTTTTTCATGCCTTTTAAACTCGGATAGGGGCCTTAGAGGTCATCGAATCCAACTGCCTGCTCATTGTCTGAATCAAGTACATTTGGGCAGTAATTTCGGTGGAGCTGTGACTCTATTCTGGGTCTCAATCAGAACCAGCCAGAACACTAAGGGAGCTATCCAAAGCGCTGAACCCCACCCCCAAAATAAGCTCAGTGCTGTCGATAGCTCCTTTAGAGCTCTGGCTAGTTCTGAGTGAAATCCTGAATGGATTCAAAGCCCCACCAATATCAGAGCCACCAGCTTCCACTAAATATGGGATGGGGAACCTCCAGCCTGATGGCCTAATCCAGCCCACAAAGGTTCCCCACATGGCCTGCTGTTTAATAATAATAATAATAATAATAATAATAATAATCTGCAAGTTGGCCTGACTCAGTGCAGATTGAGTTGGGCCAGCTCATGGTAAAATGAGCTGAAGTCTGGGCCAGTGTATGTGTGGGGTATTGAGGTCGCTAAAGTTAGGTGAGCTTCACTGCCCCAGATGGATTTTGTCAACATCCCTAATGAAGAAATGGAAAGATGTGGCAAATTGCACAGGCATTCTTCACACAATTTAGAAACAGAAAAAAAAAATGAGAATTCTTAATACATCAGTTCCACTTTGGAGCAAGACCACATTATCCAGAACCCTGAAACCTGGAGACATTTTTTTTTTAAATCAGAATTATTCTTACTATTATTATTTATTGCATTTATATACCGCCCCATGGCCGAAGCTCTCTGGGCTGTTTACAAAAATTAAAAACATTGACCATTAAAAAACCGATATACAAAATTTAAAACCATAATGAGCATAAAAACAGGTTATAAATACAATATTTATTTAAATGATCCCTATTTATTATGTAATAGATGTACTAGTCTGCCTTATACAGAGTCAGAGCATTGTTACAACCAGGTCAATACAGTCTACATCTGGGGTCCCCAATCCCCGAGCCACAGACCAGTACCGGTCCATGGTCTGTTAGGAACCAGGCCGCATGTAGGGTGACCAGATTACCTGGGGTTTCCCAGTCCTAACCGGGAAACCTGGGGTTATCCAGCCACCCACCCCCCAAAATACCAGCACGGACCTACCGGGTCCTCCGCCGCCGCCGCTCTCCGCCGCTGCCGCTGCCTCTCTCCTCTGCTGCTATGTGATGGTAACCCCCTGCAGCCCCCTCATGGGTGAGGGGGCTGTGGGGGTCAGGCGTCGGCAGAGAAGAGCAGCAGCAGTGGAGAGCGGCGTACCCAGTAGGTCCTTGCTGGTTTTTGGGGGGTGGGTGGCTTGGTGGTGGGGTTTGTTTCAGTTGAGGGGGCTGCGGGGGTCATGTGGCGGCAGAGGAGAGCGGTGGTGGCAGCAGAGGGCAGTGGAGAGTGGCAGCAGAGGACCCGGTAGGTCCGGGTTGTGTTTTTTTTGGGGGGGTGGCTTGGTGGTGGTTTGTTTTGGGTGGGGGGGGTGGCGGGGGTTATCTGCTTGTTGGCCGCATGGTGGGCAGCCTTTTTTAAAAAAAATATTTTATGTTTTTTTGGGGGGACACGTCCCCTTTGGTCCATGGAAAAATTGTCTTTCACAAACTGGTCCCTGGTGCCAAAAAGGTTGGGGACCACTGGTCTACATTGTAGCCTCTACAGTGACTGGCAGTGGCTCACCAGGGTTTAGGAGATTTCCTCAGTTTACCTGGAGATGCAAGACAGGGGGGGCATGGAAACCATGGACTCTACCATTAAGCCAGTCCAAAATGCAGATCAAAACCTGCTTATGTTGTGAGCAGAAGCTATTTTGAGTGATTGCACGTTTGGTGATATTCTTTTGCTGAGATATAGAGAAATTTTGAGACAACTGCATGAGAGCAAATGAGTTACTTTACTTTCCATTCTTATTTATGGTGGTGTTAGTTTTATCTAGGTGGGAGGCAGCAGAGAAACTATTGGGTCTAGTTCCAAAAAAGGGTTTATTTTACTATTATTATTATTAATAAAATATATTTTATTAATATATTTTATTAATATATATATTTTAATTAATAGTTGTTGTTGCTGTGGTTCCTATTTATTAGTTCAGTTCATTCCAAATTTTGAGATTTTTTTCCAGTCTTAAGTTCAGGTCATTCCCCAATATATATTTTTAAAAGTTTGCATGAAAATTCATAAACATTGTTGTATGCATTTCTCCTAATACATCCATGTATATATGCATTTTTGCCTCATATACATATTTTTGCAAGCAATTTCCCTAATAAAACACATTTTATTTTTATTTTCACGAATACATGCATTTCTGTGTGCATATTTCCATTAGGTATACATTTTGCAATGGAGAATTTCAAAACATAACTGAGTTTCAGTTTGCACATTTGTTTGAATGTGTGGAATTTGGTACCGGATGAATTTCTCCCCCCCCCCCCCCTCCATATTCAAAAGCAATGAAAACAAAACCAGGATTTATTTCAAAAATGGATCAAACCCAAAATATAATAACCATCTCTGATGTTTTCCTGAGGGTACACAATGTCAGGCTGCATGGTTTTTTCATTGATTGCTCATGTTACTTCTCCCTTGAGCCCTTCTAGCCATCTGGATATCAGGGGAATATCAAAAATAGGTGTTCCTCATCATATCGGAACAAAGTTATTCAGTCTTACATTCTGATCATAGACCTGCAGATGATAATGGCTCCCTTGTCTCCAGTAGGGTTTTGAACTGCCCTTACATAGCACCTTGCTTCTGAAGTAGGGACATACTATAACCACTTAAAATAATAAGACATTTTATTATGGGCATGAAGTGGCCAACTGACTTGATTAACTGTGGCGATGAGGCAGTAGATCAATGGGGAAGTCAGACATAAAGTCTCTTAGTGTAGACAGAGATGATGTTCAGAAGCAAGGTCATTGAATAATACTCAAATTCGTTTCTTTCCTCCTTTAAGACACTTTAACCATCCTTTTGGAGCTACAACAACACAAAGCAGGGGCCATGTGAGGTGTCTGTTGCCGTGTTGTACCATTTCAGTCTGCAGAGAAGATGGAGGAATGTTTGCATGCTCAAAAACGTAACATACTAACTGCTTCAAATACACATAAATAGTAAATTAAAGATGGGTGCGAAGTTAGCTCCATCCAACTGAATGCAACTGGAGGTTGGAAATCTGTACATGTTTAAGCTTACAATGCATTCTGCAAAAAAAAGAAAAAAAGTAAATGTCTTCAACAGCGTGCAAACATTTGAAAAATGCCCAAAGAAAAATGTCTACATTTCCGAAGACATTTTAGTCAATGGGTGCATGCATAAAAAATGCACACAGAAATGCAAACATTAATGCATACATTATGGAAAACACATATTAATTTCTGTACAGATTTTATATTTTTAAATTGTGACCTCATGGAGACACGAGATGAAATGAGCTTGACCTTAAAAAACTGAGAACGACAGTTCTGTCCAGCCCTAAATTGTATGTCTGGAAGAGGGTTCTCAGACTAACCCTTTCTGTCATGTGGCAATTTTGTAAGTGCACAGGTCCTTTCTCACTCTCTCAGAATTCTAATATTGAATCTTTCATTGCAGTCTGAAAAGGGACAGCCTACCCATCAACTGGGGGCTTCTGCTGGTTTCTTAGCTCTTGTATTCAACTATCTGATGGGGTAGTAGTGGAGGCGGTAAGCATCCTTGGCAGAGAAACTGCCATTCTCTAAGCCTGCCAGACTGCACCAAACAGGGCTGAAGGTGGAGGCAGATTCTCTAGTTGCCTGCCTGATGTGCTTTCTTTGTTTTTCTGGGACCTTGTCTGGGACATTTGTCCAAGACCTCCCCTAGCAACAGCAAAGGTGGAACAGCAATGGCAGTATAGCTTTCCACTGTGGCATTGTGTAGCTAGCGAGGCTTTGTGTAGCTAGCCTATTGGTGAGTATGTTCTGCCCTGGTCTTTACTGCAGCAGGCAGTGTAATGTCTGTGCATGTTTGAGAGACGTTGGTGATAAGGAGGCAGCACAGTCATCTTCTTGGCTATGTGGATGGCCCAGAATTCTTCAGTGTTCATAAAGCATTTGGCATGCCTGACTGGAACATGGAGGCAGAGATAGAATGAAAGAGGACTGTAGGATTCTTATAACATGACATAAAATAAAATAAATCAAGCCACCCTCGGAGCGTTGTAACAAGGCTCATTGAGTTCTCTTAAATCAGCCCTCTCCAAACTGATGCCCTCTATATGTGTTTGACAGCAACTCCCATAATGCTGAGCCACATGCTGGAAAGGAATTATGGGTAGGGTGACCAGATAAAATCCAGGTCAGGGCTCATGTAACTTTAACAGTTGTAGAGAAAAGGGAATTTCAGCCAGTGTCATTTATACGCAATTATAGGCTGACCATATGAAAAGGAGGACAGGGCTCATGTAACTTTAACAGTTGTAGAGAAAAGGGAATTTCAGCCAGTGTCATTTGTATGCAATTAGTTCCTGGTGAAATTTCCCCTTCATCACAACAGTTAAAGTTGCAGGGGCCCTGCCTTCTTTTGTATTGGTCACTCTAATATAGTGCCTGCAACTTTAACTGTTGTGATGAAGAGAGAATTTCACCAGGTACTAATTGCATGCCGGCTGAAATTCCCTTTCTCTACAACTGTTAAAGTTACATGAACCCTGTCCTCCTTTTCATATGGTCACCCTATGCAATTAGTTCCTGGTGAAATTCCCTCTTCATCACAACAGTTAAAGTTGCAGGCACTATACTAGAGTGACCATATACAAAAAAAGGCAGGGCCCCTGCAACTTTAACTGTTGTGATGAAGAGGGAATTTCACCAGGAACTAATTGCATACAAATGACACTGGCTGAAATTCCCTTTTCTCTACAACTGTTAAAGTTACATGAGCCCTGACCTGGATTTTATCTGCTCACCCTAATTATGGGAGTTGCAGACCAACACATATGGAGGGCACCAGGTTGAGGAAGACTCTTAAGTCATTAAAGGCGCAACTTTAATGACTTAAACTAAAATTCCCAGGATTCCCTAATCAGCATGGCTCATTAAGGAATGCTGGGAGTTGTGGGACTTTTTTCTGTCTGAACATGCAAAGGATTGGGTCTTACGTTACTCATTATTAAACCCTGCTCAGAAGCCACAACTCATAATGTTAACAGGAAGTGAATGCAGTCCTCTTCCATTCACTCCTGAATTAATTTGTTTGATTATGTATTACTTTATTATTCTGCTTTTCCTCCAAGGTAGGCTGACCATATGAAAAGGAGGACAGGGCTCATGTAACTTTAACAGTTGTAGCAAAAAGGGAATTTCAGCCAGTGTCATTTGTATGCAATTAGTTCCTGGTGAAATTCCCTCTTCATCACAACAGTTAAAGTTGCAGGGGCCCTGCCTTCTTTTGTATATGGTCACTCTAGTATAATGTCTGCACCTTTAACTGTTGTGATGAAGAGAGTTTTTGTGTTTTTGTGTTGTTGTTGTGCTTTAACCCAGAAGGATATTGTAATTTTAACTTGTTTTTATGCTTTATGCTTTTAAATTTTGTATATTGGTGTTTTAATTGTTCAATGTTTTTAATTTTTGTAAACTGCCCAGAGAGCTTTGGCTATGGGGCGGTATATAAATGGAATTAAATAAATAAATAAATAAATAAATAAATTTCACCAGGAACTAATTGCATACAAATGACACTGGCTGAAATTCCCTTTTCGCTACAACTGTTAAAGTTACATGAGCCCTGTCCTCCTTTTCATATAGTCAGCCTACTCCAAGGAAGTCCTTCAACATGCCACCCTTTTTATCATCACAGCTGCCCTGTGAGGTAGGTTAGGAGAGTGACTGGCCCAAGGTGAGCTTAGTGAGGTCCATGGCTCAGCAGAGATTTGAACCGAGGTCTCCCCGGTTTACGTCCAATGTTCTTTCCAACACACCGGTGGAGAGTCCCATTTGTGCATAAGTACTATGAGAGAAATGGGCTTGTAGATAATAAGGTAATTATCAGGTTCAGATGTAATGACCTTTTGTATTCACAACTGCAGATACTGACAAGGTGGAAAGCCACACTTTTCTCAATGCTGGAAGGTACCTGGTTAATCTCCATTACCTGCTTCAAAGTAATTAGGCTGGAGTTGGACACTGAGAAGAGATAAATAGAAGCTCCGTCCTTGAGAAATCTCAAGGGATGTGGCAATTGGGATATAGCTGCATAAAGGCTGACTTGAAGAAATACCTGGGGGGGAAAAGCCTGCAGCATCCTTCTTCATCTTTGTTTTATGCAGTATGTGAAATTGATCATAGGGGGGAAATAGTTGTGCCACTTGCTTTTAAGATGGGTACAGATTAGAATATGAGGCTGAAGGGAGGAGAGGGTGGTAAGGATGGCATCTAGATAGTGTCCTCTTATTTAAGAGACTTGGGCAATACCACATTGGAACTCTCATCCCATTACACAAACTACCTTGCCTTTTCTTTCTAGTATATGCATTCCAGCCATTAGCTGATATTTAAGCACATGGGAAGAACCAACATGTGGGAATATGGGAATGAAAGCTACTCATTCAAAAGGGCATTGTAAAGATGAGGCATTGTGTGACATGCGATTGGCATAATAATCTTACTTCTTCTCAGCTTTACTCTCCTTATTGTATTTCAATATTTATTTATTGGTTTGTTTATAATATATACTGCTTAATATAAAAACCTACCTAAGCAGTTAATATATAAAATATTACAATATATTTAAATACACCATAAGAACACTATTGTAATGATTTCAATTAAAATAATAAAACTAAGTGTATTTAAGCGTATTTAAAATACACTAGTAAAACTATTTTAAACTACAATGACAATAAAGAGCAGTAAGTTGGAGCAGCATCTGAACAATTGCAATTATTTACAAGCTGGAGAACACCTTGATGAGCAAGTGCAGCGTTTGAAACGTATAATATTTTCTGCCTCCTGAGCTGCATGGGGGAGTGTTTTCCAGAATGTGGACACTGCCACCAAGAACACCCACCTTCGAGACATTACATGGCCAGTGGCCATATTCTCTTGGGCGTGGAATGACCAGCAAGGCCTCCTCAGAAGATCTCAAAGTTCAGCTGAGTATATAGGGGAAGGTAGGCTGCTAGGTATCTTGGTCTCAAGTTGATTAAGGCTTTGTATGTCAACAAAACAACCTTAAATATGTCTCTGTAGCTAATAGTCAGAGCACCCTAGTTGATACATTTTGCATGAGCTGCAGCTTCCAAACCAGGTACAAAGGTAGCCCCACACAGAGTGCATTACAGTAATCAAATCATTACTGTGGCTACAAGATGGATCCAAGAACACCCCCAAATTATGTACTTGCTTCTTCAGAGGGAGTACAGCCCCATCCAGAACAGTCAAACAGCTCGGTTCCTGGATCTTTGAACCACCCACTCATCCACCCACCCACAGGGTCTCTGTATTATCAGAATTCTTCACAAGCATCATACTCTCCTTGTGCAATGCCTGTTTTTTAAAATCAATCCACACTCTGTGGTGAGATGACCCACCATGTCAGTGGTAGGCAACCTGCTACCCTCTAGATGTTTTGGACTACAACTTCTGAGCATTGGTCATCATGGCTCGGGCCTATAGAAGTAGGGTGACCAGATAAAATCCAGGTCAGGGCTCATGTAACTTTAACAGTTGTAGAGAAAAGGAAATTTCAGCCAGTGTCATTTGTATGCAATTAGTTCCTGGTGAAATTCCCTCTTCATCACAACAGTTAAAGGTGCAGGTACTATACTAGAGTGACCATATACAAAAGAAGTCAGGGCCCCTGCAACTTTAACTGTTACGATGAAGAGGGAATTTCACCAGGAACTAATTGCATACAAATGACACGGGCTGAAATTCCCTTTTCTCTACAACTGTTAAAGTTACATGAGCCCTGACCTGGATTTTGTCTGGTCACCCTATATAGAAGCTGTAGTCCTAAACATCTGAAGGGCACCAAGTTGCCTACACCTGGTCCATGTGATCATTGACACTGGTTGACTTATTCAGAGTTCATATGTGCAAGGGATGCCTTACAGTGACATGCCGAGCAGAACCGTTTGGCTCTACCTTGTTTACCACGCTGCTCTCCTTCTCCCTGATTTTCTTTGACGGGTGAATAGTGGACATTTGCACCTCTCCTCATAGACAGGGACCCAGTTTACCCTGGTGCTGGGACACTCATGAAGAGAGCCAGTGTGGTGTAGCAGTTAAGAGTGTTGGATTGGTACTCAGGAGATCCGAGTTCTAGTCTCCGCTTGGCTATGAAGTTTATTGGGTGATTTTGGGCCGGTCACAGACTCTTAGCCTAACCTACCGCACAGGATTGCCGTGAGGATTAAATGGAGAGGAAGAAGACCGTGTAAGCCACCTTGGGCTCCTTGCAAGAGGAAAAAAAGGCAGAAAATAAATGTAATAATAAATAATAAATAAAATAAAGAATCAGTGTACCAGCTCATAAGAAGGGCAATAAAACAACTATAGGCGATTGATTGCATGTTATTGTCTTTTTTTAAAAAAAGTGATGACTTGAAAACAACGTATTTGCAAACAATGCAGGAACTGAAACTCCTGTGCTTGCTGAATTATTCAAAGAAGATAAATAGCAAATGAGGACCACCGTGGGATTGACTGATATATACACACACCCATATATATTGAGAGAGAAAAGGTTAAATATATAAAAATTCAACTGTATGAAGGATGGATTATACTTCCATCAAACACTTCCACAGGGAATAATGTAACTGGCTCTGTTTTAATATTTGCAATCGAGAGAGGGCATCTGCAAGAAATGCTGAGCAGACGTGGCTGCAACAGGAACATTGAGCAAGAATATATCCTGGAGATGCTGTGGAAATTGACAAGGTTCGACTTTTGCAGCCATCAAAAACTGCTGTGAAATGTAGACCTACAGATTGAAAATCTGCAGCAGGCAGACAAGTCCTGCTGAAATTGGCTGAGGAAACAGTGGGGAGAGTGAAGGACTTCTTTATTTGAAGTGCTTCCACCCTCACCTTAACCCACTGCCAGTCCAATAAATTGATGCCAAGCTCGGGGCAAACCATTAGCCGCTTTCCAATCTCATCACATGTATCACTGGGCCCAAGCAAGGGGATTAGAATCCTGTCTGTTTGAAATTGACCAAGACAAATCGGAATTCTGCCATTCTTCTCACCATGAAGGTTTTAGGTGTAGAGACCATGACCAAAATCTGTCATCTGGCAAGTCTACCAGCCCAGAAAGGCTTTGCTAGGACCAGGTGATGGGCAAAAGGCGTGGGACCTTCACGGACATTTGAAGGTGATCAACAAACATTGGAAAGAATGGTCAACAGTTGCATTCATTTTGTTTTACGTATAATATCAATTTCTTGACAGTTGCATGTCCATAAATCCAGCTACATTCCTGGCTAATCCAGTATTGTCTACTAGCAATTAGAAGCTAGTAATAATATTGGTTTAGGAATAATATTGCATTGCAATTAATTAGATCAGTCAAGAAAATTCCATTATTATCTGCATGCTAAGTCCAGAAAGCAATGACACATAGAAAAATGTTTCCATGCAACTGACCTGTGATTTTAGGTACTTTTTGCTCTTGCTGGATCACCGAAGCTCAAATGCGAGCACCAGAAACATTGGTCTGGCTTATAATAGGTTGGGTTCATAATGGTCACATGATTGAGGCAATATGTAAGATACGTATATGATGTATTTGTGCACAGAGTTTCATTTTATTTGATTTTACCAGATTTTGTATGTTTGTTTGTAAAGTGGTAATTTACCCATGGGATTGATTAGGTATTACAATTTTTAAAACAAATAAGATTTGGCTGTAAGCCACTAAAGGTGAAGTATTCCTACTATTTTGCTTAATTTATTAATTATTTATTTTGGAAAGTTAGGTTTTAACATGATTTTAAACTGTCTCTTTTATAAACTCCAATTAATTTGAGTTTAGCTATAATTCCTTAGTGCTGAACTGAGTGGGTTAGAGAGGCAGGTTAATGTTGAATACGTCAGTTGCTGAACTAGAAAACACAACACCAAGAATTCCCTATCCAAATTAATGAACTGCAACAGTTATCTAAATAACATGACTTTATTGATCAGACCCTGAATCATGTCTGTGCTCTTTAAATTTCTTTATTTCCCCCCTCTTTTATATCCATAGAATCGTTGAGTAAGAAAATGCACCCAAGTATCATCTCAGCAATCACAATGCTGCCACATTCGTGTCTGAAATGGTTATATTAATTAGAATATGAGGAAATCTCTAATGATGAAGGAATCACTAACAATTAGCTACTCTTGCGTTCACAGATGCTAAACCAATACATCAAAATCTTGTGTCTCACCATAGGTTTTAAGGAGGGAAACCACTCAAACATGCAATCAATCACTTGCATTCCGAAGTAGGATAGTCCCAGGGTGGCCATACCATATGCTCATGTGTTGCTACGACCTTTAGGCAAATCATTTAAGACTTTGGGCCTTTCATACAAAATAAAAAAAACTGACATTCTTTCTCCCATTCCATTAGTTGTACATTATGGGAAGGGACCAAAGCTCAATGACAAAGCATATGCTTTGCATGCAGGATGTCCTAAATCCAATCCAATTCCACCAGCAGTCCCGGTGCCGTCCTGAGACCATGGAAGGTGAGGGTGCCTGTCCCGCCAAGAAATGGGCATGGAGCTGCATGGCGCGGCTCTGTGCTCATCAGAGGAGAGGGGGGAAGGATGTCAGGGGGTGGGTGGCCCCCCTGATTTTGGGGGGATTTTTTTTTTTAAAAAAACCTTACAGTTGCGATGCCGCTTTATAGCAGTATTGAAGTGCACTGACAACTGTTAGGGGCCATTGACACATACCATATATCGCTATATCCTGCTTGGTGTGGCTCCTGCCTTTTATATACTGCTTTCATACCACTTTCATACGTCTATATCCTGCTAAGTGTAGATCTGGCCAGAGATGGTTCTAGGAGATATTTAGGGAGCAACCTGAGTTTTTGTTTTTGTTTAATGTCACCCAAAGTAAAGGACTGTATTTATAGCCAGCAATAAATACTAGTAATTTTTATGTGGTGCTTTTTGGAAAGATATTTCATGACTTGTTTGATTTGAAGCTATTCTTTGAAAACTCCAATTCCTCATGAAAACAAGTTGTAGAGCTTATGGTATTGCTCCAGCAAAATGATTTCCATAAATAAAGCAAGATGCAATGGAAAGGAACATATATAAAGATTAATGCATCCGACTTTTAGGCGTACAGTGACTAACTGCAATTCTTGAGACTTAAGTTATTGGAAAGAAAATCTCTGTTAAGGAAAACAGGCAACAAATCCAAAGGCACCTGAACAGCATGAGCAATTTGTTTTCCCTTTTAAAAAATGTAGCTTTATAGCCATTTTCCCTGGGCTTATTGATTTCATGTGTCATTTTGTACAATGACATAATGCGGCTGAGTACATGCGCCCACACACATACATGCACAGAGGGTAGCCAGTGCTGCTATCATTTGTCATCCTCTGCTCCAGCCACTGCTTTCAACATGCAGCATTTCAAGGGGAATGATCTTTTCAATCGAAATGCCAGGAGCAAAGAAAACTGGGACAGGCACATAGGGGTGAGGGGAAGGCTCCTATTGATACTAGTCCGAATATTTAGTTATAAATGTGGAGTAAATTCCTATGCATCACTTCTGCATGCTTCTGCTGTCACCTATTCTATTTACAACTGAACAGGGTCACAATTAATGATGAGGAAAACTGGGTTGTTGTAAGTAGGGATGTCGGAGAAATCCATCTTGGAGTCAAATGAGTTCGGATTTCTTCGAATTCAACCCGTACATTCTGCAGTGACCCAGCTTGTCTTGAGTTGCATGGATTCCACAGATTTGTGGACCATTTTTTTTAACTTTCCAGAATTCTACGCGAATTTAATTGTAGAAAAATATGCTAAAAACAACAACCGTGCCCTGAAATGTGCATTTCTCCCATAGCCTAAAGCATGAAAATGAACATGGGGGGATTTGGGGCTTTGAGGGGGAGGATTCACACATTTTTGAAAGTGTGCCAATAAGGGAACAAATGGGTCTCTCTTTGTTTTTCTTCCTCCTTTTTCATTGTGAGATCTTTCTAGACAGTTTTAGATAAAGAAAGGAAAAGGTACCCATTTGTCTGACCTATGCATGGCTGCTCAGTCTTCCTCTGCTGCTTACCCTTTTCTTTTTTTCCCCCAAAACTTTTTTCAGAAGTTGTTGCCAGGCATGCTGAGCAGCAAAGAGAAAGACCTCTGTAAAACATTTTGGAAAAAGAAAGATAATGGGATCTATTTCTTCCCTTGCTGACACTTCAAAAGGGGGGGGGGAAGGCCAGGGGCACAAGAGAAACTGAGGCAGCAGAATTTTCAGGACGTTTTAGGAGCCCCAAACAAAAGCCAGTAGGGAAGCAGCAAAACAGGACAGAATGCTAAAAGAGAACACACTCTCAAAGGTTAGGGGAATGGGAAAACAACAACAACAATTACACTAGGGATGTCTGACACTGGGAAATCCATTCCTCTTTTTGCTTGATGGAGTTTGGTTTGCATTGGTGGACCGGCCTTTTCCCTCATTTTCTAGGAACCTTTTGCATATTTTGTTGTTGTTGTTGTGAGCTGTAATTTGTGCAAAAGGGATTTGTGAAAATTTCATCCCCAATTTGCATAATTTGCACATATTGTGCTAATTTGCACACAATTGAGCCATAATTTGTGCAAATTAAAACAAAACAAAATGGAAATTCTGCAAACTGGCCCGATTCGGTGCAGACTGAGTTCGGCTTAGCAGCAGAAAATGGACTGAAGTCCAAGGGGCCAAACCAATGAAAGCTGATCGAGCTCCACCCCGCCCCCAAAACAGATTCCTTCAACATCCTTAAATTTCACCAATGCATTTTGCAACAAAAAACTCTTTCATAGGGATGTCTGATTAATCCAGTTTGGGTGTGGAGCTCAGGGAGCTTTTCACCAGCTTGGATGCCCGGACACAAACTCGTGGATCTATGCTTTCCTACTTTTTTTACTTGTGCAAATCCTGATTTGCACACATTGGGATTTGCGCATAATCACAGTTGTAAATAGCACAATTTCCACAAGATTGCAGGTGTAAATTGTCCTTTACAGCTGTGATTTTGCACAAATCTTGATTTCTGTAAATATTCCCAGCCAGTATTTTGTACAAATTGTGGTTTGTGCACACACACACACACACACATGCAAGCTCTTACTGGGTGCCTGCAGACTGTCTGGCAGCTTGCCCTGCATGCCTACTGGAGTTGAACAACCACCAGGAATCTGGTAAACAGAGCGCGAACAGGATGTGGGGATCTCACCGATCTTTACTCTTTCATCTACAGAGAATATCAAATTCAAATTAAAGAAATTACATGAGCATTTCAATGAATAAAAAAAAATCTAAACAGCTGATTTTAAATACTTTGAAAAATACAATGGTACAAAAGAAAGTGAGAACAAAAATATTATTGTAAGCAACTGCTGCTTATCAGGGATCAGCCCAGCCCGGCCTGCATTAGTGAGCCAGTCTGCATGCTTTTGCCAAAATCTGGGAATATATTGCATTTTTTTCTTCATCAATTAGGCTGACCATATGAAAAGGAGGACAGGGTTCATGTAACTTTAACAGTTGTAGAGAAAAGGGAATTTCAGCCAGTGTCATTTGTATGCAATTAGTTCCTGGTGAAATTCCCTCTTCATCACAACTGTTAAAGGTGCAGGGGCCCTGCCTTCTTTTGTATATGGTCACTCTAGTATAGTGCCTGCAACTTTAACTGTTGTGATGAAGAGGGAATTTCCCAAGGAACTAATTGCATACAAATGACACTGGCTGAAATTCCCTTTTCTCTACAACTGTTAAAGCTACATGAGCCCTGTCCTCCTTTTCATATGGTCAGCCTACATCAATAGAAAGTTGTACAAATTGCGGGTGTGATTTGTGCAAATTTTGGCCTTAATTTGTGCAAATTGCAGCTGCAATTTGTGCAACTTTCCATTGACAAGAGAAAACACACACACACACACACACACACACACACACACCAGAAAATCCGTGAGCTGGCTCGACTTGATGCAGTGGGGTAAGTCAGTGGGGTAAGTAAGCATGCCAAAGTCTAGGGGGCCGAGCTGCTGAAAGCACAGTGAACTCCACCCCTGGACAGATTCCTTTGAATACCTAGTCCCAAATTCAATCCCTGGCATCTCCAGGTAGGGCTGGGACAGAACCCTGTCTGAAACCACACAGAATTACTGCCAGCCATTGTAGATCAGGGGTGGGGAACCATTTTTCAGCCCAAGGGCTTAATTGGCTCTGGGTAAGCCCATAGGGGAGGCATGCCAGGAGTGGATGGATCCATAGCTCAAAGTAGGTGGGGCCACCTTAAAATAGGTGGCGTACTTGTCCAGACCCTGTTCACACATGTACATACATTTCACAGACATATTTCAATTCATATTCTGACTAGTTGCCCCCTTGAGGAGCTTGTTTCAAGAAGGTGGTTCAGTCCAGAATTGTTTTTCCACCCCACTCCCTTCTCGGAGGGCCCGGGGGCTTTAGGGAGGGGAAAAGGCCTCACTTGAGGCTTTTGGAGGTCAGATGGGGAGGTCTGGTGGGCTGCTTTTGGCCCACAAATGAGGAGGCATGGAGGGCTGAATTTACCCCATGGGTCAGGCTGGAGGATTCCAACCCCTGGTGGAGACCAGAACTGCACAGAAAGTAAATCTCCAGATGTTTTGGAATTCAACTCTGAGAATTCCTGACCATTGGTCATGTTGGCAGGGGTTTCTGGGAGCTGAAGTCCCAAACACCTGGAGATCTACCTTCTACCATACCTGGTGTAGACAGTACTAAATTTGATGGACCCATGGTTTGACCTGATAAGAGGTACCTCCAATGCACACACTTTGCTCTATTGAGTTGTTAGTTGACTAATGTGTAGGGGGCAATTTTATGCACTATTTTGCAATATACATTACAGGAGTGCCCCCCTTTCCCATGGCAGAGGAAAGGGTTAAAGCCCCCTACCCCCTTGCTAAAATCCTGATCTGGCCACTGTGTGAACAGAGTTGGTCTGATCCAACATGGCTCTTCTGTTCTTATTAGAGTAAAAATGCAAACAGCAGCAGCAGCAGCAGCAGCGAGGTTGCTTTGGCCCTCAGGCTGTAAGTTCACTTGTTGGGGAATGTCCCATTTAACTTCTGATGAATCATCCTTAGCATCATAGTCACATGGTTTACAAGACACAGTTGAAACTCTCCATGGGTGGCTTATCTTGATTGCTTTTCATTGTTACCCAAGTAATATTGAATTATTGATCCATAGGTCATCCCCACTAAAGTGGACAAGGGCTTCAGAACCCAGGTATCAAATGGATGTATTCATAAAAACATAACCTAATATGATAGTGGAAAAGAGAATACCAGAATCCTTTCTCGTATTATTTTTCATTTATTGATTATATCCAATTCCCTACTCCCATTTAGAATGAATAAGATCCACCACAAGTAAAATAATATCAAGCCAATCTTCGCTTAAAATGTAAAGTGGATTTGAAGTTTTAAGTGTACGATAGATTTTCTGTCTCTTGCTTAAAAAAGTGTATCTGCAATCTTTTAAAGCTTTTGCTAGGATTTATTTCACATCAATAGTTACGATGCCATTTTTCATTTTAAGGACATGTGCTTGTTGATATAATAATTCACTGCCTAATTTCATACTGACGTCTCCACACGATAAAAGTTATGCATGCAAATGTGTCACTACATAAAGACAAATTAACTGAAAGCAATTGAGAGCCTATCTACACAAGCAGGATAAAACACTTTGAAAATGTTTTGAAAACTGTATATGGAGTGTGTCATGGGCCCCAACTACTCTCAGAACTGTTATAAACCGTTTTAAACCATTTTAAAGCAGTAGTGTAGATAGGCTCTGACACAGCGCAACGTTTTATTTAGGGAACATGCATGTTTAGACAGAAAATATGTTCTCCAGGCTTGGGAAAGCCGGGAGTTATAGTGTGTGTGTGTGTATCTATCTATCTATCTAATCATCTATCTATCATCTATCTATCTATCTATCTATCTATCTATCTATCTATCTATCTATCTATCATCTATCTATCTATCTAATCATCTATCTATCATCTATCTATCTATCTATCTATCTATCATCTATCTATCTATCTATCTATCTATCATCTATCTATCTATCTATCATCTATCTATCTATCTATCTATCTATCATCTATCTATCTATCTATCTATCTATCATCTATCTATCATCTATCTATCTATCTATCTATCATCTATCTATCTATCTATCATCTATCTATCTATCTATCTATCATCTATCTATCTATCTATCTATCTATCATCTATCATCTATCATCTATCTATCATCATAATCTGTCTACATATGCATAGGATTGCACCTTAATTTCAGCAGGAATTGAATGTATAATACTTTTATGCTTACTGATAGAATCAGGCTTCTAGGAATTTTTTATCTGAATTTGCAAATTTACCATAGTACAGTAGCATTAGAGTTTGTTTGTTTTTTGTTTCATCTTCCCTTGACTAGATGTTAGATTTAATTATGCCATACCTGAAAAAAGAAATGTTTTCAGCATCCTCAAAATCAGCATTAACAAAGTGTTTGGAATGAGTCATTGACAGGATAAATGTACTTCTATGTTGCAGGAGTAGATGGAATTTGAGTAGTTGTCCATCAGTTTGATTAATCCCTTTACGGAGTGGGTTTCTGATTTTGTTAGTACAGGATGACAGTATTCAAATATTGCAGAGCAAAGCGTAGGGACTTGTGTGTTCTATTTTGAAGAATATAGTCCTCTATTTAAAGGGCTGTCCCATGTAGTGATGGGCACCAAATTGGATGGCTTTAAAAGGGGATTGGACAAATTCCTGGAGGAGAAGGCTATCAATGGCTATCTCCAGTATCAGAGGCCATGTGCCTTAGTACACCAGTTGCTGGGGAACATGAGAAGGAAGGTGCTCTCATGTCCTGATTGTGGGTTTCCCATGAGCAACTGGTTGGCCACTGTGTGAACAGAATGCTGGACTAGACGGACCTTTGATCTGATCCTGCATGGCTCTTCTTATGTTCATATGGTTTGTTTGAAGTTTAAGGCACTCCCTGCCCACAATTTAAAATGACACAACAGAAAATGAAAAAGGAAGAGAGAGAGAGAGAAGTGTGTGTGTGTGTGTGTGGGGGGGGTGGGATTAATTATTTTAGCAGGGCTGGCAGAATGGGCCTGCTCTGCCTCTCATCTCAGTTTTTAATTTAAACTGTTTCCAAAGCTGCAGATGACAAGTGCCACAACACTCCTCCCACACACTTGACATAGACTTTATCAGGAAAGCGCTAGGTCGGTTATGAGTCCTCATAGGCAAATAATCTACAATTTTTACTTCGTAGTATTACTTTGTCTAAGTAAAGCCTGCATTTGTTCTCATTGTCTGAATATTCTAGGACGAGAGAAGAAATGTTAGCAGAGGAATATATGAGCTACTGTGAGCTAACCAAAGGAGCTCCTGTAAGAGTTCAAACTTTTGATTCCCTGCAGCTAACATACTTATTTTTCATTATGCCAATTCAGTACTTTATCTATACTTTCTGAGGAGTATTTATCCCCCCCCCTTGTTCTTTATCTTATAGTATTTTTATTCAGCGTGGAGCAAGAGAGGGACAGAGTGCAGCCAGATAGACATCAAACAGTCACTTTCACAAAGTTTTTCTACTGACGAAGTACAGAAGCGACAAACACATTCTGGAGTTGCTGTCTTGTATATTATTTCTAGTGACTTTGCCTGTTTTCTTTCTGAAATAATTGGGTAAATAACATTGCACACACTTGTGTAGTTACTGACTGTTGTTGTTTCTCAATCATTATTTTTCATGCATTAATTGTGTGAATGTTGTTATCTTTCATATAGCACCAGTACAATGTCATAGTCCATTTAGAAAGTATTAACTGGTACCAATGCTGTATTCTGTATCTTATATGATGTATTGAATCGTGTAGCCGATTGGGTGTGTTTTTCATATAGCGTGACATAAGCAACTAGCAATATTTGTATGAACAACTGCCATTATTTATAAACAATTATAATAGCTCTGTAATCGACTTTTCATGGTCCTTGTTTGTTTGGTGTAATTCTCTTTGTCGAGAGTTCCTCTTACGTTAATTTCTGTTCCTCCAACATTTAGTCTCAGCTCACATGTGCATCAACTAAAGAATAATGTGTGTATATGTTTAACTTTAGGACTATTTTTGTCTTATACTCAAAGGTATGCAAATTCAACCAAGTAATTGACTGACTGAAGGCCATGATCCAATGCATATTTAGACAGAATCCTATGCATATTTAGATAGGGGGAAAAAACACCCCATCATTCCCTAGCCATCATTCCCCCAACTCAGATTTCTTCAATCAGGTGAGAACACTACGTATATTACTCTGTATCATTTTTTTTGAAGGAGGGACATGACTAGAGATGGGACGGATGGTGCTAAATAGGACTAGGAAAGGAAGAAGGGCTGGAAACCAAAATCAACTGTACAGACAAAACTCCATCCCACCCTTCCTATTCACAGCACTGCTCCAGAGATTCCAGTTTCTTGGCTCAACAATTGATGCTCAACTCTCACTCCCCAAGCCAGATTTTTGGTGTAACACTGGGCTCATCTACACCTAAGAGTGTAGCGGGAGGGAGGGGGAGGATTGCGGACTTACCTGCTTCCACGATACTCCTCCAGCGTCTATATGGCTGTGTGATGTCCCAGAAGGGAAGTGGGATGTCGAAGTGCCACTTGTTTTAAGAAGAAGAGGAGCCCAGTGGCACAGCTCTGATCCGCCAAAAAAGATAAGTACCCCCCCCCGCCAAACTCTGCGCCTGACCCCACCACCATCCCAGCGATGGCGAAATTGCTGCCCTTACCCCACCCTCATGGGCACGGAGCCACCCCATGCAGCTTCATGCCCATTTGAGGACCTGGGAGCTTGCCATGGTCCTTAGGGTTGTCCCAGGACTACAGAAAAACCGGGATATCTGCGGTTTCAGTTATCCCGGGGAAAGTCTCTGGATCCCCTGTGAGTCATTTGGATGCACAGGGATGACCTCAAGACAACACCGGGATAACTGCGTGGTATAGACATGGCCTCAGCTATAAAGGGGGGGGGGCAGAAAAAAGTGAGAGCATGAGGAAGAGACAGCTGGAAAAGCCTAAATGTAGCGAGGGTAAAAGAATTTGCTTTTTTGTAACTTTTCTTTTCTTTTCTTTCTTTCTTAATTCAATTTATACCCCGTCTATATACAAAATACCCAAGGGGGCATGCCTTGGTATCTCTCAGCTCTATGGACTAAATACCTTTATTTGTAATTTGGTTGTTTTAATATTCCAGTAAACGGTTGTGTTATGCCACAAGTGTCTGGAGCATCACTCACCCCATGCCTACAGCCTAAACCCCACATTGATGGGAAGGGGAAGGCAAAAGAAGGAAGATGGGCTTCTTAAGAAGGCAGAGATCCTTAAGGAGTTGTTTAGGGGGTCCAGGTCATAGAAGGAATCCTGACATTACCTGTTTGCAAATAAACAGATAATGGAAAGACCCTCTCCTACATTAAAGGAAAATAGATCTAGAACTCTGTACTGCTCAAAGTAGTGGGGTGAGTATTCATTGGCAGACTTGCTTTCTTAAAGAATTGGAGTAATATTCACCTCTCCTCCTCCTCCTCCTCCTCTTGTCACTATGAATCATCTCCTCTTTCAGACCTAATATCTTCCACATTCAGATGTCTCAGCATGGGAGTCTCAATCGCACAATGCATTATCGAGGAGATCCACAGAGCAGGTGGTAGTGCAGCTTGAACACACATTTCTGTCAAGTATCTTCCAATAGGGATGTGCACTGGATCGGACCCGATCCACGATCCGAGTCCGGTCCAGTGGGAAATCGGATAAATTATCCGATTTCCGATCCCGCAGCTGGATCGGCCGATC
Source organism: Anniella stebbinsi (assembly GCA_029215795.1). Taxonomy (NCBI): domain Eukaryota; kingdom Metazoa; phylum Chordata; class Lepidosauria; order Squamata; family Anniellidae; genus Anniella; species Anniella stebbinsi. The sequence goes on from JARDYH010000004.1 coordinate 208,997,195, forward strand.
CAATCCGAACCGGTCCGAAAAAGCTCCGAACCGGTTCGGCGGATCGGCGGATCGGCGGGCGCCCACTGGCGCCCACCGCCGCTTCCATTGGCGGGCGCCAGCGGGCGCCCGCCGATGAAAGTGGACAGCGGGGGGGGGAGGAGGGGGGCACTTACCTTCTCGGCCCGGTGGCTCCCGTCCGGCGCCGGCGCCTACTACTACTAGCAGGCTCCGCGGCCTGCTCTAGGGTGGCGCGGCGGGTGATGTCATCACCCGGCGCGCTACTCTAGAGCAGGCCGCGGAGCCTGCTGGTAGTAGTAGGCGCCGGCGCCGGACGGGAGCCACCGGGCCGGGAAGGTAAGGAGGGGGTGCGTGGAGGGGAGGAGGGAGCGCGCGGAGGGGGGAGGGGGGAGGGGGGCCCTTACCTTTCCGGCCCGGCGGCTCCCGTCCGGCGCCGGCGCCTACTATTCCCAGCAGGCTCCGCGGCCTGCTCTAGGATGGCGCGCCGGGTGATGTCATCACCCGGCGCGCTACTCTAGAGCAGGCCGCGGAGCCTGCTGGAAGTAGTAGGCGCCGGCGCCGGACGGGAGCCGCCGGGCCGGAAAGGTAAGGAGGGGGTGCGTGGAGGGGAGGAGGGGGCGCGCGGAGGGGGGAGGGGGGCCCTTACCTTTCCGGCCCGGCGGCTCCCGTCCGGCGCCGGCGCCTACTATTCCCAGCAGGCTCCGCGGCCTGCTCTAGGATGGCGCGCCGGGTGATGTCATCACCCGGCGCGCTACTCTAGAGCAGGCCGCGGAGCCTGCTGGAAGTAGTAGGCGCCGGCGCCGGACGGGAGCCGCCGGGCCGGAAAGGTAAGGAGGGGGTGCGTGGAGGGGAGGAGGGGGCGCGCGGAGGGGGGAGGGGGGCCCTTACCTTTCCGGCCCGGCGGCTCCCGTCCGGCGCCGGCGCCTACTATTCCCAGCAGGCTCCGCGGCCTGCTCTAGGATGGCGCGCCGGGTGATGTCATCACCCGGCGCGCTACTCTAGAGCAGGCCGCGGAGCCTGCTGGAAGTAGTAGGCGCCGGCGCCGGACGGGAGCCGCCGGGCCGGAAAGGTAAGGAGGGGGTGCGTGGAGGGGAGGAGGGGGCGCGCGGAGGGGGGAGGGGGGAGGAGGGGGCGCGCGGAGGGGGGAGGGGGGAGGGGGGCCCTTACCTGCCCGGCCCGGCGGCTCCCGTCCGGCGCCGGCGCCTACTACTACCAGCAGGCTCCGCGGCCTGCTCCAGGGTGGCGCGCCGGGTGATGTCATCACCCGGCGCGCTACTCGAGAGTAGGCCGCGGAGCCCGCTGGTAGTAGCCGCCGGCGCCGGACGTGCCGAGAAGGTAAGTGGCGGGGAAGGGGGCTTACCCCCCCCCCCGGAGCCGTCCGCTTCTATCCGCTGGCGCCCGCGGGCACCAGCGGATGGAAGCAGGCGGCCCCAGGGGGGGTAGGGAGCGCGGGGGAGGGGGTTTACCTGCCGGGGCCGTCCACAGCGGACGGCCCCGGGGGGGGGAGGGAGTTAGGCCCCCCCTTACCCACCCGCCGCCATTTTTTCCTCATAGACTTGCATTGCAATGCAAGTCTATGGGGAAAAAAATGGCGGCCGATCCAAAAATTTCCGATTTTTGGATCGGGATCGGACTCGATCCGGTCCGGGGGGCCTCCGATTTTGTCCGAACCGGTCCGGGACAAAATTGGAGGTCCCGATCCGGGTCCCGATCCGATCCGGGGGGTCCGTGCACACCCCTATCTTCCAAGTTGAGATGAAGTCAGAGACATAGAACTGTGCCCGAACTTAAAAGAAAGGGGGGAAACATCTTTAAAGATCACATTGATTATATATATATATATATATATATATATATCACCAAGGGAATTCAGAGTTCATTTTAAACATACAATAAATTCCAACATTTGAAATTCACTGTTAGAATAGTCAGATTGCCTTAACTCTACCCTCTCAGCAATCTAACCTTTCACTTTTCCGTTTTGTCCATGCTTTCTTTGATCCCAGTATAATACTTAAAAAAAACCCCTAAGCAGATATAAAAGGAACAAAAGCTTAAAAATATTTCTAAGGGCTCTAAGAAGCTCTCACTCTAGGGCTCAAATGTACAAATGCAGCTATACTTATACCATTTCCCAAAGGAATACAGGAAAATATGCATCTTTCAAGCTTGGTTTGTTAATTGGCTTTAATGAGGACCTAGAAGGGCTGCAGAACATAAAGATTGATATGACTATATATACATGGCTAAAAGTACACTGGGTCATCAACCCACAGACCATGTCTAGCCTGTATCAAGGCTCTTCACTGGGTGACTGAGAATCCTGAGCCCCCGAAGGTACAAGAACAGCTTTTACTTTTACATTTTAAAAACAAAAGGGAGATCCTTTGCGTGAGGTCCACGTTTTTCATTTATTAAAATTTTGTACATGATTCCCAGGGCTATTATAAACATTACACACACACACACACACACACACACACACACACACAGAGTCCATATTAAAATCAATTAAAGGAAGTCTGACAATTAAAACAATTGTGCAATACATTGAAAGACCAGACCCCCTACAGTTTAACTCTAAATAATAAGGCCTTATATGGCATCAAAGGGATGTTCTGGTTTGGGTTTTGATAAGTCTCAAGGGAGCAAGAATTACACAATCTAGGGTAAGTACCTCTCTGTGGGCGCATTCAGATGATTGAGAGCCACAGAGGGATGATAAGGCTTAGTGAACTGCTGTACGTCCTCATGTATATCCCCTAGGGCAGGCAATCAATTCATCCTACGGCTGAGTGAACTGACCAGGATGTGTGTGTGTGTGTGGGAATTATGAATCACCATGAACCTTTAAAATTAGGATCCACTACTGAAATCCCAAATTCTCTTACTGCTCAGATACCCTTCTCTAGGGATGTGTGACACTGGGAATTCCATTCCATTTAAGCCTGACAAGACTCTGCAGCGTTTCTGTTCTGGTAAGCATGGGCAGAACGTTGCGGATTCCCCCCTCCCCAATTCTGGAAATGTTTGGCACACTTTTTTTGGGTTCCACCTTCGTGCAAATTTGAATTGGTGCAATTTGGGTGGGGGGATTTTGAAGTTCATGGAAATGGGGTCATAATTTTTTTTAAAAAACATATTTTCATTGGTGATCTTGCGCAAGTGCGCACAATCACAAATCCACCTGTCTGCTATGTAGTCCTGCGGAGGCATATTCCCTTCTTGTAAATATCCTTCTCAGTTTCATTTGCTCCACATACTATTTTGTTTAGCCTAACAGAACCATATTCTGTATTTGTCAAAGAACTTGTCAATTTCATCCTGCACTCCTTCAATTTCTGAATGAAGTGGAGGTGGGGGGGAATTGAAAAGTTTCCTCCTCTCCTTCCCACACAACACATCATAGCTCACTTCCCCTCAAAATCAGGCATAAGTACCTTCTGTCAATGGAAAGAAGATCCTGGATTTAACCTCTCAAGTGTAATTTTATCATAGAAAGAGAGGGTATAAATTTCAAGCAAACAATGAATTCACTACGGCAAGATGGGACGATATCCACTAGCTTTGGTGCACATCCTCCTTTCAAATATGGGACAGCTCAATCAATATTGTCTCTGTTGTTTATTCAAGGCGCAGGGATGAGACCATGCTTTCTGAGCAATGACAAAACTTCATGGATTTCTCCCACACCTGTCAGCTGTGAGATGATGTGGGATGATGTTCCTTGCTATCTGTATTGGAGCAGAAGATCTATGTCTGCTCCATGGTCTTCCCCACTTAAGTAGGCAGAGAGTGATCAGTGGATGAATCCAACAGGATGGCTTCATTTCGCTTTAACCTTTAAATTAGGCTGACCAGATAAAATCCAGGTCAGGGCTCATGTAACTTTAACAGTTGTAGAGAAAAGGAAATTTCAGCCAGGGTCATATGTATGCAATTAGTTCCTGGTGATATTCCCTCTTCATCACAACAGTTAAAGTTGCAGGGGCCCTGCCTTCTTTTGTGTATGGTCACTCTAGTATAGTGCCTGCAACTTTAACTGTTGTGATGAAGAGGGAATTTCACCAGGAACTAATTGCATACAAATGACACTGGCTGAATTTCCTTTTCTCTACAACTGTTAAAGTTACATGAGCCCTGACCTGGATTTTATCTGGTCACCCTACTTTAAATAGAATATGTTTGTTTTTATTACATAAATTTATATACCACATCATAAAAGGATACTTTATAAAAGAACAGGACTCAGCAATGTAGCAACGTCCTGCACCCACTATGACTCTGTCAGTACTACCTCCAGATCATAAGAATATAATGCTGGATTAGACCAAGTATTCCAGCATTCTGTTCACACAGAGGCCAACCAGCTGCCCATGGGAAACTCACAAGCAGAATGTGAGTACAACAACATTCAGCACCCACCCAAGTCCCTGAGCAACTGGTGTATATAGGCATACTGCCCCTGATACTGGAGTAGGCATAGATCCCTCATGACTCCTTTCTCTCACCTCCGTTCTCCTCCAGGGCAGGTGCAACAGTGGTGGGTAAGGGTGGTAGCAGTGGAGGAAAAGAAATTTAGAGCTAGAGGAGGAGGAGATGAGCATAGTGGTTGCAAGGTCAGCAGTGGTGGAGAGGACATTTTGGGCAGGGGAGAAAAGAAGAGGAGGTGGTGGAGGAGGAGGAGGAGGAGGAGGGGGACGACAACATAATAAAAGACAGAATGCAAGCAATGGCTTAATAAAAGAAGGGGTAAGAAAAGAGAGAACGCAATAAAAGAGGGACAAGAAAAGAGAGAATCCCCAAAAGAAATGCCTATGGGCCCAATAACCATGGGACAAATGCATCTTTGCCCCCTCCCTTGACATATGTGCCCACAGGGCTAAATAGGTTGCCTACTCCTGCCCAAGGTCCTAGGTTAAGGTCTTAGCGTGTCCTTTTATAAAGCAGCATAGAAATGCGTGTAATAAAATAACTCTAAGAATAAATAAGCATAGGCTAACTCCTAGCATGCCACAGCACATGGTTCAGAGATCACTGTTTGCTTTAAATGGCTACCAGGTTACCCCTGATTGCTTGAATTCATCCTCTGTGCTGCCTGAAATGGATAGACAGCAAGAGTGGGTATTTCATTCCAATCAAGCCCATCGATCATACTTGTCTCTACTGCCCAATGTGTCATTTTTAAAGCATATAATTTAGTGAGTGACTTTGCTCTTTGATATTTTCTATGTTCACTTTGCTTCCTGAAAAGATTGATGCATCTTGCCCCTGCCCACCAGAATAGGATAATGGGTATTTTAAATGTAATTAGGTACAGCAAACTTTATGCACACCGCCTGCCATTTATTGGTTGGGGAATTGCTAGGAAGAACATGCTACAATTATGAAATGATTACAATTGCGAAAACAAACAAACAAACAAACAAACAAACAAACAAACCTATCTATCTATCTATCTATCTATCTATCTATCTATCATCATCATCTATCTATTAGCTGTTCATTCATGAAAAACTCCACTGTCACTGTCGGTAAGCACATTGGAAGATATGGTACACTTCTCAAATTTTCCAGAAATAATGAGGTTCATCAGACAAGCGTTTTGTTGCACTCTCGCTATACTACCCACTCACATTTTTTTCACGTGTCCTTTAGATGATGGCGTCCACCTCCTGTGCACCTCCCACTCCTTATTTCCTTTTTTCTGTCACAAAATGGACCCCCTTTTTTTGGGGGGGGGAGAAACAGAATGTACCGCCACTTCCTGCTGTGTGCAGGAAAAGTGGCATGATAAAAACACCCCTTGAATGGGCCACATGGTCTTTGTTTAATGTGGGACAGAAACGGGGGCAGAGAAGCGATGGTAGGGAACCACAATTTCCCCCCCCCCCATCTGATGATGTTCAATGTGTTAACACAACATCATAATGTGCAACATTCCCAGACAAACCAAAGGCTGATTGGTAGTTGTCCACATATTCTGCAACATCTCTCTGCTTCCACTAGGGTTGCCATGTTTCCCATGCTTTTATTGGCAGCTTGGTCTCTGTGCACATTAGTATGTGATTGTGTTTTTCTCTATGTTTTGAAAAGCTTCACCTGCTACTTTTTGCAGATCAGACAGCTATTCAAGTCACAGGAGCAGGCTAGGTGGTTTGTTTCTGGTCATTGGCTACCTTACCCTCCTCTGTTAGACCTTCTAGCATCTGTGGATGTTACTCAGCAAATGAATGGCAATGAACTGTAATGCTTTATACTTCCCAATAATCTCTTTATGTTGATTTAGAGGGAATGTGAATAGTGACTTTAGAACTGTCGGGCTGTTCTCAAGGATGGAGACAATGGAGAACTCCCAAAGATAAATCTGGACAATGCCTACCATGCAAAACATAATCTTGTCTCTCCCTCTGCCTCTTCTGGTGTTCTCTTCACAGTGTTAAAGCTAGAACTTGCTTGATACAAACTATCACCTCAGTCATCACAAGACAAGAACTATCTTGTCAAAAGCCATAGAACCAACCTTCTAACAACTAAGGACTTTTATAGAAGAACAAGTTGTGCTCTTGTTTCTGAAGACCTTTCCAGAAAAGCAATGGGATATAATTAAGGATCTGGTAGAGCTATTTTTAATTCCTCTTCAGGTGGAAATCTCATCTCAGGAAAAGAAAGACCAGATCCATAGCCAGGAGTGGTCTGGAGTGGGCCTGCCCCCCTAAATTTTCTCTGACCCCTAACCTTTTCCCCCCTTTTTACAAACAAATAATTAGCAGCACTTTAGAATTTTGACTGTAAAGGCCTGAAATTTTGAAGATGAACTGCTCCCTCCTTTTTTGGTGCCCCCCTCGAGTGTTTAGGATGAGTATAAGCATGAGAAGGACAATGGGTCGAATGCCCTCTAGGACTTTCTCTGAATGTTAATGATCTAGGTATCAGTTCCTGGAGTAGAACCTCTATCCAATACATGACAAAGGCAAATAACATTTCCTGTTTTACAGTAATCAATCCAGGGGTTCATAGTACGGCAGTGAAGAAGCCATATGAATGAGTATTTTTCAAGGTCTGGAATTTTTGGTCCTAGTACTTAATTCACTTAATCCTCTACATTTCCCTAGGATTTACAGCCCAGTCCCAGCCATGTCGATTTGGAAGTTCAATTGATTTCAGTGGAATTTACTTTCAAGTAAGTATGCTTAGAATTGCAGTCTTAGAAGTAATATGCTTGTAGATTTTAATAGTCAGCCAACATCTCACAACCCTGCTCATTTCTCACAATGACACACTCTTTCCTGGTCTTCCTGCATGTACTCTCTTCAGTCTAGACTCCTTCTGCACAGCACTGGACTACTGCCATCTTATGTGACAGAGGGCTGCTCTTGAAAAACATCCAGAAACTTCAGTTGTTCTAATTTTTTTTGGTTATGCTTAATTACTTTGATTTCTATGAAGAAAATCCAAATATAATTGCTGGAAAACGAACAAACGAACAAACAAACAAACAAACAAACAGCTAAATTATTTACAGAGTTATACTTGCCTTGCTAATGTGGAGATGGAGTTACTTATCTGCTATCACAGAGATTCAGGAAAACAGTAGTGAACTTTAAATGCCTATGTATAGAGAACATAAGAAGAGTCATGTTGGATCAGACCAAAGGTTCATTTAGTCCAGCATTCTAGTCACATACTGGCCAACCAGCTGCCTGTGGGAAATCCACAAGTAGGACATGAGTGCAACAATACCCTGCCACTCATGTTCTCCAGCAACGGGTGTACATAGACATACTGACTCTGGTATTGGAGGGAGCATATAGCCATCAGGACTATTTCCATTTATAGCCTTCTCCTCCACAAATTTGTCTAAATCCCTTTCAAAGTCATCCAAATTGGTGGCCAACATGTGGCAAGGAATTCCACTGATGAATCTTTAAAAAAACCCGCGAAGGTGGGCCTGTTCATTTTGGCACACTATATCTCAATGGATGAGCTGCTGAATAAAATAAATAATAACTATACTGTTTGCTTGCTCTTTAATTTGAACCATTGTTCCTTTGGGACTCACTGAAGAGTTTCTTCGCTACAAGTCCCAGGGGTGAGCAAACTTTTATAGTTCCCCTCACTGAGCTAAAAATTTGTTAGTGTTTTTATTGTGGGTGTTTTAAAGCGATTTTTTTCACCCTATGCAAATTTGACCATTCATGCAAATAATTTCATTTCTCTTCTGCTGCCTCTGTCTGTCTGTCTCTTTTTCTCTTTCTCTTTCTCTCTCTCTCTCTCTCTCTCTCTCTTTGGTTCACTTGAATAATATTTGTTTATTTATTTATATTATACACTTGTAAATCATCTTTGTATTCCTTGGACTTCAGGGCAATTTACAACACTCAAGCAAACCAATCAAATCTATTTACATTTTTTTAAATGGCGTGTCATTTAAGACGCAATCTTATGCATCTTTAGACAGAAAAAAGGCCTACAGCTCCCAATATGCCCTTAGATAGTTAGGTGGAAACACCAAACAGCTGGTGTACTGTTAGATCTTCCTGAGAATCCATCCCCTTTTCATGTGACTGAAATAGCAGGATACTATGAACAATATCTTAAATTGCCACTTCACAAGATGGGTGTATTTAAAGATGTTTACGGCAGGCTCCGTCTCATTTTCTTATTGTTGCTGTACATGTTCTTGCTGTTTTGGGTGACCTAGCCTACTTATAACCAGCTACTGTGAAGCATGAGCTTGACATTTGTTTTTTTCAAAAGGCATGTTGCAAAACAAGCGGCACTTTAGACATCCACCTGCTACAGAGTTTTGACTTGCCCAGTTACGTTGGCATATTTGAGATGAGCTACTACGAATGGATTGTCTTAAACCATTATCGCACTACAATGTGACAGAAGTCAGCCTAATCCAATGCATACCAAGGGAACGTAGCTATTACATGTCAGAAATTTCTTTTTGAAGTTTTTCTGACAAACCCACCCATTAGTCTTCGGTTGTCTCTTAAAAATAGCTCAGGCTGCTAATGTGTTGACAGAAGCTTTGATTGGCATGTTTAGTGCAAAACAACAAACGTGAGAAGTGATATGATTCCACTCCATGAAGACCTTTGAGGGGCTATCAGTAAAATAGAAACAAATGAATGGGTACAAACTGGATTTAAATATTTATGCTGGAAATTTTAAAACCTGGATCCCTGGGAGTGGAACTGTTTATGGACCATGAACTTTGCTTGGTTCAAGCTGCAGTTGGATTGATTTATGAAGGAGTCGTTGTGATCTCTCTTCTCTCCAGAGGCTCAGTTGCTGTCTACTGGTAATAGCAAGGAGGGTGTCACTACCTGATTTGTTTTGTGATATTTCGTGATATTATGGGTTGTCGCAACTAGAATGACATACTGCAGTTGAGCAATTTCCCGTCAGCTCAGGGCTCTGATATGGAACTCTCCCACCCACCAGGATATCACCCACTTCAGCAAGGGCATACAGATGTGTGCAAATAACAGTAGTCTCCATAGGTATCAATGTGTGAGCTCATGTACTCATACACATGTCATAGGTCACACTGGACCGTTTCATTGGGTGATATGGAATGTTCAATTCATTTGTAGAGCAATGAAGCTATTACACAGCCACGAGCCACAGAAAATGGGTTCAGGATGGTGCTATTGTGCTCATCTTATGCTTGTGGGCTTCCCATTGGCATCTGGTTGGTCACTGTGGGAACAGAATGCTGGACTTGATGGATCTTTGGTTTGAGCCAGCACAAGTCTTCTTAGGTTCTAAATGCTGATATGACACTACATCAGGAGTAGGCAATTTGAGCGTGTTGGCACATTTGTCAGTTTGAAAAACTGACCTGGGCACCACCACAAAATGGCCATGCTGCAGATGAAAGATTTGACCTGCAGCCATCTTCATTTCCTAAGAATGTTTTTGAGCTCCATGTCTGGCCCAGAGGCACTCATGGGGAAGGCAAATGGGAGCAGCTAGAGGCCCTCACTTTGCTTTGAGGCAATCCCAGTTGCCAGTAAGAAACTTTGCTGTTAAAAAGAAAAAAAGAAAAGGAAGTGGGAGAGGTAGGGCACCACAGTGAGCACCAAGAAAGGTATCCGAGGGGGAATGGATGCCTGTGGGCACCACATTGCCTATCCTGGTACCACATCATCCTAAACTTAGGCAAAATAGAGGCCATATTGCCCTCACTCTACCTGCTGCTCTGCTTGCTGAGAAAAAAATGGCAGCTACCTGCTACCAGCTTTCGAGATGCTGGTGGGCATCATAGCCATGAGTGGTAAGTTGGTCTGCCATGCAAATTGCTGATATGACTCCCTACCCAACTTCCAGTCAATGCACGCATTGGAGGAACATTTCAGCTTAGCTAGGGTGACCATATGGAAAGGAGGACAGGGATCCTGTATTTTTAACAGTTGTATAGAAAAGGAAATTTCAGCAGGTGTTAGTTGTATGAATGCAGGACCTGGTGAAATTCCCTCTTCATCACAGCAGTTAAAGCTGCAGGAGCTATACTAGAGTGACCAGATACAAAAGAGCTTTATCTATCGTGATGAAGAGGGAATTTCACCAGGTGCTCCATGCATACAAATAGCACCTGCTGAAATTCCTTTTTCTATACAACTGTTAAAGGTGCAGGAGCCCTGTCCTCCTTTCCATATGGTCACCCTAGCTTAGCCCTAAACCATTGCTTTTGAGATCCTTTCCTGCTGACTATTTCCATAAACTTCCCCCAAAGTGCCCCATTTACATGCACATTTGTTCCTCACAACTAATGTAGAATGCATGTATTTTACACTCGAGATGCCTGCTGTTACAAGACTTTCCTGTTATTAGAAACCAAAATAATTCATGACTCTACAAGTCCAGGCTTATGTTATAGTGGAAATTAAAAGAAATTCAACTGACATCCACTGTGCTTAGGAGACTGACTGAAATGACTGAAGAGGGAAACTTGATTGTATGGAGAATTGTATGTTCACAAGAGAACTATGACTGAACTGAAGCTCAAGTGGCTACAAATAGATTTCTTATCATCCCTTGGAACTTTCTTTGTTTAATCTTCCTAATATGTGCATGAATATTTAGTTTCTAGGAGAATGGAAGAGAAAAGGGGGAAATTACTTGACTGGAGAAAATGTGACAGGTTTAATTACATTTAAGAGAATATGGAGGAAATCAAAGCTGAAGAGATAAAAGCTGGAGCTACTGTACGGGATGAAAATATCTTCTGAATCATATACACCATTAAGTACATTGCTTCAGACTCAGCCACCCTGAAGCTGGGAGGAAATCATTGCTAAAATCAAGTCCTCTAGTTACAGTGTTTTATGACTCACAATGACTGCTTTTGGCTAGCTTGGTGCTTACGCAGGCACCAAAATGTTTGGGAGTGTTCACAGACAACAGTAAACCAAACATTTCCACCAAGGTCAATGGCTCTAAAACAGCCCCCCTCAACCAGGGGCTGAATGGTTTGTGGACCGTTCAGCAGAGACGGCTGTTGACTGTAGGCCAACAAAAGCCATTCTTCTGTCAACAAATGTAATCAGACCCCCTGTGGTGGTAATGACTCTGTCACACTTTTCATTCACTGGGAATGTTTATTTTGTGAGTATAACTAGGGTTTTTGTTTCCTTCCAGTTTTTAAGGGTATCATGTGATCTGTTACTAACACAATGGACAACATTCTATCTCTACCTCTCTTTCACACACATAGTCTTGGTTCCATTGATGCTAACGGAGAAAGACAGTCTGAGTGGTACTAAGCGGTTTCAGAGAAGGATGCTGTGATATTTCCGAAGTGCTGAGATTTTCATAAGAATACAGCTTAACTGCCAGAATTTGCACTGAGGCAGTCTCATTTGAGGTTCCTCAAAAGTAGGAGAAAAAAAGGAACTGGGATTGGAGTTCAGGGCTTAGCCTTCAATTTGGTAACTTTCCTGCAACCTCTAACCCAATTGTGCATTTACATACTACATTTCCGTAGAGCAAGGAAGGGAAAGTAGATGCAATGGGACACTTCCAACTGCCGCTTCCTTCCGGGGTGGGCACCAGAGAGTTGAGGGAAGGCATCTACAAACATGTATTTGAACATAAGTGCACTGAGGAAAACATGGGGTTTCTTAATTTCATGGGAGATCCATTGTCCTTGCTTCAATTCAATGAGATATTTATTTTGCTAGGTTCCATTTTCCTCTTTCTCCACCACCCAATAACCGAAGCTTTTGGGGCAGTTCTCAATTAGCAATCTAGGTCAGCACACATCTCTCCCTTCTTCCTATTCACCTTACTAAGCTAGCCATATTCCACAAACTGTTTCTTATGGACAGATCTCTAAATAATGTGTTTGCTGTGAACTAAGGAAAGACACCTGTGATAGGGTGACCAGATGAAATCCAGGTCAGGGCTCATGTAACTTTAAGAGTTGTAGAGAAAAGGGAATTTCAGCCAGTGTCATTTGTATGCAATTAGTTCCTGGTGAAATTCCCTCTTCATCACAACAGTTAAAGTTGCAGGGGCCCTGCCTTCTTTTGTATATGGTCACTCTAGTATAGTGCCTGCAACTTTAACTGTTGTGATGAAGAGGGAATTTCACCAGGGACTAATTGCATACAAATGACACTGGCTGAAATTCCCTTTTCTCTACAACTCTTAAAGTTACATGAGCCCTGACCTGGATTTTATCTGGTCAGCCTAACCTGTGACATTCCTGCCCAGTTCCAACCTTTTCTAGTTTCTACACCAAAAACTGAGAAGCAAATCCCTCAGGAACACCTGCTTTCACCTGGATCAGTTGTCTCCACTGACACCCAAACTTCAGCCCCCTCTCTCTTTCTGGTTCCAGAGATACACCATATGCTTTATTAGTTTGCTCAACCCACTACAGAAGAAGCAACAAGGATACAGATTTAATAATGGTAGTGTAATAAGTCAGTCAATATGTGGGAGTTTGTATTTTTTTAAAAAACAAATAAAGATTTATTTAAAAACATGAAGAGTTATGCTATTAATATTAATCCAAGCTTGGTCCTAAATCCCTTACCTAGTCTACTCTTTCTAAAATCCTATACACAAACCACACTAGTTAAATGTTGCTTCTTTAATCCAAAAAACAGATGAAATTCATTGCGATACATTAAAGTGCCCAACCATAAGAATGCAATATTGTAAAGAAGCACAGAGTTTCAAGATTCAGCAGCATAGAACACTGTTAAAGAAAGGTAGTCTAGAACATATGAGTTTTCAAGGCACACTGGAAGGCTTGTATAGTAGGAGCCATGCACAGTTCCAAAGAAACAGAGCCCAACAACCACAGGGCTACCTACAAGAAGGTTCTCTCTCTTGTCCCACCACCTAGTTTATGTTATTAGCAAGCACCTCATCAGGACCTCTCAACAAAGGACAGGATCAAGTGGTATGAAATGCAAAATGTCAGAACCAATGATATAAATGGACCTGTAGACTTCATTGGCCCAATTCAGAAGACACCTTTAACGATGGCTTTAACCACAGGGTTTAAGTCAGAAAGCTGGGCCGTGTTCAGAAGACACCTTAAACCACAGCTTTAATCATGGTGACTAAGGCAAAAAGCCTTATTCGCCATGGTTAAATCATAAGGTATCTTCTGAACGCAGCCCAGCTTTCTGTCTTAACCACCAAAAGTGTGTTGAGGAGTGTTTGAGCACAACTGCAGAACACTGACTACATGTTCCTATCAACAAACCCACATGTACATTTTCCATTTTTGTATGTAATGAACAAGAATTGGGCTTATTAGGAGACATACTCATTGACCCCAGTGATGCTGTGAAACTATTCTCACATTCACAGGAAAAGATCACTGAGCAGTGAACCTTTTCTGCCATGCCCCCTTTTGCATAACCTCATTCCTGGAGTTCTAATCTCCATGGTTCGTTTCGTGGCTTCCTGTCTTCCTTGCAATTTCCCCCCACTCCAAATGCCACTCCTAAGGCTTAATTACTAGGACTGTGCAAGCCTCAGGTCTTGGATATCTGAATCCGAGGCCCAGCGGCCATTTCATGAAGGATCTGCCATTTCATGAAGGATCTGCCATTTTCTCCCAGGGCCCCGTACAGTCTACAACTCCCAGCATACAGTGCCTGGGAGGGCTGGACTTACTGGGGCCCAGGAGCATAGGGTAGAACTGCCTTTGTTGCTGCCATTGCCTGTTCCTCAGCAATGTGGAGTCTATCTTCCGAGTGCCATTGCATCCTCCTGGCACCTGGCTCCATTGTGGCCTTTCTGGCACCACTGCAGTCTTTCTGGTGCCATTGCAGCCTTTCCGGCACCACTGTGGCCTTTCCGGCACCATTGCGGACTTTCCAGTGACATCCCTCGCAAGATTGCTGGCTTCCCTGTGAAAGATCTTGAGAGGTTGCCTGCTTGCTAAAGGGATGGGTGGCTGCATGGCTTCCATGGTGGCAAGGGTTCATGGACCCTGTTCTGGCAAGCCGAGCAAGGGTGGAGGTGGGAGTCTGTCAGATTCCACCCCGTATCTGACACCCATGACATCTCTAGCTGGTAACAAAGACGTTTTCAATTGCACACTGCTTTTTCTACTACAGTGACCTTGAGCACTCCGTACAAACACCTGCGGCCTCCATGTAAAATGAAAACTTTCTGGCCTGATGGCCAAGGCACAAAACCTCTTCCCATAGTTCTCCAAGCAGTTACAGAAGAGTGGTTACTCCCGCGAAGCTACACACAGTCAAGAAGGGTGGTTAGAGTGAAGGGTGGTTAGGCAGGGTGGTTAGTGCTAACACCATGCACCGTGGTTGGCCTAACCACCCTTCCACAAGTTATAGCTGGACAGGGCCAGTTAGAATTATAACTATATATGAAAACAACAAGAACAAGAACAAGAAACGACTTGTTTATTTCTTTGATGTAAGTCAAATTTGTCTAATTGTTCTATACTGAATCCTTGAAATAAAAATATTTGAGTCCTGGAATTGACTAGGCATCTGCCTAGCCACATGATAAATCTTATTCACCTGCTTGACCATCCATGGAAGCTTTTCAAGGGAGGTGAAAGGCATGGATTGGGTCCTTGCTTGGCCACACCAGAGGCCTTGCTAAAAGTACTTCTCTCTTTTTAGATTAATTCCTATTCATTTATTGATTACATTTCTATACTGTCCAACAATCAAAGCTCTCTGGGCAGTTCGCAACAATACAGCATGAATAAAACTTAACATCAAAGCTAAAAACTACAGTATTAAATCAAATCCAAAACCCAAATAAAACTTAACAGCAGTACAAAGATTCAAAATACAGTAATATATTTAAAATAACAGAAACTGAAAGACTAAAATGCCTGGGAGAATAAAAAAAGTCTTCACCAGGTGTGAAAAAGAGCACAAGGTAGGCATCAGGTGAGCCTCTCTGGGAAGGTCATTCCACAACCAGGGTGCCACAATAGAAAAGGCCCTCTTCTTTATTCCTATAGCTCTCAAGCCCTTCATGCTTGGAGCAGAAGGGAAAGTGCAAGAGGTGGTGGTGGCTACTCATGTCCAAATAATGTGCCTGGTCTACCTTGAAAGAAAGGTGGGGAGCATGTGCTTGTTCATTACACTCAACTCTTGGCATAGCAATATACGATGCCGTGTTGTGTGACACACAAAATCCAAGTCCCTATTCACTGAGAGGGCCCATGGTCTATTAAAATGAGTCAGACGTATTTCTTACATTAATCAAGGCATTCTATAGACATTCTAAACAGCGCAGTTTCTCCAAAGCCATGCCTTTTAAAAATGGTCATGTATTTCAATCATGAGATTCTTATCTGGTGTTAAAGAAATCATATTTAACAATTGGGTAGGATTATCAGCAATCTAATACCTTTTTCAGTCTTCAGAGGATTCAAACTTCACAGTTCTTTAAAGGAAGGTTTTTTTGTTTTGTGCCTTCGTTAATAAACACACACAGACACACACAGACACACACACATCCCTTCTACAGCCAACGCAGTTACCAGCAACAGCAGGAACACACAGCTGTGTGCCAAGTTTTGGGAAAGCCTTATCAGTTCTACAAAGGGGTGTCCAAGGGGCTAGAAATTACATTTTAAGTCCACCCAACTGCAAGAGATCCAGTTTCACTAATAAAACCTGGGCACTTTGTTAGGCTTGGAGGAGAGATAAGAGAATGCCCAGCGCTTCTGGTCTTTAGAGGTAGTGCCAAATTAAAACTCTGAAAGGCTGGATAAGCTCCGTTTTGCAGTTCTCAAAGTCCACTGGGGCAGAGTGTCCAGTTTTAAGTCCAAAGCCCTTAAACCTCTTTGTGGCTCCCTGGCTGTTTTGTGGGGACTGGTTGAAAGACTTAAAAGTCCTGGTTTACAAAAGGGATTTCAAAGCCAACCCAGATCTGAGCAAAGCCTCCCTTAGTGCACATCTAGGTATTCAAGCAACCAGAGATTCCTAAGAAGTTATGCAAACTGCAGGAGATTTCTTGGAAAGGCATAACACTGAGGAACAGTGGAATGTAATTTAGCATGTGTAGTGCTTTTTCACCTCATTTCTGAGATCAGTTACCTAGGGTGACCATATTTTGGAAACCAAAAAGGAGGACAACGTGGCCGGCCCTCAAGGAGGCGTGCCCACCCCAACATGCCCAACCCCCAAGTGGGCCCATCTTGATGTGACCGCCCCAAGGGGGCATGGCCTTGGTCACATGTTAATTCTACACCTCACAATTAAGTTAAACCTGTTCTACAAAATATGTTAATGTTAAAATCAATGAAATAAAGAACAATTGAGACATTCAGTGTATCTGAAATTAATATGTATTGTAGTTGCTATACAAATTTCTTTATGGTAGTTCTTTTTGCTGTCCTCATACAAGATCAATAGAAAAGAAAATCTATTATTTTCCATTTTTCTAAAGAAAACAGGTTGTGGATTAGGGGGAAAAATAGCTAAAGAACACTGTGATTAGGAGGGGGTACACCAGTGCTAGACAAAACAGAAAATGGAAAATATGCGGTAAAGACAGATTAGAAAGGGGGCCAAAAGGTGCAATCCTCTAGCCAGAATAAAAGTCCTACAACTCCCAGCATTCCACAGCCAGCATGCATAGGATTGTTCCCTAACCAGAATCAAGCCTCACTGAGTTTAATAAGACTTATTCCCAGGTAAGGGTGTAGATAGAAGAGAGCAATCCTGTAGCAATCTTTTCTCAGGCCTATTTGTGTGATTTAATATTAAGCAAAAAAGAGCAGCTCTCTTTAAAACATTATCACACTTAAGATGTAATATAAACTAGATTTTCACAAGTCAATTTCTATTAAAAGTCTTGCTCCAGGCATAACATTCTGCAGATTTTGCTGTGTACACTATTGGGAGAACTGGTGATAAGCACGCACCATATGGCCTCAGTGGTGAGTTTCTACCAAACCCTGTTACTATACCACTATCAAAACATCTGACTACAAGTTACAAGATTACAGAGTTTACATTTTATTTATTTATTCCATTTATATCCTGCCATTTCTCCTGCAAGAAACCCAAGGCAGCATACATAATCCTCCATTTTATCCTCAAAACAACAACCCTGTGAAGTAGGCTGGGCTGAGAGTCTGTGATTGGCCCAAAGTCACCCAGTGAACTTCCATGGCCAAGTGGGGACTAAAACCCAGATCTCCCGACTTTCAGTCTGGCACTCTAGCCACTACACCACAATCTACAACTCAGACATTTACTATACTAGCAATATTAAATGGATAGTCAATGTGAAGTTCAGGTTAATTCTAGTTAACTTTGTATGAATGACTAGACAGCATAGCATAATCCTACTCAGAAGTAAGTCCAATTGAGTTTCTGAACACAAAATAAGAAGAGCTCCCTATGCTTCTCGTTTGTTAACCTTTCTCTAGCAAGTGCAAACCCCTCCAGTCTAGGAGGACTATACACCCACCACAGTTTGCGGCCCACTATGGCTTCTGTATTCTTTATTTTTAAAAGGCATTTTCATGGAAACAAGAGTTCATCAACTCCCACTGCCCACAAAATTTTGTCTTTGTGATATCATAATTTCCACAGCAATCTATTGTGAGGATTATTACTTTTACTGACAGCAAAGCAGCAAACAAATCTGCAGATTTGTTTTTAAAAGCATATTATAATGCAAATATGCTTCATAAGAAAAGGAGAAATGTAAATTATATAGACTAGATATGCACACACACACTCACATAGGGTGACCAGATAAAATCCAGGTCAGGGCTCATGTAACTTTAACAGTTGTAGAGAAAAGGGAATTTCAGCCAGTGTCATTTGTATGCAATTAGTTCCTGGTGATATTCCCTCTTCATCACAACAGTTAAAGTTGCAGGAGCCCTGCCTTCTTTTGTATATGGTCACTCTAGTATAGTGCCTGCAACTTTAACTGTTGTGATGAAGAGGGAATTTCACCAGGAACTAATTGCATACAAATGACACTGGCTGAAATTCCCTTTTCTCTACAACTGTTAAAGTTACATGAGCCCTGGCCTGAATTTCATCTGGTCAGCCTACACTCACACACACACTACCCCTAAATAGAATATTTTTGATCAATCCTATTTTGGCAATATAAATTGCAGGCATGGAGACACTGATCCAGATTTGGGACCACAGAAAATTAAACCTGACCTTCTTTAATATCTACCTTCACTGCAACATTTGACAAAGCATGAGTATCATTATAATACTATAAACCATATATAATTTAAGAAGGAAGTGGGTTGTCCTCTAATAATATACCTGCAATAGGTCATTCACTCTACAGAGGTGGAGTCTGAACATCCAAAACACAAAACTCTGTATCCTTTGAATCTATTTTTGTTTGCTCGTGCAGAAACCCATTTTTTAAAAAGCAAAGTGAAGCAAATTGGCTGGTAAATAGACCGAGGTTCTGTGTGCAAAGCAAAGGGGTGGTCTGATCCACACAATAAGAGCAGAAAACCACTCCTTTGAGCCCACAATTTGAGCCCCCACCTCAAGCTGCCCGCTGCCCACCTGCAATGCCCGCCGCTCACCTGCCCGTGCTGCCTGCCGTTTGTTTGCTCGCCCGCCACCTGCCGCACACCTGCCCACCTGCCCCACCCACTTAGGGTTGCCATATTCTGAATCCACAAAACTGGGACAATTTGGGGGGGGGGGGCTAGGATTGTTTTTTAAAAAAAAACAATTTTTTTGGGGGGGTAGAATTTAAAAAAACAATTTGGGGGGTAGATTTTTTAAAAAAAACAATTTTATTTCATTTATAGGGCGAAATGCTGCTTCCAATTAACAGCATCCTGCCATGCAGCTGTTAATAGGCAAGCAGGTGTAGGATCTATTGGCTAGTGGTGGGCAGCCTAATATTCATATGAATACAGTAATATGAATAAATTGTTATATTGCTACTACTTCTGCAGAAGTATAGGGAAAGGAATGCAAAAGGGAAGAAGTAAAAGTATGCAGCAGAGGGGCTGTGTAGAAGGAATGGAAGGGAGGATGTAGGACTTAGCAGGGGAAACTGGCCCAAGGTACCCTGCTGCCTGAGACAAACAGCACCCCCCACCCAAGGCAAATGCTTTTAATAGGCTTGCCTGCAACCCTGGAGAGACCCTGCCAGTCAGTGTCACCAATGCTGGGCTAGATGGACCAAGCGCCTGACTCAGTAGGTGTTAGCTTCCTAGGTTATGCGTTCTTACCAGGGAGCAAATCCCATTGAACACAATGGGATTTACTTCTGAGTAGACCTATCTACAATTGCTCTGCATAGCCGTTCCACCTAACCACCATCTCCTTCTCTCTCTCTCTCTCTCTCTCTCACACACACACACACACACACAGAGCTGTGTCTACTTAGAAATAAAGAGGTAAATAAGCCAAGAGCAATAGGAAATGGGGGGGGGGGGAGAGAGGAAAGCTCCTGCTGAAAAAGTGGACAGAGAGAAACAAAAAACGCAAAGGGAAGGCACACAAAACAAAGGCTCTCTACTGCACCAACAGCTGCGACGCCTTCTCTGCCAATTATCTCTGCCACAGTCAGACTCAGGGGAGCGGAAACAGAGCCTGTTGTCCCGTGGCACGGTCACTGCGCTGCGGGGTGCGCTGCTTTTTCTGCCCCTGTTTTCCCTCTTTCCTTCTCTCCTTCTTTCACGCCGGGCCACCCCCGGCTTCACTCTCACGCTGCCTGCCACTTGCACACTCACTTGCTCGCCCGCCACCCACCGCTCACCTGCCCACCTGCCCTACCCACTACTTGCGCTGCCTTCCCACCACTCACTCGCCACCCACCGCTCAACCACACACACACCCTGCTCGCCGCCTGCCGCAGCCCACCACCCACTGCTTGCCTGCCCGCGCTGCCTTACTTACCCCTTCACCCCGGGACCATGCTGCTACTGCTGCTGCCGCCTCTTTCTCCTTTTTTGCCACGCTTACTCAGACTCCGCCTCTCCCTCAAGTCTCACGAGATGGGGATGAGATGTCAGCAGTCTCATCCCGGAAGTATCGTGAGACTGGGGGAGAGGAGAGAGCAGGTAAGCTGCGACTGCTCTCCCCCCCCGCATCTTTCCCAGTATGAAAGGGTCTCTTAACCCTTTCATACTGGGAAAGGTGGGAGGGGGACGGAGCAGGCTGCGTGTTCTCTCAAGGCGTGGAGATCACCTAACACCATTAGAGTGGCTGGGAGGATCCTCCGAGCCATGCTAATAGTGTTAGGTGATCTCCTCGATTTCCGGAGCTCTGGAGAACACGCGGCCTGCTCCGCCCACCTCCTCCGTCCCCCTCCATCCCCCTCCCACCTTTTCCAGTATGAAAGGGCCTCTTAATTCAAGCATTAAGAGACCCGTTCATACTGGGAAAGTTTTGGGGGTGGGAGGAGGCTATGCATTGTCTGAAGCTCTGGAAAGTGTGCAGGTGGCCTACGCCATCTCCCACAGAAGCCCCTGGCACTAGACTGCGCAGGGGGGGAGGGAAGCAGCGAGGAATGGCTGGCCA
The DNA here is from genome assembly GCA_029215795.1 of Anniella stebbinsi. Lineage (NCBI taxonomy): Eukaryota > Metazoa > Chordata > Lepidosauria > Squamata > Anniellidae > Anniella > Anniella stebbinsi. The sequence goes on from JARDYH010000004.1 coordinate 209,018,200, forward strand.
CCACGGGACTCGCCCTGGGAAGGCCAGCAAGGCAGCTGGAGGACGCGGGGGATTCCGAGGCAGGAGCCGCAGCGGGCCTCTCTGCAGGCTCAGCAGCAGGCTCCCTGGAGGCCCTGCCAGCCCCGAGGGGTCCAGCGCCGCTGTCGCCGCCGTTGCCATTCTCGGGCGGCAGGGCCTGGCGGGACGCGCAACGCAGAGTGGCTGTGCAGCAGCTCGGCCTCGGCGCGGCCTCCTCGCGGGACCTGGCGCTGCTCCAGCAACCCCCTCGGCAGGCCTCCAGGCCGGGCAGGTGGAGGAGAAGGGGCCGTGGGGCGACTGCCGCACCCAGCCGGGGCTCAGCGACGAGCCAGAGTGGAGGGCTGCGGGGGAGGGCGACGCCGATGGCGCCAGGGCCAGGCAGCCTCCGGGCCTCCCCCGCAGCAGCCCCCTCTCCCGGCTGCAGCCGCCACCCCCCCCGCTTGATCCAAAGCGCTCGCCGCTCCTTCCTGCACCAGCCCGGCGCCTGCGTCCCCCTCCCCGCCCCACGGCTCCCTCCCCCCAGGAGCCATCTGCGCACTTTCTGGAGCTATTAAAAGATATTAAAAAGTCCGGCTGGATCCCCCCCACCCGCGCGGCCCCCACCCACTGCCCCGCCCCCTCGTCGCCCGCCCCCGCGCTCCTTACCGGCTGGGGCATCCGTCCGCTTCCCTCCGTGCTCGGAAACTACTGAGAAACAGGCTTCCTGGCCTGTCTCTCAGTAGCGCGCCGAGTGATGACGTCATCACCCGGCGCGCTACTGAGGGACAGGCCGCGAAGCCTGTTTCTCAGTAGATTCCGAGCACTAGAGGGAAGCGGACGCCCCAGCCGGTAAGTGCCTCGCGCCGCCAGCCTCCCGCCACCGCCGCGTGACCCCCCGCCGCCCCGGTTTGCCCCCGCCGCCCCCCGGCTCGCCCCAGGGCCATCTGGTCACCGTTTTGGGGGGCTAAATTTCCGGATTTGGCCCCCCAAAACGGTTTTCCCGCCCGGATGCGGATTTGCACCCCATTTCCCGGACATGTCCGGACAAATCCGGGCGTCTGGTCACCCTAAGTTACCCTAATTCTCAAAGAATGAAAGTGCTTATTTATTTAGATGTCAGCAGCATCAGGGGAATTCCAAAAGAGGATTTCATGGCCACCATCCACCTGCTCTGGGCAGGCTTGTTGTTATTGCAGTGCATGTGAGTAAAAAGATACCTTTATTTAGTCTCATTTCCCCCCAAATTTTGTCTTGGAATGTGAGAAAACTTGTCTTCTTTTCCTTGAGTCTCATAGAGCTGCAGTTGGCCACCTTTGCACAGTATGGCTTCCCATGAATGAGCTGCGTACTGGAGCAAACAGCCCATTTGCTCCTGCTTGGCTTCTCCCACCAGCATGAGCAGCTAAACAAACCAAAAATAGGATTGTCATGAGTGCTCGACTAGGTCTAGGAGCCAGGTGGACTTCCCTATGTCTGCCCCCCTCCCCGGATACAGGTGGACATTCCTCTTGCAAGCATGGATGCCCCCTGAGCACTCACATGGCCCCAGCAAGTGCTTGGTAGCTGCCCATGTGCACCCCAAAATTGTGCACTTCCTACTGTTGTGTCAGAGGTGGCCACCATTGATGTAGGAAGGGGGAAGTGCGTAATTTCCGCATGTGTGCAACTGCTGCGTGGCATTCGCTGGGCCAAGCAGAGCCTCAGAAGAGGTTCGCGTGGCCCTGTGAGTGGGGGCAGGCAGCAGTGGCAATGGGGTGGAGGTGGGGCTGAGCCTGGCACAGGTGTGTTCACCCACCCTTAACCAGGACAGGATCTACACTACTGCTTTAAAATGGTTTATAACGGTTTTGACAACTGTTCGGGCCCAGGACACATTCCATATAATGTTTTCAAAGTGTTATACCCTACTTGGTGTAGATCTGGCCGAAAAATGATTTGTTTCACATGTTCAAACCCAGGATCCTGGTTTGTTGCTCCCAAACTAGCCAGAATTTGTAAGCACAAACTTTGGCTTGTAAAGGATGCAACAACCTAGCACTTCATGTTCAGCTAACATGCTGAGCAAACCATTTCCAGTTCCTTTAGCTACTTCTGCTAGCAGCAGGAACCACATGAGAGTGAATGGGCTGTGTGCATCAATGCACAGCTTATTCATGGTAAGTCACGCTTTTCGAGTATCATGGCTTACTGTTTCGTCTGAACGCAGCCATTGACTTCTATTTTTTCTGCTTTACAAAATCAGGTAGGTTTTGGAAGTCTTCTCTATTCTCTATTTACAGAGACAGTGCAATCCTATACATGTCTGCTTAGAAGTAATGGGACTTAATCCCATGTAAGTGTGTACAGGATTGCAGCCTTAAAGACTGAAATGATTGTTATGCAGTGTGACTGTGAGTGAAACATACCAGGTCTTTCATGGAAACAAGACGTTTACTTTTTTTGAAGAAGGATTGTGTAAATGGAAGTAGATATAATTTGAATAGGTGGAGAGATTGTCCACTCAAATCCTTTGCTTAGAACCCAGAAATAGTCTCACTATGAACAGAAGTGTTTGCTGATGTTTATGGAAAGTTTTGAAAAATCATTTCCCAACACCACTCTATAAGACCACTATATTCATAAAAATGAATATCCTAAGAGTTGAATGGTGCAATCCCACATCCTTAGCAGGGTCTGCTTCTGGATTCTTTGCAGGATAAATATTGGCTCCTTTACATGGGAAGGCACGTGCTTTGAATTGGGGATGCCCTTTCTCAGTAAATTAGCCACTAGATGGAGCTATCAATATTTTGGATTATCCTTGTTTATCTCTGATCTTTTTGAAAGCGGGATAAAGGGCGAAAAGCATGTGAGATGCCCTGGAGGATGACGACAACATGTAAAGGACCCACAAACTAGGGATGTGCACTGGATCGGACCCGATCCACGATCCGAGTCCGGTCCAGTGGGAAATCGGATAAATTATCCGATTTCCGATCTGACAGCTGGATCGGCCGATCCAATCCGAACCGGTCCGAAAAGGCTCCGAACCGGTTCGGCGGATCGGCGGATCGGCGGGCGCCCACTGGCGCCCACCGCCGCTTCCATTGGCGGGTGCCAGCGGGCGCCCACCGATGAAAGTGGACAGCGGGGGGGGGAGGAGGGGGATGCTTACCTTCCCGGCCCGGCCGCTCCTGTCCGGCGGCGGCAGCTACTACCAGCGGGCTCCGCGGCCTGCTCTAGAGTAGCGCGCCGGGTGATGACATCACCCGGCGCGCCACCCTGGAGTAGGCCGCGGAGCCTGCTGGTAGTAGCCGCCGGCCCCAGACGGGAGCGGACGGGCCGAGAAGGTAAGCAGGGGGTGCGTGGAGGGGAGGAGGGGGCACGCGGAGGGGGGAGGGGGGCCCTTACTTTCCCGGCCCGTTCGCTCCCGTCCGGGGCCGGCGGCTACTACCAGCAGGCTCCGCGGCCTACTCCAGGGTGGCGCGCCGGGTGATGTCATCACCCGGCGCGCTACTCGAGAGTAGGCCGCGGAGCCCGCTGGTAGTAGCCGCTGGCCCCGGACGGGAGCGGACGGGCCGAGAAGCTAAGCAGGAGGTGCGTGGAGGGGAGGAGGGGGCGCGCGGAGGGGGGGAGGGGGCCCTTACCTTGCCGGCCCGGCCGCTCCCGTCCGGCGCCGGCGACTACTACCAGCAGGCTCCGCGGCCTACTCCAGGGTTGCGCGCCAGGTGATGTCATCACCCGGCGCGCTACTCGAGAGTAGGCCGCGGAGCCCGCTGGTAGTAGCCGCTGGCGCCGGACGGGAGCGGATGGGCCGAGAAGGTAAGCAGTGGCGGGGAAGGGGGCTTACCCCCCCCGGAGCCGTCCGCTTCTATCCGCTGGCGCCCGCGGGCACCAGCGGATGGAAGCGGACGGCCCCAGGGGGGGTAGGGAGCGCGGGGGAGGGGGCTTACCTGCCGGTGCCGTCCACAGCGGACGGCCCCGGGGGGGGAGGGAGTTAGGCCCCCCCTCACCCACCCGCCGCCATTTTTTCCTCATAGACTTGCATTGCAATGCAAGTCTATGGGGAAAAAAATGGCGGCCGATCCAAAAATTTACGATTTTTGGGTCGGGATCGGACTTGATCCGGTCCGGGGGGCCTCCGATTTTGTCCGAACCGGTCCGTGACAAAATTGGAGGTCCTGATCCAGGTCCCGATCCGATCCGGGGGGTCCGTGCACACCCCTACCACAAACTTCCATGAGTAACCAATTGAGCATGTAATAAATCAATTATGTAGAAATGCTCTGAGAAACTTATGTTTCAGCAATTTATTTATTTATTTAGGCATCTCTAGATCACCTTTCAGGTGAACCTCACAAAACAATTTACTGAATTTTTTTACAATAATAATTGCTATTAAAAATACAGTAGAACAATGAAACAACAAAAACAGCACAGCACAGCACAGCAAAAAAGATTTAAATGTGAAATGAAGCCATCAAATAAAGGACACTAAATGCAGATGACGCCTAGAGTTGCTAAGGGGAGAATTCCAAATGTGGGGCACTGTAACAGAAAATACCCTATCATGGGTTATTACTCTACTCATTTGGCAAGAGGGTGACAGAAGGGTTTCTGCTGAGGATCTTAATTCCCATTGCTCATGTGGAGAAGGTCTTAGATTTAAAAAAATCCCTGTTATGCAACGTGAATGAAACATTCAGAGTCTTTGCTGGAAGCAAGTTTGTTAGGGATTTGTTTTTTGTTTTGCTTAGGTCCTTGGGCATGTAGCTAGTGAGCTACCTTGGGACTAAGCTCTGTGCATGCTTTGTCCTCAGATCTTGCTTCAAGCACTAAAGAGAATAGAAGTGTACAACACTGGCTTATCTGATGTGCAAGCAGTTTAAAGGCTCTGGATTGGCCAGGTCAGGCTTGGTAGAAATACTAAACTCCTGGCTTTGCCTGATCAATAAAGCAGTACGTCTGCTGTTTGCAATTTAAACTCCAAGCATTCAGCTTCCTGCTCAAGCCTTCCAGGTCTACATAAGGTATAACCAGCCTAGCTTGGCTCTGCCACAGTTGTGCTTTGCCACAACATTTGCACACAACTAACCTGAGCAAAACAACCAGTAAAAAGAGCCCAGTTGAAAAAATATTGGTGACCAGGTGTTGGTGATGAAACACTCACACACATACACAAATCCCATTACAGCCATCCTTCAGTAATTGTGGGGAAATATCACTGTTGTTAACACAATGACAAATACGATACATTCTCCTCATAACTTGGCAGGCCAGGGCAACTGTGGCAGTCCCTGTAGTTTAACTTTCAGGAAATTCTTCCTCTACTTCTCCTACAGGAGGCATAAGAATTCAGAGAAGTGATTAAACAGGACGTCTCCTGCTGGTTAAAACTGCTCTGTGTTCGGCTCAGAGACTAAATTCCATTCTATTTTTATATCTTAGGCAATTACACGGCAATACGTTTAAACCTGAGAAATGTAGTAATGTGAAAATAAAGAAATATGGCATTCCTGCTGAAATGGAATAGGCTGGAACTCCAGTGGATTTCATTCGAGTCCTTTGTGCCAGCAGCAGCGAACTATTAATTATATTTAATATGGGGGAATTGACACGCAGCCTTTCAAGTAGATTATCAGGACAGCTGTGGTAGACAGTGAGACATGTTAAAGATGCCTCAGAGTTCCAGATGTTAGAGCAAGGAATGAATGCTTATCTGATTTATATAGTGGTTTTAAATGCGTGCGTGCGCACGTACACACACACACACACACACACAGAGTTGAGAAGAACTATTTTATCTCCCATTTCCCCTACTCTTTTCTTTAATTTTCTTCATTTTATTTGTTACATTTTAAACCGCCCAAAAGCTGAAGCTCCATAACAATGCAATCCTAGGCATTGTTTACTCATCAACAAGCCCATTAAGTTCAGTGGGACTTACTTCCAGATAAGTGGATATAGGTTTGCAGCCTAAAATATGTGTTCTTCCTTTCATTAGGTGATAGAAAACTCTAAATATCAACTGTGATGCTTTGGAATCAATAAATCATTATTTGGACTTCGCTGAAGCTAGACAAAAGGCAATGGCTGGTTCTCCTTTTCTACAAGTGAACCACATAATAGTTTATTCAAATTTCATTCTACGTTGCTTCAATAGTGCTTATTTCCCTGGGAATTATATTAATGCATTGCCATGTAAATACGTAACAATATGCAACATTTTTCATCTTCACAATAGTGGCAGACAATTTCAGAGAAAGATTAAGCAGGAGAAATGATTGCCTAAAAATATTTTAATTTATATATAGATAGATAGGTTTTGAAATTTTCAAAGAGTGGAATTCTAAGAAACCTTTTCATTTTCATGACTTAAAACTAGATCAGCTTTGTACTAATCAATTTCATTTTCATTAAATGAACTCTAAGGAAGGCATGGGTTTTAAAGAAAAAAATGTCAGTTTCAGAGATTTTCAAGAGAAAATTTCAGTGAGTTTTTTTCCCCATTCAATTTCCACTAAAGTTATAATCCTAAGTTTTAATCAAAATAACATTTGCTTTACTTTCTAGCTATTATAATATTGCCTGGGAATCGAAGTGAAAAATGGAAAACAAAGGGCCTATCGACACAGTATCTTGGAACGTTTTAAATTGTATTTTAAAACGTTCCAAATAGGTGCGTTCTAAAACATCTTAGGCCACATTAATGAGTACTCACATTACAGGAGAAAAAATCTTCAGTCTTCAAAGTGATGTGGGAAGTCTCACACACTCTTCTGTCCATCTCTTTCGTTTTTACAATGAGTTTAGGGCAAAGAATTGTGGGAGTTGTAGTTCAGTCACCCACTTCTTCCTTAGTTCTCCTTTCATTCACTAGCTTTCAATGAGTATAGGGCTAGACATTGTGGGTGTTATAGTTCACTCACCCACTTCCTCTTTCTTCCCCACCAAACAACTGCTAAGCATTTGGGCGCCGGTCAACGAAGCACTGCTCCCATGAATCACAAACGGTAAGGAAGGACACATTATTTTACTTAAATTGATTTATTAAAAGTAAAAACCGCTGTTTATAGCTGAAGTGAGTTTTAAAAAACCTCGGGTATACATCATTAAAGGGAGTGCATCATGTGGCCCAAAGAGTTTTCATTACCCTTATGAAACGTTACAAACCTAGTGTGTAGATGAGCCCTAAGATAATTAGTTGGATTCAGACTTAACTAGGCTGACCATATGAAAAGGAGGACAGGGCTCATGTAACTTTAACAGTTCAGCCAGTGTCATTTGTATTCAATTAGTTGCTGGTGAAATTCCTTCTTCATCACAACAGTTAAAGTTGCAGGGGCCCTGCCTTCTTTTGTATATGGTAACTCTAGTATAGTGCATGCACCTTTAACTGTTGTGATGAAGAGGGAATTTCACCAGGAACTAATTGAATACAAATAACACTGGCTGAATTCCCTTTTCTCTGCAACTGTTAAAGTTACATGAGCCCTGTCCTCCTTTTCATATGGTCAGCCTAGACTTAACCTTACTTAGGGATTGAGTGAAAACAGTTCATTTCTTTCCATGCCCAGATAGGTCCTAATCCAAGTCCATCCTCTCCCTTTTTCAGTAAACTATAAAAAATCCAAATGCGTTAACCGTACGTTCAATGTTTAAAAACATTTTTAAAAAAGAAAGATCTCACAAAGTAGTCCAGGAACTGATATTCTTCTTTCTTTCTTTCTTTCTTTCTTTCTTTCTTTCTTTCATAATTTTTAGTTGCTGGGAAAACATAGCACTCCCATATATATATATATATATATATATATATATTAAAAACCCTTTAAAATGCTCTAGGATATGGACATACACATACTTCATGATGTGACATCCCTTCCTAGGTCATCGTACTACTGTCCCAAAGTAGCAGCTAGAAATTGTCAAAGAAAGAAAAATTGATTGTAAGGCAGCCCTCACCTCAGTCATCCAGAGGTAGTGCAGATTTTGGTGTCTACCTTGTCCCAGTCTGCATCTGTATTTGGGAGCTGTGAATCAGATAAATTCCCCCTGGATTTCTTACCCATTCCTAGTTAGAATAGAGCCATTCAAATCAACGGGACCTAAGTTAATTAGCTAAGGGTACAATTCTATTCATATTTAGAGAGAGAGAGAGAGAAAGGCCTACAACTCCCAGCATGGCATGCTGGGGCATGCTGAGAGTTTTAAGCCTTTTTTCTGTCTAAACATCCATAGGATTGTGCCTTAACTAACTTAGGTCCTATTGATTGCGATAGGCCTGCTCTAAGTTTGACTAAGAGCCTATCTACACACGCAGGATAAAACACTTTGAAAATGTTTTGAAAACTGTATATGGAGTGTGTCCTGGGCCCCAACAATTCTAAAAACTATTATAAACCGTTTTAAACCGTTTTAAAGCAGAAGTGTAGATAGGCTGTAAGTATGGATCTAATCCATTATTTGATTTCAAAGGCATTATAGATGGCAGACCCGCATGGGCAGGGCCTGTCACATGGTACCTTCCACCTGATCATTCCCTAGATAGCTGGGAGGGGATAATGGTCATGTGAGGAGGGCCTGTATGATTGGCTCCACCCTTGGCTCCACCCTTCCCAATATTATCAAGGCATTATGGGATTATCATACGGCTGTAGCTCCCATGCTGCTGCAGCTAGAGTTCCTGGGCATCCCTTCCTTTGCAAGCAAGAGGAATTGCTTGTTTATAGGCCAGACATATGGGAGCTAATTGCTAGCATATTTATTTATTACATTTCATTGATCAGTCAGTTCCCCATAGGGTGACCACATGGAAAGGAGGATGAGGCTCCTGTATCTTTAACAGTTGTATTGAAAAGAGAATTTCAGCAGGTGCCATTTGTTAGCATGCAGCACCTGGTGAAATTCCCTCTTCATCACAACAGTTAAAGCTGAAGGAACCCTGCCCTCTTGGCCAGGTACAAAAGAGGGCAGGGCTCCTGCAGGTTTAACTGTTGTGATGAAGGGGGAATTTCACCAGGTGCTGCATGCCTACAAATGACACCTGCTGAAATTCCCTTTTCTATGTAACTGTTAAAGATAAAGGAACCCTGTCCTCCCATTCATATGGTCATCCTACCCAATAACCAGAGTTTTCCAGATGATGAAGAGATGAAAACAAATTGAAATCACAATTATAACAAAGCATCAGTCATATCCTATGAAACAGGTCAACCATAGCAAAGCAACAATTAGGAGATGGTCTCTGAAACTAGAAGAACTCTTTTCAATGTCCTGAAAGAGACATCAGAACTTGATATGACAGTCTAGGATGACCATATGAAAAGGAGGACACTCTTCCCTAGCTATGGGGGTGGCAGATGTGAGTGGGAGTGGGAGCATGTACATATGGATACATGCACATGCACACACACATGGAGAAACAGCAGTTTTGCACTTTGAGATAGACAGAAGCAAAGAGAGAAAGCTGTCAGTTATCTGAAGACATCTTTTTGGAGCAGGACCTTTCTCTGGAGATATGATATGAGGTAACGGATATGAATGCCTACTTGTATATTTGCGAAAGGGCTGCCTTTAAGGTCCATCAGATTGCCATTCACAAAAGACACGGCCTTTTCTGTGGTGGCCCCATCCTTCTGGAATGCTCTCTAGCAAGCACTGCGCTGGACTCCTTCTCTGATCACTTGAAGATTAGGATGTCTTCATTAGCTCCAGCCGGCAGAACTCTATTCCCAAACGGAATAGTCCATGGAGGGGGGGGGATTGGTTTTGGATGACACTTTAAACAATGAGGCTTCAGGCTAAACAACGTGCAAGCCCGTTGTTTCTCTCCATTGCTTATTTGAGCGGAATAGCATACTGTCAGTTGTGTGTGTGTAGTGTGTAACCCTCCACACAACACAATAAGCAACACAACTGACGATTGTTTCCCCCCCCCCAGTTGTGTAATGTGTCATCCGAAACCAGCTACTGTCTCTCAATGGACACAGTTAACAGGTAGAAGAGGCTGTAGATGAATAGTCCTTTCTTCATGCTTCTCCCTGCCGGATGCATTCCATCAACTCTTCCTCAGGGACCGCACATTAACATGATGATAAATGCGCAGTACATCGGCTTCCAAATGTGCTAATGTGTCAAAATATGTTTCCCCTGCACATTTCCAGATTAGCATCTTATTTACATATTGGGAAATGAAAGTGATTTGGTGAAAGACTTCCAAATACATAGCAGTGGTTTTATTTTTAAAATTATTATTAAATCATAATCTTTTCTAAGACCTAGGAATTTACTTCAAATTGCTGGTAAAGAGCCATCTCTTACCTGCCAACAGAGCAGGATAAAATGTTTGGGACTTAGTTTGGGACGAATACATGCATGCTTTCTGGCAAGGGTGCTGCGTATGACTTGGCAGCACACCATCTCTTAGGAAAGTGATACCAGAAAGCCAGTGTAGCTTTGTCAAATCTGCTACAAAGTTGACCATCTTGGAGGCCTGCTCTACAATCATAGTTGGCCATTTCAGAAGCCTGCTCTACAATCAAGGACATTTTGATTTATCTCTGATACATCACTTTGGGTCAGGTGCTCATTCCTACTGCCTCTGTCTGGAGGACCAAACTACAGGCAAGTGTTGCAGGGCAAGGATCCCAGTTCAAATTGGCAGCTGCCTCCCGTAGTATAGTTTCTGATGGGGACCCTGGGACTTATAATCCAGTTCCAGTGGGAAAAGACACTGGTTTGAGATGGACGCAGCCTGATGCTCCTCCACCACCTCCTGCTTCTCCCAAAACCTTACTCAAAACAGTGTCTTTCCTTACTGGAACAGGGATCACAAGTCCCAGGATCTCCAGCAGAAACTATACTAAGGGGGCAGCTACCTGACAGGGATTCTGTGACTTATTGTCCCACCAGTCACTGGTGGGTGATGATACTTAACTGGGGATTGGGAAAGGAGCTCATGCTGTTGCCTCTGCTACCTCCTGCCTGCCCAAGATATGTTTGGGGACAGGCAAGCTGGGCAACAGCACTGACTTTTTCAACAAACCCCAAGCCCCTTTTGGGCTGAATGAAAGGACTGTCTCCCATCCCTATAACTGCAGGGCAATCAAGCTGGGTTATGAATGTCACAGATCAGAATCCTCCTAGTCTCAGGTATTGGGTGATCCTGGAAACTCAGTCCCATGCCGCTGTGTGCTATAAATCTGCTGTGCCACCTCAGCCTGGACAGCTTGATCTCTTGTGTGTCCCCCCGACCATCTATCAGGTGCAAAAGTGCATGATGCTAATATGAATAATTATAGGCCACATCTACACTAAGCAGGATACAGTGGTATGAAAGTGGTATATAAAAGGCAGGAGCCACACCAAGCAGGATATAGCAGTATATGGTTTGTGTCAATGAGCCCCAACAGTTGTCAGTGCAGTTCAATACTGCTTTAAAGCAGCAGTGTGGCTCCTGCCTTTTATATGCCACTTTCATACCACTTTCATGCTACTATATCCTGCTTGGTGTAGATCTGGCGATACAACACAATGCAGAATTCAGCCTCCTCCAGACCCAGTCAGTGCCAGGGCCTTTCCTACCATTAGACAAAGTGAGGTGACCACCTCAGGCAACAGGTGTCAGAAGGTGGGCAGCTGAGGTAAGGTGTTGGAGACCAGAGTTTCCCCTCAGCTTTCTTCCAGTCCTTCTGTAACACCATCCACCAATCAGCAGACCATCTCCCTTTGACTACACACAGACTGAGTCTCCCCAGCTATCAACTCCTTAACTGTCATTTCCCAGTCACTCATTCCCACCTAGTTAGAATTCCCAGCAAATTTAAATTGATTTTTTCAGATCCATGCCAATAAAACTGTTACAAGCAATTGTCTCCACCCCCTTCAGAATATTGCCAAGAAGCTACCACCAAAGCAGGTTTCCAACCCAGCAACCACACAAGGCCCCTGGCCTACATAGATATACTATAGCCTCTTAGAGGCCACACGGAGTATTTACAGAACACTGCACCACATAAACAGTTATGTGCAAGGCATTTCTTCATGTATTCTTACAATGTGATGCCTAGAACTGGACACAGAAGTCCAGATGGGGCCTGACCAGTGCAGAATAGATCATCTGGACATGACTCATGTTAATACAAGCTAGGATTGTATTAACATTTTTAACAGCTACATCTCACTACTGATGCATGTTCCACTTGTATTCAACTATCATGAACATTCTGGAGGTTTAAATCCTGAATGTTTGCTAAGTTAATATCCTAGTTTGAACATCAGGAATAGTATTACAATATGTACCTTTCCAGGGCACGGACATGTGCTTGTGGATAAGATATGGTACTTCGTCTCACCAGGAACTAACTCACTGGGAGGAGGAGACTGGAACAGAGTATGAAATCTTCTTCTCTTTGAACAAAACTGATCTGAAATCAGCAGGGGGAAAGAAGTACCCTCCAGACTATAAAGGGCTGCAGGAAAAAGAAAGAAAGAAAACATGTATTATTGAAGGATCAGGGGAGGAGCTGCAGTTTTCTGAGTTTTGTAGGTGCCTCATATTGAGAGTAAGGATAGTTTTGCCGTGAATGTAGGCTTGCTTTAGAAAGATCTGAGGTAATTTACTTTCTGTTTCGCAGGCAACATCTATGATCTTTGACTAGTCAGGAGTTTCCCACCTGTCAAAACAAGGATACTATTTCTATGCTCCACAGGGTTGTTGTAAGAATAACTCATTCACAGTTGTGAGATGATCACTAACCATAGCAATGGGAACCACATAAATATCTTAAACAGACATGGGGTCTCTATTTAGATATAATTAATGTTAGCACTGGAGTCATCTTGCAAATCGTATCTCCGCTTTGCACTAGCTGCTCTAGAAGAGATGCTAATAATATGCTGTAAAGAGACCTTTACATTTTTAATTAATGAAACTAAGTCTGTTCCTCTCTTGGTTATATTTATGTGACTCCTTTGGCTCACAAAATGACTTTTGCACAGTCAGATCCACAAGGAACTCAAAGAAATTCTAATTCGGCTCCATTTTCGTTCATGTAACCACACTGTGTTCATGTATAACAGAGAGGGCTTTCATCTTTCTCTAATAACAAGCAATTGTAGGTCTTCTGCACTTCCATATCTGAAGATCTCAGGTCTACCTCGCCTAATATAATGCTCATCGTTTCTGGCTCCTGTAGATCTGCCAGCAAGAGTCCAAAATTGCAAAGAAAGTATTCCCAAGAAATAATGCTACTAGATGGTGTGACAGTTTAGGAAAATGAAAAAAAAATTAGAAAGCTGAAAGAAATGAAATTTGATAAAACTGTCATTGAGCAAACAGGAGTCATGCTGGTTTCTGTACAATAGTCCAAGTGAAAACAGAGTTTACTTTCATATAATGATACCATTATACTAGGGGCACCATTTCAGATTTCAGTAAGGAGGGCAGAGATTTCACTGGGGTTGGAGCAGGTCAAGATTTCTCAAGGTTTAAAGCAGTGGTGGGCAACCTTTTATTTTTTCTGTCGAGGGCCACAACTCGTCATGGGCCACGTTTGTGATGTATGGGTTGAAGCCAGGGGTGGGTAGGGCTAGAGCCAAAGTGAGTGGCTAACTTTTTTCTCCTTTTTCTGCCACCTCCTTTTCTCTTCCTTTCAGCTACCCCTTTCTCTCCCCCCCCTTCATCCTTCCCAGTGGGTTACCAGCGAAGGGATAGATCAGTTGTGCCAGAAGTCTAAAATAATCACATGCAGAGGGCTGAGTCCAGGGATGTTGGCGAAATCTGAAATGGATCAAACAACTTTCAGTTTCTATGAGTCTGACTCAAGGAGTCTGCAGCAGACTAGCATCTACTGCATTGTGTGGATTCTGTGGACTTGCAGACATTTTTTGAAACTTTCTGGAACTGTACATAAATTTAGGTGTACAAAAGTAGGAAAGTTACTGGAAAATACACTAATATAAAAACCATTTTTAAAAAAAATTCCACACAGTGTTTTATACATCTCTGATCTCTCTTCACTGTTTGCTGTGTAGGGCCCCTTTTTTGGTGCACTCTGCTCATTGGTTATATGCTGAGTCATGAAACATTCACAAAATATTATGTGCCAGCAAAAGTTACACAAATTGCAGTGGATTTTTGTTTGTTGGTGTGTATGTTTCTAAAAGGGTGTGTGTGTGTGTGTGGAATCTGATTCCGTCAATGTGCAGACAACTGAATCAAAGACACCTGACAAGGCAGCTCTACATAGAGCACATTATAGTAGTGCAATAAAATAATCCACTTTATAATAGTTACGTGAAATTAACTAAGGCAGTTATCACTGTGGCCAGATCTAACCTCTCCAGGAATGGGTACACTAGTCTTTGCTCTGCAGACCAATTCCTGGCTTCTGTGAAAATGTGGACATCCTGGTTCAAGGCTCAATCCAGATGTGCACCCTAATTACAAACCTGAATACTCAAGTCAGATTGAATTCCAATTCCCAGATCTGCCTTTTTGATTAGAGACATACAGATTTTGTTAAATCTGTTCCATTTGTGTTCGTCAGGCATCTTTTGTTCTGCCATCTTCTCACTGCCAAAATCAGAGTTTTTTAGGATGTAGAAGAATTTTATTTCTGTTTGCAGATGTGTTAATGTGCATTAGCATAAGTGTGCATTAGCACATGTGTACATTAGTGTTAATGCACACTTGTGCAAATCTCTCAATTTTTTTTAAAGAAAAGTCTACAAGTGAGAACCTGTGTGACTCAGAAAAAGTTGGTCCACTGAAGGATCCTCAGATCAGATTCATAGAAAACTGAACTCTTTTGAATCTGTTGTGGATTTCTCTGATAGTCCCTACTTTTGACTGACTGGGATCCCCCCGTCTTGTCTGGATTAAGGTTCAATTGATTCCACCAGCATCAGATACTGATTTAGAACTTAAGAACATAGGAACATGTCCTGCTTTGTTGGTCCCTGGTCAACAGCTGGTTGGCCACTGTGTGAACAGAGAGCTGAACTAGATGGACCCTCAGTCTGATCCAGTATGGTGCTTCTTATGTTCTGATGTTCTTAAGATGAACAGGCTTGTAGCAGGCTAGCAAATACTCATTCAAACAGGGGTGCTTTCTTTTTTGAGTACCTCTGTTCAAATGCTTGCAATACCTCAAGTGTGGATGTGACCTATGAGTTTCCGATGGAGTGGAAAGTAGAAATAGATCCATTGGGCAAGCATGATGTCTCTTCGCCATGCTCATCATGTAAGTGCAGTGCAGATGGGACTGTATGCGAAATTTATTTTTGCTCACAAAACATGTGAGCATGGCCCGTTTGAAGCTTCAAATGTGAGCGTGGGTGCGAGGATGAACATGAGCAAATTGTCAAACATGTGCTTGTACTTCTGTAGTTCTCAGTTTGCACAAATTTCCTAAGTTGCACAAATTTTCCAAATTTTGGATGCTTCATCATCGTTTGAAACTTAATATGGCAAAGACAGAATTGCTTGTTTTTCCTCCCAAACCTTCACCCCACCTTTCATTCTCTATTACTGTTAATAATGTTACACTTAATCCAGTTGAGGAAGTTTGTAGTCTTGGTTTCATATTCGATTCCTCACTTTCCTTTACTCCTCATGTTGAGGTAATAGCTAAGTCCTGTCATTTTTTATTGTATAATATTGCCAGGATCCGATCGTTTTTAACTGTCTCTTCTGCCAAGTCTCTTGTTCACCCTTTGGTCATTTCTTGGCTGGACTATTGTAACCTTCTCCTGACTGGCCTTCCTTCTTCTCACCTTAGTTCGTTGGTTTCCATTCATCATTCTGCTGCTAAGATCATCTTCTTGGCTCATCACTTTGATCATGTCACTCCACTCCTGAAATCCCTGCATTGGCTTCCAATTCACCTCAGAATCCAATATATGCTTCTCCTGTTGACTTTCAAAGCTTGTCACAGTCTAGCTCCTTCTATCTTTCTTCTCTTATTTCACATTATTGCCCCGTTCCTGCTCTTTGTTCATCAAAAGTTATGTTTCTTACCCACCCAAGGGTCTCTACTTCTCATGCTTGGCTTTGTCCATTTTCTCTCGCTGCCACCTATGCCTGGAATTCTCTTCCAGAGAATTTGCGGATCATGAGTTCAATTACAGGCTTTAAAGCTCAATTGAAAACTTTTCTTTTTTCCAAAGCTTTTATAACTTGATTTTGACTTTACTTTTATACTGCTGGTTTTATTGTCCCCTGTGCCTGTTTGGTGCATTCCTTTCATTGTTTTATTGTGATTTTATCAGAATGTAAGCCTATGTGGTAGGGCGTTGCTTTTTTATTGTTTCACTATGTACAGCACCATGTACATTGATGGTGCTATATAAATAATAATAATAATAATAATAATAATAATAATAATAATGTTGCGCACATTTCTTCAGTAGACTGTATCAGCTGTGCTTTAATTGATGGAGAAAATTTGCACAAATTTGGGGAGATTTGCGCAAGTTTCCCATTTTATTGCTGCTCGATTTGTGCAGGTTTCCCATTTCTGCAACGTGAGCAGTGGTCGCAAACACCAATGGGAATCAGGCACAAGATGAACAGCAAGATGATGTTTGGAGGACCCTTGTGATCTTGAACATCACTCATTTTCTCATCCCTAATTAGGCAGGCACTTCACATGGGCACTCTCATGTCCAGAGGGTTCAATCATGAATTTAAAAAAAAAACTGGGAGGAAGATAGCAGAATTCAGCTGTCTATGGGGATCTGCGCCATGTGTTCCATTATGAAAATGTGCCTCTGCCTACTTTCCCACCATACATAGAAATAGGATCTTCAACCCAAGCCCTAATTTTGTAAGTCAGTTCTGAAATCCAGGAAATCAGCTCTGAAGTCCAAGGAACACCCTGGAACCAATGTGCCTGCAACTCTTCATGTCTATGAACAAGTCAGGAAATGCTCATGTGGCTGCTGCAGTTTAGTCCTGCAGTCCCCCCGGGAGGCAAGAGGAGAGCTGGGAATTTGTCCCTTGGAAAAGGCAGATTCTTTTTTTATATTGCTTTAATTGCTGTGTGGGAACTCAGGAGGCTTGTACCCAAATGCCGCTAAATAAAATTTTCCACTTCGGCAAGTCATTCAACCACAGGGGATTCTCGCCTACTGCACAATTGAATGTATTCTTGCTCAGAAAATAGAAAACATTGATCATTCCGCACACAAAAAAATTGAAGACATTGTTCTTTCATCTGTCTGACGGGCTGTGATTTAAGCAACACTTTCCAATTGTCAGGGATAACAAGAATTTAGCTGGAGACCAGCCTAATATATATTACTTAATGTTTGCATCCTGTAGCCGAATCGGGAGGCCCTTATAAAGATTGAGGCTCCAGTGAACCAGACATTGTGCAAACACTTATGAAACTCCAAAGTGGTATTTAGTACTGGGAGAGGGGCAGATTTCAGGAAAACACAGATATACGATTTTGAACACACACATAAAGTTTGTATGGCTTTCCAAATGCAGATTTTTAGGGCAGATTTTCATGTTTGCTTTATGATGTCACCTTAAATTACAAATGGACAGAACAGCCTATTCCACCCTGTGTTACTTTCACATGTATTCATTCATAAGACTGTGTCATCCCATTTCTGCATTAATCTGCAATTTTTTTCTTTAAAAGATCTGCGTAAATACTTGCATGTAAACGTGTATTTAAAGATGCATTTAAATGTACTTAAATGTGTATTTCCCCATAAAAAAATACATTTGTAAATTCAGTATGCATCAAAATATTCATTTCTAGATGTATTTACTCAGAAATATGCCTAATCGCCTTGGTAGTTTGGAGAACTGAGAAATCTGGAGGAGAACCACATAGGGATGTTAGAGGAATCTGTTGGGGGGTGGGGGGTGGAACTCAACAAACTTTCATTGGCTCATGCTCCCGGACTTGAGTCCATTTTTCCCAGCTTGATATGCAGTGAGTCAGGTCAGTTAGTGTCTTTCCCACCCACCCACCCCCCCAATTTGCAAATTATGCACATTTCGGCCACAATTTGTTGAAATTTCTATTGTCATCACCACCATCGTTTATTATGATTATGATTGCGCCATCTAAGGAGGTTCCTAAAGGAAATACAGGAGGTGGTCAAACAGAGCCATTCTGAATGGCAGATCCAGGCATAATGGGCAATAAGGGAAAATGGGCATTTCAGGGAACAGGAGTGGAGGTATGTTTTCTCCATACACTTGAAGAATGCTAAGATTGGGAGAAGAGGTTCAGGAATGTGTCTCTTCTTTTAGAATACAAGCTTACAGAGAGAGAGAGAGAGAAGATATTTGAGAGACCAACCCTAGGCATTGAATGCATGGAAATAACTGGATCATTAGACAAGTTGTGAAACAAAAGCTGTGACCGATAACTAACAAAAGATGACCCCCCACACACAAAAAAAGGGAGGTAGAGGAAATAAACAAGCAAATGTACAGGGCTCTTATTTCCTCCTGACATTGTTATAGTGTTGTTATATGACAATGTTCTGTACCGTTTGCCTAAATGTTGCTTTCTAAGGCGATAGCTTCATGTAATTGGCTGGCATGAGTCTCAAAAAAACAAAAACAAAAAAACAAGAAGGGGGGCGTGAAAGCCAGGCTAGTTATGCTGAAGTCAAGGCATTTCTAGACTTTTCAACAGGCCACTGCAAATCTGCTGTGCTTACAGCATAGCATAGCATAGGCTGAAACTGGACTGCTTTGCTGAAAAATTTCATATGGCATACATTGTCAATAGAGGGTGGCCAAACTATAATGACAGCCATTAAATATTTTATGAGTCTTCCCATGTACTGTAAGCAATGGAATTCTGCAATGAGTGCTAAGTGTGAACAGCTTACTAGATGGAGAACATAATGAATGCCTTTCATAAAAATGAATATTTAATCAGTGTCGTTAGCCATATTAGAATTGTTCAGCCTTGTGTGATGCCAGGCTATTTTGTTAGTTCTTCTTGGGCCTTAAGTCAAGGAAGAATAACTCTGTACATTTTGGAATGTGAATGTATCAGATGCGGACAGATCCCTCAGATAGAAAAGTATGCACAAATTCATAATAGCGCCCCCCCCCCACACACACACCAAAGAACCTGTCAGGCCCTTGTATGTACACAGCTAAGAGTTTGCCTCTATATGGATCTAGCAGAATCCATCTCTAGAGCAATGGGAAACTAGAGGATCTTACAGCAATTGGAAATCAGTGGAAATACTCATTTCTAGAATGCCTCCTCAAAGGCAGGAAAGATGGGTAGAGCTATTTGAGTTCTCCTCTGACAAGGTGTGGATGGATCCTAATGGAGAATTTGGAAGGGGTCCAGGGGATGATCCAGAGCTCTCTGTTTCTCCACCTTTGTTACCAATACATTTGGCAGGTATATTGCTAATACAGCATTGATTCATTGTGTTATACATGATTATATTGTGTTATGAATAGACCTCTATTTCAGCTATTAGTTTCACTGTCTGTCCATCAGGATATTAACTGATCCCTTTGCCAAACGGCAGCAATACTATATTTCAGTGGTTAGGATTGGTGGTTTGCATTGTTGCGTTGCCATATCAGACTTGGGCTATTAGTTGCCAAATATATGGAGGACTGAGATGGCAGAGAAGTGCAACTAAAATGATCAAGGGGAGGAAAGGTTACAACATATGGGAATGTTTAGCGTAGAAAATGGCTGAGTAAGTGGAGATATGACAGAGGTGTACAAAATTATACATGTTGTAGAGAAAGTGGATAATCATAATACTAGAACCTGGGGTCATCTCGTGAAGCTGATTAGTGGGAGATTCAAGGCAGATAAAAGGAAGTACTTCTTCACACAGCATATGGTTAAACTATGGAATTCACTTCCAGAAGATGTAGTGATGGCCAACAATTTGGATGGCTTTAAAAGGGGATTGGACAAATTTAATCATGGATAAGGTTATCAATGGTTATATGCTACCTTCAGTATCAGAGGCAGCATACCTATGTATGCCAGTTGCTGGGGAACATGGGCAGGAGGGTGCTGTTGCAATCATGTCCTGGTTGTGGGTTTCCTGTGGGCAGCTGGTTGGCCACTGTGTGTACAGAATGCTGGACTAGATGGACCCTTGGTTTGATCCAGCATGGCTCCTCTTCCTTTGTTATGTTCTACAAGTCCCAGCAGAATCAGGACTGAATGGTATGCTGGAGCACATCCCACGCACTGAGGCAGAACGTAGATAATTAGGTTGTATATACATAACACAGGATAATCATCAAAGAATTTCCAGAAGGTTAGCCCAGTTGGTCTGCTGCAGAAATCCCATCCGAGAACAGTTCTTGAATTAACTTAAATATTAACAGTACATTTAATTGACTTAAAGGTACGACAAGACTCTTTGGTGGTCAGTTAGGAGGCAGAGTTGGTTACATGCCAGGGTTAAAGTCCCATCCAAGGGGTATGAAACATAGAAAAAGGGGGCTGGCAGGCAGAAAATCAAGGATGCCGTAAGATTGGGAATAGAGCAGGGAGGGAGGGGACTATTTCAGGCAAATAGACACCCAGAGAGAGTCCAGGGGGTCTTGCAAACAAGATTAGTTAGCTATTGCCTAGACATATTGCCTAGACTAGGGTTATGCTGGTTAGGGCTGATGGGAGTTTTAGGCCAAAACATCTGGAGGGCCACTGGTGGTTCACCCCTGGCCTAGACAAAGACCTTGCTGTGCCTCCCTTTGGGATGGAGGAGGACACAGAACAGCTGAGCCTGACAGTGTTTGGAGAGGGGCCCCGCACCTGGGCAAATAGAAGACAGCTGCAGCTCGACGCAGCTGGCCTCACTCATTCATCAGCTTCGGCATAAAGGCAAGCCTTCAACCCAGTTCAGTTGCAGGAAGCAATTGTTGTTTTTGCTTATCTATAGCAGTAGCATTCCTGCCAGCTACTGGACCCAGCTTGGACTATTTGTGAACCTGGAATGACTTTGACTATTTTTCAGTGTATCCCTAGATCTGTTTTTGTTTTCCTTGGCTTCAGACAGATACCTTTGGCTTACTGACCTTGGATTGTTTAATGACCCCCTCTAGGTGTGGCTTATCTCTCAACTTTCATGATTTACAACAGACCTGGACACATTGATAGTCAGGCCAGCTCAAGGGGAGCCAAAGTGTTGCCTGGGAGGTAGGCCCATGCTGGGATCTGGGAGGTCATTATTGCCCCTCCATTCTGCAGCTTTGAGTGATTCATAACAAATGACATCATTGTACTGATCACAAGGTTCCCAGTTTGAGTCCAGGCTGATGCTTCCTAACCAGGGCCATCCCTACCAATAAGCAGAGAGAAGCAGTTGCCTCAGGCAGCAGATGTGATAGGGGCACAGTGAGATGTTGAAGAACAGAGTTGTGGGTGCTGTGCAGCCTGCACTGCACCTCCTAAGCTAGCTTGCTGCCCTCAGGTGTGGTGGTGGCTTGATTCAACCATCGCTCTGGTCAATAGCTTTATGTATGGGAGGGAGGGGCACCATTTTATCCTTTGTCTTAGGCAGCAAAATGTCTTTGGTAGGCCTTGTTTCTAACACATCAGAACAGAACTCCATTGGCTTAACAGGGTGAATTTCAATCACAACAGTGATAACATTGGCTCTGCATTTTAGGTCTCAATGATCCACTCTTCATGGGTGGCTTAAGCATCTTGGAAACAGCAATTAAAAAAAAGATTATTGACTGGATGGAAATGTTGAACGGGCTGATGTTTTCCTGACTAATTTGCTGCTTGCATGAAGGTCATTTTTCATCCCTTTCATCCCGAATTGGCTCATATCTTTTCCTTTCTTCTCCAAAGTGCTTGCTTGGAGTATTTCAGCTATTTCACCAACAACAGCATTTTATGGGTAGCTTTCTTACAGCCTGTGAGTTTAGGAACACGAATAAACCTCTTTCCAGGAAAGCGGTCAATAGCGAAAAGCTCAGAAAGTCTTTTCAATGTCCCCAATTCATCCCAGTAATATCTTTCGGACACATTTCAGTGCCTCGAGGAAAACCTTATGCCTCTCAGCAGATGGGTCTCTGCGGAGAAGAATAAAAGAATTGTTTTAATAAATCAGAGTTCAACTTTGCTACCATCTCCAGAGCTCCCAAAATAGCTGGAATTTGATTTCATCTTCCCCCCACTTCTTACCTAAAGCAAAATGATTGCAGGAGAGGTGAATCCAGCAGGGAGTAATCATGCCCAACGTTGCACACAGGAGCAGACACCAGTTGTTGTGTGATACATGTGGTGGTTCTGTAGTTAGGCTGGCTTATCGCAGTGCGACGATGTCTAACAGCAATGCAAAAACAAAAATGTTTTATGTTGATGAGGCTTAATTGAAGGGCAAGCCAAAGAGAGCTGGGGCCAGAAGGACAATGCAAAACTAAAATAAAAATTACATTGAAACAGTGTAAGTAAGGCATTAATGAGAACCTAGGCAGACTGAAATGCTTCTTCTCTAATAAGAAAATGCAGCTTGCTCTGGGGAATCTTGTTCAAGTGCTAGAGGAGCACTGGGGAAATATAGCATCTCAGAACAGAAAAATAAGGAGCCATCCCCACATCTCATTTAGCTTGGTTCATGTATAGGAAGTGCATTGCTAAGCTTCCTGGTCGGAAACAGACCTGCACCAATTATTTTCCAAGTTTGATTTTTTTAAAAAGTAGAAACTAAAAATAGCAGCAGCAACAACAACAACAAAACCCCAAACTATTTTGTCAGCTATTTTAGAGGGTAGCAATGTTTCCCCATTATAATTAGAATGTGTAAATATTCACCTTTAAAAAGTTCAATCCATTGTTTTCTTTGTCTACCACACCCCTCCTCCACCTGCAGCCAGCTGCTGCTGCTGCTTTCTTCATTCTGAGTAAGTTAGGGATGATCCCAATCAATCAAAATTGCACAGTAAATGTGGTAACATTACAACTTTGCATAGCGAATCAAAGCTGATGATGTCACTGATGGTATGTGAGTGAGGGCAACTGAAGGCAGTGTGAAAGAATAAGCAAATGTTTTTAGGTTTTTTGCGAAGAGTGTTGCAGGGTGCGGGAATAAAGGAGATGAATTTTCCAACACTGTCAGAAAGTGTTTGCAAAACACTGCAATGTAGTTCTAAAAAAGAAACATTGTTTTCTGAGAAATCCCATTCCTTGGAATATCAACATACAGTCCCTGTATTCTTTATCTAGTGTAATGGCTTTAGAATGGAAACTGTGTCTTCTGGTTGCAAGGTGACTGAAACCAGTTTCTTTTAGGGGACCCAGCAAAATGGCTTTCAATCTGGGCCTTTATCACCATGGCAACATTGCCAGGGGCAATCATTTGGGCTATAAATAGGTGATGATAGGTACCTCTGGCAGGCTGAGCATCCTGGGCAGTTGTCCCATCTGTTAAGTGAGTGAATTGCATTCCCCTCCCCCCGATGACAGTATGGGTTAATAAATATTAGGGGTGTGCACGGACCCCCCGGATCGGATCGGGACCCGGATCGGGACCTCCAATTTTGTCCCGGACCGGTTCGGACAAAATCGGAGGCCCCCCGGACCGGATCGAGTCCGATCCCGATCCAAAAATCGGAAATTTTTGGATCGGCCGCCATTTTTTTCCCCATAGACTTGCATTGCAATGCAAGTCTATGAGGAAAAAATGGCGGCGGGTGGGTAAGGGGGGGCCTAACTCCCTCCCCCCCCCCCGGGGCCGTCCGCTGTGGACGGCCCCGGCAGGTAAACCCCCTCCCCCGCGCTCCCTACCCCCCCTGGGGCCGCCTGCTTCCATCCGCTGGCGCCCGCGGGCGCCAGCGGATAGAAGCGGACGGCTCCGGGGGGGGGGGGTAAGCCCCCTTCCCCGCCACTTACCTTCTCGGCACGTCCGGCGCCGGCGGCTACTACCAGCGGGCTCCGCGGCCTACTCTCGAGTAGCGCGCCGGGTGATGACATCACCCGGCGCGCCACCCTGGAGCAGGCCGCGGAGCCTGCTGGTAGTAGTAGGCGCCGGCGCCGGACGGGAGCCGCCGGGCCGGGCAGGTAAGGGCCCCCCTCCCCCCTCCCCCCCTCCGCGCACCCCCTCCTCCCCCCTCCCCCCTCCGCGCGCCCCCTCCTCCCCTCCACGCACCCCCTCCTTACCTTTCCGGCCCGGCGGCTCCCGTCCGGCGCCGGCGCCTACTACTTCCAGCAGGCTCCGCGGCCTGCTCTAGAGTAGTGCGCCGGGTGATGACATCACCCGGCGCGCCATCCTAGAGCAGGCCGCGGAGCCTGCTGGGAATAGTAGGCGCCGGCGCCGGACGGGAGCCGCCGGGCCGGAAAGGTAAGGGCCCCCCTCCCCCCTCCGCGCGCCCCCTCCTCCCCTCCACGCACCCCCTCCTTACCTTTCCGGCCCGGCGGCTCCCGTCCGGCGCCGGCGCCTACTACTTCCAGCAGGCTCCGCGGCCTGCTCTAGAGTAGCGCGCCGGGTGGTGACATCACCCGGCGCGCCATCCTAGAGCAGGCCGCGGAGCCTGCTGGGAATAGTAGGCGCCGGCGCCGGACGGGAGCCGCCGGGCCGGAAAGGTAAGGGCCCCCCTCCCCCCTCCGCGCGCCCCCTCCTCCCCTCCACGCACCCCCTCCTTACCTTTCCGGCCCGGCGGCTCCCGTCCGGCGCCGGCGCCTACTACTACCAGCAGGCTCCGCGGCCTGCTCTAGAGTAGCGCGCCGGGTGATGACATCACCCGGCGCGCCACCCTAGAGCAGGCCGCGGAGCCTGCTGGGAATAGTAGGCGCCGGCGCCGGACGGGAGCCGCCGGGCCGGAAAGGTAAGGGCCCCCCTCCCCCCTCCCCCCTCCGCGCGCCCCCTCCTCCCCTCCACGCACCCCCTCCTTACCTTCCTGGCCCGGCGGCTTCCGTCCGGCGCCGGCGCCTACTACTTCCAGCAGGCTCCGCGGCCTGCTCTAGAGTAGCACGCCGGGTGATGACATCACCCGGCGCGCCACCCTAGAGCAGGCCGCGGAGCCTGCTAGTAGTAGTAGGCGCCGGCGCCGGACGGGAGCCACCGGGCCGAGAAGGTAAGGGCCCCCCTCCTCCCCCCCCCCGCTGTCCACTTTCATCGGCGGGCGCCCGCTGGCGCCCGCCAATGGAAGCGGCGGTGGGCGCCAGTGGGCGCCCGCCGATCCGCCGATCCGCCGAACCGGTTCGGAGCTTTTTCGGACCGGTTCGGATTGGATCGGCCGATCCAGCTGCGGGATCGGAAATCGGATAATTTATCCGATTTCCCACTGGACCGGACTCGGATCGTGGATCGGGTCCGATCCAGTGCACATCCCTAATAAATATGCTCATGTATGCACTAATATTAAAATGGAAGCATACAAAGTTCCTAAAATAAATAAATAAATACCCCCCCCCCCAATAATAAACTCTTGCAATGGACAGAAAAGCTTGTGAGTTTCCCATCTCTAACTTTGCACCAGCACTAGTGCTGCAAATTTCCCTGGGCTACCTCTAGGCCTGCTGCCCTGTAGCAGGCCATGCTGATAAAATAATTTTCTTCCTGAGCAATCCTATGTCCCTATTGGCTTTTTCAGTTTTGCTGGCTCTGAGCTCTGCCTCCCTCTTACAGCCATCGTGGAGTGAACCGCAGCAGCTGCCTCTCCCTGGTTGTAAAACTGAGTGTGGGGAAGGCAAAAAGTGGGGTGTTCCCATGAGCAGGGAGGGGAAGAAACCATGGAAGCTGCTGTAGACAGCTTCCTATGTGATACATGGCCTCCCCCTCCCAATCCAAAGCTCCCTGAGAAGAGGCTCAAAATCAAGCATCTAGCAATGACTACAGGGTGGATGGAGCACAGAGAAGAGGAGCCCTTCTGACCTCCATGTGCCCTGCCTTGGATACTCATCAATCCCCTAATTTGGGGGCTTACGACTACCCAGGGTGCGTGCCTGCACTATAGGCTTGCACTCTTAGTTAGTCTTTGGTTAACTTGTTATCAGTAGGTACTTTTAAGGGGAAAATCAAGCAAAACGTAAAAACAACAACACCCAACTCCCTCATTCATTTTCATTGCACTTTATGCCCTTAGATGGAAGCTTTCCTCATACACTTTTGTTCACTGTACATGGTTTTAGTCGCTCTTTAGAGTTCCTGACCTTCTTTCATTATTCCAGTAAGAGAAATGCACATGAGGTGCACAGAGTGTGGAGGGAAATCAAAGGATACTTATCGGAGCAACATTTCATGCCTGGATGGGAATCTGCAGCTAGGAGTCGCATCTGCTTCACCAATATGTTTAATTGGCTTTTAAAGTAGCTGCGGTCTTATTTTAATACACATGGCAGTGGGCAGTGTGAGATCCGTTTTGTTCTCTCTCAAAATTAGAACTGCTTAAGTGGAAGTGGCAGCAGTACTGTAGGTGAAGTGGAGAGAAGCAAAAAATAAAATAAAATAAATGATAGTGAGGACTGGGTCTGAAAATTAGAAGGAAGATTTTCAGACCAACCTGGAGAGATACTGGAGAATATCTTTGACAACGGATGATGGAAAGTGAAGATTCAAATCAAGCAAACAGATAGATGAGCAAACAGCAAGGTATTATACAAACACCTGCAAGGAGAGTGCAAGGGACTTGCTCATGGTGGTGGCAGCAGCAACAGCAGGTGGTGGGTGGCAGGCCATCCACCACTGCTGCCGCCACACAGAAATGGCTCTCCTGGGTCTTGAGAGGGTGCGAAAGAACCATTTGCTCATACGGGGGGCGGGGCGCACTGTGCATGAGTCTCTCCATCTCCTCCAGGGCCCCGGGAGGAGAAGGAGAGACTTGTGCACAGTGGTCCCACCCCTGTGTGCAGAATGAAGCATGAGAGGGGAGTACCGCTCTCTTTTCATCCTCCTTCCTTCCTCCATTGCCATGCAGCTAGGGAAAGGCGGAAAATCCACTCGGTGCTTGCTGGAGGTTTTCTGATCAGATTCTGGCATGGGATGATGATGTGGGGCAGCTAAGTTTAACAGCCACTTGTTCTGCAGCATCTTACAGGTTAGGCTGACCATATGAAAAGGAGGACAGGGCTCATGTAACTTTAACAGTTGCAGAGAAAAGAGAATTTCAGCCTGCGTCATTTGTATGCTATTAATACCTGGTGAAATCACCTCTTCATCAAAGCAATTAAAGTTGCATGCACTATACTAGAGTGACCAGATACAAAAGAGGGCAGGGCCCCTGCAGCTTTAAGTGTTGTAATGAAGAGGGAATTTCACCAGGTACAAATTGCATACAAATGACGCTGGCTGAAATTCCCTCTTCTCTACAACTGTTAAAGTTACATGAGCCCTGTCCTCCTTTTCATACGGTCAGCAGCTGCTAATTGCTGAAGATCAGATTACTATTAAATTCACAGATAGAAAGGCTGATTTAAAAGCCGGGAAAAGAGGAAATGCTTCATCAAAAGGGGACAACAGGGACCTAGATCTGCATAACATTTATATAGGCTAATTTATATGTAGAGGTGGACATTTATTATTATAGAAATCCAATACATCACCTACAGATGAGATGACTGTGAGCAAGTGACATGGGTGACCACTCAGTCCACCAGCTTGGTACTAACTCTTGATGGGTAACTGCAAGGCCCCTCTGTTCTCTTATGGGTCACTCGCTTTAAACCAAACTTAGACTGGACAGTTCTTCAAATATAGGCTGACCATCTGAAAAGGAGGACAGGGCTCATGTAACTTTAACAGTTGTAGAGAAAAGGGAATTTCAGCCGGTGTCATTTGTATGCAATTAGTTCTTGGTGAAATTCCCTCTTCATCACAACAGTTAAAGGTGCAGGCACTATACTAGAGTGACCATATACAAAAGAAGGCAGGGGCCCTGCAACTTTAACTGTTGGGATGAAGAGGGAATATCACCAGGAACGAATTGCGTACTAATGACACTGGCTGAAATTCCCCTTTCTCTACAACTGTTAAAGTTACAGGAGCCCTGTCCTCCTTTTCGTATGGTCAGCCTATTCAAATAGAGGTCAATTTAGAGGACTGACACCTCTTCAGATAAGGAACTATCCTTTATTAAAAAAGAAAAGGACACATAGCCACTGTAGAAAAGAACCCAATGATAACACTATAGCTGCACAGACAGAGTATAGAGGGCCCTGGGCTGACTATACATATTGGGCACTCCCTGCTGCTCCTGTCTGTGATAGCTTGAGATGGCTAAGACAGTGAAGAAGGGCCAGCTCACATCCTGCAGACTCGAGACTGCCAGAGGTCAGGAAAATGACATATTCCATGATTCCATGGGCTTTGTAACCCTGCGTGGTTATCCAGTGTGTCAGGGTGATGACGAACGAGGGAGGAAAGGGACAGGCCTCCCCCCCTCCTCTGTGCAATGCCCACTGTAACTGCCACAGTAAAGGAAATGAGGAAAGTATGTTTTGGGGGTTGGGAGGCTGACAGGGATGATAGGAGACGATGTGAATGGTGGAAGCTTTTCCCCCAAGCCCTCATTTTAAAGATTATCCATGCCTTCAGGAAAACAAAGGGAAAAACTGAATTAATCCTAGTTAGGGATGTATGAGAAATGCATTTCAGTTCTGACCTTTTGTTTAAATCAGAATTTACCATTTCACCCCTTCTGAATCAAACATGGACTTGGATACATTCTGCGGTCAAAGTCCATACATTTTTGAGCTTGCAACTGATTCTCAGTCCCCCCCGCACCGCACCCCCCAAAGCATTTGACAGCATGCATACATTTGAAAATTTGTGCATGAAAAAATGGGTATTTTTGAAAAATGCTCACAAATATGCCTTTATCGACGAGATAAGAATGTGTACATTTCAAAGATGCGCACAATTGATGAGCACAATGGGGAAAACACACACAAAGATACAGATTTTCATACCAATTGTTTTAAAAAATATATTATATGGACGCGAGTCAGAATGAGCTTTGGGATGGAATTTGCAGAAATTTGGGAAGCCCTAAGTTTGCTGATTTGTACATCCCTAGGAGAGCTCAGCCTCCTCTTGTTATGCCATTGCTATAAGGCAGCTACCGTCACATGAATTCATATCCTAAAGAATAACGCCGGGCATTATTCAACTTTTCTACTTCAAGAATACTTTAGTGAAAATAATCCCCACCTGCTTTATAATTGTCTCCAGCGCATTGGTCCAAAAAGCACACCTGCAGAAATGCTGCTTTTTTTTCTTTTTTCTTTTTTTAAAATATTGTTATTTGATTCAATTTGGTCACAAATCTTTGCTTTTTTCTCATTTTTGGAATGAAGGGCCTTTCTGCTCATTTTAAATATTTTAACTAGATTCCACTCATTAGCAACAGCTATTTCCCCTTGTTTTTGTTACTTATTAATAATAACATAGAACATTAAAAATTCAGCTAATCAAAAGTTTAGATAAATGGGAGAACTACAGTGTTGCATGACAGGAGGTTTCACAGAAATATCATGATACTGAGATAATGAGGGCCTGTTAACATAATCAGCTATCCTAGGAGAACAACCGTGAAATTCACTTCAACCCCAGCCTTGTTTATGTATTCCTGCAATGAGAGTGTTGTTTATAGTGAGTGAAAGGCACCGTTCCATAGACAAATACAATGACCTGTAACTGACTGAAAACAGCAAGCTAAGAGGTATTGCTAAATTATATTAGAGTTCTTTGTTTGGAAGGATGTCAGAGGAATCTGATTTGGGGGTGGAGCTTGGTGAATATTCACCCACTTGGCTCCCCCAGATGCCAGTTCATGGATTCCTGAGCTGGCTCAACTTGGTGTGTGCCGGGTTGGGCATGCTCATGCTGTCTCAGTTTTTACAATTTGTGCAATTTCCAATTCACACAAATTGGAAATTGCGCAGCAATGGATAGTGCAATTTGTGCAAAATTGCAGGCGTTAATGGCCCTATATATCTGCAATTTTATGCAAATTGAGCTATTTATTGCCACAATTTTATGCAAATCTGAATTTCAGCAAATATACCCCGCCACGGTTTTGCACAAATTGTGGCTTGTGGAAAAAATAAGAAATTGTGAACTCTCGTCGGGTGCCCATGGATCATCTGGTGGCTTGTCCTGAAAGCAGATGGCAAACATGATGCAGGGGACAAATAGTAGAGGAGGGTTGTTGTCATTTTGCACTGTATGGGAGCTTTCAGAAGGAACTGGCTGGCTGCTGGACTACTATTCAAACAACTAGATGTATTTTTGGTCTGGTCCAGTAGGGTTCTTCTTGTTCTCCTCTTATATGTATAGCTAAATATGGGAATTATAACAATTTGACAGGCAAGTTATAATCTTTAGTTATGGTTAGCGATGGTTGTTTTCAATTGAAGCCCAAATATAAGCATCCTTACTTCCCAGAAGTGATGGTGGGAGAGTGATGTAGTTAATGTAGTAAAACAACTATCATAGCTACAAAGTGATTTATTATAGAGTTGTAGGGTACAAATAACCTTCAAACGTTATCATAAAATGAGATACTGGAGACAAATCTATCTAGGTGTCATAGATTTCTTCCCAGACCACCGGAAACAGATTTCCCCAGCAGCCCTCAAGACACAATAGAACTCAATGTCTCGTTCTTCCAAAGTTAAATTCATTCTGTTTCATACCTGTATCAGGTTGCCTTTATAAAAAAAGTCTGCACAAAATTTCAAATATATATATATATATATATATCTATCTCAAAATGTATGCATTTTATACACATTTTGTGTATATTTATGTATACATTTTCAAACTATATGCACATTTTTCAAATTATGCATTTTTCCCCTGGCATTTGTTCCCTGAGACAAATAATTCTTCTGCACATTTCTCCATAATAAACACATTTTGAATGCATTTTTAAAATATGATTGCAATCTTCAGAAAAGTATGGTTATCAACATTTAACTGTGTTAAGGTTTGTGTACAGGTTCAGGTAGTTAGCATAAACATGCAAACTGAACTAATTTCTCTCTCATCCCTACTCTAATAATGCAAGACTCCTGAGCAAAGTCACCCACCAGGGCTTTCAAACCTTCATCTGTAATGACAACTGCATCACTACATCTTTGTTTTCATTGATACATCAGCCCGAAGGATTAAAAGCTAGAGAAGGTTGGCCTGGTATTTATAAGACAATGTAAGCAATGTTAACATCACATCTTATTCGTCTGTCTCACATATAGGATGTGTTGTAGTTATATCAGAGGGGCATTTTGACAATAGAACCAATTGGGATCCCACCCAAATCTCTTCTCGGGGAGAAATACAACCTCTCACTCTTCCTCTTTCAGAAACATTCAGTATAATTGTAATAAAATTAATGCAATGCTGATATTTGTAGGAAGTTTTCCATAGAATTCTGTGAAGATAAAGGGTACTTTGGTTTGTTTCAGACCCAGCATGGCGTAGTGAGAGATTGGCTGAATTCGGACAACACGATAGTCAGTGGTGGGGTAATAATCAACTCTACAGTTGTTCATCTAGGGGGTACTCCCCACACAACATGGTAATAAATAATCAACTGTGGTGTGGATTAGGATCAGCGCTGAGTTGACTATGGCAGCATTCGGATGACATGATAGTCAATACAACTGACAATTGTTTCCTCACCCCAGTTGCTTATTGTATCGTCTGAATTCAGCCATTGTCAGGCTGGGACTATGGATGCCCAGGTTCAAACGTCCATTTAGCCAGGAAGCTCAATGTGTAACTTTGGATCAGTCAGTGTCTTTTAGCTTAAGCTATCCTCTTATGAGGGTAGATGGAGGCAGTGCTGGCCAAGACCTGTTTTCCCCCTGAAGTGAAACCCAAATAGCACTCATTCTCCACTATGGCCAGCTAGACTTTAAAAACCACCAAATGCATGTAAGGGATCCCTTCATGTATAATGCATTAAGAAGACCCAGTGTGATAAACAAGGGGGTGGACCTTACCCCTGCCTCTGCTATCGCATGAGCCAATGGCCCTACCCCCTGGATATCAGCAGGAAGGAAGCCTGCGCATGAGCAGTTGCTTGCATGTAGGCTTCCTCCCTGCAGACATCTCCACCAATGCCTGGACATCCAGTAGGCAGGGCCAGTGCTGTGCTTATGTGTATAATGTGTGAAGAGGACTCTCTCCCTGAATTCAACAATTCTCCCATCCTCTGAAGTAGGTCCCTTCACCCACTGCATGGCTTTGTGGCCCTGGATCAGGGGAGGAGTAGGAGGAAGGGAGGGATATCAATAGTTAAAATAAATCCAATCATGAAATAAGGAATTGAATATGCATTCATGCCAAGGATCACTGGCTGAAGCCATCTGAAGGCTCTATGCCACCTACACTGTATTCATATATTCTGGAATAACCTCATCTATGCTGGCTTCTAGAGCAGAGTGTGGAAATAATGGGTAAATTAACATAACAACTGTGTTTAAAAATAATAATCTCCCCCTACCTCACAGTCGATCTCATAGCATTTCTTACAGAATGGCTACAATTCAGAAGTATCCAGAAATTTAGGTTTTGGGGGACAGCTAGTGCACTCTAGGGATGATGTGAACATGCTATTAAAAAAAAAAAGACATCACAAAATATTTCCCCTAACTGGACAAAATAGGGATAATTATCTACCAGGGACTGTCTCTGATAAATATTGACAATTGGAGTGTTTTGCTGTTTGCTCACACATTTCCTCTCAGAACATTTTCTTTAAAAAATAAATTAGATATCAAAAGAATGCAATCTCTCTCTCTCTCTCTCTCTCTCTCTCTCTCTCTCTCAACAAACAGCTAACAATGCAGAAGTAATGAGCAATAATACAGTAAGTAAAAGCTTAAGTAATAAAATATAATTCATTTCAGGAGTAGGCAGATAATGGTCAAGCCTGCCAAAAGAATTAAAATGTTCTTTAAAGCAAGGGGTGCAACACCTCAGCCCTGTGACACCTCTTGGGGTCCTCCAGGGGCAGAGCTCGGGCTCCAAGCATTGCCACCTAGAGGTATCATCTCAGAAGGCATCCTGTCATCCAATCTGTTATCTCTGATTTCAGCCATTGAAGATAGAAGCAGGTCCGCAAAGCGGCTCTGTCAGGGAGATGTGGGGCAGTGGGGATTAGGACTCAC
This sequence comes from Anniella stebbinsi, assembly GCA_029215795.1. Lineage (NCBI taxonomy): Eukaryota > Metazoa > Chordata > Lepidosauria > Squamata > Anniellidae > Anniella > Anniella stebbinsi. The sequence continues at coordinate 209,051,271 of JARDYH010000004.1, forward strand.
TCACATGTGGGGGAATATCGGTAAAGGGGTGGGTGGGATAGCCTGGGATTTCTCCATCCAGGCTGGAGGGATGTTGTTTTATTGTTTTTCCCCCTGTACAATACCATGTACATTGATGGTGCTATATAAATGAATGAATTAATTAATAAATAGTTCCATGCCTCGTTTTAGTGCAAAGAGAAAGGAAGGAATGAAGAAAGAAGGATGATGTCAGGGGCAAGAACCCTTCCTGACATCATCTGGCTTGTGGCTGTGTGAAGCAGGTCAGTTTAGACTCGAGCCCGAAACAGTTTGACATCCCTGTTTTAAGAAAAGTAATCAAGCTGGCCTGGTGGACCTCTCTCAGGAGGGATCCTCCTGACACTTGGGAAGTGGCATGTCCAACATGTACCCACAGAGAGATGGGCCACTGACACTTTCAACAATCCAGGAAAGTGAAAATCAAAGGTGAGAACTGGGAGATATTTCTAGCCTACTTCTGGTAGACAGAACTCTCTGGCTGAATTCGGACGACACAATAAGCAACTGTGTGTATGTGGGGGGAAACAATAGTCAGTTGTATTGACTATTGTGTCATCTGAATGCTGCCATAGTCAACTCAGCGCTGATCCTAATCCACACCACAGTTGATTATTTATAACCATGTTGTGTGGGGAGTACCCCCTAGATGAACGACTGTAGAGTTGATTATTACCCCACCATTGACTATCGTGTTGTCTGAATTCAGCCCCCCCCTCTCTGGGGGAGGGGATTCCAGCCTCTGTGCAATTGAAGATGCTTCAATCTTGACAGGTACCTTTCTAGGGATGGGGATGCTAGGATATGGTGGACTTTTAAAGAGACAGCCATTGTATTCTCAAGTCTTTCTCCACAGTCTCCTCTTCTGACCATACTACACACAGAGGTCCACATGGGAAGCAGAGCTCCAAAAGTTTCTGTAGTCCACACAGACCATTAATGGTTTGTTTTATGGCTTGAACACATGTAAGCAATTTCTGTCAGCTGGATGTATTTTCAGGCTAATTTTGTGAACTGCTGTGTGAGCAGCCTTTTCTTGAAAGTCTGTCTATAATGTTTGTAGCTAGATGGATAGATAAATGTTTGAACCCTGGGGCAACGTCTTTAGTGGCAACATGACAGGCAGAGGTTTGCAGTAATGATGCTTATCTCCAGACTGTGAAAAAGCTTTGCTTGCTGATCACTGCAGCTTGAGTTTCTGCTATATACACAGGAGCAGCAAAGTCTGGTTGCTGTGGTCAGTTGGCAACCCTCACTGCTGTTTCTTCTCGGCCCACAGCCCCGTGAATTATGATCTAGCTTGCCCATCAACGGTAGCTGCTCTGCATGCAGTTATAGCTGTGAATATCTATAGTATGAGAGTTTGGGGCTTTTGAGAATACAATGGGAGCACTTACTTCTTTAATGTGATTTGCTATGCCAGTCCCCAAACCCCATTCTATGGAGACTTCAAATGTCTGGTGGCTACTTCCCCATGACTAGAATATGAATGGTGATGTTTTTATCCCATTAGGAATCCCTAGGCCCAACCTGTTTTCTAGTATGATATTACCACCAGATGAATTAATAAGGCAGGTTAATATGCCTGCATGTTTTAATAAACCAAGGCTAGCATCAAAGCAGCTGGTCCTTGTTTGTTATCAGCTTTTCGATTTCCCCGATGTTTCATTCACCATGCATTATAAAGTTAGAAGTCAGCTTCTTCTGCAATTTCAGCTCGCTTGACTGGGGGGAAAAATAACCAAATAAATTCATCTTTCATAAAGGAAGATTGTCAGTCAGATGTAAATTACACTTGGTGTAAATGTCATTTCATTGCTTACAGTTGATGCTTTACATTTAGCCCTTAAACACTGCTGTCTGTTCACATTATTACGATCTACGCTCCTTTGACAGCTCTGGTATTAATTAGGGATGTGCACTGGATCGGACCCGATCCACGATCCGAGTCCGGTCCAGTGGGAAATCGGATAAATTATCCGATTTCCGATCCCGCAGCTGGATCGGCCGATCCAATCCGAACCGGTCCGAAAAAGCTCCGAACCGGTTCGGCGGATCGGCGGATCGGCGGGCGCCCACTGGCGCCCACCGCCGCTTCCATTGGCGGGCGCCAGCGGGCGCCCGCCGATGAAAGTGGACAGCGGGGGGGGGGGAGGAGGGGGGCACTTACCTTCTCGGCCCGGTGGCTCCCGTCCGGCGCCGGAGCCTACTACTACTAGCAGGCTCCGCGGCCTGCTCTAGGGTGGCGCGCCGGGTGATGTCATCACCCGGCGCGCTACTCTAGAGCAGGCCGCAGAGCCTGCTGGTAGTAGTAGGCGCCGGCGCCGGACGGGAGCCACCGGGCCGGGAAGGTAAGGAGGGGGTGCGTGGAGGGGAGGAGGGGGCGCGCGGAGGGGGGAGGGGGGCCCTTACCTTTCCGGCCCGGCGGCTCCCGTCCGGCGCCGGCGCCTACTATTCCCAGCAGGCTCCGCGGCCTGCTCTAGGATGGCGCGCCGGGTGATGTCATCACCCGGCGCGCTACTCTAGAGCAGGCCGCGGAGCCTGCTGGAAGTAGTAGGCGCCGGCGCCGGACGGGAGCCGCCGGGCCGGAAAGGTAAGGAGGGGGTGCGTGGAGGGGAGGAGGGGGCGCGCGGAGGGGGGAGGGGGGCCCTTACCTTTCCGGCCCGGCGGCTCCCGTCCGCCGCCGGCGCCTACTATTCCCAGCAGGCTCCGCGGCCTGCTCTAGGATGGCGCGCCGGGTGATGTCATCACCCGGCGCGCTACTCTAGAGCAGGCCGCGGAGCCTGCTGGAAGTAGTAGGCGCCGGCGCCGGACGGGAGCCGCCGGGCCGGAAAGGTAAGGAGGGGGTGCGTGGAGGGGAGGAGGGGGCGCGCGGAGGGGGGAGGGGGGCCCTTACCTTTCCGGCCCGGCGGCTCCCGTCCGGCGCCGGCGCCTACTACTCCCAGCAGGCTCCGCGGCCTGCTCTAGGATGGCGCGCCGGGTGATGTCATCACCCGGCGCGCTACTCTAGAGCAGGCCGCGGAGCCTGCTGGAAGTAGTAGGCGCCGGCGCCGGACGGGAGCCGCCGGGCCGGAAAGGTAAGGAGGGGGTGCGTGGAGGGGAGGAGGGGGCGCGCGGAGGGGGGAGGGGGGCCCTTACCTTTCCGGCCCGGCGGCTCCCGTCCGGCGCCGGCGCCTACTACTCCCAGCAGGCTCCGTGGCCTGCTCTAGGATGGCGCGCCGGGTGATGTCATCACCCGGCGCGCTACTCTAGAGCAGGCCGCGGAGCCTGCTGGAAGTAGTAGGCGCCGGCGCCGGACGGGAGCCGCCGGGCCGGAAAGGTAAGGAGGGGGTGCGTGGAGGGGAGGAGGGGGCGCGCGGAGGGGGGAGGGGGGAGGGGGGCCCTTACCTGCCCGGCCCGGCGGCTCCCGTCCGGCGCCGGCGCCTACTACTACCAGCAGGCTCCGCGGCCTGCTCCAGGGTGGCGCGCCGGGTGATGTCATCACCCGGCGCGCTACTTGAGAGTAGGCCGCGGAGCCCGCTGGTAGTAGCCGCCGGCGCCGGACGTGCCGAGAAGGTAAGTGGCGGGGAAGGGGGCTTACCCCCCCCGGAGCCGTCCGCTTCTATCCGCTGGCGCCCGCGGGCGCCAGCGGATGGAAGCAGGCGGCCCCAGGGGGGGTAGGGAGCGCGGGGGAGGGGGTTTACCTGCCGGGGCCGTCCACAGCGGACGGCCCCGGGGGGGGGAGGGAGTTAGGCCCCCCCTTACCCACCCGCCGCCATTTTTTCCTCATAGACTTGCATTGCAATGCAAGTCTATGGGGAAAAAAATGGCGGCCGATCCAAAAATGTACGATTTTTGGGTCGGGATCGGACTCGATCCGGTCCGGGGGGCCTCCGATTTTGTCCGAACCGGTCCGGGACAAAATTGGAGGTCCCGATCCGGGTCCCGATCCGATCCGGGGGGTCCGTGCACACCCCTAGTATTAATTGCCCCAAATTGCTTGCCTTTTACAGTACATTTTCTCTTGTTCGGAGAGATGCCTTAAGAATGTTGGAAAGAAAATGGCTCTCTTTAAATATGTGAAAAAAAGGCAATTTTTTTGGGGGGGGGCTTTTTTAGGGTTGGTACCGATAATCACATAGAAGGGACCTTGGAGGTGCTGTAGCCCAACCCCTTGCTCAACATTGATTGAATACTCAATCAAGAAATACATTATTTTTATTCATTTATTTATTAAACACAGTAGATACTGATGTCCAACTCTGCATTCAGTTTGCCTTACCATGGGAGGGCCATCGCACGTGGGGCGGGGATGAGGAGATGTTCCTCAAGTCCCAGCATTGGTGGGGCTTTGTAGTGATACTGGCCAGAGGAGGGGACTATGAGGTGCTGTTAGCCTTCGGGGGCCATCCTCCTGGCCTCTTTGAAGTACATTTCATGGCAGAGAGGCTCCTGGCAGAGCAATTCCTTATCACTCATGCTGCCTGGAGGAACTGCATGCTGTCGAGGGTGGTGGCAGCAGAGCAGCCGGAGAGCAGCTGGATGGTAGTCAGAGGACTGTTCCCACTGCGCCTGGATGGCCTTCTAAATTCAGTGCTTATTGCTTGAGACATTAGGGTGGCCTGGGCACACCTGGCATACCTCATGTGCACACCTGTGCTACAGCAAAGAGAGACCACAACCATTTGAGACAGAACATGCCACTGGCACACAGCATTTACCTACGAGTGCTAGGCCAAATCCTGCCCCCTATTTTCGGGAACTTTCTCTCTCCCTGCGAAAGAGGCATTTTTTTTTCACCCACCATATACCTAATGGTTGTGTGAATTAATACTGGGATTGCTTTTGTGCTTCATTTCACAGTACTTTTTACATTTAACTAGCAACTAGCAGGTAAATGTGTGCCAAGTTCCCTCCCCCCGTTACAAAAACACATCCATTAAACAAACCTTGGTCAGAAATGGTCAGCAGTGCAATGTTCAAAGCTGCCTGTGTTTTGCCCTGCAGGACCTCACAAGCAGAAGCCTGTTCTTGGCTTGGCTTGCTTTGCCTTGCCTTCATTGATCATATAGATCAATGGTGTTGGCTGAAGGGTATCTAAGTCATCCTGTCTAAATAGAGTTTTCTACTTGGCTCGCTTTGTGGTTTGGCTGAACTTCAGTTTGAACTTTTCTCCTCCCTAGTTGCCACTGATCTAATTAGACTTGGAAACTGAAGCTATTTAAAGACTTGGAGACAAACACAGACATTCAATGGAGATTTCTCACTACAACCAAGGGCCTTGCCAATTTCAGCAGGAATGGCCTAAAACAACGCCCGTTGATGTCGGTGGTGGCCAGGCAATGGATTTTATTAGCCCTTTAGTGCTATAATCATGCAGGGACACAACTGTGTTAGGAACAACTTCTTGCTCTTGTTATAAGGAACGGGCATCTGCTAAACAGCATATTTCCATATTTTTTAAAAAGAAGATCAAAGTTCTTCTGTTTCCAATGACAGCCAATGGAAATTAATTAATGTTATACAGTGGGAGTAAACATGCTTAAATTAAAGTACTTTGATGGAGCGAGGGCCCGTATCACATGTCCATAGTAGCAAAAGCTGCAGCATGGCTCCTTCTTGAACTGTCAAGGAAACATCATACATCCTAAATAGGAATGAATGAAATATCCGTTTCAGTTGGATTTTGAACAGAATTCAACTGGTTTGCATCTCCCGGAACTGAATATGGACCCAAACGTAAGTCTGTACATTTCTATGGCTGCAGTGTGATTCACACACAAAAAAATATGTCTGAAAAATGTGTACATTTGAAAAATATGTAAAAATATGCTTTAATCAAAGGGAGAAAAATGCATACATTTCCAACATTTGCACAAAAATGCACATGAACTTTTGCATAAAAAGAAAAAAATGGAATCTGATATGGACACAAGTTGGAACAGGCTTCAAGATTGACAAGCTTGTATTTTGCTGATTCACACATTCCTCATCCCAAGCCATCTGAGTTGAATGTTTTCAAGTTGTAGGAACTGGAAGCAATGAAATTCAATTATTTAATGCTGCATCTCTCTTATAGATTTTGTATGGAATATATAAAGGTATGTATTTGCATGTATCTAATTACATAAAAGCAGAATCATGGTGGCAGTATCATGGAACTATTATTTATTTATTTATTTATTTATGTATTATATTTATATACTGCCCCATAGCCAAAGCTCTCTGGGCAGTTTACAAAAATTAAAAGATTGAACACGAAAAAGGCAATATACAAAATTTAAAACCATCAACATAAAACAGCTGACATTTAAAACATTTTAAACTGTTAAAGCCTAGCCACAAAATCAATTAAAACCTCAACTTAAGCTGTTAAAATGCCTGCAAGAAAAGAAAAGTTTTGACCTGGTGCTGAAAAGATAACAGTGTTAGCGCCAGGCAGGCCTCATCAGGGAGATCATTCCATAATTGGGGGTGCCACCACAGAGAAGGCCATCTCCCTTGTTGCCGTCCTCCGAGATTCTCTCAGAGTAGGCACCAGGAGGAGGACCTTTGATGTTGAGCATAGTGTATGGGTAGGTTCATGTTGGGAAAGGCGTTCCGTCAGATATTGCGGTCCTAAACAGTGTAAGGCTTTATAGGTTAAAACCAGCACCTTGAATTGGGCTCAGAAACATACAGACAGCCAATGCAATCGGGCCAGAATCGGTCTTATATGTTCGAACCTTCTGGTCCCTGTTACCAATCTGGCCACTGCATTTTGCACAAGCTGCAGCTTATGAACCATCTTCAAAGGCAGCCCCATGTAGAGCGCATTGCAATAATCTAACTTGGAGGTTACCAGAGCATGGACAACTGAAGCCAGGTTATCCCTGTCCAGATAGGGGCGTAGCTGGGCCACCAGCCGAAGTTGGTAGAAGGCACTCCATGCCACCGAGGTCAACTGAGCCTCAAGTGACAGAGATGGTTCTAGGAGAACCCCCAAGCTATGAACCTGCTCCTTCAGGGGGAGTGCAACCCCATCCAGAACAGATTGAACACCCTCCATCCAGTCAGAGGAACCCCCCACTAACAGCATCTCAGTCTTGTCTGGATTGAGTCTCAGTTTACTAGTTCTCATCACAGCGAAGCACCGGTTCAACGCATCCACAACCTTGCCTGATGAAGATGAAAAGGAGAAGTAGAGTTGTGTGTCATCAGTGTACTGATGACAACACACTCCAAAACTCCGGATGACCTCACCCAACGTTTTCATGTAGATGTTGAACAGCATGGAGCACAAAACTGACCCCTGCAGAACCCCATACTGGAGAATCCACAGGGCCAAGCAATGTCCCCCAAGCACTACCTTCTTGAGCCGACCTGTCAAATAGGAGTGGAACCACTGCAATGCAGTGCCTCCCACTCCCAACTCAGCCAGTCGTGCCAGAAGGATATCATGGTCAATGGTATCGAAAGCCACTGAGAGATCAAGGAGAATCAACAGAGTCACACTCCCCCTGTCCTTCACCCGACATAGGTCATCATATAGGGTGACCAAGGCTGTTTCTGTGCCAAAACCAGGCCTAAAACCCGACTGAAATGGATCCAGATAATCAGTCTCATCCAAGAGTGTCTGGAGCCGGCCAGCAACCACCCGCTCAAGGACCTTGCCCAGGAATGGAACATTTGCCACCGGCCTATAGTTATTAAGATTTTCATGGGGGAGGGGGAAAATATACCTCCAGCCCCCAAATTGCTGCCTGGAGAAGAGAGCCACTCTCAACAATAGATAAATTAGCCATCCAAGGCCCATAGTATAGTTCCTTGACACCTGTCTTCCAGAGCCATGCTCCAGCCAAATACCCAGTTTCTCTGGACACAAATTATTTTTCTATTACATAAGAACATAAGAACATAAGAAGTGCCATGTTGGATCAGACCAAGGGTCCATCTAGTCCAGCACTCTGTTCAAACAGTGGCCAACCAGCTGTCGACCAGGGACCAACAAAGCAGGACATGGTGCAACAGCATCCTCCACTCATGTCCCCCAGCAACTGGTGTACACAGGCTTACTGCCTCATATACTTGAGTAGCACATAACCTTCAGGGCTAGTAGCCATTGATAGCTGTCTCCTTCAGGAATTTATCCAACTCCCTCTTAAAGCCATCCAAATTGGTGGCTATCACTACATCTTGCGGTAGCGAATTCCATAATTTAACTATGCGCTGTGTGAAGAAGTACTTCCTTTTATCTGTCCTGAATCTCCCACCAATCAGCTTAATGGGCTAACCCCAGGTTCTAGTATTTTGAGAGAGGGAGAAAAAATGTCTCCCTATCCACATTCTCCACACCCTGCGTAATTTTGTACACATCTATCATGTTTCCTTTAGCCTCCTTTTTTTTTTTTTCCAAGCTAAACAATCCTAACTGCTGTAACCTTCCCTCCTAGGGAAGATGCTCCAGCCTCTTAATCATTTTAGTTGTCCTTTTCTGCATTTTTTCCAACTCTATAATATGTTTTTTTAGGTGTGGTGACCAGAACTGTACACAGTATTCTAAGTGTGGTTGCACCATAGATTTGTATAAAGGCAGAATGATACTGGCAGTTTTATTCTCAATTCCTTTTCTTATAATGTCTAACATGGAGTTTGCCTTCTTTACAGCTGCCGAACACTGGGTTGACATTTTCACTGAGCTGTCTACCATAACCCCAAGATCTCTTTCTTGTTTGTTCACTACCAGCTCTGATCCCATCAGTTTATACTTGAAGTTGGATTTTTTTTTGTCCCAACCATAAGACAAGCTCTGCTGGATCAGATTAAAGGTCTACATAGTCCAGCATTCTTTTTCCTACAGTGGCCAACCAGATGTTATGTATTGATTTTAAATGATTAGCCTTTAAGGGTAGAACCCTCCCAAGATGGCATGCACAATAAAAGAAGCTATACAAAACATTAATAATCTGTAAAAACAGCAATTGCATACAAGTAATAAAGAGCCAACGAGAACAAGTGGATCTACAGAGGTTTCCAGAAGACCTACAAAGAAGGGGCTTGATGGACCAGAGCTTATTCCAGAGGTGCAGGGTCAGTACCAAAAAAGCCCTCTTCACTCCCATAGTTTGACCCTCTCCCACTGTTGTTCCCCAGCGACTGGTATTCAGAGGCTATTAGCTACTGATAGCTTTATCTCCTATTAATTTGTCTAATCCATTTTAAAGCCATTTATGGTAGTGGGTATCACTTCTTGTTATGCACTGTGTGAAGAAGCATTTGCTTTTGTCTGTCCTGAATGTCCTGCCAGATCAATTTCTGGCACTCTGAGAAGGAAAGAGAAACATCTCTTTCCACTTTCTCAAACCCAACTCATCCATTCACTCGGGCATCACGTATAACCTTGGAACAACGAAGGCACTTTAAAGAATTGTACCCCGCCTTTGGAAGTGAACAGTCAACTCACACTATGACATTCAACCCTGAAACTATTTTTTGTCCCAGTGCAAAGGACACAGAAGTTCACAGCCTGTTTAGCTCTTGACAGCAGTAAAAGCTCACACCTGTGCTGTAATTAGTCGAAACCCGAAATCTACTTGGGGAAAAATCTGACAGGAGGAATTCAATTAGCAAAATAAACCCTAAAGTTTTGATATGTTGCCCAGCAAAATCGATACAGTAAATCCAGAGTGTCAGATTTCTCCCCCTGCCTTCCTGTGAGAAAGAAGAGAAATAGGGGAACCAGAGAAGAATGTGTTTACTCGTGGCAAAGGAAGGAAGGAACATGAATTCCGAGAAAACCCGTACAATTTACACCTACATTTGTTAAAAAGAAGTCATGTTAAATTTGTTAAGAAGATGATTTTTTATCTTGGCACTCTATCCATCAAATTAAAAGAAACAAGCAATTATTAAAATGTCCTTTGTTCTCTGGCTTTTAACCCTAGTATAACCTGATGGGGTAGATCAGGGAGAAGCTGAGTGTTAAAATGAGTTCCCCCCCACTTCTGTCTGCATAATGTTTCCTTGTATACACATGAGCTTTTATTTTTCACTGAAGTTAGTTACTCTTGTGTAGGAGGTTGAGAGGGACAATGTGCTCCTGATATACCTTGGGTTTTAGAAGAGGCAAACAACGGTTTCCTAGGCAGCTAGAGCAAACGAGAGCAGCATCAGCTGGCTTCTGCGCTTTCCTGTGAATAGAATACATCTCAAATTGCTCTTCGACTCTGTGGAATAATTGAAACCTGTTCTTAATGAGGCAGAAAAAATGGAAATGTTCTCTTTGTTCGCCTGAAATGAAGGAGGCAGCTCTTACCCAATGCAGTTTGTGACCAAGAGAAGGAGATAGTTTTTACATGTTGAACTGCCTCATAGAATCATAGAATCATAGAATAATAGAGTTGGAAGGGGCCTATAAGGACATCGAGTCCAACCCCCTGCTCAATGCAGGAATCCACCTTAAAGCATACGTGACAGATGGTTATCCAGCTGCATCTTGAATGCCTCTAATGTGGGAGAGCCCACGACCCCCTAGGTAATTGGTTCCATTGTTGTATTGCTCTAGCAGTCAGGAAGTTTTTTCTGATGTCCAGCCGGAATCTGGCTTCCTGTAACTTGAGCCCATTATTCCGTGTCCTGCATTCTGGGTTTATCGAGAAGAGATCCTGGCCCTCCTCTGTGTGGCAATCTTTCAAGTATTTGAAGAGTGCTATCATATCTCCCCTCAATCTTCTCTTCTCCAGGCTAAACATACCCAGTTCTTTCAGTCTCTCCTCATAGGGTTTTGTATCCAGAACCCTGATCATCCTTGTTGCCCTCCTCTGAACACGTTTCAGATTGTCTGCATCCGTCTTGAAGTGTGGTGCCCAGAACTGCATGCAATACTCAAGATGGGGCCTAACCAGTGCTGAATAGAGGGGAACCAGTACCTCATGCGATTTGGAAGCTATACTTCTATTAATGTAGCCCAAAATAGCATTTGCTTTTGTTTTTGCAGCCACATCACACTGTTGGCTCATATTCCGCTTGTGATCTACAACAATTCCAAGATCCTTCTCGCTTGTTGTATTGCTGAGCCAAGTATCCCCCATCTTGTAACTGTGCATTTGGTTCTTTTTCCTAGGTGTAGAACTTGGCATTTATCCCAATTAAATTTCATTCTGTTGTTTTCAGCCCAGTGCTCCAGTTTGTCAAGATCACTTTGGAGTTTGTTTCTGTCTTCCAGGGTATTAACGATCCCACCCAATTTTGTGTCATCAAATTTGATAAGCATTCCCTGCACCTCTTCATCCAAATCATTAATACAAATGTTGAAAAGCACAGCCCAAGACTGAGCCCTGTGGTACCCCACTCATTACCTCCCCCCAGTGTGAAAAGGTACCATTGATAAGCACTCTTTGAGTCCGATTCCGTAGCCAATTGTGGATCCACCTAATAGTTGTTCCATCTAGCCCACTTTTCACTAGTTTGTGAATCAGAATGTCATGGGGCACTTTGTCAAAAGCTTTGCTGAAGTAAAGATATACTATATCCACAGCATTCCCACAGGCCACAAGGAAAGTTACCAGATAAAAAATGAGATCAGATTAGTCTGACAGGATTTGTTCTTGACAAATCCATGCTGGCTTCTAGACATCACTGCATAGTTTTCAATAGGGATGTGCACTGGATCGGACCCGATCCACGATCCGAGTCCGGTCCAGTGGGAAATCGGATAAATTATCCGATTTCCGATCCCGCAGCTGGATCGGCCGATCCAATCCGAACCGGTCCGAAAAAGCTCCGAACCGGTTCGGCGGATCGGCGGATCGGCGGGCGCCCACTGGCGCCCACCGCCGCTTCCATTGGCGGGCGCCAGCGGGCGCCCGCCGATGAAAGTGGACAGCGGGGGGGGGGGAGGAGGGGGGCACTTACCTTCTCGGCCCGGTGGCTCCCGTCCGGCGCCGGCGCCTACTACTACTAGCAGGCTCCGCGGCCTGCTCTAGGGTGGCGCGCCGGGTGATGTCATCACCCGGCGCGCTACTCTAGAGCAGGCCGCGGAGCCTGCTGGTAGTAGTAGGCGCCGGCGCCGGACGGGAGCCACCGGGCCGGGAAGGTAAGGAGGGGGTGCGTGGAGGGGAGGAGGGGGCGCGCGGAGGGGGGAGGGGGGAGGGGGGCCCTTACCTTTCCGGCCCGGCGGCTCCCGTCCGGCGCCGGCGCCTACTATTCCCAGCAGGCTCCGCGGCCTGCTCTAGGGTGGCGCGCCGGGTGATGTCATCACCCGGCGCGCTACTCTAGAGCAGGCCGCGGAGCCTGCTGGTAGTAGTAGGCGCCGGCGCCGGACGGGAGCCGCCGGGCCGGAAAGGTAAGGAGGGGGTGCGTGGAGGGGAGGAGGGGGCGCGCGGAGGGGGGAGGGGGGCCCTTACCTTTCCGGCCCGGCGGCTCCCGTCCGGCGCCGGCGCCTACTATTCCCAGCAGGCTCCGCGGCCTGCTCTAGGATGGCGCGCCGGGTGATGTCATCACCCGGCGCGCTACTCTAGAGCAGGCCGCGGAGCCTGCTGGAAGTAGTAGGCGCCGGCGCCGGACGGGAGCCGCCGGGCCGGAAAGGTAAGGAGGGGGTGCGTGGAGGGGAGGAGGGGGCGCGCGGAGGGGGGAGGGGGGCCCTTACCTTTCCGGCCCGGCGGCTCCCGTCCGGCGCCGGCACCTACTATTCCCAGCAGGCTCCGCGGCCTGCTCTAGGATGGCGCGCCGGGTGATGTCATCACCCGGCGCACTACTCTAGAGCAGGCCGCGGAGCCTGCTGGAAGTAGTAGGCGCCGGCGCCGGACGGGAGCCGCCGGGCCGGAAAGGTAAGGAGGGGGTGCGTGGAGGGGAGGAGGGGGCGCGCGGAGGGGGGAGGGGGGCCCTTACCTTTCCAGCCCGGCGGCTCCCGTCCGGCGCCGGCGCCTACTATTCCCAGCAGGCTCCGCGGCCTGCTCTAGGATGGCGCGCCGGGTGATGTCATCACCCAGCGCACTACTCTAGAGCAGGCCGCGGAGCCTGCTGGAAGTAGTAGGCGCCGGCGCCGGACGGGAGCCGCCGGGCCGGAAAGGTAAGGAGGGGGTGCGTGGAGGGGAGGAGGGGGCGCGCGGAGGGGGGAGGGGGGAGGGGGGCCCTTACCTGCCCGGCCCGGCGGCTCCCGTCCGGCGCCGGCGCCTACTACTACCAGCAGGCTCCGCGGCCTGCTCCAGGGTGGCGCGCCGGGTGATGTCATCACCCGGCGCGCTACTCGAGAGTAGGCCGCGGAGCCCGCTGGTAGTAGCCGCCGGCGCCGGACGTGCCGAGAAGGTAAGTGGCGGGGAAGGGGGCTTACCCCCCCCCCGGAGCCGTCCGCTTCTATCCGCTGGCGCCCGCGGGCGCCAGCGGATGGAAGCAGGCGGCCCCAGGGGGGGTAGGGAGCGCGGGGGAGGGGGTTTACCTGCCGGGGCCGTCCACAGCGGACGGCCCCGGGGGGGGGGAGGGAGTTAGGCCCCCCCTTACCCACCCGCCGCCATTTTTTCCTCATAGACTTGCATTGCAATGCAAGTCTATGGGGAAAAAAATGGCGGCCGATCCAAAAATTTCCGATTTTTGGATCGGGATCGGACTCGATCCGGTCCGGGGGGCCTCCGATTTTGTCCGAACCGGTCCGGGACAAAATTGGAGGTCCCGATCCGGGTCCCGATCCGATCCGGGGGGTCCGTGCACACCCCTAGTTTTCAAGGTGTTTACAGATTGACTTCTTTATAATCTGCTCCAAATTTTTCCCAGGGATGGATGTCAGACTGACTGGTCTGTAGTTCCTAAGTTCCTCCTTTTTGCCATTTTTGAAGATAGGGACAACATTAGCCTTCCTCTAGTTGTCTGGCACTTTACCGATCTTCCATGATTTCGCAAAGATAATAGACAGTGTTTCTGAGAGTTCTTCTGCCAGCTCCTTTAATACTCTAGGATACAGTTCATCGGGCCCTGGAGATTTGAACTCATTCAAAGAAATTAGGTGTTCCTTGACCATTTATTTATCAATCTAAAACTGCAATCCTGCCCCTTCAGCTTGTACTTCACTTTTTCCGAGGGGTCATAGACCTGCTTTTGAGAGAAGACTGAGCCAAAGTAGGAACTGAGCACTTCGGCCTTTTCTTTGTCATCTGTTACCAATTTGCCATTCTCATGGTTGAACCACCATTTCTTTCCTCAGCTTTAGCCTTCCTGATACCATTCCAGCACTTCTGTGTTACTTGTTTGTACTCTTCTTTTGTAGCCTGGCCTTCCTTACACTTCCTATATGTATCCTTTTTATTTTCAGATCATCTTTAAGCTTTTTGTGGAGCCACTTTGGTTTCTTCTGTTGTCTTCTATCTTTTTTCCTTGTTGGAATTGTTTGTAATTGGGCCTTTAAAATTTCCTTTTAAAAAAACTTCCACCCATCTTGGACTCCTTTTCTCATTAGGGTCACTTGCCATGGGACCTAACTTATCATAGTTCTGAGTTTATTAAAATGAGCTTTCCTGAAATCCAGAGTTCACATATGGCTATATTCAGCTTTTGCTTCTTAAAAATCAAGAACTCAAGTATGACATCGTCACTTTCTCCCAAAGTTCCAGTAACTGCCACTTTATCCACTAAGTCACCCCTATTGGTCAGTATCAAGTCAAGGGTAGCCATTCCTCTAGTTCCTTCCTCTACTTCCTGTAGGAGAAAGTTATTAGCCACACATGTCAGGAATTTCTTGGAGGGACCACTTTTGGCAGAATTTGTCTCCCAACAGATATTGGGGTAATTGAAGTCCCCCATTACTACTACATTACATTTCCTTCAAACACTGGCAATTTGCTTTTCAAAAGTTTCATCCTCATCTTCTCCTTGATTGGGTGGTCAGTAGTAGACTCTGACTGTCCTGCTCCTTTTATACCATTCCCCATTTATTTTAATCCAGATGCTCTCGAAAGGGCTCCCAGGGTCATCCTCTTTTATTTCGGTGCAGGGATAAATATTTTTAACATATAGTGCGACTCCGCCTCCCTTTCTATTTCTTCTGTTCTTTTTGAACAAGTTATATCCTTCAATTGCTATATTCCAGTCATGGGAGTTATCTCACCAAATTTCAGTTATACCTATCAAGTCATATTTGCCTTCATGTATTAAGAGTTCAAGTTCATTCTGTTTGTTTCCCATACTCTGGGCATTAGTTTATAGACATCAAAGACCGTATGCTTTGTAGTCTGGCTTCTTTCCTACATTGTTGTGAACACTTTTTTGGGGCACAATTGGAGCTGTTCTCTCTGTTATGGTGCATAAGCCTTCATCTGTTGTTGACTCAGAGTTTACATCTCCCGCCCCTGTAGGATTCAGTTTAAAGCCCTCCTGATGAGGTTCTTCATGCTGTGGATGAACACATTCTTCCCAGCCCTTGTGAGGTGCAACTCATTCCTTGCCAGCACTCCATCTTCCAAGTAGCATAGCCCATGGTCCCAGAATCCGAATCCCTCACATCGGCACCACCTTTGTAGCCAGTTGTTCACCCAGAGTATTTTTCTTTCCCTTTCTATTCCTCTTTCAAGAACTGGGAGGATGGATGAGAAAACTATCTGGGTCCCAAAGTTCTTGAGATTCCTTCCCAGAGCTTCAAAGTCTGACACGATTTTTTGTAGCTCTGCTTGGCAATATCATGTGTTCCCACATTTCTTTTCTCCCGGGCATTTTAACAACTTAAGTTGAGGTTTTAACTGACTTTGTGACCAGGCTGAAAAGTTTAAAATGTTTTAAATATCTGCTGTTTTATGTTTTATGGTTTTAAATTTTGTATATTGACTTTTAATGTTCAGTCTTTTAATTTTTGTAAACCGCCCAGAGAGCTTTGGCTATGGGGCGGTATATAAATGTAAATAATAATAATAATAATAATAATAATAATAATAATAGTGTCAGTGGGCTTGATGAGCTTTGGCAACTCTTCAGTCACATCTCTATTCTGTGCTCCAGGGAGACAGCATACCTGGTGAGATCATGGGTTTTTGCTACATACTTGGGTTTCAATCCCATGCAGCAGGGAGTCTCCCACAATGACTACTCTTCTCTTCTTCTTGGTCATCCTCTTGCTCACTGTTGCACAGGGTCTCCTGTAATTCTTCCTCTGCAGGCTGTCTTCCAGTCTCACCCTCCAGTAGCTGAAAGCGGTTACATAACTCTAATGGTTCCACTGGTGCAAAGTGTCTTCTAGTTCTTCTGCTCCTGTCACCCTTTTCCAAGGAGTTCCCTCTTCGTTGGCTTTCCTCATTTCAGCATTCTCCACTTCTGCTTTGGCTTGCTGTTGCTTTTCAATCTCTTGCGCTTCTTGTTGCTGTTGCAGTTCCACCGTTCTGTCTAAGAACTCTTCGCCTTCTCTTATTCCCTGGAGGGTGGGCACTCGCCACTCAAGTGCTTTCACTTTTTCTTCCAATAGTGCAACCAGCTTGCACTTGTTGCAGGTGTATGCCGTGTTGATCTCAGGCAGGAACATGAACATTGCACACACTTTGCAGGTCACCACCACTAGAGACTCCTTTCCATCCATACTGTACATTTCTGTTTTGTTTCTGCCTTCTGATTGTGTTGGAATTTTGTTAAGGACTTCCCCTTGACCTCCCCTGCTGAACACCCCCTGACAAACTCCTGTTTGCTCTCCCTGTTCGCTCACTCTGATTGCTCACTCTCTGGGAGCTCTCTTCCTTATATTCCATCTAGTCCAGCTGGGGCAGCTTCCTCTTCTCTGCTCTGTTCAGCTAGGAGTCAGGAAACAGAATGTATCCATTTGAGTTGCTGTCATGGCCCCATCTGAAGAATCTTCCGCTGAGGAGGAAGAAGTTCCAGAGACTGCAGCTTCGCCCGTTCCCCAGGACTTACCAGAAGAAGAGGAAGGACAGGGAGGTTCCTCAGAAAAGCCCCAGGAAAGCCACCCTCTTCCACCCCCTGTCTCCAATGAGGAAGATTCTGGGCCTGAAGAGGTTCGTCCTTTGACTTCTCAGCAGAGGCGGCGTCTGAAGTGTGCAGAGCAGATTCGTCCAACAAAACGGAGTTTGAGATTGCAGAAACACAAAACAGCCGACGCAAGCCTTAAATGAGATTGCTTAAGGAATATGGAACAGCTGGGGAAGGGTGAGTACAGGCTCAGGAGAGACATAAAAGGCTCAAAGGAGGAAGCAGTGTTTTTGTTGGGAACAACCGACGTAGTCGGCTCCTAGCATTCCTGCCTGTTTCTGGCTCATAGATCGTGGATTGACTTTGGATTGTGGACCCTGGACTTGCTGAATACCTGGCTTGACTTTGGATTGTGGACCCTGGACTTTCTGAATACCTGGCTTGACCCTTGGCTTTGGCAATTGGACTTCTTGGACTTTCTGGCTTGACCCCGGACTCTGGACCCTGGACTTATGATATCTCTGACTGGCCCCTGACTTCATTGGACCCTGAACTGGGAATCTTGGACATTACTGTCTTACTCCGTAAGTTTGGCACTCTGTGCGGTCTTAGGGTTAATCTCTTGAAAATAAATCGAAAACAAACCATTCAAGTTTGCTGGCTTTCTTCCCGGACATTCTTTAGATAAGGGGTTTGATTGGCTGGTTTCCCAGAAAGGAATCAGGTGAAATACGACAGTTGCAACAGTTTAGCAAGTGACTTCTGCCACCACCACAGTACATGAAATATCCTCTATAAGCATCCACTAGATGCTACAGGAGACTTAGAGCTCCTGCAAAAAATGGCAGTGCCTGTGTCACATAGAGTCATAGAATAGTAGAGTTGGAAGGGGCCTATCTGGCTATTGAGTCCAACTCCCTGCTCAGTACAGAAATCCACCTTAAACCATACCTGACAGATGGCTGTCCAACAGCATCTTGATTGCCTCTAGTGTGGGAGAGCCATGACCTCCCTAGGTCATTGGTTCAATTGTCGTACTGCTCTAACAGTCAGGAAGTTTTTCCTGATGTCCAGTTGGAATCTGTCTCCTGTAACATGAGCCTATTATTCTGTGTCCTGTACTCTGGGATGATCGAGAAGAGAACTTGGCCCTCCTCTATGTGACAGCCTTTCAAGTACTTGAAGAGTGCTATTGTGTCTCCCCTCAGTCTTCTCTTCTCAAGGCTAAGCATGCCCCGTTCTTTCAGGCAGGATCTACACTACTGCTTTCAAATGTTTTATAACAGTAATGACAACTGTTGGGGCCCAAGACACACTACATATAGAATTTTCAATCCATTTTCAGGATGTCATATCCTGCTTGTCTAGATCTGGCCTCAGTCTCTCCTCATAGGGCTTTGTTTCCAGACCCCTGATTATCCTCATTACCCTCCTCTGAACCCCCTCCAGCTTGTCTGCATCCTTTTTGAAGTGTGGTGCCTAGAACAGGACGCAGTACACAAGATGAAGCCTAACCAGTGCCAAACAGAGGGGAACCAGTATCTTGCATGATTTGACAGCTATACTTCTATTCATGCAGCCCAAACTAGCATTTGCTTTTTTTTTTCTTTCTTTCTTTCTTTCTTTTCTTTCTTTCTTTTTTTTTTCTTGCAGCCACATCACACTGTGGGAGAGAGGAAAGCAATGGACTGCGCATCTGCCTGCCTGTGTTGTATACCAGCATTAGAGCTGTGGTTATTTTCTGATCATGGGACACACACATACATACATACACACATACACACACACACACACACACACACACACACACTTACTTTTGGTATGGGATTAATATTCTGTAACTTTGTCTAAACCTAGAAAGTGGATCTGATTGGAACGTAGATGGACAACTTCTGGGGAAACTCTATCTGAATTCTCTCCCAACCTTTCTAAAGGAATAGAAGATAAATTAATAAAATCAATATGCATAGTGCATAATAAATAATTTCATGTCATTCCCCACTCTCCAGATGACCAGGAATGTGTAGTACAATGATCTTGCATTAGTTTAAACCTGGAATGTAAATAAAGTATCCCCTAAAATGAAGCTCATGCAAAGGAGGATGGGGAAAACCAACCACCTTCCATTTGTGAAATTATACAGCACTCTTTCGGAAACCCTCAACACAGTCAAAGATAGATGCTGGATGAATGAAGTGGTTTCATGATGAGCCAAAACACTCGAAAATGGCCAAAGAAAACATAAATTACTTTCCCCAAGGCTAGACGGCGAGACCATGGAAGATTCTGACCTGCTGAGCCTCCGTTTCCTACCCATTGCTCCCTGCAGTGCAGCTGTCTTGGACAGTGATGGCAAGTGGGGAGAGGGGATGATAATGGAGCAGCTGAGAGGAAGAAATAATTAAATCCTATCTAGTACCACTTAATATTTTCCCTTGTTACTCAGACTTTGAGTCACCAGGAGCACATTAAGGGTAATTGAGTTAGGTCAATGTCTTATCCAAATGATATTAAGGTAACTGTGTACTAAAAATGAAATTGCACTGTGTCTCTTTATCTCTGCTCCAGCAACTAACACAAGCTCTTCTTCTTCTTCTTCTTCTTCTTCTTCTTCTTCTTCTTCTTCTTCTTCTTCTTCTTCTTCTCTTCCTCCTCCTCCCCACCCCTCGTTTTTCCTCTGAGGGAAAATATATATATATAAAAATAAACATTTTGCAAAACCATTTGCTTGTTTTCCTTCAGGTCTTATCTATTACCCTAATGGCAGTGAAAAAGAAAAGGAAAAAAAAACAGGTGAAGACAAGACGGCGGCTTCACAATGTTTGAAAGAACATTTGGAGTACCACCGTCGCTGGACCATGCCAGCCTCTCCATCAAGGCCACTCCAATAAACAGCCCTGGAGTGCCTGATTATTTTGCTTTCATGTTATTATTTTTTTCATATCAATATCGCCTTTGCTTATTCGTTTTTAGCCGTTTAAATATTTTAATTTTTCTATGTTGAATTTTTAGACTATTTTTATGATGTTATATTTTGTATTTTTTATCAATTGTTATAAACAACCAATAAATAAAATGAATAGAAGTGGACTTTGTTCTTTCATTTTGGAGCATTAAGGGTGCAATCCTATGCATGTTTAGACAAAAAAAAAGTCCTATAATTCTTAGCATGCTGTGATTTATAGGATTTTTTCTCTCTCTAAACATGCATAGGATTTCACTCTAAATGTAGCATGGTTTGATGCTTTAAAAAAAACCATCCACCCACCCACCCCTCTAGTGTGTGTGTGAGAGAGAGAGACTTGGCACTTCCACATTACCCAAAAGAGGATAACAAAGAAACAGAACATAGATTTGCATAAAATTTACACATGCTTTTAATCAGGTCCTATTCCTCCCCTTATAATTGATTGTTTAAAATTGTTTAGATGTATGTGTGTGCTGTTTATAAGTTTGTATATAAATGGTGCCATAACTCTTAATACTTAATGGCTGTTAATCTTTGTAAATCACCCAGAGAGCTTCGGTTACAGGACAGTATAAAAATGTAACAATAAATGAAATGAATACAGGCAAATTGAGAAAGAATTTACTATAATTGCATAAAATATATATCTGACTGTAGCATGGAAAATTCTGACCACTATGTCTGTTCAGTCTGCTGTCCATGGTGCTAACCATTGATGGTTAGCTCTCCCGTCTCATGATATAAACTGGTCATGGAATGGGGACATTTTCAAATACAGAACTCCTTCAAGGACAGGACTGTCCTCTGACAGGTCTTCAAATAGAGGATAACCCTCTGCAATCTAGGACACATGGCCATCCTAGTTTTCTCTCTTGTGTGTGTGCACACCTGCAATGGAATGCATGAGTACATACGTGTGTGTGTGTGTGTTTAATAATGCATTGGTACTCTACTCCATGAATAGACAGATATCAGGCTTGTAGGATCTATAATAATAATAATAATAATAATAATAATAATAATAATTCTTGAACCATGAGATCCATCAACCACAGCCTGGTATAAAAGTTAAACACTTAAAATTAAAGAATTTCAAGCCCAGGAATTTGTTTCGATTACCAGAAGTTCTAGCTGCAGAATGATAATGAGACTACTCTGAATACAAGCAGAACCTTTTTGTGCCAGCATGGTATCGTTTCTTACAAGAGACATTTTACAGAATTTTATATGAATAACAAAAGGATGTAACATAACACAATGATCAAACATGGGATACACTTGATACACACAATCGGCATCAATGCAAATTAATTAGGGGGCACAGTAGACTGATTGTAGTTGTGTATATACAAAAGTAAAGGAAACTAGGGATGTGCACTGACCCCCCGGATCGGATCGGATAGCGGATCGGAATCGGACCTGGGGGGTCGGATCGGATCGGATCGGATCAGATGGTGTGTCGGATCAGATCGGATCGGATCCCGATCCGTGGATCGGATGTTCCGATCCGGATCGGACGCCATTTTGAATGCTTTTTCCTATAGCAAAGTATTGTTTTACAAAAACGCCTATAACTTTTTCATTTTTAATGATAGAAGGATGAAACTTGGGCACATTGTACACTGGTTAGGGATAGGTATCTGTGAGAAATTTCAGAAAGATTAGTGCATGCAGTTTGTGGCAATTAATTTTTTAATAAATAACATGGAATGCCTATAACTCGGTCATTTTTAAAGTTACACACATGAAACTTTGCCACATTGTAGGTGGTACCTTGGGACCCACGTGTGTGAAATCCCACAACCGTGGGTGTTTGCCTGGTGTGGCAATAAATTTTTGAAAAATGGGTAGTAGTGGGGTAAATGCAGTTATGCCTCCCATTTTTTTATTTTTAAAGATACAAACAGGACACTTTGGCACATTACAGGGAACACTTCCCTTGATATGTGTGTAAAATTTCAGACAGCTAGCTCCAGGCATGTGTTGGCAATGAATTGTTGAAAATTGGGTAGCAGTGGGGTAAAATACAGTTTTGCCTCCCATTTTTTTATTTTCAAAGATACAAACGGGAAACTTTGGCACATTGCAGGGAACACTTCACTTCAAATGTGTGTGAAATTTCCGAAAGCTAGGTGCAATATTTCAGTGGGAAACAAAGGTTTATTCATGGCATTTCACATGGAATTTATGGGTTGGTTTGAAGAGCTACCAAGCTCTAACTCGCTCACATGGCAGAGGACTTATGCCCGCTCAAACGCTGAAAATTTCACAAACTTTGGTGCAATACTTTAGTGGGAAAACAAAGGTTTATTCATGGCATTTCACATGGGATTTATGGGTTGGTTTGAAGAGCTACCAAGCTCTAACTCGCTCACATGGCAGAGGACTTATGCCCGCTCAAACGCTGAAAATTTCACAAACTTTGGTGCAATACTTTAGTGGGAAAACAAAGGTTTATTCATGGCATTTCACATGGGATTTATGGGTTGGTTTGAAGAGCTACCAAGCTCTAACTCGCTCACATGGCAGAGGACTTATGCCCGCTCAAACGCTGAAAATTTCACAAACTTTGGTGCAATACTTTAGTGGGAAAACAAAGGTTTATTCATGGCATTTCACATGGGATTTATGGGTTGGTTTGAAGAGCTACCAAGCTCTAACTCGCTCACATGGCAGAGGACTTATGCCCGCTCAAACGCTGAAAATTTCACAAACTTTGGTGCAATACTTTAGTGGGAAAACAAAGGTTTATTCATGGCATTTCACATGGGATTTATGGGTTGGTTTGAAGAGCTACCAAGCTCTAACTCGCTCACATGGCAGAGGACTTATGCCCGCTCAAACGCTGAAAATTTCACAAACTTTGGTGCAATACTTTAGTGGGAAAACAAAGGTTTATTCATGGCATTTCACATGGGATTTATGGGTTGGTTTGAAGAGCTACCAAGCTCTAACTCGCTCACATGGCACTTATGCCCGCTCAAACACTGAAAATTTCACAAACTTTGGTGCAATACTTTAGTGGGAAAACAAAGGTTAAACTTTATTATTTTAAACCTTCAGGAAGGGGACATTGCCTGCCTGGTGTGGAATGGTTAACAATGAGGGAAGAAAGTTTCACTTATTCATTTGTAAAATGTAAAGTGATTGTAAATTGCTTTAGGGACCCATACATTTACATGACAAGACAGGTGTTGGTTGCAGGAATGCTGCTGTCAAATGCACTAGCTAACTATTCAGATCCCAGCTAATAGCTATTCAGATCCTAGCTAATAGCTATTATTCAGATCCTAGCCTGGGAAGGGATCTTGCAGGATAAGTGATTGTTCTTTTCTTGTGTAGTATGTAATTCTAAACCAGAAGGCTGCTTTGATGTAGAGCCAATTCACATGGTCTCTTGCAGCACCTAGTATTATTTATTTCTCCTTCCACAGCAGAATCTGGAAGGCGGGCAGGCAGGCTGGCATTCAGGGCAAAGTCCAAACAGCGGCGTTGGGGACTCGTTGACATTCTCCTTGAGGGCAAATGCCAAGTCCCATGGCTTGTGCAAGGAGGGCGGCTGGCCCACCTCGCAGGAACGATCTGGAAGGCGGCAGGCGGCATCAGCAGCGGGCGGGCAGGCAGGCTGGCATTCAGGGCAAAGTCCAAACAGCGGCGTTGGGGACTCGGTGACATTCTCCTTGAGGGCGAGTGCCAAGTCCCATGGCTTGTGCAAGGAGGGCGGCTGGCCCACCTCGCAGGAACGATCTGGAAGGCGGCAGGCGGCATCAGCAGCGGGCGGGCAGGCAGGCTGGCATTCAGGGCAAAGTCCAAACAGCGGCGTTGGGGACTCGGTGACATTCTCCTTGAGGGCGAATGCCAAGTCCCATGGCTTGTGCAAGGAGGGCGACTGGCCCACCTCGCAGGAACGATCTGGAAGGCGGCAGGCAGCATCAGCAGCGGGCGGGCAGGCAGGCTGGCATTCAGGACAAAGTCCAAACAGCGGCGTTGGGGACTCGGTGACATTCTCCTTGAGGGCGAATGCCAAGTCCCATGGCTTGTGCAAGGAGGGCGGCTGGCCCACCTCGCAGGAACGATCTGGAAGGCGGCAGGCGGCATCAGCAGCGGGCAGGCAGGCAGGCTGGCATTCAGGGCAAAGTCCAAACAGCGGCGTTGGGGACTCGGTGACATTCTCCTTGAGGGCGAATGCCAAGTCCCATGGCTTGTGCAAGGAGGGCGGCTGGCCCACCTCGCAGGAACGATCTGGAAGGCGGCAGGCGGCATCAGCAGCGGGCGGGCAGGCAGGCTGGCATTCAGGGCAAAGTCCAAACAGTGGCGTTGGGGACTCGGTGACATTCTCCTTGAGGGCGAATGCCAAGTCCCATGGCTTGTGCAAGGAGGGCGGCTGGCCCACCTCGCAGGAACGATCTGGAAGGCGGCAGGCGGCATCAGCAGCGGGCGGGCAGGCAGGCTGGCATTCAGGGCAAAGTCCAAACAGCGGCGTTGGGGACTCGGTGACATTCTCCTTGAGGGCGAATGCCAAGTCCCATGGCTTGTGCAAGGAGGGCGGCTGGCCCACCTCGCAGGAACGATCTGGAAGGCAGCAGGCGGCATCAGCAGCGGGCGGGCAGGCAGGCTGGCATTCAGGGCAAAGTCTCTCCTTTCCCGGGCACTGTGGCAGTGAGAGTTCCATAGGCTGCAAAGGAAGAGGAGGGGGAAAATGAATATTACATGAATACTTTTATACTGCAAAAGAAGAAAGGAAAATAAATAAAGATTTGTATTACATTAATACATGCAAGTCCTAGTAGTCTCCCAACGGCACACTTCTCTTGTTTGTGACGCAATCCTCCTTCTCCTGCTGCACCCCTCCCTTTCTAAATCACTCTTCTGAGCCCATTGTTAGAGGGATTGGCTATCCTTTTGTGTCTGGCTGGACACAGCTTACCGGAGCATTAGAGAATCACCATTTCTTTTGTCCTTGGGTTATTCATTCACTCCTAATAGCACCCTACGTTAGGCTGACCAGATCAAATCCAGGTCAGGGTTCCTAACTTCAGCAGTTGTAGAGAAAAGGGAATTTCTGCCAGTGTCATTTGTATGGAATTAGTTCCTGCTGAGATTCCCTCTTCATCACAACAGTTAAAGGTGCAGGGGCCCTGCCTTCTTTTCTATATGGCCACTCTGCCTGCACTCTTACCTGAGTCGTGCGGGCGACGTGAATCGATGGGCCACCTCCATGCGGCCGTGGCTGGGGCAGATGGGCAGTCTGGAATCACGGGTCTGCTTTGCGCAGTGGCGAAGAGTTCCATAGGCTGCAAAAGAAGAAGGGGGGGGGGAAAGGATGAATATATTATCAGACTACGCTACCTCCTTCCCACCTAAGACTGTCATGAAGCCAGTCCTGCTTGCCCACGCCCCAGCAGGCACACGGGGCTGCCTGCTTGCTTACTCGTGGGTAAGCTCTCTGACAGGCTCTTACCAGAGTCGTGTGGGCGACGTGAATCGATGGGCCACCTCCATGCGGCCGTGGCTGGGGCAGATGGGCAGTCTGGAATCACGGTTGCGCTTTGCGCAGTGGCGAAGAGTTCCATAGGCTGCAAAAGAAGAAGGGGGGGGGGGAAAAGGATGAATATATTATCAGACTACGCTACCTCCTTCCCACCTAAGACTGTCATGAAGCCAGTCCTGCTTGCCCACGCCCCAGCAGGCACACGGGGCTGCCTGCTTGCTTACTCGTGGGTAAGCTCTCTGACAGGCTCTTACCAGAGTCGTGCGGGCGAAGTGAATCGATGGGCCACCTCCATGCGGCCGTGGCTGGGGCAGATGGGCAGTCTGGAATCACGGGTCTGCTTTGCGCAGTGGCGAAGAGTTCCATAGGCTGCAAAAGAAGAAGGGGGGGGGGGAAAGGATGAATATATTATCAGACTACGCTACCTCCTTCCCACCTAAGACTGTCATGAAGCCAGTCCTGCTTGCCCACGCCCCAGCAGGCACACGGGGCTGCCTGCTTGCTTACTCGTGGGTAAGCTCTCTGACAGGCTCTTACCAGAGTCGTGCGGGCGACGTGAATCGATGGGCCACCTCCATGCGGCCGTGGCTGGGGCAGATGGGCAGTCTGGAATCACGGGTCTGCTTTGCGCAGTGGCGAAGAGTTCCATAGGCTGCAAAAGAAGAAGGGGGGGGGGAAAGGATGAATATATTATCAGACTACGCTACCTCCTTCCCACCTAAGACTGTCATGAAGCCAGTCCTGCTTGCCCACGCCCCAGCAGGCACACGGGGCTGCCTGCTTGCTTACTCGTGGGTAAGCTCTCTGACAGGCTCTTACCAGAGTCGTGCGGGCGACGTGAATCGATGGGCCACCTCCATGCGGCCGTGGCTGGGGCAGATGGGCAGTCTAGAATCACGGGTCTGCTTTGCGCAGTGGCGAAGAGTTCCATAGGCTGCAAAAGAAGAAGGGGGGGGGGGGAAAGAATGAATATTAGTTGACCACTTCAACACAACTAGCTCCCTCCCACCCAGGATTGGCTGTTCCTGAGTGCCCATGCCAAAGTAGGCACACGGGGCTGCCTGCTTTCTCGGAAGTTAGCAGGCAGACAGCCACCCTTTAGTTAGGTGGAAGGTGCCCCCCCATTCACAGAACACTTACCATAGTCCTCCTGAGGGCGTTGAGGACTCGGTGAGATTCTCCTGGAGGACCCCTAGTCCCATGGCTTGTGCAAGGAAGGCGGCTGGCCCTCCTCGCAGGAACGATCTGGAAGGCGGCAGGTGGCATCAGCAGATTGGCACAGCTCCCTCCAGGCAAAGTCCCATTGGCACAGGCTCCTCCAGGCAAAGTCCCATTGGCACAGCTCCCTCCAGGCAAAGTCCCATTGGCACAGGCTCCTCCAGGCAAAGTCAGATTGGCACAGCTCCCTCCAGGCAAAGTCCCATTGGCACAGGCTCCTCCAGGCAAAGTCCCATTGGCACAGCTCCCTCCAGGCAAAGTCCCATTGGCACAGCTCCCTCCAGGCAAAGTCCCATTGGCACAGGCTCCTCCAGGCAAAGTCACAGTTTGGCACAGGCTCCTCCAGGCAAAGTCCCAGTGGCAGAGGCTCCTCCAGGCAAAGTCAGATTGGCACAGCTCCCTCCAGGCAAAGTCCCATTGGCACAGGCTCCTCCAGGCAAAGTCAGATTGGCACAGCTCCCTCCAGGCAAAGTCCCATTGGCACAGGCTCCTCCAGGCAAAGTCACAGTTTGGCACAGGCTCCTCCAGGCAAAGTCCCAGTGGCAGAGGCTCCTCCAGGCAAAGTCAGATTGGCACAGCTCCCTCCAGGCAAAGTCCCATTGGCACAGCTCCCTCCAGGCAAAGTCCCATTGGCACAGGCTCCTCCAGGCAAAGTCACAGTTTGGCACAGGCTCCTCCAGGCAAAGTCCCAGTGGCAGAGGCTCCTCCAGGCAAAGTCAGATTGGCACAGCTCCCTCCAGGCAAAGTCCCATTGGCACAGGCTCCTCCAGGCAAAGTCAGATTGGCACAGCTCCCTCCAGGCAAAGTCCCATTGGCACAGGCTCCTCCAGGCAAAGTCACAGTTTGGCACAGGCTCCTCCAGGCAAAGTCCCAGTGGCAGAGGCTCCTCCAGGCAAAGTCCCAGTGGCAGAGGCAAAGTCCCACTGGCAGAGGCAAAGTCACAGCTGCATGGGCACCTCCAGGCAGGCAGGCGGGCGGGCAGGCAGAGGCAGAGGCAGAGGCGGGCATGATGCCAGGCGCTTGCGCATTGCACAAGTAAGCAATAGAACCGTGAGACCAGCCCACGCATTCCGGCTACTTCACAATGGCGGCAACCTAGCAGGTGGGCAGGCAGGCGGGCAGGCAGGCAGGCAGGCAGGCAGAGGCGGGCATGATGCCAGGCGCTTGCACATTGCACAAGTAAGCAATAGAACCGTGAGACCAGCCCACGCATTCCGGCTACTTCACAATGGCGGCAACCTAGCAGGTGGGCAGGCAGGCGGGCAGGCAGGCAGGCAGGCAGGCAGAGGCAGAGGCGGGCATGATGCCAGGTGCTTGCACATTGCACAAGTAAGCAATAGAACCGTGAGACCAGCCCACGCATTCCGGCTACTTCACAATGGCGGCAACCTAGCAGGTGGGCAGGCAGGCAGGCGGGCAGGCAGGCAGGCAGGCAGAGGCAGAGGCGGGCATGATGCCAGGCGCTTGCACATTGCACAAGTAAGCAATAGAACCGTGAGACCAGCCCACGCATTCCGGCTACTTCACAATGGCGGCAACCTAGCAGGTGGGCAGGCAGGCAGGCAGGCAGGCAGGCAGAGGCAGAGGCAGAGGCGGGCATGATGCCAGGCGCTTGCGCATTGCACAAGTAAGCAATAGAACCGTGAGACCAGCCCACGCATTCCGGCTACTTCACAATGGCGGCAACCTAGCAGGTGGGCAGGCGGGCAGGCAGTTTTTTAAATCATATAGCCAAAATAAACACAACACACAGTGACAGCCCTGCAAGGCTGCCACATAAGTCCAAAAGACACAGTCAGAAACAGTGTGGGATGCTGCTTGTCATCCACTCAATGTAGGAGCCTGGAAGATGAATCCTATCGCGTCCTTCGTTCATAGTCAGAGAGGTGCATGCGTTCCTTGGCGATAAAATTAAGCCTTCTTCTTATCCAAAGTTCTCATGAGCCTCTGACGTGGTCTTTTACAAGAAGAAACGCCCATGGAAGTGTGGGACCTTACAGAAGGCCTGGAGGGAGCCATCGGAGTCCAATTTCAGAGGCACACGTGCAAGCACATTGGTTCAAGTCAAACAACATAGAATGTGTGAGATGCTTGTGCATCCCCTCAATGTAAGAGGCTAGGAGAAGAAACTAGATCCCTTCGGGATCCATCGTTCAGAGTTGAGTTACTGAGCTGTAAACAACACAGCCAGTAAATTAAAGTAAATAAAATTAATTAACCAAAAATAAGAATTAAAAAATCAAGGGCCTGCCGGTGCCTGCCCAAAGGTGTGGGATGGATGGGGGGTGCCTGCCAATTACTCCCCCGCGGGCATGAGGGTGGGGTATCCCAGCAGGGGCAGATTGACCTTGAGGAAGACCAGCTGCTCCACAATCTCAGCGTCCAAGCGAGAGCGGTGGGGTGTGACCACGTCGCCCGCCATGGAAAACACCCGCTCGCTTGGAACGCTGGACGGTGGGCAGCTGATTCTGTCCATGGCCAACCGCGCCAGATCAGGCCACATCTGGCGCCGAGATGACCAGTAGGCCAGGGGTTCGATGGAGCCGTCCTCCATCTGCTCCGCCAGGTAACGCAGCACTGCTGCTGCAGCGTCATCCTGGCGGCGGCTGGGTTGAGTGCCTCTATGTCCAACCGCAGCCTGCAAAGCCTTGTCCCAAAACCCCTGGCCTGTCCCCCTGCTGGGTGTGGTGGTGCTGCTGCCGCCGCTGCTGGTGGTGCTCAGCGGACTTAGCGCCTGGGCTTCGCTGGCCTCCTCCTCTGCCTGCCCAATCCTGGCATCCTGGGCCGCCCGAACGTCCGTCACCAGCATTTCCACCCAACCTGCCCGGGAAGTCTGCCCACATAACCCATCCTTGATGCGCGGGTCGCACATGGTGGCCAACATGTACTGCCTCTCGTTGTAGAGAGGCTGGACCCGGCGGGATAGGCTTTCCCTCAGCCTCGTCACCACTTCCCGCACCTCTGGCAGGAAGCGCCTGCCGGTGACGGCATCCCCGGCCTCCAGAAACTCGCCCATCTGATTCTGGAGATGCCTGGCCACGGGGAGCACCTGGCTGAGAAGGGCAGTGCTGCTGCTCAGGGTCTCGGTGGCCTCAAGGAACGGCTTGAGGACCACCAGAAGCTGGGACATGGCCTCCCACTGCTGCCTGGACAGTGGGGCCTGGATGCCAATGTCCCCGACCCTGAACATCTCGTGGACAACACGCTGTTGCTCCACCATACGCTCGAGCATGTGGTAGGTGGAGTTCCAACGTGTTGCCACGTCCTGCACTAGCCGGTGCTGCGGAAGTCCCAGCTCCTGCTGCTTCTCCCGCAGCAACCGACTGCCCTTCACACTGTGGTGGAAATGCCCAGCCACCTTCCTGCAGCTCTCTAGGAGATTACGGATTTGGGGAGGGAGAGGGGCCTTGCTGCCTCCAAGGCCATCCCTCACGACCAGGTTGAAGACGTGCGCGATGCAGCGGATGCCCTCAAATCTGCCATCGCGCACCGCCTTCAGCATATTGGCTCCCCCGTCCGTGACCATGTAACCGCGGGTGTGCTGGTGCCCGCCCAGCCACCCTGCCACCATGCGGTTCATGGCCTCCGTAATCTCCTCCGCCGTGTGGGACTGGTCCATGACTGCGGTATGAAGGAGGGCCCAGCGGCAGCCCTCCTTCCCAGTCCCAGAAGTCCTGGGTGCTTCCTGCCCTGAGGCTCCCCATCAGTGAGCCGTCAGGGACAGGTAAGCGTGCACTCCTCCTTCGCTGGACCAGATGTCCGAAGTGAAGTGCACCTTCTGTGCCTCTGCCTGGCACAGACGACCCAGAACTAACTCCCTGCATGCCTGGTACAGGGAGGGCACCACACGCCTGCTCAGGGTGGTGCGACACGGCGGCTTGTAGTATGGAACCACAAGAGCCATCAGCCTCTTGAAGCCTGCGTTCTCGACGAGGCTGAATGGCTGGTCATCCAACGCCACCATCTCACCGATGCAATTGGTGATCTGGTTGGGCGCTGGAAAACGCCACCTTGTGGCTCCATACTTCCCCCACCCCATCTCTTCCATGGTGGCCTGGCGAAGCCTCTTGGGGATGGGAGGTCGAGAGCTGGCAGAAGTTGCAGGAGCCTTCTGCTTGCCCTTGCCGCTAGCACCAGTCTGCTGCGAGGTGCCCGCCTCGGTCCCAAGCAAAACAGACTGGTGGTGCCTCTGCATGTGGCGGGTGAGGTTCGTGGTGGTGAAGTGGCCTGGCATTTTTCCCCTGCTCACTGACATCTTGCAGTGGCGACAGACAGCAAAGCGGGAATCCACTCCCACCTCAAAGTGGTCCCACACCTTGCTTGCCTGTCGCTTCTGGGGTGACACAGACGGCCTGCCGGCGCCTTCGCTCTGTGGTGTCACCTCAGAAGCAAGGGAATGAGTGGAAGAGAGGACGGATTGTGGAGAGTAAGTCTCTGGTGCTGCCTGCTCTTCCTCTTGCCCCACATCAGAGTCCTCCTTCTCACTCTGAACCTCGCTGACTTCCACAAGATCTGGGAAAAGATCAGTCAGCGGGTTCACAGGCTCACCCACCAAAGAAGGAGCTGGATATAGTGCTCCTTCTTCATGCCCACTGCTGCTCCCAGCACCTGCCTCATGTTGCTGAAAGAGTGCCCTGCAGGCACTACTTTGAGTTGCCTCTGCCTGCTTCTGCTGCCCCAGTGGAGAACGCCTCAGTTTAACTGGGGGTGTGGAAGTAGGCTGCCTGCTGCTGGTCCCAGCAGCAGCAGCAGCAGCAGCAGCGCCACGCCCAGAGCGGCCTCTCCCAAATGCTGCCTTGGGAGCACCCCCCCTTTGAGTGCCACGCTTCATTTTATTTTTATTATTATTTATTTTTATTGTTGTATAAGTGTGTGCTTTGCTGACTTTTTTTGTGTTTGTAGCAGCAGGCTACACAGCCCAGCAACACACACTCACTCACAAGCACACACACACACACACACACACAGAGAGAGAGAGAGAGAGAGACAGGATAGAAATATTTTTTTATTATTTTTTTGGGGTTTTTTCAGAAAGCGAAAGAAGAACAAACACACTCACTGCAAAGACAAACTGAACTCACAGACAAACAAACGTGCTATCTAAGAAAGGAAAGGAAAGAGAGAAAGGAAAGCCAAGAGAGAGAACAAGAAAAGCTGAAGTAAAAGATCAGAAACTCCTCAAAACCACCTCCAAATGCAATCAATTCAATACAGTCTCTCCAACACAGCTCCAAAACACTCCCTAATCTCCTCCACGTTCAACCCACAAAGAGCCAGAAGGGCAGGGCTGAGAGAATATATACTGGTGCCCTCCTCCAGCATTGCGATTGGAGGCTGAAGAAAGTCTTCACAGGATTGGGTGATTCAGTCATGTATTCTAAAGCACAATTGGTGGATCAAGCTGTCAAACACACACACACAAACACAGCCTCCCCCTCCCTTTCCTGAAGGTTTAAAATAATAAAGTTTAACCTTTGTTTTCCCACTAAAGTATTGCACCAAAGTTTGTGAAATTTTCAGCGTTTGAGCGGGCATAAGTCCTCTGCCATGTGAGCGAGTTAGAGCTTGGTAGCTCTTCAAACCAACCCATAAATCCCATGTGAAATGCCATGAATAAACCTTTGTTTTCCCACTAAAGTATTGCACCAAAGTTTGTGAAATTTTCAGCGTTTGAGCGGGCATAAGTCCTCTGCCATGTGAGCGAGTTAGAGCTTGGTAGCTCTTCAAACCAACCCATAAATCCCATGTGAAATGCCATGAATAAACCTTTGTTTCCCACTGAAATATTGCACCTAGCTTTCGGAAATTTCACACACATTTGAAGTGAAGTGTTCCCTGCAATGTGCCAAAGTTTCCCATTTGTATCTTTGAAAATAAAAAAATGGGAGGCAAAACTGTATTTTACCCCACTGCTACCCAATTTTCAACAATTCATTGCCAACACATGCCTGGAGCTAGCTGTCTGAAATTTTACACATATATCAAGGGAAGTGTTCCCTGTAATGTGCCAAAGTGTCCTGTTTGTATCTTTAAAAATAAAAAAATGGGAGGCATAACTGCATTTACCCCACTACTACCCATTTTTCAAAAATTCATTGCCACACCAGGCAAGCACCCACGGTTGTGGGATATCACACACGTGGGTCCCAAGGTACCACCTACAATGTGGCAAAGTTTCATTTGTGTAACTTTAAAAATGACCGAGTTATAGGCATTCCATGTTATTTATTAAAAAATTAATTGCCACAAACTGCATGCACCAATCTTTCTGAAATTTCTCACAGATACCTATCCCTAACCAGTGTACAATGTGCCCAAGTTTCATCCTTCTATCATTAAAAATGAAAAAGTTGTAGGCGTTTTTGTAAAACAACAATACTTTGCTATGTGAAAACACATTTAAAATGGCGTCCGATCCGCCGATCCGATCCGATCCGGATCGGATCTCATCGGATCGGATCGGATCGGATGGTGTGTCGGATCAGATCGGATCGGATTTTCCGATTTTTGGGGCGGATCGGATTCGGATCGTGGATCGGATCCGATCCGATGCACACCCCTAAAGGAAACTATTTCCAAACATTTCCCCCTCAAAGTCTTATCCCAATAGGTCTCTCTGGCTGCATGTTCTATGAGTTGATAGAGGTGCAGTAATGTCCATATTTCTGTTAGCATAGTTAATACATGACTCCCAGATTCCATAAAAATTATCAATGTATGGCTTGGATCAATTCTGCTTGACCAGTTTTGTTAGCTTTTCCAT
The DNA here is from genome assembly GCA_029215795.1 of Anniella stebbinsi. Lineage (NCBI taxonomy): Eukaryota > Metazoa > Chordata > Lepidosauria > Squamata > Anniellidae > Anniella > Anniella stebbinsi. The sequence continues at coordinate 209,084,580 of JARDYH010000004.1, forward strand.
GAATGCAACATTTGAAAGCCAGTCGGCATCAGCCTAGGACTGGGGAGACTCAGGTTCATATCCCCACTCTGCCATGAAGCTTAATGGTGATGCTGCCCAGACACAATCTTTTAGCCTAACCTACCGCACACAGTTGCTGCTGTGTTCACTGGCTTGAGCTCCTCAGAGGAAAGACAGGTTATAAATAAAATACATGCGTTGCTGTAAACTATTTATACAAATAAGACTGGGCACACAGTGAGATACTTTAAAGGATATGCACTAGCAAAAATATGGCTGCTCTGAGTTCCATTTCAGATTTTAGTTGGTAGGGGGCAGTTGCATCTCCCACCCCATCTTACATATTTTATTCCAGACATGTTCATCCAATGGATGGATGGCCCACAGCAAGCTCCACAACAAGCACTATTTGGAAGCAGGATCTTTGTAGGCTTAGCTCAGCAGGGTTCTGGGCTGTTGGCATTCAGCCAGTCACTTGAAATTCTGGCTTGCCAGCTCATGTCACTCATTTGGCTTCTTTTTATTTAAATCAAGATGATTGTTATTGATGCAAAGATGAATGCAGACAGTGGGGAGGTTCCAGTTCACCCCCGGTGTAACCCTCTTCACTCGAGGGACTTAACCAAATAGGACCATGCATCCCCTAAAGAATAAGGTGTTTTGACAAACAAAATCCCAGGTTTTAAAACTTTGGACTATTTTTCATGGCTTTTGTGATGTCTGATCACCTAGTACAAGTAAGCGGGGGAAACATAAATCACAGCAGTCCTGGAGAGGCAGGATGTCAGTGCAATTCTGGATTTATTTTTGTGCAACAAAGAAGGAAATAATTGTGTTGAAGATGGGCCAAATCACAACCCAGAAACTGTTTGTGATCCCAACAGCTTCCTCTGTAAGAGAAAACCAGAGCTGATTTTTTTCTGAGTTCACGACAAATGTTTATTTGGGTAAAGTAAGGTGGAAATTTATACTTTGCTGACAGATACACCAGTCAGGATGGAACTATATCTTAAGAAACACACACACCATGTTGCTTGCATGCTTTCTTTATCTCTCCACCAATTGTAGTCCTTGCAGAAATTCACCCATCTCGTAGCAGAACAATGCAATTGATTCCTTCCTCTTAGCATTGGGGTGTATCACTCTATTCTCTGTCATGGGCCTGTCACTGCGGCTAGGTCTTCTGAACATGTTGATGGAGCAGATGAATGTTATGGACAGAGTGTTATCCATAGTCAGAATTGTGGAATTGAGTGATTCTCAGTGTACGATTTCTCCACCCCCAAGAAAATATCTATCATCTATCTATCTATTCAAAGTATTTTTAACCCAGCCTAGGATATCAGGGTGGGATATAAGAGGTATAAAATTCTATGCTGCAATATAATACAGTATAACCATATAACATCACAATGAAAATGAATAAAAATATAAGAATAGCAGAGCAAACAAACCAGCATAATGCTTTATCAATACATTTGTACAAACTGACAAATCAATGAAGTTCAGCCTGGCACTGAAATTATAGTAGTGTCAGCACCAGCTAAGCTTCAGTGGAGAAGGCATTCCAGAAATGGGATTTCTATACAAACAGCTCTCTCTGGGAAAGGAACCCCAGAGAAGAGCCTCCCTTGGAGATCATCAGACATGGAATGGTTAGTGTACAAAGGCTCACTCCTTCAGGCATTTGGGAGCCAAGCTGTTTGTTTAGGGCTTTTGAGGTAAGTGCCAGCACCTTGAATTGGGAATGGAAGCAGATAGGCAGCCAAGGTAACTTTTAAGGAATTGGTGTAATATGCTCCCCCTGGCTATATTCATTACAATTCTGGCAGTGCATTCTGCATTATTTGACACTTCTGAATCATTTTAAAGGGCAGCCCACTTACCGTAATCCAATTAGGGATGTCGGAGAAATCTGTCTAGAGGGTGGGGGTGGAGTTCACTAAGCTTTCAGCAGCTTGGCCAAACAGACTTCGGCCATTTATACACTGTCCTTTTTTCCCGGGGTTGTCCTTGGGTGCTCCCTGTGCATCCATATGATGCACAGGGGCTCCTGGGGGGCAGGGGGGATGGGCACGGGTTTACTCAGAGATAAAAAAAAACCTGGGAAAACCTAAATCTTCCAGCAGTCCCAGGACCATCCTAAGACTGCAGGAGGTGAGGGCTTACTCATGAGTAAGCACAGCACCAGAAATGGGCATGGAACTGTGTGGCATAGCTCTGTGCCCATCGGGGAGAGGGGGCTGCATTTTCACCATTCACGGGATGGCAGGGGGTGGGTAAGGGCCACAATTTCAGGGGGATTTTTTTACTTACTTTTCTGATGGAGTGCAAGTATGCTCCCAGCTCTGTCTTGGAAAAAAATGGCAGCCGCAATGAGCATGACATTCTGCTTGCTTCCAGGATGTCATGCTCCTGTGTAGAAAGTGGGTGACGATCCTGGTAGCAAGTAAGTCTGGGATTGCTCCCAGGCCCTCCCCCTACACCTTTAGGCATAGAAAGGGCCTTCAGCTCTGTTCCCCACAAGCTGGGCCAGTTCCCGGGTTTCCCGTGGGTTTACTTTTTCCTTATTATTATTTTTGGTAAATCATAACTTGCACAAATTGTGGCTGAAATTTGCACAAGTTGCTATATATGGGAGGTGGGGGGAAACTGAGAAAAGTCCCTAGATTTTGGGGAAAAGCCAATGGCTCAACTCACAAATGCAAGCCAAGCTGGGGGTGCTGGGAAATCTGGCAAGCCCCCAGAGGATTGGATTTCTCTGCAAAGGATATTCCTAAATTAAATTGGCAGGTGACCAAACCATGGGTCACCAAAGGCATTCCATGTCACCCTGGCCATCTGAGCTTCAAGTGACAATGCTAGATCCAGATGTACTCCCACACTGTAGACCTGCTCTTTCAGGGGGAGTGCAGTCCCATATATAAGAGGCTATACAGTGCCAGCTCCAGGTTTTTGAAGGCCCTTGGGCAGGGACTCTCAATGGGCACCCTCTCTCAATGAGTCTACCTTCTCACCACAATTGTCACTAGCTGCTATTCCTTCTCCTCCTCCTCCTCATTGCTATGACTTGCTTGCTTGCAGAAAGCCAGTGAGCAAGAAGGGTGTGGCATCTGTTCTTCCTTCTCATCACCACTGTTGTATGGGCTAGAGTGAGGTTGCAATAGCAAAGAGGAGGTGCACATTCAGGGAGCTCTTGACAGTGGACTGTTGCTGGGTTGTGCGCCCTCCGCAGTTTCCCAATCGTGCCTACTCATGACATCAGCCCTGTCGACATCCCAAGACATGAGAATCACTTAACCACAAAGATTTAAAAATGTGTGAACCACCCAGAGAGCTTCGGGTATTGGGTGATATGGAAAATAAAGAAATAAAATTTATCATTTGCAGTTATCTAAAGGAAAAACCCATACTTAGGCTATAATTTATTTAAGAATCATAAATCTATTCCAAAAAAAAAAGCTTAGGGAGAAGAAAATATATGAAGGTTTGGAAAGCAAATAATAATAATAATAATAATAATAATAATAATAATAATAAAAATAACAATGATATGCCTTTGTCATTCAAAGTGTACTTTCCTCCTTCGCTCCTGATGGCCAGTATCAATGCTACGGCTTTAGGCCTGGAAGGACTATGCAGAAAGAAATCAAAGATTTCCCACACCTAATGTGTCTATTTTGGAAGCTCATCTGAGGTTTTCTATTATTCAGAGAGACTGAACTAAAGTTATGATAAAAATTGAACAACAGCTAATGGTAGGGACAAAGGGACAATTCTGGTGTTTTTGAAACTCCCCCAGGAGGTCTCAGCATGTATAGCCTTCAGCATATATGCATAATATGACTCAACCAAAACAAATCAGCCATCACAGGATGATAATGTCTATTTGTGAAGGCTTTTCATAAGTGCTGGAAGATTGCCTTTAGCTGATAATTGTCTATTTAGGCCTCTATCACTCTCTCCCCCCCCCCCCCCGCCCCCTGCCAGAGCTGTGTTTCATTTTTATTTCCTCTCGGTTACAGGGATTATGTGAAATCAACATGGGTTAACTTCAAAAATCCAGGAAAAAGAGAATTATAACATATCAGCCAATGGCATGATTATGAGATGCTTTGGAAGAAGCTGAAACTGCTACACAGAATTAGGGGCATAGAAATGTATTCCTGTCTCATCACCTAAAGCATGCATTCAGACTTGGAGCAGAGCATATTACCCATGCCATATATGTAAGAGAAACAGTGAATGTAAAGAGGTCACTTGCATATGATCCTACACCAGATTTATTTATCATTGCGGCAGCTGCCACATCACTAAGCAGGAGGACCAATACAACAACAAAACATCACACTTGTTGCTAGGAGAAAAAGCAAATCCATCTGCAGCTTTATGCATCCTGACTGGGGGGAAAACAAACAAAGGGAAACATTTAGAACAGAAACACATTTTCCCCCTCTCAGGGACTATTTTTTGTCCCTGGGAAAAAGCAGGTGTCCCCCTACTTGTATTTGTCACAGTTTCTTCCACCCACCCCCGGGCCTTCATATCTCTGTTGACAATGGAATCCTGTGGTGCAGGTAAAAATCAATAAATAGGATGCAGCTATTGTTCAACAAATGGTCATTGTTTAATTAATGCCAACTAAATAATAATAGTCATGGCCACTGTCTGTTTTTTTTAAATTATCTCCATCCAGTTCACAGAGGCTACTGCTTCTGCTCTGAAAATTTCAGTTATGTCACCATCATGACTATCACTGATCATGTTCAGACGACACGCTAAGCCATGGTGGTTAAGCAATTTGAGCTAAACTTTATGGTTTAGCATGTCATGTTAACCATGACTTAGTGTGTTGTGAGCTATTCCTAACCATGGTGGCTACATAACCACAGTTTAAACAATCTCACTAACCATTTGCTGCAAAATAGTTAGCGCCCTAACCATGGCTTAGAGTGTTGTCTAAACAAGCCACCTGTGAGATCTTATGTCCAGAAAGTAGTCATTTCATTCCTCCCTTCCCTCTGTGCCCATCCAGGCCTGAAAGGGCCTCTTAACATTTGTGTTAAGCGACCCTTTTGGCCCCAATGGGTGAGCAAGGGGGAAGAGGCATGGGAAAGAGCATTTTCTGAACCTCTAGAAAGTGCACAATTTCCCCCAGCACGCAAATGGCATTACTGGGGGAATCTGCACCCTTTCCCAAGGCCTGGAAAGTTTGCTTTCCCATCCCTCCTGCTCCCATTGGGGCCTGAAAGGGCCTCTTAATGCTTGAAGTTGGAGGCTCTTTTAGGCCCTAGTGGGAACCAGGGGAAAGAAGAGAAGCCATTAGAGTAGAAGAGAAAAAGCCCTTCTCCTCCTCCTCCCCACAACCATCAAGGCCTGAAAGGGCCTCTTAATGCAAGCATTAAGAGGCCCTTTCAGGCACTAATTGGTGCAAGGGCACATGGGAAAGATTTAGTTCCCACATTAGCAGGGAGTGGAGGAGGATTAATGCAATTTCCCCCCTGTGGCCAAAAGAACCAGCGCTGCAAGGGACCATGCAGGAGCTATACTAGAGTGACCAAATACAAAAGAGGGTAGGGCTCCTGCAGCTTTAACTGTTGTGATGAAGAGGGAATTTCACCAGGTGCTGCATGCATACAAATGACACCGGCTAAAATTCCTCTTTCAATGCAACTGTTAAAAGATACAGGAGCCCTGTCCTCCTTTCCATATGGTCACCCTACCCAATTTCTCCCCCCCCCCCCACATACACACAAACACTATATTGGGATGATTAGGTTCAAACTACAAGCTACATAGCCTGTAGCTCACTTTCTCATTTACTGTCCTAAGAAGTCAGGGTGGGTTGGGGTCCTGATCCAGACTGAGACCACAGTTTGTGGTATGGGAAGGGTTTGTCCTTCCTTCCTCATCCATCCCCCCCTTCACCTGTAAAAAAGTCCCCATTGGCAGCACTCTAAGTTTTTTTTTAAAAAACCTATTGATTGCTGTGGGGCAGGGCTATGCAAAGGGGGGGCAGTGGGGCCAGTTGGCCCGGGGCCCATGATTTTGAGGGGGCACTCCAACGAGGAGTTCCCCCCAGCTTATGCTACTGCTTCCGTAGCGTAAGTGGCTCATCGAGAATCGAGGAGCCCGCCTTGTGGAAACAGTACAGAAGCCATCCGTAGTGAATACCACGGTCAGACTACAAGCTCCAGAGGGCCATGCCGCATGTGGGGTGGGGATATATGTGCCTTGAGGTGTTGTAGAACAGGTTTAACATGAAGGTGTTATGTACAACTGACATGTTGGTGGGCACACCCCCTTGGGGTGGCCATGTTGTCCTCCTTTTTTGAAATGAAGGGGGTACACACTTCCCATCTGGCCTGGGCATATTACCAGCTCTGCACTGCCCTGCTGTGAGGAGGGGCTTTTGGGAGAAGTTGTGGCTGGGGACAGAAGGACTAAACCTCCCCTCCCAATGCACTGTGATCCAGATTTGGATCAGGCCTCCATGCTTACTTTTGACTAAAAGAAAAAGAGCAAGAGAGTGGTGTGCTAGGTATTTAACATCAACATGTGGCTTGATCCTTAATCTAGAGGCTATTCTACCATCCTCTACCAATAAATACCATACATTCTTCATCAAATAGACTGTGAAATCCTCCAGCTATTAGCAATATGACCCAAATTTCTTTGCTACATTTATTCAGTGAAGGTGAAACTGAGAGCAACAATTAAAAAGAAAGAACAACTTCAGGGGAGATGGAAGGAAAACCCGATGCATTAAAAATAGATTCCTTCCCTCCATTTCAATTATTTCCCTCCTATGCTCACATTCCCAATTGTGTGCACTAACAGAAATGCTCATTTTACCTACTGGGGGTGGGGGGGGGGTGGAGTTTGTAATTTGAAAACCGTAATAACTTCCTTTTGCAATATTATTTGTGAGAAAGGCTTGCTGAAATCTATGCAGTGGTTCCCACTGGAATGTTTCTGATTTCAATCTGAGAAGGGTCAAGATGAGTGAGGATACATTGTTAGATGTGGAAGGAAATTATTGCCAGCAGTTATGGAAAGACGGTTGCTCAACATCGATAGTGAAAAGTTATCAACATAATTGAAAATAATAAAAAAATATGCTCACCTGAAGGGAAAGCTAGTCCCATTTCACCAAATATTCCTAGCAATAGTCTTGCAGACAGCCTGCAAAATGGTAGCATCAGCTGCTTTGGGTACACTGGAAACCTGTAAGGATTCCTCACTCAGCCCACAAATTTCTTCCTCAGGCCCTGCCTAATCTCCTGGTAGGGAAAAGCTCTTATCTCCAATCAACAGCTGGTTGGAGATAAGAGCTTTTCCCTGCTGAGCATTGAAAAAGGCTCCCTTTCTCAGCTCAGCAGGGAAACACTGCTGATTGAACAGCTTTTCTATGCTAGGGAAAGAGGGAGGGGCCTGGGGAGGAAGCTGATGAGTGATTCAGTCCTTTTTACTTCTGAGGCTTGCTGTGCAGAGGCTTGGCCTGCTTATGTCTGCTTAGTCATGTAGAAGCTTGTCCTGTTTGTGAATAGGCACTGCACATACATACTCCTGAGTAGACATGCAGGAGAATGCTATTTGAAAGTGATGCTGAGCGATTCAGTCCTCCTTACTTCTGAGTACACCTACAGTAGCTTTGTCCTGCATAAAATCATTAACAATCACATTTTGGCCACACTTACTCTGCCCTTGATCCCACCAACAAATGGAATGTGAGGCCCAAGCCTTTTCCAAGATTGGAAGTTGACTCATAGGCTGGAAAAGGTTTGCCACCCCTGCTGTAAACTAAAAGTATCTTCACTGATGACACAATAGCAGAGGTAATCTAAGAACAATCCTTTGATGACCAAGGCCAACTTATTATTCCATAGTATATTATTTATTGTACAAGATCAGCTATTACACCCCATTTTTAGTTTTCTCTTTGAATTAGAAATCCCAGCAGGAGACACATGTCAACAGAATGTACAGCTTTGACCATGATGACTTCTTCACGCTCTTCACCACATTGATTGAAAATATCAGATCTAAGGTGCAGCAGCTATTTGCTTTGATGTCATGGTTGGTTATCATGAGAGTTTGTGGACCTGCCCTGATGGGCTGGCCTTGGTGGGAATGTGGAAGTGTCTGGAACAACACTTCTGAATGCCTGCTGTACCCCTGCTAGGAGATCAACTAGGAGAGCAAGATTAGTTAAGGAATCTGTTCTGCAATGAGAAGCCAAGTTTCCAACTAAACAATATTTTCCACAATGCATATAAAGAACCTCCATATCAGATAAATTAAACAAAGGATACCTTTTGTATGCTAGAGTGCAACTGTAGCACTGCTGGAAAACAAAGGTGATCCAGCATGGGGACTTCCTTTCTCTCTCTCTCTCTCTCTCTCTCTGGTACATTACAACAGGAGAATAATCCCTGTTTTAAACTAAATTTATAAAATGTCTAATCCAAAAGACTTGCCCAAGGTCTCTCTTCTTCAACTTCTGGCTCCTAGCAATAGATAGCCAGATGCATCTGGAAATCCCTAAGGAGAGCAAAAGATTCAAACAATTCATAGACAAGGGCTACCACTCCACTAGCACCATTGGCAAGCCTTGTAGCAGTTGAGGAAGTCATTACGAATCCTCTGTTCAGCAGCTTGTCCAAAGAGTGTCAATTTCTTCTGTATAATTAAGGGAGGCACAGTAGTGCCTCCCTTGTTAAGGGCCATCAGTAAAAAACATGTTCCACCATGTTAAAGTGATAATTGTTAAAGTGATAATTCTAACAGCAATAAAATTGAAAATGTTTCACTAATCTCTCTGAAATTTACAGGTGCCAGAAAGAAACGTTTGTTTTACATTACCTGAAAATTTCAAGAAGATTGGTGAAAGACTGAGGGAAGGAGAGCAGTTTAAAGTAAAAAGATTAAAGAATCCCTTGAATATGAAACCGAAAATTGAACTCGGGTTGCGACTATTTTTGCACAGCTGTCCTTACCTTCAGGGAGCCTTATTCATTAATGCAATGGCAGGGTCTACTTCCTCCTGTCTAGTGTAGGTGGAACTGCTTTTCTTTTTTAAAAATTCGCTTAAGTGGATTTTATTAAATTTAAACTGTGCCTCTTTAAGAAATCCGGTGGCCATTTTGATTATGGCACACGTTCAGTAGAGTCTCTCCCCCACTCCCTCCTGTGTCAGCTACAATGGCTGCTTCCTCTAGCAAAGACAGTGCTGTAGTCTCTTCTCAGAAGTAAGTTCCATTGACTGAATGCAATGGTCTTACTCCCAGGTAAGTGTGTAGAAGATTGTAGCCTTTATTTAAAAAAAACAGTCTGGAACTTAGAAGGTGGAGAGGGAGAGATGTGAGTGAGAATTCCCTCTCCTTTACAGCACTATAACTCTACAATTAACAACTTGCTTACATGCTTTGCATGTGTGTATGTTCATTTGATTATGGCTGCTGATCATTAATTTTCATATCAATTCAATCCAAGGCATGTCTACTCAGAAGTTAGTTCCACTGAGTGCAATGAGTCTCATTCCCATTGCACTAGCTTGAAGGGGTGTGTGGATTTGGCTGTACTTTTCTTTGAGAGCTCTGTGTATTTAGGGACCAAGGCTTTTTGTAAGAGAAGGGGTTAAGCTCCCCCCTCTTTTTTTTTTTAAATCCATGTATTTGATTTTTAAAGAATTATTCCTTTATTGTTATTAAAATTAATAATAATAATAATTAGTAGAAGTAGTAATACGTTTATTAGTGTTACATTTATATCCTGCCTTTTTTCCTCTTGCAAGGAACCTAAGGTGGCTTACATGATCCTCCTCCATTTTATCAGCACAACAACCCTGTAGGGCAGAAGAGTCAGTGACATTCTGAATTCTCTTAGCTTTTCTAATATTTTTTGATCAGGTTGAACAAAACTATTGTGTAGTGTTATCTCCAGTACCAACATCTTTGACAGGCTTAATATAGGATTCATTGATCACAGGCTATTTTTAGAGCAATAAAAATAAAAATCCAAACTTGGATAGATTAAAATTAAATTGAGCAATATTTCTAAACACCCACATGGCTATTCTTGGTACTGGGTCAGATGTAGTGATAGAAGAGGATGTTCAGACTCCATTTAGTTGATCAGTTGCAAAGAAGCTTCTCTAGTAAGGAGGAAGCGGAAAGCCCTAGACTGATCATTCTTTCAAGTGCCATATCTCCCCCCACAAAAACCCATGAGGTAGGTTAGGCTAAGAGTCTATGACTGGCCCCAAACCATCTAGTGAGTTTCTTCTGCTGCTCACTTTCACAGAAATGTAAAACAGATGTTTGGTAATGTTTGGTGTATGGCATGTGCTACTTTTACCCTCACAACAACCCTGTAAGATAGGTTAGGCTGGAAATTTAGGCCTGGCCCATTGTCTATCTATGTCTGTGTGCCTGCTTCTTTCATATATACACACAGAAAGGCATCCTTGGGTTTGTTCTTTACTTACTATGTATATCATAAACTACGTGTGAATTCTGTCACAAATGATGCAATACACTCACTTTTCACACTTCCTAATACATTTGTTTCCCAACTAACTTACCGCTAATACAGTCATGAATCTAATACTAAAATATGTCATTTTTACTATAGTAAAATTAAAGAATCCCCATACATCAAGTGCAAATCAGAGAACCCACTATTTTTCATATTAGTGTTCAAGAATTAGGATTCTTTTCCTAATTACGCCTTACACGGAGGTTGCCTTTTTCACAGCAGCTGGATCAACATTTTCATCAAGCTGTCCACCTCCTCTGCTCCAAACTCTTTCTTGGTCAGTCACCTCTAATTAGCTCAGATCCTGTTAGTGTATATGTGAAATTGTGATCCCCCAATGTGCATCACTTTACACTTGCTTACATTGAACAGCATTTGCTCTTTTCATGGCCATTCTCTTGGTATGCAGAGATCTTTATGGAGCTCCTCACAATCCTCCATTGTTTTAGCAAGACTAAATAATTTGGTATCATCACCAAACGTGGCTACATCACTGCTCATTTCCACCCTCATTCTAATATTATGAGAAAGGGAGAAACTGCCTTCCTATCCACTTTCTTCACAACATGCATATAGGAGTGAGCAGTGAGATGGCCAAATTTGCTGCTGACCTCAAAATATTTAGGGTTTTTAAAATGAAGTGAGATTACCAAGAGCTCCAAAAGTATCTATCCATAGTGGGAAAACGGGCATCAAAATGGCAACAACAGTTCTACGTAAGCATTTGTAAAGTGATGCACACTGGAGCAAAGCATCCCAACGTCACATATACACTGATGGGATCTGAGCCTGCAGTGACTAAACAAGAAAAAAAAACTTGGGAATGTGGTTGACAGCTCAGTGAAAACGTCAACCCAGTGGGTGGTAGCTGTAAAGACAGCAAACTCCATGTTAGGCATTATAAGAAAAGTAATTGAGAATAAAACTGCCAGTCTCATACTGCCTTTATACAAATCTATGGTGTGACCACACTTAGAATACTGTGTACAGTTCTGCTTAACTATAGAATTTAGTATCACAAGATGTTGTGCTGGCCACCATTTTGGATGGCTTGTCCTCCTTTCCATGTGGTCACCCCATAACATGACACTATTCCCCCTTCTGAAGAGGTCTGGACCTCAGACTGCTAAAGACAAAGTGGCAGACCATAATAACAGTGTTCATATGCCCATTGCTTTATGAGGCTTCTGCAGGCTACCAAACAGAGAACTATCAGGCCATAAAGTTGCCTAAATGGGTCTGCCAGAAACCTGGCCTCACCGTTCCTGTTAGGTCCATGTCCTATAGCAAATGCTCTCAGCTGAACTTGATGGAATCCCATCCTTCATCCCTCGGTTTAATTTACTGACCTCCCCTGGCTGGGCCTTGCAGGGAACAATAGGGTAGACAGAGCAGGCATACATAGCACGCGTAGAGTGCTGAGAGTGGCAAATCTAAAAGCAAATACGTTGCTTTTAAAGAACCAAGGAAATTCAATGGGTCTTTTAAGTAAATATCTATGGATGGAAATGCAGCCCATGCAGGTTTGAAACTTGACCACAAACATGATCACAATCTGCTACTTTCAGATGCAAACAGGAAGAAAAAGCATGTAGCATAAAATGAGCTATAATAATTAATATAGTAAACTGTAACTTATTCTAATTTAGGATATTTTCCTGTATCATTTTTGTGCTTCCAGAATTAATCAGGGAGTTTTTAGTCCAGTAGAATTTTTTTTCAGGTTCTCTCCAAATACAGGCACAAAACATGAAATGCTTCTTTTCATGAGTCAGTCATAGAAAGCTTTTATTTCTGGACATTGGCTATTGAAAAATTCAAATGAGACCCCTCAGATTTCAAGTGAGAGAGCATAACTTCTGGGGTTCATTTATTATTTTGAAAAGTGGGTGCAACACATATCACTAGCTTTGATTTTATATTGGATGTCAAAATGGTGTAACATCCTAGCTGATGCTGGCTGCTTGTCAACTGTATAATATCCAGTCATCCGTTACAGAAAGCCATGAAATTCATTAAACAAAAAACCTACGGTTTACAAAAACAACATTAAGGCTCCACAGTTTCCAACCAAGCACTAAAAAGTGCTTGGTTAGGAATGCTGGGACCTGTCATCTCAAAAATCTAGATATGCAATTTGATCTGCAGAGGTGACTGTGGGGTTGTGGGAAATGATGATGAACAACTTAGGACCAGCTACTTCTAATTTCGTAGCGCATCTCATGTTAAGAGTTGCAACCCAACACATCTGACAGGCACCAGGTTGGGGAATGTTGTTCAAGAACAATGGAAGGCAGAATGTAGATCTCCAGATGTTTTGGAATTCAACATGTAAAAGCCCCTATCAGCATGGGCAGTTGTCAGGAATGCCGCGAGTTGATGTCCAAATCATCAGGAGTTGATGTCCAAATCATCATTTTGTTTAGAGCAGCCCTTCCCCAACCTGGTGCCCTCCAAAGGTGTTCGACTACAACTCCCATGGTCAGGAATGCTGGGACTTGTCATCTCAAACACCTGGAGGGCAACAAGATGGGGAATGCTGTTCCATATCCTTACCAAATACAGGGTCTTAAACGCATCTCTCAAACACATATCGCATATAGCAGCACGCTTGATAACAAAAGGGGAACTATTCATTACAGATCTAGAACCAGAGCATGTGCCAGGCACGTCCAACTTTTGGTCAATATCCTGCCCTTCAAAGAACCAATGTTTTTTTTCTTTAAAATGTATTTAAACAAAATATACTGTTCACTCCCCACAATCCCTCTACAATACATCATCTCATCAAAGCGACAGAGGAGCAGAAGAGGTTTAGTTTGGCTGTCTTTAACACCTTTCAGATGAGATTAGTTTGCAATCCTATATCTCTTGGGAGTAAGACCTAGTGAATTCAGTGGCACTGGCTTCTGAGAAGACAAGTATAGGAGTCAACCTTCTCCAGCTTGGTGCTCTCCAGATGTGTTGCACTTTAACTCTCATGTTATGTGTTATGGGGAAGACAAAAATCAATTCGTACTTAATTTTAAAATAATACTGATGCATGAAAGTATTAGGTGGTAGCTCTGTCTTTGATCTCACTCTGCTGAACAAGTAAGAGAAATCCTTTATCTGATATTCAAGAAACAGACATCCTATGCCATGCGTTGAAAACTAATGTTGACGTCTGAAGGGCTATCCGGATTAGGTATTCAAGATTCATTCATTGTTGTTTCATTTGGTTTATACAGTTTATTTAAAATGATGCAGCTCTTTTGTAGTTCCTTGATTGATCACATATCTTAATGCTGGAAAACATCATACTTTAGTACAGATGTGGGCAGAAAATAGATCTATCCTGAGGATTTGGACATCAACTCGCGGCATTCCTGATAACTGCCCATGCTGATAGGGGCTTTTACAAGTTGAATTCCAAAACATCTGGAGATCTACATTCTGCCTTCCCTTGTTCTTGAACAACATTCCCAACCTGGTGCCTGTCAGATGTGTTGGGTTGCAACTCTTAACATGAGATGCTCTAAGAAATTAGAAGTAGCTGGTCCTAAGTTGTTCATCATCATTTCCCACAACCCCACAGTCACCTCTGCAGATCAAATTGCATATCTAGATTTTTGAGATGACAGGTCCCAGCATTCCTAACCATGGGACATACTGACTTGCAATGATGGGAATTGTAGTCCAACACCTTTGGAGGGCACCAGGTTGGGGAAGGGCTGCTCTAAACAAAAAAAGAGAAGTAGGTGGCCCTAAGTTGTTCGTGATCAGTTTTCCACAACCCCACAGTCACCTCTGCATATCATATTCTCCATCCTGTCCTCATGGTTTATCTGCTTTGGGAGAATGAGAATTTCACTTGCACTTTCTGCCTCCTTAGGCAGGATGTGGCGTTAAGGCTTGGGAGCCTTAACTCCCAATTTCCCTGCTTTTTGGTGCTTGGTTGGAAACTGTGGAGCCTTAACGTTGTTTTTGTAAACCATAGGTTTTTTGTTTAATGATATTTACTAAGGGGAGAGATAGAGCAAGATTGTATCCAATCACCCAATGAAGTAGCCTACATTAGATGATTTATTGGTGAAATGAACTGACCCAAGGGACACAAAGGTCATCCAGACTATCGATTGTCCAAGGACCACATCAATTTGGCTAAGCACATCTCAATGATCCACTGCTCTTAGGGGAAGTGTCATTAATTTTTGCAGTGTCATGGGGCAAAGATCCCCAAACTGTGTGCCCTGAGTGAACTGCTAAGTATTCTGTAAGAAAAGGAAAGGCCCCCATGAGCCCCATGAATCAATCCTCAGTGAATTGATGCATTGGGATCACAGGAGCCTTCCATATGGTTCTGTACGATTCAGTGCCTTCGTTGAACCTGTATCTTCTGAGACCTATAATTTGAATCCTTCTGAAACCAAGGCCTTCACCCAATCCTAAAACACACACACAGAGATGCAAGCAACATTACCCAGGAAGCTGCTTGTTGCACTCTGCATATATCCTCGGCCTCACAGCCACATAGGAAATTCCCTTATACTGCCCTGGAGAGACTCTATGGCCAGATCTACATCAAGCAGGATATGTTACTTTGAAAATGGTTTTAAAACTGTATATGGAATCTGTCCTAGGCTTCAACAGTTGTCACTACAGTTATTATTATTATTATTATTATTATTATTATTATTTATTATATTTATATACCGCTCCATAGCTGAAGC
The DNA here is from genome assembly GCA_029215795.1 of Anniella stebbinsi. Lineage (NCBI taxonomy): Eukaryota > Metazoa > Chordata > Lepidosauria > Squamata > Anniellidae > Anniella > Anniella stebbinsi. Next base: position 209,099,831 of record JARDYH010000004.1, read on the forward strand.
TGTCTGGGCAGTTTACAAAAATGAAAAGATTGAACACTAAAAAGACATTATACAAATTTAAAACCGTAAATAGAAAACAGTTGACATTTAAAACATTTTAAACTGTTAAGCCTGGCCACAAAGTCAGTTAAAACCTCAAGTTAAGCTGTTAAAAATGCCTGGGAGAAAAGAAAAGTTTTGACTTGGCACCGAAAAGATAACAGTGTTGGCGCCAGGCGGGCCTCATCGGGGAGATCATTCCATAATTGGGGGGCCACCACAGAGAAGGCCCTCTTCCTTGTTGCCATCCTCCAAGTTTCCCTTGGAATAGGCACCCAGAGGAGGACCTTTGATGTTGAGCGTAGTGTACGGGTAGGTTCATGTCGGGAAAGGCATTTTAAACCAGTAGTGTAGTAGATCCTACCTATGTCCATTGAGACTCATGCTGTTTAGCCTGACTGAAAGAAGGTTTCCACCAGGTTCTCAAAGAACTTTCACATTATCTGCTATTTGGCATTTTTTGATGGGAGGTTTCAGGGATGGAACCTGAGACCTTCTCAGGGCAGAGAATATGCTCTTCTTAGGGATGTCAGAAAATTCCATGACAGATTCAAATAAGTTCAGAATTCTATTAATCCAATTTGAGGATTCCAGACTGGCTTTTTCTGAATCATGTGGATGCCATGGACTTGTGGACCATTTTTTAAAAATAATGTTTTGAAGGGGTTTGCGCTAATGCACATTGGTGCAAGTGCGCATTAGTGCAGGTCCACTTGACCATATGTGGAACAAAATTCTTGTGCATCCCTAGAAAAATAAAGTGAATCAAAATTTGGCAATGATTGGACGATGGAAGAACAGACTCCTGACAAACTGGAAAAACAGATAGAATAGATTCAGTAACATCTGTACATCCCTAGCTCTATTACTATTGATCTATGGTTCATCCCCATAATTCTCAACACTTCATGTGATGGGAGCTTGTGGAACATAGGAAGCTGTCTTATACCAAGTCAGCCTAGACTATTGCATACTGTGACTCACAGTGGTTCTGCAGGGTTTCAAGCAGAGATTTTTCGTGTCACCTACTATCTGGTCCTTTAACTGGAGATGCTGGGATTGAACCCTGGACCTTCTTTATACAAATCGGGCATTCTACCACAGACCTACGGCCTTCCTGATTGAGCTATGCTCCCTCCTTCCAATCCTTGGTTCACATAGGGTTGAGTTGGGGTGAACTAATTTTTAGGTGTATAAATGAAGTGTGCTTCATTTTGAATTGATAAAAAGAAGTATTTCTTCATGCAGTGCATAGTTAGACTATGGAATTCTCTACCACAAAACAGAAATCGCTCCACTGGCTGCCACTGGCTGCCAATTAGTTTCCGGGTGAAGTATAAAGTGTTGGTTATTACCTTTAAAGCCCTACATGGTTTGGGTCCAGGTTACCTGCGGGATCGCCTTCTCCCATACAATCCGCCCCGCACGCTCAGGTCCTCTGGGAAGAACTTACTGCAGTCGGCCAAGACTAGGCTGACAACCGTTACCCAGAGGACCTTCTCTTCTGCTGCTCCCAGACTGTGGAATGACCTGCCGGAGGAGACTCATCAACTTAACAGTCTTTTAGAATTTAAGAAAGCCATAAAGACTGTTCTCTTCTGGCAGGCATATCCAGTGGAATTTTAGAATGTTTTAAGGATGTTTTTAGGATGTTTTAGGATTTTTATGCAGTTTTAATAATGTGTGTCATGTTTTAATCAGTTTTATGTATTTTATCATGTTGTTGTTCCCCGCCTCGATCCAGACGGAGAGGCGGGTAAGAAATAAATTGTTATTATTATTATTATTATTATTATTATTATTATTATTATTATTATTGAGTGATGGCCACCAATTTGGATGGGTTTAAAAGGGGGTTAGACAAATTCCCAGAGGAGAAGGCTATCAATGGCTACTAGTCCTGATGGCTATATGCTACCTCCAGTATCAGAGGTCATATGCCTATGTATGCCAGTTGCTGGGGAACATGGGCAGGAGGGTGCTCATGTCTTGCTTCTGCATGTCCTGTGGGAAGCTGTTGTAAACAGAATGCTGAAATAGATGGACCCTTATAATAATAATAACAATTTATTTCTTACCCGCCTCTCCGTCTGGATCGAGGCGGGGAACAACAACATGATAAAATACATAAAACTGATTAAAACATGACACATATTACTAAAACTGCATAAAAAATCCTAAAACATCCTAAAAACATCCTTGATCTGATCCAGCATGGATCTTATAAATTTGGAAAACTAAAAAAGAGTTTGGAAAACTAAAAAAGAGTTTATTTCAGCTATGAACAGTTTAGTACAGAGAGTCTGTTTTGAAAAACAGGGCTATGACACATTGTTTCGGTTTTCCAACCACAAGGCTATGCCTGAAGCAGCCTTTGTTTGACTGGTCAGTTTGGTTCTGTGTGAAGCTGCGACTGAAAGGCGTTCAAAATGTAAGCTGAACTGATGGAGATAAGAGTCTTACTTTTACACAAAAGAGCGATTGCCTACTAGCCTCCCTGATCAGAGTGCTTTGAAGGCTACTGTCCAACTTCCTTTGAAGTTAATGGGAAGTGTGGATACTCAGCATCATCCAGGCTATGAGAGATTGCTGGGCATGCAGAAGGTTGTACAGCCAGAGCCTGCTGTGCTACAGGATAGAACTTTTATCCCCTTTGATCCTGCAGTCAAAAGAAGGTTTAAAAGTGTTGAAAGGTGTTATCAAATCTTGTATTTCACTGCAAAGGATCCGAAGCATAAAGAACAGCTTACAGGGGGACTGGGCTGCCAGGCACCTTAATGCTCTGAGTAGACTCACACACAATATTCACACACAATATTTTCTAAAGTTTTCCATATTTTAAATGGCATTGCTTTGGGGTGGGAGGATGAAAACTCTCCTCAGCCTGCCCCCATTTGTATTGCTTGGATTTGAGGCGTAACAGGCTCCTGAAATCAAATGAAAGCAAACTATAGCCAGGTTATGAACCTTTCTGGACAGAAAGCAGAGGAAGCGCACTCTTGCTTGCAATGAGAGCAAAATGATTCAATGCAAGTGCAAGGTTTCCAAATGAAAGGCATTGCTTCCATGCCAGAACTGGTGAGATGAAAGTTCAATGCACACACACACACACACACACACACACACGGGTGTTATGTATATTATGTTGGAAGTGAGAGTGCAATGCAGCTAGCTTCCATGAAAAAAAAATAGAAAGGCTGATGTGTCTACTTGAAAAAGGAAGAGAGAGAGAGAGAGAGAGAGAGAGAGAGAGAGAGAGAGAGGACCTCCAAGTTTTCTAGACTGTCCTCTGATCTATGCTGACCTTCCTTCCCATGGTAGACTGATACCCTTAGAGTTGCTGACCTCACTTTGAACTTCCTTACTTCTTCATGCTCTTGCCTCTCAGGGAAGAGATTTTGGGTCTCCTTCTATCCTGGGTTGGGGATCCTCCTATGCAACATGTCCTGCAATAAACTGCAAGCTTTCTTATTACTTTAACCCAATGTCTCCAGTATGAGTCTTCCAGGGGAAAGGGTACTCCTTTAACCAGGATTTCACACAGCTCAGCCCTTGTCAGGTTCTTGCTGTTCTGCTAACATATTACTGAAGCTCAAAAACATGCCAGGATGTTGTGTTCCAGTTGTGGTTCCTTGAAACGGCCACCCTCTAGACCAAGGTTGAGCTGAAAGTAGACCTCCAGGTGTTTTGGACTTCAACTTCCAACATTCCTGACCACTGGCCATGCTGGCAAGGGCTTCTGGGAGTTGGTTCCAAATGTCTGGAGATCTACCTTCTGCTCACTCTGGGCAATCTGCGGCCATCAGCATTTCTATATCGCCCAATAGCTGAAGTTCTCTGCATGTGATCAGTTTAGACCTCTGGCAAGAAAGGGAGTGGGAGAAAAAAAAAAGAAAAGGGCTAACCCACCCACTTTGGGCTCTGGCCCCAACCACTTCTGAGATGCAGCTCCTGACAGATAAGCCACAAGAGAACATGGCCCTTAGCAGAAGAAAGTTTACCCATCTCTGCTCTAGAGTATTTATCTATGACAGTTGTCCACAAATTGTGAGCTGCCTACCCAAATGCATTGACTATTATTGATATATGGTGGGTGAGCAGTGGCCCAAAGGATCTCCTGTTTTTTGTGGTCTCCTTAAGAGTATAGAAACTAGGGATGTGCACTGGATCGGACCCGATCCACGATCCGAGTCCGGTCCAGTGGGAAATCGGATAAATTATCCGATTTCCGATCCCGCAGCTGGATCGGCCGATCCAATCCGAACCGGTCCGAAAAAGCTCCGAACCGGTTCGGCGGATCGGCGGATCGGCGGGCGCCCACTGGCGCCCACCGCCGCTTCCATTGGCGGGCGCCAGCGGGCGCCCGCCGATGAAAGTGGACAGCGGGGGGGGGGAGGAGGGGGGCACTTACCTTCTCGGCCCGGTGGCTCCCGTCCGGCGCCGGCGCCTACTACTACTAGCAGGCTCCGCGGCCTGCTCTAGGGTGGCGCGCCGGGTGATGTCATCACCCGGCGCGCTACTCTAGAGCAGGCCGCGGAGCCTGCTGGTAGTAGTAGGCGCCGGCGCCGGACGGGAGCCACCGGGCCGGGAAGGTAAGGAGGGGGTGCGTGGAGGGGAGGAGGGGGCGCGCGGAGGGGGGAGGGGGGAGGGGGGCCCTTACCTTTCCGGCCCGGCGGCTCCCGTCCGGCGCCGGCGCCTACTATTCCCAGCAGGCTCCGCGGCCTGCTCTAGGGTGGCGCGCCGGGTGATGTCATCACCCGGCGCGCTACTCTAGAGCAGGCCGCGGAGCCTGCTGGTAGTAGTAGGCGCCGGCGCCGGACGGGAGCCGCCGGGCCGGAAAGGTAAGGAGGGGGTGCGTGGAGGGGAGGAGGGGGCGCGCGGAGGGGGGAGGGGGGCCCTTACCTTTCCGGCCCGGCGGCTCCCGTCCGGCGCCGGCGCCTACTATTCCCAGCAGGCTCCGCGGCCTGCTCTAGGATGGCGCGCCGGGTGATGTCATCACCCGGCGCGCTACTCTAGAGCAGGCCGCGGAGCCTGCTGGAAGTAGTAGGCGCCGGCGCCGGACGGGAGCCGCCGGGCCGGAAAGGTAAGGAGGGGGTGCGTGGAGGGGAGGAGGGGGCGCGCGGAGGGGGGAGGGGGGCCCTTACCTTTCCGGCCCGGCGGCTCCCGTCCGGCGCCGGCGCCTACTATTCCCAGCAGGCTCCGCGGCCTGCTCTAGGATGGCGCGCCGGGTGATGTCATCACCCGGCGCGCTACTCTAGAGCAGGCCGCGGAGCCTGCTGGAAGTAGTAGGCGCCGGCGCCGGACGGGAGCCGCCGGGCCGGAAAGGTAAGGAGGGGGTGCGTGGAGGGGAGGAGGGGGCGCGCGGAGGGGGGAGGGGGGCCCTTACCTTTCCGGCCCGGCGGCTCCCGTCCGGCGCCGGCGCCTACTATTCCCAGCAGGCTCCGCGGCCTGCTCTAGGATGGCGCGCCGGGTGATGTCATCACCCGGCGCGCTACTCTAGAGCAGGCCGCGGAGCCTGCTGGAAGTAGTAGGCGCCGGCGCCGGACGGGAGCCGCCGGGCCGGAAAGGTAAGGAGGGGGTGCGTGGAGGGGAGGAGGGGGCGCGCGGAGGGGGGAGGGGGGCCCTTACCTTTCCGGCCCGGCGGCTCCCGTCCGGCGCCGGCGCCTACTATTCCCAGCAGGCTCCGCGGCCTGCTCTAGGATGGCGCGCCGGGTGATGTCATCACCCGGCGCGCTACTCTAGAGCAGGCCGCGGAGCCTGCTGGAAGTAGTAGGCGCCGGCGCCGGACGGGAGCCGCCGGGCCGGAAAGGTAAGGAGGGGGTGCGTGGAGGGGAGGAGGGGGCGCGCGGAGGGGGGAGGGGGGCCCTTACCTTTCCGGCCCGGCGGCTCCCGTCCGGCGCCGGCGCCTACTATTCCCAGCAGGCTCCGCGGCCTGCTCTAGGATGGCGCGCCGGGTGATGTCATCACCCGGCGCACTACTCTAGAGCAGGCCGCGGAGCCTGCTGGAAGTAGTAGGCGCCGGCGCCGGACGGGAGCCGCCGGGCCGGAAAGGTAAGGAGGGGGTGCGTGGAGGGGAGGAGGGGGCGCGCGGAGGGGGGAGGGGGGAGGAGGGGGCGCGCGGAGGGGGGAGGGGGGAGGGGGGCCCTTACCTGCCCGGCCCGGCGGCTCCCGTCCGGCGCCGGCGCCTACTACTACCAGCAGGCTCCGCGGCCTGCTCCAGGGTGGCGCGCCGGGTGATGTCATCACCCGGCGCGCTACTCGAGAGTAGGCCGCGGAGCCCGCTGGTAGTAGCCGCCGGCGCCGGACGTGCCGAGAAGGTAAGTGGCGGGGAAGGGGGCTTACCCCCCCCCGGAGCCGTCCGCTTCTATCCGCTGGCACCCGCGGGCGCCAGCGGATGGAAGCAGGCGGCCCCAGGGGGGGTAGGGAGCGCGGGGGAGGGGGTTTACCTGCCGGGGCCGTCCACAGCGGACGGCCCCTGGGGGGGGAGGGAGTTAGGCCCCCCCTTACCCACCCGCCGCCATTTTTTCCTCATAGACTTGCATTGCAATGCAAGTCTATGGGGAAAAAAATGGCGGCCGATCCAAAAATTTCCGATTTTTGGATCGGGATCGGACTCGATCCGGTCCGGGGGGCCTCCGATTTTGTCCGAACCGGTCCGGGACAAAATTGGAGGTCCCGATCCGGGTCCCGATCCGATCCGGGGGGTCCGTGCACACCCCTAATAGAAACTCTTTTGGGGTTGAGGGGTCACAAGAGGGTCCTGAGCAGATGACATATCCCATGCCTTCTTGAGTTCCCTGTGCTGATCCAAACTTCTGCACAGAGTCTAAGCACATATCAAAGCACAATTTGTACACTGCAGTGTACAGTTTCTGCATCTGAACACACAATCTGCATCCAACAAAAATGATTGTGGAAAGAGTGCCCCATGCATACACAGTGGTGTAACTAGGTAATTTTAGACCATGGATTTAATGGCCCTACGAGGGCTGTCTTTAGATAGCCACTTGTTGCCAACCCTGATTAATAAGCACTGTTTGTTGCATTAAAGGATAACATATTTTAAAGTAAAAATAATAAAGTGACTATCTATAACCATTTCCATCACCAGCTGGCTGTTCTCTAAATCTAAACTGTTTTTTAAAATAAGAAGACAGGATCCTGGGGTGAGTGTATAGATGTTGGAGAAATCAGTTTGGGAATAGGAGTTTGATGGACATTCCTAGGTTCAGGCCTTGGACTTCGGCACTTTCTACACCATAGCGGTGTAGTGGGCGCAGCACGGGCGATCCCAGAAGGAGCCACTTCTGGGATCAGTGCAAAGAAGCCACATCATTGAAGTGTGACTGCCCAGGCTGCTCCCAGGCCATCACAAGTTGTGCCAGCCATTTTTTAATTTTTTTATCCACATGGAGTGTACGAGCGTGCCTCTGGAAAAGTAAGGGTTAAAAAAATGCCGTGCATGTGTGCTCCCCCTACCTGCCCTCCCAGGGGTAGTGAAACAGGTGCCACCCCTCCCCTGCTGGGCACGGAGCTCTGCAGTGCAGCTCCATGCCCCGTTTGCAGCCACTCTTTCTCATGAGTAAGCACAGCTGCTCCCGGGATGGGTGGGCACATCTTCTGAGGTCCCAGGAACTTCCTGGAACCACAGAAGAATTGGGGTTTTCTGGTTTGTGTTTTCCCAAAAAAATCCCATGTCTGCTCCCCCACCCCTGGGAGTCCCTGTGTGTCATTTGGACTCACAGGGATCAACCAGGGGCCAACCCAGGCAAAAAGCCTGGTGTGGAAAGGGCCTTCATTCCAGTTCCCGCTGTGGTGCCTGACTTGGTCTCAGTGAGTCAGGCCAGTCAGTGAATTTCCTAGACAGTTTGCATCTTTTTCCTTTCATTTTTGCAATTTCGGAGCAATTTGCGCAAATTATGGCCAAAGTTGTGCAAATTTTGTTGTAATTTGTGCAAATTGCTCAGAAATTCATGCAAATTGTTCAAAAACGTGTACAAATTGTGAAATGGTGAAAAAAATATGTGCAAAAAAATTCCCAGAGTTCAGGGGAAAGCCTGCTGCTCAGTTTGCAAACAAAAATTGAGTCGTACATGGCCTGACACTCCCTGGATGGCCCCCTGGAATTTGGCTCTGAGGTCAAGCCTCAGCTGCACAACTGTGCTTATAACTTGTACATGCATAGGCAGGGGCTCATAATGATGCATGAAGGTTGCGAGGTGGAGCAGTAGGCATGATGTCAACCTCCCTTTCCACATCATATTTTGCTTTACACCCATCATCTGCCCATGGCTACATTGTGCGGACCTGTACCCTGGAGTGGATGTTTTTTGATTGTGGTTAATATGCTTAGTGCATAAAAATAAAATGTGTTGCTTCTTGTCTTCTGCCATACCATAGTGAAACCTAACTATTCTTCTGGTTTCACCTGCTGCTGCTGCTGCTGCTAAGGAGGAGGACAACAGGTTGCCTGATGAAGCATTTGAAATCTCAAATGTAAATGGCTGGTTATGGTTAATATATAAAATGAAGGCACTAGGGCTGAAATCTCTTCGGATGTCCAATGCTCTGTCTTGGAAGCCCTCCTACCTAAGACCCTAAGTGTGGAATTGTCTGGGGTTACTCAGCCCTAAGGAAAACGTCAGTCTGCACATGCTCAGAGACAGTTGCTGTGAGCTGTTAGTTAAGAAGAAGGTCAGTGTTGCAAATAGCACTGGGATTCGTTAGGCTGCTTTCCTCAAAACCCTTAGTAGCACTGCAATGTGGAGTTCTGAAAACATGTAAGTTTTGGGAAGATGCTAGCGGAAACCCATTCACATGTTTAACCTTTTAACAGAAAAGGACCTCTAAGAGCAACTAGGGTTGACACTTTTTTTTCTGGCCCTGCTCCTCTGGATTTATCAGGAGGAAGACACTCAGAAATTTAGTAGGCAAGGGTGATAGTGCCTCAGCCAGTTTGAGTGGTGGTGGAAAGGAACCTTTTTCTTTGCATTGCAACACAGTCAGGATATGGGAGGCAAGAGGATGAACTTAAACCAAGAGTCAGTCTTCTAAATGCATCATGTAATTTTTTAAATAGACAGAAGATCTATCCGTTCCCATTAAAGCAAGTGGGTGTTAGTTAATCAGCAGTTCTGAAAGTCAAGTCTAAAAATTCCACAACAGCATGTCATCATTAGTCCATTTTCTATATTAATCCTTTTCAAAATGTTGATCACTAGTAATTTGACCACCAACAGGCATGTTTCAGGTTTATTTATTTTGGGAAAAAAGAATACTGTGTTTCCTGGTGTTAATTATGGTTTTATCCAGCAATAGATGACTGTTTATCAAGCTGCTTTTAGAACTTTGCATTTTCTTATTTGACCCTAATGAGTCTGTACTGTGCCCCTTTTCTAAAAAGCGAAAAATGAAATTATTATTCTTCCTTCACTCTCACAACTACTTGAGTGGCCAATTATAAATTGCCAAAAGAGAGGAAATGCATCAGCTGAAAAGAGGGCAGTGATTTGCAGCCCCTGTTACCCCCTCCCTACAGGTCAGCTCACCATATCCCATTCAACGGAGTCCCCGACCCTCTGTGTTGCATTTTCAAGCGGCAAAAGGGGGCGCCATGGGGTGGAAGGGGTGGGGAACTCCTTTTCCACCGGTTGAACTCATTTAGATCTGGATTCATCTCATGAATTTCAGTTTGAATGTTAGCGATCTGAACTTCACCCATTTCTCCATTTTTGTCATCCTTTTTGTTGTTGCTATCTTCCTTTTCCTTTTTTAAAATGGCAAGAGTTTCATATGGGGGATGGGGGGTGGAGTTTGATCCATGAGGTTGTTTCTCAGGATTACTGAATTCTTTCAAAAAAGGTTACATTGTTTGCTATTGGTATATTTCAAAAGATACTTGTGTTCTTTCACTGTATACCAGGTGTCTTATTTACCTCTTTTCCCCTGACGTGTTCTGTCTTTTTTCTTTCTGCTTTGCACTGCGTGTGAATGAACATAGAGTAACAGATAGTACACTTTTCTTAGCAAGATGAAGGCCACCAAGAACTCCAGTTTGCCTTGTTTTCCAGCGACAATAGCATTATATGTGAGGGCTTCTTCACTAAGGCAACAGAGGCACATATATTTCTTGTTAGCGGTGAGGGAATGTGGAGCTATACAGGCAAAAGGTTTAGAAAAGGGACTTTAAGTTAAAAAGAAAGAAAGAAAAAGGATCCTCTTGTTTCAGGGCCCACTACATTAAAGTTGCTTCCAAAAGCATACTCAGATAAAGAGTTTACTTCTATTAAGAGCTGAGGCAGCTGCTGCTCATAGCCCACATTGCATTTCATATTTTATCGTGCGCGCACACACACGCACACACATACCTACACCCCTGAATGAAGTAAGCAAAGAACAAAATATTGAAACCGAAGGGCATTAATCATCTGAAAGAGATATAGAAAATGGGGTGTTAGGCTTCACTGAGGCGAGAACAGCACGGAACAAAAGATCGTTCCTGGCATGAAGGTCAGAGCGGCACATTCTGTAGCAGATGAGGAGAGCTACAGAGGGTGCTGCTAGGAGAAATGCCGCTCTTCCGTCATCAGCAAATGAGTTGCCCTGGGATATATTGGGGGAGGGGGGATGGAAAGGAGACCCTAAAGAAAAGCAGCTGGAAACATTCGAAAATGCAGGTGGATGCAAAATATGTCAGGCCTCCAGGGCACGGCTCTCGACGTTTTCCCTTAGCAGCGGGAAAAAAGGCAATCTTGTTAAATGCTAGTGAGAGAAGGAAACTGAAGGGAAGTTGGAGACACATGCTCTTGCCTGTTCTGTGAAAAATAAATATATCTGTAGGTCTCCTACACCAAGGCAATGGGTGGCCTTACAGATGTTGTTGGATTGGAGTTTTCCTCATCCCCCACCATTGTTTTTGCCGGTTAGGGCTGATGTGAATTGTAGTTCAATAATGTCGGGTGGGCCACACATTCCCCACTGTCAGTCGAAGATGCAGAACCCCTGACACCATGGCCCTGCCTGGAGTTCCCAGATGGAAACGCTCCCTTCCTCTGCCTCCTCTTTCCCCAATCACTGATTGTTCGTGATTTCTCAGCTTTGGAGTGTTCTTCCCCTCCCTCAAAGGTTGAAACTCCTCTCTCAAAGATTGGCTACTGGCAATAAGAGCTTTAGGGTGCATTTCTTTTGTTTGTGCCCTTGATGATTGTCAACCCCCGAACGTGGAGCCTTCCGATCATACAATCCAATCATACTACACAGTGCATAGCTAAACTATGGAATTTGCTGCCACAAAATGCAGTGATGGTCATCAATTTGGATGGCTTTAAAAGGGGTAGATAAATTCCTTGAGAAGCCTATCAATGGCTACTAGTCCTGATGGCTATGTGCTACCTCCAGTATCTGAGAGTGTAAGCTTGTGTACACTAGTCGCTGGGGAACGTGGGTGAAAAGGTGCTGCTGCACTTGTGTCCACTTTGAGGATTCTTGGTCAACAGCTGGTTGGCCACTGTGTGAGCAGAGTATTGGACTAAATGAGTCCTTCGTTTGATCCAGCATGGCTCTTCTTATGTTCTTAATTGGATCACCTAGTATGCCTGTGTTAACAGCAACAACTGCATGCTAATCCTTTCTATAATTTTCTCCTGATCTCACTATTTACAATTCTTCCCTGATCCCCTCGCTCACTCACAAGCACTGTATATAAACCTGAAACTCTCCACATTACTCCATGCATCTGATGAAGCCTATGTCAGGGGGGGAAAGTTCTTATTTAAGGGGCCATAAGACTCTTTGTTGTTGGTCAGTGCAGATTTATTTTATTTTTATTTATTTACAATATTTATATACCACTCCCCATTCAGAATTTTGGAGTGGTTGATAAAATAAAATAGAATGAAAACAGAATGAAAACATATTAAAAGTACATTTTAAAAAGAAACGAGGTGCAAAATAAACAGGTCTAGTATTTTGTTGAAACTGTTTTTAGCTGTCTCTAAATGTTTAAAATTTTGTATATTTATATTATTATTTTGTTTTTTATTATCTTATAAATTGTTGTAAACCTCTCAGAAAGCTTCAGCTATTGAGTAATATACAAATAATAATAATAATAATAATAATAATAATAATAATAATGGGGTACCTCTGTGTAGTGAATTAAACTCAGTGGTGCTCTTCCAATATTTTATCACACAATAATATTTGGCTATATGAAGAACAAGCCATGTCCCTCCACCCAAAAGGACTCTGAATCCCATGAGAGAAATTTGTCATTGAACATAGCCCCTAGCAAAGTAATATTGTTCACCCTCAAATGATGTATAGTACTCCAATTAAAAGGGCTGGTCTCATTCAATTGACCAAAGAAATAGATCACATTTGGAAGAAACAAGATTATGCTTGTCAGGGCATTGTTTAAATCCAATCCAAAGGTCATTATTATTCATGTGAATCTGCTACTGCCTTCTCTCATGCACAACATTCAAAGTCAGTCAGTTCCATAATGTTTAAAAATACACAATTATCTTCGAAGCTGTCACATTAACATGATGCCCTATTAGTAACTATGTTCTTAGAAATGTTTCAGCAGACTTTGGCAGCATATTTTAAAAGTAAATGTCCAACACCAGTCAAATCCTTGTTTAAAACTATGACTAATATTATGTGGCCCTCTCTGCCTTTAGATTTTACACACAGTAGTCAAATAGTTCCAAAATCCAAATTAGGGCATAATGGTAATCAGGGAGCCCTCTTTAGATGGCATTGTGTGTTATTTCAATTGTGAAGCACGTGACTAACTTTTCTCTCCTCACCCCTATTCAATGCTTTACAACTGCATCTACATTGCTGATACAAAGGGATAAGCAAATATTAGGGTGACCATGAGGAAAGTAGGGCAGGGCTCCTGTGTCTTTAACAGTTGTAGAGAAAAAAGGAATTTCAGCAGGTGTCAATTGTTTGCATGCAGCACCTGGTGAAAGTCCCTCTTCATCACAACAGTTAAAGCTGTAGGAACCCTGCTCTCTTTTGTATCTGGCCAAGAGGGCAGGGCTCATGTAGATTTAACTGTTGTGATGAAGAGGGAATTTCACCAGGTGCTGCATGCAAAAATAATTTCCTTTTCTCTACAATTGTTAAAGATACAGGAGCCCTGTCCTCCTTTTCATATGGTCACCCTAATATTTGCTTATCCCTATGTATCAGCAATGTAGATACAATTGTAAATCATAGAATATTATTATATTTTTATTTTTACATTTTATGGTTTTGCTTTTTGTACAGCACCATATATATTTATGGTGCTTTATAAATACTACTACTACAACTACTACTAATAATGACAATATAATCCCTTTATCGCTTTCCTTGACCAATCTTGTGCTACTTGCCTCGTTGCCAGAGGAGGCTGGTAGGGCTATGAATCCATTCCGGGTTTCAGTCAGAACCAGCCAGTACTCTAAAGAGGCTATCCAAGGTGCTGAACCAATGGGGCTAAGTGTAGGATTCAGCACTTTCAATTACTCCTTTAGAGTTCTGTCTGATTCTGACTGAAACGTGGAATGGATTCACAGTCCCACCGAAATTGGAGCCACCAACCTTTTCTGCTACCACCCTGGCTATGTGAGAAGGAGGAGGACTAGGAGATAAGGAGGCAGAGCTGCCCCATTTTAGTTGTCCTATCACCACCACCGCTGTACAGGCTCTGTGAGAAGGAGGAGGACTCAACAGCACCCTCCCCTAAATTTCCTAAATCATCCTACCATCTCTTTAGCAGTTTCTTTCATCATCGCCACTGCTACTGCAGCTCTGACTCTGAAGAGGCACTACATGGTTCCAAATGACAGCTCCCAAAATACACATTGATATTGTGTATGTGGAGAAGTTCATTTACACGGGACCAAGGTTCAGTTTGAGGGGAACGCCAAGCCTACACAGGTGAGTTCGTTATTTTCCGAGTAAATAACGAACTCACTCAGGCTAAGTCCGCCCATCACTGATCTAAACATGACCCAGCTCTACTTCATAGGCACGTGCTCTTCTACCAGACTGCAAGATTTATGTGTGTGAAAGCTTCTATTGATTCTAAATGAATTATCATAGCTACGGGTCTGAAAAATGATGTGACTTACCAGCACAGACATAAAGGTGAAGGCAGGGATAAATAGATGGGCCACACATGTACATATTTCAAAATTTGGGTTGCACTGCTGAATTCTAATCAGCCTGCTTTTGATCCCAGATGGCTACACCCTCGATGTTCTAAAAATGCAGTGGCATTTCTAAATTACGCTACAGGGTGTAGCTCAGGCTTGTCAAAAGGAAGAAGTAGGAACAAAAGTGAAATTGATAGATAGGGATGGTAGAGAAATTAATCCATGTTTTCATGGTTTTAAATTTTGTATATCAGTGTTTTTTTTATTTTTCAATGTTCTTAATTTTTGTAAACCGCCCAGAGAGCTTCGGTTATGGGGCGGTATATAAATGGAAGATAATAATAATAATAATAATAATAATAATAATAATAATAATAATAATCCAGTCTGCATTTTAAGATGAGGTTACTTAATTTCATACTTTCAAACCAATAAACAAACCAATACCCAATTCATAGAATCATAGAATAGTAGTGTTGGAGGGAGCCTATAAGGCCATCGAGTACAACCCCCTGCTCAATGCAGGAATCCACCTTAAAGCATGCCTCTTGAATGCCTCTAGTGTGGGAGCCCACAACCTCCCTAGGTAATTTGGTTCCATTGTCGTACTGCTTTAATGGTCAGGAAGTTTTTCCTGATGTCCAGTCAGTATCTTGAGCCCATTATTCCATGTCCTGCACTCTGGGATGATCGACAAGATATCCTGGCCCTCCTCTGTGTGACAACCTTTCAAGTACATTTCTCCAAATTTTACAACGGAGTTCTCCAATGGGGGGAATGCACATGGGGATGTGTTTTGTAGGAGAAGTTACACACACAAAATAGTGAAAATAACATCCAAAATACATTATATTAGGAAAATAGCTTGCAAAACTATTTATATTAGGCAATATTGCATACAACAATGCATATATCATTATGATTTTGGTATTTTTAATGGAAATTGTTTTAAATAATTTTATATTTTTACATTTTAATAATTTTATTGTAAGTTGCCTTGGTCTTTAAGAGCAAGGCAACTAAGAAATTAAATAATAATAATAATAATAATAGCAACAACACATATGAATTTTCTGCAAACTTTCAAAAAATTGTCAAAGTTTGAGACAAACTGAAATTAGGGCTGGAAAAAATAAGAAACTGAAAGAAACCAAAATGTAACGATTCATCCCTACATGACAGACATATTTTTACAGCCCACACACAATAGGATAGGATTGAGTTCAGTTTCCAATGCTACCAAAAAAGCATGGTTGATTAGAAGTGAGGATCTAGGGGGAAGAAACAACAGAGCAGGGTAGAATGCTTGGCATATACACCCATAAGCAACTGGGAGCCATCCCCCACCTCCCCACAGAAGGATTTGGAAATGCCATCACTTACCAATCAAACAAAGCCTGAGAGTGATCAGCAAGTGGGTTGTGGATGCAATTTGCCATCTGTAAAATGGGATCAATCATATTTAATTACTTGCCTTACATGGTTGTTGTAAGCATTAATCAGTTAATGCTTCCTCCTCCCCTCCCAGTTGAAGAAAAAAAAGCCTTATAGAAGTGTTATATATGATCATTAGCAGGTTCTCTTAAGCGCCATCTCAAATAGTTTCAAACATTTTATGTTCCTCTCTATAATCCACAATCATGTTCTGACATTTACTGCCATTCTGGGGGACAGCTGCTACTTAGCTGGGATAAATCACCCAGATTCTATTGAAATTAAGGGAGCCGCACCAGCTAGGCTAACTGAGGATGTGGCTGTTTATAGATTCTTTATTTGACTACTGTAATAAGTTCTTTGTGAGGCTAGGAGATCATTCCGATGCTCCAGCTGGCTGGCTTATGGTTTGATTATGAACGCAAATCAAGGTGTGGAGTTTAATCTGTGCCAGCTATGGCTGAAGTCCCCAGGTAGGTCATAATCTGATCCTTTGCTCCTTTGCAATTCTGTACACATGGAGTGTTGTGGGGGGGGGATGCTCCACATAGGAGATAATCTTCATGTAGTTAGAAGAAGAAGAAAAGAGAAGACATCATCCCTTTTAAAGTGCAGAGCAAGAGTTTTCTTTGCTGCTAGTGCATAGTTGAGATGCTGTTGGAGAGGGTCATATTCCCTGCTAACCTTCTCAGTGGCTCACAATGGGTTGGATCTAAACGTAAGCCCATGCAAATGGAGGGGGCACACTTCTTCGTCACTTTCTTCCCACTTCAGCTCCTTCAGCCTCAAATGCTGTACTCTGATGAGTGGGGGTAGGTTGTGGGGCAGGCAGAAGTATGTCCCTGAAAATTGCAGACGCCTTCCCTGAGTTGAGTTCCACTCATACATAGCATCTCCACCCAGTTTTTAGGAATCACCTCTCCATACACTACACTACACTGGATTCAACGGGGCCTGTTTCACTCTGGATAGGTTGCATGGTCTGCCTTGAGGAGGAGGAGGAGGAGGAGGAGGAGGAGGCAGGGAAGTCTGCTTCTGTCAACCCACATGCCTACATCTGGACCAAATTTTTTTTTTTTTTTAAAGCAATGCAAACCATGGGGAAAAAATGATGTTCAAATACACACCTTTCTGCCATCAGATTATGAAGCTGGACTACCAACCCATTCAGTCCCAACCCATTGCTCATGGCCAAGAAAAAACAGTGGTAAGCGCCCCCTCCACTAACCAATCTCACCCTCTAGCTAGCCACAACTCACTTGCTTATCCCATTTATGGGGGGTCTCTATCATTCATTTGGCCTTTCTCCTTCTTGTGCGATGGGTCTGCACATAATCAAGCATTTGGAAAGGCCCAGGGTTGCCTTTCGCTGCCCTAGCTGCATGGGGGATGCTTTATTTTATTAGGACAATGAATTGTTTATTTATGTATTTATTTAAAGCCTTTTATCCCACTCTTCATCCAAAGTGCTGCACATTCATTTGAAAAACAAAAACAAAACCCAAGGCATTCCCTCCCCACAGGGCTTACCGTCTAAAAGTCATGGCACTGTCCTGTTCTGTGATTTCTTGAGGCTAGCAGGGAAGCTGGTAGCATTTGATGGCGGTCAGAAAATAGCAATTAGAAAATAGGACCTTGGATAGCTCCAAGTGGGTCCTGCTGGCTCTTATTATAACAAGGATAGGAAAAACATTTGTCTCAGCAGGGAACTAAGCACATCTGAAGCCTTATGTAGCTGACAAGGCCTGTCCTGTAATCAGCTCTGCCCATCCTGGAGGAGCTGACCATATTGTTAAAGGACCCATGCCAAATTTTGTATCCTCAGTCTTCTGCAAGGCTGGGGAGATAGAGATTCTGCTGGGAACTCATCCTCTCATCCAGAGAATGGTGGCAGAGCTGTGTCCTCTGGATGAAACGGCCATGAATAAGGCACAGACTGTCCTACCCCATCAGGAGGTGGTGTGTGTGTTGTCTTCACCAGAATCCTCTGCTGCATAGAAGAAGGTCCAAGAGTCATGAGTGATATAAAAGAGAAACCTTCTATAGGGAAGTAGAAAACAAGCAAACTTGGGCACCACTTAATGTTAGAATACCATCCCAGAAGAGGGGGATTGCTAATACCATGAGGAAACCTCACGATCAGCCTCTATTCCCCTGGATGGGCCATTTAAATATTACCTCAGACAAGAGGGGGGAAAGCCTCTCCCACACACCTAAGGACCATGTATAGGGTCCCTGAGCCACAGCTCCTGTTATTTTTTTTATTCAGTTACATCATTTGAATTTGAGCTAATTGATTTAAATGATAGACTATCAAAGGACTTGGGTGTTGAATAGTTCTCTCTCTCTGCATTTACTTCTCATCTTCTATTATCAGCTCAGACTAATCACCATTCCTGCTGTCAGCATTGACAATGCGGCTTTGAATAATTGTGTGTGTTGTTTTCTTGTGGGGACCTTTCTTTTGACTTGAGTAATTTTTGAACGGCTGTAGCTTTATATTTTGTATGTATTTATAGTACAATTATAGTAGAAAACTGCAGCCTTTATTGACACAGTTTTCTACTTATCTGCTCTGTGTTCTTAAAGGTTTCTGCAAAGGCTGTGGAAAAGCTTGGATAACCTTTCCTTTCTGAACAACTGTGTATGAAAGACCAGTTGTGGAAACAGATGTCTGGTACAGCTGAGGGCCAGTCCATTTGTTGGTATTTCTAAATGTAAAAATGCTTGTGTAATATCACCAGTTGCCTGTGTGCCACAATTTGCATTTTTTTTTCAGTAGAGAGGAAAACCTTTGCCAGTTTCACTTCTACAGGTCTGCAAGTCTGCCAAATGTGCATAATTTAGAAATAGCCAGTCCTCTGCAGTATCCACAGGTAGAATTCATAGAAATCCAAATTCCTCTGAATCTATTGTGGATTTCTCCTACATTCGTAATGGATACCATAAACAAAATCACATGGGTTACTGCAGCCAATTGGATTAAATGCCATGAAGCACAGATTAGGCAAATGACAGTGGCGACAAAGATGATGATGATGATGATGATGAAGAAGAAGAAGAAGAACTAACAAGTGAACCAAAGACACTATTGAAACAATATGATGCCTCGGCAAGACGATGATGATGATGATTTGTAATTTGTTTAATTGTATCAAGTATACTAAGTTCAAAGAGAATATCGACATTAGCACTTATTTTGTTGAGTTCCAAATTTAAGATACTTCTTCTTGTTGCTGTTCTTGTGAATTTTAGGTCCTGATTTTTCTTGCTGACTGCTGACCCTTTCATTTTGGGGCGAGTTTTCAATTTCTGCACCTCATTTTCTAATTTTATGGGAAGTTAATTTGCAATTTCTCTATAATATAGTGTTGCTGCAGCAATGTGGATTTGATTTTGTATGTATTCGATGTAGGCTTTTGTTTTGTTTTGGTAAATTAATCTTATTTCCAATTCATATTCCTGTCATTCCATTTACATTATCTGTATTCAACCATAATGTCTTATTTTAAGCATTTGGTCCCAATTAGCTACATTCTCCCAAGCTTGTACTTATCTTCTGATAGTTGTCTTCCTATTACATTTCTTGCCTTGATTTCTGCTACTGGTTCATATTATTTGCAGCATTGTTGCCAAGGGTTTAGTTTCTGTGTTTATTCCATTCTTTTCTTTTATTTCTCCTTTCCAATGACTCATTATCATAACTTGTTTCTTCTCACTGACTACTTGAATGACTTCTCTGCACACATATCTAATGAAGGATGTTGCAAACATTTGAAGCCTCTCAGCAAGAACTCCTCGAACTGCTGCCAAGACCCAAATCATCCCAGCTTCTGTGGCTTCTGTCAGAGCAGGAACAAATTGTGCTATATTATGATGATGATGATGATGATGATGATGTTCTTGAGGGTGCCTTTAAAGACATCACCTTTCAGGTGAAGGCTTCAGTTGCCTTCACCTGAGTAGAACAATGTGAAAATGGCCTTTATATTAGGGGTGTGCACAGACCCCCCGGATCGGATCGGGACCCGGATCGGGACCTCCAATTTTGTCCCGGACCGGTTCGGACAAAATCGGAGGCCCCCCGGACCGGATCGAGTCCGATCCCGACCCAAAAATCGTAAATTTTTGGATCGGCCGCCATTTTTTTCCCCATAGACTTGCATTGCAATGCAAGTCTATGAGGAAAAAATGGCGGCGGGTGGCTGAGGGGGGGCCTAACTCCCTCCCCCCCGGGGCCGTCCGCTGTGGACGGCCCCGGCAGGTAAGCCCCCTCCCCCGCGCTCCCTACCCCCCCTGGGGCCGCCCGCTTCCATCCGCTGGCGCCCGCGGGCGCCAGCGGATAGAAGCGGACGGCTCCGGGGGGGGGTAAGCCCCCTTCCCCGCCACTGCTTACCTTCTCGGCCCGTCCGCTCCCGTCCGGCGCCGGCGGCTACTACCAGCGGGCTCCGTGGCCTACTCTCGAGTAGCGCGGCGGGTGATGACATCACCCGGCGCGCCACCCTGGAGTAGGCCGCGGAGCCTGCTGGTAGTAGTAGGCGCCGGTGCCGGGATGGGAGCCGCCGGGACGGGAAGGTAAGGGCCCCCCTCCCCCCTCCGCGCGCCCCCTCCTCCCCTCCACGCACCCCCTGCTTACCTTCCCGGCCCGGCGGCTCCCGTCCGGCGCCGGCGCCTACTACTACCAGCAGGCTCCGCGGCCTGCTCTAGAGTAGCGCGCCGGGTGATGACATCACCCGGCGCGCCACCCTAGAGCAGGCCGCGGAGCCTGCTGGTAGTAGTAGGCGCCGGCGCCGGGACGGGAGCCGCCGGGACGGGAAGGTAAGGGCCCCCCTCCCCCCTCCGCGTGCCCCCTCCTCCCCTCCACGCACCCCCTGCTTACCTTCCCGGCCCGGCGGCTCCCGTCCGGCGCCGGCGCCTACTACTACCAGCAGGCTCCGCGGCCTGCTCTAGAGTAGCGCGCCGGGTGATGACATCACCCGGCGCGCCACCCTAGAGCAGGCCGTGGAGCCTGCTGGTAGTAGTAGGCGCCGGCGCCGGGACGGGAGCCGCCGGGACGGGAAGGTAAGGGCCCCCCTCCCCCCTCCGCGCGCCCCCTCCGCGCGCCCCCTCCTCCCCTCCACGCACCCCCTGCTTACCTTCTCGGCCCGTCCGCTCCCGTCCGGGGCCAGCGGCTACCACCAGCAGGCTCCGCAGCCTGCTCTAAAGTAGCGCGCCGGGTGATGACATCACCCGGCGCACCACCCTAGAGCAGGCCGCAGAGCCCGCTGGTAGTAGCTGCTAGTGCCGGACGGGAGCGGACGGGCCGAGAAGGTAAGCGCCCCCCTCCTCCCCCCCCCCGCTGTCCACTTTCATCGGTGGGCGCCCGCTGGCGCCCGCCAATGGAAGCGGCGGTGGGCGCCAGTGGGCGCCCGCCGATCCGCCGATCCGCCGAACCGGTTCGGAGCCTTTTCGGACCGGTTCGGATTGGATCGGCCGATCCAGCTGCGGGATCGGAAATCGGATAATTTATCCGATTTCCCACTGGACCGGACTCGGATCGTGGATCGGGTCCGATCCAGTGCACATCCCTACTTTATATCAAATTTGTGGCCAAAGAAATGGGCCATGGACCATTTCACCCACAGTTTCTCAGAGGCGGAGCTCACCATTTGCAGCGGTTGTGGTACAACTTCTTTCTTTCTTTCTTTCTTTCTTTCTTATTTATTTCATCTTTTATACTGCCCATCAGCTGAAGCTCTCTGGGCAGTGGACAATTAAAAACCATAAAAATAACAATATAAATTTAAACATTAAAAAGTTTAAAAGGCAGTGTAAAACGAGCTACATTAAAAACCAGGGAAAGCCTGTGTAAAAAGGTATGTCTTCAGGAGGCGTTTAAAAGATGTGACATTTTCTGCCCCCAGAACCGCATGAGGGAGGTTTTACCAGGGTGGGTGCCACTACCGAGAAGGCCTGCCGCCGAGCTCCTTCTTCCCTAAGGGTTTATAGGGTTTGTTTTTATTTTAGTGTGGTGAGAATTAAAATGGTGGGATGGGGGGGGGAGGCATCTAGCACAAATATAAATGGTGGAGAATATTTGGATAATTCTGAAAAATGACTTTCTAATCCTAGGTGAGTTAAAGAAGGAAAAATCATAGAAATGTTCTCAGGAAAATGACTCGAATACAGATTATTGTCATACAATTCCTGCTCTGAAAGTCCTGAAACAGGTGTATCTGTGAGGAGGAGCATTGTATACACTTCCAGGGAACAGGTGGAACTAGTAGTGTTGTGCCGAAACCTGTCCTCGAATTGCCCAAACATTTTCTTCCCCTATGGAAGGGACTTCTGTTTTTCTGCCGCATTCTCAGGGCACTTCAGAATTTTCTTTTGGTGATGTTTTTGAACCACCACTGTGAAGTGGCTGAGGGTGCTATGTGTGTTCTTTTCTTTCTATTGTACATCTTTTATCACTCTACAGCCTCCTTGGCTGCCTGTGTTTCCTGTTTTGAAAAAGGCCCATGGGGAGGAGTTGCCTCATGATGCCTTCCTCTGGGCTGTAATGGAATTGTGGGAAGCTGGGGAGGCCATGGGTTGGTGGAGGATGATTATACAATAAAGGACTGGACGCTCATACAAGCTCCTCTCAGCCACCTCATAAACAAGGTATACCCTAAATCCCATCCATGAGAATTGCTCTGAAATGTTCTTCTCCTTTGAATGTGTTTTTGAGACTAGTTTATTTTCAATCAAATTAAATGGAAATTGTAAAAGAATGTGGAAGAATGTTCTATTCCTCACTCTGCAGCCTCCCTGGCTGCCCAAACTTCCTGATGTGAAATGGAACCATGGGAGGAGCTACCTCAGTCTCTCCCTGGCTTTAATTGAAGTGTGGGAAGCTGGGGATGCTGTAGACCACAAGAGAGATAATTGTACAAAGTTTGGATACTCACATGCACCCTTCAGCCATCTCATAATGGAGGCAAAACGCCCCTGAGAATTTTACCAAAATTCTCTTCTACTTTGAACTTTTTTTCAACAGTAATTTCTTATATATAAAAGGAAAAAAATGTTGAAAAAATATGAGAGAAATTTTCAGCCCAGCACTAGCTGATCATTAGTGCTGTCTATTTTTAGATTTGATTTTAGTTTGTTCATATTACTTTTACTATTTTGTTAGCTGCTTTGGAAGTGATGGCTGATAATAGATCACCTAATAATCTCTTTAAGAAATAGAATAAACCAGTGATGAGCACAGCAACATCCAGATTACCCTTTGTCAAAATAACCTTAGTCCCCACTCACACCAGGAGTACAAGTCCCATTGCTAGCCATTCTAGACATATTTGGGCAGAGAAATGTAGTCAACATCTAGATACAGATCCCAGAACTGTAACCTGGGACTTCTACATCATTGTGTATTCCAGACAATGGCTCAACACTATGGATGATGGCAGGCTGAAAGAATGAGGCTAATGCTACCTTGGTCACACCCACCAGGGAGCAGCATCCATCCAGGGAATCAAACGTCACACCTTACCCCCTTGTAAGCATTCTTCACAACTGCCAGCTGATCTGTGGGTGGTTTCTGGAATGCTTAATAAAAAAACAAACAAACTTATTTCTTCATTTGTCGTTCTCTTACCTTGGTGAAATGCCAAGTTTGAAATCTTTGCATAAGATGCCCTCTAGAGAAAGCACCTCCAGCCCAAGAAAATGTGGTTGCACTTTGGTTTTGTTTACAGATGGGGAGGGGGATGAATGGAAGCAGAAAGAATGAATTATTTGCACAAAAATATTCTCCCCCCAGTGTGATTTCTAGATTTCCCCCTCTTTTTGTCTAATTGACAGTGTAAGCCTTCAGGCCAGGGAATCACAACTTTTTATTATTATTACATGCTTGAGGCCATTGGCATTTGAATCCAGGTTCCAGGAAGCACATTTAGTTTCTGGAGAATAAGCCCTAGAGTTTCCATTTGTTTGGAAACTCTGGATTTATTATTATCGACCAGTCAACTTGTTTCCTGATGCTTACTCTGTTACTAATGCCGTTAGATCAGTAGGTAGTTAGTGGCAGACTGACTATCCTCCTTAACAATAATGAGCTGCTAAGGCATTAGCGAAAGCTGCCGTGTTCCTGCTCAGAAGAAAAACAATTTGCTTGTTGAGCTTGAAGTATGTAGGCAAACTATTTAGCAAACCCCAAATCATTATCTCTGCAAGCGGAGGTCCAGAGGGCAAGGTTATTATCTGCAGTTTGTTCCATGCTTTCATATATATTTCATGGATTTTGACAAATAGAGGAAATCGAGAAAGTCAGTGTCACACAATTAGCTTGCAGGGGTCAGTGGTAGCAAAAGGTTACAAAAGTCGGAAAGGTTAAATGATTTCTTTGGACAGGTGATCTTTCCCGCGAGAGGATTAGCAAGTGTACAAAATGCATTAGGGATTCTGTCTGCTGTCATCTTGAGTTGCACAAACATGATGACCCTTTGTTGAGCCACCATGAATGACCATGGCCAAGTGATCATGTCGTGATTCTAAATGGGATGTTACCATGCACCATGCAACCTAAGTCATGAGCCTCAGAGCAGTTGTGACAGAGGAAGACTATGGTTATAGGCATTGCAACATTGACTAGGGAAGGGATAGGCAACATGGTGCCAATGGGAACCAACATGCCCCTGGACACTTGTCTTGAAGCCCACCAAGGTGCCTTCCCCTCCCATTTTACACATTTTCTTACCAGCAGCTGGGATTGCTGTGAAATAGATTTCTGTTGGTGCTGTGGGTTCAAAGGAGCTGTTTAGGGTGTTGAGGCTCAGACCCAGCCTCTGCCTTGTACTCAGTCTTTTGAAAAGTTACTTGTCCTTTGCCATGCTTTCCATGGCAGCCATTTTGTGGTGGTGCCCAGGCCAGTTTCTCAAATTGTCAAATATGCCTCTGGGACAAACAGGTTGCCTACCCTGCCCTGGACTAGGGGGTGCTGTAGTCTGTATTATTAGCTCAGATTGCAGAAAGACTGGATAAATTAAAGTCTGCTGAATCATATCACCTTGCTTGATTTGAATCCAGCATGTAAACTGGATCTAGGTCAGGGGTTCAGAACTTCTTTCAAGGGCCAAAATCAATTTCAGAAAAGCGCTCAGGGGTCACATTACAGTGGTGGCTGGGGCTGAAGGTGAAAGGAACAATTCCCAAACCCATATATATACCAGGATATTTCAGCTTAAGTTGTTTACTACCAGTACCTAAAATGCAAAAGACTTTTTAGGGCTCATCTACACCCAGAGCCCTTTCAAGGGGGGGGGGTAATCACAAGATTTCCCACTTCCACGATTGTCGCTCATGAGGCACACATGAGGGATGTTTCCTGCAAGTAAAGGAGAGCTGTTGTGGGAGAATGTGTATCCCATGACAGTGGTTCTGAATGCTGGGCTAGGCAGATGGATACAGGGCATAGACGTTTTTAAATAACTCCTCCAAGATGCATACCAGCACAAACACACAGCAATGAAGGGGGACAGGTACTGTGCTTAAAATGCGCTCCTGCGCATCAATATGTTTGTGTTAAAAAAATACACATGGTCGACACCATAACACACCAATATTCCTGAATAACTGAGGGGTCATCCCGAGATCACCGCAGGAGTAGGTGAGTGTCATGTGGCCTGGTAGGGATGACCTTGATATTATTCTGAAATAAATGGTTGGTGTGGATAAAGCCTTAGAGTGGTGGAGGGGGAACTGAAGAAAAGTCATGAAAGCCCTGGATAATCAGTGGTTGGGGGGAAGTTGTATGGCCAGGGGGAGGGGCGTGACCTTCTGGGGACTCATGGATAGCCGTATATGCTCAACGGACCTGAAGTTCTCTGCACTCCTAGTCTAGATAATTGATACCTGTCATACCCCTCCCCTGATATCCCTTCTCAGAGGCTATGGATACACATGTTTATCCTTTCACTTCAAAACCTTACCCCGGATACACTCAAAGTCCACTTCAAAGAAATACTGCTTTCCCTACCATTCTATGACCACTCTCAATACTGCTGCCACCGTACATCCCCAATAATATACCCTTTGTATCACTTTGAGACTATCTTGAATGACAGATGCAACAGGGTAGACTGATGAACAAAAATAAATGATTATTCATTAGGGTAGTGCGCTTCGCTCTGAAAATTCAAGGTTTCAATGAAGCTTTGATGATGCTTTGAGTTTTTGGAGTGGAGAGGGGATGGTTTAAAAAGCATCAGATACCTGTGGAGCAGAGATGTGCCCAGTCGGAGCTCCGTTCCATTTTCGGATGACCGCTCTATTATAGTCTGTGAGAATTAACAAAAATGCTTATAGTGCTCCCATTTTTAAAGATAAAGAGATGAAACTTGGCAGCATGATAGCTCTTAAGTAGGGCTTTAGCCGTGCCAAGTTTGAAGCAGATCCATTCATCCCCATAGGCTATAATAGAGTGTTTGTCCACAAGCGGAGTGGTTCTTCGACAGATAATCCGATGATGTGGAGCAAGGGAACCACTCTGAAAAGTGGAGTGGAGAAGTACCTCATTGGAGCTCTACTTTGAATTTCAGAACAGAGCAGGCCTGCTTTGCACACGTCTATTATTTATTAACACTTTTAAATGGTAGATGAGATGTATTTGTGCATGTTAAACTCCCCCTACCAAAGTTATTGTTTATTTTTAATAATACCTAGCCTATTCTCAACTCCTTTCTCAATCTCTAACTCCAAAATAAACAGCCCGTCCCTGCACTCTCTGACACTAACTGACCATTGGCTCTCCTCTTTTTAAAACTCTGTCCCCTCATTCTCTCCACCAATCAGTCACCAGCACATCAACATTCCATTCACTCTCCCCCTCCCCCTTAATTCAATTACCATATTCACTCTATATAATTGACCTTGACATTACCACTTATATACATACTAACCTGTAAAATACATGGTATCACATAGCCAGATATCACAGTACCCTTAAAGAGTGCCTGCAGTTGTTCCAC
Organism: Anniella stebbinsi; assembly: GCA_029215795.1. Taxonomy (NCBI): domain Eukaryota; kingdom Metazoa; phylum Chordata; class Lepidosauria; order Squamata; family Anniellidae; genus Anniella; species Anniella stebbinsi. The sequence continues at coordinate 209,126,451 of JARDYH010000004.1, forward strand.
CCTAACCCCTTTGAGTTCCTTCCCTTTAAAAGGGGGCATTTGCAGGCAAATGTGCACAGGATTGTACCCTTAATTTCTCATTTTCTGATTCATTACCTAAACACCCTTATTTTCTTATTTTCTGATTCGTTACCTAAACACCCTTAATTTCTCATCTTCTGATTCATTACCTAAACACCCTAAATTTATTGTCTTCTGATTCCTTACCTAAGCACTTAACAACTCTCAACTGAATGGGTAAATCAAGTGGTTTGACATGACATAGTTTTTACCCCTTTGGTGATAACCTGTTCACACATACAGATCACTGCTGCAGTCACCAAGTGATGAACTTCTGTCAGGTGATGCAGTCACCAACCCAAAGGCTCCCATTAGCTTCAGAAGCATCAACACAGACCCTCCTTGAACTGTATGAGGTATCACCAACGGAAAGGCTCCCATTAGCTTCAGAAGCATTAATGCAGACCCTCCTTGAACTGTATGAGCTATCTTCCTAGATCTACTTGTGCTAAAATTACAAGTTGCAATATCCGACTAAAGCCCATTCAAAGCATAAGGCTTATGTTTGGTTTTCATGCCAGTCTGGAAGGTTTTTCAACACTTTTCATGCCCAGCACATTTCTATCATGGTGCGATTATGCCAGAATGAGTTCTTGAGGTTCTCTAGCCTTGCAGGAAAGGCTGGATTATTTGACAAATTACGTATGTCAAAAGGTTTGATGTTTTAGTGGTTCTTGGACAAAGATGGACGCAGGAATGGGGAACCTCAGGTTCAGGGGCCAGATCCAGTCCTATTGGATTCCCCAGATGGACATCCTGCCTTCCCTGGCTCCATTGTTTGGTAATTTCCTACCTTTTAGGCAATTCCCTCTCCTCCATTCTAAAAGGTTCAAATGCTAAAATGTACCGCTTTTTTGTATTTTGTCCCATTCAGTTTGCCTTTCAACCCACCCACCACTGCAATGTGCCCCCGGAGAACTTTTCCAAAATGGAGTTCAGCCCTTGGGCTAAAAGATATTCCCCACCCCCTGCTTTAGAAGAACACCCATTGTAATTCATTGCTCCAGAAAGGTGTATTTCCCTGTAAAACCATAATACAAAATAATGTGCTATTTTGTCATTCAAAAATTCAGGCAAACATCAGATGAACATTACAGGTTGACCACTAAATATGTCCTGGAAAGAGGTCAGTTTTTGCAATGGCACTATTTCAGTTCTAGTTGCATCATAAATTTGGCGACATTATACCTTCCTGACATCCCCCATTCTGATTCCATGTAAGAAGCAAAGCAATTCTGTCACATGGATTTTTGTTTTTAATACACTCGCAGCATATATGTGTCACCGATGGAAGAAAAGCCACTGCTTGTCAAAACTGCTATCAATTTGATTTTCCCAGGGTGACCCCTGCAGTACTGAGAGTCCCTGCTTGGGCTCAAAAACTCTAGTTTTGTGACAAAGACCTGTATATATTTAAATGCCACATCACCAAAGGAAGGTAATTTATAAGTGCATAATACAAGAGACCATTATAGATCACTGTGCTTCCACAGGAAATTCATTGATGTACTTTCCTGACATATCAATTTGGAACAAATGCCTCTGGATGCTTTTTACGCCCCCTCCCCTCCTCACCTTTTCTGTAAGCCTGGTTGTCCTTTAAAGGAAAGCCATAATAAAACTAATTTCCATCATCACCAAGGGCACTGCGGATGAAAAATGAGCCCACGAGTTGAAATGGACATAAATATTAGATGCCAAAATAGATCACTTTTCAAAATGCAATGGGGACTGTATGTTGTGTGGTCCTGTATATGTTCTCCACCTTATGACAGGGTCATTTCTGCTTCCTTCAGGATGATAAATAGGTGAGAGAGTTCAACTATATAACTGGTTTACATATAGAAGATACAAATCTCTACAAAAGGTGCCCCATTGTCTCCCCACTTTAAATCAAGCTTTGTTATTCCAGTGATAAACTTAAAGACATATCAAATGATCACCGACAAAATGTACCATAAAGACTAGTTAGAAATACAGGCATGAGAACATAAGAATTGTCTTGCTGGTGAGTTACACCAAAGGTCCATTTTTACCAATGGCACCCAGCCAGAAGCTTCTTGGAAGTACAAGCAAGGCTGTGAAGGCTGCAGCCTTTATGTTCTCATTAAAATGTTCATCCCATTGTGGCACTGGTGTCATTGGAAGCAAAGCTGCCACGGAAATTGTACTTATATTAACATCTTAAGTGAATAGGTTGTGTGTGTGTGTGTGTGTGTGCGTGTGTTGGAAGGGGGTGAGGTGAAACATCTGAGTTATTTTGATGAAAGCCAAAACAATTCACTGCTACAAGATACAATGAGGGAGTTTCACTCAGTGAGAGCTCAAGAGGATTAACCCCCCCCCCACCAAAGACAAAAGTACATATACTACAAAAAGCTGGATATCTTTTTGTGCAATGCAACCAGGAATGAATACAGTTTGTTTGTTTGTTTGTTTGTTTGTTTATTTATGGTCCCCCATCCTGCTCCTCAGTGCAAAAGCAGCTTGCATACAGTCCGTAAAATGACACAATCTCTGCCCACAGGCTTACAACCTAAAAAAAGAAAAAAAGGGGGACAGAAGGAAAGAGAAACAAAATTAAGTGGTCTTTCAGCAGGGCTAGTGGAATAGGCCGGTTTGCCCTCTCATCTCCCTCTGTACAGCCTGTGCCTCCACAGGAATCCATTGATGTACTTCCCTGATATATCCATTTGGAACAAATGCCTCTGGATGCTTTTTACACCCTTCCCCTCCTCACCTTTTCTATAAGCCTGGTACAGCTCCTGTACAGCCTGCTGAAATGGCTACTGGTGGTGACAGTAATGGACGAGGATCCTTCATGGGGGAGGCCTTTCAGCAGAGCTGATGAAACAGTTCCTCTTCTCCTCTCCTCTTTCAGTAAGGGAGATAAGAGCATCATCAGACAGGGGAAATCACATTTCCCTACCGTCGCTATGGCCTCCTGCTGCTGTTCCACAATAGTGACAATTTCTTTATATGGAGAAAGAAAGAGGAAGCAGAAATGGACATGTGGCTCATTCAGTGGGTGTTTTTATGGTGCTGTTTTTCCTGCAAACAGCAGGAAATGGCAGCAAGTTTCGCTTAAAAAAAATAAGTTGGACACGCCAAAAGCTCATGTGAAAAACTGTGAGTGGGCAGTAAACACTTGACTGATGATGCCCTAAGAGGCTTCTCATCACAAACAATTGATGTTGGCTCAAATAGGAAGATGTTTCCAACCTTTTGGAAGATGGAATTAGAACTGAAGATGACTGCAATTAATTGGAAATTCACTAACTGGAGCTCATAGTTGAAACTGGATGTCACTGCTAAGCTATTGTGTTGTGCATTTTCTGCAAGTTAACAAACAGTGCAATCCTATGCATGTCTACTAAGAAGAAAATCCCTCTGAGTTCAATGGGTCTTGCTTCCAGGAAAGTGAGTATAGGGTTACTGCCGAAATGGCCAACATTGTGTCAGCCGCACATTGAGGAGGGGGCATTTTGTTAACTAGAAAAGAGCCTTTACAAAAAATAATAATAAAAAAATAAGACCCACACATTGGCTATCTCGAATGGTGGCCCATCAAACATTTAATGGAGCAAGAGCATTCGGTGTCAAGTGAAAATCTGACCCCAGGATTGTATTTCAAAGCTCCACTTGCTCTGTGAATGGTCTTGCAATATTCACTTCCTCAGAGGAATACATAATGTTTAAATATTATAGTAACTGAAAATAATTTATCTACCCTCAAGAGTAAAAGAGATAATACCTTGCCCTGGAAAACTCTCTATGGCTCACGTACTTACTCTGTGAATTATTCTACTGACACACTCTGACATTTTTATTTTTTTATTATTTTTTTCCCAAAGTGAGGATAAAAAAGGTTGAGAAAATTCAAAAGAAAAGCTGAAGGCATTGTTTGCCCTTTCATTGAACTATATTTGTTTTTTACAGTCTGAGTTTACTTCAGTTATTTTCATAGAATGTCGACCAAGGGCAGACTCTAGAACAAAAGAACATTTCCTATGATAACTGGACTTTAGTGTCTTACATCATTCCTGTAGCTTACACATAGTGTTCCCATAATGGTATTCAACAGAAGGCCATAAATGATCTGTTGTAAATCGTTTATAATTTGGACATTCCATACTAAAGTGAAATTAGTGTTTTGATTGAAAAGGACCTATTTATTTATTTAGAATCAACAATTTACATGGTAGTGTATGGAATTGCTCATCATCAGTTCTTGAATTATATTTTGTGATGCCCCCCTCAGCTATAGGGGATATGATTTGGTAAAAACTGAGAGGAGAAAACAGGTGGGATGTGAATTTCATTAAGGGCCCATAGATCTTTCCTCTTTTAGCTCTTGACCGAAAGGCTAAAGTGGTATACTCTAAGAAAGGCCTTCATTTTCCTTGGACATATGAATACACAGTGAGAGATGTCATTTGGCTTTTAGAAATCTGACGATACAATGCATTGGATTATCATCAACTGTGGGACAAGTGATTTTTGGCACATTATTATCAATTATAAAAAATGAAACTGATTGGAATAACAACAAAAACAAGGTTAAAATATAACATTGTAATACATACACTAATAGCAGGCAAGGCATTTGCCTGTTCAACCTTCCTGCTATGTGCCCTGCCTGAGGTAAATAGGCTGAGAACCTTTGCTTCCTACTCACAGCTTGCTGTGAGGAAATACAAACACCATCAGTTGTCAAAAGAACTTCAGTTGAAACATGCACACAAACCCCCTCTGTGCATATTATTTTGAAATCTTATATTAAAGACAGGCATAGAGTGAAGGGATTTGGGGGCAAAAAGTCACTTCTAAACATTTACTTTGTTTCGCTTGCTAAAATTAAAATAGAGTTTCCTACAGCTCAGTTGTTGCATTGAATGAGTCCACTTGTAAGTATGGATGCGTATCGTATCGTTAAAATGTACGATAACTATACAATATGCTCTTTACTGTGCATGTGTTTAACGATAACGATACGATAGGGAAGCCTATGATAATTATCGGAGACGATAAAAAATCCTACGATAATTATTGTATTTTACCATTTTATCGGAAGTCTCTTTCTCTTTTGCCGCCACATGGATGTAGCTAGAAGGTGGGGTGTGCTTGATGAGACAGTGACCAATTGTGCAGCAAGGATTCCAGCAGGCTCCAATCACAATGTTGGAGGAGAACTAAGGATATTCCCGCATAAAACCCCCACACTTGGTGCTCCAGGTCTGTTGGGAGTTAGGCATTGAGGGGAGAAGGGTGGATTTTGTTGGAGCTCTGTCCTGGCTCCTGGGTCTTAAAGTTACTTGGTGGCGAATTGTTAGCGATTCATTGTAGTCTTGCATCTTTGTGTCTCGGTTCGTTTGGCTGTGCGTTGCTTGTGTGTTTGAGTTATAGTTTTAATACGTTTTCTGGTTGGTTTGATTGAAGGGTTAGGTTAGCATGAGTGGGGGTACTGTGACTGAGGGAGTGTGTTTTGTCCTTTTCCCTGTTTAACTTTCTTTAAAAAAAACAATATATATATATATATTAAAAAATTATATTTCTCTTTCTCTCCCTCTCTCTGGGTGTGTGTGTTTGCTTGATTGACTGTGAGTGTGCTGGTGTGTGCTGTAGCTTGCTACACAGGATAACACTACACAATCTGTGGTTAAAGCAGCACACAAAGTGTTTGCAAAGGATTGTTATTAATATAAATATTAATTTCATTTTCAATCACTTTGTAGCAGTATGAAACGTGGCTCTAAGGCGCGTCTTGGGTGAGGTGGCTCTGGCTCTAGGAGAGATGCTGTTGCTGCTGGGGGCAGTTCTGGGGTGGCTGTCTCTCCCTCTCACACATTTTATTTCTTTTTGAAAGACACTGCTCCATCCAATGTTTCCAGTCTGGAGGGACAGCTTTAGTGAGGGGCTGCAAAGCAAAAGCAAGCATCCCTCTCACACATTTTATTTCTTTTTTAAAGACACTGCTCCATACAATGTTTCCAGTCTGGAGGGTTGCTTTAGTGAGCCTTGAGAGATTCCTGTATTATTATTTTTTGACACTACATCCCTGTGTCTGCTCCTCATGCAGTCCATTTGTGAGGGACTGCAGAAGCATCCCTCTCAAGCATTTCCGGGTGTTTTTTTTGTTTTTTTTTGAGACTCTGGTCCAGGCAATGTGCCTACCTCTACCCCAAACGTGACTTTTATTTAGCAATATGCCTACTTCTACCCCAAACGTGACTTTTTATTTATTTGGCAAAGTGCCTACTTCTACCCCGAACGTGACTTTTTATTTATTTGGCAAAGTGCCTACTTCTACCCCGAACATGACTTTTTATTTATTTGGCAAAGTGCCTACTTCTACCCCGAACATGACTTTTATTTGCCACTGCTCCAGCCAATGTGTGCAGCTCTGGCACGAAGAACTGCTCACCTGCCTGCATGGGGATGGCAGGCAGACTGGGTCATTTTACATTTCAAGCATGTTGAGGTCAAGGCGGTGCATGAGGGTTGTTTTGATGGGATTCTCCAGGTTTCCTCACTACCTGGGGTATCTCCTGGCCCAATGAGGCCCTGCCTGGCTAAGGCTGGCTTAAATAAATATAACTGTAATGCCCGTGTTATTCCCCTACCCCCCAATCTTTTTATTATTTCATTTGTACTTAGACATGCATGACCTAATCTAGAGACAAGGCAGCAGTTCTACTGCAATGGAATGCATCCACTCTCATTGTGCCACACATGCATAGGAGCAGATAATAATAATATGCTCTTAAGTTTTTTTTAGTTTTAGTGGGATCTTGCAGGTTGGCGTGCTTTCGGGGTATCTCCTGGCCCAATGAGGCCCTGTCTGCTAAGACTGGCTCTAAAATAAATGTAACACCCGTGCTATTCCCCAATCCCCCCCCCCCATCCTTTTAATTTGTAAACATGCGTAGCCTAGTCAATGAGACAAGGCAGCAGCAGTTCACCTTCTTCTGATTAACACACTTCACTTTTATGTCTGCATATGGAAGGCACTGCCTAGGTTTATCCACAGGTTTTGAAAGTTCAATGAATTCATAAAAATATACTTTAGTATCAGCAGCAGCAGCATGGAGTGCATTACCGGAAACATTAATTTGCCAATGTTAGGCTGACCAAATAAAATCCAGGTCAGGGCTCATGTAACTTTACCAGTTGTAGAGAAAAGGGAATTTCAGCCAGAGTCATTTGTATGCAATTAGTCCCTGGTGAAATTCCCTCTTCATCACAACAGTTAAAGTTGCAGGCACTATACTAGAGTGACCATATACAAAAGAAGGCAGGGCCCCTGCACCTTTAACAGTTGTGATGAAGAGGGAATTTCACCAGGAACTAATTGCATACAAATGACACTGGCTGAAATTCCCTTTGCTCTACAACTATTAAAGTTACATGAGCCCTGACCTGGATTTTATCTGGTCACCCTAGCCAATTTGCCTACCCAGAAAGTGACTTATATTAATTTGCCAATGTGCCTACGCAGAACGTGACTTTTATTTGCTACTGCTCCAGCCAATGTGTTCAGCTCTGGCATGAAGTACTACCCACCTGCCTGCATGGGGATGGCGGGCAGACTGGCTCATTTTTCAAGCACAATGAGGTCAAGGCAGTGCGCGAAGGTTGTTTTGATGGGATCCTCCAGGTTCCTCGCTACCTGGGATATCTCCTGGCCCAATGAGGCCCTGCCTGTTAAGGCTGGCTAAAATAAATGTAACACCCATGCTATTCCCCTTCCCCCCAATCCTTTTAATTAATACTTAGACATGTGTGGCCTAATCAATGAGACAAGGCAGCAGCAGTTCTGCTACTGCGGTGGAATGCGTCCACTCACTGTGCCATGCATAGGCGCTAGTGGGATCCTCCAGGTTTCCGCACTTCCAGGATATCTCCTGACCCAATGAGGCCCTGCCTGCTAAGGCTGGCTAAAATAAATGTAACACCCGTGCTATTCCCCTACCCCCCAATCCTTTTAATTTGTAGACATGTGTGGCCTAATCAATGAGACAAGGCAGCAGCAGTTCACCGTCTTCTAATTAACACATTTTACTTTTATGTCTGCATTTAGAAGGCACTGCCTAGGTTTATCCACAAGTTTTGAAAGTTCATTGTATTCATAAAAATATACCGATAAGTCTCAGCAGCAGCATGGAGTGCATTACCGGAAACAGTGCATGTTGTTGAGAGCTTACTTCTGAGTAACGCTTGCAGCTGTGTGTCTGAAATTGGGCACAGATGAGTCCCCCAAGGCCATCTGTGAGATGCCCATGAGTAGTGGACGACGACGACTTGAAAAAGGACCACATTTCAGCCACCTGAAATAGTGTATTTGAAAGTTTACTTCCGAGTAACACATGCACCGATTGTTTTAAAATTTGGCACACAAGACTAGAAACACTCAGTCTGCACTGTGACCAAGTTTCAAACCTGTAACCTGGAAAATTAAGAAGTTTTAGGCCTTTCTGACTTAAAAATCACCTCTAGAGTCTCTAGGGCAAAATGGAGAAACGATATAATATCGGATTTCCGATAATTATGAAAAATACGATACGATACGACACGGTTCACTTACGATATTATCGGAGACTATTTTTTTTTTTTGGTCTGCAATTCTGATATCAATACGATACGATATTTTCGGGCATGCACATCCCTACTTGTAAGCTTTACAGACAGCTGTAAAAAATTAACTTCCAAAATATGCCTGTTAGCAAATGAGGAGACTTCATTTTGTCATGTACTGAATTTCAAAATATACAAAAAGCCCAAATTCTTACTGAAGTCTGAGAAACAAAGGGACATCCAGAGAAGACCCCCAAAGCTTACCTTGTAGGGACATAAAAACATTTTAAAGTAAATAGTAGGCATTATGGTTTTTCTCTCCATAGTTGAGTCTATAACTGCAGGATGTGAATAACAAATGAATTACAGAATAATAATAAAATCACATACTTTGATGGCACACAAGACCTGATACCAGCAGTATGAGGCCTGTTGATTTTGGTTTCCTCACCCCCCTTGGTTATTTCAGGCTCTATCCCACTACTTCCCAAGGGCTTAGTGCCTGTCGTCTAACCCAGGGTGGGCAACCTGGGGCCCTCCAGTTCTTTTAGCATACAATGCCCAACAGCACTCGCCTGCATAGCCAATAGTGAATTGTAAGCCAAAACATCTGGAAGGCAACAAGTTCCAATCCAAACTACTCATTACATTAACTATTCCTATCCTCCTGAACATGGCTAATAAAAGCGAGGCCAAAGAAAATCACATAGTCCTTCCAAAAGCTGCTCAGGCTCAGACTTGGTCCAGTTTCCATAGATGTTGAATTATGCTTTCTAGGGTAGCCTCTGAGAAAATCTGTGTATAAGCCTTGCAATTTGGACTTGGCACACTGATGGTATTATCAACAGAATTGATCTTAAAGATCATTTTGGAACATAAGGGAGATGTTTTTAATGATGTATGGGTTTTTATTTGTTTTAATATCTCATTCATTGTGGTCTTTGTATTTTATATTTGTTGTTGTTCCCCGCCTCGATCCGGAGGGAGAGGCGGGTTATAAATTATTATTATTATTATTATTATTAATAATAATAATAATGTGGCTGATAAGGAACCAATTAAATAGCAGGCATAATCTACAAACAGGCAGATGTCTGAGAGAAGAATGGGGCATGCATTCAATTTGTATGCCTCTCTTCAATCTCTCTCTTTCTCTCACCTGTCAAGGTTAATTCTGATGGCACAAGTCTAAACAAATCCAGACACGTGTCAATGATGACTCATATTAGTATATTAGAATAGGAAATTAAGGGCCACTTTCATGGCTTCTGCACTGCTACTGATGCCCTTCAGAGTGGCCAGCTCTAGTTACGCAGTCAAACATGACTGATCACCATGAATTATATATTAATAATGATTAATTGTGAGCATTTAACCACTGGCGCTCAAGTCAGTGACAACTCTAGCTGTCATTGTTAGGTTAATTTGCAACTTTCTAAAGATGATGAACTAAATCGACTTCATTTTCTTTACCATAATCTGTACTCTGTTTTCATTATTGTAAGTGTGCTTGAACACTTCCATAAATATCTTACAGGAAAGAGTGCCAAAGGACTTTCTTTTATTATATGCTCTTAATAAAAAGGCTACTTTAATCAAACTGTAAGGACCATCATGCTAAGTATCTGCAGCAAGAAATATATTAGGTTACACTTTGGTAGTAAGTTGTGCTGGATAGTGATATTTGGTAGAAGGTTGCTCTGGGACACCCTCCTTGGTCCTATGGAAGTACTAAGAACCAGGCCCTATTCAGATTTGCCCAGAGAGAGGGTTTTCAGGGGAACCACATAGTGTGGAGTGGGACACTAACCAATATTATTGAAGACCATTATATATTGTTATTATGCTGTATGGTTTTAGTGATTATTTTATGTTTAAAAACTGCTTTTGATATTTTATGCTGCCTATGGTATTTTATTGATGGTTTTATCTCACTTAAATTGGTTTAACTTTGTATGCTGCCTAGTATATTCTGTATATAGGTAGGATATACACTGAATAAATAATAATAATACAAGGGGAGCTGCCACATGAACAGAAACCATGGGGCACTGCATGGTTCCCCTACCCTCCCACCCTCCATGGATAGTCCCAGTGTCTTCTACCCCCCAAATGGGCACCCAGCAGCTGCTCTGATGGGAAAAAAAATGAAACAAAAGGCAGCAACCATTGGGCGGTCATTCTTTCCTGCAGACTCTATGGTCACATTCATTTTTTCCCTGCTAAAGATGATGAAAATAACTATGGAGTTCCCATGGCAGAGGAACCACCGTAGATGACTGCTAACCATCTTGCAGCAGGTGGGTAGCAAGCATGGGTAGTCTGCCCACTGTGGCTGAGGATTCTCCCCCTCAAAGAACATGCTAAGCCACCATAGATCACGTTTTTGAGCAATCCACAGTGGCTTGGCACGTTGTCTGAACAGGGCCTTAAAGTCTTTAAGGAATTCTGCTTCCATCAGTGAGTTCCAATAACATGAAAAGCCCAAAAGAACTTTGAAAATGGGTTGGATGAGGGTGAAAAGGTTTCAATCCAGAAAAAAATAGAGGTGCTCAAGAAGGATGCAGACAAGCTGGAGTGTGTTCAGAAGAAGGCAACGCAGATGATCAGGGGTCTGGAAACAAAGGCCCTTTCCACACCAGGCTTTTTGCGCCTGGGATGGCCCCCGGCTGGTCCCTGTGCACCGGTGGTGTGTATTCAGTACTTCTGGGATTACTGTCGTATTTATGACTCTTAGTATAGGAAGCCTGCCAACTCCCTTATCTAAGAATGTCTGGGGAAAATGCCAGGCCTTTAATGGTTTAAAGGGTTTATTTGCAATTCCAAAATCCAATTACCAATAGCCAAGGTCATGCCAAAAGTTCAGTCCGTCCGAATGTCAAGCCGAGGGTCAAATCAAGTATTAGAGCAGTCCAAAGTCCAGAGCCAAAATAGTCAAGCCGGTTGTTCAGTCCACAGGTTCCGATTCAGGAGTATGCCGGGTGTCAAAAGCCGAAGACGACGGTTGTTCTTAACGGAACTTAGCTTCTGACTTCTTTCTCCTTTATAGTTGCTTGAGCCTGTTCACAGCTGTGTGCAATTCCTTCGTTATCTTACTTAAGGCTTGCATCACCTGTGCTCTGTTTTCTCAGTCTCCTGCTTCGCCTTGTGGGCTTAGCTTTCTCCGCCTGTTTGAGCTGCCGCCTTTGCTGGGGAGTTACTGGACAAACTCCTTCAGGCCCTGAGTCTTCCTCATTAGAAACAGGGGGTGGGAGAGGGTGGCTTTCCTGGGGCTCTTCAGAGGAATCTCCCTGCTGTTCCTCCTCCTCCGGTAAGTCCTGGGGAATGGGTAAAGCTGCAGTCTCTGCCACTTCTTCCTCCTCAGAGGAAGATTCTTCAGACTGCCTCATGACAATTACTCTCCCTCCCTCTACACTGCTATGGTGTAGAAATGGCCAAAGCCCTATGAGGAGAGACTGACAGAACTGGGAATGTTTAGCCTGGAGAAGAGAAGACTGAGGGGAGACATGATAGCAGTCTTCAAATACTTGAAAGGTTGTCACACAGACGAGGGTCGGGACCTCTTCTCGATCAACCCAGAATGCAGGACACGGAATAATGGGCTGAAGTTACGGGAAGCCAGATTCCAGCTGGACATCAGGAAAACTTCTTGACTGTTAGAGCAGTACAATAATGGAACCAATTATCTAGGGATGCCGTGGGCTCTCCCACTCTAGAGGCATTCATCTGTCAGGTATGCTTTAAGGTGGATTCCTGCATTGAGCAGGGGGTTGGACTCGATGACTTTATAGGCCCCTTCCAACTCTACTATTCTATTATTCTACGAACTCTGGTTTAGGAACTGGGATTCAAGCTGTTCTGGATGGGGTTGCACTCCCCTTAAAAGATCATATTTGTGACTCGGGATTGTTCCTATGCTCTACCTGGATTTTCAGGTGGCAGCGGTGGCAAGGAGGAGCACATTTGCACAACTGCATCCAATGTGCCAGCTGTGCTGTTCCTGACTTAGTCTGATGTGGCAACATCAGAGAAGTCCTAAGTCAAGGATCATATACCCATGCCTTGGTTATATTATCCTTGAATCATGACTTCTCTGATTGTTGTGATGCACTAAAAATGCAAACATAAATGGCTCTATTAGGGAAAGGTGCAGACAAAAATGTGTTTAAGCTGTGAAATTAACATGACAAAGATTTTTGTATCTGGGCAGGGCTCCTGCAGCTTTAACCATTGTGATGAAGAGGGAATTTTACCAGGTGTTATATTCATACAAATGACAACTGCTGAAGTTCTCTTTTATATACAACTGCTAAAGATGCAGGAGCCCTGTCCTCCTTTTCATGTGGTCACCTAATCTATGCCATCCTATCCCAACCTTGTGCCCTCTAGATGTTTTGGACTTCAACCCCATCAGTCCCAGTTAGCATGGGCAGTGATCAGGAATGCAGAAACCAGCAGTCCCAAACATCTGGATGGCACCAGTAGAGGCAGGCTGGCCTGTGCAACCATCTCCTGCTTTTGAATAACGTGAACATTTACTGTGGTTTTTCAAGGCTCTCTGGTCCTTTTGTGCCATTTTTTTAAAAAAATAAACCTTGATAATAAGGAATATGCATATATCTATGCACACAAACCCAGTTCCTCATTTGTCCTCAAATAACCTTTATAACGTCATGCTGACTCTAGCTGACAATATATACAGGGGAAATGGTGCAATTCATTCACAATAATTCCCTGCAACAGTCAGGCTTCCAAGGGTGCTGGGCAAATATATGCTCTTTCACTATGGCAATTTATTGCTTTTTGAGAAGGGGGAGGCTCGTTTGTATGTTGATTTGGGAGACAGTGATAAACTGATGGAAATCTGACAGTTTCCTTAGGCAGCACTTTTCGCTGCCCTTCACTCAATCGCTGCACATCTTCCAAGAAGGAGAGCATCAATAAGGAGGACAAGTAAATGACAGAACTGGCTGAACATCAGCCTTCAAAGATGCTATGTGTCATCTAAGTAGATTTTTTAAAAATATTGGCTCTTTAATTTTTTTTTTTTTTTGCTCTCAGGTGAAGTGTTTGAAGGAGATAGATGCATAGATAAAGACTTCTCAGGCCACTTTCTGTAATGGGAATAGATTCAGTGTGGCACCTCTTAGACCAGATCTACACTAAGCAGGATATAGCAGTATGAAAGCAGTAAATAAAAAGCAGAAGCCACACTACTGCTTTATAGAGGTATTGAAGTTGGGGTCCATTGACACATATATTATACCGCTATATCCTGCTTGGTGTAGATCTGACCTTAGTTAAACAGCAGCCTCATTTCATGGATAAAAAAGGGGATACTTTTGTAGACCCCTTTACTCACAACCACACACCCTGATCTCCTCACCATTTGGAACACAGGAATCTGCCTCATACTGAGTCAGACCATTGGTCCATCTAGCCTAGGTGACCATATGGAAAGTTGTATAGAAAAGGGAATTTCAGCAGGTGTCAATTGCATACATGCAGCACCTGGTGAAATTCCCTCTTCATCACAATAATTAAAGCTGCAGGAGCCCTGCCCTCTGTTGTATCTGTGCATTCTAGTATAGGTAGTATATGGCAGGATGAATTTGGTCAATGGGCCCAAGGTTCAACAGCCCTGCTCCAAAGAGTGAAATAAATTGAAAAGGTAAATGAAAGTATAAATGGAGGAATGTAGTTCAAAGTATTTTACATGTCCTCTCCCCTTATTTGTGCTTTTAGATGGAATCATGGCTAGATTTAACACTTACCACCTTCATGTATAGTACCAAATTTAATATTCTGTATCCTTAATAAAATGGCTTTTTATCAAATAAAAATTGCATTTTGCAAAGTGCTGAATATGTTCACTTCCAGTTTGCCATACGTTCAAGAAGCAACATATGTTAATTCACTACTAGACAAAATCAGAAAGGCTCTTCCCTCATTTTGTTTTTCAGGACCCTTTAATTTTTTATTAAATGTGAGCCTGAAGGCTCACCGAGCTTGTTAGAAAAAGTATTTCTGTCATTTAAAAGCAATAAGAGAGGAAAATGTAATATTCACACCCATTACTGTCTTCTTGTTCCCCACCCCCACCCCATTACTTCTACTTCGGTGGCTCAAGATATGTATTACCAAGGATGTATGCATTTGATACTGCAGAAGAAGGGGGCTTTTCAGGGAATAGTCCTATCTGAAGTCATACACTGTATGTAGGGCTGGATAGTGATCAAGTCTGATTTAAAGATAGGAACATAAGAAGAGCCATGCTGGATCAGATCCATCTAGTCCAACGCTCTGTTCACACAGTGGCCAACCAGCTGTTGAACAGGGGCATGCAGGACAGGAGGACAAAAGCACCCTCCCCCCCATGTTCCGCAGCAACTGGTGAACATAGGCTTACTGCCTCTGATACTGGATAGGGAGTCATCAGGGAGAGCCGCAAGGCCTTAGAGTTGCCCATCCACAGTTAGCACCTAGACAGCAGTACCTGGGTCACCTGGTCATCATCTTCCCCATTATGCTAAAATGTACTGCATTGCAGTGAGCTGCTTCTTCTTCTTCTTCTTCTTCTTCTTCTTCTTCTTCTTCTTCTTCTTCTTCTTCTTCTTCTTCTGGATGTAGCACAGGCATTTTTATGCAAATGTGTGTCTTGCTTTGTCCTCTATTTTTCCTTATGCTTTCCCTCTTTTTAGGCGATATGTGTAAGTAGCACCCTATGCAGATGACAAAACAGCCAGTAGTGCTACTGGGCAGATATCCGCTGCTGGATAAGGACATGAATTAGGTCTGTTGCAATTAGGGATGCATGGATTTTGTTAAATCTGTTCTCTCTGTGTTTTGCAGACTGTGAGGTGTCTTTTGTTCAACGTCTGCTCATAGGGCTACCTTTGTGCCTAGTCCAGAAACTTAAGTTAGTTCAAAATATAGCAGGGGTCCACATTACACCAGTTTTAAAATCGCTCCACTGGCTGCCAATTAGTTTCCGGGCAAAGTACAAAGTGTTGGACATTACCTTTAAAGCCCTACATGGTTTGGGTTCAGGTTACCTGCGGGATCGCCTTCTCCCATACAATCCGCCCTGCATGCTTAGGACCTCTGAGAAGAATCTACTACAGTTGGCCAGGACTAGACTGACAACCATTACCCAGAGGACCTTCTCTTCTGCTGCTCCCAGACTGTGGAACGACCTGCCAGGAGAGATCCACCAACTTACCAGTCTTCCAGAATTTAAGAGAGCTATAAAGACTGATCTCTTCCAGCAGGCCTACCCAGTTGAATTTTAAGACTCTGTTGATACTTTAATAATGTATTAATTTTATATGCTTTTAATCAGTTTTATGTATTGTATATTGTTTTTATTGATGTTGTTCCCCGCCTTGATCCAGAAGGAGAGGCGGGTAAGAAATAAATAAATATATTATTATTATTATTATTATTATTATTATTGATGGAATTGGATTTTGGGAGTGTTCAACTTGCAAAAGTGTACCCGAGCATTAATGCACATTTATGCGAGGTGTGAATTTACACAAGTGTGAACTTGCATAAATCCCCACCCAGATCCCCACAAGTTTTTTTAAAAAACAGACTGCATGACTTGGAAAAGCTGGTCTGCTGTGGAATCCACAGGTCAGATTTATGGAAATCCAGACTCATTTGAATCCGTTGCGGATTTCTCCAACAATGCTAGTTGGGTACAACTGAGGTTCAGATATGGTTTGGGTGCAGGAAGAACTTGCCCACATCCCTACTTGGCACCCACAACTACCGATCCAGTATGGTTACCATGTGAAATTTCTTAGCGCTAATTTCATTTCCATTGAGCTCCTTCGGGCTTCATTGTATTAGGCTAGGGGTGCAGAACCTCAGGCCCAGGAGCCAAACATGGACCTCCATGTATCTCAATCTGGCCCTCTGGAGTTCCCCCAGAAGGTCATGTCCCCTTTCCCTGGCCACATGTCCTTTCCCCAGCCACTTATAGTTTGGCTTTGGTGATTTTTTCCCCTCATTCTGGAAGGCTGTAACACCTCTCTTAAGGCTTAATTACTGGTACTAAGTGCTTCCAGTGAAAATATGCTGGTAGTTTTGGTATTTTGACTCCACATAGAACACTATTTCTTACCTCCAATGTCAGAGGCAGTTTCTCACTGTGCGTATACCAGTTGCTGGAGAACACAAGGACGAGGATGCCATTGCACACATATCTTACTAGTGGGTCCCCCCACCCCACCGGCCACTGTGTGAATAGAATAGGACTTTGATCTAATTCAGCATGGCTCTTCTGCAAGGAAGCCACATTATATTTCCACATGTATTCATCCATGCCCATCCAATAGCTCAAACTCTTTTCTTTGGCTTTTTCTATAGTGGTAGTTTTCAGGGTTAATACATCTCTGGCCCTTGTAAGTCTGAATTTCATTGACTAGTTGGCATAGGTTTACTGTACATAAGGGACTGAAATGATGGAGACAAATGTCTGTTCAAAATGGTTGAAGGAACATGGTTTTTGGCCAAAGAGGCATACCATCCCCAGATTGTATGTCAGTAAATAACAGCTAGACAAAGGGAAAGCTTAGATCTAGAATATACAGATTTTTATTTACTTTTTGCTACAAGGGCATTACAACAGCTTCTGTAAGCAATGCAGGATGATGGTAGCATCTTCTAAAATCGCGGGAAGCCATCTTGGGACAGAAGTTCCCCTCTATCACTAACTAAAATTAACACGAAGACACCAATCTCATTAGTCCTATTCAGGCATTATGCTTTAATATGGTACAAGAACATGTGCAAGAGAATATGGCTGTGCATTCTGATCCAACCACTAAAGGCCTTGCATGCACCATCCCCACCTTCTGAAGGGTGGGGGCTGAAGGGGGCATTTAGTTGCATATACTTTTATATGAATAGAAGCCTCCATGTGACCTTTAAACTTGCTTTATCAGGGTCCCTGATCGTGTGAAGGATTCTCCTCACATTCAAGCGACATGAGTAGAAGCCCCATTCAGGGACTTAGAGAGCTGAAACAGGACATTGGGGGCAGGAATGGCATGCATGGTTCCTTCCTTCTTACACATTCCCATACCCTATTCAGGCATAACATCTGAGCTGGGCTACAGGACCATCACATTGTGAATAATGTTGGTAGTATTACAAATCTAGGAGGTAAAATTCATAGTTCATAGTTTTTTTTCTTTTTCCAAGAGCAGAAGATAAAGATTATTAGCTGCTCAAGAATATAGCTATTACTTCATCTTTCTTCAATATATATCACCTTGTTTTATGAGTTCTCTGTTATGAGTCCCCTTCCCTTACATGTGCAATCTTCTTTCATTGCTGTGGAACAATAAAATACATTGTCCGGTGTGTTTTTAATGGCTGGAAACCCTTTTACTCCTATATCCACAAGACAGACACAAATAATAGAAACAAAGAATAGAACAATTATATATAGAGCACTGGAATTGTGAGCTTTGACCAAACATTAACTTCATCCAGGAAATCTGATAATAGTTGCCTTATGATTAGAATAACAAATTCTATGAGGTCTCTTAAGATTATGATTATTTAAACTTAATCTCTATCCACCATAATATCTACACCAATATTGGAATTCTTGAATTTCTACCTTGTTATCATGCATTACCATAAAGCTGTTCATAAAATCACATTTGATGGCACCATTGCTTTAAAAAGTGCCTTTTAAAACATATGCACCAAATATTGTATTGATACACATACCAGCACTTATGTGCACACACAAATACTCTCTCTCTCTCTCTTTCTCTCTCTCTCTCTCTCTCTCATACACATACACACTGACCTAAATAACAATGCAATATTTTGGCTAAATTCATCACAATAAAACTACACAGTAGGCTGGCCACATGAAGTCAGAAAGAGTAAATAATGACATTTGGGCTGAATAGCAAGTAACGCCTGTGTTTTAATTCTTAGGCGATGCCTGCTTTATTCACATCTTCTTTGTGTCTATGTGTATAGCCATTCATTATTAATTTAACATTAAATTTAAGCACTGTGACCTTTACATAAAATGTGTTTTATGTCTAAGATAAGATCACCAGCTAGCAGAAAAGTTGTTTTGTGTAGTGAGATCAAACCTGAGGATCAGAAAGTTATCTACAATGCAACATTCTGGTATTGGCATTAAGAATAAAGGAAGAGGGGATAATGTTGTTTACAATGCTCTTTTAAAAGCAACCATATGTGTGTGAGAGAAAAACTAGGACAAGCAAGACTAATAGCATGTGCTCACAGAGTTTGTCCTAGTGACTTTATAAGATTGGAACTTGGGAATAGACATTGCTGGATTGGAAGGAGGAGACAAAATTGGAATAGAACAGAGCCAATAAAGGCTTAGTTCAGGAACCGCAAATTAGGTAGAAGAAAAGAACAGCCAGAAACCGTGCAGGGTCCAGATTTTTGATGGTCCTTGGACAAGACATGCTCAATGCCCCCCTCCCTCAGTGAGTCTAGCTTCTCACCCCGTTGTCACCAGTTCCTGTTATTCATCCTGCTTCTCCTTATCATTGCTACCACCTGTTTGCTTGACAGGCAGAGAGCAATCACACTAGAAAGCAGTAACATCTACTTTCCCAGAATGAGATGCAGATTAACAAGCAGGTTGCCGTAGTAAAGAGGAGGACCAAGTCCAGGGAGTGCTTGTCAGTGGGACCCTGTTGGAATATGTTCCCTTGGCAGGAGCCCAAGGATGTTTATCCTTGTTGCCAGCCCTGCCTGGGAAAGGGAGCTTCAAGCAGGTAGAAGGAATAATCAGGTATCTCTAAACCCACTTGAAAGATTTAACAGATCTGATCTCACTCCAAATTCATAATGGTTTTGTTTGATGCAAAATTCCATGGCAACTCTAGACTCAGGAAAATGTAGCAGGATGCACAGAACACATGTCCAGTGATGTGCAGGCAGGTAAGGGCACACAAAGTTCCCATCAATAAATCACTTTTCCCCCCTGAGATCCAGTTGTTGAGATTCAGCATTCTTTTGAGACACTGGTAACAATAACTTCAGGGCAGCCAAATGAGCCTCAGCTATGTACCATGTCTGGTGCAACAGTTCCTAACAATGTCTCAAATTTATGTTTAATGTTGTTCCCCACCTCGATCCATTGGGAGAGGTGGATAATAAATAAATATATTATTATTATTATTATTATTATTATTATTATTATTATTATTATCAGATAAACATGTATGATTTGTAAAGGCACTGGCTTCCAGCTACTTGCTGATCTAACCAGAAGTGATTATTCATATCCATCATTCTGCCAATATTCTTCCTGCGAACTCATGATTTCTTCTAATTTTACTTTTTTTAAAAAAGGATATGGTTATTTAGATAATGTGTGGGAGGAAAAATAAAACATTGAAAAGATGCTTCTGATTCTCTATTCAATTGGGAAAGAAAGTGAATGCATTTCTATACAATCACCAAAAGAAATCTAGTTCTTTTCTACTTCTATTCCACTCAGTTCCATATCTGTAAAAAATACAGCTTGTCCATTTCTTGTGCTAGAAAAAAAAAGTTAGAAATCTTCTGCGGTTGATGAAAAATATGAAAAGCTCTCATTCCATCTTTTCTGCTGGAGAAAACAGCTTCCTACCAGAAGCAAAATTCCAGACAACCTCGGGTGTATGCAGAAAAAGACTTCTGTCATTTTCATCTGAGAACCTTGCACAAGGAAAATAAAGAAGTAATCAGCGTATCCATTCTATATATAGAAACCTGCTGCACACATCTAACAGATCACAGAACTTGTGCATAGGCTTGCATTTCTGTGAACACAGTTGCACCAATACTACCCATCCCTTTCCTAGGACTCATACCATAGCCCCCTGAATCACATCTAAAGAAGTGTATCTGGATATGCGTTCAGCTTCTTTCTTTGTTTGAAAATGCTGTTTTCATCTTTATGTAAGTGTCAATGTCAAATCCAAAAGTCTGATTACAGTTGAACAAGCTATTGCACAGCTAACACACATGGTGTTACACAAGCAAGTTGATCCACAAGATGCTGCTCAAGACATTTCACATGGTGAACCAAATGGCATTGCCCAGTTCATTATGACCCCATTAGGCTAAGTGTTGTGCATGCTAGTTGTGATGACTGTTCTGACAGCGATTGTGCCATCACTAGCAGAAAAAACACCAACTCTTGTAACTTTCCTGTGAGTGCAATCTTGGATATAATTCAAGGTACTCAGGATTAAGTGCAGAAAGCAATACATTTTCTGATATTCAAGGAGATGCTGACAAAGTTCGAAGGTGTGTGTGTGTGTGTGTGTGTTTAATCGTCCAAAGAATGGCATTTGGGAAGCTTTTCCTAGAGATAATGATGGGTGAGCACAATAACTTACCAGGAAATGCAGCACATATTTTAGTTATGCAGTATTTCTTACAAAACAAAAGCTGTTATAAAACAATGCCTACACTGCCATTTAGATCTAAGTATCAACCAAGGATCCATGAACCCAGCACTTTGTTGATTCAATTTTCAAGGGTTTTATTCCATACATTTTTCAAGGTAGAAGTGGCCCTTGATAGTTCATTTGCATTTACATCATGATGTCAGAGTGGGCTGTCAGCCAAAGTACCCTTGATGGAAACAAAATCAGGTTACCATTTCAAGCAGTTGACTGAGGCACTTAATGGAAAAATCCCTGTTTTTAATTAAAGAAGAAGCAAAGCAATGCTTCCTACCTGAAATGCTAGGGCTCCAAACCAGAAAGTCTGGATAGTTCCACCCAGCTATGTACTTCTAATGTCCCATTGATATTAATAAGAGAGACTTAAGCACATTAAAACCAATGGGATGCACATACCCTTTATGCCAGAATGGTACGAAAACTGCTTTCACATGGTGTGATTGCATCTTTCCAGGGACTATGTGCAAAGGGGAATGTGTATGTATGAATGATGTCCCAAAGAGGTGCCAATCTATTAAGAAAGAACTGTACCATTGGCTCGTCCACCACATTTAGGGATGGATATGAATTTCATTAGCTTCATTTTTTAGGAGAATTTACCAGAATTTGCACATATCTTCCTAAAAGGGATGGAAGGAACTTGAGATTTTTTTTTAAAAAAAAAATGAATGAGGGAGAAAGTGAAACTGACACATTCGTCTGGCCTGGTAGAGGGATTTTAGTATTTAGCTCTTAGGAGTCTAGGTCAGAATCTGTAGTCAACCCTGTTTTCAGCCATGTTGGTGGTGCTGAAATAGGGTTGCCACTTCTTTTTTCTGACAGGCTCTTCATCTTTACCAGCTACTTGGCAGGCAGGCCCAACACAGTCCTCTCCATTCTAAGAATAGCTTTACTGATTGAATTTAACTGGTGCATATGGGTGAGAATTTCATTCAGTTCATTATTTGAACAGAACTTACTAAAATGTGCACAAGCCTTCACAAACAGGCGAAAAGAACTTGAGATTTTTTATTTAAAAAAAATGGGAAATTTGGCGCATATCAAATTTTGGGAAACTAAAGTAAAGATGGTGGCTGCAACTATGGTCATCAGTGGGAACACACTGCCCAGGGTCCTCAAAACTCTAGTACCATCCTGCAAGCATTTTTTTTTTTGTACTTGCAAATGCATCTTTCTGAATTCAGTAGCATTTACTTCTTTATACATATGTTTCAGATTGCAGACTGAGGGCTAGTTCAGACATGAATATTCATTCATTCATTCAACTGATGATTTGCATATAAGCATGAACAACACCACATCATCAAACATCACCCCAAACACAACATTTTCCTAGTGTACCAATGAACAAATGTAGAAATGTCTGTAATCCTCCCAGTAGATTTTAAAACAGGACTCACTTAATGAATTATAGGAAACAACATCATTCTTCAGTGTCTGAGATGGAAGAAGAATTCCTAATTTATCAATTGGTGCTCTACAATTCTAACTTCTGAGGATGGTGAGATCAATGTGATCAATGATAAAGTATTTCCAATGAGTATCTAAAAGAAAACCATGGGTGTTGTACACAAACAAATGTATTTTTCTGTAATTACACTTCCATTCTCCCATGTTGTAAACTAAAGATGAAAAAGGTCTTGATGAAAAAATGTCATAATTAGGGATGTACAGATTTTGGCCATGTCTACATCATGCAGTTATCCCAGGGTCATCCCTATGTGTCCAGATGATGCACAGGGGATCCTGGGGTCAACCAGGGACAACCAGAGACTTTCCCCAGGATACCTGAAACTGGGGATGTCCTGGTTTTTCTGCGGTCCCAGGGCAACCTCAAGGAACACGGCTGGTGTGGTGCAGGCTCCCGGGTCCCCAAATGGGCATGGCGCTGTGCGGAGTGGCTCATTGGCCATGGGGGTAGGGGGCAGCAATCTTGCCATCCCTGGGATGGTTGGGGGGTTGGGTGAGGAGTTTGGCAGGGGGTTATTTACTTTTTTGCCACATGACTGGGCTCCAATTAAAAATAAATAGCGCCCACAATGTCCCTCTTCCCTTCCGGGATGTCGCGCAGCAGTATAGACACTGGGGGAGGATTGTGGGAGCAGGTAAGTCTGTAATCCTCCCCCTTCCATCTCTCTACACATTTTGGTGTAGATGAGCCCTTTGTAAAATTTGCTCCATTTTGCAGAATGTTAAATTCCTATTGTTCCATTATCCGCTCATTGATGGAATGGGGTTTTCCCCCATTTCCCAAATTTGTGCAAATTCACATTTGTAAATATGTGCAAATCCCCCCTCCCCCAAATGTTCATTTTTGTGCTTTAGCCTATGGAGGAAATGAACATTTTGGGCTGGCGTTTTTAAATCTTATTTTATGTATCTTTCTATGATTCAATTTGCGCTAAATTCTGGAAAGTGAGGGGAAAAAAGTCCACAAGTAAGCAGAATCCATGTGACTCAGGAAAAGCTGATCTACTGCAGGTTCCATGGGTTAGATTCATAGAAATCCATATTTATTTGATTCCATTGCAGATTTCACCAACATGCCTAGTTATACTACATTTGTTATGTGGCACTGAAACTTGTCTGATGATAGCTTTAGAAAGGTTCTAATAATTAAGATGAAAGCAATCGCCTGACTAAAGGAATATTAGTCAATTAATTATATGTGTATTAATTGTCTGATCACTCCATTAAATCTGTATATGGGAAAACAATGATTCTAAAAGAATAGAGTTTGTTTTCAAATGATGCAGAGCATGTGTTTGAGAAGCAGACATCATCTTAGAAGAGGCATCCCTTGTTCTCTCTTACACAGGAGGCAGAGCCTCTTTTAAGCTGATGCAATCAAGTAGATGTTGCAGCCCCACTGAAGATATGAGAGCATCCACCCAATTCTAATGATTAGAGATGTATGGGTGTACTTGAATTGGTTTCAAAGAAATCTTAATATACACTGTAAAAAACGTGCTTCTGTACCATTTCAGGCCATAGTTTTTGATGATGCTCTGTGGTGTAGCTTGTGTTGGAGGGGTCAGCTATGGATCAGAACTTTAACAAGGATCAGGTTGTTTCTGTCTTCTCAGGAAGCAAGACAGAAATAGATCAGCAGCATGGAGCATTCCAAGTGCTGCTGGAAACTAGACAGGGTTATCTAGATCTTGCTCCAACAAGGATGAGAGAAAGAATGAGGTTGAAATAGAAGTGTTGCAGGATTTAGGCTGGTTGGCCCACCTTACTACTGACTGAGGCTTTTTACAATCTCATGCTGCGATTTAGAAGTTGCTGTGACAAGCAAGTTTTTTCATAGCCTCAATCCTCTGGATGCAGGGGAGCCACCCCATGGGGTCATTCTGGAGAACTGGGTCCCAGAAGCCTCATATTACCTTTCTACATCTGAGTCTTCTCCCTGGACTCTTTCACTCTTGAGCAGGGCTGGATTAAGTCATGCTGTAGCCCTAAACCATGTTAAAATTCAGAAGACTCATACCATAAAAATAAAGTCAAAGAATGTATTATGTTATAATAGAAAAGTTCATGAAAAAGTAACCTCCCCCCCCCCCCAAGTGTTAAGGGGTGCTTGTAGTTAACAGTGTAAGATAGCCTTCTCTGAAGATGTGCATAAAACACCAATAAAGTTGATTTGAACTTTTTAAACAAACTGGCTCTAGTCTGTGCTTACTTCCTCCAATACTAAATGCTGTGTTGCCACACTTTGTCCATATAAGGCAACTCTGCTGTAAGTCACACCAGACTTTTCAACATATTCAAGCCAATGCAGTTTCAATTATAATACACCTCAGTTATCTCCAACATATTTAGAGGTCCTTCATAATATGAGGTCCTGAGCCATGACTTACTTGGCTTGTTCCTAAATCCGGCACTGCCCTGGAGCCTCTTCTTCTGATGACCAGGGGTGAGCATCCTCTGAGAATGAGAGTTCAAAGTCCTGGTCCATGAGAACCGTGGGACTGGTGTTAGTTAGGAGGTATCCCTAGCCAACTGATTAAATAAATAAAACTTCTAGACTGATTGGAAATAGTTTGGAGTCTCCCTTATTAAGAGGCTGCATCAGCCATAGTTGTGTGTAAAAGTGGAAGCCTATTTCAATTTGAACACATTTGAAAATGCAGGAATCCAAGAGTTTTGTGCCATCCAAGGTTTCATTTCTCATAGCTTTTCCATCATCCTACAAAATAATAATTAAAATAAGTGTTACAGCTCTGCCTCTGAGGAAATGTAGACTTGAGTCAAGGAAACTTTGCTCTGCATTCATATTTTAATTTAATGGAAGGTCTCTTTTTGACTTTGATGGATATTGGATTAGCTCATAATGGAACTTGCTTCTGCTAACTGCGCTCCTTTCCTCCAGACCTGATAGATGGAAGTTGCAATTAGCATAAACATAAAGAGCTGTTTCACCTTCTGCACATTCCCTGCCCCATCTCCCAAATATCCCTGCACTTCTGGCCATGTAAGATATCTTCACACGCTGAGCGCAAACACCTAAATAGGGGCTTGTAAGTATGTCTGGCTGATAAGGCAGAGTTCTGGTTGTGGGAGCTCTGTAAACACATTCAGTTGGAAAATGGTCATTGGTTATGTTGGCTGGGGGATGATGGGACTTGTAGTCCAACATCTCTGGAGGACACTAAGTTGGGGAAGGCTACCCTCTAGGTTCATGTGTCTATATCACAACCACTACATGTATACAACGATTCCAGAGTTGAAGGCTTTGTCATCTCAATTGTGGCCCAAACTATCTTGTTGACATTCAGGCTCTTGAAAAGAAAGGCTTGACATTTTTCATTAGAAAACAGCTAGTTAAAATGGCACCTACGGTGGGTGCCATTAAAGTCATGGCATTTGCCATTCCATAGTGTTTACCTTTATCACCTTATTTGCAGAGTTTTCAGCATTTTGGATGGGGAAATGCTGTGATAAATAAAGGAGTTAGGTGTGGAGAATGTCAACATTTTAATGGTGCTTTCTGTATTCTAAAATAGAAGGAATGCAGCTGCCAGCTCTGGGGTGTTCAGCCCCCTCATTTAAAATAGCTATTCTGAAGGTATTATTCACATGAAGCAATGTTAAACTAACTACAAGGGAGTTGCTTGGCAGTGTTGCTCTACGTATTTAACTAATTCTGATGTGTCTACACTCTGTAGATATTGTTGAACATTGGGTATGACATATTGTGTAAAAGCTTGTAAATACTAGCATAATGGTATCAGACAAAAGACTGGGCTACATGTAAGACAATTGACTGCAAGAAGCAATGGAGAAGTTAGCCATAAAAGGAAGTTAACAAGGCTAAAGTATTTAATAGTATACCTCTCCCAATTTGTTCTTCTGAGCTGCTCTACATCCTTTCACCCTGACTTTGTGCTCCTCACTCCAAATGCACAAAGAGCACCCTGACCCATGCTGTGTCAGCCCTAATAATCCAGTTTTCTTCCTTCACAAGTGCCTGCCAGTTACCCTATCCTTTATCCTGGGGAAGTACCAGAGACCCTTATGCCATTTGTTAAATGTACATTTACAATGCCACACATCTTAGGACAATTGACTCTAGCCAATGGCTTGCTTAACCCAGTGCTTTATCTGATATAGGCCAGGAGAAACTTGCAAGAGGCTTTTGTGGGGGTAGGGAGAGAACAAGGCAACACAGAGCTTTTTGGGAGGATCGTAAGGAGAGATCCCACCTAGCTATTGTTAATGCAGAGTTGCAGAGTGAAGAGGGTTACTAGGATTTCGAGAGCCTTGAGAAAAACAGCACTCAGCTAGCATACGATGACACTGTTGACGTAATAGTGAGGCATTAGCCTGCATAGAGTTTTCAGCATGAAAGAATCCCTTTTCTCTGATAGGAGCAGTGGAATGCTTTGTGAAACAGAATCATAGATGAGAACAGGAAGTCCCTGTTTATGCAAGTACATTAGGTCATGCCCATGTTACCAGCCTTTTGTTATTTTGAACCATGCTGCGATGGATGAGTCAGATTAACTAGGTCCATTCTTATCAAGCTTCAGTCTTCGTTAAGGGACAGAGATGGACTTGGCTACCTTGGTGGAGGATTTATGTTGGGAGTTGACAAGGTTTGCCAGACCACTCTGTAGTTTTCAATTCTATTAACCATGGTATGCAGCCTGGCTGGTATGGGATTTGGACCAAGTTGGAGGCACCACTTTACAATGATTCTGGTCCTTCCTGGTGGGGCATCTGTTTGTGGTTGTAAATATATTGCAAAGTTTATTGTTTGTGATATGCATTTGTTTATATCTTTAAAAAGGGTTAAGAACAATAACAGGTAAAGTAAATAACTAGGCCAAAATGTACTTACTGTTTGTGGTTATAGGTCTTGGTAAGTATAGAGTGATTGGCTGGTTGTGGGGGAGTGCCTGGATTGGCTGGCTGTGTGCCCGAATTGAAGGTGAGTGTTGATTGGCTGGTTGGTTGGAGTGCCTGGATTAGCTGGCTGTGTAAGAGTGGAAGGAGCTAGAGAGTGAGTGGAGTGTATATATGTGTCTGACAGAAAGAGCTGACAGGGTTGTTTGGGGGGAGATTTGAGAGAATTGAGACTACTGAGAGTGTCTGAAGCAGGATTATTAGATGAGATGAGTATTTGATTGAGAGATTGAGATAAGATTTTAGAGCATAGATTAAATAAGGAACAGTTTGTTAAAGTATAAGAGTTCTGACTGAAACCAATAAGCATTGAAACCTTGTAACCAATACGCAATTGAACTGAAGTAACCATTAAGCTTGTTGACATGCAACTTCTTATTAATACATTCTTGTTAATTCCATCTTCTGGTGTGTTCTGTAGGTGTACCTGAGAAGGTACTGGTGGCAGCGGAACAAAGAAGTTATCTTGAGGCCAGGTTGCTGGGTTGTGGTGCTGTGGGGCTTAAATAGTAAAGGTGAGACAGGGGCAGCAGCACCAAGTGGTCAAGGATAACATCACAGCATCTTTAGAAGGTGATGTTGGAAGACTCCTGTTTGTTGCTTTAGCCATTGGTCTATGGTGTTCCTCATAGGTTCCATCTTGCCCCACCCCCATGTATATGTTTATTTAACCTCTATGTGTAAGTACTGGGAGTGGTCATATGGATTTTTGGGATTTAGTGTCACTAGTAGGGATGTGCATTATATCGGATCCGATATCTGATTCTGATTAAAAACTGATAAAATCGAACTTCCGATACCGATTTGAAAATTTGGAAATCTGATTTTTTCCAATCCAACTTTTTGGTCTCCAATTTTAATCGGAGAAAATAGGAAAATTGGACGCCATTTTGAATGCTTTTTCCCATTGCCTATTTTTGTGTTACAAAAACACCTATAACTTTTTTATTTTTAAAGATAGAAGGATGAAACTTGGAAACATTGCAGATAGGAGTGAGGTACTTATCTGTGAGAAATTTCAGAAAGATAGCTCCAGGCATTTTGTGGCTATGTGTTGTTTTTTTTACTAACGAACCAGGAATGCCTATAACTTTTTTCATTTTTAAAGATCCACACATGAAACTTTGCCACATTGCAGATGGTATGTTGGGACTCATGTGTGTGAAATTCCAGAACTATAGGTGCTTGCTTTGTATGGCAATTAAAAAAAATGGGTAGCAGAGGGGTAAAGACAGTTATGCCTTCAACATTTTTATTTTTTAAAGATCCAAACATGGAATTTGTCCACATTAGAGATACCACTGTGGTTGACATGTGTGAGCAATTTCAGAATAATAGCTTCAAGCGTGTAGTGGCAAGGTATTGTGGGAGAAATGAGGAGAGAAACCCATTTCACTTTTTTTTTTATTTTTAAAGCCAGAAGCATGAAACTTGCCCACATGGAAGATGGGTTTGAGGTAGTTATCTGTGAGAAATTTCAGAAAGATAGCTCCAGGCATTTTGTGGCTATGAATTTTTTACTTTGAAAGTTCCAAAAGTTGAAAAACAGAGGCTTTGACAGGTAAAAGGGGGGGGGAGGCGGGGGGTGTGTGGGTGTGATTTGACAGCTGTCAAAGCCTCTGTTTTTCAACTTTTGGGTTGAATGATGGTATGGTGAAAGATGCAAAATGGTGACCAGGCTGCCAACACATTTGCTACTATTACCACTTGCAGTGGCAGCATATGAAAGCAAAACCTTGAGGAAAAAAGTAAGAAGTGGTGTTGCAACACTTGCCAAGAGTGAGCCCTATGTGTGAGAAATTGTGGGAGATTTTTTCCTTTCTCCTGGAGGAATTTGGTGGAATTATCTCCCTAATTTCTTTGTCCTCAAATAGGGTGGGAAATTTCAAGACACCAGCTGTGCACAGTTCTTACTGTAAAACATTCTGCATGGGGCTGCCTTTGGAAACTTATGCTGGTCCAGAATTCTGCAATCAGACTCTTGACCAGGGGTCCCTATGGCTTCCTTGGTACAATAGCTTCACAGGATAGTGATCTGTTTCGGGTTACAATTCAAAGTGCTGGTAATGATATATAAGCCCGACATGACTTGGGACTAGGGGCTCATCTACACCTAAGGGTGTAGTGGGAGGGAGAGGGGAGGATCGTGGACTTATCTGCTTCTGCGATCCTCTCCCAGCATCTATACGGCTGTGTGACATCCTGGAAAGGAAGAAGGACGTTGTGGATGCCATTGTTTTTCAAAGGGGCCTGTTGCGCAGCAAAAAAGTAAGTGAATCCCCCGCCAAACTCCACAGCCCAGGAATGGCGAAATTGCTCCCGCCATGGACACGGAGCCTCCCCATGCAGCTCCATGCCTGTTTGAGGACCTGGGGGCCCACACTACACCAGCTGTGGTCCTTGGGGTTGTCCCGGGACTGCAGAAAAACCAGGACATCCCCAATTTCAGTTATCCTGGGGAAAGTCTCTGGTCATCTCTGTTTGACCCCGGGATCCCCTGTGCATCATTTGGATGCACAGGGATGACCTAGAGACGACCCCAGGATAACTGCATGGTGTAGACATGTCCCAGGCTATTTCCTGCTGGCAGGCAATAGTGTTTTTATTTAGACAGGATTTTGGTTTTTAGGCAGCGTACTGATGTGTGTTTTAAGTAGTAGGTGCTGTTCATTTTTAATTGATCTGTTTTAACTGATTTGCTTTCATTTTTTCATTATCATTTTGTATTTTAGTGTTGTTAGCCACCTTGAGCAGTATTTGTAATAGAAAGCTGGGATAGTCTTATACTAAATAAATGAACATGATTACTATGTATAGTCTTCAGTTGTAATCAAAGTGATATTTTCCCCACATATAAATAGCAGCAACGCAATCAAATTACCAGTCCATGGGTTTTATATTCTGAATTGATTCAAAATTCATCTGCAATATGAATGCTTGTATATATATTCATTAAACAAAAAACTTATGGTTTACAAAAACAATGTTAAGGCTCTACAGTTTCCAACCAAGCACTAAAAAGCAGGGAAATTGGGTGTTAAGGCTCACAAGCCTTAACGCCACATCCTCCCTAAGGAGGCAGAAAGTGTAAGTGAAATCCTTATTCTCCCAAAGCAGATAAACCATGAGGACAGGATTGAGAATATGATATGCATAGGTGACTGGGGGGTTGTGGAAAACTCATGATGAACAACTTAGGGCCACCTACGTCTCTTTTTTGTTTAGAGCAGCCCTTCCCCAACCTGGTGCCCTCCAAAGGGGTTGGACTACAACTCCCATCATTGCAAGTCAGTATGTCCCATGGTCAGGAATGCAGGGACTTGTCATCTGAAACACCTGGAGGGCAGCAGGATGGGGAATGGTGTTCCATATCCTTACCAAATACAGGGTCTGCATCTCGCATATAGCAGCATGCTTGATAACAAAAGGGGAAATATTCATTACAGATCTAGAACTAGAGCATGTGCTAGGCACTTCCAACTTTTGGTCAATATCCTGCCCTTCAAAGAACCAATGTTTTTTTCTTAAAATATATTTATACAAAATATACTGTTCACTCCCCATAATCCCTCCACAATACATCATCTCATCAAAGTGACAGAAGAGCAGAGGAGGTTTAGTTTGGCTGTCTTGAACTCCTTTCAGATGAGATTAGTTTGCAATCTTATACCACTTGGGAGTAAGACCTAGTGAATTCAGTGGCACTGGCTTCTGAGAAGACATGTATAGGGATCTACTGTCTCCAGCCTGGTGCTCTCCAGATGTGTTGCACTGTAACTCCATTGTTATGTGTTATGGGGAAGACAAAAATCATTTCATACTCAATTTTAAAATAATACTTACAAATGAAAGTATTAGGTGGTAGCTCTGTCTTTGATCTCACACTGCTAAACAAGTAAGAGAAAACCTATATCTGATATTCAAGAAACAGACATTCTATGCCATGTGTTGAAAACTAATGTTGACATCTGAAGGGCTATCTGGATTAGGTATTTAAGATTTATTAATTGTTGCATCATTTGGTTTAGACAGTTTATTTAAAGTGATGCAGCTTTTTTGTAGTTCCTTGATTGATCACAATCTTAATGCTGGAAAACATCATCGGTTAGAACAGATGTGGCCAGAAAATAGATCTATCCTGATGTTTTGGACATCAACTCACAGCATCCCTGATCACTGCCCATGCTGATAGGGGCTTTTACAAGTTGAATTCCAAAACATCTGGAGATCTATATTCTGCCTGCCCTTGTTCTAGAACAGCATTCCTCAATCTAGTGTCCATCAGATGTGTTGGGTTGCAACTCTCAACATGAGGAGATGATCATAAAAAGAGAAGTACGTGGTCCTAAGTTGTTCATCATCATTTCTCACAACCCCACAGTCACCTCTGCATATCATATTGCATACCCAGATGTTTGAGATGACATGTCCCAGCATTCCTGACCATGGGACATACTGACTTGCAATGATGGGAATTGTAGTCCAACCCCTTTGGAGGGCACCAGGTTGGGGAAGGGCTGCTCTACAAAAAAGACAGAAGTAGGTGGCCCTAAGTTGTTCATCACGAGTTTTCCACAACCCCACAGTCACCTCTGCATATCATATTCTCCATCCTGTCCTCATAGTTTATCTGCTTTGGGAGAATGAGAATTTCACTTGCACTTTCTGCCTCCTTAGGGAGGATGTGGCATTAAGGCTTATGAGCCTGAACTCCCAATTTCCCTGCTTTTTAGTGCTTGGTTGGAAACTGTAGAGCCTTAACATTGTTTTTGTAAACCGTAGGTTTTTTGTTTAATGAATATTCATTAAAAATCAAACGAAGGGAATTTTTAAAAAAGGAAAAGCATTCCACCAACTATAGTGCAGAAGAAAGAAGACCCCACTACTGGATTAATTAGTAAGTGTTTAATTCCTTCGAAAATCGTGACTACAAATGGTTGCCAATGGGAATTATCAGTACATTTTCAAGGAGAGAGGCTTTTTTCCCTTTTCTATTTTAAGCTGCCCTCCTTCCCTCAACCTTTCACCAATCTTCTTGAAATTTTCAGGTTATGTAAAACCAACATTTCTTTCTGGCACATGCAAATGACAGGAAGATTGGCGACACTTTTTCGATTTTATGAATGTTAGGATGATCCCCCCAATTACCCCTTTAACATGGTGGAATGTGTTTTTTACGAACTGATCTTAACAAGAGACTCACGACTCTGAATCTCTTAATATGGCAAAAATCTTGCCCCAAATTCCATTGGTTGTCAGTAGGATTGCACAAACATCAATTTTACACAGATATTACTCACCCATCTAGATCTGTTCAATATTCAGTTGACACCACTATGTCAAAGAAGCCATGGGGATATAGTGCACACAAACACTCCAACCTTAATTTAGAACTGTTAATATCTTCTCATGATTATTAAGACAGAGGAGCTGACAATTTCCTGCCAATCCAGTGAGGTATGATTAAGATATATATATATATATATATATATATATATATATATATATATATTTCCAGGTATTGAGCTCCAATTAATATATATATATATATATATATATATATATATATTCCAGGTATTGAGCTCCAAAAACATACCTGCATTAATTCACTCCAATTGTTCATTGATCTGCACTGGAACTAGTCAAAGACAAATTATGGGCCATTGCTGATAAAAGGAAAGAGAGAGAAATTCTCATGGTGTAATTATTGTACTCACATTTGTTTTCAGATAGGGTGCAGTTTTATTTACTGAGTTATTGTTATATTATGTTCTTCGGGTAAAGAATGCTAGGTTGTCATATCAGGGCTTGTGCACAAATTCATCATAAATTTAAACAAATGTAATTGTAGTCTATGGCATTTTAACAATCATTTTAGGCTGGGCTAGTTCCCACCTACATTCATGCTATGGCATTGTCTATTTTAGGAAGCACTTTCTCCTGCCTGAATGTTATGGTTTTCAAGTATGGCCTTGATCCACATACTTTGGGAAGGGATTGCAGTTCAGATAGATAGATTATAGATATAGATATAGGTATGGATTTTTTTCAAGTTATCTGCAAGTCTAGAATGAGTGGCAAGGGAAAGCCAGTGGCTGATGAGTTAAAGTCAGTTGAGAAGGTCAAACAGAAGTGGAACTTCACAGAGACAGTTGGTTAGAGGTCAAAGACAGTCTGTTGAAATTAGTGAGAGGACTGTTAGAGGGATCAGACAAGACAGAGAAATAAGGAAATGTTTGAATGTAATGTCAGTGCAATCACTCAGGATTCCCACCATCTTCTCCAAGATAAATACAGAGTCTACTGGAGCCACCAATGCCATAATAGTAGGCAGCCCTATAACCTTTTAGGCTTCAATCCTCATAGGCAGTAAGAGTTCTTATTCTCTCTCTCTCTCTGTGTCCTCATGTTTTTTTAAACTTGAAAAGAGATTCTCAAAGGGGTTCGGCTTTCTTGCTTAAAAGATACAAGTAGCTCATTTGAAACCAAGTCCCTGGAGAAAAAAAAATTCTATTGTCTCTTAAATCCATATTAAATACACATTGTCTCTCAAATACTGCAGGAAGAAGGGTGTTGAACAAGATGGCTGATAAGGCCAGCTCCAGCTTTATAGTTTAACTTATTGCAACCATTTAAGGGCATACAAGTCTGCATATTTACTGGCAGCACCACCTGAGTCCATTCTCCTGGTGTCTTCTACTTCCAAAGGCACAACAATTGGTGAGAAGAAAGAGTGATTTTTGGTGGTGCTACTCTGACTGTAGAATGCCCTTTCCAGGGAAACTTGTGTGGTATCTATGTTGGCATTCATATCAGTGATAGGAAAAAAACTTTTTATTTCTCCAGGCATTGCGACCTTGTAAGCAGCTGTGTTTCTTTTATTCTGCTCTGCTCTTTTAAAGTGTTTTCTTTTTAAAAGAGTGTGCATAAGACCATAAGGAGAGCTGTGACGATACCCCACATTTCCGTCTCCTTAAGTATGTCTGGCTTAGTGTGTTTGGAGAGTGTGGAATGTTGGACTGAGTGGGTGTGGCTGATGATGCTGGGAAAGGGAGGAGAGGAGTATATATTGTATGAGAGAGTGTTTTAGATTATTTTATCAACTTATTGTCTTGGTTGGGTGGAGGGTAGTTAAGTGGATGATAGCTGTGTGTGTTCTAGTCAGGAGTGTGTGAAGAGGTTATAAGTACCTAGGATTATTATTAACAAGATTGTTTGAAGTATTGAGAATAGGCAGGTTTTAAATGGATTTGAAAAGACTGTTAACAACAATAAATGTTTTCTTTTATTTTTGCTATCACAAACCACGTGTCAGCTTGGCTTTCTAACCTGCTCTATCAGTTTAATAAAGAAATACAGATCATTACATCTTCAGCCAACATACTCACAGAAGAACCTTATTCAAAAACCCTTAATGCCGTTTCCCCCTCTGCTATAAGGGAAAAGTGGTGTGTCTTTTACCCTTTCCTCAGGTATTTAAGTGTTGGGGCTTAGCCTGAGAGGGGTGTGCTCATCTAGGCCTAGTGTTTGAGGCTGTGGCGGCACAAGAGCCATGCTGGATCAGACCAAGAATCCTTCTAATCCAGCACTCCGTCCATACATCTTGCCCTGAGCTTTGAACAACCATCCTAGAATCCGGGCTGGGGATGCCTGAGGCGGTAATGGGCTGGATGAGGAAAAACAAACTGAAGCTGAATCCAAACAAGATAGAGGTGCTTGCTATCAAAGGCCCCAACCTGGGTCTGGAGGTGTGTCAACCAGTTCTGGGTGGGGTTACACCCCCCCTGAAAGATTGTGTTCGCAGCTTGGGGGATACTCCTGGATCCGTCACTCCAAATGACAGCTCAGATTGATGAGACGGCCAGGAGTGCCTACTATCAGCTTCGGCTGATACGCCAGCTGTGCCCCTTCCTAGAGTTGGAAGACCTAAAGACGGTAATGCACGCGCTGGTAACTTCGAGGCTCGACTTCTGCAATGCGCTGTACATAGGGCTACCTTTGTGCCTAGTTCGGAAACTTCAACTTGTTCAAAATATGGCAGCCAGGTTGGTCACCGGTACACCTAGGGGTGATCACATCACACCAGTTTTAAAATCGCTTCATTGGCTGCCAATCACTTTCTGGGCGAAGTATAAAGTGTTGGTTATTACCTTTAAAGCCCTACATGGTTTGGGTCCAGGTTACCTGCGGGATCGCCTTCTCCCGTACAATCCGCCCCGCACACTTAGGTCCTCTGGGAAGAACTTACTCAAGTCAGCCAGAACTAGGCTGACGAGTGTTACCCAGGGGACCTTCTCTTCTATGGCTCCCAGACTATGGAATGGTCTGCCGGAGGAGGTTAGACAAATTAGCAGTCTTCATGAATTTAAGAGAGTCATGAAAACTGCTCTCTTCCGACAGGCCTATCCAGATGAATTTTAAGATGTTTTTAATGATGTATTTTTTTCTTGTTTTTTTTTTTAAATTAACTGTTGTGATTTTTGTGTTTTATATTGTTGTTGTTCCCCGCCTCGATCCGGAAGGAGAGGTGGGTTAAAAATAATAATAATAATAATAATAATAATCATAATCATAATCATAATCATAATAATAATAATAATAATTTGGTCTTTGCAAATTTCAATACAAACTAACCCAATCCTCACCTCCAGAACAGAAGTTAATTATCCGATGGCTTTCACACTGATTTTATTTTTTTTATTAAAATAATTTCTATACTGCCCAGTCAGAGACTCTCAAGGCAGGATACGATGTGATTTTTAAACACACACACACACACACATACACAAAACCACACTACTACTTGCAGAACTCAAAAAATTAAAAGCAGAGCAACACAATTAGGGACAAGAGTAGTCATCAACTCATGAACAGTCAAGGAAAGCTAAGCCAAAGACAAGTGAAAATGGAGACAAGCAGTGAGGGAGCCAAGTGAATTCCACAGATGGGGTCCCACTACAAAAAAAGGCCCTGTTCCTCGTTCCTACCAACCTGACCTAGGCTGACCATACAAAAAGGAGGACAGGGCTCCTGTGTCTTTAACAGTTGTATTGAAAGGGGAATTTTAGCCAGTGTCATTTGTATGCATGTAGCACCTGGTGAAAACCCCTCTTCATCACAACAATTAAAGCTGCAGGAGTCCTGTCCTCTTTTGTATCTAGTCAATCTAGTATAGCTCCTGCATCTTTACCGGTTGTGATGATGAGGGAATTTCACCAGATGTTGCATGCATACAAATGACACCTGCTGAAATTCCCTTTTCTATACTGCTCCTAAAGATACAGGAGTCCTGTCTTCCATTCCACATGGTCACCCTAACCTAACCTGATTTGGTGGTGGTTTGGGGATATACAGCAGGGCTGCAGATGATGATAGTCAAAAGTGGGCAAGTTCTCATGGAAGCAGGTCCTCCTTCAGATATCCTGCCCTAATGCTCCAATACAGCTCTCCAAGTTTGTGAATGCTTCTCTGCAGCTCTCAGCTAAAAAAAATAATATCAAAATACATTTTAAAATGGATCTTTTTTAGAGAAAATATGATTGTAAATGCCATCTCAATATAAATGGCTGGCAGGGAACACACTAGTTTCTGCACATATACCAATGGCAAAAATTTGGAAGAAGCTACAACTCCCAACAAAAGGAGAATGGCAAAGAAATGGATGTCATAGCACATTAATGCAGAAGTATATTCTGAGGACATTTGGGAGAGGTGTGTAACTAAAACAAACAAACAAGCATTCACTAGAATTTTGGGACGGATTTATTCAGTACTGGAATCAGAAAATCCAGTACAAAAATGAAGGAAAATATGAGTTAAAAGCTATATGAGGAAACTACACAATGACAAGATGGATCAATTATATTAATTATAACTGATTTAAATAATTAGGGGGTAAAAACAATGTAAATTTTAAACTTTATGTAATCCCGTCTGTGTTTATTATGATCATTACAATGATTTATTTTATAAATCAAGAAGGAAATAATTTTTAAAATATGTTCAGTTAATGTGGAAATGGAAGATAACAGCTTTATGGATGGAAAAGTATAAAAAGTGATATGGACCAGAATTTGCACATTCAAATCCCAGCTTGGATTGTGTGTTCACATAGCCTGAAGCTGGTGCCATTCTCTCTGCATCTTTGATCAACCAGATATTTTGGCCCTTTCTTATATTTATGTAGTTGTACTGCAGTTTTTTTTAGTTACTCATAATTGCAGTGAAACTGCAGGCAGTGTAATTACAATATAACTACACTAGGTTATGCTCTTTTTATTGTAATTAAAATTAGTTCATATAATTGGAAGGCTAATTTCATTATTAAATAGCTTGTCTCTGACTTCATAATGGAACACATTACAATGTAGTTTGTTTGTTTTTTTAAAAAAACAGGACTTCTGTAAATGTGTATCTAGTTCATAAGTCTCTAACGGGAGGGTTAACTACACGGGTTAAATACACTTCATAGTCCACCGAATGTAATTACATCACAATTATATGGAAGTTACAATAAAAATATAAAGTTTAATTTTACCGCAAGTGATCACTTCGCCCATAAACCCCCCTCAGATTATTATATAAAGGCCTTGCCAGTGTCACTACGCATATATCTGGCACAACCATATTCCAGAGTTATCGCTAACTTGAATTCAGTCAGTCAGTCATGCATGTATCACTATGAGCCTATCTACACTACTGCTTTAAAATGGTTTATAAGTGTAGATAGGCTCTTATTGTATGTTCTTGCAAGGAAGAGCAGAGGCAGGTTAACAGAAGTTAAATCTTTAGTCTTAAGTGATGGCTACTGCTTTTTCAGTTTGAAATCCTAGGCAAATGGATGAAAAGGCTCACCTGTGATGATTTGAAGCTCTAAGGAACTCTCTCAGTGGAAGTTGGTGGCTCTAATGTTAGTGGGGCTGTGAATCTGCTCTGGAATTCAGTCAGAAACAGTCAGAACTCTAAAGGAACTATCCAAGGTGTGGGACCTATTTGGTCAAACCAAATTAAATGTTTGTTCAGTCAAATGCTTGCTCAAATAGAAAAATTGTAAGTTGCTTTCTAGTTCTAAGTAAGCTTCTTGCCACTTGAAACCAGCATGTATGAAAGACAGAAGAAGGTGGAGAGATGCTATACTTCCCCTTCTGTTTCCATAAAACGCTAAGGGGAAAATTCAGTTCAAGTCTCAGAAGTGGTTCATTCACACATGTATGTCCTTCTAGTGGTGTGCTGCAGATTCAGCCACATCTTGAACAAAAAAAAGGCTGACACAGAGAGATTTGGGAAATGTCTAATTTGAAGTGGGGCTCCTCTGAAATGGACTGAATTTGGAAACTCCTAAATATTCAGAATTTGGAAGGACACAAAGACACAGACAGCGTGTCTCCAAAAACTGATACATTTCTCTTGAAGCTCTTCATGTAAGGAAATCACCAGGGTGGGAGAGGAGGAAGTGTAGTTTTATGACTGGCAGCTTAGACTTCTAATCACAGTGAATGTGCCAGGCCTCTCTACTCCTAGCACTTTGGAGGAGGGATATTGAAGTAATATATCACAGGAGTCATCCAACAGTCAGTGCTCTTCGCTAGTTCTTTGGAGGGTTTGTGCGACCTGGAAGAGAATAGCTGCAAGTATTTTGTTGTTGTGAAACAAACAATGGATGTTTGTTTAGAAATGTTTGAGTCCTTCTGCCTCTGACACTGTATGCTACATCCATCATACAACCCTGTCATATAGCATTTTCGATGACTTTGTGCCAATTGAGCAGAAAACAAACAAACAAAAAAGTCTTAAAATGTCTTACGTTCATCAGAACTCACTCATCCCTGCACCTATCCTTCTGATATTGTGCAGGTTTATGCCTAGGGGAGGGGTGGTGAAACTCTTTCACCTTGAGGACCAAATTCACTTTTGGTGAAGTACTCTGCATTCCAGTAGTGGGCAGGGCCAAAATGCAAAAAAAAAAAATGTTTACCAATGTATCTTAGCTTAATGTCTTCCCTGCCAGTAACTAATCCTTAGGAGAGGCATTTCAACCTTTTCAAACAGAGAAATGCTGCACAAAAGCCAGAAGAAACAGCAAAAGTGTGCTGGTTGGGGAATGTATGTATGGACAGTTAGGAAACCCCCAAAGGGGAGGATTTGGTCCCCAGTCCTGAGGTTCTGCACCCCTGGCCTAGGGATACCTTCATGACATATGCTATTTTCATACAATTTGCCGACACCCATTGAGAAAGGAATAGGGAAGCAAATTTCGTACCCAATCAGCAAACTTGAACACTCTGCTTCCATTAAAATAAAAATAAAAATCTGCATCTATTATCCTGAAATCTTGCAGAACTAGGGCCACATCTATGTTGTATATCACTTTCACAACAATTTATCTAAACATAGAGGAGCAACTCGTCCCCCCTTTTTTTGAAACCCCAAACTGTAAAGCGTGCGCTTGCACAAAGATCCCTGTAGCAGGGTTGATCCCCTCAGAGAATGCAACTCTCAGCAACCTTCATCCAATTCTGCCAAGAAATATGCAGTTACCTTAAAAAAAGTTAAAAATATTCATGATGGTTGATTCTTCAGCTCTCAACTGTTGTTGTTTTCACATACAGACACACCGTTAGCCATTTGAGAGATGACAGCATTAATGAGCCATCTTCTCCAAAATAGCTCACATATTCCATTCCTTCTCTGTACAACTCATCTTTGATTAGTTCCAATTGGACGGAGGTCTTACCCATTAAGGTGACTCACTATTCTGGCCCATAACATTCTTGTTCAACCCCCAAACTGATGATCCAGCATTGATTCAAGGCAAACCCAGAATGATCACCATTGGCTTATTGTACACCACCCTGAGATTTCAGTGATGATAGAGTGGAATATAAATGTTTTAATAAATAAATAAGAAATAATTTGTGATTACGGCTATTATATAACAATGTGTGTGTGTGTGCATTCAAACGAAGGTCTTAGGACTGTGGTTAATGTAATCAGAACCCCATGCTATGGAATTCCCTGCCTCTGGAGGTCAGGCAGGTGCCAACTTTGTATTCCTTCTGAATACAAAGGTTTCGTTCTGTTCCAGGAAGCCTTCCCTTAATGACCAGCCGCATTTTTATTTCCACTTTGTTTCTTTTAAAAATGTACTTTTAATGTGTTTTTATTGCGTTTTACTCTTTTATTTGATTTGTCCACCGCTCCGAAATTCTTGAATTGGGAGTGTTATATAAATATTGCAAATAAATAAATAAATAAATTCTGCAGCACTAACACAGATTGTACCAGAAGTAATGGGGACAGAGAATCCATTCCCCTCCCCCACACTGAGTTTATTTTTCTTCTTCTTGTTTGTGGAGTATACAGACATGTAGCAGAGGGGTTGATATGAAATAGAAGAGTGAGAGATTTCTGGGGAAGAAGGAAGGTGGACAGGTGATGGTTACAAACAGGTCCTTCATCCAAAGAAAATTTAGCAGGGGCCTTCTTGTTGCACAAGATCACAGGAGAAAAGAAACATGAATGCCTTTCACCTGGCATTTCTTCTTTAGTTCAGAAACTGCAAGACTTTAGCAGTTTGACAGTGTCCCTTTAAATCCAGCTGAGACACTAGGCTTTGTGCTGACTGCACCCCTGTGGTTTGCATTACTTTTTTTATGGGTTTCTGTTTTATGGGGTGCTAAATGGCTTAATTACATTTTGCTGGTTTATTCTGCTTGCTTGCTCATATCCTATTTAATGTGACACAGAAAATTTCCTTTTCCCCAGATGAGGAAATGAAATCCCTGCATATTTTTGGGGCGGAGGGGGGTTGGAGGGTCTGTTGGGATTAGAAAGGGTAGTATTTGGTTTAATGTGCTGTTTGTTGAGGAGTTACTTTTATGTGAATTTCCAAACCGTAGACAAACCAACTGGGATCCCAAAGGATTATGCCTTGGTTCTAGTAGCAGAATAGAAGAGACGTATTCCCTTGACTGTTTCTAAAACTTGAGCTGACTTTTCTATGTATAAAATATCAATTTGCATTCCGGTTGAGAATATTAGACAAAACTTTTAATGTGTGGCTTTTTGAACAACACTTACCGGTTTCAAATATATCCTGTGGGTTTGTTTTTATCTGATATGAAGTTTTGATCTCTGCTCTGTGAAGAAGTATTAAGAGACTCCAGTGGCAATGCACACTTACTTGAGAGTAAATCCCATCAAATACAGTTGGGCTTACATCTGAGTAAATATAGATAGATAGATGATAGATGATAAATAGATAGATAGATAGATAGATAGATAGATGATAGATAGATAGATAGATAGATAGATAGATAGATAGATAGAGATAGATAGGCTGGTCAACTCTCCATTTAAATGCTGAAGGTTTAAATGTGTGTGAAAAAGAAACAGGAGGGAGTAACAGGTGCTCAGTGTATGAACTGAAGCTATAGAAGCCTAGGAAATATGGCCACAGGTAGGTGTTGGATGCAAAAGGCAAGATAGTGATCCTGTTCAGATGACATGCTAAGCCAAAGTGGTCAAGTATTTTGAGCTAAACAGTACGGCTTCACGTGTCTTGTGAACCATGACTTAGCATGTGTCATGTGAACTATTCCTAACCATGCTGCCTACATAACCATGGTTTAAAGTTTAAACACAATCACTAACCATTTGCTGCAAAAGGATTAGTGGCCTAACCATGGCT
Source organism: Anniella stebbinsi (assembly GCA_029215795.1). Lineage (NCBI taxonomy): Eukaryota > Metazoa > Chordata > Lepidosauria > Squamata > Anniellidae > Anniella > Anniella stebbinsi. Next base: position 209,168,655 of record JARDYH010000004.1, read on the forward strand.
TAGCATGTCAACTGGACAGACACAGTATGAATGAAGTAAAATTGAATTTGGACACAATGGCAAATAAGGAGAGTATACATATAATGAGTATACATAGCATTCATTCTGCTAACTGCTGCTGCTATTCCATGTGGGTTAATTGCTGAGTGTTTGGGCTGGGAGCAGGGACAGTGATTTTTTTTAAGTATGTTTTTTAGTGGTATTAATAATGATGGAATCTACTGATGGTTGCCTTAGTTGGTGTTAGAATTGCTTTAAGCGCCAGCAAAAAAGAAACATAAACACATAAATAATGCAGACACTGAAAAGGAAATAAAAGGAACTATAACATCTAAACCCAGAGATTGGGTAGGTGGTTTTAATTATCAATTAATTACTGACCTAGGTTCTATTTTTCCTCATGGAAAAATTCATTCATCATGGACTGAAATTCATGACATGTGGTCAATTAAGAAAGAAATGTAACTTCCAGCTCCTATCATCTAGACAAGGATCTATTATAAATCAAAAGCTTTATAGGTTTTATAATTTACCTTTTAAACTCTTAAGTGTGCCAGAATTACAAGAAGAACCATTTGCCCCAGAATAAAATTGTTCTAAAGAACAATTGTTCAATGACCCATTTTTTGTTCTATACGTATACTACATACAACATTTTTTGCCATAATACAGATTTTTGCAGTTTAACAGGGAAAAAAAAGTATGAAGAACGAAAAGTGAATACAAAGGAAGAAAAAAATCTTCCTGCTAATAAACACACATGACCCAAAAGTGGCATCACTGTGCACCTCCCTTGCTAAGGGGAAAAACTACATTTGCAAATATATGCAGCACAGGTGCACCCCCTTCCTGATCTATAAGGCCCCCTCCACAAGGATGCGCTTTTGCGCCCGGTTCGGGGATTATGCGCATTATCGCGGAGGCGCATTTACGCCTAATCCCTCTGCACGGGAGGCGGCGAGAGGCGGCGAAGCGCATTAATTGATGTCCAAAAAGCGCTTTAGAAGACGTTAATGCGCATAATCGCTTGTTCACACGGCGAAAATGCGCTTTAACGGCCGGAGAAAAATAAAAGTCGCTATTTAACGCGCATTCGAAAATGCGCATTATCGGGGAGATAACGCGCCTGTACGCCCGTTTTGCGCTCCGCTGGTGTGGAGGTAAAATTTATAATGAGCCTTCAAGGCTCATTAAACGTCTCGTGTGGAGGAGGCCTAAGCCAGAGCTCCATATGCAGATCCCCCTTTTTCTGAAAAGAAACTCAAATTCTTAAATATGCTAAAATCTCATTATCAGAAAAGTATAGGGGGAAATTGAGCCCCTCCCCTAATACTCTTTTATACCAAACAACCAATTAGTGGTATTTTAGTTTTTATAAAAGTTCCCCGTTTGTGTGAAAAGAACAGATGGCATTAGATAGGGCCACAGAACTGAAAGAGCATGAGAAGACTCATAGATGTTACATATTGTTGCACTAGATTCCTTTGCTGTTAGGTCTCATGAATATCCTTTGGCTCACCATGCAATAGATTTGATTTGGATTTGTTATAGCTTTGATCTGGATTTGTGCAAGCTCCTCCATCCCAGAAACTTCTCATAGCTTACTGAGACTCGTTTGATTTTTCCTCAGATTATGGATTTCCTTCATTAGACTAAGCAAGAACCATGGAATTTTCTTTGAGTTTTGCTTCAAGGTATGCCTCTTAGAAATGTTGCACGTTTTAGAGAAGTTATGTTGAAATTCCTTATATGTTTTGCTGCGGAAACATTCAGATGTTCTGCCCTGCTGAGTCTCAGGGATCGATCTACAGTGATTGCAAAATCACTCACGAATATTTTCAGCAGGAGGACATTTTTAGATGTCTAAAATCAGGCTCTTCAGATATCTTATATGCATTCAAAGGTGGTGACCTAAAATCATCTTAATGTATGTTAGAAATCCAAAGTGCAATCTAGCTGGTTGCAAACTGAAATATATATAGGATTACTCCATCATGTAGCAAGATGAATTCCATTTAAAATCTTCAAAGAACCTCCTCCAGGTTCCTGCACTTTCTGAAGTTAGGTAGGTGACTAAAGGAGAGAATGACTTTGGTACCCAAACTACAAAACCCATTGCCTAGACTGTACGAGTTACTAGTTTCCTCTAGCAAAGATCCTCTTCTTATGTTTTTAATGAAGCGGTGCTGTTAGGTTTGCATCCTCTTTCTACTGTTTCAGAATCTCCTTCCAGAAAATCAATTGATTTTTGATGCTACATCATAAAGGGGGGTAAACCAGAGATGAATTTAGCTCATGCTGGCTTTTCTTCTGCTTTAGCTTTTGTGCAAATAATGTCATGATTATTATACACAACTGTTCTGAACTCCCATCTCCTTTTTTCCTCCAAAGCCAAGCGATGAAGTCTCTCTGTGTGTATGAGTGATGATGATGGTTGCTATCTGGTACATGCTCTGTTACTTTTAGATTAGCACTTAATTAACCAGGAAGAAACAGAGAAACATTTGAGCTAAATCCCAGTGGTGAAAAATCATCCCCACATGATTCTGGGAACGATCTTGTCTCTTTCTTTCTCTCCACCCACCCCCAAATTCCAGAAACTGCTAATGGGCAGGATGCCCACCCGCTTTGGATCTGGCATATCTGGAAATTCAGCTGTGTCTGATGCTACTCTAAACAGTAGGACATTAGCTGCAACAGCTGTGGTGTCAACAGGGTTCACTGGAGTGCATTCAAGTTTTGTTCCTATTCTTCAGAATTATGAACTTGTCGTCGGGGATCCTTCAAATGCATTTCCTCTTCCCTTTCTTTTTAAATGAACATGCACACACACAAACAATCTTTAAGTGGATGGAGCATTAGAATTTTTACGTTACAATGGGAGCGACATCTATCTATCATCTATCTATCTATCTATCTATCTATCTATCTATCTATCTATCTAAATGGACTTTCTAAAAGCAGGTATAGTTTGAAAGTCTTGGAGCATCAAATAACATTATTGTAATTCTTTATAGAAATTCTCCCCTTCCCCTTTCTCCTCATTGCAAATAATGTTGTGAAAACCTACCCTCCATCCTGGCCAACCCCCACATTCTAGCTGGATTTTGCAAGAATTCCTGTTTTATACTTTAACAACTGTGAGCATTCTCACCCTTTGGAAGCAAAGCAGCCCTTATCTTTATGAAGAGAGGGAGAGAGAGAGGGGGAGAGAGAGAGAGAGAGAGAGAGAGAGAGAAAGATTAACAGGCCTGTCTAATATCTAATGATGGAGCTTGAAATGATGCCCTTGAACATGATCAACAACATCATTTCCTGCGCACAGAAAACTACAAGTCCCAAGTTCTCAGGAGGAAATGACTAGCCCCAAATGCACTTCAAGAAGAAGAGTCAGGTCAGTCTATTGAATGCTCCCTATTGTGAGTTAGACCCTTGTTATTGACGAAGATCATGAACCCTACTCCTCAGAGAATTCTGACCCTTCATCCTTGGAAGAAGAAGCTCCTGAGATAATTGTTCAGGCAGAGGACTTAGTTACAGAAAGACAGCATGAGGCTCTAGGCACTGCCACTGGGGCCACCTTTCTAGGCACTGCCCTGGGAGCTTTTCCCAGACTGTGGGCTCTCCTCTCTCCTCCTCTCCCAGTTGTAGTGCTGCTGTTCACTGGACACATCTGGAGGTCTTTTTAGGTCTCTCCTCCCCCTCCCACTCAAGTCATCCAAGCAAAGCATCATCAGTCAGTCATCAAGTCAATAGGCAGACAAATTTCCACATGCTCACTTGGTCCATGGATTGGGATAGATCTTTTTCACCTTACTGAGTGTGTGCTGCAAAATCTCCCAGGGCAAGTCCATGTCAGGGTTGTTAAATAAATCTACAATGGAATCTAAGGAGTTTAGATTTCTTTGAATCTAACTTGTGGATTCCATAGCGTGACGTTTCGTGAGTCACATGCATTCTGTGGACTTGCAAACCATTTTGTTTTAACTTTCCAGAATTTTGCACAAATGTAAAACAAAACAAAACATAAAAGCAGCCAAAAATGCACATTTCATCCATGCATGAAAGCAAGAAAATGTGTATTTTGGTGGTGGTGGTAGATTTGCACAATTTCAAAAGAGCAAATTTGTGCAGATATAAGTTTGCACAAATTCAGGAAACTTGCAAAAATAAATCTGATTCCACCAATGAATGGATGATGGAATGAAAGTCACCTGACAATTCACAAAATGCAAACAGTACATCGCTAGTCCTTGCTGCGCTCTATCTTTCTCCCATACATTTAAATTGCCCTCTACCATCAGTTCCTCTGTACTGCACCAAATCATTGCACTGCAGCTTGCCTATCAAATGGCTTTTTGCCTATTGGGCTTCTTCCACACCACATATAATTAGCCAATTGCTAGGTTATCCTTTCCCCCTGCTACCTTACAGCTGATGAGTGGCACGTCTTCTGACTCCCCAATCCTGAAGCCAGCCTACTGCTAAAGCTAAAGAGTCCCTGCTGAGAGTAAGCAACTACTGCAGAGAGAGCTGTGGAGAGCTGCACTTTAGGTGACTGGGAGCTGCAAGTAGCCCTTAATTAAGCCTTGGAGTGAAGAACACTGGCATAGGGTAACTTCTTTAATTGTAATGGTATTGTGGTGGCTGAAACAGCCCCATAAGGATAGAGCTGTAATACTGTAATCCGATACATTTACTGCTGGGTAAGTCACCTAGAGCTCAGTGGAACTTATCTCTGAGTAGATATACATAGGATTGTGCTATAAGACTGGAGGGAGGATGCTACAGGGATTTGCCATTTTTAAAAAACAACAACAACAACAATAATGAGAGGTACTTCTGAAATTTTCTTTCTCTGCATTCCTTCCCAGATTTTGTTGTTCTCTATTATATGGTCTTGTTTCCAAAGTGAAAATGATGCATTAGGAATTCTCTATTATTCCATTTCCTGAATTTTGTTTAAATCACTGTGTGTGTGTGGAGTTTGTCACAGGTACAAGTTCCTTCAGTCCATTAGAGTCCATTTTGAACTAAAAGCAATCAACTCCACTTCAAATGTAAGCCTAACCAATGTCTTATATGATTTGTGTACAGTAGTTGGGTACAGTAATGAGGAATGACAGACATTTTGTAATTTTGTAATATAATAATAGGGCATGATGGCTTCAAACAGAAGAGGGTTTCTATTTCGCAGCAAAAGGAGGAGCTGTGGCTCAGTGGTAGAGCACCTGCTTTGCATGCAAAAAGTCCCAGTTTTGATCCCTCGCATCTCCAGGTAGGGCAGGAAAAACTCCTGCTCGAAACCTGGGAAGCTGCTGCCAGTCAGAGTCATCAATACTGGGCTAGATGGACCAAGGATCTGACTTGGTATAGGGCAGCTTTCTATGTTCTCCACATCACTAATTTCCATGTGTGCACTGTGGATGTGATAAAGCACTGAATGGAATACAACATTGCAAAAATGATATCTTGATGTGAATGGATGCATATTTTTTTTATATTTGCCTCATCTATGTGTGCACTTGTGTGCCCTGATACATCACTGAAGACAAGAGAGAGAGAGAGAGAGATTAATATGGCATTATGTAATATCAAGATTCCTTTATGTGGTGTTTACTGTAGTGCAGGAGTAAATGTGTGCATCAGAGGAAAATGCACAAAATGAATCTTGATGCTGTTATCCTATCAAGATTGGGTGGGTTTTTGTTGTTGTTGTTGTTGTTGCAGCAGGGTTTGCAGTATAAATGCATATTGATTGTGTCTGTGTGGATGTACGAGAGAGAGAGGGACAGAAGGAGAGAGATGCACATAAGCTGATAAATGAGGTGCACCAAAACTGCAGATACTTCCATTCTGGATCACATTTAGAAAATTCTCCGAGATAAACCAGAATTCAAGAGGAGTTCAACACATGGCAGAGTGAACGAGATAAACGATTGAGGAAAGGACAGGGAAAAGCCTTTAACCTCTTTCTTGCAATCAACAGGTTAAAGGAGGGAGATTTTAAATCTCTGATTTAAACTTTGTCCTCCATCACACACTGGCAAAAGGACTTCATAAAGATACTGACTATTTATCAGGCAATAAGCTGAAGCAGGGTGCTGTACCTAAAACCAAAATAATTTGTTCCTCTAGTTACAAAAGTATACAGAACTCATTGAATTGAAGGAACATGCAATCCTACAAGTCATAAAATAAGTTGTGCATGCATGAGTACACAAAGCCAGACCAAATCCTGTCCAGTTCCTGACACTGCTTCTGCCCTTGGCATGTTTGACAAGCATCTCTCGCCTTGACAGACTCGGCAGGCCTTGTCGTCACTTTGCCAGCTGGTGGGGGCAGCGGTAAAGCAAAGGCTACAGGGAGAGAAAGATTAGCTCACATCTCCCCCAGCAAGAAACTTGTCACTTTGGTGGTGTTCCACTTCAGTGGACTGTTGGGCAAGCCGGCAAGGGGCCAATACATATTCCCATGGGCTGTTGCTGGCTGCTGCTTCCTGCACCAGTGATCCAACAACTTGTTTAGTTTTAGCAAACTTAGCATCCGAAATGACCTGTTTTGGAAAGCCAAGGAGAGCGAAAGGAAGGACATCAGACTCCTTCTGTTATCAGAGCTGTTGTCTTCCTTTTTTGCTGGGCTTGATCTTAGGACAGAAAACAACTTTGCCAAGCACGAATTATTATTGCTAAATCTCTGAATATTAATCTGGGGAAAAAGAAAGCCAGCGTAAGATGGTACCAAATATGCAGAGATGTAACGAGAATGCCTCTCCGAGATACACTTTGCTCCTCCAACTTTGAGCCCCGAGAATAAATTTCACAAAGATAGGGAGGGGGGATCAATTAATCTGGTGACTGAATTTTTGAATCCATTCTTAATGCTATTGATAGCGGGAGACCCCCTCCCTGTGTTTGGTAATTACCCCAATATTTCCTGCAGTATAAGTATAAACGGCTTATGCTTTGGCTTCCTGTGAAGAAACGTTCTCCCTCCACTGATCTGAGGCATGAGAGAAAGGCTGCTTGCCTTATCGCTCTGCCTCATTCCATCTGCAGCCAGCAGGTGGTCCAGCTAATCATTGTCATTGGGACAGCGGACGAGCAATCTGGGGGACGCAGATAGATGTGACACCAGAGGAGATTGGCTCTTTCCTACCGCGTGAGCATTGCCGAAAACTCATCACACTCTCCTGGCTTCAAAGGCAAATGCGGTGCCCCTTTAAACCAGAGGCCTGTCCCTTAATTATACAAATGCAGTGATCAAAGTTATTATCCATCTTTACAAAGGCAAGGGCTTTAATTGAACGGTGCACTGCTACCTTTGAGAGGGGAAAGTGTTCAGTTCTCACGGAGAGCGCCGTGACAGAGAGGAAAAAGGGAAGCGGGAGGGGAAGAGTGAGAGAAAGGGAGAGTTGGTATTTAACAAGCAAGCTGCTTTATATGGAAATGTAATGAATACAGTTGATAAAAAAGAGGAGAGACAAAAGTTGTGAAGTTTCAAGCTGTGAAAGAACTTCAAAGTGTATTCAAATGTCACATTGATTTTTCCTCAAATTTCTAAGTAGTAAGATTTTCAAAAGAAGGATATGATCCACTATTTTATCCACTAATGTTTTATCTACAAACAGGGGAGAAAAACTGCAGTGTTTTCTTTTCACATGAAATAATCCCTATATTGGAAGTCTTTACCTTCACCCCACACTTCCTTATAATCAAAGATTTCTCCAGTGCCTTTTAAAATGACTGTTTCTTCTGCATATTTGTGTGCTGTTATAAGTGAAGGTCCTTCTAAGAAATTAGAGGATGCAAGGTGGTCTTCCTAAATTTTTGGCTGCCTTCAGGGAATACCAGTCTCCTCCTTCTAAGAAAGACCTTTGTATGACTCTTGAGTTCAGTGATTTCAGGACATGCAAATCCAAGAAGCAGGAGTGAGGAATGCTTAACTCTTTTCCTGCTGGGGGTTTGTATGCTCAAAACTGACTCCCAGCTGCTTCCACCATCCACTTCAGTAAAGTGCTTCACATGCAAGTTCTGAAGCAGGACACATCTTGAACTGGGAGGAGGGTCAGCTTGGAGATAGTGAATTTGAATGAGAAATGGATGGTGGGAAAACAGTTAAGCACTGCTCTATCCCCCACCACTTACCTTTTTGTTTTTAAAGTCACCGCTTCATTCCATGCATCTGGATGTAATGTGTACTTTGTCCCTGAAGCAGACGTATAGTCAGACTTCCTTGTTAAGTGGGGCTGGCTATAGATGGGGCATTTGAGGGGGTAGCTCCTTCAGCATTCTGTCTGGTTCTGACTGAAACCTGGAATGGATTCACAGCCCCACTGAATTTGAGCCTCCAACCTCCACTGCGTATAGCGCCTGTCAATCTTGTCTCCCTCATGCAGGAGAGGATGTGAGGGCCAGGCCAGGGAAGGGAAAAGTAGTGGCCTACCCCCTCATTTCTCCTCCATGCAGAGAGTATGTTAACTTCCATAATGGCTATGTAAAAGTCAAATTAACAGAACATTGTGGAAAGCAATTGGATTCTTTTCAATGGTTGCTGCTGGATTGATTTTTCTGCCTAGAACCCTAAAAAGGCCTCATACTGAGTTGCACCCTTTAGCAATAAGCACCTAATCCTGTACTATTACTCATAACTGCAGAATAAACAAACACTTGCTTCTTACCACAGGCAAACAAACATGCCTCTTTTTTGCTGGCTGGATAGAAAACACAACTGAAACTGAAACTGAAAAGCAGAACAAAGGGGGTGCAGTCTAGGGCTGTGCAAGCCTTGGCCTTGGATTTGGAAATCCAAGCTATTGACAGCCATTTTGTGATGGAACTACCATTTTATAATGGAACCATCATTTTAAAGTATAGCCCTGAGACTCCATGATGGAGGAACAGCCTACAACACCCAGCACACACTGTCTGGGAAAGCTGCACTTACTGGGGCACACTCATGGTTTCGCTGCTGCCGCAGGCATGATTCACTGCCTGACAGCACAATCCAGGATGTTCCAGTCCATGGAGGGGTTGCTGCACATTTGTGGGGGGCGCAGGCAGCTGTAGGGCACTTGTGGAACATGCATTGACCCTTCCATGGCCAGCATGTCCTGGATCGCACTGGCAGGTGATTGTGCCTGCGGGTAGGCGATCGTGCCGGAAGCAGTGGCGAAGCCACAAGTGCCCGGCATTCCTGGGCCCGGTAAGTGCAGCCCTCCCAGGCCATGCATGCTGGGAGTTGTAGGTTGTTCCTCTATTATGGAGTCCTAGGGCTATGCTTTAAAATGGCGGTTCCAGGGGGGGCGGGACATCCAGTATGGAGTAGACAGATTAGGATTGTCTATCCTCCCGTGTGAGAAAAACTAAAAAGAACAATATCCCATTTATAAGAACATCAAACTGTAAGTGGAAAGCAATGCTTATTATGGGAATCTTTACAGAGTAAGGGGAAGAAAACTGCAAGGTTGTAGATAAACCGGCAGTGTTATAAGACTTTAACGAACCTGGGAGAGCAGCTAAGCTGGGATGGAAACGGCAGAGTGGCTTATCTTTGTTGATACAACTTCAAATTAAAGCAAAGAATAATTTGTACTTACGGAGAATACTGGACATTACTAACTAATTAGCAAGGATCTAAACAAGAGGCTGCAGAAAGATCGAATGTCACAATTGTTGGCTGGTTGCCTGATGAGTAGTGAAAGGGGGAGAAGTAAGAAATTTTTGCCACCGAGGTGGACTAGATCCAAAGCGCACCCCTCCGATAAGAGTTGGTCTCGTCTGACTAGAAAGAATTCAGAAAATTTAGAAGCAGTCATGACGAATGGGAAAACGGGTCTGCCGGCAATTGGAAGTGGGAATCGTAAAAATGGAGCTAAGCCAGGAGCAGTTCCTAAGATAATGAAACCACAAACGGAGCCGATGTCCTCTGAAGCTTTACTGGCTGGCATTCAAGACATGCTAGATAAGCAGAAGAATGAGCTCATGCAGGAGGTTAAGAAGATCCAGATTTCTCAATCGGAATTACAAAGCGGTCTTCAAATGATTAATGACAAATTTGTATCTTTGGAGCAGCAAACAGATCAGAACAAAGATAAGATAAAAAAGCAAGAAATAATTTTACAAGAAATGGACTTATGTTTAATTTCTATGGAAGATAGAGACAGAAGAATGAATATTCGCATCAGATTCTTCCAGGAACAGCAGGGGGAAAACTCAAAGATTCTGAAAGACAAGCTAATGGAATGGATTAAGGAGATAGATCCTCAAATGATATGGGCTGAAGAAGATATTGAAAGGATCCACAGAGTTGGACCTAAAAGGAGTGGAATGGTCCCAAGGGACATAATAGTAAGATTTGCCAGTTTTTACAAAAAAGAAAAATTGATGCAAGCTATTAGACGTGCTGGACAATTGATGTTCCAATCTTCACAGATACAGATCTACAATGATCTTTGTTTTCAAACAATTAAATGGAGGAAAAGTGTGAAGCTGTGTACAACTACACTGTGGAAGAACTCAATTGTTTATAGCTGGGGATATTCAGTATTCCTGAGATTTATGTACAAGGGGAAACAACACAGAATAACATCATGTGAGCAAGGAATGGATCTTCTGCAGAGTCTGGGCCTGATGGAGAAAGAACAAGAAAGAGAAGAAGAAGGGGCAGCAGGTGGAAGCAGTTTGTGACTGAGAAATAGATTAAAGAGGGATAGTAAGAAGAGTAAAGGGAGGGGGAATTCTGTTTTGGTTCCATGTTGGATGTTTGCTGCCCCCCCGAAGGGTCCTAAGAAGAGGAGAATGGGAGCCATTGCCCGGGGAAACCCGGGGTTGAAGGGGGGGAAATGGGGGTTGAATGTGGGGGGAGGGGGAGGGAAGGGGGGTAATTGTGACACATTTGGAGACCTACAGAGAAAATAAAAAATGGAGATATGGAAAATAAAGTAAGATTGATAACTTTAAATGTTAATGGGCTGGGTAATGTTATTAAAAGAAAGAGGATTGAAGGGTTGTTGAATAAAAGGAAAGCTGATATAATATTTTTACAAGAAACACATCAAAAAGAAGATGCTAGAAATGAACTTAAAATGAGGAACTTGGGTGTATATGAGAAAGCATATGGGACTTCTAAAGCAAGAGGAGTTGTGATAATCTCTAAAAAATGTGCACTTAATGTGGTTAAAGTGGTAAAGGATGTGTGGGGAAGATTTATTATTTTACACTTTTTCTTGGGGGATGAAAAATATGTATTGGTTAATGTATATGCTCCAAATGAAAAGCAAATTGATTTTTATGATAAAGTGTTTAATAATATGGGGAATGTAGAGAAAGCAAATATTGTAATGGCTGGAGACTTTAATATGGTGATGGACAAAATGAAAGATAAAGATACGATAAAAGGTATTGGGAAAACGGGTTTAGCAAAAGTAATGGAACAAAGAGAATTAAAGGATGTTTGGAGAATAGTAAAAGGGGAAGAAAGGAAATATACTTTTTATTCATCAAAATATAAGAGCTTCTCCAGGATTGATTATATATTTGTTTCAAAGAATATGTTTTCTAAGATTATGGATTGTGAAATAGGTGTAATTAAGGTTTCAGATCACACATTAATGAGCATGGATATTAAAATAAAGATTACAGGGAAACAAAAAGGTGGAGATTAGATATTAAAATTTTAAGTTATAAAAACATTGTGGAAAAAATGAAAAAGGAAATTCAGACTATATGGGAAATAAATGAAACAGGGGTAAACTCCCAGGGGATAGTTTGGAACACAATGAAAGCAGTAGTAAGAGGGATAGGTATTAGAGAATCATGTAAATTAAAAAGACAACAAGATGCACATAGGAAAAAGATTGAAGAGTAGATTAAGGAATTAGAGGAACAATTTAGAACAATATATATATATTGTTCTAAATTGCATATATATGCTCAACTCCAAGCAAAAAAGAAAGAACTTGAGGAAAAGGATATAGAGAGAGTTCAAAAAGAATTAATATATTTGAAAATGATTTTTTTTTAATATAGCAACAGAAATTCTAAAATGCTAGCAAGGTCCACACAATCAAAGAAGGGAAAAAAATATAATAGGGACAATTAAAGATAAAATGGGGAAAAGCTGTAATTTAATGAAGGATAAATTTAAAAAAATTGAAGATTTTTATCAGGAATTGTATACATCAGAAGCAGGCCCACAAACAAGAATACAGGAATATATAGAGAAAAATTGGAAGATAAGATTACAAGGCAAGGATAGGGATTATATGGAAGCATTAGTGATGGAAAAAGAAATAGAGGGAATTATTGGCAAATTGAAAGGAGGGAAATCTCCAGGAGTAGATGGGCTGGGGCCGGAATATTATAAGATATTTAAAGAGCTTTTACTACCAAAAATGGAAAAATTGTATAATAATATAATAAAGGGAGAGAAGACCCCGCCATCATGGGAACATTCGTTGATAATATTAATCCCGAAACCAGATAAGGATTTAACGGACCCAGCATCATATAGACCTATTTTTTTAATTAATCAAGATTCTACAATATTTACAGCAATTATGGCAACAAGATTGAATACCTTTACAAATAAGTATATAAAAAAGGATCAATGTAGATTTATTCCAGAGAGGCAAATGCTAAATTTAATAGGGAGGGTATTGAATATAATAAATACTATTAAAAGAAGGAATCTAAAAGCAGGGCTGATAGCTTTAGATATTTTTAAAGCCTTTGATTGCATGGAATGGCTGGTGCTATAAACTATTATAAAGATATTTGGGTTTGGAGAAAGGTTTATGGGAGTGATTAATCAGCTTTATGCAAACAATAAGGCGGAAGTAATGGTAAATGATGGTTTAACACAACAAATTACCTTAGCCCGAGGAACAAGACAAGGGTGTCCTCTCTCCCCAATATTATTTGCAATTGTTATAGAAATATTAGCAAATGTTATTAGGGAAGATGAGAGGTTGAAGGGAATAGGAGGGGAAGATAAAATAAAAATTAATATGATTGCGGATGATACTTTATTGACACTAGAAAATCCGAGGGGAAGTATAGAAGAAATAATTTGGAGAGAATACAGGGTTACAGGTTAATTGGGGGAAATCAGAAATGATGTTATTTAATTATGACAAGGAAGAAAGGGATGAGTGTAGTTTAAAATTTGATCTGAAGGTTAAAAATATAGTGCGCTATTTAGGAGTTTATATTACAAAGGATTTAGAAAAGCTAGAGGAAATAAATTTTAGTAGTTTAAAAAAACAGATAATGAAGAAGTTAGAGGCTTATAGGAAATTAAAGCATTCATGGTTTGGTAGAATACTGGTTATTAAAATGAAAATATTACCAAAGATTAATTTTTTGTTTAGAATGTTACATTTACCAATTAAAATAACAGAAGTAGAATTAAGAAGTTGGCAAAGTATGATAAATAATTATTGTAATGGAGATAGAAAAGCAAGAATTAATAAAACGAAATGGTATAAGATTCAAAGGAAAGAGGGTTGGGACTCCCGAATATAAAGGTGTATTATATAGCTAACCAATTAAGATACGTTATAAATAGTATAGTAGGGAAAGAGGATTTAGAATGGTTAAAGACACAGACAGGAGAAATAGAGTTAGAGTTACAAATTTTTTTTTTAGTAAAATACAAAAGAATCAACGGAAGGAGATGGAAAATCCCATCCTAAGGAATATCATAGAAATTTGGGGAAGGTATAAAAAGAAATTAATACCAGGAATTTCTCCTCTAACCCCAGTTGTTTTATTGGAGAACTTCCCAGGTAATTTGAGAAGAGAATTGGAAGGGCCATTGAGGGGGAAAAAAAATTAAAGTGAAAGATTGGCTGAAGAGACTGGTTAACAAAAAGCAAATAGAAGAAGTTCTAAGAGGGCAAAAAAAATTATGGTTTAAGTGCCTACAACTGGAACAATGGACACAGAAATGGAAAAAGAAAAATAAGGATTGTAGAAAGGAAACAAGATTTGAAAAGCTAACTGAGTCAAGAGAGAAGGAGGGGGAAAATAAAAGTAAAAAAGGTATAATAAGTGAAATATATAATATATTGTTAGAGGAGGGAGAGCCACAAGAAATTTTGAAAACAATCTGGGAAGAAGATTTAAAAATTCAAATTACTGAGGATAGGGGACTAAGAACTTTAAAGTTGTTATCAAAAAGAATAAAAGAAAATATAAAATAATTTGGAGATGGTATCTCACTCCTGTAAGATTACATCAGATAGATAAGAAAATGTCAAAGCTATGCTGGAGGGGATGTCAGGAAGTGGGGACATTTCCATATGTGGTGGACATGTGAGTATGTAAAAAAAAATTGGAAAAGAGTTTTTAAAGAAATAAGTGAAATATTGGGTAAGAAAGTGGAAGCAAGTCCAAATATAGCTTTATTGGGGATGTTTGATAAAGAATATGGGAATAATAATATAAGAGAATTGATAAACAACCTCCTGACACCGGCTAGATTAATGATAGCTAAAAATTGGAAAATACAAGGGAATTATAGTATAGAAGAATGGTACAAAGGAGTGTGGGATATTGCAATTAATGATAGATTAACATGTAAAATTAAAGTTAGGATGGGATTATCCAAAAAGAATGATTTTGAAAGTATTTGGGGAACATTTATAGAATATGTTTTAGTGAAGGGGAGAGGTTGTACACCTTCAAAAGAATCACTGCAATTTTGGAAAAATGTATAATATAACAGAGCATGGAAGGTCTCAAGTTTAAGGGAGCACAGGGGGGATGTTGAGGATTTGTTTATGTATTATGTTTATTTTATGTATTATATGTTGAAAACTAAATAATTTTTTTTAAAAAAAATGGCGGTTGCAGCATAACTCTAGGCCATAATACAAAGTTCTAATATTTAACTTTTCAAGGGTGATGTTACTATACTGGCTGTTTTTTCAGGGTTGCTTAAGTAATTATAGGATTATTGTGATTGTGAAAAATCCACCCTTAGACAGAACAAGCAGACTTTTGGGCTCGCTTCCAGGTGAGACTTTCGTTGTGCATGTGTCTGCCTTTTTCACTGAATTTTTCAGAGGGCCCTATTTTTAAATTGCTCCTGTGCGTAAAACAAGATGCCAATCTTTAAATGGAGGCTGTCGTTGTCTGTCATGCTCAAATTAAAAAGATAATTTCCCAAACAAAATCGGGGGGGGGAGGGCAGTGCACCCATTTTTCCTTCCCTGGCTGCAGGGCTGCCCTGAAGTATTCCTCTGAATGCTAGCTGGGAGTAAGGTCAGCAAATCAGAAGATAAGGCTATTTTCCTGATGCTTTGCCATTTGTTTGAGTGGTTAAAAGCCTTCTGGGTATAGGGTAGAGGATACAACAGGTAGAACCCTTGAAGTATCGGTGTGACCATTTCACAAGACAGTTTGCAGATAAAGTCGCTTGTATCCATGCTGATCTAAATGCCATTACAAAGTTAGAGATAGGTGGCCCTAATGAACTGTCTAGTCACATTATTATGGATACTTTTTCAACTTGTGCAACCTGAGGATTTGGACAAGCTGCTTGGAGGTTTGGAACCCACAAAGTGATTGCTGGATTTTTGCACATTCTTGATTGTGACATTGGTTAGGACTGGGTTAGGTATATGGACCCCAAAGGTAGTTAATAGGGGTGTGCATCGGATCGGATCCAATCCACGATCCGAATCCGATCCGCCCCAAAATCGGGAAAATCCGATCCGATCCAACCAACCTCCGATCCGATCCGATGCACACCCCTATTCACCTTCCAACTCATGGAGAAAGGAGAGATCACACCACAGCAGAAGTATCAATTTCACTATTCTTGGCAGGTCTGGACCACTTGAAACAGACCCATCCAGTGGAGGCTATTGGCTCTGATTTCGGTGGGGCTGTGAATCCATTCTGGATTTCAGTCAGAACCATCCAGAACTCTAAAGGAACTATCCAAGGTGCTGACCCTGTTTGGGGAATGGGTTTCAGCACCTTAAATAGTTCCTTTAGTATTCTGGCTGGTTCTGACTGAAACCCAGAATGGATTTCCAGCCCTACTGAAATCAGAGCCACTAGCCCCTACTGGATGGCTTCCAAGCAAGCCTATGATGTACAGTCCAGATCTGCTAAGAATAGTGAATATGTCACTTTTGCTGTGCTGTTATTTCTCCTTTCTCCCTGTCACTCCTCCTGTACTGACACACTTGCATGACTCTGGATTAAAAGCTGATTGTCACTCTTCCCAACCTGGCTGTCCACACTTTGTATCCCCTTCCCCCCAAGAACCTGCATGTTTATCTGTTCAAGCATTTGTTCAGTGCTTCTATTTTTAAAGCTGTTTTCCCTTGCTGTTTACATCCTCAAAGCCGTTTAGGGAGGGAGGCAGGCATCACAGTCGACATAAAATGCTGATATTGAGCTCCGTACACATTCCTGCTTAGAGAAAAAGTGAGGAGTTCCTCCAAGACTGAAGAGAGGGTTGATTTGGGCTGCCATGGTGATGAATAAAATAACAAGATAGAAGTTACTATGGAAGGGAAGAATGAACTCCATCCAGCCTTTCCCAAAAAAGTTAAGATACCGTTCATTAGTTACCGGAATAGGTCCAGGCCAGGTGATTTAGCAACTATAGATATACTATATATGTGTTGAACTGAAATGGTGTAACTGCGTTGAATAATTGTATTGGGAAACAAAATTTAAAAAATGGTGTAGAATGAAAAAAAAAATATTGATACAAGGACTGCCAAATCAGTGCCGAGCATACCAGCACTTTTTCCATGCCAGAAGCAGGCATTCCCCTTGAGCCCCGTTTGGCAAAATGGTAGAAGCCCTATTCAGGTGTTGTAATCCCCCACTTGATTAGAAGTATGTGAGAGACAATGGGGATACGTATGTGAGCTCTGCTTCCTCCATCCCCATCATCACCCATGAGCTGGAGGATGAACATCTGCAGCGAAAAGCCTCCTCTAGTCGTGGAGGCTCCCTGTATGATTTAGAACTCCACGATTCTAAATTGCATGGAGAGCCTAGAGCAAGGATGTAGGTACATAATATACACAGATTAATGGAAAAAGGTTAATCTGTACATGTATATGAATCACTAGAATGCCTTGAAGTGCTAATTATGTTCAGATATCAGTGACTATACTAATTGGCATTTGTGTTCTCTAACCTTAAGTTGTAGCTCTTCATGTCATATTGGTTCAATTGGCAAATCCAACCTTCTCTGAAACAACCAGGTTAACATCCATTAAATTTTCTTTCAGTGTTCTCCGTAGTTGTAATCTGCTGCAAACAATGAAAACTATGAAAATCCTATACATTATGGGTTGAATCCAGACATAGTCAAACTAACTGAAGCTCATTTTTTTCAGTGAGTCTACTTCAAGTATGATTAAGGGCACAATCCTATTACTTCCACAGCTGATGCTCATAAGCCTCCAAACTTTAAGGCTTCCAAGAATCCAGTGCAGAGTGGGAGGAGCAGTAGAGGCCAGCATCATTTCTGCTACTGCTCCCGCCTTGCATTTTAGCTAGATGGGCTTTTTCACCAATCTAGATGGAGTGTATCAGAAGGGGAGAGAAGGAGGCTAGAGAGGCCTCAGGATAGCTAGTATCCCAGCCTCTCTAGTAGGGGTGTGCACGGCAAAAAATATAGTCGTTTATCGTTATCGTCATTTTGGACCAAAAAAATTATCGTCTTCATTCATATCGTAGGTGAACCGTATCGTCTTCACGATAATTGTTGTGAAAAAATGATATTTTTGCAGCCCTATTTTTAATGAACAAAATGCCTATAACTTCTGTATTTTGAAAGTTAGAGGATTGAAACTTGGTCACAGTGCTTATGGGGTATGCCTAAGTATGTGTATGAAATTTGAGATCGATCCCTCCAACCCTCGATTTTATATTAATTTTTAAAAGATCGTTTCTGTTCTGACAGGTCTGAATGAACGCACGTGGCGAGCTGTCATTCTGATCTGTCAGAACTGAAATGATTTTTAATAAATTCATATAAAATCGAGAGTTGGAGGGATCGATCTCAAATTTGGATAATATGTGTAGCACATGTTGCCTAGCCCTTGTATTCAACCACCTTCTTTGGTACTGAATTAGGGTTGCCAGCCACCTTTTTCTTTCTTTTTTCTGGACAGGCTCCTCATCTTTAACAGCTACATAGCAGGGAGGTACAACCTGGTCCTTTCTATACTGGGAATAGCTGTATGTATTAAATTTGGCTGGTGCAGTTTTGAGAATAGGGGGTCCTTTTGATAAGAACTTATCAAAATCTGCAAATTTCGGCATAAATTCACCTGCAATTCAAATATGGAAGAAAGCAAACTGACAGGTTTATCCATCCCTACAAGTGAGAGTCAGTGTGATATGAGAGCTGGGTTTAATCAAAACATCACTCAGCCATGAAGGTCTCTTAAACCCTTCAGAGACAGTGAATTTTGAGGGCTGAAAGGTGGGATATAAACAATTCTAAGAATAAAATTAACAGATAAACCCTTTGCTATTCTGTGTGGTGTGCTAGTGTGATGTAGTGCTTAGAGTGTTGGACTGGGACTTGGGAGATCCAGGTTCTAGTCCCCACTTGGCCATGAAGCTCACTGTGTGACTTTTGGGCCAATCACTGACTCTCATCCTAGCCGACTTCACAGGGTCCTTGTGATGATAAAATGAAGAGGTGGTAGAAGAGGAGGACGAGAATGATATAGACTGCTTTGGTTTCTTGCAAGAGGGACCACATGGGCTGTATGTAATAAACAACAAAACTATGATGGTAGGCCTCATCTCTTTGACCTATGCATGTTGATACTTACAATAGATGTGTGTTACTTTGGGGAGACCTTGACACCATGATGCTCCCCCTGATTTTGCACATTTATTTCTACACTCAATAACATCTGAAAAAGTCTCACGTTACATTGTTTTTATGAGGAGAAAATTGGATTCTAAGCCTAATGTATACTGCTACTGCCACTCTGATCTCCTCGGAGAATGGGTGGAATATGAATGTGGTTAAAACAAAAACAAAAACTAAGTGCAGATTGCCAGTTTGAGGTTTCCTTTTATGTTCCTGGCCACACCTGCAGCTTTTGATCATGTTTAGAAAGAAGATGAAATGTTCAGCATAGTTTCTGCATTTACTCTCTTGCATTATTAATTGTTGTTATGATGTTGATTAGCTAAAAGAAGAGAGGGATTTTTTTCTCTTTTGTAAGGCTAGCACAGGGTTACAATGACCTGCTTTTCTGCTTGTGGGCTAGAAAGTTAAGTTTGGAACTGTGCAGGATGTTGCGATTGTATCAAATTGCAATAATTTAGTTCTGGAGGCATTTTGAATTTCCTGTTCCATAGACACCCCCCCCCCCCCCAATCCCCTCCATATATAAAAGGAATAGTTAAACCATCCTTTGGGGTTTTGGATATGTGCATCCAAAGTTCCAGAGGAGGGCAAAGAAAGCACAGAATCCATGCTTTCGGTTCTTTTTAACGTCCTGCCTTATGACAGAAAAGATATGCTAGAGCATGTTTGGGCAATCCCTATTGAAAGTTCAAGAGCCAGAGGAATGGGAGAATAAGATTTCATTGGTTGGGGTGGACTGTGGGGAAACATTGTTTTCACATGCTGTGTTACATTTATATACTTTGTGTGACCTCTGTGATATTACAGTATAATATAACTGAGTAGGCCAGAGGCCTAGCTATGCTACTGTGTATTTAGTCTAAAACAGTTGTGGTCGTCTTGGTTACAGTGGCTTATGAAGGGAGACCTCAGGCTGAGTTTTAAATGTCTAGGAGGAGAAGATACTTTTGTTTGGATTGGTCAAGTGGATCGACCAGTGTGATTGGCAAGTAGGAATTCTATAGGGTGATGGCAATTCCCTAAATATACAACACTACTCATGGTAGAAATATTTCATACACATATCACTACTCATGGTAGTCATATTTCATACAAATATCAAGCAATGTTTTATTGGCTCATCTGAGCTTAACAGTGAGCAAAAACCTACTCAATGAAATTGTACATCAACAGTAATGAATATTTTAACATACAAGAATTAAAGAAATCTCATGTACAACATTTTTCAAACGGTGACTCCAGAATTGTGCAATCCGTTTCAACATTTCATCAGTGATTGAGTCGTATTATTCAACTCTGTCACCCGTGGGAGAATAGACACTACTTCCTGAATAGGATTTTTAATTTCTTCAAAATGGGTCAAAGCCTCCTTTTCAAACTTTATGCCTTCCTAAATAGGGTTTACAATATCTTCCAAATGGGTCAATGCCTCCTTATGAATTTTCCAGGGATGTAAAACATCACCTGTCTTTAGAACCTTCATAAATATATAATATATATAATAATATAGGAAACACTGGATAATATAGGATTTACACTGGATTTACCAAAACACTTCTATGTAGGAAAAACAGCATTTACACCATCAATATGTATGTGACCGATATACCAATTTCTATTAAAATTTGCTGAAAACTGTAAAAATATCAAAGGGCCTGTTTAACCAAAGTTATGCACTATTAACTCCATTGATTTCAATTGGAGAGAGTTAAACACATGGCTATCTCTTCCAATAAAATCAAAGGGATATGGATCTCACTCCTATGTATTTTGGCTGGCTCATATGTTTATGCATTTAAGACACAATGATCTCTTCATGTCCTGGGCATACAGCTGGAGCAAGGTAGCTCAATATGAGCTATTAACCCATTGAGGGTCTAGGCAAAGACTTATATACTGGCTGACTCTGATCCGC
This sequence comes from Anniella stebbinsi, assembly GCA_029215795.1. NCBI lineage: Eukaryota > Metazoa > Chordata > Lepidosauria > Squamata > Anniellidae > Anniella > Anniella stebbinsi. The sequence goes on from JARDYH010000004.1 coordinate 209,189,443, forward strand.
CAATTGCAACTGCATCAGTTACACCTGGGTCTTTCTCCTAATGAGTAGCTCCTTCCTCCTGAATAACCGTGGGCAAGAGTCTTCTGGAAGCCAAGTGGTTACTCCAATGACTACTCTGAGTGTCCCACTTTGCTCTGGAGCGCCATGGTACTAAGGATGAGAAACAGGAATCACAGCAGGGGTGGGATTGAAGGGGTTGTTCAGGAGCTCAGATGAGACACACCTGACACAATTCCTCAGCTTGCCTGATATCTTCTTTGGGAGTGAGGTGTGAGTTGGGATTTAGGAATTGAAATCCTCCTCCTCCAAAGAAGTTTCCCCTGGGCTTGCGTCAACTGGAAAACTGACATTGCTTCACTACCTCACATTACAGGTATCCTTCCCCACAATCCCCACACAGTGTGAGTCTCGTTTAGCTGGGAGGCAAAAAAGAAGCCAATGATTAGGAGTTTGCTCCCAAGGTTCTTGGGTAGTATCCCATTTCCCATTGGGATGCATAGTAGCACACTTCGCACTGAGCACCTCTGGGGCTAAAGTTAGCATATAAGAGTCTTCTTTTGCTAGGTCCTCTCACTGTCTCACTAGCTACCATATATACGAGCCTTTTGGGATCAGACCAGAGGCGTATCTATCCCAGCATCCTGTTTCCCACAAAGGCCAGTTGGAAGCTTCTGGGAAGCCCACACAGAAGACATATGTTTTCCCCCAGCAACTGGTATTTAGAGGTATTCTGCCTTTGATTTTGGAGTAGTACCTATTTAAACTCATTTAAGCTTTTGTTCATCACCACACCTTGTGGAAGCAAATGCCACATTCTATGTGAAGTACTTCCTGTTTTGTACTTCCTGTTTTGTGCTATGTGAAGAAGTAATTCCTTTTTTCTCTGAATCTCTACCATTACGTATCATTGGATGACCTTGTATTATGTGTGTGTGAGAGAGAATTCTAGCCATCCGTTTTCTCCATACCAGAATCTGAGCATCTTTGAAGAGGTCAGTTTGTATGATCTCCAGACCACAGTCTACAGAACAGCCTCCAATAATGTAGAAGTTAGCAGAGAATAATGTGTTGTCATGTGTGCACACTTGCCATAAAGCCGTTAAGGTGAAACATCATGGTGGGTGATGGATTGAAATATGACCTCTTCAGTCTGATCTAAGTGATTCTGATTCCTTGGAAGTTTACTGGGAACAGATATGAGGCTCATAAAGCCATCATTTCTGAAAACTCTCTTCCCCTCAGTGCTATTTTTAAATAGAGGTACTAGGTTAGATATACCAGTTTTAAAGAAACAGCTGCTATTTCTGATGATGATTTATTATTGTCACTCTCCTTACTGTTTTGCACTTTATTTCTTTCCAAACCCCCTATGAATACCATCTGGCCAAAGTGATTTACTGCACTTGGATTTCAATGAGTTGCTCCATGAATCCCCAAATTAAGACAATGAAAATATAAGATGAGAATCTTAATGATGGCTCTATTAGACTGAGGACTAATCTTTCAAGGGAAGTTTGCATCACTTGAGACATTTATATAGCAAGACTGAGTGAAGCACTGGAACAATACCCTGCAGGGAACAATTCTCTTCTGAAGTCTAGGATAGGACATGTGAAAAATGTTCACATTGTGAGCATTTCCTTGAACGTAGTCCATTTTGCTGCTGCATCACACACCCTACAGGGAATCTTCTACCTTCATTTATCTTAGACTGCTATGTGTCTGGCAGAAGAGACCAGTGACCACTCCCATTTTTAAGGTGGAAGACAGATCAAGGTACTAGCAAATTTCAGTCAAAAATGGCATACTTCTACTGAGAAGTGCTACTATTATAGCACTTGAGTGTAGTGTAAGGACAGCCAATGTGATATAGTGGCTAGAATGAGGGATTTGTGTGCTAGCAAGGAACTGCTCAGTCATAAGTACAATCTTTCCATAAATCTGTTTATGTGTACAAGAATTTCATTGTTATTCAAAATATAGCTGAAAATGCACCATCTGCAACTCCAAACAATGTGAATGCAATCTCATTTTTTGGAAAAAGCTTGCATATTCTTGAGGTTGCAATCCTGTTCACAAATTGCATCCCTTTTTGGGGGAAAAAACCACACTTTAAAATGCACATATGTTTTTCTTTTAAAGGACACATTTGCATGCTAAATGAAAGGTGTCTGTGGCAGCTTAAAAATACTAACAGTGTTTTATTATTAAGGCATGAGCTTTCGAGGGCCAAACCCATTTCGTCAGATGCTGGAATGGATAGAGACAAGATGGAAAAGCCAGTTACAGGCAGATAGAAAGCAAACATTCCATTTCAATGTAAAGAGCCATCTACAATATTAAAGAAAGTAAATTATAACATGGGACTTGGGCTCTACAGACTGTAATGACTAAGAGCTTCACCAGACAAGCATTTTATTGCACGCTTGCTACTGCCCACTTATGGATGGTCGTGCGTCCTTTAGATGATGTCTGCCTCCCGCATGCCTCCCACTCCTTGCTTACTTCCCAGCAGACAATGGACCCGTTTAATCTAACTTTTTTAAAGAACGGAATGCGCCACTGTTTCCTGCTGAGTGCAGGAAAAGCAGCGTGATAGAAACAGCCCCTGAATGGGACACATGGTCTTTGTTTACTTCCTCTTCTCCTGGTAGAAACAGGAGGTTTCGTGGGGGCGGATAAGTGATGGTAGGGAACTGCTATTTTCCACCCATCTGATGATGCTCTAAGCCATTCAGATGATCAATTCAAGCCAGGTACCAAGGTGTTAAACTGAACAATTAATGTCAAATCTGAGGTTTCATTTTTATACTTTAACCCGTCGGATAAAATGTGCATTTGTGTGCGTGCTTGGATTTTTTTTCCTGTTCCAAAATGTACATCTTTCCTGTCCGAAATGGGAAACACACTTGTGTTCTGGAGCAAGAAAGAGGTGAGAGAAATATCAAGAAGGTAAGCGGGGTACTTTGACAAATTCAAACATTGCTAGTTTACCCATCCCTAAGTGGGTGACTTTTTTTAGGAGTGTCTGAATCAGCCTATTTCTAATCTGCATCACTTTCACATGGATACCATCTTAAATCCATTCTGTTGAATTTCCTTGTCACTTCTGTGAATTTATTCTTTTTAAAACCACACATGTACAGACACCCACGTACACATATTTTTGTATGAAACTTTCTGTAATGTGTCCGTTTTTTGCATGTATTTTTTCTACTGAGAACAGCATCACACAATTCTGGAAAATGCGCAGTTCAAAGCACAATTGTGTTCTGATCTGCATATTAATCTGGAAAATGTAAATTAGGTTGATATGCTTGATAATGCAAACAAAATGCTCTTCCATCCCTAGTATTATTTTGTTTTTTCAGTCAACCTCGTATTTCACCTGTTTTTATGCCTTCAAACTAATTTTTGATGGCATATTCTTTAAAATGATTGTACTACCTTTTCTGTCCAAGTACAAGTGTGATATGTAGACTGAACTACATATTACATGCTTGATTTTTGCTGTTTTAATGTTTATTTTTTAAAAAAGCAATTGCTTTTATTTTGCAGCTATTATTGACAACCCTTGAAGAGATAGAGATATAGATATGGTGGAGCTTGGAGGTGGAGCACTCTGAATCTGGCAAAGGAGATCAGTAGTTTCTCATGGTTCTAGCAGTAGAATTTGGTGAATCATCAGAGGCATTTGTGTTTTCACATTTCTAAGGCCAAAATCGGGTAAGAAGTGTCTATTGATACACAGTTTTTTGTTTTAGGGCTCACCAAACATGAACTTGGCTCCCTCCGGCCTCACTTTTTCATATTCCTCATTTCCCTTTGAGAGGAGGTTCCAGGGTTAGCCTTCCAGACTCAACCTTTATATGAGGTGGAGGACATACAGTGGGGTTTCCCCCCCCCCAATATATGTTCAGTTACAAATATGCACACTGGAGAAGGGTGAACGTGTGTGAGCAATACCTAGTAGCCACTAGCTACCAAAAGCCATTAAGCACTTCCAGCTAGGCATTTATATAAAAGCTACGAGACATACTTTGCACATCTAAAGATTATCCTTGCATCACTCACATTTTGAGAACCAATACTCTACTTACAATGATGTTCTCATTAAAGTCAGAATTAAAAGAACTATGACAAAATCTTTCTTGAACAGAAAGTGAACTTCTTTCTACGAACAAAGCAGACACACTCATCTCAAAAATCCAATAGGTGGAAACCTAATTTTCTATAAATCCAGACCTAATATTTCAAGAGCAAGTTTATCCATTTGTAATTTTTGTTTCAGTAATGGCAATGCTAAGTAGCATATATTTAACCTCGTAGGAGCCTTGTTTAATCCCCGTTTACCCCAGTGCCAAATTGCTTTTTGGAGTTCCTATGTGTAATGTTATATATTGATTTACTTTCTAGTGCTTGCTAGATTTTACACCTAGGGAGGGCAATTTGTTGCCCTGAAGATGTTTTGGCCCACAACTCCCATCAACCTCACCAAGAAAAGCCCACTATAGGCTGGCAACATACAGTTGTTATTTTTGTTTTATTTACAAGTCAGCCATATCAGGTTTCACCTCTGAAAGTAGAAATCAAGATAGTGTTTCTAAATACCTGGCATGTAATGCTTGAATTGTAGTGCTCCCGAGAGGCTTTGTGCAATATGATTTCTGATGCTTGAGCACAATGTTATCAAGTAAGTTTCTCCTTTCTCACTTTGCCAGGCCATCAGGTCACAGGGTTTCCTGTGAGATAGATTAAACTTGTCCCCAAATGGAGAGTACTCAATTCAGCGTGGATGGAGTTGGACAATAACGAAAGGGTGTTAAAAGCCTAGGCGAAAGCAAAGCAATTCTCACAGGGCAAGGTGAACGGCTTAATTTATTGTTGTACTAATAGGCACATTTTCATTATCATAAATCTGTATGGCATACACGCTCCCACACATGCATATACAACATTGCCTCCACACACACACAGCCGTAGCGCCCTGACTACTGGAAAATGTCCATGGCATACCCAAACCCATTAGCCCATTGTAAAAGCAAGGTTAAAACTGATACATTAGTGGAGGTCATATGTTATCACGTGTTTCTATCAAGCCATTTTTCTGGTTATCCCAATTACAGTTATGATATTAAAAACAATAAAAATCCTGATATAGAGGACGATGTCAATAAAAACAAAACATGCATGGAATATTGGTTGAAACAGCAGCTGTAGAGCATGAATACACATTTTCAGCCAACATAGCTTCATAGTCATATGTCAGTGCACACAGATACCGAGGACACTAATTTTAGTTTATTTCATTTATCTTTCTATTTATTCCATTTATATCCCACTTTTTTCCTTCAAGGAACCCAAGGCAGCATACATAATCCTCCTCCTCTGCATTTTAGCCTCACAACGACGACCCTGTGAGGTGGGTTGGGCTGAGGGTCTGTGCTTGGCCCAAGGTCACCTAGTGAGCTTCCATAGCCAAGTGGGGACTAGAACCCAGATCTCTTGGCTCCCAGTCCAACACTCTAACCACTACACCACACTGGCTCTCAATTATGCACCCCCTTCCTTCAAAGATGCATGCACAGGATCTTGACGGCAGGGATGGAGAACATGTTTTGGGTGAGGATTGAATTGTTCCCTGTGGGATGGACAATGTCAGCAGCTGCGGCCACAGCCGCTGCTGACACAGCCCCACCTGTTTTGCCTTTCTCCATGAAGAGAGAGGCATGAGGATAGGGAATTGGCCAATACTGAGAAGAGCAACTGGTCTTCCCAGCACCAGTTGATCCCATGGGGACTGTGGCATGAATGGATTTGGTCAGTGCTGGGAAAAGTGGTGACTCCAGCCAAGTCCCAGGCCTCATGTGCCACATATCAGGCTCCATAGGGATGATGCACAGTATATGAAGGGACTCAGCTTGAGCTTGGAAGTGCAGAATCAGATCACAGATGACAGTAGGGATTCCTGAAGGGGGCCAAACTCTACTCCCTAGAGAAATCCAAGGGGGCTTCATGGGCCAGCTGGAGAACCTCCATGGGCCAGAGGTTCCTAATCTCTGTTTTATAAACTGTAAAGCTGTGGACATGTTTTGTTTTTTTTCTAACGTAAATATTATACAGAATCTAATGTTTAAGACATTGTATAAATCATTATAAATAGTAAATATTGATTTATGTATTATACACATGGGAAACTGCACAGTTTACCTTTTGTAGTCGTGTGAACAGAATTGTGGGAATTCGCGGAAGTGCAAGAGGTAAGGTCATCCCCATCCTCTATACACGAGTTTAGTTATACAATTAGCTCCTTATCTATGGCTTTATAAGCAAAACTATCTCTGATTTGGCCCTCAGCAGGTCTAGGCTTTTGAGACAGGCACGTGAAAGGGAGGACAGTAGTGCAAAAGACCTGGGAACATCATGGAAAGACCCAAGGCGTTGCCCCCCTGAGACCCATTCCTAACAACACCCCTGCCTTATCCAGTCACTTCCAGGAAGACAGGGGTAAGAATCCTTGGGAAGAAAGCATGGTGTTTTGCTGTCTAAGATTATTTACTGTTCAGATTAATCCAAACTTTTCCAGTCCCTTAAGTAAATTATTTCATTATTTCTTTCTGTATAAATGCACAATCTGCCAAATCTATCTATCTATCTATCTATCTATCTATCTATCTATCTATCTATCATCTATCTATCTATCTATCTATCTATCTATCATCTATCTATATATATCCCAGCTTATTTTATCCTTATTCCTTGAAAGATGGTGAGGATTAGATATCAAAGCCTCAGGAGGTTAAAATATACCATAAAGCTGTCTGGTTTCCAACTGCTTCTGATATATTCTTGTTTCAAAACCTCATTGAAGTTCATTATGATATGAGATCTGAAAATTAAATGATCTGATTGGCAGTTACAGTTTGATAGCTGTGCAGTTACGGAACAGTGATCATGTGGGTAAGACATAATTAGTCTCATCTTCTTAATGTTAGACAGAAAATAGTTTAATCATCAAGTTCCTTTTTTATATTATAAAGCCTCTGCAGGGAGAATAAAGGGAGTCACAAATATAAAAGAGAAAAGGGAAGTGACTCACCATTTTTAAACATCACATTTTGTCCATGAGACACTATTGAAGCAGAACAGAAACAAAATTGTAACCAACCTCATGAAAGAGATAATGAAATTGCAGCTGTATGGCTCCTAACATCCTATAAGTGCAGATATTAACTTTCGCTGTTCTGGTTTTGTTCTTAGGATGTTATATTGGGAGCATAAAGTCTTTCTGATTTAAGTATTTGAGGCACTACAGACTTGAATATAATGAAAAATGCAATATTATTTTACAGCTTAACTCATAGCAATGTATTGCAGTATTTCCAAGCATATTACAGTGTATTTACAGGAATTGCCTAAATAAAAATAAGTACCCTGACAAAGGATGGGCGAACAAGCGATTTTCTCAATCGCCCAGATTCCCCAGACACCAATTTGAAGCTTGTCACACCTCATTTCCTGCATTCATTTGTACTCTTTTTTCATTTCATTCAAATAAGAAAAGTGTGCATTTTGAATGGGAAAAAATGCATTGTTCAAAAAAGCACACCAAAAACGTGCACTTTCCTCCGTGGACTCAAATGTGAACATGTACATTTTTCTGAATACAAACACATGTTCGGGAATCTGTGAGCATTTTCAGAAAACACATTCTCCTGCTTGGGTTCACAGTTGGAGTTGTGAATTGAACATGATTTGCAAACATGAACAAAATTCACATACATCCCTAATCCAGATCCAACAAGTGGTTTGGAAGAAGCTTGGAAGTAGCCTCATTGTGTGCAGAATAGGTGTGCACTTGAAGGTGGTATATAGGGTACTAATGTGAAGTACAAGATAGCTGTGGATGGTGATAATTGGACAATGTATGTGACATCATGAACCCATCACCACCAAAATTCCCAGAGCATTTTTGCAGATGTTTTAAAATGTTTCCTGTTAGGAAAAAAAAAGTGATGCGAATAGTCTATGGCACTTTAAAAATAAGGAGTGTACAAGAAGCACTCCTCCTGAAGCACAAGAAGAGATGGGATTGATATCTGAACCAGTATTTGATCCACTGGCATATACACCTATAATGCAACTGCATAGCTAAGATGAAGCCAGGTCTATACTTGAAAAATGTGTGCTGAATTCTCTCTTTACATTTCAGTAGTCTTCTACTTGGATTGTCCTTGCAGTCACGGACATTAAAAATAAATAAATCCCTTATTCTGAGGTGTTGCTTGTCTTACTGATTCATCAGGCACTCTCCTTGGAATATATGACCACCTGTTGGTGGCATTTCCCACATCCACAACAGATTATTAGTGTTGCCAAAGTTGATAGTGTTGATCATATGTTCATCATGTGGAGACAAACATGGTGATCTTCATGCACAGCTGTGTGTGCAGAGCATGTGTGGATATTTCAATTGGGGTGAAAGAGCCTAGCGCCATTAAAGCCAATAGTCATTTTGGCATTGATTGCAATGGATTGACTGTGCAATCTTCCTTCATCAGGAAGATTAGAATGTCTTGTAGATGTCTCCTTAATGGAAGCTAATTGTCTGGGGATAGATCTCTTTCGAATGCCTGGAATGTAAAAGTCACCAGAGCTTGGATAATGGGAGGGCAGGGGAATGAGCTGTATTGGTGACCAAAAAGCACATTTTGAGCCTGAGTTGGAGACAGAGCTGTGAATTAAGGCTGGAAGAACTTTGGGGTGCTTGGTGCTGTTCACAACCCAGCTGTTCGACTGGGTTGTGAATGCTGCCTGCACCCATTTATGCTCTACTTCAGACTTCCCCAACTTGGTGCCCCCCATATGTTTTGACAACAACTTCCATCATCCCTGACCAATGGTCATGCTGGCTGGGCCATATGAAAGCTAGCACAAAACATCTGGAAGCCACCCAGTTAGGGAAGGCTGCTCTACTTGTATATTTATACTGAACCTAAATATTACAAAAACACAATTAAGTCTCCAGTGATCTTGCCTTCAAAGCCAAATCAGTAGCACAGTCCCTGGAATGTCTCCTTGACTGGGGAAGTGGAAAGCTTGTACAAGGAAAGAGCACATTGCTTTCTATGTTTGGACACTTACTTGCAATCTAGATGTGTAATTAGGGATGTCTGACAATTTCATTTTGCTTCGTTTTTACTTGAATTTACTCTGTTCACAGCTCCAAATGCAAGCACAAACACAAGTGCATTTTTGGGATGGGTGGGGGGAGTTCTCATATTCCCAAACTTGCAGTTACAATAGTTTTCATAGTTTAGTTTGTGGGAAAGGAGGAATTTCAGTGTGCATTTTCAAATATTGTGTTCCAAAATGCACACTTTTTCCCATTCAAACCAAAAGAAAAATAGATCATAATTGAAACCAGGAATGAGGTGGAACTTGGAGAATCTCAGTGAACTTTGGACTTGCTGGTTCTCCCATCCATATACATAAACTGGCACTCAAAAAGTGTTAATCTCTCCCCATATATCTGGCACCCCCTATCCCCTACATGCGATGGAGTATCATCATGATTATTATTGCCATGCCTTTGTTTTGAATTACAGAATACCACATGACTTGTCTGAAGAAATTGATATGAAACGGGAGTTTATCTGGAATCCTGTCACAGCAAGCACTAATTGTATTCTAGTATAAACCCATTCTAGTATAAACCCATTCTCTGGACTAGTATTAATGTATTCTACTATAAATGTTTCTGTTCAATTCTGTATAATGTTATTAATATATGCATGATGTTACATGTACGCCTTATTTACCAGTGATTTGATTGTTATTGTGGTTTTGAATGTTAGGTAAAGGCAACATTATAATCATATTCTACAACTAAAGAGTTGTGTTACATATTTCTTCAGCTGCATGACCAAGGGCATCCTGTTTTTCTGTACTACGCAGCTGTGGCCTCTTTCTTTTTTTGAGATATTGTATGCACCAGAATTAATTTCTCTGAAGTCATTGGATATACCAATGTCCAACCTTTGAGGAGTTGCCAGCTTCTCTTCTCCTTGCCTAAATGATATATAGTATTTATAATGGGCGCTTCACATTGTCATCACATCACCAAATGTGTTGAGTGACCTTCTGCCCAGGCTCCATAACAAAATCCTGTTAATTGGCTCAAGCAAAAGGTGACAGACCGCTGTTCTTTCTTTTTTTCTTTTTTTCTTTCTTTCCTTCAATTTTTTTTTTTTTTGGCCCCAGGCTTTCATTGATGTACATCCTTGTCCATACATCTAGAATGCTAAAAGATTGTGTTTATTCTTGGTGCTGAGGGTTGGGAAGCAATACTATCTTCCATCTTTGCCTAGGCTGACCATCTGAAAAGGAGGACAGGGCTCATATAACTTTAACAGTTGTAGAGAAAAGGGAATTTCAACCAGTGTCATTTGTATGCAATTAGTTCCTGGTGATATTCCCTCTTCATCACAACAGTTAAAGTTGCAGGGGCCCTGCCTTCTTTTGTATATGGTCACTCTAGTATAGTGCCTGCACCGTTAACTGTTGTGATGAAGAGGGAATTTCACCAGGAACTAATTGCATACAAATGACACTGGCTGAAATTCCCTTTCCTCTACAACTGTTAAAATTATATGAGCCCTGTCCTCCTTTTCAGATGGTCAGCCTACCTTTGCCCACAAGGTTCCTGCCTTGTGCCGCTTTCATTGAATGCAGTTGGTGCCTTAACTATAAATGAGCCCTTTTCAGGCACTCAAAAAAACACACCAAAGGGTTAAAATGAATGCCTGAAAAGAATGAAATTCAGGGTTCTCAGTCATGGGAGCCTCCACAAGTAGAAGTGGCTCTCCTCTTCAGGCAGTCACCCTGCTCAAGTAGAAGATAATGAGCACAATAGAGAAGAGGGGCAGAGTTAGGGTGCTCCTTCAACTCACACGTTCATTTTAATAGGCTGACCAGATAAAATCCAGGTCAGGGCTCAGGTAACTTTAACAGTTGTAGAGAAAAGGGAATTTCAGCCAGTGTCATTTGTATGCAATTAGTTCCTGGTGAAATTCCCTCTTCATCACAACAGTTAAAGTTGCAGGGGCCCTAACTTCTTTTGTATATGGTCACTCTAGTATAGTGCATGCACCGTTAACTGTTGTGATGAAGAGGGAATTTCACCAGGAACTAATTGCATACAAATGACACTGGCTGAAATTCCCTTTCCTCTACAACTGTTAAAGTTACATGAGCCCTGACCTGGATTTTATCTAGTCACCCTAATTTTAACCTTTTCTGAACATCTGGTTACATTGGGCTAGCAAGGTTACAGTCACCTTTGGATGGTGCTGTCTTGACTCACTGTGTCTTTGACTAAATGTAATGCACCATGTGATGACAGAGATGGGCGAATTCATCCAGATCCGAGTGTCGCATTTTATTTATTTATTTTATTTATTTATTACATTTGTATACCGCCCCATAGCCGAAGCTCTCTGGGCGGTTTACATAGGATTAAAAACAATTAAAAACCATATACAAAAATTAAAACAGCAAAAACATACAACATCCACACAATCTGTACATTTAAAAACCACTACAACACTTCAAAAAGCTACAAAAAACAAACAAAAACAAACCCAGGCTCCTCAGATATTGCCAAATGCCTGAGAGAAGAGGAAAGTCTTGACCTGGCGCCGAAAAGATAACAATGTTGGCGCCAGGCGGGCCTCGTCAGGGAGATCATTTACACAATGAGGGAGGGGAATATGTAATTTCTGGAGCCTCCATTGTGGTACACAGTGCAGGCTCCAAACAAGGGTAGATGGCTGCAGAGCACTCATTGGGCCTTGCGGGCGTTTGGAGTGTAGGGCCACAAAAGCATTGTGGGTGCCAACGGTCCAGGTGGGTGGACCTTGGGGAGTCCAATTATACTTGTCAATATAAGCCTAAATTTCTCCTCCTTTCAGAGGAGTTTGGTTTGACAGCAGCCTGTTCATATTGGCATGTCTTCTGAGTAGGGATGGGTGAGAATTTAGTTCTGTCATTATTATTATTATTTTTACAGGACCAAAACCCACAAATTACTCCAGAAATGGAACAGAGGGAATTTGAGATTTTACAAAATTCCAGATGTGGGAGAAAGCTCATCTGACAAATCCATCCGTCCAGGCAGGGAGATTGGTGCTTAGTGCTTAAAACTTTGGGGTTGAATCCCTGCGTTTGAATTAAGGTTGACACCTCATTTTTCTATCAGGCTCTTCACGTTTAAGAGCTATATGATGGGCAGTTACATCATGGTCCTCCCCATGCTGGGAATAGCTGTACCTATTAAATTTGGCCAGTGCAGATGATGTGATTTTTTTTAAATCAGTTTTAGTAAGAATTTGCCAAAATTCACCAAGTTCATATTCCAGAGAGAAAGAACTAAGTTTTTTTTTTAAAAAAAGTGTGGGAGAAAGTGAAACTGACATATTCAGCCACCCCTGGTCACACTCATGCACACTTAAACAAACAACAACAACCCTTTTAATGATATTGGTACCTCTTGCCTGGAGATGACAGCTGATTTCATTTTTTTGCCTTAGCTTTAATTTTTTCTTCTATCGCTGTCCTAATTAGTATATCCATCTTATGGAACAAAAAAAGATTCATGTATCTTTTTGGAGTGGAGATGATTCAGTTAGCGTAGAGACATTAGCTACCTACCAGGGGAGCTATGAATATTCATTGCCTTGATTACATAACCATGCTTTAATCAAATATTTTTGTTTACTTACTATATTGTGTCAATATTGTTTTCAATTATTGCACAGTCATTCATGGGAAATGATTTCCCCTCAATCACATTTTAAACTAATAATTAAGGCAATTTAGTTTGTTATGGGACATACAGTGGCATTGTGCTCAGAATTCTAATGCCTCCATTTGAACCTGGTACACATTTTGAAAATGCATGCGCCAAACTGATCCCATGTGCAAAGTATTAAAGCGTCAAAGGAAACGGAGACTTAATGCAGGGAACTTTAATCTTTTTTCTTTCTTTTATAACTAAAGAAAGGTTTCAGTGGACTATGAAATGAGTTCATTTTTTCTCTTTTAATGGGACTTCTTTTTAACAAACAGAACGAACAGAAACAGAAATTTTGACAGCCTAAAGTTATACAGAAATAGATGCAATAATGCCAATTGATTTCAATTGGCTTAGGCATGCATAACTATGCATAGGAGCAAGCTATAAGCGTTGCTCACATAACCTTTTGCTAGTTTGGGATACTTTTCATATTAGTGACAGAACCAAAGTGAGATCACAAAGTCCTTGGCATTTGAACTCACCATACACATTCCCCCCCCCCCCCAAGAATAATGAAGTTTCAATGACAAAGCATGTTTATCTGCTGCAGTGGTAATTCTGGTGAGCAGACACATTTTTCACTGATTTTGGCCAGATCTACATCAAGCAGGATATAGCACTATGAAAGTGGTATGAAAGCGGTATATGGAGGCAGCATCTACACAACTGCTTTATAGCGGTATTGAAGGGCACTGACAACTGTTGGGGCCCGTGACACATTCCATATACCGCATATCCTGCTTGGTGTAGATGTGTCAATGGGCCCCAATTGTTGTCAGTGCACTTCAATACCATTATAAAGCAGGAGAGTAGATTCTGCCATCCTTATCAATTACGTGCATTTTATCTATCGCTAGACACAAATTGCTGTCCACATGGAACAAAACAAATGCAATCCAAGAAGGATTTTTAAGTGTCTAAGAGGGCCTGGTTCATTTTTCCTTGACTTCTTTAGGCTATGGTGAGACTTTAAAGACAACAAAAAAAAAAGACATCTTCCTTGAATCCTTGTTTTGCAAATGCTGTAATATCACTATGAACTAAAGAGGTCAAGGAAACATACGCTAGAGGAGAGCTAGGTGAACCTTGAATGAATGCCTCTGTTTTTGTGTTAGGCTGAGTTAGGGAGCTGGCACAGACAAATTGTTACACAAAATGTGGAGTACCATGGCTTTTTTCTTTGGTTTGGCAAACTGCTGGGCTTGCTTATTAGTCCTTTCAGCCTTAAGATTCCCCTGAAGGGTATTTGCTTTGCACTGGGTGAACATCAAGTTGTGTCCAGGATTTAGATGAATGACAGACTCCATTTAAAAGGTTATTCAGGTTGTGAATGCCAAATGGCTTAGAAGACCTCCAAAATATGTGTGTGTGTGTGTGTGTGTGTGTGTGTGTGTGTGTAAGGCCGAGAAACCCCAGAAACAGCCCAATGAAGATTAAATATACTTAATGGCCATGGAATGTGGATTTACTGTAAGGGAGGGGAGGGGGGGAATGTAACTGTGGGGGAGGGGGAATTCAGTGGAGTGGCCAGAACTGCAGCACTCCACACTGCAACAGTTTATTGCAGCTCCCACTTGTATGGTTGAGCAATAAGTATTCCAAACCTACTGTAAAACTGGTTGAACTCAGTAGTGCCAACATGCAGCCTTGTGCCATAAAGTACTACTGCTGCAGAAAAAAAATGTACTAAGATGCAGCAGCATTTTTAGTATTTAGACATTTCCTATCTGAATTCCAAAATCTAATGACTCGTTTGAAGTCTAATTACCAGTAACCATCAGTAATTTGAACACAACTAAATGCCACTTACATTACTGCCATTAAGTTGTAGCTGTCTCTGTGTTTTACTTAGTTACTAACATTTTAAATTGTGTCGTCTATCAATTATGGTGAAGGGACGGGGGAGAAGGAAAATAAATAAAATGAATATTTTCCCTCCAAAAGTAGTTACTGTAGGTTTGCATAAAAATGTCAAGAAATATAATTAGAGTTTCACTGCCATTAGAGAGAGACAGAGACAGAGATAGAGGAGTAGAAGAAACAGCCAGCTAGATTGAGTGCAGAAAAAGAGATTCTAAATATAAAAATGGAAAATTGTATTTCCTAATCCATTATGCTCTGCCTTTTTCATTTAAACTAGAACAGGAAGCTTTAATAATTAATTTCTTATTTTTAGGACCTTTGCAAGCCGTTTTATTAGTACAGTATGAAATACTGGATGTGATTGGGTTCATAGATTATTAGAGGGGAAATGAACTAATGCTTCAGCATCTGCAAATTATCTACTTAGTACTTTTGGAGGATAAGGGTATCTGGCTGTATCAAACACATCCATTACAGATCATGACTTCTGTCTTTCAAATGTGAATCTTGCACATCTCCTTGTTTGTTTGTGTTTTTGTCAGATTTAGAGATGCAAGATATATGAGAGAGAGAGAGAGAGAGAGAGAGAGAGAGAGAGAGGAGAAATGCTCTGAGGCCTCATGGATGTTAAAAATACGGCCAGGCCATTCACAAAAAGTGAGGAATTTATTCCCCAACAATTTTGGAATGTTGTGAACAATACTTCATATATTGTACACAATTTTTGAGCTGAGAAAATTTGGAGAAGCACGGAATCTGAAAGATAACTGGGTTCTGATCCACATATTAATCTGGGAAGTGTGAATTTGGTGTTTCATTTAAAATTGTGGGTCAAACAAAATTCTCCTACATCCCTAGTTAGAAAACAGAAGTGGACTCAACTTCTAAACATTACATACAAGACCAAAAGAAGAGCCATGCTGGATCAGACCAAGGGTCCATTTACTCCAGCATTCTGTTTTCACAGTGGCCAACCGGCTGCCCTCAGGAAACCCCCAAGTAGGACATCAGTGCAATAGCACCCTCCCATCCATGTTCCCTAGAAACTAGTGTACATCAGCATACTGCCTCTGATATTGAATAGGTGCTTCCCCAGCACCTTGGCCAGGAGTTTGTCCATGGAGCTGTGTGGGCCAGTTTCTTGATTTTATCCATCACATTGAGATAGATACGTTCATTGATTTCCCAGCTTCAATTTTCCCAGCATTCATGGGAACATTTATTATACTTGTTTTGACATGCCAGTTCATAGAGTGTTACTAAGGTCAGGAATAAGCCTCAGAAACTGCAATTCTGAGGGCACTTTTGAAGATATTTTAACATTGATAATACACCAATGCAATCTTGTATGAATGAGAGCAAGTAGAAGGATTTAAATTCAATGGGAAATGATGCTAATGGGGGGAGGAACACACCATCTCAGAGAGTTAAAAGTGGACTCTGTCTAATTACAGAATATCAGAGGTGTGCTGAAATGAATCCCAAGTAATGTATCCCTTTGTGAATATTACAGTCATTTAATTCACTCACTCTGTTAGGCCTTTTATTCCTATTAGAACATTATTAATGTCTTTCATTTCATTTCATTCTAGTTACCTTTCTTTACAGGGCTGGGTGATTTGAGTTCAAACTTCTTACCACTTCTGGTTTGATAGGAAGAAATAGAATCAGTCTGTGCAGTCGGACCCTCACCAGACTCATGTTGTAGTTGAGAGGGATGCATGATCAATTTGTTTCAGGTCGTCTTTGATCAGAATTTACCTAGTTCACAGCTTATGGACCGTATATGGAGTTGGTCCCAAACTGTGGTCAAAACATGTCCAAACTTTCAATGTGATTCACGGACCCCCAAAAGTGTGTTCGACAGCATGAGTAGATTTGAAAAGTGTGCATGAAATAATGAGTACTCTTGAGAAATGTGCACAAATATGCTTTAATCAATCGGAGAAGGTTGCATATATTTTAAAGAGGTGGACAATTGATACGCACATATGGGAAAGTATACGTGAAAATGCGCACAGATTTTCATACGAAAAGAAAAGAAAACTTGCAACTGATACAGACTCAAGTTGAAACAAGCTTCAGGATGGAATTCAGAGAACTCTGGGAAGCTCAGGTTTTGCTGATTCTCACATCCTGTGATGCAGGATGTTAGGATGCAGATATGCATGATGGTTCACATATTAGGGTTAAATTACATGCTTTATATTGGAAAAGGATTTTCGAGGAGAGTCAAGAGGGATTAGGGTTCCTGAATCTACTCCAGAGTAAAAAAGAAAAAAGGCATAACTACTACCAACAACTTTAAACTAGGCATATGCATTGGATGTGGCTGAAGCTTGAGCTGGATTGGCCCCATTTCTGGTGTTTCCTGAAGCAAAGTGGGCTTTCCTCTAAAGTGAACACTGAAACTGGATCTGCACAAGGTTTTGTCCCCAATTCAGCTTTGTTAAGGCAGATGGCAAGTCTCCAAAAATAGTATCTAATAGGGATTTAGGGAAAACCTGAGCTTTCATTGCAAACAGGTGTCAAAACAGTGTGGCAGAAGAAGAAGCAAACATCTGGGCTTTGAAGACTCACAAAAGGGTTTCAGATGACCCATTTCATGCATTCAATGAATGAATTATGGGGTTATGGGGTCAGACAACCAAGCTCAGCTGTACCTGGTGGCCATACCATACTATTTACTAGTGCATGTTAGAAGGGGCCCAGAATGCCTACTGATGTCTTGGGCCAATTTATTCATGTATTTATTTATTTACTGCATTTTTATACTGCCCAATAGCCGAAGCTCTCTGGGCGGTTTACAAAAATTAAAACCATAAAAACCATTCAAAATATAAAACAACAGTATAAAAACGTAATTTAAAATACAGTATAAAACACAACCAGGATAAAAAACCGAGCAGCCATGCAGCAATTGATAAGGATTTAAAATACAAGTTTAAACAGCAGGTTAAATATCAAAATAAAGAACTGTTAAAACACTGTGACAATAAAAAAGGTCTTCGCCTGGCGTCTAAAGGAGTATAATGTAGATACCAGGCGAACCTCTCTGGGGAGCTCATTCCACAGCCGGGGTGCTACAGCCGGGGTGTCTTGTCTGTGGCTTGCTCCCCATGGCAATAAGTTAGGCAATAAGTTAGGTTAAAGGGCCAAAAGTACTATCTGTGGTTCTTAGGGACTAATTGGTTTATATCCATGACCTTTTGGATCATAGGCAATGGCCTTCTCCTTTAGATGCATGATGGGGAAAGAGTTGCAGTTGTCCTTGAAAAGAAAAAAGTTCTTGATTATCATTCAAGTACCATATATGCAGTTCAGCCCTTGTGCAGAAGACTCATTTTACTTCTCCTTGCTAAGGAGGTGAACTGTAAAAAATAATTTGTCCCCCAGCTCTGTGAATAGCAATTTAGCTACCATTATATTTAATGGGATTTGGATTGTGAAATTTGCTCATATCCCTAAATCTTTGTTTTTCCTTCATTTTTACAAACCATTGGGCCATCTTATATAACACAAAATTGTCCAGAAAGGAGATTTTCTTAATAGTTTGACTGTACAGTACATAGGGAAATAATCGTTTTGATTTTATCCATGGACTAATTTGGATTAAAAGAGATCTCCAGTGGGTCATTTAATCCAGTCCTCTGCATCATGTAAAAAGCAAATTTCATTATCTATAAATGATCCCTGATAGCTAGCTTTAACTTTCATCCTTCTACAGAAAATGATTTTCTAGCATCACCTAGTATTACTGTTCTAAAGCAGTAATACATTATATACATTATCAGATACTGGAACTAAATATGCTAGCTGTGACATCATAATCCCATCTTTCCTTGTTCAGTCTCATAGATTAATGAGAATAACAAGAAAATGCATCTGTCTTTCTCTTTATCATCCTTGTAATGTCAGTTTAAACAATTTCATGCTTTTATCTCAATGGTATTTTTCTCCATTAGGTCCATATGACAGTGATATGTGATCCATGCATGTGGTGGGACCCCATAATGCCTCCTCATCTGCATCCCAAGCAGATTTTCCAGTGTGCCCATGTGGTGAGGCACTGGGGAGAGAATAAAGCCCTGGTGCGAAGGATGCATGAGAATTTCATTGCAAATCACTTGAAAATGCCTGTTTCACAATCCTGAAAAGGAATGGGAGTGCATTTTCTCCCCCCCAAAAAAGTTCACATATTCCCAAACTTCTTTATTATTTATTGCAATTATATCCCACCTTTCTTCATTCTTAAGGAATTTAAGTTGGCATACATAATCCTCCTCCTCTCCATTTTATCCTCAAAACAACAACCATGTGAGGTAGGTTGGGCTAAGAGTCTGTGACTGGCCCAAAGTCACCCAGTGGGTTTCCATGGCCGAGTGGGGACTAGAACCTGTATCTCCTGATTCCTAATCCACCATTTTAGCCACTACACCACACCGGCTCATGACCATAAATGTGTACTTGAAAAATGCACAGCTTTCTCAAAATGTGCAACGTTCTCAAAATGCACTACATTCTCAAAATGCACAACTTTTAAATCATCCACACTTTAGTCTTCTGGGGTTATATGCAAAATTTTGGGAATGTTTTGTGCAAATTTCACATTTGCTAGCTCTTCTTTTTGCATAGGATGACCATATGGAAATGAGGACAGGGCTGCTGTGTCTTTAACAGTTATGTAGAAAAGGGAATTTCAGCAGGTGTCACTTGTATGTATAAAGCACCTGGTGAAATTCCCTCTTCATCACAATCGTTAAAGCTGCAGGAGCCCTGCCCTCTTGACCAGAAACAAAAGAGGGCAGGGCTCCTGCAGCATTAACTGTTGTGATGAAGAGGGAATTTCACCAGGTGCTGGATGCATACAAATGACACCTGCTGAAATTCCCTTTTCAATACAACTTTTAAAGATACAGAAGCCCTGTCCTCCTTTCCATATGGTCACCCTATTTTTGCACAATGTTCCTGTTAGCACAAAACCATGAACAATCACAAATGTGACTGCAAACCGAAGAGAGATAAGCAATGATCCAATGTTTGGAGAATCATGGCAAAGTCAAACATCTGTCATTTGCCCATCCCTACTTGATACAAGTGCAATCTGCTTGCTTATACACAAGGATGCTTAAGGGTTTTTTAGGTCCACTTTTATTAATTAAGTGGACCTGATTTGCACTTCTGTGGTCCCATTTAGAAGACACTTTAAACCACGGCTTTAACCATGGTGACTAAGGTTAGGGTGACCAGATAAAATCCAGGTCAGGGCTCATGTAACTTTAACAGTTGTAGAAAAAATGGAATTTCAGCCAGCGTTATTTGTATGCAATTAGTTCCTGGTGAAATTCCCTCTTCATCACAACAGTTAAAGTTGCAGGCACTATACTAGAGTGACTATATACAAAAGAAGGCAGGGCACCTGCAACTTTAACTGTTGTGATGAAGAGGGAATATCACCAGGAACTAATTGCATAAAAATAACACTGGCTGAAATTCCCTTTTCTCTACAACTGTTAAAGTTACATGAGCCCTGACCTGGATTTTATCTGGTCAGACTAAGGTTTTTTTGCCTTAGTCAATATGGTTAAAGCTGTGGTTTAAGGTGTCTTCTGAACACTTCCTGGGTTTTTGGCTTAACCACCATGGTTAAAGCTGTGGTTTAAGTGTCTTCTGAATGAGGCCACAGAGTGATATATGCAGACAAGAACACCGTTGTCTTTCAGTTTTCACACTTCTCCAAACCTTGCAAGAGAGCTCTTGGCTCAAACCTGTACCAAAATAATTTAAAATGCATATTTTGTGTTACCAAGCATAAAAAAACCATGTATTTTAGGATAATGTGTATAAAATGTGTATTTTATGGCTAAATACGTTTTGAAAACAATGTGTTTTAGTGAAATAAAATGCAGATTGATGTGTACTGTGTTTCAGAACTGTTTCTTTTTAAAATATTTACATCTGCTGGAGCTGGCATGTCTCAGATTGCCTCAATCTTGCAGGAGTCTACTTTTAGTCCCTCTGCTGTTAGGACATGTCCAATATATGTCACCTCTTTCTGCTTCAGTCACCTCTTTTCAGCATTCAGTTTAATATTTTATCTCTGCCTCACTGTAAAAAGGCATGCAATTTTTTATTATGGTCCTGCTCAGCTTCTGTGTCATTAGACCCTTCTCCTACTATGAGGATATAATCTGCTATTATTTTCGACCCTGGAAGTCCTTCTAGTGTCTGGGATAGTCTCCTTTGAAACAGTTCAGGAGCTGGACTAATTCCCATTGGCATCTGAAGCCATCTGAATCGACCAAAGGGTGTTGCAAAAGTAGTAAGCATACTGGACTCCTCATCCAATCTAATATGCCAAAATCCATTCTTTACATCACAGATTGTAAAGATGTAAGTTTTTGAAAGTTTAGGCAACATGTCATCTATTGTTGGTAGTGGGTAGTGACAACTCTTCAGTGCTTGGTTTGGTGGCTTTGGGTCAATGCAAATGCGAAGTTTGCCTGATGGCTTTTTTATCACTAGCATGGTGCTTACCCAGGAAGTATTAGACCCCCTCTAGATGGATTCTGTTTGACGCCTGGTTAGCCGATTATGCGCATAATCGCTGAAGCGCTTTATCGTAAATGTTTGTACGCAAGAGGTAATTGAGCGCACAACTGGTGGCCTTACCGGTTGTTTGAAATGCGCTTTACAAGTAGTTAATGCGGAGAATCGCTTGTTCACATAGGCAAAATGCGCTTTAACGGCCGGAGGAAAATAAAACTCACTATTTAACGTGCATTCGATAATGCGCATAATCGGAGAGATAAAGCACCTCAACTCCCGATTTATGCTCCGCTCTTGTAGAGGTAAAATTTTTAATGAGACTTCAAAGAGCTTTAAACGTCTCGTGTAGAGGCAGCCTTAGTTTCTACTGGTGCTATGATGTCTCTGCTTTGCAATTTTTGAAATTGCTCTCGTACTGGATGTTAAAGGGCAGCAGGCAGTTTTCTTAGTGGGAAGCATAATGGTTCCACTGCTGTGTCTACCTCAAGTCGCAGTTCACCTTCCAGGCATCCTTCACCCCTGAAAACATCCCCATATGATTTTAAAATTCTCTCCATTGTCCATGAGTGAGCACTTCTTGCTTCCGCAACTGGAGTTATAAAATTCTGATGCTGGACCTTGATCAGATCCATGGCCTTTATAGCAGTGTCCCCCAACCAGGGTTTATGCTTGTCTCCTTCCACAACCACAAAAGTCAGCTGGTACTTCTTCTCATTTTTTGGGTTAGTTCTTATAACATTGCATTTTTTTCCTATAGGCTGCATTGCGCTATCATTGTACATAATTAATGTGTGTCTACTCTGTTTGACAGGTGTGTTGGGTTCCAATTCACTTTGTGGTATCACATTGCAAGAGGCTCCACTAGCTAGCTGGAAATGTACTGGCTGTTGTCCCACTAGCATTGTTGCATAGACTGCAGCTTGTGATGTGGTTCTTTTCCTCTGTGATCCAACAACCCGCACCTGACTTTTTTGTAGACTAAGGGAAAGGGCCATTATGTCATCACTACTATCTGATGTGCCATCATCTTCCTCAACAAGTCTGTCTGTGTCTCTAGTGGGCTTCCTTTTGCTTTTGCACATACTGATGAAGTGATTCAGTTTGCCACATTCCTTGCAGCGCTGTCCTAATGCTGGACACTTTTCCTTTACTCTCTCGTGCTGCCTTCCACAATTAATACATCTCACATTGGGTCTGGTAATAATAATAATAATAATAATAATAATAACAATTTATTTCTTACCCGCCTCTCCGTCTGGATCGAGGCAGGGAACAACAACATGATAAAATACATAAAACTGATTAAAACATAACACATATTATTAAAACTGCATAAAAAATCCTAAAAACATCCTAAAAAGATGTACAATAAATACATCTCACATTGGGTCATTGCTTTCTTCTTCAGCTGTATTTCAGAAGGTGCCAGACCTCCCAGGGCCTTCACCCTTCCTCATGAGGCTTCTGCTGCATGTCCCATGTCTAAGCATAGATCTAGTGTGAGATCGCCTTCTCTGAGGAGTCGCTGTGGCAGAGAGTGGTCTCAAGTGCCACAGACTATCCTATCCCTAATCAAAGAATCTGTTAAATTTCCAAAATTGCAAGTTGCAGCCAGTATGTGCAAGGCAGCGACATAGAAGTCAATACTTTCCCCTTCTGATTGCTCTCCGGTGAAAACTTTGTGCCTCTTAATAGTTTTGTTTGGGGGAACAATAGGCATTTAAGGCTGCCAGAACTGCTGTCAGGGTAGAATCTATGTTCAGCTTTAGAGTGGTGCACACTTCTCTGCTCTGCTCCCCTAAGAGATAAAAGAAAAAGCTTTATTTTCCTAATTGTGTCCTCTTCTCCCACAGTCAAATCTGTATACGGCTTGAACTCTTCTTTCCATCGGCCCCAGCGCTGCGCGAGGTTGCTAACTCTGAAATCTAAAGGTGCAAGAGGCTTCAAACCCAGTTACATAGCTTCAGGGTTCTAATTGCTATATTTCTGAGAATTTACAGTTTATCCGCTGCCACCATGTTTAAGTGGTAAATAGAAGCTAGGCCTACAAACAAAGCTTTGTTGAAACTGAAACTGGTGGCACCTCCCCTCCCCCTCCCCCCTCCCCCCTCCCCCCCCAAAAGGCTGAGGTGTGGCTTTGAATAGTTTCCCCCAGGGAACCTGTTGTCCTTAACTTGAGTTCAACTAACCATGTTACAGGGAGGAGAACAGGATTTCTACATACCTTTTTAAAGTGTAGCCAGTTGCTGAGGCCCCTTTTCCTATTTTTTTTAAAGTTTTTTGAAAAACAACAACACCCCCTTCCTCAAGCATTTGGATGAGCCCAGCAGTACTGAATGCCTATTGACCATGTGACCTCTCCCTCTCCAATAAGCATCCAGTAAGCACTCTTGGGCTTCTGAACATGCCAAGTATGTTTTAAAAAGAACAGAAAGAAAGTAAGTAGAAAGAAAACCCCTCAATAACTGGCTACATTTAAAAAAAGGTATGTGGAAAACTTGTTCCCCTCTGCAAGGATAATTTTTTCCCGAAGTTCTCACCTCTTCCAGCCTCTTTCACCAAAGTTTCTGTTTTTCCCCACCCACCATGAAATGCCAAAAATGGAATGGTCGAAATTTGCAGCATAGCACTATTTATTATTGCAAGCTCTAATTTCTGAACAATTTTTGAACTATTCCTGAGGGCAGTGCTGTTATCAGACAACACAACCTTGCCCTATTTTGGAGCAGACCTTTCTGGACTGTTTTGAAAGGTAGCCCCATGTATAACCAATTGCAGAAATCCAAATGGGAGGTTACCAGATTATGGATAACTGTAGCAAAGCTACAGATAGGGTTGCAGTTACTATATCAGCCTAACCTTCAAATTCAGTATTGTATGCTATTAAATCAACACCTTTTGATATCTTCTGCAGCTTAGCTTAGCCACCTCACTATTCACCCAATGTTGAAAAAGTTAAAAGATCCTTGACCCAATACTATAATGGGGTACAGAAAATGCATTTAAGTAACCAGCAAGATTATTTATATGACAATAAAGAAATATTTGGATGAAGGAAGATAATCCTGGTTTCCAGTCAATCTGGATCACCTTCAGATGAATGTCGATTTTTTTTTATTAGCCCCCTCTACTAACACAATAACATTTGTGCTCTCCTGCCTATGACTTTAATACACAGAGACATTTTAATTGCACTACATTCCTGAGTAATCATTTTATGATGGGTTTATTGCCACCTCTCCCTTATCAGGGCATGGCACTGTTACAGACCCCGGTGATAAATTATCCTTTCCAGAGAGAGAAGACAGTACCACTTTAACAAGTGCAATAAAGCCCCTTTTTAGACCAGGAGAGTTCAGTGCATTTCCCATTCATCATATACCTTCTGTGATTTTACACAGATTTTACACTGTTGATTAGCTCATTAGTGGGGTTAATTGGATACATTAACTGGCAGAATTACAGCTTGACAATGAACCAGAGGCTGCAGTATTATAAATGACAGACAAACCACAGACATACATGGCCAGCCTGAAGGAAGTTCTTTTGTTTGATTAGCTTTCATTAGGTTTTAATTCTTTCCCTGCTTATTATTAACTGTCTCCACATGAATATTTACCATGGCTCAGAATAGGCAAGAGAATATGTTATGGTCTGACGTGCTTTCCGTATTTCCAGATTTTGCCTTGCTCTTGGCAGAGATACATTCCATGTATGTCAATTTTCCATTTCCAAGCTAGAATGACTGACTTTGCGCAGACATGTAATTTGGAGGTTAACAAACCAGCCATGCTGGCAGGCCTATCCAGTTGAATTTTAAGATGTTTTTAATAATGTATTTGTTTTTATTTGTTTAAATGTTTTATCTATTTTATGTTTCTTGTATTTATATTTATTGTTGTTCCCCACCTTGATCTGGATGGAGAGGCGGGTTAGAAATAAAATAAATAAAATAAATAAAATAAATAAAATAAATAAAATAAATAAAACAAATAAAATAAATAAATAAATTGGGAGTTAAACAAAGGACCCCCCACTGACCTGAGGGACAAACCAGTGGTCACTAGTGATGCATTTAGATTACTTTAACATGGACTGTGGCTTGGGACAAATTCTTAGAGAATGAGGCTATCAATGCCTACTAGTCCTGATGGCTATAAACTGCCTCCACTATCAGAGGCATCATGCCCATGTACACCAGTTCCTGGGGAACAGGAGTAGAAGGGTGCTATTGCACTCATATGCTGCTTGTGGGAATCCCATGGGCAGCTGGTTGGAAACTGTGTGAACAGAATGATGGACCTTGGTTTGAGAGGCTATTCACACTTGCTGTTGTCCTTCAGATGTTTTGGACCATAACTCATCAGGCCTAGACAGTATGGCCAGCAATCAAGGATGATGGGAGTTGTAGTTCAAGATATCTGAAGTGCATCACATTGAGGAAGGCTGGTTTAGATCATGCAAGGGTTTAATCTTTCAAACCATAGGTCGCAGCAACCCACTGGAGTCTTTTGTACAACTCACAAGTTCTTAGAAGTCCATGGATCCAATGTTGTTTGTTTTCTGTTTCTGGTCTTCCTGGCTGCCATGATGCAGGTGAAAATGTGATGGCATAAAATGTCCAAACTGACCTTCAGAGCTGAATATGTAGGTCAGATATGAGCTTCTGTACTCTTGGCACAGGGTGAGGGAAAAAATAGATATTTTCAGAATGTTTTAGATTAACTAGCAGTTTGGGTCCATGTGGACACACTTGACAATTTGAGAAACTGTACTCAGCACCAGCATAAAAAACCTGCCTTGGGAGGCATGGCAGAGGACAAATAGCTTGCTCAAAAGACTGAGTACAAGGCAGAGGTGGGCTCTGAACCTAAGCACACTAAACGACTCATTTGAACCCACATTTTCTAGCACCAACAGAAACCTGTTTCAATCACAGCAATCAGGGCCAGATTTAAACTTGTTGTGGCCCTAAGCTATAACATGGATGAGGCCCTTCCCTCTTCAACAAAAAATAAATGCTTTAAATGCAAAATACGGGCTGTACAATTAAACAGAATTTGATAGTTGTGTTGTAAATGTTGTAAACTGTTTCCCCTCTTCCTTCCTTCCTTCCTTCCTTCTTTCCTTCTTTTCTTTCTTTCAACACGAGACTCCTTGTAATGTGAGGCCCTAAGCTGTAGCTTGTTTAGCTTGTACGTAAATCTGGCCTTGACAGCAATCCATGTTGCCAGTCAGGAAAAGGCATTAATTAAAAAAAGAAAAAAAAAGGATGGGGGGTGATCAGCTTGCTGGGTGACAAGAAAGATTTTCAGGGGAAAGAGATAATGTTTGTCAAGAAATAACAAGGAACAGAGCTTCCTTTGGCTTGCATGGATGAGTTCCTGATCTTTGCCTTCACTTCTTCCTCTCCATTTGGAAGTGAATATAATATGTTCCTTTGCCTTGTTCAGAAAATCCCAGTGATTCTTCTGTTGTTGTGAGTTATCTCCCCCTCCCTCATTGCAACGTGGAAGTACCAAGCTTGGATTCAGCATCTTTGGACTGTACATATCCAGGATCACTTTTACATTAGTTTGCAAATAGATCCCTTTACATAATTGTGAAGCCTATGGGCTGATTTTATGACAGGAACTCTCTCTGATAGAGTATTGACTTCGCTAATGGTGAATGATTATGACTTAAAAGCAACCCTATCCATTCCCTTCAAACTACTTGTAAATCATTAATTTTTCAGTGATGTTGGTATCAGGAAAGGAAATAACTAGGAGCAATTTGAAAAGTGAGCTGGAAATCTAGACCTGCCTACATCAGCATGAAGGAAATTTGCTTAACTACCAATTGAGTTCTTGCAGATCATTTCTGAAGCTAACCTCAAAAGATTAGGTTGGTGGGTACCCATGACAGGGTCTTCTCTGTGGCAGCACCACAGTTATGGAACTCTCTTTCTAGGAAGGTCAGCCTCCTCTGTCAAGCATTTAATGGTTTATGATGTGGTATTCTGTTTTATTGTGATGAATGTTCCCACTTCTGTTTTTATTTTATTGTTACGATATATCAAATTTATTCTATTTTATTGCTTTTTTGTCATCTCAGTTTTGTATATTGCCTCTGGCATCTAAAGAGGGGCAATTTATAAATATATCATCATCATCATCTGCTCAGAGAGAAATTTAATTCTGAGAGAGGGGAAACATAGAATAAAAAATCCCAACTAAAGAAAAACTCTATCTACCCAAGTAAGGAATTTATTAAACAAATCAAATTTTAGCTTGGTGCATAAAATGGTTCTTTGGTTTCAAGAGACCCAGCAGTGAACAGCCTATCAACAGTCAAAAAAAGAAAAAAATGGGGAAAAGGACAGGATGTGCTTTTAAAATGTCAAGGGAAATATTTCCAAAAATATTTCTGTTCATTACTCCTTTGTATAAAAGCACAAATACAACCTTCTTAGTTTTCCTTGTAAATAATTTTGTTCGTTTTGGCCTTGGAAGTTTATCCCTTTGGGAGGAGGATTATTGTCTCATAAACCAGTGAGCAGCTACTATTATCCCTTAATTACTAGTAATGGTGTGAAACTGAAAAGTAATATTGTGTGGCGTGTACTATTGATGCTATTATACATGGCACTTTCTGACAGGGAGATTGATTCAGATTTAATTTTTCAGCTCTGCTAGAGCTAAACATCTCACTCTGAAATGTACATTATTTTACAAATATCAAGAACCTAATGGTCTTGATCCGACAAACCACTCCACTATGGAAGCAGGCAAATAGGCTTGAGCATCGCATGCCAATGGTAGCCAGAAAATTGCACAAGAAGGAGGGAAAGGCAAAGAATGAATATGCATCTCGTGCTTTTAACTTTACTTGTAAAGATGATATGCAGAACATGGGCATAATGAATGTACCTTTAAGCGGCATGCAATGGAACAGTCTGGTCCCTCCATAATTCACCAGAATTGATTAACAAATAATAATAATAATAATAATAATAATAATAATAATAATATAAAATGGACTAGTGCTAGGCTCTTATGCCCCGCATGGGCAGCAATTGAATGAGAAACCTTCTAGTTTTCATTCTTATGTCTCTGGAGCCCTATTCAGGGGTTCTCTAAGTGGTTAAATTGAACACATATGGAGAGGGAGTACACTAGTCCTGCCAACTCTGTCACTGCATTTGTCACCCTGTACTTGTGGAGGAGATTGATGTTCTGCGGAGGAAATCCTCCTGTGTCTGAGGAAGCTCTCCGTGCTGCTGAGAAACCAGATTTTCTGATGTTTCCAATTGTGTGGACAGCCTCTATGGATAGTGGAGGCTCTCTTGTTCAGAAAGTCACCCTGTATGAGTAGAGGTTGACATACCTCATGGCAGAGGGGGTGGTGTTGCTCACTCCCTCTTCCTGTGCATTCAATTTAATAACTTAGAGACTGTCTGAATGGGGCTTGGCAGGAAAGCATTTCTGGTTGTAGAATGCAGGAGAGAGAGAGAGAGATGCTCCTCCAAGGTTAAACATATCTGTATTTCTGGGAAGCCCATAAGTTCTCAATACTTGATAGCTTAAATTCCAGATCACATTTTGGTCTTTGGCTACCTTCACCTTGTCTGTCAGGCTCCTTGGAGCAATGGCTGGCAGTAATGGCATCCCTGGAATACAAATGAACAGTGAAACAGATGCACAGGAGGATCACTATAAAGGTAAAGTCGGTTTCCAATAATGTAGAGTCAAAAAAGAAGAGTAAGAAGCTGGGATGTCATTTCAATGATTTTGGGGAGCGGGGGCAAAAGTCAGTCAAGCTTGGTGCTCCTCCCAGTGACTCCTGATCACCAGATTCTCCTCAGAATGATGCAATGTGACGATGAACTGTGGTTCTGGGGGCAGGGCGGAAAAAAAGAGGCCACTAGCTGGCAGGAAGGGCTGTGCCACCATGAAAGAAAAGTGAACTGGTGAGGCGACTCTAGGGTGCCTTTCACTCACCCCTCACTTTCAAGCTTATCATTGTCTTATAGGGAATTTTGGCTCAACCTCATTTTCAAACAAGGGTTTGAATGAAGACATCTCTGTGTAATGACTACAACAGTCTTTGAGGTAGGGCATTAATAGTAATCCCTCATGCCAGTGGTGGGCTGAGGCATAGTGATTTGCCAAATGCCATCAATGAAGGCTAAATCTACACTACTGCTTTATAGCTGTATTGAAGTGCACTGATAACTGTTGGGGCACTATCCACACTCCATATACTGCTTTCATAGTGTTAAATCTTGCTTTTTATTCCACATTTGTAATGATTTGACACAATGGCTAAATTCGGACAACATGTTAAGCAACTGAGGGGAAATAACCCACTGACGGTGTGTTAAAGAGGTGGTAATCTACAGACGACACGCTGCAGCAGACGCTGCAAAGATTCGGTAACCACCCCGGTTGTTAATAATGTACTCGGCTCTGACTGACAGCTCGGCTGCCATTTTCCCCGCTTACCAAACTCTGTTAGTCCTCCAAGAGGTATCCCAGCATACACTGCGACCGAAAACCATGGGCGCCGCCATTGCAGCCGATGCAGGACACGCCTCCCAAACCCCATTGGCTGCCTCAGTCAGTGGGCGGAACACAGAAGCCTCAGGCAAAGAGGCAGCCAGGAGGAACAGCAGCACCAATACAACAGTCGCACCCTGCGCCCAGCACTGCAATTCCAACGTTGGCACCCACGCCCCAGCCCCCCCCTCCCTCCTAGAGCATCTTCTGCACACACAGGAAAGAAGGCAAGAGTGGGGTGGCGTTGAAAACTTTATTTAGCAGGGAGACCAGACATGGGCAATAAGGTACATGGGCACCACTATGCCAGGGCAGAACCTACGGAGAGGACAGTTGCCCCCGGGAAGGGAGGAGGCGGCTGGAAGGCACAGCGGTGAAGAGGGGACAGCCGAGGCCACACCCTCAGGGAGCCAAGCACAGAACATGCCAAGGGGATGTGGTGGAGAGGGGTGGCACGCCAGGGAGAGATGCCAGTCCACAGATGGAACTACACAGCTGATGCTCACAGGGGTTGGGGGTAGCGCAGCCAGATCCAGGAACTGATACTTTCATGCACCCGGACGCTTCCACACGGGTGCGATGCTCCCCAATGGGGTTCTTGGGGCCCGGCAAAGGCTCGCTGTCCAGCCGTGTTGGGCGGATGAGGGGGGGCAAAGGCTCACTGTCCAGTCGTGTTGGGCGGATGAGGGGGGGCTCTCTGGTCGCCGCTTCCCCTGCCCTCATCCTTCTGGGTGATGCGAGGGTGAAGGAGGCAGTGCAGTGGAGGTCCACTTTGGGTGGGTTGTTGTTCTCCCTGTTGGTGTGGGGGGGCACACCAGCTGGGTGCCTGGGCTTCTTGCTTATTCCGTCCCCCCCTCCCCCCCTTTACCATAGTGCCTTTCTGGTGCGCTTCCCTTTCCGTTTGGGTGACTGACTGGGCACCCTGTGTGAGTGCTTGCAGGAGCTGGCCCCTTTTTTAGCTCCATGCAGGCTGCCTGGTGAGGGAGGTGGGCGTCCTGGTTGCTATGGCAGCAATACCAGCGATCTGTTGCAACAGTGCCTGAGCGACCGCCCGCTTTCTGCCGTTCTTGCCGCTCTCCTCTATGGTCTTTTGCGTTAACGTACTCACCTCAGTTGTTTAACCCACGCACCTCTAGAGGCTGAATTCGGATGACACGTTAGTCAATTGACTAACTTTTAAACAACTCGCAAGTGAGTTGTTTAACTCCGTTGTTTAAAGCTCTGGCTTAACCAACTGTGGGTTGTCTATCCGTTGTGTGGCTGAATTCGGATGACACGTTGAACTAACCAACTTAACGTGTTACTTAACGTGTTGTCTGAATTGAGCCAATGTGTAGATCTGACCAAATTTATTACTGGTAGTTCAGTGTTAGAGTCCATGCTTTGCAGGAGGAAAGTCCCAGCTTCAAGCCCTCACATCTCCAGGAAGGATAGGGAAAGATGCTGCTTGAAACCATAAAGATTTGTTGTCAATCAGTGTCGACAATACTGGGCTAGATGGACCAATGATCTGACTCAGTAGAAGGCAGCTTCCTATGTCCCTATGTTTCCCAACTCACACACCTAACCACTACAGTTCTCAAAGGTATAAAAGTCAGTTTGGACTGACTTTGGCACACAGCATTATCATTCAGATGAAAAGTTGGCACACACACCCCAATTGACAATCACATCAGCCATTTACAGAAAAGATTGTGAGAATCGGCCTTCACTGATGGCACATTCCATGTGATTGTTGCCAAGTTCCATCAAGCGATTGCCAGAATGGGCGAAACTTCAATAGCAGATTTGCTATCACAGATTGTTCTGGCTCACTGTGTTGGCTTTCTGTCTAAATACTAGAGGGAAGTTGGGATGTGATAAGATTTACTCATGTTGCTATCCCCAGACATTATTTGCTAAATCAGCCAAGCCTAGCTCCATATATGTTAGCTGATGTTTATATGTCTACATCCTTTTCACAATATAGCCTTCTGCTCTTAGAGATATGACCAATACTAACTGCAAAGAAAAAAAAAACAGGAAGAAACTTCCTTTTTTTATATGGAAGATCCATTCCGAAAAGTATCCAGTTTCTTTCTTACTCACTCATTTGGCTCCTGCAGCTATACTGTGATTCATAACGTGTAATGTGATTTTGGCTGCTTTCCCTCTCTCAGAATTGATGTTTCTTTCCATAGCTGTTAGCGAACATGTTATTCAAATTCAAAACATTATTATATTGCTCTTCCCACGTTGTCTCCTTGCACCCAGCCCTGCTCCAGATCAAACCTGATTAACATCCTGATTCAAACTCTTATCTCTGTTAATGTACTCTTCGTTGGGTACTCAGATGCCTACAAGCTTTAATGTGAAAAAATAATAATCCAAGACAATGCCTTTTAAAAAGACAGTTTGCAGTTAATTAGCATCCATCCCAATACAAATCCACAGGGTTGCTTACTTCCCCCCATTGTGGAAATATCCATTTATTCCTATCCTCTGTTTTATGTTCTTTAGACTGCAATTCTATGCCCACTACCTGGAAATAAGCCCTATTGAACTCAGTGGGACTTTCCTCTGAGTGGACAAGCACAGGACTGCACTCTTCATTCAGTTCAGCGTTCCCCAACCTGGAATCCTTCAGACAATTTGAACTTAAATTTCCATCAGTCCAACCAGTGTAGCAAATGGTCAGGAAACCTGGGAGTTGTAATCCAAAACATCTGGAGGGCACCATGTTGGAAAGGTTCGTATGGAGCATCTGTCTGAGTGAGATTTATTTCCAAATCTTTAAGATAAAAATTCTGGTAAAATCTCTACTGTATTTCTAGATCAAGGAATGCATAACTTTCATTTTTCTGCATTCTGAATGGAACTGTTGAAAACATAGGTCAGGTTGTTTTTAAAAAAACATAAACCTAGAAATTTTATATGACACATGAAAAAGAACCTCTTTTTTACATACAAAAGCCAAGAATCTTGTACATGTTGGAGGGTGGGGGGATAGTCTACCTGCTTTTCAAAGCCCATAGCTCTCATTACCAAGCTCATATTTCATGAAAGTTACTTATACCTCGATTTCATTTTTTCTTCAAAGGAAATGAATTGTGGAAGGTGTTGGTAAAGTGTATCATAAACCACAGCAGAGACACCCCTTCCATGTTTTAAAAATGTAGAAGCACTACTTGAAACAGCAGCTGCTGTTATACACAGATAACACAAAGATACCTCTCTTCTCTAGGTACAAATTCTATCCCATTCATCTCAGACATGTGAACAATGATTGGACAATGAAATTGACCACTTCTGGGAAGCACAGGTTCGGGAGTATTTGCTAGGGACTTTTGAATAATTGCCTGACTCCCATCCCTCACCAATTTTTTATCAGGGTGGAGGAGCTTCTTTCAATATTTCTCACATGTTCCTCTAAACTCCCTTGGGACTTCTTCCTTAACCAACATCACTGAAGGACTCTTGCTCTGTCAGATTAATTCAACCATCCACTTTTTCCTTTTTCTTTTATGCTTAGAACTAGGCTCCTGTATTTCAGGTCCCCAAATCTGGGTGGCCTAATAGTAATCAAATTGTTTGATTATTATGCAAATATTGGGGGTTAGGAAAGGATTAAGAACACCCCACTACTGATTTCTCACTTGAAAACATTCCTTTCAAAGTTTGCTTTCTCAGAATGCAACATATGGTTGACTTCTTAGAAAATTCTGCAGATAACACGTATTTGAACTACGTCAAAGGTTAAATAAAAAAAGATCATATTTTGTAAGATGTCTAAGGCTGCAATCTTAGGGCTAAAATCAATGTTCTTCCAGTAATTGGACTAATTACCTCATTTACATGGCCCTGATTTGGATCAGGACCATGGCACTCTGGGAGGGGGATAAAAGCTTCCACCCTCCTGTTTTCACCCCAAAATTCAACACGCCTGTGGCAGGGGTGTTAAAAAAGATAAAAAATTTTGCATTGATCCCAGTGCATTGACTCTGCTATCCATCATTGGAAGGAATTGTAGTTTGGGCCCTATATACACTTTTCTGAGAGTAAGTCCCATTAAACACAGTTATGTGAGTAACACACCTCTGAGTAAGCATGTATAGAATAGGGATGCATGAGAATATGGTTTTGCATCCAAACATATGAGCATGCCCAATTTCCAAACAGAAATATGATCACAAGCACATGTCAGCTGAAAATGTTTGTAAATGGCCAAACATGGGCTTGCATGCAATTTGTGCAATTTCACTTGTTCAGTTTCCTCAAATTTCCTACTTTGCGGGCATAGATTGATCAGCCCTGCTTTAGTCTCTGGAGGAA
This sequence comes from Anniella stebbinsi, assembly GCA_029215795.1. NCBI lineage: Eukaryota > Metazoa > Chordata > Lepidosauria > Squamata > Anniellidae > Anniella > Anniella stebbinsi. Next base: position 209,223,562 of record JARDYH010000004.1, read on the forward strand.
ATGTGCACAAATCCAGACATTTCTGCAAATTTGGGGAAATGTGCACAAATGTCATGTTGCATCACTGCCTGATTGTGCTGTTTGTACAGAGTGAGCAACGATCTCAAATGTGAACGGGAATTGGGCATAAGATGAGTGGCAAGCCGATATTTGCAGTATCCTGGCAATCTTGAACATTGCTCATTTGCCCATCCCTAGTATAGGATTGCACTGGAAGTCTAATCAAGTGACCCTCAATTCACTTTCAGTACCCTTCAGAACCTGTCCTTCCTTTTCTTATGCCTTGAACTGCTTTTCAATACTCCACTCTGTAGGTACTAGTTTTGGTGATTTCTTCTTTGTGAGTCTTACCACTTCTAGGTGGCATTTGTATTTCTGACTCTGACAGTGATGCCAGTCATAGATACTCAGTTTTAAACAACAACACTTCTTTCTTTCTTTCTTTCTTTCTTTCTTTCTTTCTTTCTTCTTTCTTTCCTTCCTTCCTTCCTTCCTTCCTTCCTTCCTTCCTCCCTTCCTCCTTCTCCTTCTCCTTCTCCCTCTCCCTCTCCCTCTCCCTCTCCCTCTCCCTCTCCCTCTCCCTCTCCCTCTCCCTCTCCCTCTCCCTCTCCCTCTCCCTCTCCCTCTCCCTCTCCCTCTCCCTCTCCCTCTCCCTCTCCCTCTCCCTCTCCCTCTCCCTCTCCCTCTCCCTCTCCTTCTCCTTCTCCTTCTCCTTCTCCTTCTTCTTCTTCTTCTTCTTCTTCTTCTTCTTCTTCTTCTTCTCACATACTACTTCAGAGCTGGGGGCTAGGAGCAGTATGGGGGGAACTGAGATCTGGATTTAGGAGGGATGGGGGCCATGTCTACACCACACTTTTATCCAGGGCTGTTCTCAGGTCATCCTTGTGCATCCACATGACACACAGGGGATCCCAGGATCAACTGCGGATGACCTGGGGACAACCCCGAGAGAACGCTGGGAGAATGGAAAATGGGGATATCCCTGTTTTCCATCCCCAGGATGGTGGTGGGGAGTTGGGAGTGGGGTTTGAAAAAAAAAAACCTTACCTTTCCATGGATCAGGGCCGTGTGGTTCCTCTTCAGTTTTTTTTAAAAAAATAGCACCTGCGAAGCCCGCAATGTCTTCTGGAGTGTTGCACGGCAGTGTAGACATCTGGGGAGGATCGCGGAAGCAGGTAAGTCCACGATCCTCCTCTCTCCCTCCCTCTACACCCTTAGGTGTAGAAGATGAGCCTGGGGAGAGAGTGATCATGGGGGCAAAGGAATTTGGGGCTGGAGGAGGCAGGTTAAATGTCTATACAACTGGGACCTTCCAGCTTGGTGCCCATGAACACATCTCTTGGTGGCTGCCAAGCTCCTGCCCCTCCTGGTTATTATAACGGGCCTGTTCAGAAAATACACTAAGCCATGGTTAGGCCACTAATCCTTTTGCAGCAAATGGTTAGTGAGTGTGTTTAAACTGTGGTTACGTAGCCACTGTGGTTAGGAATGGTTCACACAACATGCCAAGCCATAATGTTTAGCTCAAAATGCTTAACCACCATGGCTTAGTGTATCATCTGAACAGGGTCTTAATAATTTAAAATACTTTTAAATAATAATAATAATAATAATTATTATTATTATTATTATTATTATTTTTAACCCGCCTCTCCCTCCGGATCGAGGCGGGGAACAACAACAGTATAAAACACAAAAATCACAACAGTTAATTTTTAAAAAAAAACAAGAAAAAATACATCATTAAAATTATTATTATTATTATTATTATTATTAACTGGCAGGTTGTCTTGCTGCAAAGAGAAGTTCTGCCCTCCAGCACCATCTTTAGGTGGGTTCAAATGAGTGGTTTTGTGGTTTGGAGCTCAGACCCCACCTCTGCCTTGTACTTAGGTTCTTGGGCAGGTTGCTTTTTTTTCCGTCTCACCCATTTGTCTTCTGAGAAATGGGTGTCTTGTGACTGGCCATGCACACCATGGTAGCCATCTTATGAATCGGCAAGCCCCCATGACAGCCATTTCAAATACACTCCATGAAAGGTTGCAAACCCTGGTCCTACAATATGGGTATAATAATGATGGAGTCTTGCTGGGGTAATTTTTACCTCAGGAGTGGGGCAAGGAGGGATAATCATGAAAAAGACATAACTTAGAAAGAGCTTGAGCTATTGTCTTTTCTGCTACCTTTCCTTTTTTAGGGGTGTGGGTTGCTACAACCAATTTCGGTTGTAGCAACTGAAAGTCGGTATTTCTTAAGTCTTTTGTATGGTGAAAGCAATTAGTTCTTCATGAGGGAAGACACCCCCACCCCCACCCCCACAAATGCATGGGAAAAGAACCATATTTCCTTTTACAGTCAGTTAGGGGGGCACTCTATAATTTTTTTAAAAAACCTATGGATAGGACTGCAGGGACCTTCACTGATTTCACATACTGAAAAACAGAATGAGAGAGAGAGAGAGAGAGAGAGAGAGAGAGAAACTTAATACTACTTAAAATTTGTTCCAATCACACGCAATATGACAGAATATTCAGGGCACAAAATTAATGTTTCGATTGGCTATTTTTGTTTCTGGCATCTTGGTTCAATGTGAGGGTTTGTGTTGGTGTGAGCAGATATTCACAGTGAACAGTAGTAAATTGTTATTTGAGTGAGTAACCTGAAAAGAAATGAGGTTAGCATCCTAAGAAGGAGACAGGGTGTCTCCAAACCAAGCCAATGGAGGGCAGTGCAATAGGAAACATTGAATTGCAGCATGTTTCACAAGCAAACAAGCGATGTCTTTTTGGGGTAAATCAATGCATTGCAGAGTAAATGTTTTATTTGGCAACGGTTCACGATTTGCCATTCCACACATGGCTTCTCCTCATTGAATTGGATGCAAAGGTAGTTCTTTTTCAAAGCACTGGGACGGCATCCAAGGTGCTGATGAAATTTCCTGGGAATTCATTTATGCACTTCACTAGATATAATTATTTTGTTTAAATTCATATTTTCAAGGTTTTAAAGGTCTGTCTGCACAGGGCCTTTTCCAGAAATCTCCATATGCCACATTATGCCCTCGGTGGACCCTGTATTTGGACTGCTGTCTGAGCACTGGCCAGATGAAGCTTATGACTCAATGAAGCTTTATTTCTGAGCTCAATTCAAGATACTGGTTCTTACTGTTTTAAAGCCCTAGACATTTAGGGTTCTTGAGGAATATCTTCCATATGTTCCTCTCTCTGCACTCCAATCACCATCAGTTCCCCTGCTCTGTGTCCCACCACCAATTGAAGTGTGGCCATTGACTATGATGAAAGGGCTCTTCTCACTCTTGGTGCAAATCCTCTGGAATGCCTTCTCAAGAGAACCCATCATTCCGTTCCTTGTTCAAAATGTAGGGTTTTGGGTGGGGAGAGACATTTGGAGGAAACTGATTGCCAATTATTGTGGTTCTTAACGATGCTGTGATGAACAATATTTTTGCTGTCTGCTGCATTTTGTTTCATGTTTTGAATACTGTTTTTAATGTCCTTGATTATTTTAATCGTTATTAAAACTGTTACTTTCTGCTGCCATCATGCAACCTGATGCCTCACACTGAGGACTCTCTAGATAACTCCAATGTGGCTTTCTGCAGCAGCTGCTCACTTGATGCCTTGCTCTGAGGTCCCCTCGGAGTGAAGCATTGGGTGCTTTCTGGAGAGCCCACTGGCCATTTTTCTGCTGTTGCCTGATGTCTTGCTCTGATGAGCAAGGCATCAGGTGGACAGGCTCTGTGGAGAGTTGTGAAAGCACTTCCAGATCAGGAAAAAAACCAACATGGCAAATACCAGAGAGCCCATTAGATTCAAATACCTTGCTCTGAGGGAATCTTTCCACAGAGCAAGGCATTGTAGAAGGAGGGGGGCGCTGGAGACTGCCTGTACTGTCACAGCTCTGAGGAAGGCCCTTCCAAAGTTAGGTATTGAAAGGAGAGGAGGCAGTAGGAGGAGAGAGAGGGGGAGCAGGAGGCAGAGGGTGGGTGTGTATCCTCCTGCTTTAGGCAGAACAGCATCTTGCACCATCACTGGGAGCTCCGCCTGCACCCACACTGCACTAAGTCTTTCTTACAGATTAAGGGGGGGGGGGGGGAGAGAATTAGCAAGGCTTGCAAGCAGGGAAATTTCATAATGAAGGAAGCAGGCAATGCAAGATACTCCCTCTTTCCAGTAGATTTGCAGGTCTTGTTCAGGTGGCTTTTACATTTTAGGAGCTCGGTGTTAGTGGGAGAATAACTGAATCAACTAGCAGAGAGCAGAGCAAGTTGAAGTGTCAAATTACATTGGCTATTTTATTACCAAAGGGCTCTGCTTCTGGCTCTTGACAAAATCTGTCCCAGATTCCTATCTGAAAGGGAGCTGCCTCTCCTTTAAGGATGCTTTCCTCTCTCGGCGTGTGTCTGTCTATATTTCCCTTCCACCCCACCTTCTGACCACCTGAAGTTAAAATCTTTAAGAGCCAAGCTGAACAATGCAAATAATTGTCTTTCAATATTTACCCCCTTCCCTCCCACCACCCTCATCAAAGGGAAGAATTTCCTGTCTAGGGAACCGAAGTGGAGCGCCTTGTACCACCGCTGGGCCAAACAGATGCCTGTGGGAAGCCCACAAGCAGCATGCATGAATTTCCCCATTTTATCCCCACCACAGCCTTGTCAAGTAGGTTAGGCAGAGAGAGAGAGAGAGAGAGAGAGAGAGAGAGAGAGAGAGAGAGAGAGAGACTGACTAATGGACTGACATAAGGTTTATCCAATTATTTTTATGGATGAGTGGGGGATTTGAACTTGGACCTGCCCACAAGGCTCAAGTAATGGTAAAGAACCCCCTGACTCTTATAGAAATGTCCAACAACCCCCCCCCCCTAGTTTCAACAGATGGTCTGCATGAGCAGCACCTTTCAAATGGCTTCCCTAGGATTAGACAAATTCACAGAGCAGAGGTCTATCTGCTTAGCAACAACAACTACTGATGTTTCGCTCCAACAACACCCAACACTATTTGTCTGTCTTTCTATGTACACTGTATGATAACAGACAGATGTGGCATACCTTGAGAAAAATTCCTGACTAATTATGTTTTCAAAGTGCACTTAAAAACGCACTGCAGCTGACTGTAAGGCATTGCTTAATTAAAAAGTGCCAGAGAAAACACTCAGCAGGTGGGGAAGCCAAGAACACACTGACTAAAGGAATAATGGGCACTTAAGCCTCTCACAAGCAGAGCTCTGCTCAACAACACCAAAAATTAAAGCATTTCATCCCCCTGTTAAACACACTCTTTCCTTTTTCATCTTCCTTAAAACTTAGCAGATGAGACTATCAGTCTATTTTGATTACAAACACAAATATGTTATGCCATTCTGTTTTCATTTATTATCCCTTCCCTGAAGAAATGAATAAGAGATCAGAACAACATGGCTTCTTCTTAATATCTAATGTGCATGAGATGCAACCTCCAAGCCACTTGATGGAAACTTTGCCCACAGGGACTGCGTACCAATAAGAGGTTTTCAGAGAGTTGGGCGTTATGAGCTTCTTTTGCAGCTTGTGAGTGTCCAATGACATCCGGGAGGAGATGTGGGGGAGTCTCTCGGATCCCCGGACACAGTCAGCACCCATGATATTCCTCTTTACGGCCACTGTAGTTTTAGACGTTAGACTTGGGACGTGCCAGAATCCCTATCTCCATTGAAAATGGTAGCTCTCATTGATGACAGATGGCTGTCGGCTCAAGTAAGCCCTGTAGGCAGGTGGGGGGGGGCAGTGGCTCACTATTACCCAGAGTTGGGCCAAGGTGGCCGGAAATGCTTCAAACAGCCTCATCCAGATCTGGATTTGGACCGAGGTAGGTTCAGATTCAGGGTTCGCCCCCAAAGTGATGCAGAACCCTAGGGTTTTGTTGTTTGTTTGTTTGTTTGTTGTTGGGGGGGTTTGCTCTTTTTTTAACACCTTTGCTGGAATTTCATGAAAAAGGGTCATGGGAAGCTAAAATCCTCTTTTCCTAGAGCACTATGGTCCTGATCTGAACTGAGGTTGTACATGCTTACAGGAAAGTAGAGGGATCCACCATTTATATATCCACTAGACATGCTTTAATGACCATTTAGTTTGGCCCTAAGTAACTACAGCCAACGCTTATCTGGGCTTAGGGTCAGGGTTTCTGATATATGACTCATTTATTATGTAGGCCTCATGAGATCTCTTTTATCTATGTGAATAGAAACATTTCTTTGTCATTCTTTCTTTTCTTTAATTTTTTTTAAAAAAAATAAGTGGTTTCTACTTAGAATTAAAAAGTGAATCTATTTTTATTTATGATTATACTGTAAAGTCTGTAAAACAAACAAAGAGACATCTTTAAGCAACTGACAGGTCTGGTTTTTTTTTAAAAAAAACCACATAACTGTAGTGCAGGTTTGAACAATGCTACATTGAAGAACTCACATTTACATCCTCACATTTCCATCTGAGAATACAATATGACTGTAGATGTCTAATTAACTAGGAATGAATCGTAATCCACTGTGATGATGGATAAGTAGGCATTATCCAACCATTTTGAGTTAATAGCATATTACGAACCCAATATGTATATCATTTTCTATAAAACCCAGCATTTGGCAATGATAGTTTTGCATTAACTCCACTCTTTTTCTCTTTCTCTAGGGGATGATAGACAATAGCTACACCTGTAGGAGAACATTGCTAGGATCAAATACATGTGAGCATGTTACAACAACCACAGCCATCAGAAAACCATCCTGGGAATTAACTCCAAGACCTTCAGGTGAAGTGCAAAGTCTCCTTCCTTTTTGCACAGATGATGATGCTGTAGAATTTTAAATACATTGACACTGAAATGATAAAGCAAAGAAAAACATTCATTCCATGGAGAATTTCTGTAATTGCACTGACCCCAAAGGGTAATGCATTAGGAGTACCAAGAGACCCATATCCAGAGCCAAGAGTCTTGCCCAGAAGCAAAAACAGCATTTCCCCACCTTTTTCCCCCTCCTTTTTTTTTTTTTTTTGGTGCAGTGATGCAAATACATCTAGCAGTGGCTTATATTTACTTTTTTCTAAGTCGCAAAGCCTGTTCTAAGCAAATACAAAAGAAACTCTTCTGGAACCGTGGAAACTAATAGATGGATTGTGATGTATCTTTTCACAGACAAGATGTACAGTCTGTCACATCTCTAAGCAAAGCTTAAATGTGTATAGACTTTTAGTTCAGGCCTGGCATTCCTTCTGCGTGTGGGCTAAACGTATGGAGGGGGAGCATGACTTTGGCCACTGGTCTTAATATCTCTGCATCCTACTGGCCCACATGGAATGGGATGTCTCAAAAGGGGCACACCAGTGCATATATCTGCATTGGTGCTCCTTTGCACACATCCTGCTGAACATCAGGGGTGGGACCAATGTGTTTAGCATGTAACTTTGGACCAAGAGCACTCAGAGACTGAGGTTTCCAGTGGCAGCAGCTCCAAGGAGGACTAAGAATCAGTTCCCAGTCCTTTGTAAGTGAAACCCTCCACCTTGGATTCTGCAGCCGGTCCATTCAATCCTTGGGAGATGCTGTTGCCCTCTGACTCTGAAGGCTTTGCACTGCTCCAGTGAACAGGGAGGCCTTGGGGAGCATACTGCAACCAGATCCTCAGACCCTCACCCTCCCTCCAGAAGAAGCCAGCAACTATGGGAAAGAGCATTGGCCTTTAAAAGCCAAGTGCAGCATTTAAGGTGGTGGACTTCACAGGTGGACTCTTTTGGCCTGGCTATATGATCCTGCCAGTTGCTTTAGTCTAGGGATTGCATCCAGTGGTCCTAGGGATGTCAGAGAAGTTCAGATTTCTATAAATCTGACTCACAGATTCTGTAATGGGCTGGCTTTTTCTGAATCACATGGATTTCCCAGGCCTGCAGACTGTTTTGATTTTTATTTTACTTTCTGGAATGTTTTGCAAATATAGTCATAGGAAAATATGTAAACTTAAAAAAAAATGGCTGAAATGTGCATTTCCCCCATTGGCTAATATATGCAACTGTGCTTTTGGGGGTGGGGGTTGCACATTTTTGCAAGTGTGAATTTATCCAAGTTCAGGAAACTGAACAGGCCCAATTCCATCAATGAGTGGATGATGGAACGAAAGGCACCTGACAATCCATGTAACGCAGATGGAATGGAGTTTACAAAATCCATACATCCTTAAGTGGCCTAGTCTCTGCAGTTCTGTCTGGAGTTCTGAACCTGCTCTGACCCAGACTGGCAAACCACCTTATTCTGTGCCCCCTTTCTTGGGCCAACACCTTTTAGGGAGGATGGAATCTGTGATGAAACAGAAGAGAATGGAGTGAGTACCTGAACTGGGCTAAGCATAGTGACCATTCCATGAGAGCAGTAATTGGGGATATCACTGTCAATTTCAGTTTTGCTCAGCTTCGCATTTTCCCAACTTCCAGTTTATTTTTGCCCATTTCTATGTCAGTTTAAGAATTTGGAAAACAAATAAACAAATAGACAAAACAGAAAATGAAAAACAACCCCCCTAATCAACGACACTCAAATATTTTTATGCATGTTCCTGCATATTTGAGCAACTCCACTCAAATATTTTTATGCATTTTCCTGCATATTCTTCTATTATACACAACTCTCTATGCACTGTTCCTACACTGTGCAGTTTTCTTCAAGTGATTTTCTTCTAACAATGCATTCCCTTAGTATTCACTTTTGTGCAGCTTCCACAAATGGTGGGACTGAACTGCAAACCCCATGGTTCCCACAGAACATGATGTGGTGAGTGGGCATCTGCTTCCCCCAGGTTGGAAATAATTCTCAGCATGTCATTTCCCTCTGGCAAGCATGGGTTCTGTAGATCTCTGATGGGAAAAGCCGCTGAGTGCTCCACTAGATGGGGGACAAAATGGGAGAGGAGATCTCCCCAGGTTGCTGGAGGCCCTCTGGGGTTTGTAGTTCAGCCTCATGATTTCTGGAAGGAACACATACTGAGTGTGCCATTTCCCACTGGAGGAGGGAGGTGTTTGGATGTGTCCTGCTGTTGCTGGAGCCCTAAACCATTTGCTATGCCATCTCCTGCCTCAAGGAGATGTGTTTGCTTTCTTAGGAGCATGAGATGGACTAACCAATGGTAGAGGGTTGGGAGGGGGAGCGAACATTATTGAACCTAGTACAGCACCCCTGCTTCAAATCTTTGCCACATTACTAACTTAGAGGCATTGTATTCTGTAAGTCCATATTTTTAACTTGAAACCAAAGTGAAACCAAATTAGGCAGGTGAAGGATGGGATTGAAGTCTTTTAAAGAAAGAAACAGAATAAATGTGACTTTGTTCTGAACTCATTACAAGTTAACTTCCAAGTAAGCTGTCCAGTAGAAATCCTAATACAATACACTTAACATCAAAAAGCCAAAGTATAGTGTGATTTGGTGATCTGTTTCAGTAGTTCGCTAGCAAACTACAACACCTTCTTACTTTGAAAAAGCTTGAACAGCCTTACAACCCTCCTATAAATTACAGGAAGTGAAAACACGAGCCAAGGGGCCTTACTTAGTCCTACTTAGAGTAGACTCATTGAGATGAATGGGACTTAGGATACAACACAGGATACAACCCTTAGGCTGCCATCCTATACACATGTATTTGGCATTTAGTACTAAGTAGAACCATGTATAAGATTGCATTCTAAGTATTACATATCTATTTCAGCATCATGGGTTCATGATGGTTCAGATCATAGGTTCAAGTAACTCAGTATTGTCTACACTGACTGGCAGCAGTTCTCCAGGTTTTCAAGCAGGAGTCTTTTCCAGCCTAATCTAGAGATGCTGGGGATTGAAACTGGGATCTTCTTTATGCAAATGATGTACACCCCCTTCCCTGCAAAACCCAGCTCAAAACCAATATATTAATGGAAGCACAGGCGTGCCTCCATTGTGAAGGGCCGTCAGTGAAAAACACATTCCGCCATGTTAAAGTGATAATTGGGGGGGGGGTCATTCTAACAGCCATAAAATCAAAAATGTTTCATCAACCTTTCTGAAATTTACAGGTGCCAGAAAGAAAAGTTTGTTTTACATTACTTGAAAATTTCAAGAAGATTGGTGAAAGATTGAGGGAAGGAGAGCAGTTTAAGGTAGAAAAGGAATACAAACCTGTCTCCCTGCTTTTGTAAAATTTACTTCTGGGTTGTGACTTTTGTGGTCACAATTTGCATAATTTCTAGAGCCTTATTAATTAATCCAGTGGTGGGGTCTTCTTCCTCCTTGACTGTAGTTGGTGGAAAGCTTTTCATTTTTAAAAAATTCCCTTTGGTTGACTTTTAAGGACTATTTTAACCTCTCGTTCAAGTCAATGAGGCGGCCATGTTCCCTCATAGCGTGACACACGCTCAGTAGCATCGCTCTCCCCCTTCCCTCCTCCTTAGAATGTGGGGTGGGTGGGTGAAATGGCCGCTGCCTCTAGCACAGACCTTTTGAGTGAAGAAGAAGAGTTTCTCTTTTCTCTTCTGGAACATGCATTTCTTTGGCTCTGAGAGTATTTTGGGCTATCTTCATAAGGCCAGTTTGCTCTTTTGCTCCCTGGTGAAGCAGGGTGTGGTTCCTCTGGATCCATGGTAACCTGATCTTCAGATCTCTCCTGGGAATAGGTAGCTATACCTTTCTTTCTATCCCCCCACCCCATACACACACAGTGCTCCTTCCCTCTTTTCTAAGAGTTTGGTCCATACTGCTATAAATTGAAAGCTTCAAACACTTCATTTAATTAGTTGAAACCTTTCAAAGTGCTTCCGGGCCTACAACGTTGGTTTCGGCCTAGTCACCCTATTTTTTTAATAAGGTTTAGAAACAGTTGAATTGTCGTTTATTTTGCATAGTGTACACACATGGATTTTATTTCTAATCCTTGCAGTCTACACTGGCTCCCTCCTTGATGTGTTTTTGGATGCAGACAAACCCTTTTTTGTTCCAGCAGGCCTTTGGCAAATAATCTGGACCTCTGTCTATACCTTTGACTTTTAAATTGTTATGTATTTAAAATGTTTAAAATGCTTTAATATTGAAAAGTATTTAATTATATTTTTAACTTTTGTATATTTAGGCTGACCATATGAAAAGGATATCAGGGCACATGTAACTTTAACACTTGTACAGAAAAGGGAATTTCACCCAGTGTCATTTGTATGCAATTAGTCCCTGGTGAAATTCCCTCTTCATCACAACAGTTAAAGTTGTGACCATATACAAAAGAAGGCAGGGCCCCTGCAACTTTAACTGTTGTGATGAAGAGGGAATTTCACCAGGAACTAATTGCATACAAATGACACTGGCTGAAATCCCCTTTTCTCTACAACTGTTAAAGTTACATGAACCCTGTTCTCCTTTTCATATAGTCAGCCTAGTATATTCCTATTTATAGGTTTTAGCTGTATATGTTTTAGTTTTGTAAGGCTGCCCTGAGGCCCAGCATTGGGCAAAAGTGAGGATACTACTACTACTACTACTAGTAGTAATGTTTCAGATTTCACTTCTGCAGCTGATGATCTTTTGCATTTACTTTTCTTTATAAACCATTCATATCTTAAGACTTCTTGTGTGACATGTTTTCATTAGTTTAACAAGTTAAAAGGGGTATTCACTGTTTTCATGCTTACATTATAAAATCTATTTTCAACAGGCCTAGTAACTTCAAGAGTAACAGAGTTGGGGAAAATCCTCAATCTCTTTACTATCAGAGGCACTGAGTAAGGTACCCCGGAGATAATTTAGATTGAGCCCAACCACAAAACACTATTCCCCCTTCTGAAGAGATCTGGACCACAGACTGCTAAAGACAAACAAAGTAGCAGGCCATAATAACAGTTCTCATATGGCCATTTGCCTTATGAGGCAGGTGCTCTGCGGGCTACCAAATGGAGGGACTAACAGGCCATAAAGTTGCCTGGCTGGGTCTGCCAGAAATCCAGCCTCAACACTCCTGGAAGGTCCATGTTCTATAGTACCTGCTGTCAGATGAACTTGAGGGAATCCCACCCTCCACCCCTGGGTTTAATTTACTGGCTTCCCCTGGCTGGACTTTGCAGGAAGCTATAGGGACAGACAGAGCAGACATTCATAGCACACATAGAATGCTGAGACTGGCAAATCTAAAAGCAAGTGTGTTGCTTTTCAAGAACCAAGGAAATGCAATGAGTCTTACTTTTGAGTAAATATCTAGGGATGGAAATGCAGCCTGTGCAAGAACTGAGTAGGGTGATCATATCTGGGAAACCAAAAATGAGGACACCTAGTGGGGGGGGGGCAGGAAAATGGCTTTCTGGGGCCACCTTAAAGTCCCCAATTGGAGCGGAGGAGGGGAAAGCATGTCATTCTCACCCCACCCCACTGATCCAATCAGGCCCTTTTCTATAATGCCTGGGAATTACACGTTTTTCCCTTTAAAGGCCTTGATTGGAGCAGTGGGAGAGAATGACACACCTCCAGAAAGCATGTCATTCCTCCCTGCCACGCTAATGGTGGCCTTAAAAGGGAAAGTGTGTAATTCCAAGTCATTATAGACTATTGCATAAAATCCCCCCTGACACCGAGGATAGAACAAAAACCTAGAGAAATCTGGGGAAATCCCGACAGTTTTGTATTATTATTTATTATTGCATTTATATCCCACCTTTTTTCTGCCAAGAAACCCAAGGCGGCATACATAATCCTCCTCCTCTCCATTTTATCCTCACAACAGCAACCCTGTGATGTGGGTTGGGCTGAGAGTCTGCAACTGGCCCAAAGTCACCCAATGGGTTTTCATGGCTAAGTGGGGAGTAGAACCCAGATCTCCCAGCTCCCAGTCCAACACTTTAGCCACTAGGCCACACCCTAGTGGTCACCCTAGAAATGAGCCATGCCAAGTTGGAAGCAGATCGGTTTGTGCCTTGATTTTTAGGATTTTTTAAAAAAAGTTTGACTTCATTTTTTTCCCTAAAATTCAAGGCATGAACCAATCTGCTTTCAACTTGGCATGGCTAAAGCCTTACTTAAGAGGTACCATGGTGCCAAGTTTCATCTCTTCATCTTTACTTTCTTTCTTTTTTTTTTAATGTACTGCTCAAGGCCGTAGACCCCAAAGAGGAGTATTGGGTTTGAAGTTTTAAAAATTCCTAAAACTCAAGGCATAAACAGATCTGCTTCCAACTTGGCATGGCTCCATCCCTACTTAAGAGCTACCATGCTGTCAAGTTTCATCCCTTTATCTTTAAAAATGATGGAATTGTAAGCATTTTAGTTAATTAAAAAAAAATTAATTGAAGTTTTAAACATTTCTAAAAATCAAGGGATGAACTGATCTGCTTCCAACTTGGCATGGCTAAATCCCTACTTCAGAGCTACCATGGTGCCAAGTTTCATCTCTTTATCTTTAATTTCATTTTTTAAACTTGTACTGCTCAAGGTCCTGGACCCCAAAGAGATTTCTGTTTGAACTTTAAAACATTCCTAAAAATCAAGGCATGAACAGATCTGCTTCATACTTGGCATAGCTATATCCCTACTTAAGAGCTACCATGATGCCAGGTTTCATCTCTTTATCTTTAAAAATGAGGGAGATGCAAGCATTTTGGTTGATTTATTAATGTTAAAAGTGAGTTCAACACATAACACTAGCTTTGATTTTATACTGGATGTCAAGATGGTATAACATTCTGGCTGACGCTGGCTTGGTCGTCAACTGTATAATATCCAGTCATCCGTTACACAAAGCCATGAAATTCATTAAACAAAAAACCTACGGTTTACAAAAACAATGTTAAGGCTCTGCAGTTTCCAACCAAGCACCAAAAAGCAGGGAAATTGGGAGTTAAGGCTCACAAGCCTTAATGCCACATCCTCCCTAAGGAGGCAGAAAGTGCAAGTGAAATTCTCATTCTCCCAAAGCAGATAAACCATGAGGACAGGATGGAGAATATGATATGCAGAGATGACTGTGGGGTTGTGGAAAACTGATCACGAACAACTTAGGGCCACCTACTTCTCTTTTTTTTGTTTAGAGCAGCCCTTCCCCAACCTGGTGCCCTCCAAAGGTGTTGGACTACAATTCCCATCATTGCCAGTCACATTTGCATTTTCTGGGGGTGACGGGCAGTGAGGAGTGGGAACATATGCATGCCTCTTTTTGTTTTAAGTAAAAATCTAAACTAGGTATATTTCTTATTATATACAGTTATATGGTTAATGACCTTTTAATGTAACATTTACTACGTCTCTTTGCGCAAAACTCAGCCTGACCTTTTAGATCAATTTTCACTTATCACAACTTAGATGTTTTAAATAAGAAAAAGATCTAAACACCAGCTGTCTTTGGAATTTATGGCCTGAGTAGGGCAATAACATTGAGCCTGTTTTATAATGAGATTGGGGTGAGGTGGTCACTAAAAGACAATTTCCATTGGTCTCCCTGGATAACATTTTACTTGTTTTCCGTTTAGATTCAAAACTGATCATTGCTTCCTAGAGTTGAACTCAAAGAAATGTTGTGGCAGTCATCAAACAAATAAAGGCATTAATGGTCATAACCTGCTGCTTGAAAAGAACTCCAATATCTGAAGTGGCTGCAAAGAGTTGTAATGACCCTAGAAGCTTAGAGCTCTGTTCAAGCCATCATTCTTTGTATACATCAAGGTTATACCTCCTAATTTCCAGAGTGTGTCCTTTAAAGGTGTCATCATCCCACTTCATTTTATAAAACGGAATGAAAGATGAGTGACATTGGGCAGAGGTGTGAAAGAGCTACATTTGGGGCTTATTGTCACAGTAACATTTTAGGCCAACTACATAGTTAGTAAGAGCAAGCATTAAAAATAAATCAAAACAATGAGTACTAAAATAGACAACACGTTTGACACACACCCCTCCAAAAAAACAAGATATAGTGAAAAGGTGGAACTTGAGACCACTTTGGTATAGTACAAAGGCCTTGGAGCCAGGATAATGTGAGTTAAAATCCCTGACTTCAGTTGTCTATGCTCTGGTAACCTCCAAGTTAGATTACTGCAATGTGCTCTATGTGGGGCTGCTTTTAAAGACAGTTGAGAAGTTGCAGCTTGTGCAAAATGCAGCGGCCAGATTGGTAACAGGGACCAGAAGGTTCAAACATATAAGACCAATTCTGTCCCGCTGCATTGGCTGCCTGTACATTTCTGAGCCCGATTCAAGATGCTGGTGTTAACCTATAAAGCCTTACATGGCTTGGAACCACAATACCTGACGGAGCGCCTCTCCCGACATGAACCAACCTGTACACTGTGTTCAATATCTAAGTTCCTCCGCCGGGTGCCTACTCTGAGTGAAGCTCAGAGGACGGCAACAAGGGAGAGGGGCTTCTCTTTGGTGGCCCCCCAATTTTTGAATGATCTCCCCGATGAGGCCTGCCTGGTGCCAACACTGTTATCCTTTCGGCACCAGGTCAAAACCTTTTTTTTCTCCCAGGCATTCTAACACCTTAAGTTGGGGTTTTTAATTGAAGTTTTGGCCAGGCTTAAAAGTTTAAAATGTTTTAACTATCCATTGTTTTTATGTTTTATGGTTTTCAATTTTGTATATTTTGAATGTTCAATCTTTTACAATTTTGTAAAATGCCCAGAGAGCTTTGGCTATGGGGCGGTTTATAAATGTAATAAATTTAATTAATCAAATCCCTACTCATCAATTGGGCAGTATAGAAATGCGGTAAATAAAATAAAATAAAAATTCAACCCTGATATAGGGATGAATGGACTCACCTCCATCCATACTGCTGGGTGTTCACCAAGTCGCCACCACCTGTCCGCTCCTGTTCAGATCCATGAATAAGCTGCCCCAGGGTCTGCAGGCACCCAATGAGCTTCCAGCAATGGCCCAACCCCTCTCTGCAAACCACCATTTTGTAAAGAAAACGATGGCTTGAGTTTTTCTGTAAAAGTATTGTTGTGTAAATGGCAGCCATAGAGGAGACATTTATGCAACATTACAAGCGTAAATTGACCATTTATGCCTATAATGTTGTGTAAATGGCCCCTTTACAGCTGGCATTTACACAATAACACTTTTACTGAAAAACCTGAGCTGCCATTTTTATCACAAAATGGAAGCTTGGCAAGGGAATGGGTGGCTGCTGGGTGATCGTAGACTGCACCGATTCAGTGAATGGGGTGCAGTCACTGAACACCTCAACATTCCCGCAACATCCCTTCCCTGAAGTCAGTGAAACTTATAGGGTTGTTGTGAAAATAAAATCAGATAATTTCATGGACATTTCCTTCAGTAATATAAAACATGTCAAATGACTGGATTATTTTTAGAAAGGTGAAAAGTAAAATCCATCCCATTTTAGCCTTGCAAAGGCATTGCCTGTCGATAATGATGATGTAGCCCTGGTTAGATGATCAGAAGCATGCTCCTTCCTCTGTCTCCAACACAAATCCCTCCCTACTTAACATCAAACCAGAGTTTGAAATCATGGTTTGAAGTACATTGCGATACTGATTAAGAGGAAGCCTGGTCAGCATTAACCGTGGTTAGCAGAATTGCAGATGCAGCAGTACAACACAGAAGGAAGTAGGGGCTAGTGTGATTGAGTAAAGTGGAAATTCACGTGAATGAGGGGAAGAAGACATTCCTGATTTTCAATGGTTAGAATTCCAGGAATAAGTCCAACCGTGAAGAGGTGCAAGAGACAGACATTGTATCCCTTTCTATCAACAGTACTGACAATGTATTATTTGCATGGTCAATTGTTATGTTAAATATTTCTATCAAGCCACTACCTCCCAGGGACACTTCCAAAATTTATTTATTTATTGCATTTCTATACTCCCCAACAGCCAAAGCTCTCTTTCCCCTCATCCCAATTTTTGTGAGGTCCCACTTGTCGTTTGAGGACGTTGAACCAAGCACTGTGCCCACCGTTTGCCACAGCTTTCAATTCCTTCAGTTCCTTTATGTCCTTTCCTGGTTTACATTACCAGTGTGTATCATGTGCACAGTGATAAGATGTTCCAAAAGAAGGCAATCTTTTTGTACACGCGAGTGCCTCAAAATTCCTCTTGAGTGAAGTTTGATCAATGTGCATTTGTACAGATTGATACAACTAAAACCCAAACATTTAATCTGACTGCAATACCATTCTGTCAAAATTCTTTTTGTGCTGTATCTTACCAAGATGCAGGAGCAAATGCAAACTTCTCTGAAATACAGTAGAAGAAAGAACCTTAACACAGTTATACATAAAATCATATCAAAACCGGGGATGGATGAATGAGCAACGTTTGTGATTGCTAGGATTCTCTAAACGTCATTATGCTGCTGCTCATAACGGACTACTCCTGTTTGGGTTTGCGATTGCTGTTTGCTCTGTGCTAATAGGAAAATTGCACAAATCAAGCAGTGATCGAATGTAAAACCTGTGCAAATTTCTCCCACTGTGAGCAACTTTCCTCCATAGACGGAAGCATGACTTTCAGCATGCAGGGGGGAAATTTGCGCAAATTAAGAATACGAGCACATGACTGGCAATTTGCAAACGTTTTCGGCAGACACGTGCTGATGCTCAAGCTGATCAAATGTTTTGTGAGCAAAAGGAAATTCACATAATCCCTAAAATAATATATAGAGGGGGGAGATGAAAAGTGTGTTCCAAACTCCCCTCTGTTCCTATGGGGGGGGGGGAGCGTGATGATGTGGCCATCTCAGAATGGAGATACAATTCCCATATCATGTTCTTCTGTTCCATCTGGCATCCCATCATCTTCTCTAGTCAACAGTACAGGTGAGGAGGCACAATGTGGGACAGGGCACTGGAGCAGGAGCAGTTTTACTACCACAGCCAGTACAGCAAGTACCAGCCCAGGAATCAGCATAATCTCAAGACCACAGAAAGCAGTCCTGCAGCTACAATTCTGAGAAGTTACCTCAGCACTGCCTGAAAACAAATGGCAGGAATGTTTAGGAAGATCAGGAGAGGTCTTCTGGAAGTTCCACCCCATCAGGTGCTGTATCCAGTTGTTAAAGGGTTGGCCACATTTTCCTGTAGTCATTGGCTTCTCTTGGGGAGTGAAGGTTGGAGGAGTGAGGAGCTAGTTGGGAATTACTTCTTCAGGGTCTCCCTAATCCAGACAGTGGAAGTTGCCTATGTAGCCTGCAGAGACTTGGCTCTCCTATAGGCCTTCCCCAAGCCCCTCCCCAAGCCCCACCCCCTGACCTGGAGGCAATTATGGGCTTTGGGAAGAGGCAGGAAGAGGAATCCCATAACAAAGGGATTCTCCCATCTGCCACTCTCCCAGCCAATGGACACCACAGGGCACACTGGAGAATCCCCTTCTTAGCTCTGATCACAGATTGGAGATAAGAAGAGGATTTGGGGAGTTGCTCATCTGCTGCCTGCAGGAGTTTCCCATGGAGAGTGCGAAGGATGATTAAAACCAGGCTGAGCATCTTTGGTTGTGTATGTCTCTAATCATTCAGTCCACAGAGCTGGGAGGAGGATCTATGTTTAAGATTTTAAAATTTTAATATGTATTTTAAATGTGGAACTGTTTTAATATTGAAACCTATTTAATTGTATTTTAAAACTTTTGTATATTTTTATTTATAGCTTTTAATTGTATATGTTTTAATTTTGTAAGTCTGCCTTGAGGCCCAGTATTGGGCAAATGGCGGGATCCAAATAAAGATAATAATAATAGTTCAGAGCTGGTAGGAGGAGAACCCCCACCCAATCTTGGTTTCCCATACTACTGTATATAACTGCCATTAGTTACATATTCACTCTGCCTGTTTGAGAGTTCTGTGTTACTAGAAGGAATACATGTTTTTTTCACTAACGTATTTTTTGTACATTTTGAGAATGTAATCTTAGACAAACTTACTGTGCTTGAAAATTCCCAGTGTGTTCAAAAGCTTATGCACAACCTCTGGGATTTCTCCTATTGATTGGTCTGCGTCATGAAGATATTTCCCTTTTGTTCAACAAGACGAAACACTTGAACATGTAAGTAGAGCCTAAATCTATATCGTATACAGTACTGAATCCCTACTGTTTGGTTACCAGGAGAGATGCTGGGGCTTGAAAGCTGTTATTAATTTCTGGAGTATTATCTTCATGAATAAATGCATTCATTTGCTGTTCCCTGTGGTCCATTTCTAAACTACATTTCTATTGGCAGAGTTGCATCAAGCTAAGATTGCATTTGGTATCCTTACAGAATCTCTCACTTCATATTGTTTTATTTCATCCATAATTATTTGCATAATGCAACTGTGTGGTCTTTGTAATGCATTTCAAATACTTGAAAATTGAGGATGTCTTTATTAATGGACAAAAATAATAATAACAATGATATTCTTCTTGAATGATCTTCCTGAGAAAATATATATTAAGAGCATTTTTTCTAGGAATGGGTATGCACAAACAGACGTACACAGAGAGAGAGAGAGAGAGAGAGAGAGAGAATGAATTAATGTTCAAAATCTCTAAGAATAATTATCAGGGATCCAGGTTGTAGAATAATGGCACTTCTGTAGATTTCTTGATGATAATTACAAAGGAGCTCAAGGTTGGTGAGGGCAGCCCTTCATACTACAGCATCACCAGCAGAGTTTTAACAGGCAACTTGTGTCTATTAATAGGGGCACATCTGCTCCACAGACCTGCATAATGCAGGTGCTTCATTCTTTAGTGTATCAGTGTATGTGTTTTAATTATAAAGTGGCTATTTAGACAGACATAAGAAGTACTTCTGCACCCAATTACTGGTGCTTGAATTCAAAATGCTGTGCACATGTTACACTCTTTGCAGAGCCCAGTCTTACACACACTGCGATGTGTATATATCAGCTATAGAGAAGGACTGTTTTGTTCGCAACTCGAATTTTAGGAGAAGAAAATAGGTGTTGTCATTTTGCAGGTTTTTCTATCCTACTTCCATGCCAACATTTGCATTTCAGGTCTGCATGATTTCCTTATCTGATCCCTTAAAGTAATTTCTTTTATCTTGCTCTTTGCCATGATTTTATCAGGTTTCCATGTGTCCTGCTTTACAGAGGACAGTGTTATATTTGAAGGTCTGAGAGTGTCTAATCCCAGTCTAAATCCAGTTTAAAGATAAAGAATCTGAAGAAGGGAGAACACAGGCCTTGAAGGTGCCCATCCAGACTTAGCACTTGGACAGCCGACTGGGCAAGCACACAGAAGTAACTTGGTCACAGTCTTCTCCACTGTGATGGGATGTATTGTATATCTTCTATTTAAAAATAGTGATAATTTCCAAAGTTGTTTATATGTATTTAGATTATCATACGTACATTTTATGTAAATCTATATCCTTGTTTTTCATGATGTGTAAGTAGTCATCCTACATGATTATTATTTGCAGGTTTTTTTGGGAGGGGGTATTCATCTGACAATATGCAGTATCTTGATTTTCATGCATAATTGTATTGAGTCTGAGCCTAAGGGATTCCCTTAAGCCTCTGGAATTCTCCAGGCCATCCTGAAACCGCTGCATATAATAAGGAGAGTCATGTCTTTTTAACCAAAAATAGAAAATAAATGACATCCTTACTTTGTCAGATATAGGAGACACATTGTATAAATTTGACCTTTATTGTTCAGGAGTGTTCTGTTGGTTTGCATATCCCTGGTTCAGCTTTAGTTGTGCCTATAACTAGTGGTCCCTGATAGGGCTAAGCATGGACATAAAAAAGGAAGAAATATTTAACCAGTTCAAAGGGGCTTGATGGGCATATTTATATTGGATGCACATGCAGAAAACTATTTTACATGGATCATATGTTCCATGTATATCATATAGTGTTGGAGGATGGTTCTTTATGTGCCACACAGCTTTCCCTGCCATTCAGATGTAGGGATAATGGCCACCATGGGGAAATCCAGCTGTTTTTAGGCTCACCAGTTTTCCCTGGAACCCCCAGATGGACTTGCAGTTGTGAGCCAAGCCATGGGCTTTTTACTGAACTCCTCTCAAGTTTCCCCCTTTAATTTGACATTTACCCAAATTGCAGCTGCAATTTGCATAATCGGCTCAATTTTCATCATTTTGCTTAATTTGTGCACCTATTGCCCATAATATGCTTAAATTGCGCAAATTGCACCTGCAGTTTTTGCAATGTAAGTATATTAAGAGTGCAAGTTATGGACATTTTGCAAATTGCAACTGCAATTTGAGTAATTGTTGTTTTAAGGTGAAAACAGCCAAAAATCCATGAACTGGACTGACGTGATCTGCATCAAATCAGTCCAGTTCATGGAGAAATGAGCCGAAGTCCAGGGGGCCAATGAAAGCTCAGCAAACTTCATCCCCAGATGAATTCCTACGACATCCCTCTTCTGGTGCAGTGGAGGATGCTGCCCTGTTGCTAGTATTGAAGTAATATTTAGTTTCCAATCCAGTCAGCTTCTGAACATGGAATGTGAGAGGAGACATCTTGTCCTCCATCTCAGGTAACAAAATTTCTTGGGCCAGCCCTGTTTTAAACATAAGCTTTCTCCTAAGCTGGGGTTTTATTTTTGGTTCAGTCAACATTACTATGTATACCAGTATCAATTAATCAGAGATAATCCAATATCAAGGATAAGCAAAGATTCAGTGTCTCCCTGGTCTCCTTCCAGGTGATCAGACAGATGCATGAAGGCTCATAGTATTTAAAGGGATTTACTTCTGAGTAAACATGTTTAGGATCATATTGCATTCATTTAGCATTAGAAAATGTTTTAAAATTTGCGAAAGGTCTAAAAGAAACAGCTGTCCCAATCCTCTGAGATGCAGCTCCAGGAAACATACATTAGAAAGCCCAGTAAGGGCCAGGAAAAAATACTGCCCAATCAACAGTGAAGTGTCACACAACCTGGGCTATTGGTCTGGGATGCAGAATTTACACTGGATGCCTTATAGCATGGCTTAGCAGAAGTACATCAGACTTTCAACCGGAAAGGTTTAGGTTCAAATCTATGACCAGCAACCTAACCTAATTGTGAGGCTAAATGAAATAGGGACCAGGTATGCCGCCTTAGCACCTTGGAACAAATGTAGAATTTAATTTTTGGACATGGCGAAGCCATGAGTATCGTAAGATGTGGATGATTTGGTAAGTAAACCAAAGCGACCCATTGAACCTACTTAGTATTAAAAAGCCAGGTCTATCTACACCCACATCGTTCTACTAAAGCCAAGAAAACAAAACAAGAAAACACGCTATAGAGGAAGGCAAAAAGAGTGGGTTGATGTCTTTGTTAATTAGTTCTATTGTAGGACAAATATAACACCATTGGCGAGGTTAGGAAGTCACTCGAACTACAGCAACTCTGCAGCAACCCTTCACTAGGCCCAAATCTGCACCCAACCCAGTGATTAAAACTGGGGGAGCAGAAAACAGTGTATTTCTTTAAAAAGAAGCGCAGACTGAGATATTTGAGTAATAGCTGTAGCTTGGAATGCGATGGGCACAATGTCTTGAAAAATTAAGCAACCACAGCTAAGGTGAAAAATGAATTGATGTAGTAGTAGTGCATTTATGAAACTCCTCCCTTCTGTTCCTTCCTCTTTTTTTTTTTTAAGTTTCCAGTTTCTTTCCCAGATCTTCAGCAATAAATTATTATTGTTATACTGCCAGACACAATTCCCTCATGAGTCGCTCGGGGATCTGCTTTCAATTAAAATGCATGGATAACTTTTGGGCGAAAAGGGAAAGGAGGGAGGGCTCATCAGTGAAATGCAAAAGCGATAACTGTTGAAATTGGGAGGTGTTTCCCTAAACAGACGAGAAAGGAAGGAGAGGAGGGAAATGTATTACTAAATTTCCTTCTCTGGAGATGATAACCAACAAAAGCAGTAGCTGGAGTTGATTAAGTCTGCATGTTTTTTTTCTTGACCTCATTAAGAGAGTCAGCTGATGGATTTCTAGATCAATTTGTATGCAAATATAACAGAAATGGAATTGCACTGTAACAGCAGAGCTGTCCAACTTCCCAGACTCCTTGCCAAGCTCGTGTCATCCCAGCACAGGCAAAAGGGAGCAATAAATGAGAAGTGGAGAATCCAGGCATTTACAGGTCTCAGCAGCCTGTACTCGTTCCACAAAACACCCATTAGCTTTACAGACACACGTTATATATATTTTCCCAAGGCAAACTTACTAAGTTGTTTTCACAATCATCGCTATCACACACACACAGACACCAGCAGTGTGTGCAAACCATTTCTCTGGATCTGCCTGCATCACAGAGAGACACAGAGTTGTGCCTTGATGTATCATCTGATTGCTCATTGAAGGGTCACCCTTGTAATTTAGTTCAAGGACACTTAGGAAAGTACAGATTTTGTTAAATCTGTTCCGTCTGCACTTCGCCGATTGTCAGGTGCCTTTCGTTCCATCATTGACAGAATAAGATTTTACTCAGTTACCTGAGCTTGTTATGGAAATGTGCAGTTGCTCAAATGTGCAGTCCTGAAAATGCACCAACTCCCCCCAAATCCACATTTTCATGCTTTAGTCTATGGGAAAAATGTGCATTTTCAGTTCTTTTTAAAAATATATATATATATATATCATATTCTTGTATGACTAAATTTGCATAAAATTCCAGAAAGTAAAAACTCATTCACAAGTATGCAGAATCCATGCAACTTGGGAAAATCTGGTCCACTGTAGAATCCAAAGGAATCTGAATGCATTTGAATCTGGAGTGGATCTCTCTGACATCCTTAGGGACAAATCTTCCAATTTACAGATCCACAGAAACTTCTGCTCTTTGTTTGTATGCATTCTTCTCCCATTGATTAAAGCAGATTTGTGCACATTTTTCATGCACATTTTTCAAATGTACACGTGCTGTCGAATGTGTTGTTGTTGTTGTTGTTCTGTGAATCACATTGCAAGCTCGTAAATGTATGGACTTCAACCGCAGGTTTTGCTGGGTCCATGTTTGATGTGGGAGATGTGAACAAATTGAAATTAATTTTTCATATATCCTAGTTTTGAACAGGGACAAAGTGTTTCGCAGCTCAAGGGCATTCTGCAGGTGAGCCAATTCACACAATTTTCAAGAAACAGCAAAAAGTGGAATTAAAACTAATCCCTGCTGATTTCCAGTTAATGTTTGAAATGAAAACTTGCACATCCTCCCAATAGCAAGATGCACATGCTTGAAATGCATGGGGCTCTCCTATGAACTTGCCAGGTAAGGGATGCATACATTTCCCCTTGCTGTAAATTTTCCCTGTCTCACTGAAATTCAAATGGGCACCCCTAGCAAATCCAGGATTGGCTGTCATCGATATAGCCTAGCATTTATAGCCAGGCAAAGTCAAGAAGAAATAACGGGCCACCTCACAGGTGTTGAAGCCTGAGGTGATAATAGTTTCCCCCTTTCCCTTTACTCAACAGTTTTAAATGGCTCATAGCAAGCAACATTAATTGTCAAAAGGTTCAAGTCCAAGCTGACCCTGGATCTTGGAGTGTGCAGATAAGAATGGCTGACCCAGAAGCTATATGGAAGTAAACCTTGAGAAACAACAGCACACCTCCATCTGAGAAAGACACAGTAGAGCTCTTTGTTTTACCATTCAGGGTTATAGGGGAAATCACCCTCACTCATCCCTCACTTATGCCAGATCAAGCAAGAGGGGAAAGTATGATGATATGATAGACAATAGTTTGGGCTCTGAAGGGACATAGCCAGAAGAGTAGATGATACAAGGAAGTGAGAAACGAAGTGAGTTAAATGTTTGGCATAATGACTGAGAGGTATATTGAGCTGTGTAGGAAGAAGAAGAATAGCTGGTGGAGGAATTTGTACAATGGTACTCAACTAGGTGATCTATGCTGCTACCATCTTCTCCCTCCCACCCCCTATTCTCTATTGTTCAGCTTTGTAAATGGAGTTTTATTTGGGAAAACCCAGGTGCATGAAGCATCATTGGCAGATGAATGAACAGCATCAAAGTTAATATTCTGCTTAATGGATGTTGCAACTGTACTGGTGCTCATTCATTTTGTATATGAATGCACCATAAGTGTAGGTGGGCTTCTAGTCAATTATACTTCAGCTAAGCATGACAGAGAGAGAGCAGACAGCACAGCCGCCTCCTCAAAGAAGCAGTAATGGAGGACAACAGGACAGATAATCATGAGGGATTACTACACTGGCTCATAAACCCACACCAGAGTTGACACGATTTCAACTTGCAGAGTGACAAAACTTGTTCTCTTGCGATGTTGATTTTTGAGATCCAAGACAAAGTGACATTGTCTCCCCCAACTCTCTCTTTGAGAGGCACATAGTAACATAACTGATACCACTTAATGTGGATTTGATGATGATGATGATGATGATGATGATGATGAGAATTTATGAGTTGTCCTATAGATAAAGCTGCCAGACCAACATGCATTATAAAAACAAGTACAATAAAACCAACGATAAAGCACTCCATAATTTAAAAATATGAGAAGCAGCAAGAATATTTTAAAAATTTTCAAAAGAGAGATAAAAAGATGAACAAGACTTCATATTTCTACAGCACATTTCCAATGTTTACAGTGCTTCATATACATTATCATGGGAATGCCTTATTATAACCCCTATTCTATAGGGTAGTGCTATTATATTGCAGTCTGGGAGGGGGGAATTGAGAGAAGAGTGGTTTGCCTAATGAAGTAATGTCTTAGGTGTGATCTGAACCAAGAATGTCCCACTCCCCACTTAATTATGTATTTATTTTTATTACATATACTGCCAAACAGCTTAGGCTCTCTGGGAAGTTCACAATAATAATAAAAAATCATATGAAACCAGAAAAAGTTATACTCCAGATGTGTTTTCAGGAGGCGTTTGAAAGATGATATATTTTCCGCCTCCCGAACCGCAGGAGGGAAGGTTTTCCAGAGGGTGGGTGTCGCTACAGAGAAAGCCTGCCACCGAGGTTCTTCATGGTGGCATTCCGTTCTTTTTGGAATGGCCAGTAAGACCTCCTCTAAGGATCATAGTTGTCATCTGGATGTATATAAGGGAAGGTGGTCTGCTAGGTATGATGGACTCAAGCTGTTTAGGGCTTTGTAGGATAACAGCATAACCTTGTACATAGCTAACAGGCAGCCAGTACAGTTCTTTTAATGCAGGTTTAATATGAGCAGAGGTAAGTGTCACCATGAGCCTCCTGAAGACAAAGGATTTACACAGGCTTTCCCTGATTCTTAATGTAGCTCATTTTATACTGCCTTTTTAACTTGTTGGTGTTTAAATTTATATTGTTGTTTTTATGGTTTTTAACTGTGCACTGCCCAGAGAGCTTCGGCTGTTGGGCAGTATAAAGATGTAATGAATAAATAAATAAAATATAGAGTTGCTGCTTCTGCACTAGTTGCAGCTTCCGACAGACACACATGGGTAGCCCCACATAAAGCGCATTACAGTAGTCTAATCATGAGGTTACCAATGCATGGTAACCTCTGGGAAGGCGCTCTGGGAAGTTCACAATAATAATAAAAAATCATATGAAACCAGAAAAAGTTATACTCCAGATGTGTTTTCAGGAGGCGTTTGAAAGATGTTATATTTTCCGCCTCCCGATCCGCAGGAGGGAGGGTTTTCCAGAGGGTGGGTGCCACTACAGAAAAGGCCCTCCATTGAGGTTCTTCATGATGACATTCTGTTCATCTTGGAGTGACAAGCAGAACCTCTTTTTATGATTGTAAATATCATCTGGGTGTGTATAAGGGAAGGCGGTCTTCTAGGTATCCTGGTCCCAAGATGTTTAGGGCTTTATAGGATAATCCCATAACCTTGTACATGGCTCAGTAGCCTTCATATTTGCCCCCCACCATGTTTTGCCGCCCTACATGCTGCAGATATCTGACCCTGTTCACTGCATGTGACAAACCGCCAGGTGGTTTGCCGGTGCCTGGCAAGTGGCATGTGACATCTTGCTTTTCTGCAAAGCTGTCATTTTGTGGGAAATGGTGGCTCATCCTTTTATGTAAAAGACCCTTTTGCAGAAATGTCAACTGTAAATAGGCCCATTTATGCAACTATTTACTCCCATAATGTTGTATAAATGGTCCTATTTACAGCCACCATTTGTTTAAAAGAGCCCTTTACACAAAATGGCAGCTCCCAGGTGTCCTCTGTTGGCACCCGCCAGCTCCTTGATCTCTTCTTGCAAGGAAGGAGAGTAGGAGGCATTCGCAGGCAGCAGCGACAGGAGTGACTGTGGCTGCCTGCCAACCCTTCACACTCTCCTTGCAAGGAGAGTGTGAGGGGTTGACAGGAGGTGGAAAACAGCGGGGGAATCTGGCTTGTCACACAACGAATCGGGCAAGCTCAGGGATGTGCAAACTGGAGTCAGGGGGGCTGAGCCAGTGATAGCTCATTGAGCCCTACCCCCAAACTGGATTCCTCCAACTTCCCTAACCTGCCCTCCCCACAATGCGCCAGGAGGATCAAATGGGCATGGGAATCAAATAAGTCATTGGGTCTGTGGGCTTATTTGGCAATCATTTTCTTTTGTCTGTTGCTGTCAGATTGTACAGATGCAATAGCTTTATTATTATTATTATTATTATTATTATTATTATTGTTATTATTATTGCTTCTCTCTGACATTGTCAACTGAAGGTGTTAAAAAAGGGGAGAACATCAAATGCCAATAGTCAATGCACAATTATTTCATTGCTCTGTTCATCCAACCCCCACACCCATTACAAATGAACTCAATGGTGATATAATTATATCCTGAAGCTGTTGGTAATTGTATGTGATGCACTAATAGCAATGAAAAACTAATGTCAGGAAAGAGAGCAAAACCAGATTAAAAATTGCTATCAGCCATGTACTCCTGCCTTCCCCATAAAAAAAACATGATTCTGATGAGTAACCTGACCTGCCAATTACCCGCACAAAATCCAAATCGAATGTATGGAACACAAATTAATTACCTGGAAATTATTTGCTGATGGCATGCCAAGTACAACCTCTTTGACATTCAGCACCACTGGAACATGATGAAGGATAACAATATCGAATCATGGAAATGGAGGAAAAGCAGAACAGGGAAAGAAAAGAGGATTCTTATGTTAGTTCCCCGCAAATTCTTTTTTGAACTACCATATGAAGAATTATGTTATTCAATCACATGTTTAAAACTCTTGGAGAAAGGGTGCTCCATCATTACCGTCCAAAGAGAAACTTCTTTAGTTATGTATATATTTTTTAAAAGATTGCACTTACTCTCAAGTAATGCACACTTATCTGGAGTAAATCCCATTGAACCTAATAGGACTTACTTCTGAGTAGACACGAAGACTGGACTGTTAATGTATCTTGAAGCTATGCTTCAGAATTGATTCCCTGTTTCTGTGAGTCAAGTTAAGGCCTTACTGATAGTGGCTGTGGGTCACAAGGAAAGCTCTTGTTCCTGTATGATTTCTCTGTAGGCCCAGTTATGTTTAAATGCACTTATTAGAGGTGTCAGAACTCACCCATGCCAGGCTCAGGAGATGCTTGCCCCATTGTCGCTGCCATCCGCCCCTGCTCAAGGGCCATGTGAGGCTCTTCTGGGGCTTGGCTTGGCCGAGCAACAGCTTAGTAGCCACCTGTGCGTATGCTGAAATCGCACACTTCTTCCTTAACCCTTGTGTCAATGGGGCTTTAAGGCCACCGTTGGTGCTGGCGTGTGTGCACAATTTACCCTCAACAACAAAAAATCCCCCTCCCCAGTGTGTGCAGTTGACATCATTGAGAAAGGGAATGGACCCATCATACAGAAACATGCAAATATGGTTAATAGGGCCATTGGGGGTCACATCAATCACACTGCCCAGTGTTTCACAATGCAATTATTTGAGGTCTGTGTGTATGCTTTTGCTGCATGCCATCTGCCTGTGTTCATGTGCAGTGTAAGTTGTGGCCGAACTCTTCCAAAGTACCTCCTTTCAAAGATGTTAAAGATAGCTGATGAATCACCCCCCAAAAGGAGAAAACACATCAGCAAAGAAGAAGACCAAAGAGGACAGCAATCTGCATACAATTTGTGGATGCTTATTCATATGTATCGATGCAACATGCAAACATAGAGGTGATTATTACCATTTAACTAGAAATAGAGTACATCTTACCATAATGTGGAAAATTGTGACTAGGTGACCCGTGTGCCTTGTTCAGTCTGTCGTCCAGGTGCTTTGATGGTCCTAGCTCTTCATTTTGATGGTTCTTTATATTTATAGCAGACTTGAGCTGGACACTTCAAGTACAGGACACCTTTAAATTAGAGGGCACTCCTCTGGCAGATCTTCAAATAGAGGACTGTCCTTTATAAAAGAGATCACATGGCCACCCTAATATATATACAATCACTTATCCACAAATGTCGCTGGAAACCAGAGTAATCAATGCCATCAACAACCCCCCAAAAATCATGGATCTTTCACCATTTCCTAAGGGGAAGGTTGTAAGCTAAAATAACAGGCCATGGCTTCTGTGGAACTCCCCTCGATTGTGTGAATGCTACCAAGCTCCCTGTCTACACAAAAATCCTTCCAGCTTCAACTATCAAAGGCATTGAATTGGCAGAGTGCTTTAAAGGGCTGCTGAACATGGCCTACATCTCTTGCCTCATCTGACATAAAGATAGTACAGCTTGTAGAGCAGATGTGAAGGCTTTGAGAGAGGGCTTTTCAGCTGCCAGCGGAGGAAAACTGGAGTAGTGGAACAGCCGACAGCATAGTAGGGAAGTCTCATTAGAGTCAGATCAGACTTGAAAAGTTACCCACTTTACACGGAAATGTAAAGTGTGAAAAATGACTTTATCACATATGTGACCTGAGCTTGTTCAGGCATTTTCATCTAGGATCCACTTCCTACATTTTCGTGTCTAAATATTGACTTGGCTGCTCCTGTGTTCGCTGTGATACAGGAGATACGCAGAGTCAGTGGATAAAATAAGAACACTTTTCCTGAGCTCTAGATGTGTAGATCAGAAGTGTTTCTTAGAACACACTACAATAAGCTGTCATTAGGGTTTTACGAGGTTTTGGTTCAGTTTGTTAAGCTGCCCCATTCACACTCCTGAATGAAAATACAAATCATGTTTATAAAATGTGTTCATCAGAAAAATGTGCATTTTGGAATACAAAATGCAGGTTCACAGTTTAGCCCATGAAGGAAAAGTATACATTTGGGTGTGCATTTTTTAAAATAATAAAAATATGCTCGGGCTGTGCACTTCCTAGGGCCAAGCCCCCAAATCCAAAGTAAGGTGAGCTGATTCTGCCTGCCGTGGCCAAATAGGAGGCATTACCAGGTCTAAAATGAAGCAGATTCCAAAGTTTCTCAGGGTAACTCAGGCTTATTTTTGGCAGTGGTGGGCTGCTCTCCTCACTAGCCCACCTCATATTTTGTGGACAAAACCAAAATTCTTACAATCCCTATTTATCAATAGGGATGTTGTAGAAATCCAGGATGGGACTTGAGTTCTGCACTTGCTCGACTTGGTGCGTGCTTACTCAGGCAAGCTTCTGGATCGCCACATACCCACTATTATTCATGTATTTTATTTATTTATTTATTGCATTTTTATACCACCCACTAGCTGAATCTCTCTCTCTCTCTCTCTCTCTCTCTCTCTCTCTCTCTCTCTCTCTGCCATTTTGCAGAAATGCCTATAATTTAGTTGGGAATTTTGTGTAAATGGGGATATTTATAGCCAGTGTTTTGCTCAAAATGGTGATTTCTGCAAATTGCTTACTCCGTGATTTCCATCAAAAATGGTGGTTCATGGGTAAATGGGAAGATGCTTGCTGGGCACCTGTCGACCATCCAGCGGCTCACCCCTCATGCCGAGCAGGGTCAGGCAGCTGGCAGGGAGCTGGTGAGTGGGGTGCGAAGCAGGCACAGGTGAGTTCTCCCATCCCTATATAATCAGATCTGACACATAGGCAGCCATCAGCTGCGAGCTGGCACACAGAAAACAAGCTGTAAGATGTAAAGTACACTACCATTGCTCAGCCAAAGTCCAACCTCTTGAACAGGAAGTGTTGAATGTGAGACATATATTTCCTGGAACACCAAAACACTCACACCACACAAACGCTATGTCATTTTGGAATATAAAAGGCCAACAAATACCTTCCTTTAAAGGAAAACCTTTGGTCTGTCATCCTGGCTTTCTCTTTGGCTTGATTTGATTGGAGGTTTTTAGTGGATTTCACTCATATTATTTATCTATATTGAGTGCTTGTTTTCTTGTAAGCATCCACTGGATCACAGAGCAAGAAAGGCTGTCTACAGACTTATTAATAAGCATGGATTTCTCCGTTTGTTAAGAGCCTCTATTCAAGAATCATTTTCTATCCAGTGCTGCCTTTAGCATTTTCCCATCTATTGTTTTGACACCTGACATCCTTGCTTGCTACAGCCTAAGGAAAAGAAGTAGGAAGCACTATATTGAGGGAAGATATTTTTAGTTGCTATCACTACTAAGTCCCCATGGACCCAAAGCAGGCAATCCTCCTGCTTTGCTTGTATGAAGCTCACTCGCCACGTCACCCAGCCCTGTCAGTCACACACAGTGACAAAAGAGAGATGGCAGGATGCTGAGTCAGCTAGCTATCCCGAGCAGGTCACAGCAGTAGGATTGTTTCAGGACCTGGACCTAGAAGGATCTCTTTGCTCTGTCTTTCCACAGGGCGCATTTTGATAGAAAGAGTAAATGAAGAGCCCCTTCACACTTCAATGTTGCTGAAACCAAGGCCCACTTTACAGGCAATTTTGTTCCGATTTCCATTGAAACATGTGCATGGCCGCATCCTGGCTATCTCACACGAATACAGTGGCCTTTTGCATATTGACCATTCATGCCCATTCCATATTTTCAGGGAGGAAAACATGTAGTGCCCTAAGTGTGAATCACAGAAAGGAAGAGTTGGAAGGGCCCTATAAGGCCATCAAGTCCATCCCCCAAATCTGATTCACTGGTTGCATTAAGAATGTTTTTAAAATACCTATTGGTTCCACATTATTATGTGTTAATTAGTCAAAAGGTTGCATGAACTGGTGTCATTCCAGCAGTGGAAGGGAACAGGTGGAGCAATAGTTTTCCCCTTCTCCCCGCATACCCCCTCAAATATCCTCTGGAGGGTTGTCAGACCCTCCAAAGCAAATTTGGAAGTCCTGTTGCATGAGTGAGAGTCCTGCTGTGCAAGCGGACCTCTGCTCACATGAGGAATTGGATCCAATCGAAAGAGATGAAGAGCTGCATAGAATGTCAGATGAGCGCCACAGTAGTTCTGTCATAGGAGAATTTGAGCAAAGAACAGGGATGGCAAATGAGCAATAGTTGAGGTCATTAGGCTTCTCCAAATATTGTCTTGCCACCCGTCTTCTGCCTGATTCCCTCTATAGATTAAAGTGGGGCTGATTCAGAGGAAATTTCCGCAAATCAAACTGGGAATTGGGAATGAGATGAATGCGAGCAGGTATTCGACAATATGTGAATATTTTCATCAGGCACTTGCTTGGGCTCACACGAGCGTTCGGCGTTTCGAATGGGCATTTTTGCATGTTTTGTGAGCAAAAATGAAATACTCATACATCCCTAACAAGCAACTCCTTTTCTGTTCTTCTTTGGTTCCTCAGCTTGCCTCCAATGACCACTGCCTCTGGAAGTTGTAAGGTCTTGGATCTTTTTATACTGTCCGTCCAGAGTGGCAGCAGGAACATCTTATGGACTGATGAGAAGATTTTGATAAAGAGCATCTGTCCCAGTCACATTCTCCCAAACCTTTGCTTGCTTCTGCTGCTGCTACTGCCACCTTTGAAGAGAGCAGAAATGGGAACTCCAATAGTTGGTCATCAGTTTGATTTCATTTTTTAATGTATTAAATGCATAAATCACACCATCCACCTACCAAGTGCCCAGGGCTATGGACAATAAAATGTGATTAATACTGCTCTTAAAACAAGGAACAAAAGGAATGCAAGAGCAAACATCTCCCCCACCTCATATAAGAGCCATCCCCAACCTAGGGTCCTCTAGAAGTGTTGGATTACAACTCTGGTAATTTCCAATCATTCGCCATGCTGGCTGGGAATTATGGAAGTTGTAGACCAACACATCTGGAAGCCACCAGGTTGGGGAAGGCCGCCATACAAAAACATTTGAAAGGAGCATTCAAATTAAAGAATGATAAAGTATCATAAAGAGTGAAAAGGCATGATGGAACAGAACACCCTTTACCTCCCATCTTAAACAAGATAAGGAATGAGATGAAGGTTGTTCCACAATGACCAATGCCTTAAAGAAAAAGGCAGTATCATTCATCTACAAATCTAATTTTATTTTCAGAATTGGACTAGAACTAGGAGGAGCCATCATTTCTCCATGTATCTATTTTCTTTATCAATTGTTTTCCCCTACTTAAGTGTGAGGCTTCATGTAGTGAGTCACAGAATTGTGGCTTGGAGCACCTTCCTGGCAGTGAAGGACTTAGGTTCTGTATTGACCCTACCCAGCCTGCCCAGTAGGCCCTTCCAGATATTAAGGGCTATAACAGCCCTCGGGGGCAGGCTAGAACCTTATTGGAGCAACTGATGTGCATTTGTGGGTTCCTTCCTTAAGTTCTGTGTCCTGATTGTTCCACATCTCTGACTTCTTGCTTGGTTCTCAGTTGCTTGGTCTTCAGCTCTTGGTTCCAATTCCTTCTTGTTCCTTGGCTTTGTCTCCAGACTTTTCCTTGGCTCCAACCTAAGGCCCTGAGATCCCAGTGATGTAGGGTGGGATACAAATGTTTATAAATGAATGGCTTGTACCTTAGTTCTGACCCTCTGGCTCAATTCTTGGCTCCAGTTTCATCTTGAGGAGCTACCCAGCCCTCACAACTAGATTCAAAACCAGTATGGCTGAAAGCTGTATTATGCAAATATTGTAACATGAATACATAAAATAATAAGCACAAGCAGAATACAAATAATGGAAATGGGGACTAAAGTTACCTTCTTAGATATATTTGTTCTTGCATTGATTGCATTTATGGATTGCAACTAGTTAATTCAACATTTACGAATATGACCTCTATATGGAATTTAACTTTCTGTTCATGGGATATGAATATGATAATTTGAAACAAATTAATTAAAAAGGGGAAAAATGCATGCATATTTATGTTCTTGTTGTTGATATCTGTATGGATGATTGCAAATGACATGCAAAGCTAAAGTACTATTCCAAGTGTGAAGAAATGTGTCTAAGGATGTCAGAGAAATTCCAATGGATTCAGGTGATTTCAGGTTTCTATTGATCTGACCCACAGATTCTGTAGCAGACCACTATTTCTGAATCAGGCTTTTTGGCTGCCATTTATGCAACGGGGGAAACGTGCAATTTCCAGACCCTCCATTGTTGTACAAAATTGCACATTTTCCCCATTGCATAAATGGCGTCCGAAAAGCCCCCATTTTCATGAGCAAAGGCATGCATGCTCCGTTCGTGCCTTTACTGTTGCATACATGGGGCCTTTACAGCTGCCATTTATGCAGCAGGGGGAATTATGTAATTTCTGGAGCCTCCATTGTCATGCACAATGGAGGCTCCAGACAAGGGCAGACAGCTGCTGTGCTCTCAGTCAGTGTGGAGCAGGGACAAATGCCGGCGGTAGCAGGACAAGCATCTGACGACTCGGACCCAGGTGAGTTCGTTCATCCCTACTTTCTTTTTCCTTTCTGTAAGTGTCTGCAAATTTAGTCATACAAAAATACTAAAGATGCTGGAAAATATGCTCATATACATGCCATTTTAAAACACATCAACACACACAACGTTTTATACAACTCTGATTTCTTTTCTGCTTCTGCTTTGTAGCAGTCTGTTGTGTGTGCGTGCATGTGCATGTAATCTGAACATCCCTGCTTGTGACCCACCAAATATCATTGGACTTCACTTTCCATCAGTCCCACCCCACATATCCAACTATTGGGAATCATGGGAGTTGTAGTCCAATTGGCGAGCTACAGGTTCTCACCCCTGCACTGTTCAATTCTTCTCTGAGTAATCATTTATTTTCAGGCAACCAGGAGCTTCAATATAATGGAAATAGAGACATACTGCTGAATTGTTTCTATCTAATATCACCTTAATGAAGCTTTGGACTGTATCCTATCTCTCAAATTAGGAATCAATTAAATTTTACACACACACACATACACACACACACCACTGGATACCCCACAACCTTTATGTAATTGGGCATAAGCTATATTGTCATTTTTATGCAGTTACACCAAATTACACAATCACTTCAATGGTGTTACAGTGGGAAATTACACATACATTTGTTCATATTAGGTCTTGCAAGGCGAGGACTCGAGAGCAAAAAGCTGGTCACGTGGAAAAAACTCTGTGAAATAATGTATAAATGCAGGCAACTGTGCAAAGATATCAAGGGCCCCCTCAATTAATTTGTCATCATAAAGTAATTAGTGCCACTTAACGTAAAGTGGTTGCATGCCAGTGGATTATTTTAACTGTTTCATGATGTTATTGATTTGAGGGGGGAAAGGATAATTGGTAAAAATGGGGTTTAGATGTTGTGCCACTCAGAAGTGGAGAAACTGTCTTTGAAAGTAGAAACACTACTTAACATATATTCACCCCTCCCCCCAAATATAGCCACTGCTTATAGCAGGACTGGGCAACCTTTTTGCCCCTGAGGGTTGCATTCTGTGATGGTCCAGGATGCACACACTCATACACAAATGCATGCCCGCTTCTTCCCCATCTCAGCAGACAGGGATAGGAATGGGGAGGGGAAGTTTAAATCCCTGTGCCCTGAGATTCTCTCCACTGCCTATCAGCTGGGTTGGAGGAGGTAGGTTAACCAAATGGAGGAGTCAAGGTGCCGTTCCTTATTCTTCATTTAGATTGTGCTAAGAGCCCAGCAAACAGCTGATAGGCAAGTTGTCAGAAGCCCAATTGTGCTGGATAAGAAGGCACATGGGGACAACTCTCAGCATGCACTCTCTTCCCTACCTCTTAAGTGTTGCATCCTCCTGGCATGTTTGTGGCCAAATGAAGAAGTCAATCTGTAAGTAAATCGTAGGGATGTGTATCATATCGTTAAAATGTCCGATAACAATATGATAAAGTCATTATCGGACATCTGATTAACGATGACGATACGATAGGAAAACCTCTGATAAATATCCGATCCAATAAGTTTCAGCCCGATTATTAGGGATGTGCACTGACCCCCCGGATCGGATCGGATAGCGGATCGGAATCGGACCTGGGGGGTCGGATCGGATCGGATCGGATCGGAGGATGGTCGGATCGGATCGGACCGGATGTCCGATCCGGATCGGACGCCATTTTGAATGCTTTTTCCCATAGCCAAGTATTGTTTTACAAAAACGCCTATAACTTTTTCATTTTTAAAGATAGAAGGATGAAACTTGGGCACATTATACACTGGTTAGGGATAGTTATCTGTGAGAAATTTCAGAAAGATTGGTGCATGACTTTTGTGGCAATTAATTGTTTAATAAATACCCAGAAATGCCTATAACTTTGTCATTTTTAAAGTTACAAACATGAAACTTTGCCACATTGTAGGTGGTACCTTGGGACCTATCTGTGAGAAATTTCAGAAACTTAGGTGCTTGCCTTGTGTGGCAATTAATTTTAGAAAAATGGGTAGTAGTGGGGTAAATACATTTACGCCTCCCATTTTTTTATTTTTGAAGATACAAACAGGAAACTTGGGCACATTACAGGTACCACTTGCCTTGATATGTGTGTGAAATTTCAGAAACATTGGAGCTTGCCTTGTGTGGCAATTAATTTTTGAAACAATGAGGAAAGAAACACCTATAACTTTGTCATTTTTAAAGTTACACACATGAAACTTTGCCACATTGTAGGTGGTACCTTGGGACCTATGTGTGTGAAATTTCAGAAACATAGGTGCTTGCCTTGTGTGGCAATTAATTTTTTAATAAATACCCAGGAATGCCTATAACTTTGTCATTTGTAAAGTTACACACATGAAACTTTGCCACATTGTAGGCGGTACCTTGGGACCTATGTGTGTAAAATTTCAGAAACGTAGGTGCTTGTATTGTGTGGCAATTAATTTTTGAAACAATGAGGGATTCATTGGACAGCACTTGCCCATAGGGATTCATTGGACAGTACTTGCCCATAGGGATTCATTGGACAGTACTTTCCTATAGGAAATCATTGGAAAGCACTTGCCCATAGAAAATCATTGGAAAGCACTTGCCCATTGAGAAATACAGTTATGCCTCCCACTTTTTTATTTTTGAAGATACAAACAGGAAACTTGGGCACATTGTAGACTGGTTAGGGATAGTTATCTGTGAGAAATTTCAGAAAGATTGGTGCATGCGTTTTGTGGCAATTAATTTTTTAATAAATACCCAGGAATGCCTATAACTTTGTCATTTTTAAAGTTACATACATGAAACTTTGCCACATTGTAGGTGGTACCTTGGGACCTATGTGTGTAAAATTTCAAAAACGTAGGTGCTTGCCTTGTATGGCAATTAATTTTAGAAAAATGGGTAGTAGTGGGGTAAATACATTTACGCCTCCCATTTTTTTATTTTTAAAGATACAAACAGGAAACATGGGCACATTACAGGGAACACTTCACTTGATATGTGTGTAAAATTTCAGAATGATAGGTCCAGGCATGTGGTGGCAAGGTGTCTGCACACACCACTTTGAAGACTGTAGAAAATTTCTCCTGTAACGATCCCAGCGAGAGAGAGTGATCCTAGGCTCAGCCGTTCTGCTTGAGTGAAAGTATCAAAGCAGACACGAGCCAAGTGCTACTTTGTTTCTCCTTTTGTAATGGATACTAGCTCAGTTGCAGCCAAGCGTGCAAGGATCAAAGAGATGAGAGAAAGTGTTTCCTTCTTCTTCCCGGGAGGCGGGAGGGTGCAATTGACAGCCCCAGCCTCTGTGTAAAAAAGGTTAATAACTTTTAATCTAAAAAATTCGTAGCCACCAAATGCCTGGACCTATCATTCTGAAATTTTACACACATATCAAGTGAAGTGTTCCCTGTAATGTGCCCATGTTTCCTGTTTGTATCTTTAAAAATAAAAAAATGGGAGGCGTAAATGTATTTACCCCACTACTACCCATTTTTCTAAAATTAATTGCCATACAAGGCAAGCACCTACGTTTTTGAAATTTTACACACATAGGTCCCAAGGTACCACCTACAATGTGGCAAAGTTTCATGTATGTAACTTTAAAAATGACAAAGTTATAGGCATTCCTGGGTATTTATTAAAAAATTAATTGCCACAAAACGCATGCACCAATCTTTCTGAAATTTCTCACAGATAACTATCCCTAACCAGTCTACAATGTGCCCAAGTTTCCTGTTTGTATCTTCAAAAATAAAAAAGTGGGAGGCATAACTGTATTTCTCAATGGGCAAGTGCTTTCCAATGATTTTCTATGGGCAAGTGCTTTCCAATGATTTCCTATAGGAAAGTACTGTCCAATGAATCCCTATGGGCAAGTACTGTCCAATGAATCCCTATGGGCAAGTGCTGTCCAATGAATCCCTCATTGTTTCAAAAATTAATTGCCACACAATACAAGCACCTACGTTTCTGAAATTTTACACACATGGGTCCCAAGGTACCGCCTACAATGTGGCAAAGTTTCATGTGTGTAACTTTACAAATGACAAAGTTATAGGCATTCCTGGGTATTTATTAAAAAATTAATTGCCACACAAGGCAAGCACCTATGTTTCTGAAATTTCACACACATAGGTCCCAAGGTACCACCTACAATGTGGCAAAGTTTCATGTGTGTAACTTTAAAAATGACAAAGTTATAGGTGTTTCTTTCCTCATTGTTTCAAAAATTAATTGCCACACAAGGCAAGCTCCAATGTTTCTGAAATTTCACACACATATCAAGGCAAGTGGTACCTGTAATGTGCCCAAGTTTCCTGTTTGTATCTTCAAAAATAAAAAAATGGGAGGCGTAAATGTATTTACCCCACTACTACCCATTTTTCTAAAATTAATTGCCACACAAGGCAAGCACCTAAGTTTCTGAAATTTCTCACAGATAGGTCCCAAGGTACCACCTACAATGTGGCAAAGTTTAATGTTTGTAACTTTAAAAATGACAAAGTTATAGGCATTTCTGGGTATTTATTAAACAATTAATTGCCACAAAACGCATGCACCAATCTTTCTGAAATTTCTCACAGATAACTATCCCTAACCAGTGTATAATGTGCCCAAGTTTCATCCTTCTATCTTTAAAAATGAAAAAGTTATAGGCGTTTTTGTAAAACAATACTTGGCTATGGGAAAAAGCATTCAAAATGGCGTCCGATCCGGATCGGACCTCGTCGGATCGGATTGGATCGGATCGGAGGTTGATCGGATCGGATCGGATCGGATTTTCCCGATTTTGGGGCGGATCGGATTCGGATCGTGGATCGGATCCGATCCGATGCACACCCCTACCGATTATATCGTTTTATCGGACTGCCATATAAAAATGCCTATAACTTCTGTATTTTAAAAGTTAGAGGCTTGAAACTTGGTCACAGTGCTTATGGGTATGCCTAAGTATGTGTATTAAATTTGAGATCGATCCCTCCAACCCTCGATTTTATATGAATTTATTAAAGATCGTTTAAGTTCTGACAGGTCAGAATGACACACATACTGGCAAACTGACATGGGACACCCAGTAAGTGAGACTTCTGTTATTCAGGGAGATCTCACAGTGAAAAGCTTAATGGTTACACACTTCAAAAATACTTAAAGCTGATTGATGGTCAGAAAGCTTTAAGCTCCAAGATAATGTACAGTCAAAATGCTACTCACTACAATAACAACCTGGTTTCCCAGTTGCCATCTCAACGGTTCCAAAAACGGGTTACAAACTTGACCAAGGGAGAGGAAAGATTCCTGATATGATCCTTCAGGCAATCACAATGGGACATTCTTGAAAGGCTTAACAAACTATCCCAAAGGGAGCTAATCCAACTGTGGCCATATGTCGATAATGCATGGAACATGGCCAAAGCCTAAACAAGATAATTGGGTAGGGAAAAATCTCAGGCACAAGAACTTCAGTGCTTGTACTTTAGCACTGGGAACTTCTCTGAGTCAGCAGAGGAAAAAGACAAAAAATAAAAAAGTCAACCCCAGCCTACCCTACACTGAGCACTTGATAACACACACAATCATCACAGGGAAGGCAAAACCTCAGGCACGACGAGTCCATGCTTGTACTTCAGCCCAGAGAACTCTCCGCCACCTGAGTTGGCAGAGGAAAAGTCCAACAGTCAATCCCAGCCTGCAGTTACACTGAGCTGATCACAAATACACAATCCACAGCAAATGTGAGTTCAAGTCTATGAAAAGACTCACAGTACTTTTCGTGGCACAGTCCTTGGAAATCCAAAGTCCAAATAAAAGAGAGTCCATGTGTAGAGTGCTTTCAAAGTCCCAAATGATGATGGATCCAAACAGGGAGGGATTTCGGGCCATGAGTCAAAAGTTGCTCCAAGAAAGGCTCCTCGCCTTTGCTCCAGCTGATAAAGGGAAGTGTAGGCCTGGTCAAAACCACTTGACAGACAGGGGCTCAGCCCATAAATCATGCCTGTGTCCAAACAGGGCAGCATTGCTTAGCCCACCAAGATGATGCCACAATCTGAGAGACTCCTTAAACATGCCCCCCCCTTTCTAAACACTCTATCAGTTTCCCACAGAAGTCTTACAGCCCCAGGGCCAAGGGAGGGAGGGGGTAAACTACTCCTTTCTATTCTTCCCTTGAGAACCCTGACATAGATAAGCTTGCTCAGATTCCGATTCTCTAAACCAGTTCTAATTAAGTCTACCTACAACCCACAAGGACTCTCGGCCTTGCTGAACCCTATACCTGACAATAGGCTGACCTATAACTTTAACAGTTGTAGAGAAAAGGGAATTTCAGCCAGTGTCATTTGGATGCAATTAGTTCCTGGTGAAATTCCCTCTTCATCACAACAGTTAAAGTTGCAGGTGCCCTGCCTTCTTTTGTATATGGTCACTCTAATATAGTGCCTGCAACTTTAACTGTTGTGATGAAGAGGGAATTTCACCAGGGACTAATTGCATACAAATGACCCTGGCTGAAATTCCCTTTTCTCTACAACTGTTAAAGTTATAGGAGCCCTGTCCTCTTTTTCATATGGTCAGCCTACCTGACAACTTGCTAGTCTCTCATGGGCTTCCATGGCTCTATACACTGACATTAGTCTCCCCCATCCACCCCATCCTGCTGTGTAAATTATAGGGATGTGCACAGTAAAAAAAAAAAAAAAAAGATTGGAATCGGAATTGGAATCGGAATTGTTGCTTCGGATCAGAGGCTTTTTGGATTGGATCCAATTCCGATCCGAAAATCAGATATCCGATTTTTGGATCAGATGCCTTTTAGCCCCTTTAGACTTGATTTTGGAGGGGGAAAAGCCTGTATCTCTGGTATTTTTTAAGACAGAATCATGAAACTTTGTACAAGTGCAGATGGGATATTGCCAGTCATGTGCCCAGAATTGCAGACACAGGGGTGCAGGTGTTACTTGTAAGTAAGTCTTCAAAAGTCATGTTTTCACCAGTCATCTGTTCCTTTTTCAATTTACTCCTGTGTCTCAGCCTGGGGCACGCCACATTTTAAAAAAAATGGGGGGGGGGGCAGAACTTCATAGACCATGTCCCCAGTTGGGGAGTGCACTGAAGAGCTGTACGTACGTAGCTTTACCCCCTTTTGCAGACACAGGGGCATGGTTTAACTGAAATGGAATTGTGAAAAATGGGTTTGCCCATTGCAGGTAAACTACAATGTGATTTCATTAGGTCCCATCCCCAGAAACTGAACTCAAACTTGGGGAGCATACAGAAGGTCTGCTCTGCCCCCTTTTCACAGACACAGGGGCATTTCTGAAATGGAACTGTTAAAAATGGCTTGTGCTGTGGTAAGTAAGACCATTGCAAAGTGCTCTCTCATTAGATGCTGTCCCCACAAACACCACACTAATGTGAAGAGTGCACAGAAGGGGTGTACATTTGCCCCCATTTCACAGACACAGGGGCACGGTTTAAATTGAATGGCAGCATTTTATTGAACTTTGAGGACTCTGCTGATGCTCCCTTGAGGGGAACACCAGCATCCCTTGGCTTAAGCAAGCGGAGTGGCAGGCTCCACTTGCAGGTGAGATCTGGCAGACAGCAGCAACAGCAGCGGCAGACAGGCATTCAAAGGGTGAAGTCAGGAATGGAGTTGACTCTGCTGATGCTCCCTTGAGGGGAACACCAGCATCCCTTGGCTTAAGCAAGTGGAGTGACAGGCTGCACTCGCAGGTGAGATCTGGCAGACAACAGCAACAGCAGTGGCAGACAGGCATTCAAAGGGTGAAGCCAGGAATGGAGTTGACTCTGCTTATGCTCCCTTGAGGGGAGCACTAGCATCCCTTGGCTTAAGCAAGCAGAGCAGCGGGCTCCACTCCTGGGTGTTTCCTGCCCTGAGGCTCCCCACCAGTGAGCCGTCAGGGACAGGTAAGAGTGCACTCCGCCCTCGCTGGACCAGATGTCTGAAGTGAAGTGCATCTTCTGTGCCTGTGCCTGGCACAGATGACCCAGTACAGGGAGGGCAGCACCCTCCTGCTCAGGGTGGTGCGACACGGCGGCTTGTAGTATGGAACCGCAAGAGCCAACAGCCTTTTGAAGCCTGCATTGTCAATGAGGCTGAATGGCTGGTCATCCAATGCCACCATCTCACTGATGCAGTTGGTGATCGGGTCGGGCATTGGAAAATGCCACTTTGTGGCTCCATACTTCCCCCACCCCATCTTTTCCATGGTGGCCTGGCGAAGCCTCTTGGGGATGGGAGCTGGAGAGCTGGCAGAACTTGCAGCAGGAGCCTTCTGCTTGCCCTTACTAGCAGCAGTCTGCTGCGAGGTGCCTGCCTCGGTCCCAAGCAAGACGGACTGGTGGTGCCTCTGCATGTGCCGGTTGAGGTTGGTGGTGGTGAAGTGCCCTTGTGTTTTACCCCTGCTCACAGACATCTTGCAATGGCGACAGACAGCAAAGCGGGAATCCACTCCCACCTCAAAGTGGTCCCACACCTTGCTTGTCTGTCGCTTATGTGGTGACACAGACGGCCCGCCTGCGCCTTCACTTTGGAGTGCCACCACAGGAGCAGGGGTATGAGTGGAAGAGGGGACAGATACTGGAGAGAGAGGCTTTGCCACTGCCTGCTCCTCCTCCTGCCCCACATCCTTGAGGGTATCCTCCTCCTCACTCTCAACCACGCTGAGGACTTCCAAAATGTCTGGGAAAAGTTCCCTCAGCGGGCTCCCAGCCTCAACCACTGAAGAAGGAGCTGGAGATACTCCTCCTTCTTCAAGGATACTGCTGCTGCTCCCAGCACCTGTCTCAGGAACATGTACTTCAAAGAGTGCCCTGCAGGCACTACTTGCAGTTGCCTCCACTGCTGTCTGCTTCTGCTGCCTGATTTTAACTGGGGGCGTGGAAGCCTGCCTGCTGCTGGTCCCAGCAATAACACCATGCCCAGAGTGACCTCTCCCAAGCCCTGCCTTAGCAGCACCCCTTCCTGTGCCACATTTCATTTTTGAACTTTAGTATGTGTGCTGCTTGGCCAACTGTTTGCGTATGCTGTGTAGCAGCAGGCTACAAGCCTAGCAACACACACACGCACACACATGCACACACACAGAGAGAAAGAGAGAGAGATAATATAGAAATATTTTTATTTTATTTTGGGGAGGGGGGTTTCAAAGAGAAAGAGAAAAACACACACACTCACTCCCAGAGACAAACTACAGATATTTGTAAGACAAACTGCACTAACAGACAAACAAACAGACATGCTATACAATAACTAGGAGAAAGGAAAGGCAAGAAAGAGAGAGAGAGAGAGCACAAGGAAAGCTGCAGAAAAAGACCAGAACATCCAAACTCCAACAACAAAATCCAATATCACTTCCAGCTCCAACCCACACTCCTTCCACTCCAACTAACTAAACCCCACAGAGAGCCAAAAGGGAAAGACTGAGAATATATACTGGGTTTCTGCTAAGCCCTCCTCCAGCATTGTGATTGGAGGCTGCAGGAAGTCTTTAACAGGATTGGGTGATACATTGTTGTAGTGTGAAGCACAATTGGTGGATCAAGTGTCAACACACACACACACACACACACACACACACACACACACACACAGCCACCCCCCCTT
The DNA here is from genome assembly GCA_029215795.1 of Anniella stebbinsi. Classification (NCBI taxonomy): domain Eukaryota; kingdom Metazoa; phylum Chordata; class Lepidosauria; order Squamata; family Anniellidae; genus Anniella; species Anniella stebbinsi. The sequence continues at coordinate 209,267,939 of JARDYH010000004.1, forward strand.
TTATGGAAGTTTAGAATAATAAAGTTAATAAACCACTCATTACCACTAAAGTCTTGCACCAATTTCTCTGGAATTTTCCACACATAAGTAGGCACAAACAATCTCCCATATCAGGAAGTTTCAACTTTCTACCTTTTAAAATAAAAGAGTTACACAGCACATTATTTATTTGGTGTAAGTCCAATGTAAAACACCATAATAAACCACTCATTGCCACTAAAGTCTTGCACCAATTTCTCTGGAATGTTCCACACATGAGTAGTCACATCTAATCTCCCATGTCAGGGAGTTTCAACTTTCTACCTTTTAAAATAAAAGAGTTACACAACACATTCTTTCTTTGCTGTAAGTCCAATGTAAAACACCATAATAAACCACTCATTGCCACTAAAGTCTTGCACCAATTTCTCTGGAATTTTTCACACATGAGTACTCACATCCAATCTCCCATGTCAGGGAATTTCAACTTTCTACCTCTTAAAACAAAAAAATTACAGCATATTATTTTTCTAAGTCCACTATCAGTTTAAAATGCCATAAAATGGAGGTCGGATCCGCCAGTTTTTCCTGATCTGGATCGGGTCCCTTTGAATCAAATCAGATAGGATTGGATGGCAGATTGGACTGGATCATTTTTATCTGATTTTTGGGTGGATCGGATCCAGATCATGGATCCGATCCAATCCACTGCACATCCCTAGTAAATTGTTCTCTTATGTTATAGTGTTCCTGCCTTTTTTTCTCCTGCCTCAACATTGATTCAAGGAAGGCATTGGAGAATCTCTCCTCACTCTGTGTGCTTTGAAAAACCTGTCCACAAGGAAAAGACAGTAGACATTCAAGATGTCACAGGTGCACTTTAATTCTGAATTGAGCCACACCAGTTTCAGTCTGCGGCTGAAATCCGAAACAGTCTCTCACAAGTAGAATACTGTTGGCTGAGCTCCATGCAGGGCTACCTGTCTAAGGTCCACTGGGACTTCAGAGAGATGGCAGGTATTTTCATTCTTTGACACTGTTTTGATATGGTAATAGTCCGTTGTCAAGGCAAGATCTGAACTGTTGAAATATGTGTGCTGTTAGTAAGTTTAGTTGACATTTCAGCTTCTGTTTCAGCTGCTTGTTTTTACTACACCTTTCTCTATACATTTTTCTCCCCTGGGGCTCTATGAGTATTTTGTTTTAGCTTGCAAAACATGCAAACATGCCCCCACTCAAAGCCTTGAATGGGAGTGCAAGTATGTTTCTGCTGAAAATATTTGCAAATCCCTTAACATGTGCTCACTTTTGTCTCGCTCCTGGTTCAAAGTTTGGTTTGCACACGTTTTGTAATTTATACATATTTCCTCTCTAGGCAAAATCAGTCTGTGTTAGTCTATGGAGGATGCTTGTGTGAAATAGAAATTTTGTGCAAATTTTGGGAAATTTGCATAAATTTTGGGAGATCTGCACAAATCTCCCATTCATTCGCTGCTTGTTTTGTACAAATCTCTTGTCCGTGCAAACCGAGCAATCATTGCCAATGCAACAGGAATTGGCCATGAGATGAGCAGCAAAGTAATGTTTGGAGAAACTTGTCTGAATGTGGTGTAGGAGTGTGTTCCTTGTGTGAATTACATCTTGAGTGTGAGCAGTGCATAGCCGCACCAACTTCCCTGTGATTCCCACCAGAATTGTGACCGGGAACTGTTCACAATCACACTGGGGAACACTGGAAGTTCTGGATTCACTCACCTTCCCTATTCCCTGGTTCCTTGCTGGTTCGTGAGCCAGTCTAAGTGTGGGTAGATGATCATTGTGCTGTCTCTCACCAGGCAGTCTTCTCTTCAAACAGCAAGCAAGGCATTGTGCCACAGCAGACCCTCAATCAGCTATCCTCAATAAGCCATCCCTATGGGATTGCGCTGTGTGACTTGAGGCCACTTCCCAAGAAGCCACCATCTCCATACATAATAAGGGGCAACTCGACCTAGAGTCTGTGGCAACCCCAAACTGACCTCCAGATTTCAAAGATAACACCCATCTCTACTCTCCCCATGCACCAAGGATGCTTTTGTGACTCAAAGGTATAAAGGTTTGCTCATATAACCCCAGAATGATAATGCTATAATGGATCAACTACAAGTTGTACGAGCCATAGTAAGCGAATCTTCTGATACCAAGCAACCATTGATTGATTTGAGGTTGGCCTTTATCTACAGATGGATTTCTGGAGCAGTGAAATCAACCAGAGTGGCAGAGTTGGGTGGGCATCCTGACATTTGATTATCAGTTGTTCAGTCAGTGGTATAGTGGACCCAGGGTTCACAAGAGCACAGTGCCAGAACTTTTTATTAGCAGGGACCCTGATGTCATCTGCCACACCCCATAGAATACCCTCTGCGCTTAGCTTCAATCCTCACAGTAGATTTTCCCAGCAAAAATATATTGTTCCTTCTTATTATGCAAAGTATTTTGGGGTGGCTTGATATTTAATGGGCAATTAAGACCCATTAGGTATACAAAATACCTGCTGCTGGTGGAGATGAAAACTGCTAGAACTGGTTCATTGATACAGATAAACACAGCTGCCTGAACATTTTGGACTCTCCTTGGTGGGGTGGCAATGAGGCCTGACAAGTTGAGTGCTGGAAGTTCAAAATTTACTGCTAGCATAAACCAATACTTGCACAGCCTCAAGAGTGCTTGCTAGTGCAATGCATTTTCCAGGAAATCTGTCATGCTAGCAAATGCTATTGATGTCATTCCAGCATTGGGCTATGCTAGCACAACATCAATGGTGTTAGCACTGTGATACTGTTACATTAAGAGTTAAAATGAGTAAAGTGCAGATATTAAATCTGTTTTATATCAAGTTGAATAGTTAGGGTCTGGATGACTTGGAAAGAATGTCAAAGAAGAAAGGTGATTTCCAGGATGATGGGGAATTCATAATTGGAGAAGGGAACAACAGAAGTGCCTGCCAAGTGGATGTCACCAGCCAAGAGATCTGTGTTTATCAAAAGGAAGTCTTTACATGGCAAAGGGTACCAAAGGAGTCAGGTAGGGATGGATGAGGATTCAAGCCAAGAGCATGACAATCTTTTGAAACTGTCTTTGGGATGAATGGGGGCTTGAACCAAGGGCACTGTGACCTGCTGGAACTGTCTTCATGATCCCAAGTAAAATTGACAACAAAGCTATGAGAAGGAGGGCCCAAAAGGAGGAGGTCTAGCTGAATCCTTGGACTCTTATACTTGATTCTGAGGCAAGAATTAGAGAAGACTTCATCATCATAAGAAAAGGGATTTTGCAAGCCTGTAATATGTCTTCTTCATCCCCTAGTATCCACAGCTTGGACTGGGCCAGTCCATTCTGTGTGATGAGGTATGAATGATTTTGCTTTAGCTTAGCCTTTTACGCAATAAGGATTGATATTATTGATATTATTCACATTTTCTCTGCGCTTGCTTTGCAGTTCAAGCATCACCATAGAATCATACTTTAAATCAAACATTAAGGTAGGTTCCATCCAAAAATTTAGATTAAACAAACCTTTCCTAATAATAACCCTATTATTATTATTATTATTATTATTATTATTCATTGTCGTCATCAACACCATAAAAAAGAAGTTAGTAATAAATGTGACTGACAGGCCCATAAATATAAAAGCATTGGAAAGTCTGAATATAATAGTGAAATTCCCTTGTCTCCCTCTGTCTTTTCATCCTGGTTAATTCATTGCTCCATTTTATATTCAGTTACACAGTGTGTCCTCTCTTGATAGCTCATCAGCATTGGAAATTCAGGGTGGGCAAATGCATCAAGTAGAATCCAGGGACTGACAGTCTCAGCCGTCACACTTGTCATTAGAATCGCCCCATTAATCAACTAATTCCAGTGCCACTGTTCATATTCAGGCTCAAAAATATAAAACAGCAAATGAGATTGATCATGCAATGACACCCCCATTTATGAAGCTGTGTTCATGTATGTTTGTGTTTATTAGGAAAATGCTTGAAATCATTACCGAATAACTAAGGAAATATTAATTTCCAATCACTTTCAATATTCAAGTTATTTTATTAACATATTTTTATACTGGTTATTGACAAAGCTCGGGGAAGTTTATACTAAAAAGAGAAAGAGATGACAATATCCTGTGTAAATGTTTGAGCTGAAACTATGACCTTTACTCCAGCTTTGTCATATCCATTAAAAAAGTACAGAGAAACATTCCGAATCTTGTCTATGATAATTTTTATTAATTCTAAAATGCAGATCTCACAGCAAGTCTGTTCTTTCCTACAGGATTGCCAACCTATCCTGTTTTGCACCATGATGCAGACGTTACTATTAATTGTCACATATTGAAAGGATTTTGCAAAACCTTAAAGAAGAAAGAAATCTTTACATTTCTGATGGATTTTTGGGGAAAAAAATCAATTCTTCCCCTCAGGAAATGGTGGATTAAAACATAACTCTTTAAATTGGAAATTAAATAATACATTGAACAATGTAGACTTTTAAAACAATGTGGAGGCGTGTGATGATGTTTTCCACTTGTCTACTGGGAACTGTCCAAGATCGTGACTAGAAGGTGGGGTGACATGAGAACATAAGAAAAGCCATGCTGGATCAGACCAAGGGTCCATCTAGTCCAGCATTCTGTTCACACAGCGGCCAACCAGCTGTCCATGGGAAACTCACTAGTAGGACTTGAGTACAAGAGCACCCTCCTGCCTATGTTCCTCAGCACCTGGTGTAGATAGGCATACTGCTTTTGACACTGGATGTAACATCTGGACTAGGAGCCATTGATAACAATTGGCTCCCTCATGACATAGACTGGCTCCCCTTGTGGCAAGTAATGGTGGCAGGTGGGACATTATGGTAGTCTACCCTGATGGACACTCTGAGGCATCTTAATGATGAAGAGCAGTTACCCATCAGTAGTGGAAACATGGAAGACAATTGTTATGTAGAGATCTCAAGGTTGGCCACTTCTTGTTAGCAGAGTAGCTGGGATGGGAGTTATCTATGCTAGTTTTCTTCCAAATATTCTCAAAGTCATTGGAGTAGAATTTCAGAATAGGGGGAGAAGTAACTATGAACCTCAAAGAACACTCCCATGGTGGGGAATCTCAACACAGGCTGATCACAAAAGTGCTGCGTAAAACCAAGCCATTCTCGGAATTGCACTTGTTGCTATTCTTAATAGGAAAAACCAGCAACCATAGGGGTGTAAGCATTATAATCTTGCTTTGTAATTTCTTCTCAGTCCCATCATTAACTTGTATTGTTTTACTTTATTGTTTTGTTAACTTGTTTCTGCTTTATAAACTCTTTAGCCTTCACCTGTGTGCTTATTGCTTCTGAATGCTAAAAAGCACATTGCCTTTGGGTGACACACCATCCTATTCTCACTCCCAGCTAGCTCAAGGCGATAATGGGAGTTACCTTTGGGCCCTGGAGGCTTCATCCTACCTAGCTCTGTCCAGCAGGAGGTGGTAATGAACAGTCAAGTACCCCCTCTATTTTCCTTTCAGAAGAGCAGGAAATAAAAGGCATGGATCAATTTAGAGAATGACCTGGTGTGTAGAGGAAGCAGAGTGGTATTGCCCATGAAGGACTTAGTGGGAGATTTCTCCCAGCTCTGCCTTGACACATAGGATGCCCACAGGGAGTTGAGGAAGTTACATATGCTGAATGCTCATTGCAGATACTTATAAGTGAAACAAAATCTATTTATTTGTTTATTTTATCCATCAGCCAAAGCTCTCTGGGCAGTGCACAGATAAAAACCTCAAAACAAGTCTAAATTTAAAACATTAAAAGTTAAAAAAGCAATATAAAAACAGCTAAGTTAAAAACCAGAGAAAGCCTGTGTAAAAAGGTATGTTTTCAGGAGGTGTTTAAAAGATGTTACATTTTCCGCCTCCCAAACCGCAGGAGGGAGGGTTTTCCAGAGGGTGGGTGTCGCTACAGAGAAAGCCTGCCACCGAGGTTCTTCATGGTGGCATTCCATTCTTTTTGGAATGGCCAGTAGGACCTCCTCTAAGGATCATAGTTGTCATCTGGATGTATATAAGGGAAGGTGGTCTGCTAGGTATGATGGACTCAAGCTGTTTAGGGCTTTGTAGGATAACAGCATAACCTTATACATAGCTAACAGGCAGCCAGTACAGTTCTTTTAATGCAGGTTTAATATGAGCAGAGGTAAGTGTCACCATGAGCCTCCTGAAGACAAAGCTTTTTACACAGGCTTTCCCTGGTTCTTAATGTAGCTCATTTTATACTGCCTTTTTAACTTGTTGGTGTTTAAATTTATATTGTTGTTTTTATGGTTTTTAACTGTGCACTGCCCAGAGAGCTTCGGCTGTTGGGCGGTATAAAGATATAATGAATAAATAAATAAAATATATAGTTGCTGCTTCTGCACTAGTTGCAGCTTCCGACAGACACACATGGGTAGCCCCACATAAAGTGCATTACAGTAGTCTAATCATGAGGTTACCAATGCATTAATGACCGTGGGTAGGCTATCCCTATCCAGGAATGGCCACAGTTGTCACACCAACCGAAGTGGATAATGGGCACTCCGGGCCATCGAGGTCACCTGAGCCTCCAGTGACAAAGATGGATCCAGGAGCATCTCCAAACTATGGACCTGCTCCTTCAGAGGGAGTGCACCCCCATCCAGAACAGGCAAACACCCCAATTCCCAGGCCTGGGAACCACCAACCCACAAGGCCTCTGTCTTATCGGAATTCATCCAAGCCATACCTGTATCCAAGCATTGGTTCAGAATGTGCACAGCCTTTCCTGATTCAGATGTTACTGAGTTACAGCCCTTTAACCCAAATATTGTATGCCTGCCTCATTCTTGGATGTGTGGGCAAAACATGGATGTTGCAAGTCTGACATATGTTTATTTATGTTTATTTCTTTTATTTTACAATGCAGGGTAGGCTGACCAGATAAAATCCAGATCAGGGCTCATGTAACTTTAACAGTTGTAGAGAAAAGGGAATTTCAGCCAGTGTCATTTGTATGCAATTAGTTCCTGGTGATATTCCCTCTTCATCACAACAGTTAAAGTTGCAGGCGCTCTGCCTTCTTTTGTATATGGTCACTCTAGTATAGTGCCTGCAACTTTAACTGTTGTGATGAAGAGGGAATTTCACCAGGAACTAATTGCATACAAATGACACTGGCTGAAATTCCCTTTTCTCTACAACTGTTAAAGTTACATGAGCCCTGACCTGGATTTTATCTGGTCACCCTAATGCAGGGTCTCGGGGCAGCTCTGTTTATTTGTTTGTTTTGTTACATTTTTAAATTGGCCAGTAACTAGAGTTCAATGGGTGGTGTACAATTAAAAACACAAAATACAAGTTGGCAACAAAGCAATGACAATCAAAGAGGTCAGATAAAAGCAAGATAAAAGCAAGATAAAAGAAAAAGCAGAGATAAAGTAGTGCAAAGATATAAAAGTACTAAAAAAATTCCTGAAATGCCTGGGAAAATATAAAGAAAGATCTTCACCTGGCATTGAAAAGGAATTGCACTGGCTACCTATATGTTTCTGGTCAGAATTCAAGGTGTTGGTAATCAGCAGTTATGCCTGGCAATCAAGGGCAGAGCAAAATCTACTATCACTTTGTACAGGTTCTCTGTAGAAACCGTTAGGCTGAGTATTTCCTCAAAAAAGGAGCTGTTGTTCCAGCAAAGGACTAGCAGCAACTGAGAGTTTAAGTAAGGTGGTCGGCTCAGGCCTCTCAGAAGCTCCACCTATCACTAGGTTCTGAGTACAGACTTAAAGTGCCCATGTTTATTTCTATAACCATAAGGTCCTAGGTGGCTGTGGGATCTGATAAGCTTTGGAAGAGCCATTCTGGGAGGCTGAGGTTGATGGGAGGGCTGAGTCCTTGGGTCTGTGGAATGCATCAGGGTTTTCTGAAGGACTCCCTTGGAGTGGGGTGACCAGGGTCTCACTGGGCTCAGAACCCTCTATGGGGTGATGCTGAACCTCCAGATTCAGGTCCATGACAATCACATGCTCTTTGAAAGTCTTCAGGACTTTCAAAACAACAGCTCTTCTCATGCAGATACTTCAGATGGCCATTCTGTCTTCTACTTTGCATTATATTAGCAGTAAACAAGCACCAAGCCACAGGGGTGAAGAGGGAGGCAACATTATTGAAATGTATTCATGTGGTGGGACCTCACCTCATCACAGCAGATTAAAAGGAAATCTTTAATTCTATCTAATGGGTGAGTTCTTTCCCGTTGGTTTTCTTTTTGATTTTGTTTTCAGATAACCTTAGGGATACTTGATAATAAGGCACCCAATGTAATGTCTTGCTGCACTATACTATATTTTTATGTATTATTAATACCAAAGGCCAAAGGAATAATGAAAACACAAGCTGGGAAAAACCATTTTCTTTCCTATTCACTCTGTTATTTTGATCTAAGCAACATAATAATTGCCTTCTTTTCTCTGGCATGGACTGATAATTAGCCAAAAAGAGTGAGGGAAAAAGAGAAGAAAAATGAAATCATCTGGTTTCTTTTTTTTTAATTACTTGTTTATGCAACCACTTCCAATAGACAGGATTATTTGCTAAACTTTGTGGATGTATGACACTGCCACAGAACATTAAGGCTTTGAGTGATATTTTAACAATATTTAAGGTGCAAACTAGATATTTCTCTCACTTTGACCATGTTCAGATGAAACGCTAAGCCACAGTGGTTAAGCATTTTGAGCTAAACATTATGGTTTAGCATGTCATATGAACCATTCCTAACCATGGTGGCTACATAACCCTGGTTTAAACACACTCACTAACCATTTGCAGCAAAAGGGTTAGCAGCCTAACCATGGCTTAGTGTGTTGTCTGAACAGGCCCATTTTGTTTGTGTGTGTGACTTGGGATTACACGTAGTCAGCACCAAGTTTTACAAACTTTTGGCACCAACCAAAGACCTGAGTGAACCAAAGTATTCAACCAGACTTTTGAATTAATTTCTTTTGCTGCATTGTGTAAACTTTTATTTATCTTCATTACTGTTTTCCCGTTAGATCTTGGGGTGGGTTTTGTCATTGTTTGTTGATTGGTTTTTGTTTTGGTCTGTGTCGTATTATTGGTTGTATTGGCTGCACTGCACTTCAGGGTTATTTGAACATGAAAAGTGGGTAATACATTTCATAAAATAAATAAATATAATTATTAAGGTTTCCTTTCATTTTAAAGTTGGAGCTGGTTTCCACCGAAATGTTTTTGCACCAGGCTGAGACTTGAATCATACATTTCCTTCCAGAGCAATTATAACCACCAGCTGGTGGGAATTAAGATAATACAAGTACCACCAGCAGTGGAGAGGACATCCACCAACAGGGGCAACCATGTCACCCCTGCAAGCCCAAGTTGTACTTGTGTAGAGGTCCACATACATCAACCTACTGCTGTTGGTAGGCCCCAATGCTCCTCCAGTCCTCCAAGGGGCTCCAAGATTGGGACCCTCAACTATTCCAGCCTGGATCTGGGGGCAACTAATTTCTTCTCCATTTATTTCAATTGGGTATTTTTTTTATTTCTTTTTTTATGATGATGATGGTAATGATGATGAAGTTCTTTGAAATTTGTTTCATTTTGGATCCACATCAGATTAGAATCTTTGTGTATGTGTTTTCTTTTCGCATGAAATTTCTTGCATATTTTTGAGCATAACTTTTTGCTCATCTTTGAAATGCACCCATTCATCTCCCATTAATTAAAGCACATTTATGTGCATTTTTCAAAAATAAGCATTTTTTCTTGCACATTTTTCAAGGTACACGTGCTGTACACAGATGCATATTTCGACGGGTCCTTGAATCACACTGCAAGCTTGAAAATATACAGATAAATTCCTCTAGGGTTAGATTAATTCCTGGAGGAGAAGGCTATCAATGGCAATTAGTCCTGATAGCTATGCGCTACCTCCAGTAGCAGGGGCAAGACGCTGATGTACACTGGTTGCTGGAGAACATGGGCAGGAAGGTGCTATTGTACTTGTGTCCTGTTTCTGGTTTCCGGGTTCCTAGTGTAGACTAGATGGACTCTTGGTCTGATCCAGCATGGCTCTTCTTATGTTCCTGTGTTCTTGATATATAATTTATTTTATTATATTTATTAGGGATGTGCAGCGGATCGCGTCTGATCCACGATCTGGACTCGATCTGGGTGAAATCAGATAAAATTATCCGATCCTGATCCCGATCATCTGGATCGTCTGATCTGATCCAATCCAATCCGAAAGGACCCAATCCGGATTGGAAAAAATTGGAGGATCGGACCTCCTCCTCCCTCATTCATGCTCCTTACCTGCTGCCTCCTCTCTGCCGTCCACTGCTGTCCACTGCTTCCATACTACTTTGAAACAGGCCTTGCAGCCTGTTCCACAATAGAGCGATGGTGCGCCAGGTGATGTCATCACTCTGCGCGCCCTCGCTCTACTGTGGAACAGGCCACAAGGCCTGTTTCTCAGTAGTACTGAAGCAGCAGGTGGCAGGGATGGCAGCAAGGAGGCAGCAGGTAAGGAATGTGAGTGGGGGGAGGGGGGAGGGAGGTGGAGGTCCCCCATTACCTGCCTGCATCCCGCGCTGCCGTCCACTGCTTCCATACTATTGATAAACAGGCTGAAAGGCCTGCTTATCAGTAGTACAGAAGCAGCGGACAGCAGTGCAGGATGCCGGCAGGTAAGGAGCATAAGTGGGGAGGAGAGGGAGGTCCCCACTTACCTGCTGGGGCCATCCACTTCCACCTGCTGCCACCTGCTGGTGCCTTCTACTGAGAAACAGTCTTCGCAGCCTGCCTCTCAGTAGAGTGCCGGGTGATGTCGTCAACCGGCACTCTACTGAGTGGTAGGCAGTGAAGCCTATTTCTCAGTAGAAGGGACCAGCAGGCTGTAGCGGGCAGAAGTGGATGGCCCCGGCAGGTAAGGAACGCTAGTGTGGGGGGGAAAGGGAGGTCCCCACTTACCTGCCAGGGCCGTCCACTTCTGCCCGCTGCCACCCACTGGTCCCTTCTACTGAGAAGCAGACCTTGTGGCCTGCCTCTCGGTAGAACACCAGGTGACGTCATCACATGGCACTCTACTGAGAGGCAGGCCACGAAGCCTGTTTCTCAGTAGAAGGGACCAGCGGGCGGCAATGGACAGAAGTGGACAGCCCGGGCAGGTAAGGAGTGGGAGTGGGGGGGAGGGACAGGGAGGGGGGTTAGGTCCCCACTCATCCGCCCCCATGTTTTCCGCATAGGCTTGCATTGGGGGAAAGCTTTTTTTCCCCCAATGCAAGCCTATGGCGAAAACAGCTAAAATGGCATCCGATCTGAAAATCGGATGTCCGATTTTTGGATCAGAATCGGATCTGATCCGAACCGGAAAGCCTCCAATCCGATCCGAAGCATCAATTCCGATTCTGATTCCGATCCGATTTTTTTTTACTTTGCACATCCCTAACATTTATATCTCATCTGTTTTTTTCTTGCAAGAAATCCAAAGCAGCTTAAATGATCCTCCTCCTCTCAATTTTATCCTCACAACAATACTGTGAGGTAGGTTACCCCAAATTCTGCAACTGGCCCAAAGTCACCCAGTGAGCTTCATGGCTGAGTGGGAATTGGAACCTGGATCATCCGAGTTCTAATAAAAAGAAAACTCTGTAGTCATCTTTGTAGATTTTGGCATGAAAAAGTAATGTTTAGTTAGTTAATAGTGCAGAATGAATGTGACGGTATCACTAGTTAACCCTGAGCAGGAGTGTGTAATGTCTCTCATACCATTCCACATCCCTGTTTAAATGTCCTTCATTATCTCATTGTATTTAATTAAATTCACAATAATATATTAAGACTGTAGCAAAATAGGAAACCACAGGTTTCCTTGACTAAAAGTACATTAAGTATTAAAGTGCTGCATTTATGTGTTCAAAGAAGAAAAGGGAAATCAATCAGCATAAATTTATATTGGTAACATGCCTTGGTAAAATTCTGGATTGCATTTACACTACTGTAAAACTGTAGCAAAAAAAAAATAAAATGAATTGAAGGTAATGGGGTTGTTCTTTACCCTTACTTGTGTAAGGAAAAGCAGAATGTGGCATTTTTTATAGCCACTCTATTGCATTTATCATTGATTAAGCAAAAGTTATATTTACTTTATGCAATAAATGCTACCTCTATTGATTCCTTGAGCCCAGTAATTGTGTCTGGAAAAAGGCCCACATGAACCACTCTCTCTGGTTTCCTTATTGATCTGCCATATTAAAGAGCACCCTACAACAGTATAAACTACTATACACAGGGGTCAATAAAAATTTATACACTAAGAGGCAACAACTGGCTCAGGAGTATACTTGAGAAATGCTCAATAACGTAATTGAATAGTTAACCCCTTTACAAGGATCCTTCGTATTGCAGAGCAGCTACACAATGTTGTAAAAAGAAAAAGAAAAAAAAAGAGCAACTTGCACCATAAAGTTGACCAAATCATGAGCAGAGGTAACAGGACAGATCCTCAAGTGTGGAAGCAATGTAAAAAAAAAAAAGTCTTATGAACCTGCTTCATAGAAAGTCAATGAAAATGGCAGCCCACAGGTTGCCGGACGGACTAAGAAGCAGCTGCTGGCTTGCCTGTGCACTTCCCAACCCAGCTGGTTTACATGTGCCCACCTCACCAGCACGCTGCCTGTAAGGTCTTTCCACCTTCAGAAGCCATGCTGCGCCTGCGTGAGGTCAGGCGATTGCGACAAGTCCTGGAAGTTCTGGAAGCTCTCACAATACTTTGATGGATGTGTAGGCACTGTCCAGCTTAAGGGCAGCATGCTAGCAAGGTGGGCACACATGTTCATGTCAGGAAAAGTAAGCTGCCCGGTGGCAGGTAGGCATGCAAATCAGGGGGAGGAGGGGGCAGCACAGCAGGTCCCACTTCGGCGGCAACCTGCCTGGGGCTGGGGCTGGTGGGATACATCTACACTTGCATACACAGCATGTCTCCACTGCTTCCTCCTTGTCTGCCAATGCGTCCCCATCCACAGCCATTCTGGCTGGTTGGAAGAAACAAGTCAATTCTTAGTTTAAAGTCAGCAAACTCACTCACCCTGCCCTCTGGATAAGCTTTGCATATTCTGATGCAATGTTTGTGTGTGTGTGTGTGTGTGTGTGTGTGTGTGTCTGTGTGCATGTTACAGTTTGGTTCCTTTTTAAAAATAGTGTCCTCATTTTCGACTCCCTCATTAGACACAATTTCATGAAAGAACGAATGTTCTTGAACAGGGAAGAGATCATGCTTTGCAATGGCTTTGATGGCATTTGTGTGTGTGTGTGTGTGTGTGTGTGTGTAGCACATGAAACGAAATCACAAAATCTGCTATTATCTTGATAACTTTGAACACTGGGAGACCAAAATATTTCTAATCAGGTTTTTTTTTTTTAAAAAACAAATGCTTTAAGATCAGATGGAAAAATAAGATAGTTATGTAGTTTCTTAAGCTTTCCTTTGTGGCAAAACTGTTGTTAAAGAGAGACAGGGCAAAGGCAGCTGATTGAAATCTCAGAGAAGCTGTCAGGAGTACAGTTTTAGCTCATGTTCTCAAGCATAAAAGTTAAATGAAGTCATGTTTTAGAATCCGTCGCTTATATGTTTGTTGTTATTGAAAGAAAGGCATGGGGCTGCCTCTCATGTTTTCTGTAGGGGACAAGATCTGTCGGGGGAGGGGACAGCAAAATAGCAAGGGTTAAAAAATACATTAAAAGTGTAATCCTAGACATGGTTAGTCAGAAGTAAGTACCATTCCATTCAATAGAGAGTACTCCCAGTTAAGTATGTATTGGATTGTAGGGTGACCATATGGAAAAGAGGACAAGGCTCCTGTATGTTTTAACAGTTGTATAGAAAAGGGAATTTCAGCAGGTGTCATTTGTATGCATGCAGCACCTGGTGAAACTCCCTCTTCATCACAACAGTTAAAGCTGCAGGAGCCCTGCCCTCCAGTGTTAGTCCTCCTTAGAGCAGACCCATTGAAATGAATTTGAGTTTTGACTAATATTGTATACAACGCTAAGTAGTGATGCTGAAAAAAATCAGAAATACTGACCTGTTCTTGAGATTGGTGACTCTCTCTGTTTCTAGTCTGTGCCACTTTCACATGTTTATACCCGTAATTCTCTTTTGTTTCTGAGTTAATCTGATATTTTAATTTTACAAATCCTCTCCAAATAATCTTTAAACACATATTTTGATGCATATGTAAATGCTATTTTAATATGTGTAAACTGTTGTATGGATGAGAAATTTGTTTCCGTTTGCTTTTGACAGAATTCTTCCAGTTTACACCTCCCCAAAGTAAATGAGACTCCCAACACAATCTGTGGTCAAAGTTCACAAATTTCTGAAACAAAAAAGATATGCTCAAAAACATTCATTTGACAATGGTGCATAAACATGCTTTAATTAATAAGAGAAATATCTGCATTTCTCCCTCTCTCATAATACTAGAACCCATGGTCATCCCAGGAGCTGATTGGTGGGAGATTCAGGAAATACATCTTTACACAGCATGTAGTTAAACTGTGGAATTCACTTCCGCAAGATATAGTGATGGCCTCCAATTTAGATGGCTTTAAAAGGGGGTTGAATAAATTGCTGAAGGAGAAGGCTACCAATGGCTACTGTGCTACCTCCAGTATCAAAGGCAGAAAATCTATATGCACCAGTTGCTGGGGAACATGGGTGGAGGGTGCTGTTGCACCATGTCCTGCTTTGCTGGTCCCTGGTCAACAGCTGGTTGGCCACTTTGTGAACAGGGTGCTGGACTAGATGGCTCCTTGATCCAAAAAAGAAAAAGGCCACAGCTGCGTGATATGAAAAACACAGGATGCCCTTGAGCATACAGCTGAAAAGATAATACACGAGACAACTCTTCAAAACCACCAAATCACTGGTTGATAAGGCGTACATATGCATTTAACGTCATACATGTATTTATAAATTTTATACAGAATAGAACAGAAAACAATTATTAGAATACATTGATCCTAGTTCAGAAAATACATTTATACTAGAATGTAATTAATGCTTGTTGTAGAATGTAATTAATACTTGTTGTGATAGAATTCTAGATAAACTCCCATTTCAATCTCAGTTTCTTCAGAAAGGTCATGTATAGTCTGTAATTTCAAACAAAAACATAGCAGTAATAATAATAATAATGATACACCACCTGATTTTTAGATTTTTAGACCGAGATCCAGCATGACTTTTCTTATGTTCTTATGTGTACCTTTTTAAAATATGGATTTTAAAGTATTGAGAGAGTTATATTTAGGATATGGGACCAACTAGCAGTCCCCTGGGACTGCAGACTCCAGCCTCATCCATTGGCCAGCGAACCAAGGTCCATTGGGAGGCTGCATCCCCTACCTCCCAGGCAGAACATCATGGCAAGCAGGCGATCAACCTGGCCTCACGCATAGGCTGACCATATGAAAAGGAGGACAGGGCTCATGTAACTTTAACAGTTGTAGAGAAAAGGGGATTTCAGCCAGTGTCATTTGTATGCAATTAGTTCCTGGTGAAATTCCCTCTTCATCACAACAGTTAAAGTTGCAGGCACTATACTAGAGTGACCATATACTAGGCTGACCATATGAAAAGGAGGACAAGGCTCATGTAACTTTAACAGTTGTAGAGAAAAGGGGATTTCAGCCAGTGTCATTTGTATGCAATTAGTTCCTGGAGAAATTCCCTCTTCATCACAACAGTGAAAGTTGCAGGGGCCCTGCCTTCTTTTGTATATGGTCGCTCTAGTATAGTGCCTGCAACTTTAACTGTTGTGATGAAGAGGGAATTTCACCAGGAACTAATTGCATACAAATGAGACTGGCTGAAATTCCCTTTTCTCTACAACTGTTAAAGTTACAGGAGCCCTGTCCTCCTTTTCAGATGGTCAGCCTACTCATGCATCATCCATAGGAGGAGCCGCATCACAGGGCATTTGTTTTGACTTTCCTTGCCAGAAAGAACACCTATAAGAACTTTGAAAGTGAGAAGTGTTGCCTTGACTTTTGCTTTTTTTCCTGCTGTCCTCCCTCCCCCCTAATTTGTGCAAATCTCTGCCATAGACTGAACCAGCCCACTTTAATCTCTTCCCCTTTCCCTCCTAATTTGCAAAAAAAAAAAAAAAAAATCTGCCATAGACTAAGTCAACACACCTTCATCTATGTTCATCTATGGAGGAGCATTGCACAAATTTGGGAGGAGTTGCCCATATCTCCTGTTAGATTGCAGCTCCATTCGCACAAGTTTCTGGTTCGCTCAGAGCAGCCAACACTCACAAACGTGGATCAGATGTGAGACGAACTGCAAGAAGATGGCCTAATCTACACCTGCAGCCCTTTCGCTATGGAAGAGCAATGCTTCCAAATATTCCCCGCTCATGCGATCGGCACTCACAGGGCACATGAGACCGATCTTTACTGTAATTACAGGAGTGCCATTGAGGGAACACGTGTGCCCTGTTACGGTGCTTCCGTATTTGTACTGGTAGAAGTGGGTGGCTATGGGGTAGAGGTTTTTTTTATTGACTTATGTGGGATGCGCACAAGCGCAGATGTGCAGCAACACATGGAAGCATAGGAGCTCCATCGAATATGCACTTTTGCAAAAAAAATACATACATGCTGCGGTAAAACACGGCAATAGCCATCCAAAACATGTGGTGGAAATGGCGGACAGGTCCCATGCCCGCATTCCTCCACTACCCATGCACATCCCCCTCATTGATTATTGGCTGTTCGCTGAACCCGAAACTCCCGGCAAACAGCAACCACCTCACAAAGGGTGGTGGGCTTACACTGCACACCAGAATGGAAGAAAGAGAGTCAGGAAAACCATGACAAAAACAGTCAGGGATATTTTGGGGAAACTGAGAGGTGGAGCCGAGGTCACCGTGGGAGCAGGTGAACGTCATGTGCCCCATTAGTGATGACTGCGATTCAATGTGCAATAAACATAGACTCCCCCTATGTTTGCAGAATCCTAACAATCTCAATCATTGCTCGTTCACCCATCCCTACTAATGGAGCCCTCTCGTGCCACGTAGTTAACATATGAAACAGACCTTGGTGAAAGCAGCAGTAGAATTTTCAGGAGCAGAATGGTTCTTTAACATCCAAATCATTTTTTTTCTCCCTTTATCTCAACAGTTATCTGCATCAGCGGACAGAAGAAATGTTGTGGTGTGACCTGTGCTCCCTCTTTTTTTTAGCTCTATGTGGCAGCCGCAGTGGGCTAATGACAGCCTGTGACCAATGGTGGTCTTTCCTCACTTTACCCTTGCGGACTACTGAAGTTCTTGTCACACACTTTCTCACCAACTGCACTTTGCCAAAGTGGAAGAGCTTCATACAAAGAGAAGCACTAAGCTCTGAGAGCAGAGTGCATTGGTGTTTATCTGCCATTGCCTCCAGAGTGGATAACATATGAGGCATTAAAAAGAAAAGACTAGAGAGCAACGTTGGAGCGAATCAGCAAACCACCACTGTAAAGTTTACTGACCTGTTCCTGGTAGATATAAGTTGTGGTCATTTCTCTTGAGGAGAAAATAATGCTGGGAGGAAAAATCAATTGTCAACAGAGGCATAACTTGCTTTTCTCAAAGCAATGACAGGCAGTTTGCAGAATGAATTGTCTGTTGGTTTCTATTTACCTGTCTATCTAATATTGAATGAAAACTCATCAGCAACATTTAAAGCCACAGAGTTTCCATTGTGTGTGTGTTTTTCCCTGGCTATATTCCTTCTGCCAATGTCTCAGTTTGCCTGTAACAGTTTGTTCAGATGTGGACAAAGGATACCTGCTGATCTACTGTTTTATTGAACCGTTCAGTTCAGAGATTCACAGGCCACTGGCGGAAAGCAGAAATAGCAATGCAGCTGGGAGAAAGAACAGGACTACAGCATCCAGCCGCTCTTTGAGAAAGCACCATTATCAGATTTCAAGGCCTGCGTGAAATGAAATACCACTTGTGTTTACCCGATTTCCAGCATCATGTTCTTCATGCAAAAGCTGCACACTGTCCTATCATTACAAGTAGAACCATTTACTTTCCCTGTTCACCAAAGCAAATAGCTATTTTTTGAAAACCTTTTGCATACAAAGCCCAGCTTGTTTTTCTGTTTTGTTTGAATTGCTGCTCCACAGTGTCCTGAATTCCAAGAGGACTCCATATTATACTAAACAGCTCATATTAATAACAAATGAAAGAGCCGGGTCAGGCACATTTACCATTGGCCAGATTGTCATTGTCTACAGTTTCACATGCTGAGAAACACAAGGAAGCATTCTTGACTTGGCCCTGCTAAACTATAAATCCCTACCTGGCTCAGGAGCCAAAAACCTCAAGGACTAACTTACCTTACACTGAAGGTTGGCTTCAGAGGACCTTCTCTGTGTCCCCCTCCAAGATAAGCTCAGGGGATTGCAGTTCAGGAACAGGAGTTTTCTGTGATAGCCCCACCTTTATGAAATGTTCTCTCTAAAGAAGCTCTCTTGGTACTGACACTGTCAGGTTATTTGATGCCATTTGAAGATGTACGTGTGTGTGTGTGTGTGTGTGTGTGTGTGTGTGTAAGACACTTTGAAACTGTTTTTGTGGTGAGAAATGACACCTACATGTAAATTAATCTTTGAAAACCTCCCAGAGAGCTTCAGCTATTGGACTGTATAGAAATATAATAAATGAAATAATAATAATAGCAAACAACAAATGCTATTACTTCTCAAGACTCTTTCAAAGATGGATTTAGACAACTGTGCAATTCACATGATAGCTGCAGTTATCATAGGATAGCTTGGTCATTTGTCACACGATGACTTACTGTGTGGCTGTCTCTTGTTCACGTAGAATCAGTAGATGTCAATGGGAAGAGAGAGGAAGAGTCAGAGTGGTGCAGTGGTTAGAGTATTGGGCGAGACCTAGGAAATTCTGTGCCTAAGACCATATCCTGTGTTGATCTTGTGTTCCTGTAGAATCACAAATACACACATATATGTTTGCTGCATTGCTAATGACATTGTTATCTTTTCGGCGCCAGGTCAAGACTTTCCTCTTCTCTCAGGCATTTGGCAATATCTGAGGAGCCTGGGTTTGTTTTGTTTTGTTTTTGTAGGTTTTTTTGAAGTGTTGAAGTGGTTTTTAAATGTACAGATTGTGTGTATGTTGTATGTTTTTGCTGTTTTAATTTTTGTATATTGTTTTTAATTGTTTTTAATCCTATGTAAACCGCCCAGAGAGCTTCGGCTATGGGGCGGTATACAAATGTAATAAATAAATAAATAAATAAACAAGTATTAACCCTTTGGACTATATGGCTGAGTTAATTATTATATGAGAGCCAGTTGCGGAAAGCAGAGCGCGGTAAATAACAAGGCAGACACAATGTTTGGGTTAAATCTGGGCCACATTTTATTGATGGAAATGCAGAAGGGAAATCAAAGCGGGCACCTTCGATCAATGATGGCAAGCACCATTATAAAAGATAGGGTGAGTCATTCGGGCCAGGGCGTGTCGTGCCAACTTCGCCACTCCCTGGCTCCTCCTTTCGGGTAGGGAGGCCTTCCGTGTCACCCCAGCATGTGCCTCAGGACTCTGAGTGGGTGAGGAAGGTTAGCCCTAAAGGTAACCCTTATCTCAGCACCTGGGCCTCAAGACTTGCAGGTGATTAGCCTCAGGTGTTACCAGTCACTGCTAGGTGCCTGAGAATGCTCGCCAGTCCTCTCAAAGGTGAAGATGCCTGCGCTTAACTGCCACAGGGTGCAACAAGCCTCATGCTTTGTCGCCACCCCCCATCTGTGCAGAATAGCTTCTCGCAGACCCCTCTGCAGATCCGCCAAAAATACATCATTACTGAGGTCCGACAAGTGGACCCCATCTGGCTCCCTCTGTGCTGGTGATATCATTAGGTGATTGATACTCCAATCACCATAAGAATGTAGGTTGCGAAAGATCTCCCCATTCGCCTTTTGACCAGCCCTGTCTAACGCAATGGGCCCTCCATTCGCAACGTGGTATAATGCAGGACCAGAGAATAACTATTCCCGGCCAACGGTATCTAATAACTTCAAAATCAGCCAACGCTTGTAACACTAGAGCCTTGCCCTTTAACATCCCCAAATCATTTCCTCCCAAATGGAATAACAGCACCTGAGGTGGGAGTAGGGCCGCACGCTGCTGAAATAACATCGGGATGAGTTGGTCTCACCTCATCCCTCGTCTGCCAGCCCACTGAATATTAGCCACATGGCTCAGGCCCAACTGTGTACTGATGCTGGCGCTGGCTGCCCTCCTTCCAGTCCAGAACAGGTAGCTGTGGCCACAGATAAGGACCCGCATGGGGGCTTGGCCAAACAGTAAATCTAAAAAGTAAACATAAATGCATCAGCATGCACCCTACACCCTTATTTTGGAAGCTGGCGTATGTAAGACCTGTATGCGGCAGATCTTCACCTGCCCAGGGCCTAAATCCGTTCTGTCAGCAGACCAATGGCTGCTGCCATGGATGCCGCCCCTATCCGGAAGGAATGCATTCCAAATTGAAATCCTAACAACCCTAAACTGTCCAACGCCCTTTTAGTAATAACAGAAAACTGAAACTTCGTTAGTGGTGACTGATCCACATGACAGAACAAGAATCCAGGGCCTCTTAACTCTTGGAAGGCCCTCAGGGCGAGGACCGGGCATAGTTCCTGCCACGTTGAAGAATGTAATATGACGGTTTGACCCACACCTCTTTGATCTGTCTTGGACCGTCTCAACCGGATATTGACATGCTGTGGATAAAACTGGATATCCCCCAATTGTAAAGCATGTCCGGACAAATCTCCTCTAGATGACACTAATAATTCCGATATCCGGAAGGCCCCAAAAAAGGCCGTCAAGGCCGCGGCATGGAAAAGGACCGCCTCAAAGGGGGAGGAACACAAAACGTGCCACCTAGCCTTCAATCCTATCTATATATCAGGGGACAATGGTGTCCTACCATCAGGTAATGAGGGGGATTCTCACGCCCAACCGCTTAAAGCTCTCCTTATCCTAAAATTGGCCGTGTTGTCAACCACTCCCCTGCTCTTTGAACAAAATGCCAGGGCAGCAATCTTACCCTTAATCGTACGCACAGCCTTGCCCTGTTTACTCTCTGCTATGCAGAACTGCAACAAATGATCCACTGGTATAGGCCATTCCAAAGCCAATGCCTTACTCATCCTGAACCTATGGAATTCCCCACTTGCCTTTCTATATGCTGATCGAGTACTTGGGGCGACTGACATCCACACAGCCCGTTCTATTTCGTCTTGCCAATCTCCCATAAGGCAGTTGGCATCTCCTCTGGCTCCTCCCTTGCCCATGGCACCAGATCCCGGAATCTTTCTACCTGCCGGCGCGATAAACCATCAGCAATTGAGTTGTCCAGACCCGGGATATGGCGAGCACGAAACAGAATGTTGTTACGCAGGCAGTGTAGCGTAAAGGCCCTAACCAATGCCATGACCCTATTGATTTTAGATGTTAAAGTATTAATCACTTGAACTGTGGCCTGGTTGTCACACCAAAAGTGTACAATGCAATTCTATAATTCCCCAGCCCAAACATGTGCGGCTACATAAATTGGGAAGAATTCCAAGAATGTCAAATCTTTACATACATTGGAAGCCTGCCAGTCGATGGGCCAACTTTCAGTGCACCAACAGTCACCCCATATTACTTCAAAGCCTAACACCCCGGAGGCGTCAGAATGTATCTGCATGTCCACCTCTAATAGTAGTTCCTTCTTCCTAAATGAAACTCCATTAAAGCCATCCAAAAAGGACAGCCATACATCCAAATCATCCCTCATTGCCTTTGTAACCCTAACGTGGTGGTGTGGGCATATGAGACCTTTCATGGCATTGCAGAGCCTGCGCAAAAAGGCTCGGCCTGGGGCGACCACCCTACAGGCAAAATTAAGATGGCCAATTACCTCCTGAACTTGTCTCAATGTTGCCTTTTTCTGTGCTTGGAGAGAGTATAACTGAGCGCATAATGACTGCACCTTATCCAAAGGGAGCCTACAGCACTGGTTCACCGAATCCACCTCAATACCCAAATACTTTAGGATGCTGACTGGGCCCTCTGTTTTTTCCCACGCCAACGGGACGCCCAACTCCTCCGTTAGAGCCTGAAATTCAGCCATCAGGAACGCACACTGGCTGGAATTTGCCATCCCACAGAACAAAAAATCATCCAAATAATGAGTGCAGTCAGCTAGTCCCATGGGCTCCCTTATGGCCCACTCCAGAAAAGAACTAAACCTTTTAAACATCGAACAAGAAATTGAACACCCCATAGGTAGGGCCCTATCTATATAATATTGTCCCCAAAAGCTAAAACCCAGGAGGTCGAAATCCGCTGGATGAATGGGCAAAATGCAAAACGCTGATTTAATATCGCGTATTTTGTATTTTGCTCCTGGGTACAAATAAGCGAATAACGGAACAGGCAGCTAAGTTTCTGAATCTGGCTATTCGAACCAGATCATTAGCAGACGATTAATATTAACACTCACTATTTATAGTATTTATTTGTAGATTTATAGTCCCTTTTTATATCAGCTAAGTTGCAAGCATCATGACTGTATGTTATATTTGTTTTGCCTTTGGGCTATTGACTGTAAATAAAGGTTGATTGATTGATTGATAATATCGCATTTGCCCATTAGGGCCCTGGGCCATTTCTCCTCACCATTGCCACCGCCGAGTCAAATGATGCATAATGCACAGAGCAAAGATGTTCCGGAATTGCATTATTGACCGACCGACCACTCGGGGCGGACAGGTTGTGGATTAACCTGTACTCCCCCGGGGACCTTTTGGAAACAATGCTCAAAGGGGAAACCCTAAAATTAGGAATGGGAGGAGAACTAAAAGGACCAATCACCCTACCCGCAGCCACTTCCTTGCATATTTTATCATGAACAATATCCTCGAACGCCAATACCGACTTTTGGTTCCTAGAAAACAATGATATCCTGGGGCCTTCATAAGGTATGCGAAAGCCATCCATAAATCCATCCCTAAGATACCCTGCGTCTGGCCCTGGGTAGTGTGCCAAGAGCCTCTGTAATGGCTCAAGCTTGACCAGGCTGGGGCCCTTTAGGAGGCGGGTGCTGACCCCCCGGCTTTCAACCCCCTTGTGGGTCCCTAGCGCCCCCCCGGCCCCCTCTTGCCCTTGGGCAGTTGGCCCCAGGGTGTGGGCCATGACAGATCGGGCATTCATGCCGAAAACGACAGGCGGGGCGAGTACAAGCCCTGCGGGAACTATATTCCCATCAGAGCAAGCGGGGTTGAACCCCTTGCCCCGCAGGCCCACGGGGAGATGTACTGGGCTGAAACTTCAACAAAAGATGGCCACTATCTGCCCTCTCCCCGACCCCAGGCCGAGCTGGGGTCATAAATTGGAGCCACAAATCGTGGTCCTTCACATCCCATCGGAGGGTGTGGTCAAATGCGACCCACATATGAAACAACTCATCATAGGCAAGCCATGCCCCCCATACTCTGTATATGCTCTATAGAGCATATCCAAGTATTTAATGAGGATACAACCCTTATCTGAGAATTTCTGTTGAATTACCCCCATATATATTAGAAAACCAGGCAGCCAGTTAGCCCAATTTCTTGCCACCTTCTTACGCCTGATTATTTCAGAATCCTTCTCCACCCCTTTCTCTTTGTCCTTAGTCTCTGACTCCCAAAAGAGCAGCGAAAAAACATCCACAAATTCCCCTTTCAGTATCTTCTCCCTGGTTACTGGAAGAAGATGATAACCCACCAGGCTGGATGTACTGCCTGTAGGTATGACGTCCCTGTCCGCCCTGGCAAAAGGGTCCCTAATAATGTGCCCACCATTTGCTGCAGAACTGGATACCCCTGCCAGGCCCTGCCACACTGCCAAGTATGCAGCAGCGTCAGCTATTGGCTCCGGCTGTGTCAATGGTGCAGCGATGGTGCTTACCTGAGGCCCCTGAGCTGTAGTACCTGCTGTGCTTGCATGAACTCCTTCCTCAATTACTGGCGTCCGTGGCACCAAACCGGCATCGACGGTTGGTGTCCCCTCCATTGACCCCCCAGTACCTACTGTCTGTGTCTGCGTGTGAGTTATGTTGCCGCGCGACAGCGGAAGTGCTGGGCCAAGCCTCCCGCTTAATGTGTACCTACTCCCTGTAATGCAGCTGTCCAGCCCAAGCCCGCCAGCCATGGTAACCAATTCCAAGGTGGGGATGCCCCCCATGTTGGAATTGGCCTGGCCTGTGTAATTGCAAGTGGCTCACCTAACTGTTGTGGTACGAACGCTGCTCCAGCCACTGGACTGGGATCTGGCCACACTGACACCGAAACTTGAGGAGGGTCTGCTCCTGGAGTCGCACTCCCTGCTGAGGAACTCTGGACCTCCATCTCGCCCCTCTGCTGATGTAGTTGTGCAGCCGGCTTGCCCCTCTGCTGATGTAGTTGTGCATTTGTTCCGCCCTCGATTGCCTGTAACCGGGCTGACACAGACGCCCACAATTGAGCACTTTTCTGTTGCCTAGTTTGGTGATGCCCATACCTGCCCTCAGTTGCCCGATCGACTATAAGGGGTTGTTGTGCTGGTAGTCCCCTTTCTGGCTCCACGGCCTGCAATCTGGCCAGAATAGCCGCCACCTCCGGGTTCTCCTCCTCATCCGAGGAAGAAACATGCTGGTACCTTGGACGTTTTGGGGCTTGACGCGGTGCCTTACCCTTTCCCTTTTCCCCCCCTATGCCTTTTTTAGGAGCCATTATCGCACTAATTGCTGAGCGGGCATGTCTTTATACCCCACCAGACTCTATACACCAGTCGGCTATCCACTTCTGAAATGCTCGAGTCTTACGTAAGGGAAAAGGCAAGCTACTAAAATATGAGGCAGCAGCCGGCAATTGAAGGGAAACCCTGCAAATGGACTCCTACTCCAGCCCCTTATGTCGCTATCCTCGTGTAAGAGATTAAACGGGATCCGCGGAGGTGAGCACTTTGGCGAAGCTACTCAGCCTGCCACACCCTGTGCCGCCAAAACACCCCCGGAGGGAAGAGTCGTGAGCTCTTCAGCTCAAGCAGCCAGCCAAAGACTCCCCGCGGCCCGGCCCAGCCTCCGTTGCCCCTAGCAACGACTTTCCCGCCCAAGCTGGGACAGAAAAGACTCACCGTGGCCCAACCCAGCCTCCGTTGCCCCTAGCAACACCTTTCCCGCCCAAGCTGGGACAGAAAAGACTCACCGTGGCCCGCCCCGGCCTTCGTTGCCCGTAGCAATGCCTTTCCTGCCCGAGCTGGGACAGAAAAGTCCCAACCAGACCCGCGCGGCAAACTGCGCTACAACCCCCAGCTTCTACATAAGGTACAATGAGGCTGCTCCCACTGCGCACCAGTAGCGACCTTCCAGCCCCAGCCGGGACTGCCCGGCTCCAGCCTGCTCCCTTCTCCCCACGTGACTGCCTGGGCAGTGCGGCTGTGACCCAAATCTCCTCCCGCCTGTACCCGTCCAGCCGACACACTCCCGGGAAGGCGGGCTGCAAAGAGAGCCGCCTCACCCCACTCCCTTGAGGAGGATCAGCCGATCCTTCCCTCTCCCCTTCGGCCTCCACGAAGCCGCAAGGAAGGCGCGGCCAAGACCTGTGTCTCCTCCCGCCGGCTCCCGACAGGCCATAAGGCTCGCAGGAGGGCGTGGCGGCCGCCGACACCTCCTATCCCTGCTCACATGGGAGGATCAGCCAATCCTCCCCTCAAACCTTTGGCCTCCTGGCCTGGCCTGCAACTAGCCCCCTGCTTCCTGAAGATGGAGATGAACGACGGTAGGTTCCTCCGCCTCCGGGACGTCCTTTGCCGCCACCGCTGCCTCCGGGAAGCTGTCTAAGAGGCTGGATCTGCTCCAGCTGCAGCCGCGTTTGAAAGAACAGGGAGGGGAGGAGGCAGAGCCCTTATAAAGGCTCCTCTCCCCCCTCCCCTCCCCTGTGGCACGAAAACAGAGGGCGCCAATGGCGCTCCTCCACACCTCGTCACCCCGTGCCCCTCCACAACCGCCCCACCATGACCACGCTGCGCCGGGCGTGAGGTAAGGCCCTTGTGTTGTAATATTGGACTAGGGCCAGATCTACACCAAGCAGGATATAGCACCATGAAAGTGGTATTGCTTTATTGTGGTACTGATGTGCACTGACAACTGTTGGGGCCTATTGACACATATATACCGCATTCATACCACTTTCATAGTGTTATATCCTGCTTGGTGTAGATGTGTCTATGGGCCCCAACAGTTGTCAGTGCATTTCAATATCACTATAAAGCAGCAGTGTAGATTGTTAAGGAAATATTCCCTAACTCTCAAATTGAAGAATCACCAGGAACAGGCAGAGTTCAGCCTAACAGGTTTATTCAAAACAACGTACAAAGGAGAGAGAAGTGGCACATGGGTAGTACCAAAGCTCTCTGAATCACAATGACAAAACTGTTTTATTTATCTCTGTTACAGGCTTTGACATCACATACCACTCACCCCCTCCCTCCTGTGATGGATACATGCTAATAAATGTTTCAACTAAACAATATCTTAAACCATAATAAAACAGTATCCAAGGCATTTGACACCTCAATGAAATTTACTGTTTCCTGATAACCTTCGATCACAGTAACTTGGTGTTATTTGGTTTCTTCTAATGGCCAGTAATTTTACTCTGGAAGAACTGAAAATGTTTACATTGGGGGTGCCATCTTGTCTGTGTTTGAGGGCCGTTGAGTCATGTCTAATTCACAGTCTATTTGGAGGAAGAGATTGTGAGGCTTGTTATCGGGAGAGGATGTTTTGGGCTATGTCGGTCTGTGTTTTTCCTCTGAAATGCTAGAATGTGAGATGTGAACTTTACCCTGGTGCAGTGAAATATGTTTCTACTTTACCTTAAAATGTTTCTTTAGAGGCTTGGGGAAACTAGAGTTCCAGGTTTTGATTTAATATCAATGCCCAGATCAAAAATCTTTATCAAGATCCAGCCTTGGACTCATGAGATCCAGGTTCAAATCCACATCCATGAAGTTCACTGGGTAATCCTGGTCCAGTAACTATCTCCTACCCTGCGAATTTCTCAGGATTGTGTTGAGGATAAAATGGGGGAGTGGGAAGAATCATGTAGAGTGTCCTGACCTTGGGAGAAGGGTGGAATTAAAGAGTAATAAATAAAATGATCATCACATGAATGGGATTTTAATATGTTTTCTGAAGCCCATGAATGTTATCTTTTCGGCGCCAGGTCAAAACTTTTATTTTCTCCCAGGCATTTTAACAGCTCAAGTTGAGGTTTTGATTGACATTGTGGCTAGGCTTAACAGTGAAAATGTTTTAAAGTGTTTTAATGTCAGCTGGTTTATGTTTATGGTTTTAAATTTTGTATATTGACTTTTTAGTGTTAAATCTTTTAATTTTTATAAACCGCCCAGACAGCTTCAGCTATGGGGTGGTATATAAGTGTAAATAATAATAATAATAATAATAATAATAATAATAATTTGTCTATCTCTTGGAAGAGAGTATTATTAACACTTTACAGATGCAGTGCTATGTGAGTAAATGACTTAGGCCTCTGGTCTCCATTGTCCACTTAAGTACTGACAATAGAGATTGCAGGGAACATTGTCAATAGGGTGGCAAATTATGCATTGCTGAAGGATGCACTACCAAAAGAGTAGGATAGCAGTTTGCATAGAATTTTCATGGGTTAATTTATATGTATATACAAAACTAAAAATGATTGCTATAATTTAAATTTCACATAAGGCAAAGCAAATAATCCCCAATCCAAATACTCACAAAATTCTTAAATGAATTTGCACCTCACTAAATATCACACAACTCCTATCCCTTATTCAATTAATGTAACCATAAATATTCCAATTCCTGCTCCAAAATAAATTTCTCTTCAATTATAATTAGCCCCATTCAATTTAATCCTCACATCATTACTCTTCATAAAATGAAATTAAATTCAACATAAATAGGTAGGGTAAAGGTGCACATTGCAATTTCTTCCTGGTGGTAGGAGGTGGGACAAGTTTTACTATGATATGATGTGGTGGCTGCCAATCTATCGTTCTTTTAACTAAATTAACCCAGCCAAAGGCAAGCCAGCAAGCCAGTAGCTGAGCTAATCTGCTTGCCATATAGTGCAAACTGTACCTCAAATGTATCTGGGTGGGGAAGGGAAATAATGTCTCTGATTCCTTTGAAGGAACAGGGAAACAAAATGACTGTGTGAAGGTTTGAGGCCTGCAAAGGCAAAGTAAAAGAGAGAGGCCTTAGAGGCCTGCATTTCCAGTTAAGTTTCATTTCTTCAAGGTTCAAACAGTACTTTCTGTTTTGGGGAAAGAGGGTATAAAAACAGAGGCATAAGCCAGCTAGAAAGAGAGCAGGAAAGGATGAGAGCACGAGAAAGAAGCAGCTGGAAAAGCCTAAATGCACCTAGGGTAAATGACTTGCATTTTTGCAACTTTTGTTTTCTTTGCTTATGTATCACTCAGTTCTATTGTCATGACTCTCTAACTCCTTGCATTCATTGAAGTCAATAAGGAGGCCTCTTAGGAAAGCAATCAATCTTTTATTTAGCAAATGACCCCTTCCTTCCAGTCAAAGGGAGTTAAAAGTAGAAAGCGTTTTGCCCCAAGGTGCAATTTAGCTAAGCAAACAACACAGTTGATCCATTCAAGAGAAAGAGAGAGTCAATTCTGAAAGAAATCCAAATCAAGCTTTTTCTGAGCCACTAATCTTTCCGAGCGCCGCCTTCTGGTATGGACTGGAATGTCTGTTCGAGTTCAGAATCTGATTCTGAATTAACGTCTAACAGTCCTTTGCCCTGAGCAAGGGGAGAGGACTTAGACACAACACCTATTGACTAAATACCTTTACTTGTATCATGATTGTTTTAATATTCTAGTAAACTGTTGTGTTAAACCTAAAGTGTCTGGAGTTTCACTCACTCCATGTCTACATGCTAAACACCACAATATTGGGAAGGGGAATGTGGAGAAAGGAAGGTGGGACTCTTAAGGAGGCAAAGATCCTTCAGGAGTTTCTCAAGAGGTCCAGGTCATAGAAAGTTGTCCTTGAATTGTCCTGAGAAAGGAAAGGAAAGGACAGCATTTCCACCAGAAGCATTTCAAGTTTCAATTTGTACTGTGCATGGTAGACACTTCACTGCCAGCTTGTTTTCTGGCTGGCTTAATTCATTTAAAGGAGGAATGACATTGGTTGTCACCACCTCTATGTATGCCAGGTACCAGACATATTGGAAGCCACTTTTCTGGGCAGCTCTGGTAGTCTGGTAGAAAAGAGGATTCCTGGCCACCACCATCACCATTTGTCAGTGTACTTGCAAATAATTGCCAATACTGACATACTGACATATCTGGCTATAAACACAAGTCAGATCGACAGTAATGTAAGTAGCTTAAACAAAGGAAATGAAAGAAACTAAAGGAGGACACCAAACAGGCTGCCAATTGTTCAACCCAGAAAACAACATTTCAATGGTTGGGGCAGAGAGAGGCTATGTTCTAAGTTTGAACTGGGTAGTACTGGTCAGGCAATATATGAAAGATTCTTATAGGCCTCATTCTAGGCTGGCTAGGGAATGCTGGGAGTTGTAGGGCTTTTTTCTTCCTAAAGAGCCATAGGATTGCATCTAAGGATGTCAGAGACACCCATTTATGGGGTGGAGCTTGACAAACATCCTTTGGTTACCCTCACCCAGACACTGGTCAGCTTTCTACTACATAGCCCAACTTGAACTGCAGCAAGTCGGGCTACTAATGGGTTTTCTGTGTTTTTAAATTTGTGAAAATTAAAGCTGAATATTGTACATATTTGTATAATTTCAACATCAACAGATATCCCTCATTGCACATGTAGAGTGCAGTCCTATGCCTGTTTAGACAGAAAAAAGTTTGGCGGGCTGGGGAAAGCTGGGAGTTGTAGGACCTTTTCTGTTTAAGCAAGCATAGGATTACACCTTTTGTTACTTTTTATGGACAGCTACCAAGGGGAGGAGTAGTTTGGCTAAGAGCGTCATCAGATGGGCGTTTCATAGCATGCTCATTACTGACCACTCCCAGATGTTTGTGGGATCTTTTGATGATGCCAACTGCCTTCCACACATCATCTGCTCCTTCTGGTCTTTTTCCATCATAAAATAAGACAGAGAAAATCTATTTTGGGGTGGGTTTTTTGGCTATAGAAAAACTTGCTGCCATTTCCTGCTGTGTGCAGGAGAACCAGCGCGACAAAAACATCCACTGAATGGGCCACGTGGTCGTTGCTTCCTTTCTCTTTCTTCCCCATGCGATGAAAGAGGAAGCTCTTCATCCCTACTGTGGGACAGAAGCAGGAGGTGAAGCAACATTAGGGAAACACGATTTCCTCCCATCTGACGAGGCTGTAAAACTGGGGAGGATTTATAGGAATACCCTGTGAATAGTCATAACTCAAGCCTTGGATATAACCACTTCAGATTCTGAAATGCGAGAACTAACCAAATATATGATGTGGACTTCTGAATATTATAGTTTCTTCCAGTGACATATTCAAGGCCACCAAATAAACTGAACAGCAATTGGAACCCAAACCTCCATTGGCCAATTCCATCGTACTAGTATCCGCCACAACTTACCATTAGCACATCAATAACTGTATAGGTAATTCCTGTATATAAATAGCAAGATCAAAGCTTTAATCTGAAAAGTTTTGACTGCTGCATTGGTGAGACTGCTCAGTCCAGTTACAGGCAGAGCTCTCAGGCTCCAAGAAATGTCAATATGACCCTCTTGGCTGAGGGATATTTGGAAATACCTGGCATGGCCAGCAGAATCAAATGTTTAAAGGTAATGCAAGGAAGATTTGATTACAGTCCATAAATTGCAGGTGTTTGCTTTGCCAATATCCCACAAGTTTTTATGGCTTACAAAAGCAAGCAGTAGTAATATTTCTTCGAATAGTAACTGACATCCTAAGAAATAGAAAGACTTTAAATTATTGATTTTTCTATTAACCCTTCTCCTCACTAAACAATTGATTTAAAAAAAAACCAGCTAACCCAAACTCCCTAAGTCTACAATATACTTATCCAAACAGACCTGCAAAGCTCTTGTAGCTTCTGGACCACACACACACACACACACACACACACCTTATTTCATCAGTAGGATGCTGCTGGATTTCATCCATAATTTCCCCCTAAAAGATTCCTTTTCACCAGAGCAATTTCTAGGAATTTCAGTTTGATTGAATTTCTCACATGCCTTTGGGTTCTTCACATAGCCTGGTTTGAGCTAAATCCAACTCAAAGGCAGCATGCAACCTTGCTGTCTGGATGTCCAGTCCACAGATAATTTCATGGGTATTCGGAAGTCCAGATTCCTCGCCCATAGGCCTATTGGGATACCTGCAGAAGTCTTATGCAGCAGGACCTAATGCATAGCTGCAGTTTAATTACATTCCTGCCCCACGTAATCATTCCAGTTCTGTGCTCAGCCTTAGTAAGGCCTGGCTAACAAATGATAATGGCAATTAAGGTGGAAAGGAAGGTGCCTCCTCCTCCTTCTCCAGGTGCTAGGCTCAGTAATGCCAGCCAGCACTGCTGCTCACAGGATCTGCAGTGACAATGCAGCATTCCAGGACTTGCTAGGCTTGAGTGGAGTCTGGAATACCAAGGATGTTGGAAGGGTTAGGGAGAATCAGTGGGGTTGGGAGATGAAAGTGTGATCTCAGCAAACAGATGAAAGCTGTAAGGGGACATTCCATCAGGAATGCTGAAGAAAAAAGTACATTGCAGATCTCATTTGCATTTTGTTACTGATATCCTCTTCATTGATTCAATTATTGCTCTGCAAAACGTTTTCTCAGCAAAAGTAACACTTCTCCTCCATAATATATTTGGGTCCTGTCTATGCCAAAGCTGGCTCGCACCCACATTTTAAGGACCTACACAGCTTGGGTTTTATACAAGGGGTATGTGTTACCCAACTGGCTGCAGATGTCATCTTCTGTTTATTGTGCCTTGGAAGACCATGTTTTCCAAGATGCTTTGCAGGAAGGGGAGAAGGGAAGAAGTGGGAGAATAATAGGATGGAAGATATGATCAAAGGAGGAGGAGGAGGAGGAGGAGGAGGAGGAGGAGGAGGAGGAGGAGGAGGCCTTTAAGACTCTAAACAGTTTGGGAGCTAGATACTTGAAGGACTGCCTTCACCCATATCAGCTTGCCTACACTTTAAGATCAGAAAGTTCTTTAAGATCACATTTGCCCACCTGTGAGAACAATTAGGTGGGTGTCCACATGGGATAGGGCCTTCTCTGCGGTGGCCCCAAACCTCTGGGACAAACTCCCATCAGAGGTCTGCCATGCACCAGCCTTGCAGGTTTTCAAGAAGGCTTTAAAAACATTTTATTTTACCATGCCCTTCCCATAATGAATACTGTTATTGCTGCCATTGTTGTTCCTGCTGTTGGTTTTATTGTTTTAATTGCTATTTTACTGTCATCATGTTTTTATTGCTTTTAATATTTTAATATTTTATTGCTTTTAATATTTTATGTATCGTATCGTTGTAAGCCACCTTGTGAGGGCCTCTGCCCCGAAAGGTGGCCAAGAAATCTTTTAAATAAATACAATAAAAGCGAGAAAGTATGGACAATTGACTAGAGTTTTTGTCTGTATATCCCATTGCTTACAGATCTCATTTCAGTTCTAGGCAGATGTATATTCTCCTCCTCCTCCTCCTCCTCCTCCTCCTCCTCCTCCTCTTCTTCCTTCTCCTCCTCCTCCTTTATTTCCAGTCAACAGACCAAAGGTATATCAAATCAACATAGTTAAAATTGTATGTTACATATAAAATCATTAAAACAATACAGCTTGACTACTAGGGATAAAAATTGTAAATAATTTATGTTAATGAGTATAGAAGAAATTCTCATTCACTCTAACTCAGTCATTCGCAGATGATCTGGTGAGAATAGCCAAATTCAGGAACTTTGCCACCTGTTCAGTTATGGATTTGTTTGTGACCTGCAACAGAATTATTAGAAGGGACACTGTGTGATTGGCCAGATTAAATCAGCTCTTGCCAGTTGGTAATATTTGCATGAGAATAGAACATGAGCAATAGTCTCTACCTCTAAATCGCTGCAGGAACAGCATCTTTTATGCCAAGGGATTTTTTTGTAACAACCCACCAGTAACCTAGAGGGAAGGGAATTGAATCTGGCTAGGGAGAACGCCTTTCTATACTTGGGAATAGATAGCCACCTCAGATATAACATTCCATCCCTGCTTGGTTGGAGTATCAGTCCCAACGACTATAGCGAACAAGATCCCCAGGCGACTCCCAGAAGTACCTGATTATCTATATCCACTAGTCTTTGTTTAACGATTGCTCTAGCATTTCCAAGTCCTAGCGTTACCAAATAGGCAGGTGAGAGCCCTAGAGTAGTAATTTCCCCTTCCACAGCTTTTCTCCAGGGGGATACAAACGAATCAGAAAATATCTTGTAAACCAGAGGGTTAGAGGATATTGCAAGGTAGCAACGAAGCCAATAGTGAGTTGAATAAATCCAAGCTAAACATTTTAGTGAGTTGAGACCGGCCTCTAGATTCAGGGCTGCACCTGGTACACATCTAGGGACGCCCAAGATTGTCCTAAGGAAAAGATGTTGAATTCCTTCAAATGTACTTGTTGATTGTGGAGACCATATCAGCGAACCGAACAGGACTTGAGGCACGAAACTGGCTTTGTATACTTTGGTAGCTGCAGGTATAAAATTCCCTCCCTTGGTAAAAAAGAATCGAGCTAATGCAGCAATACTCTGTTCTGCTTTCATCTTAATGTTTCTCATGCACCTTCCATCTGAGCATTTCGTGGAACCAGATACCGAGATATTTAAATGAATCTACTTGTTCAATTCTATTTCCCGCCATGGACCAAGTAAATCTTAATTTCCTTCTTGAGAAAACCAGCACTTTTGTCTTGGTGTAATTAATTGTAAGGGAGTTTATTTTACAATACTCAGCAAAGCTACTTAATAAATCCCAGCTGTGTCTGAGATATCAGAATAGCATTGTCTGCATACAAGAGAATGGGGACTTTAGTTTGGGCGATCTTCGGTGGATGAGATGATAAAAATGTCAATTTAGGGGGGAGATCTAGGCAGATGTATAGCAAAAGGCCTCAGAATGGGATCCCAGTTACCTCACTGTTATCTTCCTCCTAGCCTGAATGAAGTTTTAAGCCCAACAGCCTGGATTGTAATGTTACCCTTCCCAAGAGAGTCTTTTCGCAGTTATTTCCCTTTTTATATCCCTTATCCAGTACTGCCCTGACATCACCCCAAGTTTACCTATGTACATGATATAGATCAGTTGTCTAAGTCGTGTGAGTCTCCTCTAGGTCTGCTATGTATTTGTTTAATATATTTATATCCTACTTTCCCCATAGGGAACTCAGAAGTGTGTATGGTTCCCCCTTTTATCTGCCCAAGAACCCTGTGAGGCAGATTAGGAGGATTAGGTCCAAGTCATCCAGTCAGAGTTGTGTCTGAGCGGGGATTTGAACCTGACTCTCCCCAGTCCTGTAATAATTATACTGCACTGGATCTCATCATTCCATCATAATTTTGCCTCGTGTGCCTTCCATGACAGAAGTATTTTATAAAATACTTCAGCAATCGGGATACATATAAACATTAGGGATGTGCACTGGATCGGATCCGATCCACGATCCGGATCAGATCCAGAGGGAAATCGGATAAATTATCCGATTTCTGATCCGACAGCTGGATCGGCCGATCCAATCCGAACCGATCCAAAAAGGCTCCGGTCTGGTTCGGGCGGATCGGTGGGCGCCCGCTGGCACCCACCGCCGCTTCCATTGGCGGGTGCCAGCGGGCGGCCACCGATGAAAGTGGACAGTGGGGGGGGCGCGCGGAGGGGAGGAGGGGGGCGCTTACCTTTTAGGGACACCCGCTCCCGTCCGGCACCGGCGGCTACTACCAGCAGGCTTCGCGGCCTGCTCCAGGGTGGCGCGCCGGGTGATGACATCACCCGGCGCGCTACTCTAGAGCAGGCCGCAAAGCCCACTGGCAGTAGCCGCCAGTGCAGGATGGGAGTGGGCATCCCTAAAAGGTAAGCAGTGGCAGGGGAGAGGGGGCTTACCCCCCCGGAGCCATCCGCTTCTATCCGCGGGCGCCCGCGGGCGCCAGCGGATGGAAGCGGACGGCCCCAGGGGGGGTAGGGAGCGCGGGGGAGGGGGCTTACCTGCCGGGGCCATCCACAGTGGACGGCCCCGAGGGGGAGGGAGTTAGGCCCCCCCTCTCCCACCCGCCGCCATTTTTTCCTCATAGACTTGCATTGCAATGCAAGTCTATGGGGAAAAAAATGGCGGCCGATCCAAAAATTTCCGATATTTGGATCAGGATCGGACTCGATCCGGTCCGGGGGGCCTCCGATTTTGTCCGATCCGATCCATGACAAAATTGGAGGTCCCGATCCGGGTCCCGATCTGATCCGGGGGGTCCGTGCACACCTCTAATAAACATACACATATATGATAGAACACATGCCTTTCCAGGAGTGGTTTGTCTTCTACATTGCCACCCCTCCCTTCTTCTTTTTCTTTTTGTTGTGTCTACCATCCAAGACATTAGATTTAGAATGGGATCATTTTGATTCATTCATGAGTGGGCTCCAGCAAAACCTTTGTTTTGTTCCCCCACAACAGTTCCGGTTTAGACTCCTCCCTGTGACATCAACATAACAGTTCTTTACGAAATAGTCACTGAATCATCATACAGTGAGTGTCATCACCCAGGAAAATTGTGTTTGCTTACCATCGCTTCTCCACCCACGCATTTGTCCCTCATGACTTCCTTTTTTGAAAGAGGGAGTAAACAACTTGCATGTGGCCCATTCAGTGGGCTGTTTTGATTCTGCTGCTTCTCCTGTACACAGCAGGAGATAACGGCAACTTCTGTCTTTAAAATATGTTGGACTTACTGAGGTGTTTTTTGTCACACAAAGAACGCTAGAAGGGGTGGGAGGCAGACGACGTTGTGAGAGGGACTCGCAAAACTCTGTGAGTGCCCAGTAATGGGCATGCAATAAAATGCTTGTCTGATGGAGCTCAGTTTTAAAAAGAAGCAAATAATCATTTCTTTCCTTCCTTGGCAATTGGAATTCTGCTGTGCATTCAGCTAAAGGTTTGGGTGATGCAAAAACAACAACAACAACAACAAAAACCAATCCACCTTTCGTTCTGTCTCTGTGCCATGGATTTTCTTGTATAGATTTCACTCAGCAAAGTAAATGTTTCTACTTCCATTATCAATAATAACAAAGGGGGAAAACACAAGGGACTCTCTTACTGTGAGATGTGATGTCCAACTTTAGTTAACTCTTCAACTGGTTCAGTTTGAAGTCTGTAGATCACTCTATTACATTGCGTCATGGGGATAATTTGTTTTGGTTTGCATTTTGAAAAGAAGTGACCAAATTTTCAGTTCCCAAATCAACATGCAGACCAGAATGCAGTTATCCTTTGTATTTGCACTTCTCCGAATTTTGCGATACAGTTCTCCAAACAAACAAACAAACAAACAACAACAACCCCTGTGTACAAAAATGCAAATATTCAAGAAACATACAGACAAATAGCTTGTATATTGCTGTAAGAAAATAGACAAAATACATTAAATAAGAGGAAATTGTTTCAAAATTTCACACAATATGTGTAGATTAGGAGAAATGTATATGAAAATGCATACAAAGTTTTGAGTGGCCTTTTTTTTAAAAAAAATAGCAAACTGATGTGGAAACAGGATGGAATGAATTTAAGATTGGAGAAATGAGAAACTGAGAGGAATTAAAATTGTCAGTTTTGTCCATCCCTAGTCTAAAGCCACTCATGAACTTACCTATTATAGGATATGATGCTGGGCTCCAAAAGAGTAGCCAAGTTTTTCAGTGACTTCTGAGTATTTGCTTTCTCAGAGAACAAGAGCATGGCTGCATAAAATCCTGCTTTTCTTCTTTCTTTTGTGGAGAAAAGCAAACCAAACATTGCTTCTTTGAGGACTAGAAGCTAAATGCCAGAAGGTTTTCCTTTTGCCTTCATCAGTGCTTATTAAAATAGAATTTCAAGGATCAGTGGCAAACTGACATATATCCAAATGCCACTGAGTGCATGCTGAGCACCATAACATTGTCCTCAGCATTTCCTGTAGTGCTTTTTTTTTTTTAATATTTTTTTTATTGATTTTAACATACACATACACATAATATAAACAATAATATAAAATAAAACAACTTCCCCCCTCGACTACCCCCTGTGCACCCCCCCCATCCGAGACCATCTCATAATCCTTCATCCTCTTTCCAAAATTTTAATGATTCTTTTGAAGGCAATTGTCCCTTTCCCGATCTTAACACATAATTCAAAAGGGGAGTCCATATTTCCCCAAAATCACTCTTCCTGGACATTCCCCTCTTTATTTTCATTTTACAAGTCAACATATCATTCAAAGCTAAATCCCAAATTTCTTTATACCACTCTTCTATTGTATAACTTCGTTGCCCTTTCCAATTTTTAGCAATCAGTATTCTAACAGGTGCCAGGAGGTTGTTTACCAGTTCTTTATTTATTATATGCTTATTCCTACTATCCCATATTGCTAGTAGAGCTAACTTCGGGTTTAATTCCAAACTACTTCCAATTATATCGCTTATTTCTTTACAAACCCTAACCCAAAATTTTTGTACTTGTTCACAGCTCCACCACATATGAAAATATGTCCCAACCTCCTGACACCCCCTCCAACACTTCTTGGGCAATTTTTTATCAATCTGGTGAAATCTAACAGGTGTTAAATACCATCTCCAAACTGTCTTATAATAGTTCTCCTTAATTCTAATCGACAATAACTTTAACATTCTTCCATTCCATATCCTCCCCCAATTATCTTCATTGATTTTTCCCCCTTATATCTTCTTCCCATACCTCTTTTATAACCTTAAGTGAGTCCTGAAATTCTTCCTCTATTAATATTTTATATATCTCACTAGTGAGTCCTTTCTTAGCTCTAGCTTCTTCCTTTCCCCACAATTGTTCAATTAAATCTTCAAATCTAGTATTATTTCTACATTCCTTATTCTTTGTCCTCCATTCCTGTGTCCATTTTAACAATTGCATACACTTGAACCACGCTATCTTTTGTCCTTTAAATAAGTCTTTAATATGCTCACTATCCTTCATCTTTTCCATCCAGTTCCTTAATTTAATAATGTCTTGTT
Source organism: Anniella stebbinsi (assembly GCA_029215795.1). NCBI lineage: Eukaryota > Metazoa > Chordata > Lepidosauria > Squamata > Anniellidae > Anniella > Anniella stebbinsi. The sequence goes on from JARDYH010000004.1 coordinate 209,306,393, forward strand.
CTTTCAGACTCGCCGCTATCTCAGGTTTTAATACTCTTGGGAAATTCCCCACTACTACAACTGGGGCAAGCGGAGAATCCCCTGGTATCAACTTCCCTCTATACTTCTCCCAGATCATTAATATATTTTCCAACAATGGGTTGTCCAGTACTTTCAATTCTTTCTTTTGCCTTTTAGTAAAAAATATATTCCGCAATTTATATTCGATCTCTACTGTTTGCGATTCTAACCATTCCAAGTCCTGTTCCCCTATAATAGCATAAATAACATATCTTAACTGATTAGCAATATAATAATTCTTAATATTCGGAAGTCCTAAACCTCCTTTCTTTTGAGCCTTATACCATAACCCCTTATTTATCCTAGCTCTTTTATCCCCATTACAATAAGCATTAATCATATTTTGCCAACTTTTAATCTCAGCTACTGATATTCTAATAGGTAACATTCTAAACAAAAAATTAATCTTGGGTAATATCTTCATTTTAATAACCGCTATTCTACCAAACCAAGAATATTTAAATTTTCTATATATCTGTAGTTTCTCCCCTACCTCTTTTCTTAACCTCACAAAATTAAGTTCCTCTAATCTATCTAATTCTCTGTCTATATTAACTCCTAAATATCGTATTATGTTTTTATATCCTAATCCTAAATTAACTTTACATTTCTCCATCTCTTCCTTGTTATAATTGTACAACATCATTTCTGACTTCCCCCAATTAACTTGTAATCCTGTAATTTCCCCAAATTCTCTCAAATGTTTCTGAATCAACTCCCCGGTTTCTAGGGGATCTTCTAATGTCAATAACGTATCATCCGCAAACATATTTACTTTAATCTTATCCTTACTACCTATCCCCTTTAATCTTTCATCTTCCCTAATTACATTTGCTAAAATTTCTATAACTACTGCAAATAAGATCGGCGAAAGTGGACATCCTTGCCTAGTTCCTCGAGCTAGATTTATTTGTTGCGTTAACCCATCATTAACCATTATTTCCGCTTTGTTATTTTTATACATTTGGTTAATCACTCCCATAAATTTATGTCCAAACCCAAATGTTTTTAATATTATTTTTAACGCTGGCCATTCCACGCAATCAAAGGCTTTGAAAATATCTAAAGCTACTAATCCTGCTTTTAAATTCCTTTTTTTAATAATATTTATTATATTTATAACTCTCCCAATTAAATTCGGCATTTTCCTACCTACAATAAATCCACATTGATCATTTTTTATATATTTAAAAATAAATGAACCCATTCTTTTAGCCATTATTGCTGAAAATATTTTTGCATCCTGATTTATTAAAGATATTGGTCTATAAGATGCTGGATCCGTCAGATCCTTGCCTGGCTTCTGTATTAAAATAACCATGGACTGATCCCATGATGGCGGAGTCATTCCTCCTTCTATTATATTATTATATAATTTTAATAATCTAGGTATTAAAATATCCTTAAATATCTTATAAAATTCCGGCCCCAATCCATCAATCCCCGGAGACTTACCTCCTTTTAGTTTTGCAATAATTCCCTCAATTTCTTTCTCAGTCACCAAGGCTTCCATACTCTCTTTATCTTGATCATCCAGTCTTATTTTCCAATTTCTTTCTACATATTCCTGTATCTTATCCTTTGAAACCGCCTCTGAAGCATATAATTCTCTATAAAATTCCTGAAAAATTGTTAATTTATCTTTCATTAAATTACATCTATTCCCTAATTTATCTCTAATTGTCCCTATCATATTCTTAGCCTTCTCTGACCGCGTGGATCTAGCCAGCATTTTGGAATTCCTATTATTGTATTCAAAAAAATCTCTCTTTAAATACAACAAGTTCTTTTGAACCTGTTCTATTTCTTCTTTCTCCAATTCCTTTTTCTTTGCTTGAATTAGGGCATATAACCGCTTATCCTTTGTCTCTCTTAATCTCTCCTCTAGTCTCCTTATCTCTTCTTCAGCATTTTTATTAAGTACTTCCTGTTGCTTTTTAAGTGTGGACATTTCCCTAATACACATCCCTCTTATTACTGCTTTCATTGTATCCCATAATAATCCTTGCGAGTTAACTCCTTTTTCATTTATCTGCCAAATTTCCTGCACTTCCTTTTTTAGTTTCTCTACTATACTTTTATTTTTAAAAATTCTTCCATCCATTCTCCATCTCTTTGCTTGTTTATAATCCTTCTTCCTCTTCATCTCCATCATCATTAATGCATGGTCAGTGATCTTTATTACTCCTATATCACAATCTATTAAGTTTGATAACATATTCTTTGATATAAATATATAATCAATCCTTGAATAACTCTTAAATCTAGGTGAGTAAAAGGTATATTTCCTCTCTTCTCCTTTTAATACTCTCCATACATCCATTAATTCTTTCCTCTCCATTAGTTTAGCTAGTTCCGTCTTCCCCCCACCTCTAGCATCTCTAATAATGTTATCCCTATCTTTCCCTTTATGAAGTACCATATTGAAATCTCCTGCGATCACAATATTTTTTTTCCCTAAATCTCCCACCATATCAAACACTTCTTTAAAGAATTCAATTTGATTCCCATTTGGAGCGTAGATGTTAATCAGCACAAATTCTTGCCCTTCCATCGTACAGTAAATTATAAGGATCCTTCCATTCTTATCTTTCTTTACACTTTGAATATTAATACCACATTTCTTCGATATTATGGTTGCCACCCCTCTAGCTTTAGAAGTACCACATGACTTTTCATACACTCCTATTTCCCTCATTCGTAACTCATTAACCCCCTCCTTTATCTGATGAGTTTCCTGCAAAAAAATTATATCAATTTTTTCTCTTTTCAACATTGTTTCAATTCTTCGTCTTTTTACCACCGTTCCTAGCCCTTTAACATTTAGAGTTGCCCATCTCAATTTATTTTCCATTTCTTAGTTTCAGCCATATGTATACATTGATCTCGGTCAGTGAACCCCATACCCCCCCTCCCTTCCCTCCCCCCACCCATACCCTCAATGAACCCCATATCCCCCCTCCCTTCCCTCCCCCCACACATACCCTCAATTTTACCCCCCTGCTCACCAGACCTCTGGGCGCTGGTCCCAATTATTTTAGAACTCTTCAGGGGGGGGAACCCGGCCCAACCCTCAGAGCGAAGTCCGACCCTCCTCTCCTTTCCCCTTTCCCCACTAATCCCTTTTCATTGACTAGAACCTCCAACCGCTCCTTCTTCTTGGACTACTTCTCTCGGATCGTTGGCATCGATTATGCCCAACTTCTCCAACAGCTCGATTCCCTGCTCACATGATGTTATTCTTTCTTGCTTCCCACACCAAACAAATCTCAAAAATACTGGATATCCCCAATTGTAAGTTATCGATTTCTTCCTCAATGCTGCTGTGCAGATCTTAACGCTCTTCCTCCACTGGACGGTCTCCACTATGGCGTCCTTCTTTGTTGTCAGCTCGAAGCGTCTGGTTTCGTTTTTGCTGCCAGCAGGCTCTTGCCTCTTATCAGCTCCCGCTCGGGTAATCAATCACTTCCAGTCAACATAACATGCCTTTATAACTCTCTTGAGACTCTTCTATAAGGAATTAGTGCTTAATTCAAAGCTTTTTTAAGGAGCTCCGAAGATCTACGACTTCACCCCGTCGCGTTCATAGCCACGCCCCCCATTTCCTGTAGTGCTTGAGCTTTACAAAACATGTTATAATTTTTGTATCTATCGTGTAGTGTTTTGTCGCATTTGTATCCCACCCCTTCTTCAACAAGCTCAGAACATACACACCGGATTGTCTTCTTTCATCTTCACAATCACCCAATGCTGCATATTGAGCCTCATCATTGACTGAGGATCTGAAGCCAAATCTCACTAGTTCAGTAATCCATTGATATCTGTCTATCTATCTATGGCCCGATCTACACCAAGCAGGATATAACACTATGAAAGCGGTATGAAAGCGGTATATAAAAGGCAGGAGCCACACTACTGCTTTATAGCAGTAATGAAGTGCACTGACAACTGTTGGGCCCCTTGTTTTTAAGTTTTATGGTTTAAAATTTTGTATATCGGTGTTTTTAATGTTCAATGTTTTTAATTTTTGTTAACTGCCCAGTGAGCTTCGGCTATGGGGCAGTATATATTTATTTATTTATTTATTTATTACATTTGTATACCGCCCCATAGCCGAAGCTCTCTGGGCGGTTTACATAGGATTAAAAACAATTAAAAACAATATACAAAAATTAAAACAGCAAAAACATACAACATACACACAATCTGTACATTTAAAACCACTTGAACACTTCAAAAAAACTACAAAAACAAAACAAAACAACCCCAGGCTCCTCAGATATTGCCAAATGCCTGAGAGAAGAGGAAAGTCTTGAACATATATGTTATGAATTGCAATTGAGAGCTGTGTAGCTTGAAAGAAAGAATACTTAAACTTTGAAACAAACAACGCCTTTAATTCAGGCAAAAGCAAACTGTACTATTCAGGAAGCACTTTAAAGGAAGTAAAGTAAACTAAACGTTGAAATTAACAATGACTAACGAACTCGCTTCCCTGACCACTCTCCTTCGTTAAGGTCTGCTTGCTCCTTTCTTTGTAAACGCTCAGACCGACGTGGTCTCGCTCTCATCTCTGTTCTCCTCAGACGTCTGCGTTCTTTGGCATCTTTTAAAGCAGTTTCTCCCTCTTCCTCGGAGGATACGGGCGTGGTTCCACCTGCTGGATCGTCATTTAGATTAGCACTCGTTTCAGAGCGCTGATTCGCATCAGCTGGCAGAGAGGGGCTGCTAAGCCCCTCCTCCTCAGACCCAGGATCTGGATCAAACTCACGATCCCTGTCTTCTCTTGCCAAGCCATCTGGCAGCTGCTTCTCCTGCTCAGAAACCCGAGGGGTAAACACAACATCATCCCCCCCCTCAACATGCTCCCCCCCGAAAGTACGACAGGGCATCCCTGGAGCTGGTTTATGAGGATATCTGCAATGAAAGTCCTGCGCAAGCTCTGGGGCATGCACACTATCCACAGGTTCCCAAGAGCGCTCCTCAGGTCCATACCCCTTCCAATGTATTAAATACTGCAGCTTCCCTCGACACAGACGGGAATCCAGGATCTGAGCCACCTCGAATTCCTCCTCCCCGTCAACCATTACAGGGGGAGGGGGGTCTGCAGAGGAGCGATGGGGATCCCCGGACCTCACAGGGGAAAGCAACGACCAGTGAAACACCGGGTGAATTTTAAGTGAAGGAGGAAGGGCCAGCCTGAACGCCACAGGATTAATCTGGGCTGTAATCAAAAAAGGACCGGTCCTACGAGCGGCCAGCTTTCTGCTCAACGCCTTCATGGGAAAGTGCCGCGTTGACAACCAAGCCCAATCTCCGACCGCTAAAGGAGCACCCAGCGCCCTGCGGCTGTCTGCTGTCGTTTTGTACGTCTGTTTAGCATGCTCAATCTGTTCCTGAAGCACACGATGTAGAGCATGCAATTCATCCACAAACTCTTGAACAGCAGGCACCCTAGCCACACCTATGGAGGATGGAAAAGCCCTAGGATGAAACCCATAATTCACAAAAAAGGGAGCCTGTCGGGTGGAAGCATGAGTGGCGTTGTTATAAGCAAACTCTGCGAGAGGTAAGAGCTGCACCCAATCGTCCTGCTGATAATTAACGTAGCACCGCAGGTATTGTTCCAGTGTTGCGTTCGTGCGCTCCGTCTGGCCATCAGTTTGAGGATGATACGCTGAAGACAGACGGAGTTCCACTCGTAGTAAGGAGAGCAGTTCTTTCCAAAAATGAGCAGTGAACTGAGCACCCCGATCTGAGACCAACCTGTCCGGCCACCCATGCAAACGAAAAACATGCCTCAAAAACAGTGTAGCAGTTTCTTTGGCTGAAGGCAACCCTGCACAAGGGATAAAATGCACCATCTTTGAAAATAGATCCACGACCACTAAAATGGTAGTGTGGCCGCGGGAGCACGGCAAATCAGTCACAAAATCTAAGGAAAGGAACGACCAGGGCCCTGAAGGCGTGGGCAAAGGCTGTAACAACCCCACAGGCTTGCCAGGCACTGACTTGGCACGCTGACATATGTCGCAGGACCCCACATACGAGATCACCGACCTCAGGAGTCGAGGCCACCAAAAATCTCGAGCTATAGCAGCAACAGTCTTGTACACACCAAAGTGTCCTGCCGTCGGTGAGTCATGACACTGACGCAGCACTTTTGCTCTTAAAGCTACAGAAGGAACATATAGTCGTTGCCTATAACACAACAATCCCTCCCATAATGAAAAGGGGGAGCCCGAGGACGACCCTTCTAACAATCTCAAGTCCTCCACAGTATGACGTACAAAAGCATCCTGCGCCTGCGCGCATCTGAGTTCAGCCTCCCACGACAGGAAGTCCCCCGCTGCCCCTAAAGTGTGCAAAGGGAGCAGAGGAGGGGGCACCAGGGTCTCCCCTGCAGGCGTGAGGAATTCCGGTTTGCGAGACAGTGCATCTGCCTGTTGATTATCCGAGGCCCTGACATGCCGAATCATTAACTCAAAACGGGAAAAAAGTTAGACCAGCGGATCTGCCTCTGGTTCAGCGCTCGAGCTGTCAACAAATGTTCCAAATTTTTATGATCTGTTCTAACTTCCACTGGGTAACATGCCCCTTCTAACAGGTGCCTCCAAGTTTCTAACGCAGCCTTTATAGCCAGGAGCTCCTTCTCCCAAATTGTATAATTCCGTTCAGAACAAGTCAACTTTCGGGAGTAATACGCACAGGGTTTTAACTCCCCTCCCGCGTCACCAGGCTGCAAGAGAACCGCCCCCAGCGCCACATCCGACGCATCTGTCTGTACCACAAATGGCTTTTGTGTGTCAGGATGACAAAGGAGGGGTTCCGAACTAAATAACTTTTTCAGTCTATCAAAAGCCACCTGTGCCATCGGGGACCACCTAATGCCGGAGCGCTGGCCCTTGAGCAGGTCCGACAGAGGAGCTGTAAGCCTAGAAAAACCCGGCAGAAACCTTCTATAAAAATTAGCAAATCCTAGAAACCTTTGTAAATCCTTCCGAGAGACTGGCGCCTTCCAGGACATAACAGCCTGCACTTTCGCTGGATCCATTTGAAGCCCTTCAGTGGAAATGCGATACCCTAAAAAATCCAATGTTGTTAGGTCAAATGCGTATTTCTCCAATTTAGCAAACAACTTATGCTCCCTCAGGCGCCCAAGTACAGCTTCCACATGAGCCTGATGCTCCTGCGCATTTCTTGAAAAAATCAAAAAATCATCTAAATAAATAATCAAAAATGTATCGAGATAATCTCGAAAAATATCATTCATGAATCTACAGAACGTAGCTGGGGCATTCACCAGGCCATAACTCATCACCAAATACTCAAAAGAGCCATATCGCGTCAAGAACGCGCTTTTCCATTCGTCTCCCTTACGAATGCGAACCAAATTATAAGCCCCTCTTAGATCTAGTTTGGTAAACACCTTTGCCTTACTCAACCGCTCTAACATCTCTGGGATCAGGGGAAGGGGGTATTTATCTCTCACTGTGATATTATTGATGCCCCTATAATCATGAACCAGATGCTTCTCCCCCGAGCGTTTTGTTATAAAAAAGGACGGTGCTCCTGCAGGGGAGGACGACGGACGAATAAAGCCACACCTCAAATTTTTATCCAGAAACCCCCTTAGAGCTTCTAATTCTGGGCCCGACATTGGATACAACCTGCCTACCGGAATTTGTGCCCCTGGGACCAAATTTATTGCACAATCATAATTGCGATGTGGAGGCAACTGATCCGCCTCTGTCTCATCAAACACATCCCTAAAGGCTTCATATTTTGAAGGAAGGACAGCCAGAGACGAAGAACTGAGGTGCGCAGCTGCCGAGCCCTCAGGAGCCACTCGCGACTCCGCCTGAGCAAGCGGTATACTGACAGTCTCAAAGCAATGATGAAGACAATAGGGTGAGGGGAATGAAACTCTATGTAACGCCCACGAGATATACGGATTATGCTGCGTGAGCCAAGACATGCCAAGGACCAGTGCAAAACGCGACATCCTTGTCACGTTAAATTGAATCAGTTCCGTATGCCTTTGCACTGACATAGAAAGGGGAACTGTAATTTTGGTCACCGCCCCCTCCTCCAAAAGACGACCGTCAATTGTCTCAACATATAAGGGGCGTGCCAGGGACTCCACAGCCACCCTATGGCATTGTGCAAAGCGTAGATCCATGAAACTGTTGGAAGCTCCTGAATCCACTAAAGCAAAAAACTCGCCAACTGTCCCAGGGGAAGTTTGTAAACATACTTTCAAAATTAAATGAGGCGAGGTGGAGACCTGCGACAGCCTCCCCCTTGTTATAACCGGCCCTTTCGGTTTAGACACTCCCAACAGCCTGGGGGAACTGCCTAGTCACGCTCGAGGAACAAAAGATTGAGAAGGAGTCGTTGTCCAGCCAGGAGCGCGGCATGATTTGATAAAATGTCCCATCTGTCCACATTTGAAGCACAGACCTAGACGCCGTCTACGTCTCTTTCTGACGGAGAAATACGAGATCGCGCCGCTCCCAGTTGCATAGGCTCCTCCCCGGTCTTCTCTATAGCTGGGCGAGTAGAGGAAGATCCTTCGTGAAACGTCTCTACTGACGGCAGGGTGCGGTTCACGACTGCCCGCCGCGCCTCTTTCCGCCCCTCCAAACGGCTATCAATGCGCAGGCAGGCAGCCACCAGGTCTGCCAACGTAACCAAAGATGGGGAGCGTGCGAGCTCATCCAGAATCTCAGCATTCAGACCGTCCAAAAACTGTGCTCTATAAGCTGCATCGTTCCACTGCAAATCTTGAATAATAAGTTGAAAGTTTGTTGCATAAACCGCCACTGAATCCCCACCTTGGCGCAGTCGCCGAATGGCTCGGGTTGCCGTCTCTTCCCTAAGAGAGTCCCCAAAAAATGCTTCTATTGAGGCCACAAACCCCTGATAGTCCAACAATAAGGGGCTATTGGATATCAAAAGCGCCGATGCCCATTTTGCAGCGGGCCCCGCCAGTAAACTAATGAAAAAGCCAACACGTAACTCGTCAGTAGGAAAGTCCTCCGCTCTCAGTCTTATATACAGTTCCACCTGAGCTCGAAAAGCAGCGAACATTCTTTTGTCTCCATCAAACTTTTCGGGTAGACTCACAGGGCACTTTCTCCTAGGAACGAGGGCGGGGAGTCCCGGTGCTGGCGCAGGTGCTGTCTGCAACGTCCTCACGGCTGCCGTTAGCTGAGTCACTTGCGTTTGCAGCGCCTGGTTCTCGAGGGAGAGGTCGGCAATTGCTTTCTCCATAATGCTACTCCACTGGAGCTGTCACACTCACAAACAGACACTGGTAGCGGTCGTTAGAATGTTGTTAATTTCAAGCTGTTATGAATTGCAATTGAGAGCTGTGTAGCTTGAAAGAAAGAATACTTAAACTTTGAAACAAACAACGCCTTTAATTCAGGCAAAAGCAAACTGTACTATTCAGGAAGCACTTTAAAGGAAGTAAAGTAAACTAAATGTTGAAATTAACAATGACTAACGAACTCGCTTCCCTGACCACTCTCCTTCGTTAAGGTCTGCTTGCTCCTTTCTTTGTAAACGCTCAGACCGACGTGGTCTCGCTCTCATCTCTGTTCTCCTCAGACGTCTGCGTTCTTTGGCATCTTTTAAAGCAGTTTCTCCCTCTTCCTCGGAGGATACGGGCGTGGTTCCACCTGCTGGATCGTCATTTAGATTAGCACTCGTTTCAGAGCGCTGATTCGCATCAGCTGGCAGAGAGGGGCTGCTAAGCCCCTCCTCCTCAGACCCAGGATCTGGATCAAACTCACGATCCCTGTCTTCTCTTGCCAAGCCATCTGGCAGCTGCTTCTCCTGCTCAGAAACCCGAGGGGTAAACACAACAATATAAATGGAATAAAATAAATAAATAAATAAATAAATAGATACACACCATATACTGCTTTTATACTGCTTTCATAGTGCTATATCCTGCTTGTTGTGGCTCCTGCATTTTGTATCCAAGATCATTAATAACAACAGAATGGGCCAGTTCACAAGATCACCACAGCCCACCATGGCTTATTTAAGCCATGGTGGGTTGCGGCACATGCAGGCAGCCAATTTAAATATTCAATCCCTGGCGGGGAGTTGGCATAGTTTGTCATGTCATCCAAACCCAGGGTTAAACAACAAACAACCCTTGCTTCCTGGGTTTGGATGACATGACAAACTATTGCAATCCCACTGCCAGGGACTGAATATTAAAAATGGCCACTGGCGCATGCTGCAACCCAAAGTAGCATAGATAAGCCACGGTGGGCTGTAGTGATCATGCTAACCCTGTCAATATGACATCACAAAATGATAATAACACACAAAGACAAAGAGCAACTAAAAGTAGTAACTAATTAGTAAAAACTAAAACTACTGATGAACAGCAGTACATAATCAACCCTTCAGACCAAATGCTTCTTTAACGAAAAAGTCTTTCTTTAACAGCAGAAGGCCATCAGAGACGAGCCTATTCCTCTATCCAACAATTTCATGAGGTATGCTAGCCTTACAAATTGCTGTTTGCTGAAGACCGTACATTGAAGAGAGATGTCACAGTAGGCCTCCTACAGCCAGACAAAGCCCTCTTTTTGCACTACTCAGCCCCAAGTTGCTAAAGAGAATATAATGAAAAAAATGGCCCTGTACTTGTTTTTTTGGGGAAGGTGGATGCAGGGCTGTAATCCCACTGTCTTCAGTGAGTCTCTGACAGTGAAAGATACAATTTAATTCCACCACCCAAGAGCAAAGTCAGGAAATTTTGCAGAGGCTCACCAGAACATGGAGCAAGAAACATTTAGCACAATGGTCGCTCACTTCCTGATGCCAATCCCCCCTATCAAATCTTGGTGCCTCAGGGATTTTACTTTTATTTATACTTATTGATGTAAGTACCATGCAGCTAGAACTGGGACATTCAAAATGATGTAAACATAAAGAACGCTGAGTTAAACAGAGCACTGTCTTGGCAGTTATTAATTACACTCTACTTGTCCACTTGCAGAGTATTGAAGAGCAGGGTTCCCCCCCCCCCCATCTTCATTTGTTACCTTACTTTACACGTACATATACCTGCCATGCGCTATTTTTCCCCCTTGGGTTCCTAAAGGGAGAAATGGATTATGTTTGTGCAACTCTGATCTCCCACAGGCAATTCAGGCAATGCTTTAAATCAACAGTGTGTCCCTGTACCATTTGAAGATTTCACAGTGGATTTGTTTTTCTTAATCTTCCTCTTCAAATCCAATTGATACCATTCAGGTCGGTATAATGATTTCTCTCCTTTGCTACACAATCTGTTTTGAAACGAATAGTACAGATATAGAGGCTGCTTGCAAGTAAGACACCCCATCTGCTTCTGTCTGCCTGAAAATGATATCTAAAGAAAGGGGAACCCCAAATAGTTTCTTAATAAACAATTTTTTTTGTGTGTGAGAAGATAGAAAGCTGCCTTATGCAAACCATTGGCCCATCTAGCCCAGTATTGTCAACACTGACTGGCAGCAGCTTTCCAGGGGTCAAGGCAGGATTCTTTCCTCCCCCTGCCTGGAGAAGCTGAGGATTGAACCAGGGACCTTCTGCATCCAAAGCAGGTGCTCTGTCCCACTGAGCTAGCGCCCCTCCCCTAAAGAAATGAGATTGTCTGAAGGAAGTATGCAAATACTATATACTTACCTACTATACTTACCTACTATTGACTCAATTACAAAAAAATAAGTTTTAATTAGGGATGTCTGAGAGTTTAGTTTGGAACATTTTCTGATAAGGACTTTCTACAATTTGCAATTTCTTCATAAAGTCAGTGAAAAGAATGTGAGATTTTTATTTTAAAGTTTAAATTGACGGTGTGAGAGAAAGTGAACCTCACACTGCCATCTCTGGTTTCAAATTCAAATGCCTACAACATGGGTTTCCTTGGTCTCCTTTGATGCAGTCTGCAATCAACCTGTAACATGCCAGCCAACTTCACATTGAAAACTCAGTGCACTTAATGTTTGCAAAGTACTCAAAAAACACAATGTAAAAAAGAACACCGGAGATCTTTTTTCCATTGGATTTGATGGAAAACCCGGCATTGAAATTCTTAGAAAGGAGTCACTGGTATATGACCTTTAGCTCATACTGCATCTTACCAAGTGCAACATCTGCTACTTCATATTTGGGGACAGGTGTAGGTAGCATAAAAAGAAGCATGTGGTGATGTCCCAGCCTGGCTATGTAATAGGCCAATTTTGTTAAAAAGCTATTAATCAACTTTAGGCTGAAGCATAAATTTTACACACACACACACACACACTGAAATCCAATCACCCTATAAGCTGAAGAAGCATTTATTCTTGTGAGTGCCTTTGAAGAATGTGGTGATTTCAATAGACATATTTGGATTCGTGACTTTGCCATTTAGATCAGTTTGTTGTTGTATTTAATTTGCGTGTTTATTAATTACATTGGATAGTATCTAGTGTTATTCCTACATAGAGTAGACCCACCTTCTCCGTGGCTGCTCCAAGGCTCTGAAACTCCCTTCCTAAGGAAGCCAGACTGGCTCTCTCTGTGCTGCACTTAGGGAGACAGGCAAAATCTTTTTTATTCCAGCAGGCTTTTTGAAAAACGCTGGACCTATGTTAATGTATGGTTTACTGTTTTTAATTTTTTTAAATGTTTTAATTTTACTGTAGGTTTAATTCTATTTTAACTTTTGTAAACTTATATTTATATGTTTTAATTGTACATGTTTTAACTTTGTGAACCGCTTTGAGTCCCAGCCATGGGAAAAAGGTGGGATATTCATTATTATTATTATTTTTATTAATAATAATAATAATAATAATATCCTATTGTAGGGTTTGATGAAATAACCAAGCAGCTTGATCCTATGTAGGGGTATGCACTGGATCGGGTCTGATCCACGATCCGGATCCGATCCAGGGGAAATCAGATACAATTATCCGATTTCTGATCGACCCCCCTGGATCATCTGATCTTTCCCGAACAGGTCCGGAAGGACCCGATCCAGTTCGAAAGAAATCGGAGGATCGGCGGGCGCCCACTGGAGGCTGCCGCCACTTCCATTGGAGGGTGCCAGAGGGCACCCGCAGATGGAAACGGACAGCCCTGCCAGAAAAGGAGAGGGGCTGACCTGACAGGGCTGTCCGCTTTCATTGGCGGGTACCAGCGGACGCCCGCCAATGGAAGCAGACAGCCCCGCCAGGTAAGGATCACGGGGTGGGGCTTACCTGCCGGGGCTGTCTTCAACGGATGGCCCCACCAGGTAAGAAGTGTGAGAGGGGGAGGGGGGAGTTAGGCCCCCATTCACTGACCTGCTGCCATATTTTCCCCAGAGACTTGCATTGGGGGAAAGCGTTCTTTTCCCCAATGCAAGTCTATGGGGAAAACAAAAATGGTGGCCGATCCGAAAATCGGACGTCTGATTTTCGGATCAGGATTGGGCCCGATCAGGTCCGGGGGGCTCCGATTTTTGTCCAATCTGATCCGGGACAAAATTGGAGGTCCCGATCTGGGTCCCGATCTGGTCCGGGGGGGCCCTGCACAACCCTAATCCTATGCTACAGCTAAAATGACTGCCACTGACTTCCAGCTTGCACTTCTGCAAATTTATTGATATCCAATCCTCAGGCTTAGCTAGGTGCCTTCCTATCTTTCATTCCATGCACAATCTGTTTACACAAATCATATACTGAGCTCATGTTCAATTTTAGGGATGCTAATGAACTTTGCCATAACCTGATGAGCACCAGTGCAGTGTGGTTAGACAAGCCTTCTCCAACATTGTGCCCTCCAGATGTGCTAGACCGCAACTCTTATAACTGGCCATGCTAATTGGGAATGATGGGAGCCATAGTCCAACATATTTGGAAGGCATCAGCTTGCAGAAGGGTGAGTTAGAGTGTTGGGTTCGAACTGGAGAGATCCAAATTCAGCACTTTGCCTGTGGTTTGCTGGGTGACCTCACTTAGCCACAAAGATCATTTGGGCAAGTTAGCCTCTCACACCCTGACCTACCTCGTAGGGTTATTGTGAGGGCAAAATGAGGATGGGGAACACCATGTATCCTGCCTTGAGCTTCTTGGAGAGAAGGCAGGATATAAATGTAATTAATAAAGAAAAATAATAAAAGGAAATGGTTTAACCAAGAGTCGACTGTTGGCTAATTCATTTTGGCTTAGCCCCAGATCATTCAGGCACAGATGTTGACTTTTCAAGCAGCCTATGACATACATGCCAGAGATCCAAGGCATCTATTGCTTCTGCAGTGGCTTTCAAACATTCTCCAAAATAGAGGATTGTCATCCGTAAAGTAGGACATCTGGCCACCCAAGTATCATGTTTGGGTTTGGAAATCTTTATAGGGCTGTCCATATTAATCAAATATGTTGTCCAACTGAGGCACAAGCACATATTCCTTATTTGGGTGTGGAGGGAGAGTTCTTCCAAAAATTGTCAGGGGAAGACTGCCAACCTACCTTCTCATCATTTGTAACCCCCCTATTGTCGTATTGCTTGAAAGGACCGGGGCACAAAGAAAAGGGAAAAGCATCTATTTTTGTCAAATAGGTGGACAGCATTAGTTGGCTTGATGGGATTCCCTGGAAAACTGATTTCCTTCTCCCAGGATACACAGCCACATGTTTCACTCTCTGTTTTCTTCTCATTCCTTTCATCCGTGTTTCTTTTCCTTCCATCATTTGAATTGCCTTTGCTTTGTCATCGTTATACATAAAGGGTAAACCCATTTTCCCCTTGGTTTAGAGAGGGATGGTATGGTATGGCCAATGTTTGATAACACCTGATGGAATCTGGAGTCTCCTGCATATTTATTTTTCCCTTTTATGGACCTGGCAGAATCCATGGGCTCTCAGACAAGAAATAAATGAGAAGCGTCTGGAATATGGTAAGTGATAGGATTTGCTAATACACTGAGGAGAATGTCCTGGACGGTTCTGAGAAATGGATGCGGAAGTGAATGGAATGCTGATCTTTTCAAGTATTATTATATGCCAAATGCAGGATATAATAGGATAAGTGATATCTAGACAAGCTGTAAATCATTCAGTTCTGGGGTTGTTTAGCCTTATCTTTCTGGAAGGGGATAAGGCGAGGGTGTGAAGTGGAAGAGGAGAGGAAAGAGCGACTGGGTGAAAGGCAAAGAAAGACAGAGAGTGATGAGGGGCTGGGGAGATGTACCATCTGTTCTAGGAGCTGAAATGCTAGCAAGGTATCTGCATTGTCCTTTTGGTGGCCAAATATTCTCTGACTCTTTTGACAGACTGACTACTGAAGACGGTTTAACACAGAGTGGCACATTTTCAACCAATGCCAGTAACATGCACACCCAATCCTAGGAAAAAGCCTGGGTTAAAACAGCAGCAACAACAACACAACAACACCACACACACCTAAAACTCGATACGTCTCTATTTTCTTCTTGACATGTATCACACAATTTGTAATTGAGAAAGCATTTATGCTTTTGAATAATGTAAACAGATGGAGGGAGAAATTAAGAGGAATTGGCAAGGTAGAAAAGATGAATGTTCAGTTGAGATTTGAAATGAGATGGAGAGTCAATGAGGCAAAGCTACGGGAAAGATGTTCCAGATGGTCAGACCTGCACAGGAGAAGGCTCACACTACAACAGTGATGGGACTGGGGAGATGAGGAAGAGAAATATGGTAGAAACAGTGGACTAGAGAGCACAGTGATAGGCAAGTAGGCTAACAGTGCAATCTATGCAGATATATTCAGATATACAACACTGGGGCTTTTATGCTGCACCATATTTTCGATGTTCTGCTTTATTTCTGTTTTTATTTATTCCTTCTACAAGTAATTCTTCTTTAGGTAGGGATATGCAAACTTGTCAGTTTCGTTTTCTCCTGCACTCACTTTTTGTTTTTCAATCTGAAGTACTGTCTCTCCTGAATATGGAGAATTTTGCAAATGTTGGTAAATGGTTGTTACAAAAATGAATGGAAACATAATTCCCACCCATCTGCAGCAGATAAATTCAATAGGAACGGCTTTGTTGTACCTGCCTGCCACATAGCTGTTGAAGATGAGGAGCTCATCAGAAAAAAGGAGGTGGCCATCTTAAACTCCATCCAACATGTTTGAATGCAGAGGGATTCAAAGTAGTTTCCTTGCACAATTTAAAAGCCCAGTTTTCCAGAAGAAAAAGGCAATAAACATCACCTTACACAGAAAAAAGTGCTCTACTGATTAGTAACATCTAGTTCCTATCTATGTATATGAACAACAGGCGATGTATATGATTGAAATGAACTCAGTTGGGCCTTCTTTGCACTGATCTGGCCTTTTTGTGCGATTATTAGCACTACAAATCTAACTGTGCCAGGATAATCATTAAGAGAATACAGTGAGACATTTTCTAATCTTACGGTTAAACACAGTTGAAGTTTTCAACAGAGATTGTAGGAAGGTATGACTGCTGTACTCTGTTCATGAAACGGACCCATTACACCACTGTGAACTTCAGGGGAGGACTTACTGTCCATGTCGCAATCTGCAGCATCTGGCAGCATCTGGCAGTAGCAACACAGTAATGGGCCTTCTTTGTGGTGGCCCCTCCCTCTTGAATGACCTTCCATCTATGATACATCATGCTCCAATGGTCATGAGCTTTTGATGATGATTAAAAACTTACTTGTTTATCTTAGACTTTCCTAAACATTAATTTGTCTAAGAGAGCAATCTGGGGTGGCATTGGATACTTCAGAGTCCTGGATCTGAGCTCCCCACCAGCATGGAAGGTAAAGGCAGTGTTCTTGTGGATGGGCAGGGGAAGGGGACAAGGAAACCTCCAGACTCCCCAGACTCCTTCCCTCCCCCTCTTGGACAGCTCAGCTAAATGGGCAAACAAACTTATCCTGCTGAAATGCAAAGTGGGAGGAGAGCAGAGCAAAAGATCATCTCTGATGCCCCTCCTGCTATGCATTGGAGGTTAGTAAACCTCTGAATTCTTACTGCCGCCCCCATAGGATGGTGCCCTAAATGGTGTTGTGCGTTTATATACTGATGTGTTGTTTCAAAATTAGTTGTAAACCTCTTTGGGATTCTTAAACTGGGAAATGATATAAATGTTCTAAAATAAATAAAAGGAATATTCTGAAAATAGACAGAATGTATGTATGAATGTATGTTCAGATGGATGAAAATATACTATGTGGAAGGATAAAAACCATATCTGTGTGTGTGTGTGTGTGTGTGCGTGTGTGTGAGTTAAGTTTCATTGGGAAGAACCCAAGTTTCTTCTCAGGCCAACATGGGTTACTTAGGGTGGCCATAGGCCCTCCCTTTCAGTGGACAGTTGTCTTTTAAAAGAGCTGTCAGATCTTTGTTTGAAGCATTCAGGAATTGAAAGCAGTGCAAAATGGCTTCTAGATTGGTTGCAAGTCCAATTCAAGGTGTTGGGTTTGGGCCCAGTATAACTGAAAGACTACTTCCTGCCCATAATTTGTCATCATCATCATCATCATCATCATCATCATCATCATCATCATTATCAGGGCTATTAAATGTCCCATCACCTAGAGAGGTTAAGTTGGTGATCCTTTTCTACAACAACACCCCATTTCTGAAATCCCCTTGCTAGGGAGCTCACACTAACACCCCCCCCCCCACTTTGTCATATCACTTTCTGATTTTATTGTAATTAATGTTCTGTCTCCTGCTTTCATTCTACTGATATGATGAATTAGTTTTATTTTGCTTTTATTGCTGTTTTATCTGAATTTTGTCCAACTGGTGCCCAGTGGGCAGAAGGTCCATTTATAGATATGGAAAGAGAAGGAGAAGAACCTCTATATGCCAGCTCTAGTTGCCTACATAATTCAGATGCTCAGGTTGCAATCCAATATATACTTACCTGGAAGTCAGGCCCATTGCACTCAATAGGATTGACATCTTGAATAGACATGTATAGGAACCCACTATTACACAATTAATTAGCTATATGAACATTATGAGACATTTTGATTGACTAAACAGGTATCCAATTAATCCCTCAGCAGATGCATAATATATATTTATCAGTAGCTATCACAGCTACAGATGGCAAGCACCACTTTAAAAAGCATCTCCTCCTGTGTGTGTGAGAACAGGGAATGCCGGTTCTGAGGTGATGAAAGATGCAGCATGTATCATCTAAAAACAAAGAAAATATGCTTCACCCATTCACGATGCTTTTCTCATATGCGAATCTATGCAGGTTTAATCCATAAATTGATTAACATTTTTTTGAATCCAGTAACAAGCATAAGAAAAATAGAATAAGGGGAAGGGCCATAGTTCAGTCACAGAGCACCCACTTTACATGCAGAAGGTCCCAGATTCAGTCCCCATCATCTCCTGTTGGGCTGGGGAGCCACTGCCAGTCAATGTTGACAATACTGGGCTAATGGACCAATGTCTGTCTCAGCATAAGGCAGCTTCAATGTTCTTCAAATATCATAAAATACATATGAAGCCCACTTATTTGAAGAAAAAGAAGGCTTACTGATCTCTGGTGACCTAACACTTCTCCAAACTGAAATATGGATGGTGGCCAGGGTTTGACTGTCTTAGGCTGACCATATGAAAAGGAGGACAGGGCTCCTGTAACTTTACAATTGTAGAGAAAAGGCAATTTCAGCCAGCATCATTTGTATGCAATTCGTACCTGGTGAAATTCCCTCTTCATCACAACAGTTAAAGTTGCAGGGGCCCTGCCCTCTTGTGTATCTGGTCACTCTAATATAGTGCCTGCAACTTTAATTGTTGTGATGAAGATGGGATTTCACCAGGTACTAATTGCATTCAAATAACACCGGCTGAAATTCCCTTTTCTCTGCAACTGTTAAAGTTACATGGGCCCTGTCCTCCTTTTCATATAGTCAGCCTAGACTGTTTCAACCTCAACAGTAGGCCTCATGCAGCAACCTGATCCACACAATTGGGATCATGCTCCATTGTTCTCAGTAGGACTTACCTCTGACTGCATATATGCATAAAGCATCTCGTTTATCTGTACTTTTATTCTCCACCTAGCTATCTAAAATGATTTCTAGGTGGTGTTTAAGGGAGAAACCTGTGTGTCCTGCCTGAGGATGGAGACAGATCCAGGTAGTAGCTACTGTAGATTTTAGATTTTCAAATCTGGGGGTTTGCTTATTTCTTCGTTCTAGTCTATCGCAGTATGTAGTAGTATCTAATTTGAAAGTTTGCATCCTCCTCCCACATTTCATGTCAGGACTGTGACTTGAATGCACACTCCCTGGCTTCAACATTAGCCTTTCCCACCCCACCACCTTTTGCTTCATTTACCATTTTGCCTGACAAAAGGTTCCTGGAGAAAGCTTGTATGCTATTTTAGTATTTTGTGATCTTTGGGTTGGTCTAATAAAGATTTACCTATTATGGATTCTGACATTTTTCTTGACTAGTTTGGCTTTTTATTGATCATTTTCAGTGCCATCTTATTCATATTTACTCAGACATCTAATTGTGTTCAGTGGACTTACTATTACATAAGCATCGGGCTCATCTACACCTAAGGGTGTAGAGTGAGGGAGAATGGAGGATCATGGACCTACCTGCTTCCACAATCCTCCCCCAGGGTCTAGACGGCTGCGCGATGTTCCTCTTCCCTTCCAAGATGTCGCGGGCACCATTTTTTAAAAAGAGGAGCCGTGGCCCCATCTGATCCAGCAAACAAGGTAAGAGGGGGAAAACCCACCAAGCCCCACACCCACCCACCCCGCCATCCTGGGTATGGCAAAATTGCTTCCTCCACCCCATGGGCATGGAGCCACCCTGTGTGGTTCTGTGCTCAGCGTAGGAAGTGGGAGCAGTGGCCACATCAGCCACTAATATATTAGTACACACTCGTAAGACTTATTATGCCATCCCAATTTATTTAATTATTTATACATATATACATATATACATATATACATCGATACATATTACTTTTATACCCCTTAATATCCTAAAATTGTAAGCCGTTTACACACAATACATATATAATACAGTATAAACACCAATGTACAAAATGCGTAAGAATGATATGAAATAATAATAAAAAATAAAAATGCACATCACACAAAGCTCACAAGCCACACTGCATTTCAAGAAAGAAAATCTATTCTGCCAACAAGACTTTACTTATTCAAGTTTAAAAGAAGAAGAAGAAGAAGAAGAAGAAGAAGAAGAAGAAGAAGAAGAAGAAGAAGAAAAGCCCAAAGTAAGATGCTTTATTTTTTAGTACTGGTGATAAGAAGGTTAAGGGTTATTACTCCCAAAGCTATTGCATATACTGTCCAATTTTTATAGCCACTCTTTTTGTGATAAGATCTCTCATGTAACTGAACCTTCAACATCAATTTCCTTGATTATAAGTCTGTGCCACTGAACAAATGGCCGTCAAATGCCTCTCCACCTACTTCTGATTTCCTGAACTTCAAAATGGAACATTAAGTGCCATTTAGTCACTGACAGCAGCAATACGCCATTTATCAGCCTATTAGGTACACCCAGTAACGCTAATGGGTGCGAATGTAAAATAACAAAAGCCTCTCGCTGAGGCTTCACTTTCCTGGCTGGAAAGGGATAATTCAGTAATTACAGAGCATGCCTCATTTAGTAGCCTGGCCAAAGGACAGGAAATGGGTTACTCAGAAGATTTCAGAGGATCTGAATTAAACACCTGCTGTTAACAGGGTTTTCGAAATCTTATTGTACCAGATAGGTCGCATTTTCCATTTTGCATACCAAAGAGCACCTTTCTGTGATTTTTTTTTTCCTAAAAAGAACTCTCCTTTTTGAGGATTCACTAGACAAGTCTAAATCATCCTTTTGAAAGTCAGATGTTCAAGTAGCCAGACTGCTAACGTGATACTCAGAAGAGCCACTAGGTTACTCCCAGAGTGCTCATTTCCTGTTATGAGCTACTTATTATGAATGTGTAAAACAGGATTGTGTAGTGATACCCTCCCCATCCAAATTTCTCCCTAGATTGTTGAAGTTTTAAATTACACCATCTGATTTCCATAGTGGAATGGATGTGTTAGGAAACTTCACAACTCCGGTTTATATTCCCAAATTCTGTACAGAGCACCGTGCGGTACATGTGTGGTTTGCTGCCAGGGTTAGGCTTTTTCTACACCTACAGATGTAGAGAGAGGGAGGGGGGATGATCCCGGAGTTGCTAGCTTTTGGGATCATCGCTCTTGTGCAAATGAGCACGATGTCTCAGAAGGAAGTGGATGCCACACCTGCCATTTTTTAAAAAAATCACGGAGGATGGAGCACAATTGAGCCCCAGTGCAAAAGGTTAGTTTTTTTAAAAAACCAATCTGAAATCAAACCCAACCCCCTCCCTACCATCCCAGGTGTGGCAAAACTGCTGCCACCCTCTCCCCTGATGGGCATGGAGCCACACGGTGTGGCTGCGTGCCCGTTTCTGGTGCCCACTTACTTGCGAGTAAGCAGGCACCAGCCAGGATGGGCACCCACACCTCTCATAGTCTCGAGACATTCCCAGGACCATGGGAAGAATCAGGATTTCCCAGGGATCCTTTATCCCAGGGAAAGCCTGTGTCCATCCCCCCTGCCCCTGCATGCACATGGACGACCCAGGGACGACCAAATGACAAAAGGCCGGTGTAGAAATGGCCTTACTAGCATCAATTGCATTATGTCTTCCTCCCACCATATCCACAATTCATCACTGAGCCATATTACTTCTAGTTTATAAGGCCCTAAATAGCCAAGACCAGGATAACTGAGAAACCACCTTCTTCCCGCCTGGTCTCTTTGTTGTTTTTATCTGAAGGGCTTGATGACAATTCCATAGCCAATTAAGTTTCAGAGGAGAGCTTTCTCAATAGTGGCACTCACCATGTGGAATGTTCTCCTCAATGAGATCAGGTGGGCTGCCAGTGTGGAGTGCTTCCACCAACAACTCAAAACACCCTTGTTTGTGCAGGCAGTTCCCTGACCACTAGCACTGTGAGCTCCCCCTGGTTATTTGAATGAGGATTTAATGTTTGTGCAGGCATTTCCTTGTTGTCATGATTGGTTTTATTGCATTTTATTATGATTCTATCTTATAGATTGCTTTGGGGTTTATTTATTTTAGAAATTAAAAGCAGTATAGAAATCCCCCAAAATAAATACAATAACTAAATAATACATCAAATGTGGGCAACTTATGGTACTCCACATTATTATTTTTTGGCTTACAACTCCCATCAACCCTAGCCAGCATACCCGAGGGTGAGGAATCATGGGAGCTGTAGGCCAAACAACTGGGGGGTCACAGGTTGCCTACCCCTGGATGATACCAATGATGTCAATTTGTGGATAAACTACTGACAAAAAGAAAAAAGCCATCTTGATGTAATTGTACATTTGCTTTCATAAAGATTCTTTTTGTGGTTTATTTTTTTACACGTGTTCCTGTGTATTGGGAAAAAAACAGTCAAAACTAGGGATGTGCACTGGATCGGACCCGATCCACGATCCGAGTCCGGTCCAGTGGGAAATCGGATAAATTATCCGATTTCCGATCCAACAGCTGGCTCCGCTGATCCAGTCCGAACCGATCCGAAAAGGCTCCGAACCGGTTCGGTGGATCGGCGGGCGCCCACTGGCGCCCACCACCGCTTCCATTGGCGGGCGCCAGCGGGCGCCCGCTGATGAAAGTGGACAGCAGGGGGGGAGGAGGAGGGGGGTGCTTACCTTTCCGGCCCGTCCGCTCCCGTGCAAGCCTGTTGTTTCGCTCCGTTGTTTAAAGTGCCTGATTAACGTACTGTCAGTTGTGTGTGCGTTGTGTGCTGCCCTCCAGACGACACAATAAGCGACACAACTGATGATTGTTCCCCCCCTCCTCCATTGCCTAATGTGTCGTTCGAACTGAGCCATTGAGTTCAGAGGGGCTCAGGGTAAGGAAGTATAGGATTGACACCCAAGGTTGCAATCCTATACATCAGGAATGGGAAAACTTCAGGAGATCTGGGGCCAATTTTTGCATCCCATAGCTGCACCTCCCCCCTGTGGCAGCACAAATTATAATAGCAGGGTGAAATGCTGTTACAGGGGAAGGAGAGATGGATATCTAACACCCATCTTACCTTCCAGTCGCCCTGCTACCCCAGGGATCTTGGGGAACGATCCAGGCCACCCACAGAACCTTTCCTTGCTCCTATGCAATGCCAGCTTGGTTAAAAACAAAACAAACTTAATCTATGACCTCCTCACAGAAGAGGAGGCTGACCTGGCATGCTTCACAGAGACCTGGCTGGGAGATGACAGTGGCCCGACATGGGCTCAGGCTCTCCCAGCTGGGTACTGTGTTAGTGAGCAGGTGAGGGAAAGTGGGGGGGGGGGGGGCGGAGTAGCTGTGGTCTACAAAAACCACCTTAACCTGACCAGACATTCTGTTCGGGAATTGAATCATATCAAATGTGTGTACCTGAGTCTGAAGGCCAGAGATAGACTAGGGATTCTGTTAGTGTACCGGCCACCCCGCTGCCTATCAGACTCCCTGGCTGAGCTCACGGAACTGGTCTCGGAGCTGGTGTTGGATTCGCCCAGGCTTTTGGTCCTGGGTGACTTCAACATCCCATATGAGGCCGGTTTGTCAGGTGGAGCTCGGGAGTTCATGGCATCCATGACAAACATGGTCCTATCCCAATTGGTCTCTGGACCCACACATTCAGCAGGTCACACCCTCGATGCTGCTTTCAGTTCTGAACAGACGGATCTGTGGGCGGAGGTATTGAATACCTCCAAATTGTCATGGACAGACCATTTTCTGGTCAGGGTTAGTATCAAGGTTACCACCCACCCCTGCAGGGCTGGCAGACCTATTAAGATGGTCCGCCCTCGAAGGCTGATGGATCCTTCTGGATTCCAGAAAGCCTTGGAGGGTTCTGTGGCTGGTATCGTCAACGATCCTGTAGAAGCCCTGGTCAATAGATGGAATCAAGACCTAACTAGGGCTATCGACACGATCGCCCCCAAACGTCCTCTCTGACCCGCTTCTAATAGGGCGCCCTGGTATACAGAAGACCTCAGGGCGTTGAAGCGGAAAGGATGATGACTGGAGCGCCAATGGCGGAAAACTCGACTTATATCTAACAAGACACGACATAGAGAACATCTTCGTTCCTATGGGGTGGCAGTACATGCAGCGAAGAAAGCTTTCTTCTCTGCACGCATTGCGTCTGCGAATTCATGTCCAGCAGAACTGTTCAGGGTGGTGAGGGGTCTAACCCAGGCACCTTCTAACCTGAATCCGATTTTAGAGCCTTCGGTAGTTCGCTGTGATGCCTTTAATGATCATTTCTCAGATAAAATCTCTTGGATAAGAGCCGACTTAGATGCCATTGTTATAGCAGAGGCTGACAGTGGAGTGTCCAGCGACTCCACGAGTAGGATTACATTTGATCAGTTTCAGTCGGTGAGTACCAAGGATGTGGACAAGGTACTTGAATGTGTGAGGAAGACGACTTGCCCTCTCGATCCCTGTCCTTCTTGGCTGGTCGTCCAGGGCGGAGATGCAGTTAGATCACATCTACAACATATCATTAATGCATCTCTCAGGGAGGGGATTTTTCCATCATGTTTAAAAGAGGCGGTGGTAAGGCCGCTTCTAAAAAAGCCCTCCCTGAATCCCCTGGACCTTAATATCTACAGGCCAGTATCAAATCTTCCATTTTGGGGCAAGGTGATCGAGAGGGCGGTTGCCTTCCAACTCCAGGCAGTCTTGGATGACACTGATTTTCTAGACCCATTTCAAACCAGCTTCAGGGCAGGATACAGAGTTGAGACCGCTTTGGTCGCCTTAGTGGATGATCTATGCCTTAGTATTGACAGGGGGAGTGTGTCCCTGCTGGTACTCCTGGACCTCTCAGTGGCTTTCGATACCATTGACCATGGTATCTTTCTGGAGCGCCTGGGGGAATTGGGAATCGGGGGCACTGTGCTTCAGTGGTCCCGATCCTATCTCTCGAGCAGGTTCCAGATGATGATGCTTGGGGATAGCTGCTCTTCAAAACAGGAGTTGCTATGTGGTGTACCACAAGGTGCCATCCTTTCCCCAATGCTGTTTAACATTTACATGAAACCGCTGGGAGAGATCATCCGGAGGCATGGGGCGGGGTGCTATCAATACGCTGATGACACCCAAATATATTTCTCTATGCCTTCGACAACATCATCAGCTAAGGATAGTGTGTCTCTTCTGAATGAATGCTTGGAGGCGGTAATGGGCTGGATGAGGAAAAACAAACTGAAGCTGAATCCAGACAAGACGGAGGTGCTCACTGTCAAAGGCCCCAACCTGGGTTTAGAGGTGTGTCAACCAGTTCTGGATGGGGTTACACCCCCCCGAAAGATTGTGTTCACAGCTTGGGGGTACTCCTGGATCCGTCGCTCCAAATGACAGCTCAGATTGATGTGACGGCCAGGAGTGCCTACTATCAGCTTCGGCTGTTACGCCAGCTGCGCCCCTTCCTAGAGTTGGAAGACCTAAAGATGGTAGTGAACACGCTGGTAACTTCAAGGCTTGACTTCTGCAATGCGCTGTACATAGGGCTACCTTTGTGCCTTTGTTCCCCGCCTCGATCCAGAGCAGGTACAGAGCATCAAAAGGCTCAAAATTAGCTCGTTTTTCAAATAATAATTTCAAATAATTAAAAAAGCAAAATAAAAAATAAAATGGCAAGACTAGCAATATTTCCATGCATCCCTATGTGTGTGTGTGTGTGTGTGTATTCCTTTATACTTTGCCCTTTCCATCTCAAACTTGCAGTCAAAAGACAAAGAGAAATGTGGTGGTGGTACAAAGTTCATGTGCTAAAATGGATATTATTATTATTATTATTATTATTATTATTATTATTATGCTGAAATTCAAAACCTGACACAATTAGTCAAGCCTGAATAAAGAACTGGAGAACTTGTTCTTGAAAACAAGAAGGTTTGTTGATCAGAGAGAGAAATGACTTTGGCCCATGGTATTTACAATATTGTAGTCCTCTTTCAATAAAGAACTACATGATTTCTGTGTGGTAGGAAGTCAATTCCATTTTAGTATTAACTTCAGGATTTTATTCTCCTCTAGAGGGGAGGAAGTTCAGGCATGTATATGTGTGACTTAACAGAAAGACCTCTATTATCTGAAATGTCAAACTGTCAGAAATATGTCTGCTTCACTCTTTCCACCGGTAACTGTTGCTATTTATGACAGCACTGTGCTACGAGAGAACTTTCTAGGCTATTTTGAAAACGGTTCTGAAAAACATGAAAAGCTTCGTAGTTTGGGCTGTGGTAAAGGATTTTCTCATGCTTAGGCTGGCTTAGAAGAGGCAGCTTTTGTTCAGCATACTGTCCCCTGTTGAAATAACTTTATCTGTAGATGCGATTGTTTCTTTCCCAGAAATGTAACCATGCGCTAGTGGAGAAAATCTGACTGCTTAAGGCAGAAGTAAGCAATCTTTTCAGGCAGTAGGCACACTTGACATTTTGAAAAAGGATGTGCGGGCACCACCGCAAATTGCTGTCGGGAGGCGGGGCGCACCACCCCCAGGCCAGGCCTTCTGGGCCTCCCTGCTCCTCCTGCCACCTG
Organism: Anniella stebbinsi; assembly: GCA_029215795.1. Lineage (NCBI taxonomy): Eukaryota > Metazoa > Chordata > Lepidosauria > Squamata > Anniellidae > Anniella > Anniella stebbinsi. Next base: position 209,333,127 of record JARDYH010000004.1, read on the forward strand.
GACGACTTCTTCTTCTTCTTCTTCTTCTTCTTCTTCTTCTTCTTCTTCTTCTTCTCCTTCTCCTTCTCCTTCTCCTTCTCCTTCTCCTCCTCCTCCCTGCTCCTCCTGCCACCTGGACTTCTTCTTCTTCTTCTTCTTCTTCTTCTTCTTCTTCTTCTTCTTCTTCTTCTTCTCCTCCTTCTCCTTCTCCTTCTCCTTCTCCTCCTCCTCCTCCCTGCTCCTCCTGCCACCTGGATGTCTTCTTCTTCTTCTTCTTCTTCTTCTTCTTCTTCTTCTTCTTCTCCTTCTCCTTCTCCTTCTCCTCCTCCTCCTCCTCCTCCCTGCTCCTCCTGCCACCTGGACTACTTCTTCTCCTCCTCCTCCTCCTCCTCCTCCTCCTCCTCCTCCTCCTGCCACCTGGACTTTTTCTTCTTCTCCTCCTCCTCCTCCTCCTCCTCCTCCTTCTTCTTCTTCTTCTTCTTCTTCTTCTTCTTCTTCTTCCTTGACCCCCCTCACCGCTATGCTTGCCTTCCTCCTCCTCCTCACCCTGCCTAAGATGTCCTTTTCCTTCCACACTCTGTCACCACACTCACCATACTTCTCCTCCTGCCACCCAAGATTTCCTATTCCTTTTGCTACTGCACTCAACTCCTCCTGCTTCCTCCTTTCTTGTAACAGGGGGAGGAAATGGGCAGTGGTGGAGGCAGCAGCCAGCGCTGGTGGTGGTGATGGGGAGGAAACTGGTAGTGGTGGTGGGGTGAGGAGATCAGCAGTGGCAGCAGGGGGAGGAAATCAGTGGTACAGGGGGAAGAAATCCACAGGGCTCCTGGTGGGTGCACCCCAGGGGCCTGGTGGGCACCAGTACACCCACCCGTGCAAGGTAGCTGTCCCCTTCCTTAAGGTGTATCAGTTGCTCCTAGGCTGCCAAACTAGAGACAAGAGACATGTGAGGACTTCTTGTGTGCCCACTGTGGAGATGTTGGGCCCTGGCCCACTTCTCTTTATCCCCCTTAAATGTATCCCTCTTTTAATAGTAGTCACTGACCAAATCTATGTGCTCACAACATACAGATGAATTCAGAAAAAAGTTAAGCATATACAATTGCATCAAAAGCGACATTCGTTTGCCTGGCATCCGTGTTTAGAATGGATGTCGAAACTGACCAGGTTATATGTCACTGCATGGATTGGAGACTCCTGAGAGATACATCTAAACTTTATCTAGGCTGACCAGATAAAATCCAGGTCAGGGCTCATGTAACTTTAACAGTTGTAGAGAAAAGGGAATTTCAGCCAGGGTCATTTGCATGCAATTAGTTCCTGGTGATATTCCCTCTTCATCACAACAGTTAAAGGTACATGCACTATACTAGAGTGACCATATACAAAAGAAGGCAGGGCCCCTGCAACTTTAACTGTTGTGATGAAGAGGGAATTTCACCAGCAACTAATTGCATACAAATGACACCGGCTGAAATTCCCTTTTCTCTACAACTGTTAAAGTTACATGAGCCCTGACCTGGATTTTATCTGGTCACCCTACTTTATCATATACTATACTATATATATAGTATAATACAGAAAACATTGCCCTTGATCCAAACTTAGTCATGCTTTGAGTACACTGATTGAAATCAATGGGACAAGTTAGTCATGACTAAGGGTGTAGGGATTGTGCAAAATCCATTCTGTGTATTGTGGATTGACAGGCAGCCTTCATTCTGTCATCCACCCACTGACTGAATCAGGTTTTTTGTTTGTTTCTGAAATTGTGGAAATTCACACTTCCAAAAATGCACAAATTCCACCCAAATGCCCCCAAAATGTACATTTTCATACTTTAGCCTACGCAGAAATATTCATATTTGGCAGGGGGTGGGCAGGGAGGTCGACACATTTTTTCTATGAGGAGATTTGTGCAAAATTCTTGAATCTTAGAAAAATGGTCTGCGAGTTCGCAGAAACTTCCTGACAGGGAAAAAGCCACTCCACTATGTAATCCTCAGGTCAATTTCATAAAAATCCAAACTAATTTGGTTCCGTTGCAGATTCTTCCAACGTCCTTAATCATGACAAATTTAACTACCATTTATTTCACTGAGTTTGCTCTAAGTCTGGATCCAACCAATTTTGTATAAATTTCAAAGGAGCTGAAAATTACAAAATAAGTGCAAAATATAAAATATCTGAGAATTTGTTTTCCAGAACATTCTAAGATTCAATCAATGAGGGAGCCTCTACTTACAGTGACCTCTGTGCTGCACCAGATGTCCAAGTAGTTTTGGCTATAGCCAATGACTGTTTTTAGAGGAATTAGAAATTGGACACATTTATTTTAATGTACTGGATTGAGAGTTGGACTTGAACTGTGGGAAAACTCAGTTCCCTGCTTAGCCAAGAAGCTCAGAATGCGACTTCATGCCCTACTGTAGTATATCATCCTAATTACTTCACAGGGTTGTTGAGCAATGAAATAGTGTAGCACCCAAGCTGCTGCATGAAGCAAGAATGGGATTATAATGCAATTAATAATGATAATAAGTAATACAAAAAAAGCTGATGCATTAATCATATGTCACTTTCGATTGAATTGGTCTTCTGATTTAGTTTTACTTAGTGATGAGAGAATGCTATAGGGCGCATACAACTCCCCTGTTAAAACAGCTCCACTGCCTTCTGGTCTGTTTCCAGGCACAATTCAAAGTGCTGGTTGTAATTTATAAAGCCTTATACAGCTTTGGTCCAGGTTATCTAAAAGACTGTATTCTCCCTTACGAACTTGTCCGTCCCCTGAGGTCTTCAGGGGAGGCCCTTCTCTCTGTCCCACCATCATCACAGGCACACCTGGCGGGAACGTGGGAGAGGGCCTTCTCAGTGGCTGCCCTGGAGCTCTGGAACTCCCTTCCCAGGGAAGCTAGACTGGCTCTCTCCTTGATGTGTTTTCAGAGGCAGGCTAAAACTTTTCTGTTTCTGCAGGCTTTTGGGGAGTAGTTTGGACCTCTGTGGATGTGTTGTTTATATCTTGGATTTTTTAAATTATTATTTGTATTTTAAATATTTTTAAATGTTTAAAATATTTTAACATTGTACTATGTTTAATTATAGTTTTAATTGTTGTATATCTTTATCTGTTTTCAACTGTATGTTAGAAATTTGGAGAAAAGTGTGTGTGTGTGTGTGTGTGTGTGTGTGTATGTGTGTTTAATTTAAAGTATCTCTGAATTTCCGCATGTTCTTATGGCTAAAGTGCACCTTGGGAACAATGGGAACAACTTCTTCATTATGCTAACCTAAATGACGCTGCCCTATTGGAAACTAAGTTCAAACGATGCGCAAGAGGAGAATCCAACTAAAGTTACCTTTGCACGAGCACAATTGTGTAAGTGGTTGCACATTCTGGTTGCGGAACCCACTGTGCAACCTGTTGCACAAATGGCTGCACAACCTGTTGAACAATCTGTCGTGCAAGCCATTACGCACAACCACTTGTGCAACAGGAAGATTTGCCGGCGCTCTGCTCATGTTATATGAGTTTGCTGAATGACACCACTACCCATGGTGTGCATAAGATGGGATTGTTTTCCAAGCCTTTGCATCATGGTGTGTCTCTCATTGGCTATTTTCACCTGTGTTTTGTTTCCTGTAGTTGAGCAACATGTAAGGAGGGGAGCAGTAGCTGCAGCACAAGCAGACAATTTAAATTGACTCTTCTTTTTGCAAAGAGTAACTAAGTGGTTAAAGTAAAATCACTCTATGCAACTGGGACATGTTAATTTCCTTTGGAAAGTAAAATGTTATAGAAACCAGCATCTGGCGGCATTTGGAAACTTCGTCATGTGCGCTATGCCGGTGTGAAAAATATAAATTGACCCCTAATAAATCTCAGTTTCAATTATGAAGATATTAAAGTTCATTGGTTTGATGTTTTGGCTCATTACACATCTTGCAAATAGGAACCCACTAGATTTGACCTACAACCCAACTAATTTGAGTTTCAGCACCATCCTAGTTTTTCCATGAATTAAACTAGGGATGGAGGAGAAATTTGTTTGGTTCAAATTTTTATGGGGGAAAAACTTAACATAGGTTTGGAAAGATTTTCAAAGTTTGGAAGAAACCAGACTTAAAACTGGAAAAAAATGAGAAACTGAAATTGATAGATCCATCCATGCCTAAATTAAATTCTTCCTTTGCAGCTGTTCAAGAAGGCATGATGCAATAATTTCAATTAAGTGTCTCAGAGATGCACTGTCTGTCGGTCCTTTTCCTTTAAGTTCTAAAAGAAAAGTTGTTTTTATGAATCCTACATTTCTTATGGTCACAAAAGCAGCCAGTAGAGTATATTCTTAGAGAACACAGTGAAAGAGTGCAGAAAAGGTTAAAATAAGTTAAAAATGTGTTTATTGATCAGGATATACTATTGAGGGTGTGAAGAGCTAGATAAAAGCCTGAAACTGAGAAAGAAACTGCCTCTTTAAGCATAAAGCCTAAATGTAATAAGTATGATGTTTACAGTCTCATGATGAACTATACCAGCCCTCAAGTGCAAGATGATGCTTTTTATTAAACCATGATCTAAATGTTACTAATGATTTGATGCCTCCACTCTCTCCTTTTAAATTTAACCTTGCCTTTTGCTAGAGTATTCTCATCTATTAAGTTCTGTGAATCTCATTTTATAGAATTTAGGACTGAGAAACTCTTTAGAGGTGGGCAGCTGTATTGCACCCGCTCCACTCCTGCAGCCTGGATGACATCAGGGCATGTGGCCCTACCCCTGATGTCACCTCAATGGTATGGTCTTGCCCTCAGCCCCTGTTGTCACCCACTTTTTTCTTTTCCATTTTCTTTCTTTCCGCTGGAAGGAGGCATGGAGAAAGGCCAAGTTGCCCCATGCCAGTGAGTCCTGCTGAGATTGGAGACAGCAGTAAGGAGGAGAGGCAGTGAGAGCTGGGACTTACCCACCATCTCTCTCATCCTTGCTGCTATCTATCTATCAGAGAGAACAGTGGGTGTTTTGCTGCCAGTGCACACCACCAGGGGAACCACTACTGTTATCTCTAAGCTCACATCAGAGATCAGATGGAGCATCCATGCCTTTAGTCTCGCATAAAGGGGGGCTTTATGGCCACCATTTACACAACATAGGAAATGCATAATTTCTGGATCCTCCTGCGTGTGCAAAAAAGTAGAGGCTCCGGATGAGGGCAGATGGCTGCCTGGTGGTCACTGAGATGTGGAACACTCAAGGAATTGACCTGCAAATGTGCCTCGGCCCAGAGAGCTGGGTCTGGGGGGCAAATGCAGGGGAGTCCGTTGGATGCCCGCAACATCCCTATCTTACCTTGCCTTGTGTTAAAGCCAGTCTTGTTCTCTCTCACCTATTGAATGAATATTACATGACTGTACAATACGTCTTTTGCAGCCTCCATTTATGGTTCCTTTGTGACCCCAGTGGCTTGCTGCTTTCTATCTCATAAGAGTGTGGCTTACTCGGCCATTCTGTTGATGTTTAGATACTACACTTGCAGTCCCAATCCAATCTGAAAACCTTACTGTTGTTTTATTGACACGCTAAAGAGAGCTGAACTGCTTAACGACACTGGCCCATTATTGGCGAGATGGGAATGAATGGTGAAGAGAACAGAAGTATTCCCTGACTTAATGAATGAACTGTGGTTTCCTTTGCTAAGTTGCCTCATTTATTTGGGTTGCTCCTGGTAGATGTAAACGCTTCGATGTGTGGGTCTGGCCAGCTACACCTCATAAATAAACAAGAGCTTGAAATATTGCTCACTTTTATAACTTCTTGAATTTTTTTTAAGAAGCACAGTTACTTTTAAGCAGCCATTTCAAAAGATCAGCACTGCATTTATTCCCACTTGCTTCATGTAATGAATAATTAAAATAATAGCTCTATTTTTACTCAAGTTTTCTTTCTGTCACAATAAGTAAATTGCAGGGACGTGGAGCCTCTCACCTATACGCACACAAAAAAGTTTCCTATGAAAGAGTGGAAGTATTGGGAAACTGGGGATTATGTGTTTCGGTCTGATCTGGTGTTCCTCATGCTAGATTTCTATGAGTAGAAAAAAATAACTGAGATTTGTCTCTAGTTTTTAGGACAAGCGCAAAAACAAACAAACAAACAAACAGCAACAAAACCCTGGAAAACATCCACTACAAAACCATGAAAAAGTGAGACCACTTCTCAGAATGCTGGAATATCATTTTTATTTCATTCCCAATGTGTTTCAGGTCACTCTAATTTGGAGCCTTCTTCAAGGGCTTACAGAGATTTCTGATGGTTATATTTCCAAAAAACCCTTAATTTTGCTTGGAATGAAACATTTATTTTCCAGTATCTTGAGGCAGTTTATTAACATTGCTAGTAATGCATATTGAAATGCCATTCAGTCTCCCGCATAATGTTGGTTTCTAATTTGATTAACAGGCTCCTATTCTCCACTATTCAGTGAATGACTCATGGTCTAGCTATAAAGGAATAGCCTAGCTACCAGCCCAAATACTAAATTTTGTCCTATAATTTTATGCAGAGATGTGAATATATTTAATGTTCTTCTCTTTTAATATATTGTCCTATGTTTACTTTTACATGGAATGTTAAATGTATTTTATCTTGTTCTTTTTGATATGGCCTTTGGACCAATTCAATACACTCTCTATTCTGTTCTACAAGGGAAGGTGATCCACTGCAAGGATCATCTTTAAACCACTTAGGAAATCATAGTGGGAGTTAGTTGGTGGAATATTATTGAAGTGAAGTGAACTAAAAAGGTTAATGTGCACTATCTCTGGCTTTAATAGTTTCCTAATTGTAATCACCATTATGTGTGCCAGCTCCTTTTTCAGTCCCTGAGTGCAAGAAAATATTCAAGCACATTTTTACTGCTTAGAAACAATGACCAGGAATAGGATGTTAAAAATCAGTGAGAGATTGATTTGCCTGGGGAAGAAAATTCACAGGTACAGGAAGGGGACCACTCGGTGAGGACTGGGGAGACAGGAGGAGGCAGGGGCAATGAAGGCTAGGGTAGCAAGAGGGTGCTACAAGTGAGAAGGCAGGGGGCTCTTTGGGGAGCATCTGAAATAAGCCACAGGGAGAGGAGAGGTAGAGTGTTTAGGCAGGAGGCCAGGGTAGTCTTGGAAAGGGGGGCAGGAGAAAGATGGGAGGAAATTCTTACATAAGATAGGGAGGGCTATAATCTACAGTTATAATAAACTGAGACTCAATCCAGACAAGACGGAGGTACTGTTAGCGGGTGGTTCATCTGTCCGGTGAGGTGATGTTCACCCTGTTCTGGAGGGGGTTGCACTCCCCCTAAAAGATCGGGTCCATAGTTTGGGGGTGCTCTTGGATCCAGAACTGTCACTTGAGGCACAGGTGAACTCGGTGGCAAAGAGCACCTTTTACCAGCTTAGGCTGATATACCAACTGCACCCTTATCTGGGCAGAGATAGCCTAGCTACAGTTATCCATGCTCTCATAACCTCTCGTTTGGATTACTGCAATGCGTTATACGTGAGGCTGCCTTTGAAAACTAGGTTCGGAAACTTCAGCTGGTACAAAACAGGGCAGCCAGATTGTTAACGGCCAATGAGACCATATGACACCAGTCCTTTTCCAACTTCACTGGCTGCCGATCCAGGTCCGGGCCCAATTCAAAGTGCTGGTACTAACATTTAAAGCCCTAAACGGCTTGGGGCAAGGTTATCTAAAGGAACGCCTCCTCCCATATGTACCTGCCCGGACCCTAAGATCATCTACAGGGGTACTTCTCCATGAGCCCCTGCCAAAGGAAGTGAGGCAGGTGGCCACTAGGAGGAGGGCTTTCTCTGCTGTGGCACCCCAGCTGTGGAATGAGCTCTCCAGAGAGGTTCGCCTGGTGCCTACTTTGTACCCTTTTCGTCGCCAGGTGAAGACCTTTTTATTCTCCCAGTATTTTAACAGTTAAATTAACTCAATTTTAATCCTTGCTGTTTTAAATTTGTATTTTAATCTGTATTAATTCCTGCTGCTTGTTTTTATTCTGGTTGTGTTTTTATATTGTATGTTATTTTGTGTTTTTAGATTGCGGCTTGTTTTATATTTTTAAAATGTTTTCATGGTTTTAATTTTTGTGAACCGCCCAGAGAGCTTCGGCTATGGGGCAGTATAAAAATGCAATAAATAAATAAATAAATAAATAAATAAATACAGTTGGAAAGAGAAAAGGCAGGAAACATGGAATGCAGAGATAAATTCAGAATGACCATACAAATGGACGCAATTTTTGTTCCATTTTGTTGAACTTTGAGATTTGTTCCGATCACACCACCGAATGCAAATATGAGCCCATGTTGGGGAGGGGGGGAAGTTTGCATATTCCCGAGCTTGCGATTGCATTTGCAAAATGAATTCACTAGAAAGATTGGTGCTCAAGTAGTAGAGGACTTCTATATCTATGTATTATATTGTTTTCTGTAGTCTGATCCCAGAACAAAATTTATTTTGAATCTGTTACGGGATATATCTGACAGTGATGATCAAGCTAAAGTTATATATTTCCTCTCTGATGCTGACAAATTTGTTATAGACAGAGTTGCGAGATTTGCAATGGCTTCCCAAAAGTTGAGAAGAAGATTTGTAGAGATCAATATGGTGAATTGTAATGACGAAATTTAAAATTAAGTTTTAACATATTAGTAGCATTAACTTTTATACATTTATGGACCTTTTAATGTAAATTCTTAGTGTCTCTTAATTCTTTGTATTAAAACTATATTTCACATATATATGGGCACTTTCTAATGGAAACCTTTTCTAGTATCTTATTGTATTTTACTTTTTTGTATTATGGAGTTTTTTATGTTTTCATCTGTATTGTTGGTGTATGTAAAAGTGATACAACCATGATGGTTGGAACAACAAATAAACATACTATTACACTAGAAAGATGTGTACTTTAAAAAAGTTTATTTCATGTTTTAGTCAATGGGGGGCAGCACACATTTCAATGCATGCTTTAAAAAAATGTGCAGAGGAATGCACATTTTCCCCCATTTGAACAACTGTAACAAAAGCTCATCTTCAGGAATTGGAATAAAACAGACTGAGCTTTGAGGTGGAGCTCAGAGAACTGCATCAGCCTAAGCTGGACTGATTCTCCCATCCCCACCTTATGGTTCTTGTGTTCATTGAAAAACAGTACTTCAATATTCTCCAGAGATAGTCCTTCCTCCAGATCTCCCACAATTAAGACCGAAAGCATCATCAGATGTATTTTACATTGGAGCGTGAAAGGATAATTGGTGCTGGTGAAATCAATGTAAGTTGTTTACATCATAGACCAGACACATCTCTAGAAGCCAGAATAGAGAGTGATTCCATTGCAAATGTGTACAGAAAGCAGAATCCAACTGGGCATATCCAACCCTGCTGATTCTCTTCTGCCCCACCAATTCTCTTGTGCAAGAACCCCCCACTGCTGGCGCAATGGCAATTTAGCACTTTTGGGATTTCCCAAAACAAGTGGAAACTCAGTTTCCACTCATTTTGGGGCTTCCCCTAGGAAGGACTAAATCTTCCTTGCATAAGCAGTGGGTCTTGCTTGTGCAATGGAATTACAGGGGACCACTGCTTGCAGAAGGGAATCAGCAGGGTAGAAAAGAATTGATGAGGATGTAATCTCCATGTTGGCTTCTGCCCAGAGTCTCCACAGGTACCATGGTTCACTCAGTGCACTAATGACCTTTCCCCATGGCATGTATGTGCATTTGCCTTCGATGCATTTAGTAAAGACTCACTATCATTGGCCAGATGTTCTTCACATTAAAACACTGAATCATGTTAGCGCAAGTCTCTACATAACCATAGATGCTTTAAAGGCAATCACAGAAAAAGCTTTGTGATAAATGTCAGTGCCAACAGTATTCCAAGGATTTTGTTTTCTTCACAAAATATATGAACCATGGATTACCCTTGTTTGAGGATATGGATATTTTAATTGGGCAAAATAGGACTCTCCAATTCTCGATTTCAATCTTATCTTAAACTATGAGTATTGTATTTATTTACTACTACTAAATATTTATGTATATGGGTTGTGGATCGACGTGTCTGTTCTGCTACTATAAGTGTTTCTAACAGTAATGTAGGCTCCGAGGCCATAAAAGCAGCCAACCCAAACCTAGATTTCAGCAGATGTTGCAATTGTAAGTATTGCCATTCAGCCATAGCTGGTAAATTGTATTTAACATGCAAATCAGAAAATGGCATAAACTCATCATCTGAACCTATTAATTGATCCAAAGTAAAAATTGCCTTATCCATCCATGTACTCCACAAAAACATTTTTTTTCCAATTTTAAATCTGGATTTCTCTATAAAGTCAATTTTGCATGAGAAAATGGGTCAAACTGCAATTGATGTGATACTATGCACTATACCTCAATAGCAGCCAAGATTGTAAGAGGAGGATTATTTAATCTAACGTGTTGAGAAACTGACCAGGGTGGCATATCTAAGCAAGCTGGAGAAGACCAAAATTTAGTACAGGTCAATAAATAGGCCCAATGATACAAAACAAGGTCTGGAAATCCAAAGCCCTCTTCTTTGATCAGAAGTTGCATGTGTTTCAAAGATATTCGAGGTGGGGAAGAACCCCCCCACACACAAATTTTACAAAACAAGGCATTAAGTTGTTGAAAATATTTGCCAGGTATAAGTAAAGGAACCCCACATATAACATAGAGAATTCGAGGTACAATGTTCATCTTAAGTGTGTTGACTTTACCCCACAAACTCAATTTTAATGGTGCCCATCTATCTATGTCATGTACAATCTCCTCAATTAACTTATTCAAATTAACTGGGATATAAGTCTGAGAATAAACATTCCCAGATAAGCAATAAAATCAGGACACCATCAAAATTGTCCATAAGCCAACACACTAGAAGATATACTATCTCCAATCGGCATCATTTCAGACTTTGAGCAGTAAATTGAGTAACCAGACAAATCACTGAAGGTGTTTATCAGAGCCATCAAAGCAGGAATAGATGCCTGGAGTTTAGAAATAAACAATAAAAGATCATCAGCATAAATAATAATTTTAAATTCTAAGTCAGCATGCACAAACCCATGAATGCTACATCTCTGTCTAATTGCACAAGCCAGGGGTTCCAGGCATAAATCAAATATCAGTGGGGAGAGAGGGCATACCTTGCCTAGTACCTCACCCAAGCAGAAAAAAACTCCGACAACCAACCATTGGTCATGACTCTTGCTCTTGTGGTAGAATATAAAATTCTAACCCACTTTAAAAATTATATTGGAAAACCAAATTGACTCAATGTGGCAAGCATAAACTTTCAATGAATTTTGTCAAAGGCCTTCTCAGCATCCAAAGAGACAATGGCTGCCTGGTCAGTTCTTTCTCTATTTAAAGTTATCAAATCAACAACTAATCTCAAGTTATCAGCCCCCTGTCTGTTTTTAATAAATCCCACGTGTTTTGGTCCGACCAATGTTGTAATAATTTGTTGTAATCTATCAGCTAAAATTGCAGTTAATATTTTGATATCAATGTTTATTAGTGAAATCGGGCAGTAATTAGCACAATTGGTATGGTCTTTACCAGCTTTAGGAATGACTGTAATGTAAGCTCTCCTTGATTAAAATGTGCTTGTGTTCATTTTTAAAAAGTACACATTTTTATGCACATTTTTCAAATACTGTATATGCATGTTGTCAGATACGTGAGTTTTGATGCACAGATCACATCACAAATTCAGAAATGGACTTCAGGTTTTAGGCTACATTTCTTTTAATGCTTAATATGTATTTTTTGTATTGTTTAGCATGAACAGTAAGCCTCCTTGGGGGATCACCTTGATGAGAAGCCAGAATAGACAATTTGAAAAGATATGCAGATAAATGTATTTGTTGTGGTGCAAGGCACACATTGCATTTTTTGCCCCCCCCAAATGTTACCATATAGACAGCTAATGACAAGCCTCCAAGCAATATCTGCATAACAGGCCGACAGAGGAAAGGATCATGATCTTGCAAAAGGTCGTTATTATTAGTTTTTACAAGTGCTCTTTGTTCATTCTCTGATGTTTTGCCAGACACCTACACTTGGCTCCTGGCTGGAGTACAGAACGACTTGTGGAAACGGCTTGCAAATCGGACCCTCTCAACTGAGAGTGCAAAGGAAGCTCCTTCTGCAAGAGCATCGCCTCTCTTGTCTTTCAAAGCTTCCTCAGCCAGCTCAGCAGGAAAGCTTGAAGATGTCAGGTAACCATAAGCATGCTATTTGTGGAAAATGGGAGATGAGAAGAAGGAGGGTAATGAGGCATAGCTTTAGCGCTGCAGTTTCCCATCCTATTTAGGTAGATTGTCTTTCTCTAATTGTTTTTCTCCCTGGAGACAGAGGGGGACTGGGTGGGGAGATACAGCACAAACTAGGCTTTATTACTGCATTTCTAGTCTTTCATACACACACAAATTTGTGTAGTCTTAGAACAGTGCACAGTAGTGATGGTACAGTTAAAGATGTGTCAGGAGTTCTGTTGCAGGCCTTTAATTTGAATGGTTTCTATGTTATGCTAAAATTGGCAGGTCACTTCCTTCTGCAAAAGCTCGCTTCTCCATTTCTCCATTTTTCTTAAGCCAGGCATACCAAAAGGGACATAAAGTATCCATACCACCAACACTGGATGCTGTCCTCACCAACTTTAGCACTTTCCCTCCTGGCTTCCAGCAATAGGCATATTTGTCAAGTTTGTTCAGCTTTCTCTTTTATCGACATCCAGATCTGTTCCATGTGGATGTTATTTTTATATGATTTTTTAAATAGAATGTTTATATTGGTGACATATGTGCCTGGTGACACATAATTAATACAGGGTAGTGAGAAAGGGAACTTGGAAGAAAGTAAAACAGAAAAGTTGGGAAGAAATTGTTGATTCTTATTAAATGTATCTACATAAATTGAAGAAAACAGCCCAATACAGTGTCATGTTCTATTTATCACATGGAACACCTGCCCAAGTAGTTTCCTCATTCAATTATTATATATATGATAAATATTAATTTATACCTTTCCACAAAAGTGGTGTTCAGTTCAAATGAAAATGATAATACAAAAGAACATAAAAACAACAAAACCGTATTAATATCTGAAAACATTAAAACTGCTGTACACAATTTTAAAAGCCAGAATTAAAGAGTTGTTTTAATCCCTGTCCAAAAAGCATGGGGACCAATCTTAGCTCTGAAGGAAGAGCATTCCACAATTTGGGAGAAAGCCCTTTTCCGCTTTTACACATGCCAGGTAAAAAGGTCTCCATGAGTGGAAGATGTCCTCATAAAGGCCTCTCCTACGGATCTTTAAGACCTGGACAGGTTCATCATGAGACAAACTGCAGCTCAGATAGGCAGGCCCTAAGACATTTAAAGCTTAGCCTACTCCATGTTCATCTAACACCTTTGAATGGAGCCCAGGAAACAATTGGCAACCAGTGCAGATCTTTCAGCATAGGAGTGATGTAGTCATGATGCCATGCATTAGTTAGTAGCCTGGCTTTTTGCACTAATTATGGTTTCTATGGTTTCCGTAGCCACACATACAGCAAACTGCAATAGTCTAAATGTGATGTCCATTATACAACGTTGTGTGGTCTATAGTCAGTGTATTCTGGGATACTGGCTAGGCTCATGGAATGGATCCATCATAACATAAACACTGCTATAAAATTATCATGTGACTGCTTGATCATCATGGCCTTTCACATCTTGGCAAGCAAATGGACTCCGTTAATGAGAAGGATATTTCAACTAAGAGAAGAGACAGATTTCCCCCCTCCTCATTCAGTCCACTTATTGCCTAATTAAGGCCAGTAATTAATGTATGACCTTTGAGCCATTGTAAAATGGAAGCTTCTCCATGTTGTTAATCATACTAAATAGTTAAATCAGCAAAGTTCTTCTACTGGCAAAATCAAAGCTTCTGCTCAATTCGTTACGTTTACAAGCAAAAATGCCACCAGAAGGGAAATGTGAAAGATGATTCAAGGAATAAAGAAGGAAAACATAGTAAAGATGCAAGATACTTGGAGACATATTTATGCCAGCAAAACAAGAAAGAAAGAAAATATATTTACTCACTTGAATATTTGTATAGGTAGGCAGGTTAGCAATATGAAGACATTATATAGCAGAGAGTGGCAGATGAAAGGATAAAGTACATTTGCCCTGATATAGCTCTATTCTTGTATGGAAATGGTATTAGACGTGACCAATCCTGCCAGTATGTGCTTAGGAATGTGCATTGAAATGTGCATTCAAACATCTCTTGAAAGCAGTGAAGTGGGATAGACACCATCCACACTCAGGTGGATTTTCAGATGTGTAGACTGATGCACATCTAGATTTATGTTCTCATGCACATTCAGTAAATAATATGCACACGGTGACCTGCATTCTTTCAGAGTTCCCCTTCTCTGGATTGGGGCAGTAGACTTGTGGTCCACTTTCATGCCTATCAAAGATTAAATTCTCTGAGTTACCAAGCACCTCAAAAACATATTATCTATTTCCATTAAGGCAACTCTGAAAAAATAAACTTCCTGTCACAAAAACATTCACGTTGGAGATAGTGGTTGCTGCAGAAATGTCCAGTTTAAATAAAGACATGCTGTTCCACATCAGGTTCTGTAGCTTCAAGATAGAGCACCTGCTTTGCATACGGACAGTCCCAGGTTCAATCCCCCATATCTCCAGGTAGGGCTAGGAAATGATCCTGCTTATTATTTATTTACTTATTGCATTTATATCTCATCTTTTTTCCTCCAAGGAACTCAAGGTGACGTACATAATTCTCCTCTTCATTTTTATCCTCACAACAACAACCTTGTGAGGTAGGTTGGACTGAGAGCCTATGACTGGCCCAAAGTCACCCAATGAGCTTCCGTGGCCAAATGAGAACCAGAACCCAGATCTCCCGACTCCTAGTCCAACACTCTAGCCACTACACCACACTGGCTTGGAACCTGGAGAGCTGCTGCCAGTCAGGGTTGACAATATTGGGCTAGATGGACCAAGAGTCTGACTCAGTGTAAAGCATCTTCCAATATGCTTTACATTTTATTAGAACCTGGAGATCCATCAATTGGAGCCAGATGCAAAATAGGCAGGGAGACATATGCTACAAATTCAGGAACAGGGTGTGTATGAGCACATGCTCAGCCCAGGAATTTGTGATCAATACTAGAACCAAGTTCACAAGTCCTTTCACACAAAAATCCACTCCTGGTTTGCCTCCAAGTAGAGGCAGTGATTTCAGTAGGGCTATGAATCCATTCTAGAGGTTTCAGTCAGAAGCAGTCAGAACTAGGTCCAGCACCTTGGATAGTTCCTTAATAGTTCCGGATGGTTCTGACTGAAACCCAGAATGGATTCACAGCCCAACTGAAATCGGAGCCACCAGCTTCTACTGCCCCCAAGGGTTCTTTTTCTTTAACGTAATATAGGGGAGAAAGACTTTTTAATTGTTACTATTGTTAGGCATTAGGGAATCAAAAACTCTTGCTAATCTCCTGCAAACCACCAAGCAGGTACTGATCTATCTTGTGCTTATTTTTATTTTAATGTTGCAATCTTACACACACTTACTTGGGAGGAATTCACATTGAATTCAATGGGTCTTATTTCTGAGTAGATATGCAGATGAATTTAGGGCATAATCCTATCTTGATAGTCAGCAGCCTCTGAAGTCAGAGGCTGGTGATTATCCAATGCAGGGTGGGCCCAAGTTCATAGGCAATCCTCACTTCCTTGCTCCAGCAGCCCTGCAGTTTTGGCTAGACAGATGAGTTTGCCTGTCTAGCCATGGAGCATTGGAGCAGGAGGTGGGAGGCTGTGGCAAAATGGTATTGCATGTTATCATTGATATTTGTATATGTTTGAGTGTTTGGTTGAGGGTTGGATTTGATGTGGCCAATTCTTTTCTTTTTCAGGAGATGGTAAGTAAGTGGGAGGGGGGAGTTAGAATAGTGAGCTATGTGGATGGAGTCATCTGATTGATTGGTGGATTTGAAAGAGAGAGGGAGGGAGGGAGGGAGAATAAGGGGGAGTGAAGTGACAGTTAGGTAGAGAATGAGAGGCAGTTAGGGAGTTGGGGAGGGTTGGAGTGAGTGGGGTTTAGTAGAGATTTGCATCAGGATAGGATTAGGAAAGTGGAGGTGGTTAGTATTCCCTGGGAGGTGGAGGGAGGTAGATTTATGTGTACAACTTAGAACAAACTTTAATTGTCTTTTAAAATCTTTTACTTTATGAATAAAGCTCATTCTTCTTTTGTTGTTTCAACCACGTCTGCTCAGTCATAAGTGTTACTTCAGTTGGACAATTGCACACGCACACTTTTAGAGTATAAAGACTAGGGTAGTGGCAGTGAAGGAGAGGTTTAGGTAGATGTCACAGAGGCTGGTGACGCCACAGAGACTATACAGCACATAGGTACCTGCATAAAGGAGCTTCTATTGTCCCGAGGACTACCCCCTTTTAGCCTCTCTGTACTTCCTTTCTGAGTGTGACGATGTAGCCAGCATGGAGAGAACCACACTATCTATGAGGGGGCATGAGTGAGGGTGGGGACTGGGGCAGGTGAGGAGGCAGGGTGGGGCAGGGAGTGTGGTTCCCAGAAACCAAAAAAATCCTATGGTCCTCTAGACAGTGTCTATTGTTATTAGAATTCTGCCCTCAGTGTATTTAGATCCATTTTTTCCATTTGCTGCTTTATTTTGCACATAAAAATGTTGGCTGAGGGTGATTTTTCTATTTTTTTAAAAAGAAGCTAACCCAGAAAAATATAGTCTTTCTTTGAAATAATAGTAAACTTCCTATTGATCTTGGTGGGAACCGAGTTAATTTTTAATGACAAAGATTAAAAACAATGAATATCAAGCTCATATAAAATGCACTTACTACTGTATTACATTACACAGTGCATCCATATAATCTTTTGTAGGAGGAGAGGGATAAACCTACCAGGAGAATGCATTAGATTTCCATCGCAGCAGCATCAAGATATCATTTTTAACAAATGCCCCATTGACACCTATTTTCCAAACCACTTGACTAAGCACAGTTTTAAAGAATAGATCAACAGCAGCAAACTACTTTTGGCTCTGCCAAGCGTCAGAATATTATTTAACATAGATGTAAAATCTATGGCAAGGGACTGTTTATATGAAGACGCAGGACAAAATATCAATTTGATGTCTCTTCCATAACTTCTTTCCGTGCAAGTGTTTCTCCGAGAAGCAAAGAGCTACAGCAGCTTTTCCTGTAACTGCACTATAATTTTCACAGACCTTCAGCATTCATGTTGGATTCTTATTGAACTTTTCAGACTTATTCTTTTATCTATCCATTCCCGACATGTCGGGACAATGTTCTATTCAAGGGAGGAATCACTGATTTGAATCTTATAATGATTACTATTGATTTTGAATTAGCAGTGGTGAATAAAAACAACTACAGCATTTCCAAGTACTTGCATGTCGAGTGACTTTTTCTTTGCATTCAGGCACTCCATTGAACATCCATTTTATGAGAGGCAAACACTGTTTAGACTCGATGCCTATTTTTTTCCACTTAGGTTTTCAAGTTGCTTGGCTTTGGGGACTCATGTTGCTTGGCTTTGGGGACTCTGGTGCCTATGTTGGTACATTTTATTCCATGCAAAGTTGGGATATAAACAAATGAACTGCTTGAAACTGTCTCTCTTTGGTGAGAGTTCTATCTGAGGACTGGGGAGCTATTTATATTCATTAGACAAAAAACCTACGGTTTACAAAAACAATGTTAAGGCTCTACAGATTCCAACCAAGCACCAAAAAGCAGGGAAATTGGGAGTTAAGGCTCACGAGCCTTAATGCCACATCCTCCCTAAGGAGGCAGAAAGTGCAAGTGAAATTCTCATTCTCCCAAAGCAGATAAACCATGAAGACAGGGTGGAGAATATGATATGCAGAGGGGAATGTGGGGTTGTGGAAAACTGATCACGAACAACTTAGGGCTACCTACTTCTCTTTTTTTGTTTAGAGCAGCCCTTCCCCAACCTGGTGCCCTCCAAAGGTGTTGGACTACAACTCCCATCATTGCAAGTCAGTATGTCCCATGGTCAGGAATGTGGGACTTGTGTGTACACTATGCAAAATACACAACAGCTGAACTGTTTCTAAACCTTATTAGAAAAACAGGGTGACTAGGCCAAAACCAGCGTTGTAGGCCCAGAAGCACTTTGAAAGGTTTCAACATTGTACTTAAAACTTAACACCAGCCCAAACTAATTAAATGAAGTATTTGAAGCTTTCAACTTTATAGCAGTATGGACCAAACTCTTAGAAAAGAGGGAAGGAGCACTGTGTGTGTATGGGGTGGGGGGGATAGAAAGAAAGGTATAGCCACCTATTCCAAGGAGAGATCTGAAGATCAGGTTACCATGGATCCAGAGGAACCACACCCTGCTTCACCAGGGAGCAAAAGAGCAAACTGGCCTTATGAAAATAGCCCAAAATACTCTCAGAGCCAAAGGAATGCATGTTCTAGAAGAGAAAAGAGAAACTCTTCTTCTTCTTCACTCAAAAGGTCTGTGCTAGAGGCAGCGGCCATTTCACTCACCCACCCCACATTCTAAGGCATGAGGGAGGGGGGAGAGCAATGCTACTGAGCATGTGTCGTGCTATGAGGGAAGATGGCCGCCTCATTAACTTGAATGAGAGGTTAAAATAGTCCTTAAAAGTCAACCGAAGGGAATTTTTAAAAAACGAAAAGCTTTCCACCAACTACAGTCAAGGAGGAAGAAGACCCCACCACTGGATTAATTAATAATGCTCTAGAAATTATGCAAATTGTGAGCACAAAACTCGCAACCCGGAAGTAATTTGACAAAAGCAGGGAGACAGGTTTGTATTCTTTTTCTACCTTAAACTGCTCTCCTTCCCTCAATCTTTCACCAATCTTCTTGAAATTTTCAGGTAATGTAAAACAAACATTTCTTTCTGGCACCTGTAAATTTCAGAAAGGTTGGTGAATCATTTTCAATTTTATGGCTGTTAGAATGACCCCCCCCCATTATCACTTTAACATGGCGGAATGTGTTTTTCACTGACGGCCCTTAACATTTTTCATTCATTTCATTCATTTATTTCATTTCTAACCCGCCTCTCCATCTAGATCAAGGCGGGGAACAACACCAAATATAAATATAAAACAATAAAATAGATAAACCGTTAAAACAGATAAAAACAAATACATTATTAAAAACATCTTAAAATTAAACTGGATAGGCCTGCCGGAAGAGAACAGGCTGTGCCTCCATTAATCTTTAGTGACTTCCCACGTGGATTGGCCAAGATCCACAAGGGTGTCATCAAGCATACCTGGTGGTGGTTTGCAAGGGAGTGGAAAGAAACCACATGGCGGGTTGGGGGGAGACTTCATGGCAATCCAATAGATGTGAATGGCTCACAATGTAAAAGAGATACTAGTTGGAGGCTGTTTCAAATTAGAGATTGGTGGAGAAATATATTCAGTTCAGATTGTTATGCGAACTCCCCTAATTTCCCACTTTTGAACCAAAGCACGAACCCAAACGTAGTTTTCCTTCAAAATTCTCTGAATTTTCCAATGGAGTTAACCAATTAAAATGTATATATAAATGTGTATATAAGGGGAAAGTTCACACAGAAAAAAAGTGTGCATTGATGAAAATGATGTTAAAATGCATTATATTACGAAAATGTATAGTTTGCAAAAATGAGTACATCAGGCAAAATTGCATACAAATATGTGTATAAATTTTCATGTAAACTTTTTTTTAAAAAGCCAAGATTTGGGAGGAACTGAACACACCACTGACTGATAGTTGACTGTTCGGGGAAGGAGAAGCACATCTTCCAGAGCCTTGTCCAAAAATGCGGGGGGGGGGGGATCTCAACTATACCTATTTTTCAAGAACTTTTGTCCCATATTTTGATTTACATCACTACCCTTTGGTGACCATCTAGTTAAAAAAATATTGGTAAATAGTTTGAACTCTGTGAGGTAAGTAAAAGACTTCCTTCTACTTTCTGGATTAGAATAATCTTACAGACTAGAAACGAGAAAAAAATGTGGTCTTAATAGAAATATGGAACACAGGCACAACTAGTGTAAAGCTAGGGATGCTGCAAGTACCTGACTGAGTCCGGGAGTCCAATGGACTCTCCTGCATCCCCCCAGGACCTACTGGGGGGTAGGCAGCATGAACGTGGACCCGTGCTTGAATGCTCACAAGGGCCCAATGAGTGCTCAGCAGCCATCCGCCCTCACTGGCGAAAATGTGCATTTCCCCCAACTGCATCAATGGCAGTTATGAAGGCCCCATTGATGCAATGGGGGAACTGCACAATTTCTTGGGCCTCCATTGCATGCACAGTTTGTTCCTTTACCCTTGCAACTTTACTGCTCTTAAAAGTTCCAAGCTGAAATTCTTATGCAAAATGGCAGCTTGGGGAATGAGCAGGCAGCAGCCAGATGCTCACGGACTGCACAGCACTCATGGATGGGTGCAGTGAGTGCCATGCAGCCTGTCAAGGGGGGGTTCAGGGGTCCGAATGGTGGGAAGTCCAGTGGACTCCACCCCTGTATCGGGTGCCTGCAACATCCCCGAATGTAGGGTTGCTTAAGAAAGAGGACAGTGTGCTTAAGAACAGGGACATGAGGGGGGGGGGGGAATGCAGAAGGGGAAAGTGCTTAATTAGAGAGGGGGGAGAGAGAGCAAAGGAGCATGGGAGGTGTCAGCGTTTGCTAGCTAAGAGTGAAGATTTATAACTGTCCTTATCAATGAGGAAGCTGAGCCAGAAAACCTGCAGCTGGAATTTCTCAGTACCTGGGATGCCAAAAGAGTTGAATCGTGCAGTCAGAGAGCAGGCAGAGTTGGGGTCACAGTCCAAGGGGTCAAGGTTTACCAGAGGGTCTAAACACACAGAGAGGTGCATGGGCTGAACATTGGGGGTTGTACGTTGTTTCCAGCATCTTCCCTGGGCTGCTCTGAACCTCACTCTCATTAGCCCGTGCTCAGCTGGGGTTGGAGGAGCCTTATGATCCCCTTCATCACTGTCTGACTCTGTTCAAGGGGATTCTGCCAGGTTTTGCCTACCCCCTGAAAGTGAAGGATCTTGTCCTACTTTGCTGCTAGTCCTTCCCCAGGATTTGCTGGAGCTTGCCTGTCCCCTTCATCCTCTGATGATGAGGACTCTGGGGGAGGCATACCCGGAGGCACACAGAGAGTGGGTCTGGAAGACTTGGGGCAGAAGAACCCAGGACCTTTCAGTGTAGGTCTTCAATGCATTTTGGACATGAATATCAATAACATATAAAGAACAGAATATCGTTACTAGATACGACTATCCTGTTTAGAAAACCTCATCCAGATGAAGAGAACACTTGGAAGTTTTAACATTACTGAGTTACTTAATTATCCTGTATAACTGTTTTTAAATGGATTTGGTGCCTGATAGGCCTGAATCTGGATCAAGATGGATCAGTCTGAAGTGCTTTGGTGCAATGGTGATCCACTACCACCACTCACCCGCCTGCCCTCCTGCTGCAGGACTTACCTGAGCTGTCCGGCAGTCACCTGTCCTCAATGAGAGCCACCATTTTCAACCAAGATGGAATCTCTGCTGTTTCCTAGGTTGAAGTGGGTCAGTCCGGGCCCAAAGCACCCTGAATCAAATCAATGCCAATTCAGAATCTGGCGTCCATGCACAGCCCTACTGCCTGCTATGAACTTTTCCCTTGTTGTAAAGCAGTGTTGTGGAACCTCTGCAGAACTTCCACATCTTCAGTACTATATTCTTCACTTTCATAGAAATATCCCAAGAAGGCAACATTCCCGGACATCAATAAAATAGTTAACTGATACTGTATGTTGGTTAATGGATGGAAAAAGTAATAAAACATAACAAAGCAGGAGATAATCCTTTCTGAGGTCAAAGAATATATTTAGAAATCCTGTGAGCTGAGCCTCAATGTATTTTAAAACAGGAAAGTTATTAGCAAGCCTGTGCTGATCCTAACTGTAATTGATTTTATTATTATTCCAAAGCTACACTAACATTCAATTTATGGCATGTGTTTTAGACCACTGCTAGTGGAAGGCTCCAGAAATAAATGTCACCATTTATTGTCGTCCCTTACCTCTAGGGACTTTATAGATTTTAAGGTCATTGAGATCAAGTCAGCTGATCTTCTATACATAAACAAGGGCTATTGAATTTCCTCCTGTGATGACTACATCAGTCTATTCACTCATGTGTGTCTAAACCATGTATCTTAGGAGAATGTCTGCCTATAAACTAGAGACCTCAAGGGGAATCCTTTATTTAAAATATTATTTACAGTGTTACAAAGGATTTGAACAATGCTATACTCAATAGGGATGTGCACTGGATCGGACCCGATCCACGATCCGAGTCCGGTCCAGTGGGAAATCGGATAAATTATCCGATTTCCGATCCCGCAGCTGGATCGGCCGATCCAATCCGAACCGGTCCGAAAAAGCTCCGAACCGGTTCGGCGGATCGGCGGATCGGCGGGCGCCCACTGGCGCCCACCGCCGCTTCCATTGGCGGGCGCCAGCGGGCGCCCGCCGATGAAAGTGGACAGCGGGGGGGGGGGAGGAGGGGGGCACTTACCTTCTCGGCCCGGTGGCTCCCGTCCGGCGCCGGCGCCTACTACTACTAGCAGGCTCCGCGGCCTGCTCTAGGGTGGCGCGCCGGGTGATGTCATCACCCGGCGCGCTACTCTAGAGCAGGCCGCGGAGCCTGCTGGTAGTAGTAGGCGCCGGCGCCGGACGGGAGCCACCGGGCCGGGAAGGTAAGGAGGGGGTGCGTGGAGGGGAGGAGGGGG
Organism: Anniella stebbinsi; assembly: GCA_029215795.1. Taxonomy (NCBI): domain Eukaryota; kingdom Metazoa; phylum Chordata; class Lepidosauria; order Squamata; family Anniellidae; genus Anniella; species Anniella stebbinsi. Next base: position 209,356,073 of record JARDYH010000004.1, read on the forward strand.
CGCGCGGAGGGGGGAGGGGGGAGGGGGGCCCTTACCTTTCCGGCCCGGCGGCTCCCGTCCGGCGCCGGCGCCTACTATTCCCAGCAGGCTCCGCGGCCTGCTCTAGGGTGGCGCGCCGGGTGATGTCATCACCCGGCGCGCTACTCTAGAGCAGGCCGCGGAGCCTGCTGGAAGTAGTAGGCGCCGGCGCCGGACGGGAGCCGCCGGGCCGGAAAGGTAAGGAGGGGGTGCGTGGAGGGGAGGAGGGGGCGCGCGGAGGGGGGAGGGGGGCCCTTACCTTTCCGGCCCGGCGGCTCCCGTCCGGCGCCGGCGCCTACTATTCCCAGCAGGCTCTGCGGCCTGCTCTAGGATGGCGCGCCGGGTGATGTCATCACCCGGCGCACTACTCTAGAGCAGGCCGCGGAGCCTGCTGGAAGTAGTAGGCGCCGGCGCCGGACGGGAGCCGCCGGGCCGGAAAGGTAAGGAGGGGGTGCGTGGAGGGGAGGAGGGGGCGCGCGGAGGGGGGAGGGGGGAGGGGGGCCCTTACCTGCCCGGCCCGGCGGCTCCCGTCCGGCGCCGGCGCCTACTACTACCAGCAGGCTCCGCGGCCTGCTCCAGGGTGGCGCGCCGGGTGATGTCATCACCCGGCGCGCTACTCGAGAGTAGGCCGCGGAGCCCGCTGGTAGTAGCCGCCGGCGCCGGACGTGCCGAGAAGGTAAGTGGCGGGGAAGGGGGCTTACCCCCCCCCCGGAGCCGTCCGCTTCTATCCGCTGGCGCCCGCGGGCGCCAGCGGATGGAAGCAGGCGGCCCCAGGGGGGGTAGGGAGCGCGGGGGAGGGGGTTTACCTGCCGGGGCCGTCCACAGCGGACGGCCCCGGGGGGGGGGAGGGAGTTAGGCCCCCCCTTACCCACCCGCCGCCATTTTTTCCTCATAGACTTGCATTGCAATGCAAGTCTATGGGGAAAAAAATGGCGGCCGATCCAAAAATTTCCGATTTTTGGATCGGGATCGGACTCGATCCGGTCCGGGGGGCCTCCGATTTTGTCCGAACCGGTCCGGGACAAAATTGGAGGTCCCGATCCGGGTCCCGATCCGATCCGGGGGGTCCGTGCACACCCCTAATACTCAATGCTATGGTCTTATAAGGAGATAGTCCATATTTTGTTTGAAGTAATGTTATTTAAGAGCTATTTATTTAAGGATGAGTCTACAGTGATATGACATTATGTGATTGGTCCTTCCTCACGTTATTTTCCCTGGGAGGAAACTGGCATTAACACCTATATCAGCTTTCCTTCTGGGGTAAAGAGCAGCCAAAGGGGCCTTTATCTGGACTGGGACATTGGTGGAAGCAAAGGGTTAAATCCAGTGAGGCTGGTGGTTCCGATTTTAGAGGGACTGTGATTCCATTCGGCTTTTCAATCAAAACCAGCCAGAACTCTAAAGCGTCTATCCAAGGTGCTGAACCCATTTTGGGGATAGAGTTCTGCAGTTTGGATAGTTGATTTAGAGTTCTGGCTGGGTCTGACTAAAACCCACAATGGAATCACTGTCTCACCAAAATTGGACCCACCAGCCTCCACTGGTTAAATCCCTGCTACCCTGTGTAATTATAGGACAGAACCAAAGCATGTGATTTTCCACAAATTATATATATATATATATATATATATATATATGTGTGTGTGTGTGTGTGTGTGTGTATGTGTAATTGTTTACCACCTTCCCCCGCCTTTCCAAATAGATCCAATTGACTTAAATTAATATTTAGCATAATTAGCACTCAAACAGGAAATTGTTTAATGGCATCTTAATGAATTGTAATGATTTGCTGCATTAAATCCTCTAGCTGGTACTTATCACAAAAATGAAACAATGGGGACACCAATCCTACAATTTGGAAATGTGGACTTGATATGAACATTAGCGAAAGGCACTGTATAACAAACAGATCCAAAATATATGGCGATGATAGTGAACATATTTCTATGGTTAACATGAACTGCTTTTCAGGATTGCCTGCAAGAAGTATGCAGTTTTTCATTTTAAAGACCCCTTTTCTGTTGGCGTTTCAGGAACGTGTGTGCTAGAATACCATGTATTTGAAATGATATTTTGATGATTTATTTTATGCCTCTCCCCTAAAACTGCTATTTTTCTCTTGCTATATTGTAACAATGCTTGACAGTAGTCCATTAAAGAGCCGTTATAACAGCAAACCTGACCATTTGTTAGAAAAGTATCATTCTGAGTGGAAGAAAATTAGGAATGAGCAGATCTCCCCTGTTCTTTCCCTTATTGTTCCAGGGGGTCTCTCTCTGTCTCATTGTCAGGTTTCCCAAAACCTCCTGCATAATTGGGAGATAATAAAGAGGTCTGCCACATAATCCGTAAAGCCTTATTCAGGCAATAAAAATATCTTCCCACCTGAAGACAGTCTAACCTCTAGGAACTTCTTTCTAGGCAAAACTATGTGGACTAAGCAATACAATTTTCCTTCCAAGGAAAAGGGAAAGCCTTTTCTCAGAATGCTTTAACTTCAAGGAGGCTGGTTTTGAAGAAGTCTTTGGCAACAAGCTAGCCAGGCCGAGCGTCTCTCGCCTTCCATTAGCTCTGCCGGTTTGAGTCTGTGGCAAACTCTAGGATCAGTTAGCCTTGAAGTGCCCTCCCCCCTGAAGAATAATGATTTCCCAGAGACTATCAACCTATCTACACTATTGCTTTAAAACAGTTTAAAATGGCTTATAACAGTTTTGAGAACTGTTTGGGATCCAGGACACACTCCGAGTCCATATACAGTTTTCAAAACGTTTTCAAAGTGTTTTATCCTGCGTGTGTAGATAGGCTCCGATTGTTGTTAATGCTTTCAGTGATAAGGTTTGGCGAAGGTTCATCACCAGCAGGTGAAGAGGCTGTGAGAATCACCTACCCCACTTTGCATGTAGGCTGGTACTTTTTTGGTGCGGTCTCTTCTGCTTCAGAATCTGATTCTGATTGATCTCCAGAAACTCCTTCTCCCAGCTTAAGGGGAACAGGCCTAGTCATGGCACCCATGTTCCATGCAGCTTGCCTTCTAATATAACTTGGAGAATTTCTAAAATGCAGAACAGAGGGGAGTTCCTCTCTTTCTCCCTTTCTCTCCTCTTAACCTGCAACACCAGAACATCCTTCCACTGAAAGTGGGAAGTGTTCATGTGTAGTCTGCATAAAGTGGGAGGTGTTCAGGTGCTGCTCAATCTTAAAATCAATGTATGAGCTGGCATCACTTTTCCTTTCTATTCTGACATGACAACAAATTATTATTAAATGAGAATACTTAGTCCATAATTCTCTAAATGACACAGCATCACCCACAGGCATAGCCCATTATTGTCATGGAGAAGACAATGCTGCTCTTTGATTGGCTGCAATGCACGCTGGGTGCTGTAGGACCTTTTTCTCTCTTCACACTAGGGCTGTGCAGAAAATGCTGGATTGAGTACAAAATTCCAAATCCGAATCTTGCACAGCCCTATCTATCAGTAAGTTGTAAGTCAAAGATGATGGAAATTGTGGCACACCCCACACAAAGCAGTCTGAATATTATTCAGAAAGTAAAAAATGGAGGAATGGCAGAACATAAGACCATTGCTGTATCAGAATGAGGCCCATCTAGTCTAATGTTTTGTTCCTAGTGGTTCACATTGTTCATGTTCTTGGGCACGAGTGCCTTTCTTTCTTTCTTTCTTTCTTTCTTTCAAAAATGCAAATTTTTGAGTGGGGAAGATGCATTTTTATAAATGCACATTCTCCCCCAATTATAACAAATGCACATTTTAAAAAATGCACATTGTTTACAATTGAAAATGTGTGTTTCCCCCATTGGCTAAAACATGAAAATGCAGATTTCAGAAGTCATGTTCACATTTTCAGCAGTACACAATTGCTTAAGGGCACATTTTCAAACATGAGTGCAAAGTTTGGGTAATTGTGAATATTTCCCAAGTATTGTGTTCCTGCTCACATTTGCATGTGCAGTTGCGAATGGGACATGTTTGCATGATTTGTGAAGGGGAATGAAATTGTCATACATCCCTAACCATAGGAGATGTCCAACACTTCCTTGTGGCTACACATTGCAAGAAAAGATAAATAAAGGACAAGTGCTCTTTCAGGGAAAGTTGCATGGAATCACTCACTTTATTATCAAGGAATGTCAGTTAAGGTTCCAAAGAAACTCAACATTCTTAGGCATAGGTATGTACAGCACTTTTCATTAAGGTGTGCACCTAGGAAGTGTCTTTTATTTATTTTTAACGGTGAACATTTATTGAATATTCAATCATAAAGGACATTATTTTTATTCATTCATTTATTAAACACTGTAGACACTGATGCCCTCTCTGTGTTTGGCTTGCCTGACTGCAGGAGGGTCATTGCAAGTGAGAAGAGGAATGAAGAGATGCTCCTCAAGCCCATTGGTAGGGCTTTGTGGTGACACTGGCAAGAAGAGGGGTTTATGAGGCAATATTAGCCTTCAGGGCCTCCTCCTGGCCTCTTCTAAGCATGGCTCCTGACAGAGAGGCTCCCAGCAGAGCAATTCCTTTTCACTCCTGCTGCCAGGAGCAATGGTGCTCTCTTAGAGCCTATCTACACAGTCCCTTGGAACGTTTTAAATAGTATTTTAAAACGTTCTAAAATGTCTTAGGCCACATTAAGGAATACTCACGTTACAGGAGAAAAATTCTTCAGTCTTCAAAGCGATGTGTGCGGTTACACACTCTTTCTGTTTCATTTTTACAGTGAGTTTAGGGTAAAGCATTGTGGGCTTTGTAGTTCAGTCGCCCACTTCCTCCTTAGTTCCTCTTTCAATCCCTAGCTTTCAATGAGTATAGGGCTAAGGATTGTGGGTGTTGTAGTTCACTCGCCCACTTCCTCCTTAGCCCCTCTTTCTTCCCCACCAATCAATTTCTAAGTATTTGGGCACCGGTAAACGAAGCACTGCCCCCATGAATCACAAACGGTAAGGAAGGACACATTATTTTACTTAAAATGATTTATTAAAAGTAAAACCATTGCATATAGCTGAAGTGAGTTTTAAAAAACCTCGGGTATACAGCATTCAAGGGAGTGCGTCATGTGGCCCAAAGAGTTTTCGTAACCCTTATAAAACTTTAAAAACCTAGCGTGTAGATCGGCTCTTAGAGGCAGCAGTTCTTCGGTGTGGCAGCAAAGCATCTGGATTCCCCCTCTGGATCCCTACTCAATGACCCTCTCAATTCGGCGCTTGTGTGCCTGGGCACACCCGGCACTCCTCTTGTGCATGCCTTTGTTCTTAGGAAGAGAGTTAAACTAGTGTATAAAATCTGCAGGATGAATAGGGCAATACCAATTGCAGACTTGTGTGCATGAATGGTTGACCATTCCATTGAAATGGATGGGAAATTGCTAGATGGTATTACTCTCAGTTACATAGGAGATTGTTAGATGGCCATAGGGGGTATCCATCTTTGAAATTAATTCACTGATTTTAGTGTTATCTAGGCATGCCAAAGTAAAATTATGATAAGTTTATAATTATGGCCATTGTAGGCTTTTCCTTTAGTCTAGATTTTGTATTCTAGCTCCCAGGGGCTTGAGCTTGCAGATCATTTAGTTTATTGTTGTGTGGGCTTTTTTTTTTTTTTTGTATCAGCATGTGTTCCATGGCAGTAATAAATTCAGCAGGCTATGCTGTGCTATGCTGCTGCCCTTTTGTAGCAGAAGTGTTTAACTGCCAGCGATGTGGTTGAAGAGATGGGATTGTAAATCTCCAATTCTTTTAAACGTCCAGCAAAATGATTCACGAAAGACTTGTTTGTTTCTTTGGTACAGAGCATGTTGCACATTTGGGTGCAGAAGAAAAGCCGCAAGTAGTTCCTTTGAAGCCACCCAGCGTAACAGCTTTCAGTTTTCAAAGAAGGCATAAGGCATGAGATTTCTACTAAGCATAAAATGACTTATGCTTAGATGAGGTTCACATCTTAAAGCTGCCACTGAATCCTTCCCAAAATCCTTCCCAAAATGCATTCGGAGAGTCCCTCTCAGGTCGGTGAAACATCTTTAGTTCAGTCTGTTTAGCCATATTCCTCGGGGAGGTTTTCACACATACGTGAGCAGGTTTCAGGGGTTTGGGGAATATGCCATCACTGCCCCCCTCCCTCAGGTGGCCTACTTCCTCCTGAATGCTTTCACCACCACCCATTCACTTGCCTTCTACCTCTGGCTTCAATCTGTACAACTGTCCAGAGAAAGAAAGAAAGGTCATTGGAGGAGGATGCTGTCTTCTCAGTTTTGTCATGGCTCGCATGTCCAAAGAGACTCAGATTAACAGTCACTGGGTGCCTCTACAAGAGCGATTTAAAGCTCTTTCAAGGTGCATTGAAAATTTGACCTCTACAAGAGTGGAGTGCAAATCGGGGGTTGAGGCGCTTTTTTTGTCCGGTTATGCGCATTATCGAATGTGCGTTAAATAGCGAGTTTTAATTTATTGTGGCCTTTAAAGCGCCTTATGACCATGTAAACAAACAATTCTCCACATTAAACACCTCTAAAGAGCGTTTCATACAACCGGTAAGGCAACCTGTTATGCGCTTAACCGCCTCCCGCGTATAGCGATTTGCCGTAAAAGCAATTGCGAGAAGATGCGCATAATCGGATAACCAGGCGTCAAACCAAATTCTTGTAGAGGGGACCACTGACAACAAGGAGAAGGAGGAGAGCAGGATCAGGGAGGTTGACAGTGGGCCTTGGCCAGTGCCTACCCTTGATGCCTTGATGCCTGCTATCACATTTTTAAACGGTTCTTCTTAACCAATGTGCTTTGCCCTTACAAATGCAAATCTGTGACCTCTTGTGATACACTGTGGACACAGCATTTTAGACCATGGTCCTTAAGTCAAGCAGCATTACATTTATCATACTAAAAGAACAGGGAGCTGTGGTCCATGAGACAAATTTAGCCTGCCATGCCAACCAATTTGGCCTACAGGGCCTTGGGCCAGGAACCACTGCTATACATCCTAAGCCCCAGTGGTCCTAAGCCACGTTTTAAGAATCACAGATCTACATCCTAAGCAATAAGTAGAAAAATCTGAGAGTTCTAGTACACTTGTAGTGCCTGAAGTATTGGTTATAAATTTCCTTTAGTTTTAAACTCTCTGAAAAGACATGCAAAGTAAAGATGTAAGATGAGGTGTTGTTGTTTTTTGTGGTTGTTGTTATTTCAGATGTTATGTTGTATTTTGTCTGTATTAATCTGAAGGGCTGCTGAGTAACTTAATAGCAAATGAGGTGCAGACCTCGTTAACTATTTTTCACTGTTGTTCAAAGCCTTGTTACAACTGATTACTGGAACTTGCTGGAAGCATCAAATGACCTTTTCTTCTAGGAGCCCAGCATCTCCAATAATATTTTTAAAGATTTGTTTTTAAAATTCCTAGCATCAATTACAGGTGCCAATGAAAAGTCAGAAGTGGAAAATCTGTAGCACAAGCACAGCCAAGCTTGGAGTTGGATGAAGGACAGCATAATCTTGCTAACTATTAGGCTGGTTAGCTAAATACCCATTTCATTGGGATTTAAGCAGCCTCTGTACAGAAGTTCAGCCAAATTCACATTCTCCTGCTTCTCAGTCCAGTGCTTTAGCACCTAAAGCAAAGCATGCAAGAAGCCCACCCCCCAAATTATGAAAGATGACGTTTATAGGATAATTCATGCTAACATTGTCCAGTAGGTTATGCAGTCAGCAGAGCTCTTTCTCGGTGCTCATATTGAAATTTCTTGGTGCTCTGTTGTAACATAGAGATTAGTGGAGAAGCAAGAGTGGAACAGCTGAAGACTGAATGTGTAAGTAATTATAAATATCTAATGTCTGTGATTTATTATTCTGTGTGTGTGAGAGAGAGATTTCTACATGCATGATAACTTACTGACATGATAACTGGCAGGTGCCAAAAGTACAGAGGACTGCAATTGAGGTGAAGTCAGAAAATATGAAATTTTCATCTGTGGTATAGTATATGTGATGATCCACTCACACAAGGAAGTCCCCATTTAATGTTGTTGGCTTTTTTTGCTCCTCAGGGAATAAAACACATTGAGGCTTTATCAGTGTGGTGACAGGTAAATAACAGCATATGGAGGTTGACATACAGTTCTTTGAAACCTTAGACGGCATTTTTCAAGGGTTTATAGAAATTGGCATCTGATCAATACTCCTTAAAATGGGTAAATCCACTAGATACCCGAACCCTATATATATATATATATATATATATATATATATATATTAGGGGTGTGCACTGGATCGGGTCCGATCCACGATCCAATTTCCTATCACCCCTCTGGATCTTCCAATCTTTCCAGAACCGGTCCGGAAGCGGGGAGGCTTACCTGGCAGGACGTCCTCCTCCGTCCGTTCCCGGCTGTAAACTACTGCAAACTAGGCCTCGCGGCCTAGTTTACAGGAGAGTGCCAGGTCATCACCTGGCGCTCTCCTGTAAACTAGGCCACGAGGCCTAGTTCGCAGTAGTTTACAGCCGGGAACAGACGAAGGAGGACCCCCCGCCAGGTAAGGAGCGGGGGGCGGTTTACCTGGGAGGGCTGTCCGTTGCCATCCGCTGACTCCCGGGCGGCAGCGGATGGCAGTGGATGGGCCCCAGCAGGTAAGGAGGATCGCGAGGAAAGAGGAGGGAGGGGGCCCCACTTACCTGCGGGGCGTCCACCACCTTCACCTGCGTAGATCTATTGAGCACTAGGCTTTGCGGTCTAGTCCTCAGTAGAGCACCAGGTGATTATGTAATCACCTGGCGCTTTACTGAGGACTAGGCTGCGAAGCCTAGTGCTCAGTAGATCTATGGCAGGTGAAGGCGGCGGATGACCCCGCAGGTAAGGAGCATCGCTGGGGGGGCCTTACCTGCTGGGGCCCCTCCGCTGCTATCCCCTGTCACCCAGGCGGCAGCAGATGGCAGCAGACGGGCCCGCGGGTAAGGAGGATTGTGAGGGGGAGGAGGGAGGAGGCTCCTACTTACCTGCCGGGGCCGTCCGCTACTGTCCGCTGGCATCCGTGGGCACCAGTGGACAACAGCGGATGGCCCCGGCAAGTAAGGAGTGCAAAGGGGAGGAGGGGGCTTATCTGCCGGGGCCGTCTGCTGCCGTCCGCTGGCACCCGTGGATGCCAGCGGATGGGAGCAGAAGGCTCCTGCAGGTAGCGCAAGGGGGGAGGGAAAGGGAGGGGGGAGTTAGGCCTCCACTCTCCCCCCTGCCACCATTTTCCCCCATAGACTTGCATTGGGGGAAAGCTTTCTTTCCCCTAATGCAAGTCTATGGGGAAAAATGGCGGCTGATCCAAAAATCGGACATCTGATTTTCGGATCGGGATCGGGTCCAATCCAATCTGGGGGACCTCTGATTTTGTTCCGATCTGATCCGGAACAAAATTGGAGGTCCTCATCCAGTCCCGATCCGATCCGAGGGGTCCGTGCACACCCCTAGTATATATATATATATATATATATATATATACACACACACGCACACACATGGGTTCAGAACTATATGTTTCTGTGTGGTCTATTTAGGAATGGGTCAACAAGCAAGTTTCACAATGGCCCAGATTCTATGGACACCAATCTGAAGCTGATCTTGCCTGATTTCCCCAGCTGGGCTGTGCACTTTTTCATTTCAGTTGAAAGGGAAAAGTACACATTTCAAGTACGAAAAATGTAATATATATATATAAAAAAATTAAAAAGTGCTATGAAAGTGTTCATGTCCCCCCCCCCATAAAGTAAAGCATTAAAATGTTTTTTTTTTAAAGTACCTTTAAAACTGGACTTAAAAAAAAAAATCACAGGTTTTTGGAGTATGAATACCAGTTTAGGAATTTGAAAGCACTTTTGGAGGACACACTCTCTTGCTCATCTTTAGTGGGGCAAACAGGGCCTGGTCACATGATTTGTAAACATAAATGTAATTGCTTTACACCCCTACATCTGTTGAACTAAATCCTTGTACTATAATACTGTATCATGGACCATATTCCAGTATTTTATAGGTGACCTGGATCTACAGTCTATGTTTGACTTGTTATCTGTCATCTCTTCCCTTTTTCGTCTCATATGGGCATATGCTACAAGGAATGTCTGACTGGCTACACCTCCCCGAGGCAGGTACCTATATAGGAAAATGTTGATGCAACACATAAAGCAGCCCTAGTCTCCGAAGGCAGGTGGGCCCCCCTCCCTCCTCGCACCCCTAAGATTGCACTTCATCTACTCTTAAAGCATCATCAGACGACGTTTTATTGCATGCACGTTACTGCCCACTCAGTTTTTCGTGGGTCCTTTCGATGACGCCGTCCACCTCCCATGCATCTCCTGCTCCTTCTGGCCTTCTTACTGTCACAAAATAAGACCCCAGTAAGTCTGATTTATTTTTAGAAGTGAAACTTGCTGTGATCTCCTGCTGTGTGCAAGAAAAGCGGCATGATTAAAACATCCACTGAATGAGCCACGCGGTCTTTATTTACTTCCTCTTTCTTCTCCATGAACAAAGAGGAAATATTGTGGGACAGAAGGAGTGGGGGAGAGGAGAAGTGATGGTAGGGAACTGTGATTTCCCCTTGTCTGATGATTCTCTTTCGTAAGCATCTTGCACTGCTCCTATTTCAGCCATATGTCAGAATAAACAATCAGTTACAATCAGGTTCACGTGGGCTATCACTTGTCACTTGTGGCATTTGACCTTCATCCAAAAATGGTTTTCCATGAAGATAAGTTAATTCTATGGGAAGATGGGTTTCCTTCTTGCTATGACAAGATGAAGACAGTAGGATGACTCTTGTGAATCAGAAGCTTCTACAAAGAATAATAACATCACGGAAGCATTTTAAACTTAATTGGATTGTGCTCGCTACAATTACCCCTCCAAATGCACTTTGAGTCTTCCTTTGACCTTCTCAGTCTAATTGGTAAAATTTTAAAAGGATAGTGCAGCAATAAATACAGGATATATAGTTGAGTGTTCAATGTCTTAATGGCTGCTTATTAATAATAACTTTCTTACTTTCTCTCCCTTTTTTGCACTGCTGGCGGATTTCAGAAGTAGACTTTAGCTGCTTACAAAGCATGTGATGTGTATGTGTAAGAGAACAATTCAACCTTCTGCAGTTGAATCACAAATTGAGCTAATTAGGGTTGGCCGAATTAGAACATTTATCCTCAACTAGTAGGTTGTCTCTGGAAAGTTCAGTGTTTTTCATTAAACCTAAGTGAAACCATTTGGATAGTTTACTGTTGTGTGCTCCCTTCCATTAGGAGTTTAAATAAACACACAGTTACAGAAATCAGGAGACACCACATTTTTCAAACTCCGCTGAAGCCAATGACATTTTCCAAGAGCAAGTGGCAGAGACAATGAGATTCCAGAAGAGGGTTCCAAAATGGAAGAAGATCCAAAGGTGAATGTCACTGCAATAGGTGTGCACGAGGTGTGTGCCAGGTGTGCCCAGTCACACCCTAAAGTCTCAAGCAATAAACACTGAATTGAGGAGGGCATTGAGTAGGGATCTAGAGGGGGATCTGGCTGCCCTCTGGCTGCCCTCTGTGGCCGTCCGCTCCCATCGGCCGCTGGCAGCTACTGTGAGCAGGCTTTGTGACCTGCCCTTAGGTAGCGCGCCAGATGATGACATCACCTGGCGTGCTACTGAGGAGCAGGCCACGAAGCCTGCTCGCAGTAGCAGCCAGTGGCGGACAGGAGCAGACGGCCAGGAAAGGTAAGCAGGGGGCAGGGGGGAGGGGGCGCAGGGGGCCCGCGGCGCACTTACCTTCGGGGGATGTCCACTCCGTCCACTGCTGGCCGCTACCTAGGGGCAAGCCGCGAAGCCTGCTCGCAGTAGCGGCCAGTGGTGGATGGGAGCAGACAGCCACGGAAGGTAAGCAGGGGGAGGGGGAGGGGGCTTACCCCCCCAGGGCCATCTGCTTCCATCCGCGGGTGTCAGCGGATGGAAGCGGATGGCCCCGGGGCGGTAAGGACCACGGGGGAGGGGGCTTACCTGCCGGGGCCATCCACAGTGGACGGCCCCAGGGGGGAGGAGGGAGTTAGGCTCCCCCTCACCCACCTGCCACCATTTTTTCCTCATAGGCTTGCATTAGGGGAAAGCTTTCTTTCCCCCAATGCAAGTATATGGGGAAAAAATGGCGGCCGATCCGAAAATTGGACATCTGATTTTCGGATCAGGATCGGGTCTGATCGAATCTGGGGGACCTCCGATTTTGTTCCAATCTGATCTGGAACAAAATTGGAGGTCCTGATCCGGCCCCGATCCAATCCGAGGGGTCCGTGCACACCCCTAGTGTATATATATATATATATATATATACACACACACACACACACACATGGGTTCAGAACTATATGTTTCTGTGTGGTCTATTTAGGAATGGGTCAACAAGCAAGTTTCACAATGGCCCAGATTCTATGGACACCAATCTAAAGCTGATCTTGCCTGATTTCCCCAGCTGGGCTGTGCACTTTTTCATTTCATTCGTTTCCATTCTGACAGGTCTGGCGAGCTGTCATTCTTATCTGTCAGAACGGAAACGATCTTTAATAAATTCATATAAAATCGAGAGTTGGAGGGATCGATCTCAAATTTCATACATATACTTAGGCATATGCCAGAAGCACTGTGACCAAGTTTCAAGCCTCTAACTTTTAAAATACAGAAGTTATAGGCATATTTATATGGCAGTCTGATAAAATGATAAAATTGCCCGAAAATTTCGTCTCCGATGATTATCATAGGTTTTTCTATTGTATCGTTATCGTAACTCATGTGCACGATAAAGAGCATACTGTATTGTTATCGTAAATTCTAACAATACGATACACATCCCTAAATTGGATGCCTTTTTGTCAATGGAAATTGGAGAAATAAGGGATTTGATCCAGAACGGGACCATAGTGTGTGTGAGTATGTGGAAGGGGTGGGTGGGCAAAGGATTAAAGTCTCCCTACCTCCCAATGCTAGGATCCCAATGTGTATAGTAACATGAGGTCATATTCCATAAGTAAATAACATTTGAACTGCTTTTTAGAACTTCACCAAACCAATGAAAGGCACATCTCCTTGACAAACCTGAACAAGTAGCTTTCACCAAAATTTGAAAGAAATATATGATATACCAAGCCACAGCTTGGATTAAAAAGTACAAATGAGTCAGTTTTCAGCATTATTGAATTTGCTGTACCTGTGGCAATTGTAATCAGATTGGTTTTTAACTTTTGCACTATCGTAGAGATCATCAGGTAGATCATGGATGTCAAGATCCACATTATTAGTTCAATAGGTGTCATTTTTATAAGCAGTAGAAGTTTGATGCTTATAATGGTGGAATTATAAACTCACCATAATTCATCATATTCTAGGGTATTCTGAGTCTAGGTTACTGTTGGATCACGAAAAGCTAAGCTTGACCCACATCTTTTATAGGCCTACCCGGACAAGGAAAACAGATGGTCTCCCTGGATGAGTAAAGCTGCAATCCTATGCATGTTTAGACAGAAAAAAGTCCTACAACTCCAAGAGGTTGACTGGGAAATTCTGGGAACTGTGGGACATTTTAAAAAATGTTTAAACATACATAGAATTGCATCTTCAGCCACTGTGATGCCTCAAAGGACATCATAGTCCCAGGAACCATTTATATCTGATGCCCTGAATAGCTCACCCCAACTGGAAGCAGATCATAGACTCAAAAGCTCCTACTTCCAGCTCCAACAGCTTCCATTCATCTCCAGAGCCCCTATACTCCCCTCCTCTCAAATTAAGAACTATTTGCGGTATGTTATTTTTTTTTTTTTTTTTTTTTTTTTTTTAATTGAGATCAGCTGGTTTCATGAGTCTCTTTTTTTTTTTTTTTTTTTTTTTTTAGTATAATTTTTATTCATTTTTCAACAAAACAAACAAACATACACATAATACATAATGTAAAACAACTAACTCCCTCGACTACCCCCGTGCACCCCCCCCGAGACCTACTCCCATTCATTCATCTTCCTTCCAGAATTTTAATGACTCTTTTGAAGGCGACTGTCCCTTTCCCGATCTTAAAACATATTCCAAAAAGGGATTCCATATATCTCCAAAATCACTCTTACTGGACATTCCCCTCATTATTTTCATTTTACATGTCAACATATCATTCAATGCTATATCCCAAATTTCTTTATACCAATCTTCTATTTTATAACTTCGTTGCCCTTTCCAATTTTTAGCAATCATTATTCTAACGGGTGCCAGGAGGTTGTTTACCAATTCTCTATTAATTATATGCTTATTCCTGCTATCCCATATTGCTAGTAGAGCTAGCTTCGGGTTTAATTCCAATTTACTTCCAATTATATCACTTATTTCTTTAAATACCTTTTCCCAGAATTTTTGTATTTGTTCACAGCTCCACCACATGTGAAAATAGGTCCCAACCTCCTGACATCCCCTCCAACAATTCTTAGACACTTTTTTATCAATCTGATGAAATCTTACAGGTGTTAGATACCATCTCCAAACTATCTTATAATAGTTCTCCTTAATTCTAATCGACAGTAATTTCAACATTCTTACATTCCACATCCTTCCCCAATTATCTTCATTAATTTTTTCCCTAATATCTTCTTCCCATACCTCTTTTATAATCTTAAGTGAGTCCTGACTTTCCCCCTCTATTAAAATTTTATATATCTCGCTAGTGAGTCCTTTTTTAGCTCTGGCTTCCTCTTTTTTTTTCTATTTGTTCAATTAAATCTTCAAATCTAGTATTATTTCTACATTTCTTATTTTTTTTCCTCCATTCCTCTGTCCATTTTACCAGTTGCAGAGACTTAAACCACGCTATCTTCTGTCCTTTAAACAAATCTTTAATAGACTCACTATCTTTCATCTTTCCCATCCAATTCCTTAGCTTAAAAATATCTTGTTCTTTCAGTCTCACTTCCATCTCTGATTTTAATGCTCTTGGGAAGTTTCCCACTACTACAACTGGGGCTAGCGGAGAATCTCCTGGTATCAACTTCCCCCTATACTTCTCCCATATCGACATTATATTTTCCAATAATGGGTTGTCCAGTACCTTCCATTCTTTCTTCTGCATTTTGGTAAAAAATATATTTCGCAGTTTACATTCTATCTCTACTGTTTGCGATTCCAGCCATTCCAAATCTTGCTCCCCTAAAATAGCATGAATAACATATCTTAACTGATTAGCAATATAATAATTCTTAATGTTAGGAAGTCCTAAACCTCCTTTCTTTTGAGTCTTATACCATAACCCCTTATTTATCCTAGCTCTTTTATCCCCATTACAATATGCATTAATCATATTTTGCCAATTTTTAAGCTCAGCTGCTGAAATTCTAATAGGTAGCATTCTAAACAAAAAATTAACCTTAGGTAATATCTTCATTTTAATAACCGCTATTCTACCAAACCAAGAATGTTTTAATTTTCTATAAATCTGTAATTTCTCCCCTACCTCTTTTCTTAAGCTTACAAAATTAAGTTCCTCTATTCTTTCTAATTCTTTATCTATATTAACTCCTAAATATCTTATTATATTTTTATGTCTTAATCCTAACTTAACTTTACATTTCTCCATCTCTTCCTTGTTATAGTTATACAACATCATTTCTGACTTCCCCCAATTAACTTGTAATCCTGTAATTTCCCCAAATTCTCTCAAATGTTTCTGAATCATCTCCCCACTTTCTAGGGGGTCTTGTATTGTCAATAACGTATCATCCGCAAACATATTTACTTTAATCTTGTTTTTTCTTCCTATCCCCTTTAATCTTTCATCTTCCCTAATTACATTTGCTAAAATTTCTATAACTATTGCAAATAAAATCGGTGAAAGTGGACATCCTTGCCTAGTTCCTCGGGCTAGTATTATTTGTTGCGTTAACCCATCATTAACCATTATTTCCGCTTTATTATTTTTATACATCTGATTTATCACTCCCATAAATTTATGTCCAAACCCAAATGTTTTTAATATTATTTTTAACGCTGGCCATTCCACGCAATCAAAGGCTTTAAAAATATCCAGAGCTAATAATCCTGCTTTTAGTTTTCTTTTTTTTATAATATTTATTATATTTATAACTCTCCCAATTAAATTCGGCATTTTCCTACCTAAAATAAATCCGCATTGATCATTTTTAATATATTTAAATATAAATGTACCCATTCTTTTAGCCATAATTGCTGAAAATATTTTTGCATCCTGATTTATTAAAGATATTGGTCTATATGACGCTGGATCTGTCAAGTCCTTGCCTGGCTTCTGTATTAATACAACCAGGGACTGGTCCCACGATGGCGGGGTCATTCCTCCTTCTATTATATTATTGAATAATTTTTTTAATCTAGGTATTAAAATATCTTTAAATATTTTATAAAATTCCGGCCCCAGACCATCAATCCCCGGAGACTTACCTCCTTTTAGTTTTCCAATAATTCCCTCAATTTCTTTATCAGTAACCAAGGCTTCCATACACTCCCTATCTTGATCCTCCAGTCTTATTTTCCAATTCCTTTCTACATATTCCCGAATCTTTTCTTGTGAAAGCGCCTCTGAAGTATATAAATCTTTATAAAAATCCTGAAAAATCCTTAATTTATCTTTCATTACATTACATCTATTCCCTAACTTATCTCTTATTGTCCCTATCATATTCTTAGCCTTCTCTGACTGCGTGGATCTAGCCAGCAATCTGGAATTTCTATTACTAAATTCAAAAAAATCTCTCTTTAAATATAATAAATTCTTTTGGACCTGTTCTATTTCTTCTTTCTCCAATTCCTTTTTTTTAGCCTGAATTAGGGCATATAATCGCTTATCTTTTGACTGTCTCAGTCTCTCCTCTAAACTCCTTATCTCTTCTTCAACCTTTTTATTAAGTACTTCCTGTTGCTTTTTAAGTGTGGACATTTCCCTAATACAGATCCCTCTTATTACTGCTTTCATCGTATCCCATAATAATCCTTGCGAATTAGCTCCTTTTTCATTTATCTGCCATATTTCCTGCAGTTCCTTTTTTAATTTATCCACTATGTTTTTATTTTTAAAAATTCTTCCGTCCATTCTCCATCTCTTTGCTTGTTTATAATCCTTCTTTAACTTGATGTCCATCATCATTAGAGCATGGTCTGTGATCTTAATTACTCCAATATCACAATCTGTTAATTTAGGTACCATATTCTTTGATATAAAAATATAATCAATCCTTGAGTAGCTCTTAAATCTAGGTGAATAAAATGTATATTTTCTTTCTTGCCCTTTTAGAACTCTCCATACATCCATTAATTCTTTCCTCTCCATTAATTTAGCTAATTCTGTCTTACCCTCTCCTCTACTATCTCTTGTTATATTATCTCTATCTTTCCCTTTATCTAGTACCATATTAAAATCTCCAGCCATCACAATATTCTTTTTCCCTAAATCTCCCACCATATTAAATACTTCTTTAATAAAATCAATTTGTTTCCCATTTGGAGCATAGACGTTTATCAGCACAAATTCTTCCTCTTCCAACGTACAGTAAATTATAAGGATCCTTCCATTCTTATCTTTCTTTATATTTTGAATATTAACACCACATTTCTTCGATATTATTATTGCCACACCTCTCGCTTTAGAAGTACCAAATGACTTTTCATACACTCCTACTTCCCTCATTCGTAACTCATTAGCCCCATCCTTTATCTGATGAGTTTCCTGCAAAAAAATTATATCTATTTTTTCTCTTTTCAATAATGTTTCAATTCTTCGTCTTTTAACCACCGTTCCTAGCCCCTTAACATTTAGAGTTGCACATCTCAATCTATTCTCCATTTCTTACTTTCAACCACGTCATTAAATTGGTCTCGGTCAGTGAAACACATACCCCCCCACCCTTTCCCCCCCCCACACACACACCCATTTTTACCCCCCTCCTCACCAGTCATCTGGGCTCTGGTCCCAATTATTTTAGAACTCTTCAGGGGGGGGGGAACACGGCCCAACCCACAGAGCAAAGTCCGATCCTCCCCTCCTTTTTTACTCTTTCCCCTCTAATCCCTTTTCATTGACTGGAACCTCCGACCGCTCCTTCTAGCTGATCTGTGGAACCTCCAACCGCTCCTTCCACTTGGACTATTTCTCCCAGATCCTTGGCATCGATTATGCCCAACTTCTCCAACAACTCGATTCCCTGCTCGCACGATGTTATTCTTTCTTGCTTCCCTTGCCAGAAGAATCTCAAAAATACTGGGTATCCCCAGTTGTAGGTTATCGATTTCTTCCTCAATGCTGCTGTACAAATTTTGACACTCTTCCTCCACTGGACGGTATGCGCCGATAAATCCTGATAGATTTCTATTGCTGTTGCTTGAATCTTTGGTTGAGCTTGTCGTCTGATTGCCTGCATAAATTTTTCTTTTTTATAATAATTTGCAAATTTAACAATTATGTCCCTTGGAAGCACTCCTTTACGCTTAGAACCAACTCTATGCACCCGTTCGAGATCAGCTTCCTGCCAGGCCTCATCTGGAAGTTGTACTTTTATCCATGTCAAAATAGTATCTCTTAAATCTTTTAAAGTCTCTCCTTCTTGTTCTGGATATTTTCTAATGCGAATATTAGCCCGTCTATCGCGATCCTCCATAGCGATAAGGCGTAGTTCATGTTGAGATAGCTGGTCATCCTGTTTCTTACAAACTCCCGCCAGAACTTTAGTATCTGCCTGAAGCACTCCAACATCCATCACCACTTGCTTTAAACCCGTCATGAGTTCAGTCTGCGTATCTGAAATGCGCTTCGCTAAACGTTGTTCCAATCCAATAAGCATGTTTTTTATGTCATCCTTCAATTCATCCATTGGGTCTGGCTGCCCTCCTCTGGGTATCTTCGGTATTGCAGCTGGCTCTGAAGATTGCGAAACAGAGCCCTTAACGGGAGATTTTTTCTTATCCGGCATTTCTTGAAGATCCACCCGGGTCAGTCTGTGCCACAATCGATCTGATCCTCTCTCTCTTACGGGTCTTACCCAGGCGGGGGTGGGAATAGAGGGCTTCTGCCGTCTCTGCTTCTTCATAAAATTCCCTCCCTCTTTCACCTGGAGGCCCCTCACTTATGTCTCTGCGTTGCAGCCAATACTTCAAGTTCACTGGGAGTTAACTCAATTTCTTCTCAAACTCCCTCCAAATGTGCCATTAAACAGGCTATCTGCCAATTATAGTCCATAAATCAGTCCAATAATGGCGTCTCGCTCCTTAGTCTCCCTTTTGCATCCAGCCGGAACAGCCAGCAATCAACAATTTCTTGCTGCTCTCAAATCCCCCTTCTAAGATTGTTCATTTCCAGTCTATATATAATGCCTTTTAATACTTTAAGTCAAGCAAGCTGTGTTATTATAAGTCCATAAATTACCTCATTCATGGCGTCTCTCCTCCTTTGTCCAAAGGAATTCACTTTCACTTTTAGGCAGCGTTCAGCAATCCAGCTCCAGCCAGCTCTCGCTCGTTTCCAACTCACCCTGAGCAATCATTCACTTCCAGACAATATTTCATGCCTTTTATTAATCTTTACGATAAGGAATTAGTGCTTATTTCATAGCTTTTATAGGGAGCTCAGAAGATCTGCGACTCTACTCTGACTCGATCATAGCCACGCCCCCCATTTGCGGTATGTTATCACCACCTACACGCTCCTGCAACCTCCTTGTCCACATGACTATAGATAACATAGGAAGCTGCCTTATAGCAAGTCAGGCTGTTTGTTCATCTAGATCTGGATTGTATATCCTGATTGGCAGTAGGGATGTCGTGGTTTCTGATACAGGAGTGAGGTATGTTGGACTTTCCCTACTTGGCCTGCCCGCTGGCTGTCCCCGTTCATTATGCCGTGCGAGCACTGATGGCCTGGCTAGTACCCAGAGAGTGACACATGGGCACCCGTCCACCAGTGAGCCACCATTTTGTGTAAAAACGGTGGCTCATTATGCATAAAAAGGGGTTTGGTGAGCACTCAGCAGTGCCAATGGAAATGAGTCTGTCCATCCTTAATTGGCAGTGGTTTCTCCCAGTTCCCAGGCTGAGTTCTTTCCTGTCATCACTTGTAGGAATGGAGGAGAAATCCATTCAGTTGGCATTTCAAATGTGGACATACCTCATGTTGCACATCCAAACCACTATGCAAACCAGAACTCAGTTATCTTTCAAAATGTCCACTCCTCTGCACTTACCAATGAATTTCTCCAATGGGAAAATGCATACAAAAATGCATATAGAAGGAAAAATAATGTTTTAAAATGCAATATATTAAGAAAATTATTATTTGCAAAAATGTGTAGATTAGGCAAAGATCCAGAAATTCATGTATTTGTAGAAATATGAAAAAATATGTATAAAGAAGCTTATGAACCTTCATGCAAACCTTTTGTTTTAAAAAAAATCTCAAATTTCAGGCAAACAGAATTTAAGACTGGAGAAACCAACCGAAACTGACAGATTCAGCCATCCGTAAATTTGATCCCTGTTACTTTTAACTGGAGGTGCTGTGGAAAGATCTTGGGACCTTCTGTATCATAGAATCATAGAATAGTAGAGTTGGAAAGGGCTTATGAGGCCATCAAGTCCAATCCCCTGCTCAATGCAGGAATCCACCTTAAAGCATACTTGAAAGATGGCTGTCCATCTGCATCTTCAAGGCCTCTAGAGTGGTAGAGTCCAGGACCTCCCTAGGCAATTGGTTCCATTGTCATACTGCTCTAACAGTCAGGAAGTTTTTCCTAATGTCCAGTTGAACTCTGGCTTCCTGTAACTTGAGCCCATTATTCCACATCCTGCAGTCTGGGATGATTGAGAAGAGATCATGGCATATATGTGCTGCATCACTAAGCTACGATTCCACCACTGACTTCAACCTTTTTCTTAAATGTGGGGCACTAATTTTCTTAACTTGGAGTTGAACTGGCACATACTTCAAAAACATATTTAGACTTGCCATTTATCTTTATTTTTATATTTTAAAAAACTCCTGTAGGTGGCCTGATACTGACTGAGACCACATACTTTTCCCTGTTCCATAGTCCCACTTAAAATCACCTCCTCTAAAGTGCCTATTTCACCTGATTTTAAAAGGGACTAGACCAGAACCAAACCAAACATTATTTGAAAGGCATCGGATAATAATATTTTTTCTCTTATAGAAGGGAGAAAGCTCAACAGATCACTGTAATAGGTTTGGATGTATTATCTGTCACTGAGTTATGGAAGACTGGACAAAAATGACATCTTCCAGATAAATCACTTGAAACAGATTGCGTTATGCAGAAATGTGTTTAGGAAATGCATGTTTCTAGAGAAATCTATTACTCCATTTTATTTTTATTTTAGATATGGAAATTTCTAATAAAACAATTTTATCTGGAAAAATAGTCATAATTTTATGTATCAATTATTCATATTTTTAGAAAACTCTATAAACGTTGAAACAAACCATTAGTCACTTTGAAAAAGCTATAAAAGGCAGACTATTTTCTGTTCATTAAATTATGTAAGGAATCAGTTAAGCAAGCTATATGCCCTTAATTTAGAGGCAATTATTTCGGAGAGTCCAAGCACAAAGACTTCTTCTCAGTTCACAGTATTTAGCTTCTAAAATACATAATAAGGAAAGTGGTTTAATCCAGTAGAGGCTGGTGGTTCTGATGCCAGTGGGCAGTGCATCTGCTCCAAGTTTCATGCCTTTAGAGTTCGGACTGAAACCTGGAGCGGATTCACCACCACCCTGACATCAGAGCCACCAGCCTCCTCTGGTCGAATCCCTGATTACTGAGACGTTCTGAGGCAAGGAATAACAATTCATTAGGTATGTTAAGTGGTTGACCTCAGTAGCAATGGGGCACTGATGGGGTACAGTTCCTGATTCAAGAGTGCTTCAAGTAAATTAATTAAAAAATAAAAAATAAAACCACATTATAGTGATGAAAACAGAATATAATGATACAACATTACCATAACCCTTAGCGTTTCGATATATAATAAATGTGCCCTATTTTTCAGTTAATGAGTTTTCTTATTGACTGCCTTCATATATGTGCAGAGCCATACCAGAATCCGGGGTGAAAAAGTATTTTAAAGAGTGCAAACACCTGATATTCCAGTTTGGGACAATTTCATTTTTACTGCCACTAGTAAATGAGTCTCTAGCTTTATATTGGCTTATTCAATAATCTGGACAAAACAGGGTAACCAATGGATAGGAATAGACGTCTATCTTCATTTCCAGTCCAAGTTGCTTTCAAGGGCATTAAATTCTCATGGGTTGGGGTAGGGTTTCTTGTGCTTACCTTACTTAGGAGGTGGCTGAGGAGTGTATGCAAGTATCTCATTTTTCATTGTATAATCATCTCCCTAGCAAACTCACCTTGGTTTCCCACACTTCAGTTAAAGCCCAGGGGAAGTCATCATGAGGTAAGGTAGGCAGACCATACGAAAAGGAGGACAGGGCTCCTGTAACTTTAACAGTTGTAGAGAAAAGGAAATTTCAGCCAGCTTTATTTGTATGCAATTCGTACCTGGTGAAATTCCCTCTTCATCACAACAGTTAAAGTTGCAGGCACTATATTAGAGTGACCATATACAAAAGAAGGCAGGGCCCCTGCAACTTTAACTGTTGTGATGAAGAGGGGATTTCACCAGGAACTAATTGCATACAAATGACATTGGCTGAAATTCCCTTTTCTCTACAACTGTTAAAGTTACAGGAGCCCTGACCTGGATTTTATCTGGTCACCCTATGTTGGATGCAAAATGGGGGCCAGGCTGGCAACACAGTTGATGCCATTGCCACTTGCAGTACCAGTAAACCCTTTAGGAAAAAAAGAAACTGCTACAACTTCTGCCAGTGGTGAACCCCATCTGTGAGAAATTGTTGAGAATTTCTCCCTCCCCCTGGTGAAATTCAGTGAAATTGTCCCCCCAATTTCTCCGCCCACAAATACAGTGGAGAATTTCAAGAGGCCATTTGCACACAGCTCTATTTTTACCTATAGTTTTATATTGTTGAATAGTTACATTTATGTCTGCATATTTGATATCCTATCAGCCACTTTGAGATTCAGGTCAGATAAAAGGAAGTACTTCTTCGCATGGCACATAATTAAACAGTGAAATTCGCTACCAGGAGATGCAATGATGGCTGCCAACTTGGATGGCTTTCAAAGGGAATTACAAAAATTCATGTATGATAAGGCTATCAATGGCTACTAGTCATGAATCAGAGGCAGTATGCCTCTGTATGCCTTTGCTAGTGATGATGCACACATGTCCTGCTTGTGAACTTCCTATTCACATCTGGTTAGCCACTGTGAGAGCAGAAATCCAGACTAGATAGACCCTTGGTCAGATTCAGCATGGTTCTTCTTAGTTCTGATCATGATGTTGATGACGTTGATGATGAATATGTAAGGAATATGTAAGGAGTAAGATCTCGTTGACACTGTATCATTAAAAGGGAATTTAATAAGTTTTTCATTTTTCACATATGACAAGAGATATGTAAAATGACCAAAACCTGAGCTTCCCAAAGTACTCTGAGTCCCATCTTGAAGCTTATGCTGACTTGAGTCCATATCAAATTGCAATCTTTGTTTTTTTCTTTTTTGCATGAAAATCGATGCAAATTTCCATGTGTATTTTTCCAAAAAGTGCAAATAATAATAATAATAATAATAATAATAAATTGTGCACATTTTAATGTATGTATTCTTCTCCCACGTTTAACACATATATGTTCACATTTTTAAATGTACTTTTTTTTTAATGCATGCATGCTGTTGAACTCTTTTTTGTGGGACCCATGACTCACCTTGCAAGCTCAGAAATGTACAGACTTTGACCGCAGATTGTGTCTGAGCTGATGTTTGGTCCAGACAGTGCAAACTAGGCAAAATCCTGATCAAAAATGAACTAGTGAATTTTTCATACATCCCTACACAGGATTATATTACATTATGAGACTCTTTTTGGCTAAAGGACCTGACAAAATGCTATAGAAAAGAAAGAATACAATCTAAAACATATAGTACTTGAGAATACATTGAAACACTAGTGGTGGTTCTTTATACATGTGCCATACTAGGAAACTCATGAGAGGAGCCCTGTGAGACATTTCATCAGTCTTATCAAAATGCTTTTTGCTTCCCTCGGAATTTCTTTGATGTCTGGGACAAACTTCAATTTGCTGGAGTTTTCATTGAAATGGTTACTTGATTGTAATGTATCAGCACTCTTTGTATTCCTTGTTTTCCAGCATAATGTTCGCCTGAGCAGGACTCTTCAAAAACTCCCTGAAAATCCTGTTTTTGGTGAATACAAAACCAATGTTCACAGAGGGGTTGAGAAAGGCATTAAATCACTTACATCAATCAATCAATCAATCAATCAATCATTCCTTTATTACAGTCGATAGACCAAAGGTATCACAGATATTATTAACTACATAGGGAATCATAAATATAAAAACATTGTAAGTAAAAAAATACAGAGACTTTAATTCTAAAATAATCTAAAATAATCAGGCTGATATTAAAGCTCTTGTTTGTATTGCCAAATTCAGAAACTTGGCCACTTACATCACTTTTGTCTTTAACTTCAGTAATCTGTATATATTTTAATAAATGTTCAAGGCTTTTCCTCTCCCACCACTGCATGCCTGAAGAGATCAAGCTTGGGCAATTCCTGTAGAACGCATTTGGTGTTCAAGCCCTGCTATGCAGAAACTGGAGCATAAATTTATGCTTAATCAGTGGCGCACTGGGAAATATAACACAGTTTCAAAACAGATAAAGGTCAACTCATTCAAGAAATTTATGGGACAATTTGGTAACAGCGAACTACCTCCCTCTTTTCCAATCAGTCCGATTCAGGTCAAGTTTCAATTACAGGGAGGCTTTTATGCTGGGAGACAATGATGCCTATTGTCAGCAGTGAATTCTTTATCATCTCATACATCAAAAAGAATTAAGATATCATGGACAACTTGACTTTCTCTTCAGATCAAGATGTAGGTGTCTCCCATATTTGTTAACTAATCCAACAAGGATGCAGAATAGCATGGAAACTCTTCACATCTGATCTATTTATACAAATTCCAAAGTAAGCAACACAACACAGTGCATCAGAACAAATAGCTATAGAAAGTTCTGTAATAGAAGCTTGCATTTTCAAGAATTATCTTTGTGTGGGTGAGAGTGTGTGTGTGAGTGAGCGTGTGGGTGTGGGTGTTGTGCAGGGCATTGATTGTTGATTTGCATTTGACACAAGACACACTCTTGAGCAAAATTATTAAAATATTTATTTATTTATTGTATTTTTAATATGCCAAATAACATTTCCTGGGGAGATTACAGTCCTGTTTTCTTGGATGAGTTTCAGTTGGTGCAGCTCGAGGATGTTGACAAGGTGCTTGGACAGGTTCGTGCGACCACCTCTGTATTGGATCCTTGCCCCTCTTGGCTAATAAAAGCTAGCAGAGATGGAACAGCCAGCTGGGCCAGGGAAGTGATTAATACCTCTCTATGAGAGGCAGTGGTCCCAGGCCTCTTGAAGGAGGCGGTAGTGAGACCACTCCTGAAGAAATCTTCCCTAGACCCAGAAAATCTTAATAACTATAGACCTGTGGCAAATATTCCATTCCTGGGCAAGGTCCTTGATCGAGTGGTTGCGAGCCAGCTCCAGACACTCTTGGATAAGACTGATTATCTGGATCCATTTCAGTCCGGCTTCAGGCCTGGTTTTGGCACGGAAACAGCCTTGGTTGCCCTGTATGATGACCTATGTCGGGAGAAAGACAGGGGGAGTGTGACTTTGTTGCTTCTCCTTGATCTTTCAGTGGCTTTCGATACCATCGACCATGGTATCCTTCTGGGACGACTGGCTGAGTTGGGAGTGGGAGGCACTGCATTGCAGTGGTTCCGCTCCTACTTGGCAGGGCGGCTCCAGAAGGTGGTGCTTGGGGGACATTGCTCGGCCCCGTGGATTCTCCAGTATGGGGTCTCTCAGGGGTCAGTCTTGTCCCCCATGCTGTTCAACATCTACATGAAACCGTTGGGAGCGGTCATCCAGAGTTTTGGAATGCGTTGTCATCAGTATGCTGATGACACACAACTCTATTTCTCCTTATCATCTTCAGCAGGTGAGGCTGTGGATGTGCTGTACCAGTGCCTGGCTGCGACAATGGACTGGATGAGGGCTAACAAACTGAAACTCAATCCAGACAAGACTGAGATGCTGTTAGTGGGTGGTTCTGCTGACCTGATGGAGGGTGTTCAACCTGTTCTGGATGGGGTTGCTCTCCCCTGAAGGAGCGGGTTCGTAGCTTGGGGGTTCTCCTAGAACCATCTCTGTCACTTGAGGCTCAGGAGGCCTCGGTGGCAGTGAGTGCCTTCTACCAACTTCGGTTGGTGGCCCAGCTACGCTCCTATCTGGGCAGGGATAACCTGGCTTCAGTTGTCTATGCTCTGGTAATCTCTAAATTGGATTACTGCAATGCACTCTACGTGGGGCTGCCTTTGAAGACAGTTCAGAAGCTGCAGCTTGTGCAAAATGCAGCGGCCAGAGTGATAACAGGAACCAGAAGGTTCGAGCATATAAGACCTACTCTGGCCCACTTGCTTTGGCTGCCTATACATTTCCAAGCCCAATTCAAGGTGCTGGTTTTAACCTATAAAGCCTTACATGGCTTGGGACCACAATACCTGATGGAACGCCTCTCCCGACATGAACCTACCTGTACACTACGATCCACATCAAAGGTCCTCCTCTGGTTGCCTACTCCAAGGGAGGCATGGAGGGTGGCAACAAGGGAAAGGGCCGTTTCAGTGGTGGCCCCCAATTATGGAATGATCTTCCTGACGAGGCTCGCCTGGCGCCAACATTGTTATCTTTTCGGCGCCAGGTCAAGACTTTCCTCTTCTCCCAGGCATTTAACAGCATATGATGAGGGTTTTTGTGTTGTTGTGTTGTTGTTGTGCTTTGACCCAGAAGGATATTGTAATTTTAACTTGTTTTTATGCTTTATGCTTTTAAATTTTGTATATTGGTGTTTAAATTGTTTTATGTTTTTAATTTTTGTAAACTGCCCAGAGAGCTTCGGCTATGGGGCGGTATATAAATGGAATAAAATAAATAAATAAATAAATAAATAAATAAACTAAATACAATGTATTTTTCCATGACTGGCTTCTGGGTGCCAGAGGTAATGTTTGAAGCACCAACCAGGTATTGGAGCTGATTGCTTTGGTCCCAATCATGGAACATCAATTCAGTTGTCAATTCTGTGTTTGTGTTTGGGAAAACATATAATCTGGCCATAGCCATATGTTTGACTCATTTAGATGTTACCTCTGCCCTGCAGGAACTGTTCGCATTAGGCTAAGGTAATGCTGAAGGGGCCTAAAAATGCTAGAATTACTTGAATGCTAAATCAGGGCTTGTTCTCATATTACTTTTTGAAGGCACATACACATTTCCTTTTAATTGTGTAGATGAGATAGGAAATATGGCACTATCTTTCTCAGAGAAACTGTACATCTGGCAAACCAAATATTATTAAAAACCATAGTGTGTATGTGTGAGTTTGAATACACACACACACACACACACACACACACAGAGCACTAATTGAGATCATAATTGTTGCTTGTACTGGAGTTGGGAGCCTCTGCACATGCCCACAAACAGGTGGGTGGACGTGAACCATTTTTTCAGTTTCCAAATTTACGCAAATTCATCCCAAATGCTGAAATTCACCCCAAATGTGCATTTTCTTGCTTTAGCCTATGTGGGGGGAGGGTGCACATTTGTTGCTAATTTTCCCCCTTTTGGGGGCATATTTTTCTACAGCAAAATGTGCACAAAATTGCCAAAAGTTAGAAAAATGGTCTGCAAGTCCACAGAATCTGCTTGAGAAAAGCCGGTCCACTGCGGGTCAGATTCATAAAATTCTGAACTCATTTGGTTCCACTGCAGATTTGTCTAACCTTACTAGTTTTAATGCTGTTTATTCACCTAAGTTATCCAGCTTTACAATTATACAACAACAGAAGGGGGAATCTGACCTTGCTCTTTGCTTTTTCTGGCATCTTGCCTAAAAGCAACAAACAAACAAACACAAATAAAACCTGGCCAGATCATCCGTGGAGTATTCTATCTCAAAGTGAGAAGAAACAGAGTCAGTACCATCAGTTGAACTATGAAGGAAGTAGTGATTCCACCAACCTCCTTCATAGAGATGCATTAGGATTTAGTTCAATCTGCATTTTTTTAGCAAACCTTCCTTTCCAAACTAAGATGCGGGTCAGAAAACAGGCATCCTTCAGTTTTTGCGTTCCTTTGAATGTTGCAATACAGTATTCAGCTCATAATAACAATGCATAATTAAGTGTTAAAATGCCTACAACAAATATGTTTTGTGAAAAAATACATTAAAATCATGTAAATTTTCATGCTTTTAAAGAGTATATAATATATATATATATATATATATATATATATATTCAGATTGATGCAGAAATGGAGCAGATTTATGACTTAACCCAAAGTGCAGAATCCAATGCTTGAGAAAAGCTGGTCCACTGCGGGTCGGATTCATAAAATTCTGAACTCACCCCTGCGTACACCCCTGCTGATTCTCTTCCACCTCACCAATTGTGTTACACAAGTGGCCCTACCACTTCCTCAATGGCAATTTAGTGCTTTGGGACGGGGGGGAGAAAAACAAGTGGAAATGCTTATCTCTTGAAGGAGGCAGGTTGGCAGATCTGGCAGAATCTGCCAACCTGCCTCCGTCCAGAAATAAGTGTTTCCACTCATTTGGGGGGTTTCCCTTAGGAAGCAGCAGCACAGTGGGTCCCACTTGTGCAATGCAATGGGCAGGTCGCTCTGTTTATGGAAGGGAATTGGTGGAGCAGAAAGGAATCACTAGGGGCATAAGCTAGGCTGACCATATGAAAAGAAGGACAGGGCTCATATAACTTTAAAGTTGTAGAGAAAAGGCCATTTCAGCTGGCATCATTTGTATGCAATTCGTACCTGGTGAAATTCCCTCTTCATTACAACACTTAAAGTTGCAGGGGCCCTGCCTTCTTTTGTATCTGGTCACTCTAGAATAGTGCCTGCAACTTTAATTGTTGTGATGAAGAGGGGAATTCTCCAGGTACTAACTGCATACAAATGACACTGGCTGAAATTCCCTTTTCTCTGCAAGTGTTAGTTACATGAGCCCTGTCCTCCTTTTCATATGGTCAGCCTAGCATAAGCACCCCTTGGGCTCTGCCCATGCAGAGCCGAAGTAGACTGATAAGTGAACCCCTAATTCTTCAGGGAACAATGTTCAAAATTTCTGATTTGTGGGTATTTTCAGAAGGGATAAAAGACAGATCTGACCATATGTCACAGTTGTGTTATCAATTCAGAAGAAGCTGCTAGGCCTGGATCTTTCTCCCTATCCATCTCACCATCTGAAGCTTACATAACTGTCTAAATGTTAAACACTTTAGGATAGATAAGGGGAAAATGATTCCTAATCATTATTTGCTGCTTGAAGTTATCTTCAAGAGTCAACCTTAAGAAAAATTCACATGCTCATTGTAACAGGTATACCAGCCACTAGATCATGATCCAGTAAAATTCTTTTTAAAAAGCAATAAAACAAAACAAAACAAACATACCCCCCTCCCCAGATTTAACAATTTTAGGAAAATATTTTGATACCCATTTGTTTTATATAAAGCAATTTGTCTACAAGTACAACTAAAGGCTTATTTCCTCAGAAATTACTTTAAAGAACAGCAAATTTGTTCTCTTTGATTACTGCAAAACATAACCTTTGATGTGTTAATATTGCAATTCTGCCTGTTCAGTCATCTCCTTTCTCCTTTAGATGATACTTATGGGAGAATTAAGACGGTGCAATTTCCTGTCAATCACGGAGACAGCACTTAAATAAAAACATATATATATATATATATATATATATATATATAATCAGCCCCCTCTATAAAATGACCCTCTGTACAAAGAAAGGGAAAGACTGGCTGCCAAGTCATATAAAGGGATGTGTAAGTGCTTTTATTTAACATCTGCAGTTAACATCACATAATAGTTCACATTGTACATGGTCTATAATTTTCAAAGACACGGTTGAAACCAGGATGGCCAAAATAATCATGATATGCCAACCAGTAAAAGAATGTTTTAGTGTAAGACATCAATACTTGACTTGTCCACTAACCACTTCTCTATGGATAGTATAACACACACCTCCCTGGGTTTGAAATGGGGCATGCCGAAGTTCTGTATGGAACTTTTTCCAGCACTTTTTTGGGGGGGTGAGGTATGTGTTTGAAAACCTTCACAGAAGATTGGGGAAGCATGAATGTTTGGGTGGGTGGGGAGAACTTTGGGAGAATTAATTGCAGTCATTGGGGTGGACAAGGATTGGTGGCCAGCACTGGCGTAAACTCTCCTGAAACCTGAATGCTCTCAGAGTGAGCCAGGGGGTGGGTGAACTCTCTGGCAGATCATGTCAGCTGGAGAAACTGAGCCAGACAATGTGGAAGCGGTACAGGCATTCTCCCTGGATACCCCTCCCACAATGCCTGGCAGCATTTGGGCCTGGCTAGCTCTCTGAAGAGCTGCACCAGCCACTTTCTCTGGTTACTTGTAATGGGGAATGTTTGCTTCAGTTACATGAGAGCTTTAGTTGCATAGACTCCATGTGTCTATTCCAGTGAACAGTCAAATCTCAGACTTAGGTCCATCACTCTGCCATTGACAGCCATCCAGCTCTAAAGTGAAGCTGGAATTGACCACAACATAGGGTACCTTACCATGCACATATTATCTAAATAACACATCTCTTAAGTGTGTGGCCTTTTAAAATTGTAAGTTCCGGACATATTGGAGTGTGAGATAATATGGAAAGCCATTAACACAACATGTTAAATTGGTTTTTGTTCACTGAATGGCTATATACTAGGGGTGTGCAATGGATCGGGTCTGATCCGTGATCCGAAGCTGATCCAGGGGAAATCAGATACAATTATCTGATTTCCGATCACACCCTGGATCGTCCGATCTTTCCCAAACCAGTCCGGAAGGAGCCGATCTGGTTTGGAAAAAATCAGAGGATCGGCAGACGCCCGCTGGTTCCCACCACCAGTTCCATTGGTGGGCGCCAGTGGGCGCCTGCCGATGGAAGCAGACAACCCCACCAGGTAATGTTCGTGGGGGGGCTTACCTGGTGGGGCATCCTCCTCCTTCCGTTGCCAGCTCTAACCTACTGTGAACTAGGCCGCAAGGCCTAGTTCGCAATAGTTTAGAGCTGGCAACGGAAGGAGGAGGACGCCCTGCCAGACAAGGAGTGTGGGGTGGGGGGGCTTACCTGGTGGGGCTGTCCGCTTCCATCGGCGGGTGCCAGTGGGCACCCGCTAATGGAAGTGGACAGCCCTGCCAGGTAAGGATCGCGGGGAGGGGGCTTACCTGGCGGGGCCGTCCGCTATGGACAGCCCTGCCAGGTAAGAAGAGCGAGGGGGAGGGGGGTGTTAGGCCCCCACTCACCTACCCGCCACCATGTTTTCCCCATAGACTTGCATTGGGGGAAAGAAAGCTTTCCCCCAATGCAAGTCTATGGGGAAAACAAAAATGGCAGCCGATCCGAAAATAGGACGTCCAATTTTCAGATCGGGATCAGGCCCGATCTGGTCCGGGGGGCCTCCGATTTTGTCCGATCTGTTCCGGGACAAAATTGGAGGTCCCGATCCGGGTCCCAATCCGATCCGGGGGGTCCCTGCACATCCCTACTATATACTTGTTTATTGCCAATGGAATGTGTGGACTGAAAGCATTGAGAACCCTTACATTTGTGGTAATATGAAAGTTCTTTCCTTGGTGTTATGCTTGTAATGGCCCATTCACACAATGACCGAGACAACTGTGCAATGTCCATGCATGTGTGAACCATAGGACCTGTATAGTGTGGTCAAATTTCAACTGAATCATAGATTCACTAGAAAACTTTGGGCAAGTCACTAGTTTTTACTGTCATGCCCCTTTGTGTGAAGTGGGCATAAGAAGAGGCTCCTTTGTAGTATTGTGGGGATGAGAATTGGAAAGCATTATGTACTTACATGTATGCCAAATATTTTTTGTTAAGAATGAAAAATAAGTACTATCAATGAATTGGCTACCATTTAGAGGGAGTCAATTTGTAATGGTAGCAGTTTACATAATTTGTCCATTTAATATGGATATGCAGTTTCAGCATCTACAAATTAAGTGGTATGCATTATAACTGACAAAGTTAAACCCTCCATATCACTGCTATGTATAGAAAAATGACTCCCCCCTGAGAATGAACCATGGAAAAATACATTGATTTTATACATGAATTAAGCTACAGTACATTAAAGATGAAATAGGATCCCAAATGGAACAAAATGCAGCGAGTGTTACTGTGATATGGGCATAGCCAGGAAAACAAAGATGCTGAGAAAATGCTACTACTTGATCTTACTAATTATTGCTGAAATCCCTTTGCCCATGTAGTCAATCTCACTTTTTAAAGTCCCATTCTTGGAACAGCCACTATTTAAAAGTTTCCTCCTGTAAATACAAGCATGACCTAATCAGGATGGAAAAATAAACCACTCAGGTCCCACTTGGACGCTCAAATAAATTTGGTGTGGAAGAACAATTCTAAGCACATCATTTCTGCATAGCAGGGAGTCGCAGGCTAGAGGCTTTGTTTCCTATGATGGATACATTTATATTTCTTTGATCCCACTAGGTCCTCTTGCAGATTTTTGCTAGGGCTGCGTGCAGAATCGAATCTTTGCAAAGCCCTATACAAAATGGCTTCATGCACTTTTCCTGAACTGATGTGCAGATTGGCACTCAGCTATCCAATAAATTCCACATGGCTCTGAATAGTTCTCTCAGGCATGTAAATGTATTCAAATGCACATTTTTTAAAAAAAAAAAGCAATATCTTAAGAGAAATTTTAAATACATACCAGCAGTTTTATCCAATGTTAGTCCTATTTAGAGTGGACTCATTCAAATGGGAATGGGACATAGCTCAGTGTGCTGGTGCATCTGCTTTGCATACAGAAGATGCCAGGTTCGATTCCTGGCTTTTCCAGGTAGGGCGAGGAAAGGATTCCTGCCTGAAACCACAGGGCTTTTACATGCTGGCCCCAAGGGCATGGTAGAACCATCTGAGGCCCGCTGTAATACATTTGCTGGACACTTCCAGAATAAAATTTTTGGCATCCGCCAGGACTTAGACTCCAGTGTTATAGCATCTGAATCAAATGAGTTATCCAGAGCACAGGCTTGTCCTGTTTTCTTGGATGAGTTTCAGTTGGTACAGCTCGAGGACGTTGACAAGGTGCTTGGACAGGTTTGTGCAACCACTTCCATATTGGATCCTTGCCCCTCTTAGCTAATTAAAGCTAGCAGGGATGGAACAGCTGGCTGGGACAGGGCTAATAAACCGAAATTCAATCTAGTCAAGACTGAGACACTGTTAGTGGGTGGTTCTGCTGACCGGATGGAGGGTCTTCAACCTGTTCTGGATGGGGTTGCACTCCCCTTGAAGGAGCGGGCTCGTAGCTTGGGGGTTCTCCTAGAACCATCTCTGTCACTTGAGGCGCAGGTGGCCTCAGTGGCACGGAGTGCCTTCTACCAACTTCGGTTGGTGGCCCAGCTATGCCCCTGTCTGGACAGGGATAACCTGGCTTCAGTTGTCCATGTTCTGGTAACCTCCAAGTTAGATTACTGCAATGCACTCTATGTGGGGCTGCCTTTGAAGACGGTTCGGAAGCTGCAGCTTGTGCAAAATGCAGAGGCCAGATTGATAACAGGGACCAGAAGGTTTGAGCATATAAGACCTACTTTGGCCCCCTTGTATTGGCTGCCTGTATGTTTCCAAGCCCGATTCAAGGTGTTGGTTTTAATCTATAAAGCCTTACACAGCTTGGGACCACAATACATGACGGAATGCCTTTCCCGACATGAACCTACCCGAACACTACGTTCAGGATCTAAGGCCCTCATCCGAGTGGCTACTTCGAGGGAAGCTCAGAGGTCGGCAAAAAGGGAGAGAGCCTTCTCTGTGGTGGCCCCCCAATTGTGGAATGATCTCCCTGACGAGGCCCGCCTGGCGTCAACATTGTTATTTTTTCGGCGCCAGGTCAAGATTTTCCTCTTCTCTCAGGCATTTGGCAATATCTGAGGAACCTGGGTTTGTTTTTGTTTTTGTAGCTTTTTGGGTTGTTGCAGTGGTTTTAAATGTATGTGTGTATTATTGTATGTTGTATGTTTTTGCTGTTTCAATTTTTTTTGTATATTGTTTTTAATTGTTTTAATCCTATGTAAACCGCCCAGAGAACTTCGCCTATGGGGCGGCATACAAATGTAATAAATAAATAAATAAATAAATAATGGAGAGCCATTGCCAGTCAGTGTCAACCATACTGGGCTAGATGGACCAAGGTCTGACCCAGTATAAGGCAGCTTCCTATGTTCGTAATGGAAGTTATTATGAATAACATAAGTCCCATTCATTTCAATGGGTCTTCTCTAAGTAGGACTAACATTAGATAGAACCCTAAAATACATATTTAAATATGTAGTTTGAGACAATTCCATTTTGCAGATTAATGCAGGAATGGGTCTAAACTACAGGTGAAACAAGTGGAAGTGACACAGGTCAGAAATAAAAAAAAGATGTCCACCTCTGGGGGGTTTGCAGGTTTTCTGAAACAATCCTAAAAACTGTTTAGCAGAAGTGAAAGTGAGGTAAGTCTGCACACCGTGAGAAGAAATTCCTCTTTTATGTGAATACTTAAAGAATTCAGTCTTTCTGAGCAGTAAGAGGAACTGACCCATTATGCACCTCTCAGCAATTGTGCATGTCAGAACTTGGTTTCTACCACTTTTCACATGTCCCTCAAATTCTGATGAAGTTCTAGTCTAAAAAAGAAAGAAAGACACAAATGTGTCTAGAAATTCATATTTTTGAGAGGAATTCCTTTTTTAAAAAAATGCATATTTTGAGGGGGCAGATTGTTTGAATCTATACTGAGCCTTACTCAGAGGAGACACATTGGGATGGTTATGCCCTGGGTAATCATAAGCCCCCAAATTTAGGACTGAGGAATATCTTCTGTAGAGATGGAGGCACCTGGCACCTTCCTTTCCACATTTTACCTAGATGGGTGATTTTGCCTGTCTTGCAGAGGCTTCAAGGATGGAGAGGGAAGGAGGCTGGAGCAGCAATAGGAAAAGGCACCCTCGCTAACTCCCCTCCCTGCTGCCAGGAACACCCTCCTTTCCTGTCTCAGTGCCCTGTTTTGTGAGCATGGAGAGATAGCCCATATGATCCTCTCTGTGCTGGCTATTAATCAGAGGAGGAAGGGGTGGCGAGCATGGTTTCTTGGCTACGAGGTCAGAGCTGTTTCTCAGATTTCGTATCCAGGAAACGGAAAAATCCAGTGTTCCCTAGACACTGTCTAGGGACATAAGATTGCTCCCTGAAAAACACATACTTAAGCAGTCATTTAAATGTGTGTGGGTTTGTTTGTTTTTAAGTACAGGTTAATGGGGGAAATGGGATAGAACAGATTTACGAGTGGATGCATGTGAAAGTGATACGGACCAGAAATGGACTGATTTGTCCTTCTCTATTTTCAAATGGCTTTAATTTCTCTGGAGGAACAAACAGGCAATTAACTTGCTTCAAGCTCTTCACGTCGCTCTTTAACAACCTTTAAGAAAAGGGAGCACCCATTCAACTGCCCAACAAATCAACCCTTTGTGTCCAAATTTCCTCACATGGCTCTATCCCTGTTCACTCCGTTTCCTACAGCAGACTTTTATGGGGATTCTGGGGATTCCTAATAGAAGGAAATGTACATTGGTTTATTGATTATGAGAAAACATTGAGTTTTATGTGCAGCATATTTTACAAAGTGGACATTTATACTGCGTGTGCTCAAGGATATGGATCAACAGTTCTTAAGAGGCCTGTGCTGTCTCCATTGAGGATTTGCTACTCAGTGCTTTGTTAATTAGTGTTACATGACAGAGCTTGGGATACTCATTAGCAGCCCTTATCGAAAGGAAAGGGGAAATCTCCTTCATATTGACATGAGAGCAGAATTATTTCAGAGCTGTGGTTTTCCGCTCCTTTTTTTCCTGCTGTAGAGGGCTGCTATAGGTGTTAGCCACATGCCTTAAATGTGACTGACACATTTGTCAATTTAATGTGTCACCCGCTGGGTTCAGGATCTGTTGTCTCTCTTGGAATTCTTTGGAAAATGAATTGCTTCGAGTTGATTTATTGCGAGTGGAATAAATGAGGAAAATAGCAACACAAACAACGAGGATCAAAGTGCCTTAAATATGGCACTGTTTGATGTGTAAATGATTTTGCAAATATAATCAAACATTCACACTGTGAGCCTATCAATTATGGCTAGGTTACCACTTTGAGGAGAATTTGCTTTTCTGATTCATTAACATCTACTGTCATTAAAAAAAAAAACACCAACCATCCTACAACCCCTGCATAAATTCCTCCACCTTTGTTTTACATGTTCCATTTCAATCTGAAACTCAGCATAAGGGAAATGGAACACCTTGGATAACTTCTTTAGAATTCTGACTGGTTCTAATGGAAACCTGGAGCAAATTCACTGCCTCTCTGACATCAGAGCCACCAGCCTCTACATGTCTATCCCAAACTGTGGAACTCATCATCTTGCACTTTATTTCTCTAATTTCTGATTCACTCTAATTTGTGTTCACTCTTGTGTATTAACACAATTGGAATAGGCTTCCCCCACTCCAACTTTATCAAGACCCACATATTATTAATATGGGTCTTTCATATTTCAAGGCATCATATTATATTAACCATTAACAAAGGAGGTTGGGCGTATATTCCCGATGAACTAAGAACTGAAGCATATTCATAATCTCATGTGCAAGCACCTTCCCATTCCTTGCAGTTACACAAAGAAGAATAAGCCCTGTTCCTTGAAATACATGCATAAACAGAAACAAGAAACCATGATATTCACTAGGGGGAGGATCTATTGCTGCCTACACACCAGCAGGACCCACCACTGGTCCAATGTGAAGCTACCATTTTCTAAAGCAAA
Source organism: Anniella stebbinsi (assembly GCA_029215795.1). NCBI lineage: Eukaryota > Metazoa > Chordata > Lepidosauria > Squamata > Anniellidae > Anniella > Anniella stebbinsi. The sequence continues at coordinate 209,393,345 of JARDYH010000004.1, forward strand.
CCTGGAAATGAGCCAAATCACAAACTTCCAGGATGGGATAGATTAGGCTGACCATATGAAAAGGAGGACAGGGTTCATGTAACTTTAACAGTTGTAGAGAAAAGGGAATTTCAGCCAGTGTCATTTGTATGCAGTTAGTTCGTGGTGAAATTCCCTCTTCATCACAACTGTTAAAGTTGCAGGGGCCCTGCCTTCTTTGGTATATGGTCACTCTAGTATAGTGCCTGCAACTTTAACTGTTGTGATGAAGAGGGAATTTCACCAGGTACTAATTGCATACAAATGACCCTGGCTGAAATTCCCTTTTCTCTACAACTGTTAAAGGTACATGAGCCCTGTCCTCCTTTTCATATGGTCTGCCTAATGTGCCCACAAAATTATGTTGCAAGTGCAAGCGTCTCTGTGTTTCATGAGCACCCCAGTCCTTAGGGAAGTGCTTATGACATCTGTACGCAGACAGAGGTCTCAAGGATTTGGTTTCTTTAACACTAACATGCAGCTCGGCTCATGTAACAGGGTGGGGAACTTTTTCGGCCTAAGGGCCAAATCCAAATTTGGAAAAGCTCTCAGAGGCCACTTTCCAGTGGTGAGCAGGGCCAAAGGGATGGGGCCAAAAATACCAATGAAAAAAAATGCCAGCACATTTTAGCTTAAAGATCTTACTCCTGGTATCTAAGACTTAGGATAGACATTTCAACTTTTTAGAATGGGGTGGGGGGGCTATGAAAATGTTAGGCAACTACCAATCAGTGGACAATCTGTGGTTGGGTTAAAGGGGGTGGGGATGGGGGAAGGGGCATGATCATCTGAGGAATCCAGGAGGGCTGGAGTTGACCCCCAGCAGAGTCAGGTTTGGCCCTCGGGCCTTACGTTTCCTACCCCTTTCATATAAGCATTCTTCAGATGGCAGGCAATGGCAGGAAGATTTGTCAGGATAAGGCCCAGTCTCTCTAGTGTGGATCCCAAATTGGACTCAGAGGCTGAAGACAAAGACCAGCCGAGACAGGAAGCAGGGGAGGAAATTCACCAATACTCTGAAGTAGTCAAGGAGGAATCTTCCCAGGAGCTTATTGAACAGGAGGCCAAGGCTCAGAGATCATCCTCCCCATTCCTGGAAACACAGTCTTTGTCAGAGGGGGAGAGAACATCAGAGTAGACAGATCCCAGAGTTTGAAGCAAAGTAAAGCAAGCAGAGTTCAGGGGAGGTGGGAGGTGGTCCACTAGGCAAGCCACTCACCAGAGGTTTCAACGTGAAGACCCTCCCTGGAGGAAAGATTCAGTAAAAGACTGTTGGGCACTGCAGGAAACTGTCCATTTAGTTATTATTATTATTATTATTATTATTATTATTATTATTATTATTTATATTTATTTATATCCCGCCTTTTTCCCAATAGTTGATAGTCAACTGCTTTGCTTTGTTAGGCTAATTAAGCTTAGAGGATAGCTCCTAGAATTCACACTCCCTTCAGGTGTGAAGAGAATAAAGCTTTTGTGGATTCCTTAGCAGAGCTCTTTATTGTCTCACACCTCGGTGGGAGGACTTGGAAACATGACAGATCTGCTCTTCACCTCATAAGCACTGAAATGAGTTGTTTATAGCCGAAGCTCTCTGGGCAGTCTACAAAAATTAAAAACACTGAGCAATTAAAACACCGATATACAAAATTTAAAAGCATAAATCATAAAACAAGTTAAAATTACAATATCCTTCTTGGTCAGAGCACAACAAAAACACAAAAACACAAAAATGCATGCATCTTACACAAGCAGGGTTCTCAACTACCACCACATGTACAAATGTATGTGCAGTTGCACACTGAAGATGTGCTTTTCAATGCATGGACTATAGGGGGGAACCTGCCCCCACCCACTGGCCACACATTCAGTACATGTGCATTAAGGAGCCCCAACATCTGAGGTGGGCTAAAGAAATGCTCGCAATTGGTGTACCATGAAATGTATTACAGGAGGCAACTGAAGGTTATTTCTGCATTGTAAAACAAGGCTCAGATACCACAGCCATAGCGATTGCAGGCATTGGTTAAATACTGAATAACAAAGACCTGTGTTTTTCTTACCTATGTGGCTGTTATAGAAGAACTCACAAAAGGACAGGTGAGCTTGTGGCGATATAGGCACAGAACCTATTTTCAAGATGCTCAAAGATAAAGAGCTGTTTCTTTGTTTTGTATTGCAGAGCTTGTGAAAAGGATACTTTCAGCAGAACTGAAATGTGTCAGTTATGATTCTAAATCCACTGTGTGCCCTTTCCTTTAAAGTACAAGAGAACCTATTGTGCTATATGAAAGAGCAAGATGAAAGCACTGGTAAAGAGACACAAAGGATTCAGGCATGATTTTGTTTTAGATGCTTTGCTTCTTTTTAGCTGAAAGACACTGACAGCTCTTTTTGGATGGGCAATCAAACCAACGGTACAAAAGAAGATTAGAATAGGCTGACCATATGAAAAGGAGGACAGGGCTCATGTAACTTTAACAGTTGTAGAGAAAAGGGAATTTCAGCCAGTGTCATTTGTATGCAATTAGTTCCTGGTGAAATTCCCTCTTCATCACAACAGTTAAAGTTGCAAGGGCCCTGCCTTCTTTTGTATATGGTCACTTTAGTATAGTGCCTGCAACTTTAACTGTGGGTGGTTCTGCAGCTTCCAAACCGTCTTCAAAGGCAGCCCTACATAGAGTGCATTGCAGTAATCTAACTTGGAGGTTACCAGAGTATGGACAACTGAAGCCAGGTTATCCCTGTCCAGATAGGGGTGTAGCTAGGCCACCAACCGAAGTTGGTAGAAGTCACTCAGTGCCACCGAGGCCACCTGAGCCTCAAGTGACAGAGATGGTTATAGGAGAACCCCCAAGCTACGAACCTACTCCTTCAAGGGGAGTGCAACCCCATCCAGAACAGGTTGAAGACCCTCCATCAGGTCAGCAGAACCACCCACTAATAGCATCTCAGTCTTGTCTGGATTGAGTTTCAGTTTATTAGCCCTCATCCAGTCCATTGCCCCAGCAGGCACTGGTTCAGCACATCCACAGCCTCACCTGATGAAGATGAAAAGGAGAAATAGAGCTTTGTGTCATCAGCGTACTGATGGCAACACACTCCAAAACTCTGGATGACTGCACTCAATGCTTTCATATAAATGTTCAATGGTATGGGGGGACAAGACTGACCCCTGCAGAACCCCATACTGGAGAATCCATAGGACCAAGCAATGTTCCCCAAGCACCACCTTCTGGAGCTGACCCACCAGGTAGGAGCACAACCACTGCAAAACAGTGCCTCCAACTCCTAACTCAGCCAGTCGTCCCAGAAGGATACCATGGTCGATGGTATCGAAAGCCACTGAGAGATCAAGGAGAATCAACAGAGTCACACTTCCCCTGTCTTTCTCCCAACATAGGTAATCATACAGAGTGACCAAGGCTGTTTCCATACCAAAGCCAGGCCTGAAACCAGAATGAAATGAATCCAGATAATCAGTTTCATCCAAGAGTGCCTGGAGCTGGCTCACACCCACCCACTCCAGGACCTTGCCCAGGAATGGAACATTTGCTAGTGGCCTGTAGTTATTAAGATTTTCAGGTTCAAAGGAAGATTTCTTCAGGAGTGGTCTCACTGCCGTCTCTTTCAGGGGGCCTTGGACCACTTCCTCTTGCAAAGAGGTATTAATCACTTCCTTGGCCCAGCCAGGTGTATTGTGTGTATGTTGTATGTTTTTGCTGTTTTAATTTGTGTATATTGTTTATAATTGTTTTAATCCTATGTAAACCGCCCAGAGAGCTTAGGCTATGGGGTGGTATACAAATGTAATAAATAAATAAATATAAATAAATAAATAAATAAAATAAATAAATCCCTGCTAGCTTTTATTAGCCAATAGGGGCAAGATTCCAATGTAGAGGTGGTTGCACGAACATGTCCAATCACCTTGTCAATGTCCTCGAGCTGTACCAACTGAAACTCATCCAAAAAAACAAGCCTGTGCTCTGGATACTTCACTTGATTCACCTGCTATATCACTGGAGTCTTAAGTCCTGGCGGATGCCAAAGATTTTATTCTAGAAATGCCTAGCAAACATATTACAGTGGGCCTCAGATGGTTTTACCATGTTCTTGGGGCCGGCATGTAAAAGCCTTCAGACAACTCTGAAAAGCTCCACTGGGTGGCAGGTTGATGATTGAATAGTGGCAGCAAAGTATTGTTTCTTTGCTGCCCTCACTGCCTCTGAATACAGCTTACCATAGGCACTTACCAGTGTTTGATTGCATCCATCAGGTATTCATCTCCTTTTGCACTCAAGCCGTCTCCTGTTTTATTTCATCACTCTCAGCTCTGGGGTATACCATGGAGCCGTACGAGCTCTACACAGGAGAGCAATTGTGTCAACCACCTGGGTCATTTCTGCATTCCACAGATCAACCAGGGTTTCAACAGGAGAGCCAGCCATATCAGCTGGAAAACTCCCCAGAGCCCTCTGAAAACCATCTGTATCCATTAGCCTCCTGGGACGGACCATTTTAATGGGTCCCCCACCCATTAAGATGTGGTAAGTCTAAACCTCAGCAGGTGGTGATCTGACCATGACAACGGGACTGATGTTAAGTCCCCCACTTTCAGTTCGCCATCTCCATGTGCAGTTGAAAAAAACCAGGTCTAGTGTATGCCCTGCTACATGTGTTGGGCCAATGGCATGTTGGGACAGTCCCATGGTTGTCATGGAGACCATGAAATCCTGAGCTGCCCCAGATAAAGTGCCCTCGGCGTGAATGTTGACATCCCCCAGAACCTGGAGTCTGGGGGATCTCAGCAGTACCCCCGAGACCACCTCTGTCACCTCAGCTAGGGAGTCTGTTCAGCAGCGGGGGGGGGGGCAGTACACCAACAGAATTCCTAATCTGTCCTGTTGGCCCAACACAAGGTGCAAACACTCTAGACAATGGACAGGGAGCCTGAAGAGGTGGATCGAATTCCTATAAACCACAGCAACCCCCCTCCCCAGCCCTCAAGTCTACCCTGATGCTGAACCAACTACCCTGGTGGGCACAGCTGGAAGAGACTGACTCCTCCCTGCTCACCCACCCAGGTCTCGGTTATACATGCCAGATCAGCTGCCTCATCCACAATTAAGTCATGGATGAGGGAGGTCTTATTATGCACCGATCTGGCATTTAAAAGAAGCACCCGGAGGCCTAAGGGCTGGCTGATAGGGCAACCAGCAAGCCTGTGCATGTGAGGGGACCGGAACAAGGCAGTCCAACTAAGGATGTAAGAGAAATTAGTTGCAGTTCATTTTTGACCTGCATTTACCCAATCCACATCTCCTGGAACCAAACATGGACTTGTACAGACTCTGCAGTCAAAGCCTGTACATTTCTGAGCTTGCAAAGAGATTCGCAGAACAACAACAACAAAAAATTGCATTTGAAAATTCATGCACTTGAAACATGCACATGAAAAATGTGCACTTTTGAAAAATGTGCACATACACACTTTAAACAATGGAAAACATGTGTAACTTTTTAAAAAGTGCACAAACGATGCATATATTTGGGGAAAAGCACATGCAAATATACATGTAAGTGAACTCCTGCCACCCAAAACTTGCAATCTGATATGGACGTCAGAATGAGCTTCAAAGTGGAATTCAGAGCACTTAGATGAGCTCAGTTTTTGCTGATTCACACATCCCTATTAGGGATGTGCATTGAATCGGATCCGATGTCCAATTCCGATTCTGATATGATTTAAGTGAAATTGGACATCTTATTTCCGATTCTGATGTTGTTTCAAGGAGCTCCGATTTTATCCGATCTGATATTTTGGGGTCCGATTTTACTCGGATAAAATCGGAGAATTGGACGTCATGTTGAATGATTTTTCCCATAGCCTAGTACTGTGGTACAAAAATGCCTATAACTTTTTATTTTTAAAGATAGAAGCATGAAACTTGGCCACATTGCAGATGGGTTTGAGGTACTTATGTGTGAGACATCTCAGAAACATAGGTGCAGGCATTTTGTGGCTATGTCATTTTGAAAAATGAACCAGGAATACCTATAACTCCTTTATTTTTAAAGATCCCCACATGAAACTTGGCCACATTTCAGATGGTCTGTTGGTACTCATGTGTGTGAAATTTCAGAAACATAGGTACAGGCATGTAGTGGCAAGAAATTTTTGAAGAATGGGTTGCATTGGGGGAAAGAAATTCACACCTTTAACTTTTTTATTTTAAAAGATAGAAGCATAAAACTTGGCCACATTGGAGATGGCATGTAGGTAGTCATGTGTGAGAAATTTCAGAAATTTAGGTTCAAACGTGTAGTGGCAAGGAAGTTTTGGAAAAATGAGGAAAGAAACGCATTTAACTTTTTTTATTTTTAAAGATAGAAGCATGAAACTTGGCCACATTGTAGATGGGTTTGAGGTACTTATGTGTGAGACATTTCAGAAACATAGGTGCAGGCATTTTGTGGCTATGAATTTTTTACTTTAAAAGTTCCAAAAGTTCCAAAACGGAGGGTTTGAGAGCTGTCAAACAGCATCCATTCCCCACCTTCTCCCCCCACTGTATTCCGATTCTGATACAATTTTCATGGCCGTGCACATCCCTAATCCCTATTGCCAAACAGAAACCCACAAGCAGGGCGTGAAGAACAACTACTGTTGCCTCCCAGCAATAACTAGACTTCCTCTGAATCTGGTGGTTCCATTTGGCTCTTGTGCCTCATAGCCATTGATAGAATTGCCATCCATGAATTTAACTAATCCCCCTTTAAAGCTACCACCACATTTTGTAGATTTTGTTGAATGACCCTGAGTTCTAGAGTTATGGGAGAAAAGACAGCGATCTGCTTGTCTGCCATTCAGAATGAATGGCAGAATGAGAAAGTTTGAATTGGCTTCTGAGCACGGAACTCCGGTTAACATAAGGCCTGGTTCACAAAACCTGCTCTGCCGATGCAACCACTATACCATGAGCATTCATCGACAGTGGAGGATACACTCACTCACAGCTGTCACAGCTATAGCTACTTACACAAGAGTGCCCTGAAGATCCCTGTACAACAAAATTTGTGTAGTGCCATTCATGATTCATATCTATAATGATCAGTAGAAAACTATTAAATAAAGATTTTAATGTTCTAGGTGCAGGGGTGGGTATCAGGTTAATCTTCATTTGTTTTGGACTTCAACTCCCAGCATCCATAAGCATTGACTATGCTAGCAGGGGCTCATTGGAAATGAAATACAAAACATCTGGAGAACATTTTGTCCAGCCCTGCTGTACAGATAAGGCAGAGGATGGAAAGACCCCCGAGACTTAAAATGATTATTTGGGGGTCTATCATGGGAGGACAATATAGACTGAGATGGTTTAAGAAAAGCTGTTAAAAGAATATACTTCAATAACCAGTCAGCAATTGTGTTTCTGTATGGCATTTCTTTATTTCCTTTCATTCTGTTAAATTGCCCGTCTGATTCGAAAATGGACAGAGGAATTTTGGATCCGAAGAACATAAGTCAGCTAGAATGATGTCTTTGATCTCGCAAAAATCAGTGGGTTCAAATTTTATTCACCCTTTACATAACATTAATGAGGTTTCTCTTCATTGTACAAAACTGCCTGGCAAACAACTTCAATTCCTTCCGTCAATTTAGAAGTATTCCAATGTTACAGGAATGTCTGCCACTTACATTGCAAGTTAGCTAGATCAGAAAGAAATGGGGTGAAGTAACCAAAATAAAAGCTGTTAAAATCAAACCAGAATGAAAACTATTAAATAAATGAAAGCCTAGCAAAAAATGGAAAGGGGAAAAAAGTGTTCATTAACACATTAGCAAAATCTTACAGCAGTAGAAATGTGTTAAAGGGGATATACAAATGACTTGTACTTCCTCTTTTGCCACTTCTGGCTAATGTGGTATAATTGAAGGGCACAAAATATTAGTTATTAGCTGAGAGAAGTGGCCATAAAAGTTCTGGAAGTCAACAATGGAGATGGGAAGAAGAGGCAGAAATGATAATGAAATGAGATGGAAGACGAACCAACATCTAACTTTTGGAAAACCTAGTTCATCCATATAATAGAGGTCAGAAAATGGCTGATTGAGTCTCATGACGAACTATTGGATTCTATGCATTGCAAGCTTGGAAATGTACAGATTTCTGATCATAAATTATGTGCAGGTTTGTTTTCACATTTTGGAAGTTGCAAATTGGGTAAATCCATTTTTAAAAAAACTTCAACTGAGCATATCATTAGATGCAATCTTCTTCTCTTTCTTCTTCAGCTATTCACTCATTTCCAAGAGGTCTTCAATGAAGATTATATAAAACTTCTTTCTTATCCAATGATCCAAACTATGTACATGTAACTGTAGTATATGTAACTGGTTTTGGGCTCACATTCACTCACATTACTAGGGCTATTATCAGATTACGGGCATCTTAAGTGATTAACCATTTGAGTTTTACTCACTCAAATAATTGATTAAATCTGCACACCTTTGCAAACCGGAGAAAACAATTAAAAGTCTCTTAGGCAATGTTAGCTAATTGTGTTCCTGATCTCTGGCACCCTGCTGGTCCTGCAGATACTGGGTTTGGGGTGAGCTGGGTAAAGATTGTTATGTTAAGAGAAGATGTAACAGAAGAAATGAGAGAACCAGAAGTTTACAAGTGCCAGGAAACAATTGTTGAAAACACTTGCTGTAGTTCAACATAATTTGGATTAAAACCTTGTTTCATGGGGAAGACAGTTTTATCACTAGATAATGTTACTTCCTATTGTCTTCTAGACCAGGGGTGGGCAGAAGATAGTTCCCCAGATGTTTTGGAATTCAATCAAGAGTAGTAGCCAAAGAGAGCCATATGGCCTATGATGTTTTGTGGCATCTTTGTTGTGGGCAAAATGTGTAATTACCAGCCTAAATCATACTGGAGTAGAAGTTGTACATGCACATTTCACAAAATCATAATGGGGTAAAAAAGGAAACATGCCTTCATATTGGTTTTTACTTGTTCCTGTCACTGGTGCTCATGCAGATGTTGTATGAAAGAAACAGAAAGGCAAGAATGGGAAGCTAACCCTGTATATAATCCCCTACGGCAAGTATTCAGTTCAGAACTCTTATGAAAATCTGTCTTTTTCATGGCAGCCCACTGAGCAGGGAGGGAGGATGGGAGAGAAGAAGGAAAGAAAGACACACAGGCTGCATTTGAATGATACTTTAGGCAATGGAGGGGGGAATAGCACACTCACCGTGCATTATTTTCCCAATGCCCAACGCACAACATGTTGCCCCTCCACTCGTCGCGTGGCCGAATGTCTCAGAGTCCTTCTGGGCGGCTGGTCCTCCTTCCTCCCTCCTTCCTCAGTCCTTCTGGCCCTATCCCATCATGCACTTCACATTCTGCTGGCTGTATAGAAGCGGACGGGGTTTTTTTGGCCGCTCCTGCCAGGGAACTCTATGACCAATTGGAATAGTGCACTCGAAAAGGGGGGGAATCAGCAACGGAACCCGACACAGGACATTTTGAACCATGGGTTTCAGGATAAGCAACAAATCAGCCCATTGTTTTTCCCCGTTGTTTAATTCCCCAAAATAGTGTACTGTCAGTTGTGTGTCTTTTGTGTGTTGCCCAACACATGATGCAATAATTAACAAAACTGATGGTTGCTTCCCCCCCTCCATTGATTATTGTGTTGTCTGAATCAAGCTACAGAGAGAGAGAGAGAGAGAGAGAGAGGGAGGGAGGTGCCCACTTTTGGCTCTGGCAATGTCCACCATTGCTTTCAGCTGGGGATGGAAGAACCAAGGACCCCTGAAGTCATTGGAATTCTCTGAACTTCACTTGAAAGCTGTGTTTGGCTCACTCCTGTTCTCATTTGCAACCTGTTTTTCAGTTTGTTTGAATGGGGGAAGTTGGGCATTTTGAGGAAGTTGTGTGTTTCCAAAGCTATGCACATTTTGTGAATGCAAGTTTGGGAATTTGCAAGCCTTTTCAGAGAACGTGTGCTCTTGTTTGCTTTTAAGATTGCGAATGGAGCATTTTCGAGTGATTTGCAAATGGAAACGAAATTCTCTTGCACCCCTATTCAGCCTCGCCCACTATCAGCATGCAGACCCTGGCAGATTTCCCCTGAGGGTATGCAGCCCTTGACAGGAGCTGCAAAGGACATCGCAGCCGGTAACTGCCAGAAATAGCTGAAGAAGGAGGATTTGGGAGAGATACAAACACATTTTGAGAAATTTAAGAAACAGGAGTCATGTACATCCTCCATTACAAGTCTATTTTTATCCTTATTCTCTTATCACTATGACCACCACCAACTGCTAGTGAGATGCATCATGCTTCTGGTAACAATACAATGTTGGTATTTAAATGCTGAGCCTTTAATGCAAATGATTAGTTTAAAAACCATCCAGGTTATGAGCAAGAGGCTGCGGGTGGGGGGGACTTTATTTAAGGGTAATGAAGTCTGCAATCCCATACACACTTCCTTCTCTGGTGGTTGCCAGGGTTCCCCCCCCCAGTCATGCCAGTTGTTGTTTTTTCCTGAATAAATGACAGCAGCACCATTTCCTCTTATTAAGCATGATTTCATTTATTACATTCTATACCACCCAGTTGTGAAAGGTCTCTGGGTGGTTTACAAAGTTTAAAAACTATTAGAAATGCAATTTACATAGTACACAAAACCTTTCATATACAGACATATAATCAGACGGCACACAATGAGACACACATATATCTAAACAATTTTAAACCACCAACAGTAAGAAGAATCCAGGACCTAAGTAAAACCTCATCATATACTGCCAAATACCTGAGAGAAGAAGGACTTTACATGGCCCCCAAAAGATAGCAACATTGGTGCCAGGCGGGCCTTGTTGGGGAGATTGTTCCATAATTGGGGGGGCCACCACTGAGAAAGCCCTCTCCCTTGTTGCCAACTTCTGAGCCTCCCTCAGAGGAGGCACCCAGAGGAGAGCCTTAGATGATGGACATGGTTCATGCCAGGAGAGGTGCTCGGTAAGTGAACTCTGTGACTGTGTAGCACAGCTGTCCCCTAACCTGGTGTCTTCCAGATGTACTCATCTATAATTCCACCATGTTGTTTGGGGATGATGGGAGTTGTAGTCCAACACATCTAGAGAGCACCAGGTTGGAGAAGGTTGGGGTAACCCACACATGTGTGTTGGCTTACCCTCTCACAAGCGTTGTGTGTGAAGACACAGAACTCCTGCCTGTACTTCTCCAAGAACCACTCAAAGGCTCTGTTGAAGAAAGACAGGCAGGATGAGGAAGGAATGGGCTCAAAGCCAGCCAAGTTCCCATCCTTTTCAATGGACACTACTGAGTCCAAGCTACTTTGAAAGAAAAGTGGAGGGGGGTAATTACTTTGCCAAAGTAAAATTTTGAAACCTGGTTGAAAAAATCCTACTCAGACAAAACACCTTAGCATTTCAATGAAGCTGAACGAGTGTTGTTGTTGTTGTTGTAGTTGTTGTTGTTGTTGTTGTTGTTTTTACCAAGATCCAGCAGGGCTCTTCTTATGTTCTTACGTTCTTAAAATCCTTGAGGACTAGGGGGATGTGCAAAAATGACCTGAAAGAAGAACCAACCCTCCTCCCCAAGTTAGGATCAAATTAAATGTCCAGGTAGTCATGCATTGCTCCACTTTGTTTTCTTCACCTTTGTGTAAGCATGTGGGAGCCAAAGTCAGATCAAGTCCATGGCATTTCAGGAGGAGGGGATTAAACCTTTTCTCCATCCATTTCCCCCAAATTCCCCATTCCTGTATTATCCAAACATTAATTTGGCCCTTAGTAGTGCTTTCAAAACAACAATGCTAATTTGAAGGGCCTCAAAGAGCTCTCCCTCCATCTCATGAAAACCCAACTTTCAATTTTATTGAAGTTAACTTAGGGTTGGGTCCAGGACCTTTCTTTTCCACAACAGTAAGAGGTGCCTTACAGGAATGCAGGCAGCTGCTTTATATGGAGTCAGACCATTGGTCCACCTAGCCCAATACTGTCGACACTGGCTGGCAGTGGCTCTCCAGGGCTTCAGAAAGGAGGCTTTCCAGTCCTACCTGAAGCTGCTGGGGATCAAACCTGGGACCTTCTGCACGAAAAACACATGCTTTATCACACTGAGCCAAGCCCCCCCTTATTTTGGTGGTCCCCCCCTCCCATACACCACAGCTTACCCCATTCAGCAAGTTCCCTGACTCTCTCTGAAGCATTTTCCAGGGGCTGGAGGGTTTGCCATGGGAAGGAGTGACAACGTAACACACACAGGGTGTATTTATTTATGTGTGACTAGAGATGTGAAGGCCTGGAAAACTAGTTGGTGCCAAACATGAATGCAGATGCATCTTCAAATATAAATTACACTCCTTTGAAAGTAATGCAGGGCAGATGGAGGACCTCTGACCATGTATGCAAATCTGCATGTTGTGTCCAATTTATGCCCATGAATCGATTTATACCTGCAGATCTCCTTATTAGCATCAGTGTGCAGATCTCCCTGCTAAGGTAGCTTCAGAAATAGTTCAACATGTCAAGTTGCAACATTTATGTAAGTAAAACAAATCCTTGCTAAATATATCTCACATGGTCTTGCTACACTGTCACTGCATTTAGAAGGTACCATAATGTCTGAGGGAGGTGAAGTTTTGTTTTGTAACTTCCCTTTATTACTGTATACTTAAGAAAGCAACAGAGTATGCTGAAGCTGGCAAACTAAACATTATTTTCAGGCACTCTAATTCTACAGAACTGTGGAAGACAAAAAACAAAACAAAAAACTGGTTATATTATTTCCTTGAATAAGGAGATTTGCTACATCAAAGTCTGCCATTCCTCATTTGCATTCCCTAATTTATTTAAGACTGGGTTCAGACTTTGCAAATGCCCCTCAACTAAAATCGAAGCTGAATAAGAAAAGAAAAAACTTCTAAAGCCTGAACAGGGCTAGCTGGAGCAATGCTGGGAGATGTAGGACTTTTTTTTTGTCTAAACATGCATAGGGTTGGGCCCTAATATAAGCAGGCCATATAGCTAAATAAGCATCCAAACAAAATTGTCAACTGTACTATATATGTTCAAATGTAGTGAGAACAGTAAGATCTTCAGACCATTGGATAACAGGTGATGGGTGTTTTCAGTATTATGGCTTCTGTGGCCATGTCTACACCCAAGGGTGTAAAGGGAGGGAGGATCATGGATTTACCTGCTTCCGCAATCCCCCCTTACTGTCTAGATCACCGCATGATGTCCCAGAGGAAACAGATGTCACAGGCACCATTGTTTGTTTAATGAAGAGCTGCACAGCCTCAATCTGCTGGAAAGGTAAGTTTTTAAAAAACAAAACCCACTTCCAACCCCCGTGCCATCCTGGGGATGGTGAAATGCTTCCCCCCCACCATGGGCATGGAGCCACCCCGTGTGGCTCCATGTCTGTTTTAGGACCCGGGATAGCAGAAAAAATGGGATATCCCTGGTTTTTGCTATCCCAGGGTTATCCGGGGTTATCCTGGGGTCATCCCTAGGTCGTCCCTGGGAACCCCTGTGCATCATGTGGATGCACAGGCACGATCCTGGGATAAATCCCTTGTATAGACATGGTCTCTATCACTTTCCATCTACTGCAGCTTCCCTGTACTTGAAAATCCATAAAGGCCACCATACACAACTGGAGCCACTAAATGCACTATCTCTGAGAACCCTATTAGAGCCTATCTACACATGCAGGATAAAACACTTTGAAAACGTTTTGAAAACTGTATACGGAGTGTGTCCTGGGCCCCAACAGTTCTCAAAACTGTTATAAACCAAACTGTTTTAAACCGTTTTGAAGCAGTACTGTTGGGGCCCAGGACACACTCCATATACAGTTTTCAAAACGTTTTCAAAGTGTTTTATCCTGCATGTGTAGATAGGCTCCTAGAGACCTTTCTTTCTTCAGAACAAAGACAAACCCATGTCTTGTTAAATTTCTTTATGCTGTAGAAAAATAATCTGTGTGATAAACTGGATGCTGCAGCTTACTTAGAAAAGACAATGTTCCCCCATCCCCCTTAGCAAATTAGACCAGGTACAAGGAAAGGCAATTCTATTACAGAGTGTACTGTGTAGCAAAGCAGTGCAAAGAATGAAGAAATGAAAGAATGTATCAGGTCAGCAAGTGATCATACAATCAAAGAAGGTCGGAGAGGGTCAGCCATGCAGAGATGTACAGAAATGTTTACATCTTTTTTTTTAATGCACTTGATGATAAGCCTTGAACTGCTCATGAAGAGAGAGAACTCAAGTGGAGGCATCTTTAAGTGGTCTCGGGATTATACTAGAGATAATAGGGATGGGTATTAGATCCAGACAAAGCCTAATCTGAATTGGGTCCCTGTAGACAATTTCTGATGCTTTCCAAGGAGAACCAAGCTGAGCCAGAACAAGGCAGAATTGCTGATGTGTGCTTGCAGAAGTGCAGACTTTATGACTCCTATGTAAAACATCATTTGGTTACGTTTCTCTAAAACACTGATGAAACAGGAGGAGGAGGAGGAGAAAAGGGAGGAGGTGCAAATGAATGAATGACAGCTCCATCTTCTAATCCTAGGGTACATTTTGCTAGGGGCTATGCTCACTGTTCTGTGGGGACAACAAGGAAAGGAATGAGGGAGGGTCATTCTTATATTGCCACCAGGCTTCACTATAAAAAAGCATTAAGCCAGGTTTTAAGCAACGTAACCCCTAGCCTCTAAAATATATATTTTTGAAACTTTGCAGGGTTCCTGCCTAGGACGTCCTCTTTGAAATATGTCATTTTCATACAAATCCCACCCACCCAAATATAGGACAAGGGAAGGAGAAGCAAATCACTTCCTCTCATTCCCCCCCCCTCCTGAAAATTACCCTTCCACACCTGCATCACCCTTCTGAAAAATTGCAGGTTTCTTATCTAGAGGCATATCTAGGCTGTCTTATCATTTTCTGAATGCTGATCCACAAGACAGGAGGTAATCCCATGATTTTTTCTTTCTTTCTTTTTGGGATTTTTAATTTATTTTTTATTCATTAATTGCATTTCTATACTGCCCAATAGCCAAAGCTCTCTGGGCGGTTTACAAAAATTAAAACCATATCCTCAAAATGTAAAGGGTGCTCTTGCATAGAACTCCTTGCATCCATTCATCTGAATCTTGGCAGGCTCAATTCTGCCAAGAAATAATAATAAAAAAGTTATTAGCAGTTCTGTTTAAAACTTATCTCAAAATATAAAAGCACGTAACACAAAAACACCTGCACCTATTTTTCTGACATTTGGCAGGCAAACTTCCCTCTTAAGCAGCTATCTTGCCTGAATGTATAATCCAGTTCTGACAAAGAAAAAAAGTTCGAGTAATCTTTTGTCATTTCCCCAGATAGTGAGATTTCCAAATCTTGGCTCAGGTTTGGTATCTGAGTCAAAGCAGGCAGCTTCCAAATTGGTCTGAGCTGAGGCAGGCCATTTTCTGAAGTGCTGAGTTAAATCTGGGGTTTGGTGCACACCACCAGGAAATAGGGGAACAATGTGTCCTACTTTACAGAGGACAGTCTTTCTATTTGAGAGGTGTTAGAGGACAGTCCTCTCCTTGAAAATGCCCTCTGTTTCAATGACGGTGCAGTTCAAGTCTTGTTTAAAGATAAAGAACCATACAAAGTTATTCATCAACACTAGGCTGACCATCTGAAAAGGAGGACAGGGCTCTTGTAACTTTAACAGTTGTAAAGAAAAGGGAATTTCAGCCAGTGTCATTTGTATGCAATTAGTTCCTGGTGAAATTCCCTCTTCATCACAACTGTTAAAGGTGCAGGCACTATACTAGAGTGACCATATACAAAAGAAGGCAGGGGCCCTGCAACTTGTTGAAGAGAGAATTTCACCAGGAACTAATTGCATACAAATGACACTGGCTGAAATTCCCTTTTCTCTACAACTGTTAAAGTTACAGGAGCCCTGTCCTCCTTTTCAGATGGTCAGCCTAATCAACACAGGACCTCCAGGCTTGAGTAGGCATACAGGTCACCTGGTCACAGCCTTTCCCACTATGGTGTGATGTATCACATTTATATCTCAATTTACCCCTATTTGTATGAACTAGACTAAGTAATTTTCATGCAAACCTGCGTCCTCTTCTGTCCTATTTCAAGGATTTTGGTGCTGCATTTCCTCATTTTTGGCAACGCACATGTGGCCACTCTAACTGGAGGAACATCCACCCATATGCTGCCATTTAGGGTCTTAAAAGTAATAAATAACAGATATCTCAAATCAAGCCCAGAAGCTAACAGGAAGCCAGTGCAGACAAGTCGCATGGGAGCAATTTGCTCTCTGTGTTTGATCCCAGCAAACAGCCAGGCAGCAGATCTCTGCAACAGCTGAAGCTTCCAAATGCAGAGCTGTGAGGTTATCCTCGACTACTTGCTGCTGCTGCCCTTGTCTCACTTTTACTATTTAGGCCCCACAGTATCACAGTCCAGCAACCTGATTTCCAGGTAACTTCTTTGTTTCGCTGCCACCAGTACCTTCTCAGGTACACCCACAGACCACACCAGGAGATGGAATTAACAAGGATGTATTAATAAGAAATTGTGTGTCAACAGGCTTAATAGTTACTTCAGTTCAATTGTGTATCGGTTACAAGGTTTCAATGCTTATTGGTTTCAGTCAGAACTCTTATACTTTAACAAACTGTTCCTTACTTAATCTATGCTCTAAATCTCAATCTCTCAAACACTCTTCTCATCTAATAATCCTGCTTCAGACTCTGTCTCTCTCTCAGTACTCTCAATTTTCTCAAATCTCTCCTCAATCAACCTGTCAGCCAGTCACGCTATACTTACCAAGACCAGGGATGTGCATGCCCAAAATTACCGTATTTTATCATTATCGGAATTTTGGACCAAAAAAATTATCATCTCCAATAATATCATGGGTTAATCGTATCGTCTTCATGATAATTATTGGAATTCCGATATTTAATTTGCAGCCCCATTGTGCCCTATAGAGCTGAATTATTTTTAGGAAAAAAATGCCTATAACTTCTGTATTTTCATAGTTACAGACTTTAAACAGGCTTATGGGGTATGCCTAAGTATGTGTATGAAATTTGAGATCGGTCCCTCCAACCCTCAATTTTATATGAATATATTAAAGAATGTTTAAGTTCTGACAGGTCAAAAGTTGTACAATCTTTCAAAAATTAATATAAAATACAGGGGTGGAGGGACTGATTTGAAATTTGGCACATATGTGTAGCAACATGTGCTAGACATGTGTATGAAATTTGAGATCAATCCCTCGATCTTCAATTTTATATGAATTTTTTAAAGATCCTGCAACTTTTTGACAGGTCTGAATGAATGCACCTGGCGAGCTGTCATTCTGACCTGTCAGAACTTAAACGATCTTTAATAAATTCATATAAAATCGAGGGTTGGAGGGATTGATCTCAAATTTCATACACATACTTAGGCATACCCCATAAGCACTGTGGCCACGTTTCAAGCCTCTAACTTTTAAAATACAGAAGTTATAGGTTTATTTATATGGCAGTCAGTTAATCCGATATAATCGAGCTGAAAATTATCGGATCGGATATTTATCGGAGGTTTTTCTATCGTATCGTTATCGTTAAACGCGTGCACAATAAAGGGCAAATTGTATCATTATCGTACATTTTAGCGATATGATACACATCCCTAACCAAGAGCTATAACCACAAACAGTAAGTACATTTAGGCCTAGTTATTTACTTTACCTGTTATTGTTCTTAACACTTTTTAAAGATATAAACAAGTTCATATCACAAACAATAAACTTTGCAATATATTTACAACTACAAACAGTAGAACATCACAAGAGCCATTATAGTAATCAGTCTGAGAAACTGTAATAGCGTGGATGGTAGTGGCCAAACATTTGTCCCCAAGGAAATGCTGCAACTGGACTTTCACATCTAACAGGGGGGGAAAAACATTTATGGCCACAAGCATTGCCAGGGTATCAAGAATCAAAACTAAATCCAGGAACACCTGAAACTAATGATGGGTGACCCTCAGTAGAGGCTGGTGGCTCCGATGTCAGTGGAGCAGTGGATCCTCTCTGGGTTTCAGTCAGAACCAGTCAGAACTCTAAAGAGATCACTTTGGATAGCTCCTTTAGAGTTCTGGAGCAGTTTTACCACCCCACTGACATCGGAACAACCAGCCTCCACTGGTCAACCTCCAACTCTACTCCTGACATTACCTAGGGTAATAGCTCAATTCATGATATTGTCATTAGCTATAGTAATCTGAACACTGCGATCCAATAAATAGTGCACTAGACTTGTCTCTCAGTGATACAGGTTCAAATCCTTTTGTATCCATGGATAAGGCACATTTTCACCATCTCAATTCTTAGTGTTTTTAACATGGGAATAAAAGAACTCTGCCCCATTGAATTTTTGTATATACAAAGAGGATAAATTTGTGTTACAGCATTTACAATGTACATTCAGCCATATATATATATATATATATATATTCAGGAAAAGAGAAATATTGTTCTCTCCCAAGCAAATTACAAAACATTAAAATCATGTGAAAAGAGGCAGTTTTCAGAAATTAGAAGGTTAAGTAAATATTAATGAGAGGAATAGTGATATATTGAAAAACTGCAACACTTCCAGAAGGCCTGCTACTGTACAGAGTGTAATATATGGACAATTTCCAAGAAATGTTGTGAAGTCTAGTAATTATTGCCATGCCAGATGCTGGATTGTGCAGACATAGAGTGGGTTGAATGTGCTGTCACATTAGACATACTTGCCAAAAACAGACTGTGCCTACGATCTGTACATCTCTTTCTCACTTCCTCTCTGGGGCATTTTTAAGCCTTGCTTAATTAGCTTTTGTTTACTTAGTGTAATGTTTAATGTCTCCTGGAAGCTTGAGTTAGGAGAGGAGGATGTAAGATGAAAGAATAGCTTAGATGTAAAGCATTACACGTGACCAGGGAATTGGTTTACAGCATAGCCAGAACTGACGGTGCTAATACAAGCAATGTGGCTTCCTCAAAGAAATAGCCAAGGCATTTGTTCCTCATGCGCGATGATCAAGGCATCCATTCTCAATGTACACTGGATTCATGTTTAATCATGACTGACCAGCAATCCTATAGATGTTATGAACTCCAAGGCATATGCTATCATTGGACAGCTATCTTGTAATCCAAGAACGAGTGTTTAGCAGGCAATAAAACGACCAATTGGAAAAAGGAACTGGCCCAGGTACATTGGTAAAGGAGATGCATTCCCTCCCTTTGTGTGCCCTCTTCATATACAGTATAGGTGCAGGACCTCAGGGTGTGGGCAAAATCCAGCACTCCTGGGGCCCCAATCTGACCCTTCAGAAACCCCCAGAATGCCCTTTCCCTGTCCTGACATTTTCCACGAACCACAGATCATGTGATGGTTTTTGTGCAGATTCCTCCCATTCTAAATGCCTCTCCAAAGGATGGGGTTGGACATGAGAGAGGAGAGGAGCACAAAGGGTGACAGGAAAAGAAGGAATGCAGCTTTCTTTTAAAAAGGGGAACAGGTTGGCAACCTGGGACAGGTCAGGACAAGTGAGTGAGTGCTTGCCTCAACCAGGGTTTCTTTTGTGTGTGTAGGGGGAAGTTCCATGCCTTTGGCCCAACCATGAAGGAAGATAAATTGCTGGTAGCCAAACAGAAATTGTACTGACCAATGCAAACCTATCATTGGACAAGGGTTTCTTACCAAAGGACATGCTTTCTTTACAAACAATGTCAGCTGTTTCACATCCTCTATTTCTCCCTGTTACCTCTCCAAGGTAGAGGAAGCCTCCAGAGTGGGGGATGCCAAGGGGCAGTGATGCTCTGGTTGGCTGGCTAGGGAATACACAAGAATCTTAGGCTGACCATATGAAAAGGAGGACAGGGCTCATGTAACTTTAACAGTTGCAGAGAAAAGGGAATTTCAGCCAGTGTCATTTGTATGCAATTAGTTCCAGGTGAAATTCCCTCTTCATCACAGCAATTAAAGTAGCATGCACTATACTAGAGTGACCATATACAAAAGAGGGCAGGGCCCCTGCAGCTTTAACTGTTGTAACGAAGAGGGAATTTCACCAGGTGCGAATTGTATACAAATGACGCTAGCTGAAATTCCCTATTCTCTAAAACTGTTAAAGTTACATGAGCCCTGTCCTCCTTTTCATATGGTCAGCCTACACAAGAGAGCCCATGGAAGGGCCACAGAGCATATGTGTTACATGAAGAAGGTCCCAGCTTCAATTTCTGGCTTTTTGAGGTAGATCTGGGAAAGACTCTTGTCTGAAACTCTGAAGAGCTGCTGCAAGTCAGTGTAGATTTTACTGGGCCAGATAGACCAATGGTGAGATTTAGTTTAAGTCAATGTCCTGTGTTCCTGTTGCAGTTGATTATGGAGGATGGAGGGTTTGATGTCCCCTTGCCAGGGAACCTTATGACAAACGTATACCAGGATTAAATGTATACCAGGGTTAAATTCCCTTGTATTCCTTGCCGTAGGGAGAATTTGTGACTTCCCTGGGCTACCAGCAAGTCACAAATCCATAGCATGTGCATGCATGTGATGCAAGTTTATGATGGAACTAGCAGAGAAGTTATGATGTGCCTCACAAAATAATTAGGTCCCCAATATCCTTGGCTGTAATGGTGCTTCCTGTTACGGTGGCATAAAAGACATTTATTCCAGTTTATGCAAATATGAAATTTGAGACTACTAGGACTAATTTTAACAATTAATCTGACCTTCCCATATGCCCAAATGTCATGAGTTCCCAACCAACTCCCATTTACTGAGGGTTGTTTTTGTACATGTTTTTAAACAGTATTGACAGTCTGGCTTCGAGATCACTTTCCCCATATTTCCTGCAAATTAATACAACCAGGCACTAGTCCTTTTACCTTTACGGCTATGAGCAGAATGCTGAATAAGTTACAATAGCCATTTCCTTTTTTCATTTTCCTCCCTTTTCCTCCCTTTTCTTTTCTTTTCCCATTTTTTAAGAAAAGGAGAGATGATGTTTACTAATGGAGTCTCATTGCCTTACACAGCAGGACTCCTCATCCTATTTTGGCATAATGACGGAGCCAACTTCGGTTTTTAAGAATGTATGTTATCATTATTCATTACAGTACTGCGCTGAAGCTTCACTCGAAAGCAATAAAGAAGAAAATGTATATTTTAAAGACTCTCATTTCCCCCTAAATGCTTGAATTAAGCTGCAGTCGGTGGTGTTGAGAAAATTGAGTTATGTCCTGAAGCAATGATTCCGTGGGAGTACATCATGCCTGGAGATTGGGCTCTGATTAGCTTTTGAGTTTTCTAATACAGCCTATTGATTTTGTGCTACAGTAGTTGCCATTGGATTTTGTATTCTGGCATAGGGAGGTGGGGCAGGGAGGTTCTATCTTTTGCATGGCGCAGTGATGAATGGTTGTCTGAGTGGCTCCCAGCACATATTTATTTCCTCTTCAATAAGAACAACAGTCAATATCATTTAGGCACAGAAAAATCATCTCGGCAGTACAAGAAAGCTCGGGAAAGGTTTTTCTACTTATATTTTCTTGTTGTCAAGCTTTCCTACTGAATTGCTGGAAAATCGACGTCAGCAGGAACGAACGATCAGCCAGTTTCCTTCAGCTGGAAACCTCACGTTGTTTTTATTGCTGCCGCATTCTTGTGGCTAAAGGGAAATAACAAATTGTGGGCAAAGGTGCTGGTGAGAGCAAGGAAGAGAAATTGAGAAGCACACCCCCAGCTTCTGCACATCAGTCTTAGGAGATAATTATGTTTTTTTCCTCCCCTGCTCAATTTCTCCCCAGATTTTGGGATTTTGAATTATCTGCCTCTGTGTGTGTGTGTGTGTGTCTGAAGTTGCACTGATGCATGAGCCATCTATGATTCTTCTATTTATTTATTTTGTTTTATTTACAGACTTTCGATTCATCTATTTATTTATTTACTGGAATCATGTTCAGACTTTTGACATACCACTGCAAATGAGAGATTTGTTGCCATTTCTTTTGTCCATTTCTGTCTGAATGCATAGATAGGGTTTTATTCTCTCCCCCCACACACCTACATCACCTCAAAAAGTCTCTATTGGCTAATTTACAAGGCATGCTAAGAGAAGCTTGTTCAACTTGTGAATATAGCTGATGCAGCACAGAAACCTGCTAATGCTCTTAGTTTTTCATTCAAATGAGGATGTCTAAAAGTGTGTGCATTCAATTAGAATTATCTGGTGGAACCTGCAGTGATGGAGACTATAATTTAGAGGCATTCCCTTATATGGGACCCTAATCAACAATATTAAGGAAATGGCAATGTGTGGCTATGCCTGAGGTGATTGGAGGCTATTAGAACAGAGGAAGACTTTGCAGTTGCTGGGTAAACTGCTGAGTCACTCTTCCGAATAAGGTTGCATGTTTATGCCAGTCATCATTCCTGTTGTCTAGATTAATGGACCCATAACATTAGCAAACTGCATTATGTATTGTTCCTTGACTATGAATAGGCACATAGCACCTGGGGCATAGTGTGGGCAGAAGTGGCTGGAGAAGAAAAGAAAAAAAAACCTATGTGAAGCTAGCCTGCGAAGGCAAGCAAGAAAGCATAAGAGCACTGGACTCTGGGGCTCCTGTGGGCATTGGCAACTGAGAGTCAACAGTCATCCCTGACTCCTCACATAGACACACACAAAATCGAGTGAGATGGTAGTTTGAGCCCATGTGGATTCCCCAGGTACATTTTCCATCAAGAACCCCCAACTCATGAAACATTCCATAAAATATGAAAGAAGCTAATCTAATGTGTAGGAGAAGCATACATACTCCCTCATAAAAGCACACTTTTAAAGCACGGAAGAGTTTCTGGAAAGCCACAATGCAGGCTGTTATCATGCCTTACCTGGAGGAGGATTCATCGGATGAGGAAGAGGTGGGGAAGAGCCAGCATAGCAGGCCGCAGCTGGAGCCAGGCAGAGAGCTGGAGGCTCCAGCCAACAGCACTCCCCTAGAACCATTAGAAGAGCAGCCTAGTCCCTCCTGTGTCATTCAGGGACTCCCTCAAATACAGGAACCATGTTGAGGAAAATTCCAGATACAAAGTGGATTGAAAGAAAGTTATTAAATCTAGGTCCGAAGGAAACAGCCAGCTGTTGAGGGAGTATATGCTAGGCTGACCATATGAAAAGGAGGACAGGGCTCATGTAACTTTAACAGTTTTAGAGAATAGGGAATTTCAGCCAGTGTCATTTGTATGCAATTAGTTCCTGGTGAAATTCCCTCTTCATCACAACAGTTAAAGGTGCAGGCACTATACTAGAGTGACCATATACAAAAGAAGGCAGGGCCCCTGCAACTTTAACAGTTGTGATGAAGAGGGGATTTCACCAGGAACTAATTGCATACAAATGACACTGGCTGAAATTTCCTTTGCTCTACAACTGTTAAAGTTACAGGAGCCCTGTCCTCCTTTTCAGATGGTCAGCCTATATAGTATATGCATACTGGAGGTCAGCCTGATTATTGCTTAAGCACCAGCATAAGATAAGATAGATTGTGCAGGGTGGGGCTGGTATGTAGAACATATAAAAGTGAGTCTAATTTGAAAGACTTTGTGGGAAACGTTTGATATGAGGAGGTCGGACTAGATGATTTTGGACAGGAGGAGAATTGTGTAAATATCTGATGGAAAACCGTTGTGCTGTAAATAGATTGGACCACTAGTAAACAACTCTGTATTATACACGAGAAGTTGGTGTGTGAGTATTCCTTGCTTTAGAGACTCTTATTGAACCAAGTGCTAACACAAACGCTAGCTGCGTTTGGCCCTTTTGCTTCCAATTCCTCAACAGGGTTATGGGCCCAGAAGTAAGGGCATTGGAGCAGAGCCGTGTGGGGCAATAGAGTCCAGCTAGGAGGCTATTGAATACTCAGGAGTCCAAATTTACTGAGCCAACGATTTATGGTTTCCGAATCGGATGATTAAGCTCAGAGGCGAGTTCCGGAGAGGAGTCTGAGACGAGCAGTGGGTCTGGCCAGTGTGAGGCTGTGTGTGCAAGCAAGCTGGAAAACATGGCACAGGCACCAAGTGTGTTCTGAGGGATTCCGATGGAGCGCCTTAATGTAAATAATTGAAATGCTGTTGAAGCGCAAGGGGTGCTGGCAAGCTGTGACGGATGAGATGCCAACAGGTCTGAGCGCCGATGATGAGGCAGCATGGGAAGCTTTGGACACAAAAGCCAAAGCGAGTATAGTCCTGAGCTTGGAAAATGATCAATTGATACACATCTCCAAAAGTATGTGTTTGAACCTTTTTCTCTTTTTCAAAACTTTGTACTCAAGCAGACACGAGCCCTGTAATGGATACTACTAGCAAGGATCAAAGGGATCGAGACCAGAGTGATCCTTCCTTGCACGCATGGCTGCAAAACTCAGCTAGGCTCAGCCGTTCTGCTTGAAAAGTGAAAGTAGGAAAGGAAACACGAGCCCTGTAATGGATACTACTAGCAAGGATCAAAGGGATCGAGACGAGAGAGTGTTTCCTTTTCTTCGCGGGAAGCGGGAGGGGAAGACCTGGCCTCTGTAGAAATTTTTTTGAAACATGTAATTTAAAAATTCCATAGCCATCAAATGCCTGGACCTATAATTCTGAAATTTCTGACACATATCTACCCCTAACCCATCTACAAAGTGAGCAACGTTCAGACTTCTAACTTTTAAAATAAAAAAGTTATAGGCGTTTCTTTCCTCATTGTTTCAAAAATACCTTGCCACCACATGCCTGGACCCAGCTGTCTGAAATTTTACACACATATCAAGCCAAGTGGTACCTGTAATGTGCCCATGTTTCCTGTTTGTATCTTCAAAAATAAAAAAGTGGGAGGCGTAACTGTATTTACCCCACCACTACCCATTTTTCTAAAATTAATTGCCACACAAGGCAAGCACCTACGTTTCCGAAATTTCACACACATAGGTCCCAAGGTACCGCCTACAATGTGGCAAAGTTTCATGTGTGTAACTTTAAAAATGACAAAGTTATAGGCATTCCTGGGTATTTATTAAAAAATTAATTGCCACACAACGCAAGCACCTACGTTTCCGAAATTTCACACACATAGGTCCCAAGGTACCACCTACAATGTGGCAAAGTTTCATGTGTGTAACTTTAAAAATGACAAAGTTATAGGTGTTTCTTTCCTCATTGTTTCAAAAATTAATTGCCACACAAGGAAAGCTCCAATGTTTCTGAAATTTCACACACATATCAAGGCAAGTGGTACCTGTAATGTGCCCAAGTTTCCTGTTTGTATCTTCAAAAATAAAAAAATGGGAGGCGTAACTGTATTTACCCCACTACTACCCATTTTTCTAAAAATTAATTGCCACACAAGACAAGCACCTACGTTTCTGAAATTTCACACACATAGGTCCCAAGGTACCCCCTACAATGTGGCAAAGTTTCATGTGTGTAACTTTAAAAATGACAAAGTTATAGGCATTCCTGGGTATTTATTAAAAAATTAATTGCCACAAAATGCATGCACCAATCTTTCTGAAATTTCTCACAGATAACTACCCCTAACCAGTCTACAATGTCCCCAAGTTTCATCCTTCTATCTTTAAAAATGAAAAAGTTATAGGCGTTTTTGTAAAACAATACTTGGCTATGGGAAAAAGCATTCAAAATGGCGTCCGATCCGGATCGGACATCTGGTCCGATCCGATCCGACCAGCCTCCGATCCGATCCGATCCGATCCGACCCCCCAGGTCCGATTCCGATCCGCTATCCGATCCGATCCGGGGGGTCAGTGCACATCCCTACCCATAACCCTAAAATTATGTCTTGCATATTCTTTGTTGGGAATACAAAAGCAAATCAAACAAATAAACAGACAAGCCACTTTGGTTGACATGTATCAACTATAACCATACAAAGAGCACAAAAGGGAACCCAAAGGCACCATCCTAAACTTACTCAGAATGGGACCTACTTTCTCAGTATCATCTGTGAAAATGCCCTCCGAGAGACTACCTTGCTCAAATCTAACTAGCTAATTGAACTGGCAAATCAAAGGCTGAAGCAGAATTTGAAAACAAGTCTTTCAGACCTTACACAGGTTCCATTGGCCACACTGGCTGCAAGAAATTCTGCTGTATGAACTGACAGCAAGATCTGGACCGTAACATTGGAGAAAGAGCACTAAAAATAGCTTTCCACAGATTCAATCTCACTGAAGAGATAACATTGATATTCTGTCTGACAAGGATTTATGGTTACAATTTTCCTCAAAATGATAAAGCTTAAAGTTAAAATGCACTCCTTCAAACCCAACACATTTTTAAAAAAAATCCCAAGCAAAAAGGATATAAAAGAAACATTAAAAAACAGCATGTTTACCAATCCAACAGTGCCAGACCTTTTAATTTATTGTCTTTTTTGCACTCTCTATGGCACAAATAATACCTTTCCAGGCTGAGGCTATGAGATTTTATGAGTGTTAGTAAACACTCACTGCATGAGGAGCATCAGAGAGGGACCCAAGATTTATTGCAGAAGTTTGCCTTGGGTTCATAGGCCAGCATTTCAGAAGTAAAGATTATTTGGACTGTTGATGGTGCTGCAGGTATTGATACTGCAATGTAAGGATGACAGATAGGACAAAGACTGAAATCTTTGCTTCCCCCCCTTTTTCTGGGGGGCATGAAAATTCTTGCCTATTTTGAATCATTTTCCCAAATGTACATATCATTTGTGTGCATCTTTGAAATGTACACATTCTTAAATCATCAATTAAAGCATGTTTGTGTACATTTTTCCAATGATCATGGTGTTAAATGCATTGGGGTTGGGCATGAATCATATTGCATATCCCACTGAATGTACAGACTTCAATTGCAGATAATGGTCAAATTCATGTTCAGTTCAGGAAGTGTGAACTTCCTGAACTGAACATGATCTGAAATGAACTGAAATGGATTTTTCATACATCCCTAGGGATCATGAGCCCCTGCCTTATCTTGGATCCTGCTAAGAACTGAATTGGTTGGCCAATGTGCCCAGAGATATAGAAGGTGGGGCAAGCATGCATGGCCTCATCCATAGGGTGACCAGATAAAATCCAGGTCAGGGCTCATGTAACTTTAACAGTTGTAGAGAAAGGGGAATTTCAGCCAGTGTCATTTGTATGCAATTAGTTCCTGGTGAAATTCCCTCTTCATCACAACAGTTAAAGGCGCAGACACTATACTAGAGTGACCATATACAAAAGAAGGCAGGGCCCCTGCAACTTTAACTGTTGTGATGAAGAGGGAATTTCACCAGGAACTAATTGCATACAAATGACACTGGCTGAAATTCCCTTTTCTCTACAACTGTTAAAGTTACAGGAGCCCTGACCTGGATTTTATCTGGTCACCCTACTCATCCAGATACATACTTTAAGCCCTCATGAATTCAACTTAGGCCTCATCTACACCAAGCAGGATATTGCAATATGAAAGCATTATGAAAGCTGTATATAAAAGGCAGGAGCCACACCAAGCAGAATATAGCGGTATTGAAGTGCACTGACTAGGCTGACCAGATAAAATCCAGATCAGGGCTCATGTAACTTTAACAGTTGTAGATAAAAGGGAATTTCAGCCAGTGTCATTTGTATGCAATTAGTTCCTGGTGAAATTCCCTCTTCATCACAACAGTTAAAGGCGCAGGCACTATACTAGAGTGACCATATACAAAAGAAGACAGGACCCCTGCAACTTTAACTATTGTGATGAAGAGGGAATTTCACCAGGAACTAATTGCATACAAATGACACTGGCTGAAATTCTCTTTTCTCTACAACTGTTAAAGTTACATGAGCCTTTACCTGGATTTTATCTGGTCTCCCTAGCACTGACAACTGT
Organism: Anniella stebbinsi; assembly: GCA_029215795.1. NCBI lineage: Eukaryota > Metazoa > Chordata > Lepidosauria > Squamata > Anniellidae > Anniella > Anniella stebbinsi. Next base: position 209,421,392 of record JARDYH010000004.1, read on the forward strand.
TGGGGTCCATTGAAACATACCATATACCACTTTCATACAGTTATATCCTGCTTGGTTTGGCTCCTGCCTTTTATATACCGCTTTCATACCACTTTCATTGTGCAATATCCTGCTTGTGTAGATGAGGCCTGAATGTCTGAACAGGGCTAGAGAGCAAATGAAACTGACAGATTCATCCATCCCTCAAGAGAGTAGGAACAGGATTTTACAAAGGAGTAGCAATTAAGTGGTAGTGGATTTACATGGTCACCAGATTACAAGTGCAAGAAAGGTGTGGGACAAAGTGAATGATATTTGTGAAGTGATCACTTAAAATGGGGATCATCAACTGGCTGCCCTCTGGTTGGATCAGGCCTTCTTCAAGCAGTTTTGTTGGCCCACCACCCCAGATCCCCTTTCCAGTTTTAGTCAAGATGTAGTTTTTTTAAAAAAAGAATTGCACAGAGTTCCATTTGTAAGAGGGGAAAGTTACTTTATTCTGAAGCCTGGCCATTCATGTGGGAGTCAGTTTTCTTCTAGTGTCTTGAGCTCAGAATGGAAGTTGACTATCTTTGGTCTATATCACTTTAACAGTATTTTTTTTTAAAAAAAAGGCATATTCTGGGTTGTGCTTTTAAAAAAAATCTACACAAAATGCAGTAAAAAAACAACAACACCCTGAACCTTTTCTCTACAACTGTTAAAGTTACATGAGCCCTGTCCTCCTTTTCATATGGTCAGCCTAGTGTAGTGTCAGTATAGGCTTAGGGGCAGCTAGGCTGATCTCCCCTACTCCAAGGGAAGGCAATCTTTTGGCATCATGAGCACATTTGGCAATTTGAAAAACTGTCTTGGGCTCCACTACAAAATGGCTGCCATGGGAGGCATGGCAACGGACAAGTAATCTGCCCAAAAGACTGAGTATGAGGCAGAGTTGGAGTCTGGGCTGCAGTGCTCTAAATAATTCCTATGAATCCACAGTTGACAGTACCAACAGAAACCTGTTCACAGCAATACCAGTTGCCTGTAAGAAAAAATGTTATTATTATTACTTTTTTTAAAAAAGTGGGAAGGTGAGGAGGTCACCGTGGCAGGCACTAAGAAAAGTGTCTGGGGGTGCATTGGTGCCTATGGGCACCATGTTAAATACCCCAACCAAAGCCATGATGTGGCCTTGGACCTGCACAAGATTGTTGTGCAGCTAAATTGGGGGCAGGGAGAAAACTTGAATGATTCCTGAACTCATTGGGGAAGATGGATAAAAGTACAAGCAGCTTAATGAAAGGTTAACTCTATTATCTGTCTTCCTCTGCTTTTGCTTTCTCTTTACATTTCAAGATACCATCAGACTCTCAAGTAGACATGCCTGGAATATCATGCCTGGTGAGTGGCTGAAACTATAGTGTCCATCCTCCAACCAGGAGGAAGTGTGTCATAGGAAGCACTTTACGAGCGTGCTCCAGTCTGTGCTATAAAGTCACAATCTCCATTGGCAATCCCTGGCAGGTCATGTGGTTGGTGTGAGAGTTGTGTGGCCTCTGTATTAACCTGTGGTCAGATGGCAGGTTTAATATGAGAGTGTTTGGGGGCATGGGGACTCTTTGGATCCTGTCCTTAGAACTATTGTTTTATTAATTGGGTGCGCCTAGTTTTTCCCTGGGGTGGATTTGTGATTTTTCTCATTTAATCAAATGTCCCATGTTTCTAAGTTTATTGTAGTATCTTCATTGCAGACAATTGTTCATTTTGTTGTCTTTGATACTGTACTTGCTATTATTGTATTTGGTTTTGCATGTTGTTAGCTGCTTTGGACTTCCATTTGGAAAGGAAGGCACAATAAAAATAGATTATGGTGATGATAATACATCCATACATAATAAAAACATAAAGAAAAAACCATACTCCCATTATATATAGACATTTTGGTAGCTCTAAACATCGTTCAGATAAACACCATCCCCTTGGGTTGTACTTTTGCATAGCTGCATTGCATTCAAGCCATTATATTTATTTTCGGAATCTTAGATGTTATGGTAATAGATGCACAAGTGATGCAGAAGGACTAAGAGATTTACATACCTGCAAAGACCTGTGTTTAGGGCTTTGCTTCATGTGCAAAACTGGATAACTACTAGAGCTGGGTGAATAATACATACATTTCACTCTACATATTTTAAGTGAATTGGCTCCAAACCTATGCCAGGAACACACTCCTAAAAAAGAAAAGATTGAATTGGATTAGAAGGTTATACTAAAAATGACAGTACATGCATATTTGCCTTGTGATAGCTTCAGTTTCTTGGATCCATGTCTCCAAGTAATTATTAAAGTTAGAAACAGCATTTTTGTCAAGAGATCATCATGCACGCAAACAACCAGGGATGAGGTCTTTAAGGAAATCTATCTTATACCACAATGAGGATCAGTGTAGTAACAGTTGACAATATTTTGCTTCTGCCTTTATTGCTACCCACATATATTATTATACAGTGAGAGGTACACAGACTCCCAGTACTTTGCAAAGTCACAGGGTCTTAACATTTTTGCAAGACTGTATAAGGTCAAAGCAAACATTGGCAGGATCTGCACTACTGCTTTATTAAGGTTTATACCGGTATCGACAACTGTTGGGGCCCATGACACATTCCATATACCATTTTCAAACTGCTTTCTAAGTGTTATATCCTACTTGGTGTAGGTCTGGCCATTACTTTAAATCCATACCCAGAAGCCGCATAGTGTTACCATTGTTATGCTAGAGTAGGCATAAGGAGACCAGCCCAGATCAGGTCCCAAGCATGGGGGATAGGGGACTTTTAAGATTTGGATCAGCTCCTCCTACATGTACTATAGGGGAAAAGGTGCTGGCCAAGAGAAATGAAAGCTTATTGCTAGCAAATTGTACTGATAGTTAACACTGCACCACACTTCAGTTTCATTCAGACTTGGGTACAGAAAATTGAGCTATTTTAAAAAATAAATAAATTCAGGTCCTCTTCCAGTTCTGAATTATTGGGAGTGTAATAGGGTCTGAATTCCTCTTACTTATTCCCCTTGGGCTCCCAAGTTCTGTTCCCTTGTGCTGTAGTGGAGGCATCAGTTGATGATGTTGCTTTGGCAGCAATGGTAACAGCTGCATGCCCATAGAAGCTCATATCCAATCCCACTCATGTCCCACATTGCATGGAATCCCCCACATGCAGAGGGGATTTGACACATTCTGCTGGCTGTAGGGATGTGCGAATGAGCAAAACTCAAGTTTGTCACCAAATCCCACCTCCAAGCTCATTCTGACTTGTGTCGTTATGTGCTTTTTCCCCCCATTTTTGCACAATTTCTTCTTGCACATTTTATTACCTATTTCTCCAAATGTACACATCAGTCGTGCATATGTCTAAAACTTTGGATTTTCTCCCATCCATAACATCATGTTTTTGCACATTTATCAAAAGCATGCATTTTTTCAGGCCCATTTCTCAAACGTATACATTTTTCGATCCTTTTTTTTTGTTGTTGTTGTTGCTCCATGAATTGCATGACATGGTTGGCAAAGCACAGTCTTTGACAACAGCTTGCATTTAGGTCTATGCTCCCTTCTGGGGGGGTGAATTCTGGTCAAAATTAAATTGAAACAAATTTCTCATACATCGCTAACTGGATATAGGCTGATCGGGTGATGTGGCCGACAGCATGGCCATGGCTAGCCCACTTGCGGCCCTTTCACATGTTCACTTAGCACATGTGCCCTTTACTGAAGGGGACATCTGCAAATGGACAAAACAAACTTTCCTACATGCACAAAATGAAGAAAGGGAGCGGGAAGCACCCTATTCGCCTCACAACTTTACTTTGTGCTTTAGGATGCTTTCTGAGATGTTAAATGTGCTTGCAAGTAGCATTTTTTTCACACAAACCAATTAGGTATGCTTTAAGGTGGATTCCTGCATTGAGCAGGGGGTTGGACTCGATGGCCTTATAGGCCCCTTCCAACTCTACTATTCTGTGATTCTATAATATCACAGCATTTCAGTGAATGCTTTTGGCAATGTCCTTGCTGTGTTATTCCCTGCCCTTTTAATCCGGGGTGTTTTCCAAACAGCCCATAACGGTTACTTCACAGTGAGGTGATTTGGGCACATGGAAAAACAGTTCCTAGTTACTGTTTTGTAGCCTTCTGTGAATAAAAGACTGCCTAGGGCATGCTCAGGATGATCTAAGCTGCTGTAAGTAAATCTTGTGAATGACCCTTTAGGGAGCCAAAGCAGTAGGGCTGCTTCTTCAGTTGGGATCTAGAGTGTGAGGCAAGTGAAAAGTTACATGAAGCTCTCTGTATCCATGAGAGCTAGGAACATGGGTTTCAATAAAAGCTGAGCTTCTCAAAATTCTGTCTCCTCAGTTTGCACTACAGGGTGTAGAATAGGCTGACCAGATAAAATCTAGGTCAGGGCTCATGCAACTTTAACAGTTGTAGAGAAAAGGGAATTTCAGCCAGTGTCATTTGTATGTAATTAGTTCCTGGTGAAATTCCCTCTTCATCACAACAGTTAAAGTTGCAGGCACTATACTAGAGTGACCATATACAAAAGAAGGCAGGGCCCCTGCAACTTTAACTGTTGTGATGAAGAGGGAATTTCACCAGGAACTAATTGCATACAAATGACACTGGCTGAAATTCCCTTTTCTCTACAACTGTTAAAGTTACATGAGCCCTGACCTGGATTTTATCTGGTCACCCTAGTGTAGAACCCATTCCTAGTAGTAAAGGTGGGGGGGGGGGGAAATGAGCCGAATCTGACCTCATCATGATGCTGTGTCTTCCAAACCGATGCTTGTCTCATGTTGTTCTTGTTCCCTAAAGTGAGCTTCCCTCTCTTCCTCCCCCCTGAACAAGAAAGTCTGCATTTTCAAACACACAAAAATGGCCACTTTTCCAAGCATACACTCAAATATGCATTTCTCTCTCATAGGCTAAAGCATGAAGATGTGAATGCGGTGGGAAATGGTATTTTCTGAAGTGTGCACTTTCAAACATGGACAAAAAAGGGGAGAAGCAGGTTCTCGGGATGCTAAAATACTTTATTTCAAAGCCCAACATGTTTTGGCCTGTGTTGTTTTTTTAAGGCCTTCTTCAGGGGGTTGATAAGAGATGTCCTAACGAGATTATAGTCTCCTACGATAATTACTAGCGACTATCATCTTGTTAGGAGTATTTCTGCAGACATCTCATATCAATCCCCCAAAGAAGGCCTCAAAAAACAACACAGGCCAAAATGTGTTGGGCTTTGAAATAAAGTATTTTAGCATCCTGAGAACTCGCTACTCCCCATTTTTGTCCTGATTTGGGTGCTCTCCTCCTTTTGGTTTTTCACTTTCAAACATGAACACAAAAATTTCACAAGAATCATGCCCCTGCTCATGTTCGCATTCAGACTTGCAAATGGACATGTTCACACGATTCATAAACAGAAACAAAATTCTCATACATCCCTACCTTGTATAGACCAAACAAGCCAGTTAAGGAAGATTTTTTCTATAGTTCATGAGAGATCCTTCATAATGTTTGGTTTGTAGACTATTACTTTTAAAACATACATCTTTTTGTGATCTTTTACAATAAGTCTTCTGAAGGAAAATATATTTGGCAAAAGCAAACTGTACCGAGCCTTTTAATATGTCAGATTACATCAGCAAGCTTCAGTGACATTTCTAGAAATACAGTGTGTGTTGTGTAATAATCAGAAATAAAAATCCAGCCATAGATACATCAAACATGCCAAGAGCAACCTGAACGTAAAATAAGAAAAAAAGGAAAGAAAAAAAGATGTAGATGGAAATTTATCAAGCTAGTGTCAATGACAGGAAGATTACTTTTCAGTTGGCTGATGAATCAGTAGTTTTCCTTTTAGCAGCAAACAGAAGTGAAGATGCAAAATAATAATAATAAAAAGGCTTGCATATGATCCTGCAGATGAAAACTAGTTACCTCCAATACACTTGTAACTTGGTTGTGGTACCTCATGCTAGTAGAAGACAGAAGACAAAGCATAGTCCACCAGAAGACCACTGGTGAATGCACATGTTTGGTTTTACTGGGGCTAGAATGCTTCTCTAGATGATCATCATCATCATCATGCATTTATAAAGTGCCATAACTGTACCTGGAACTGTACAAAGAGCAAAACAATAAAGCAATGTCCTACCCAAATGGTTTACAATCTAGAAGACCTTGGCCTAATCCGAGTAGAATGTAATCCTATACATATCTACTCAGAAGTAAGTGCCACTGAGTTCAATAGGGCATAGTGCCAGGAAAATGGGTAAAGGATTGGACTGTAAGTCACTCCTTTGTTTTTAAGTAAGAGAAGGATTTAATGCAGCAGAATAGTTAGAGATTCTTAGTATGTACTCTCGCTTTACAATTTTGTAGACTAAAAATGCTAGGGAAGGGGAAAAAAGAAATAGAATGACAGACAGACAGACAGACAGACAGAGAATTTGAGGAGGGGCATCCCACTTCAGATCACCAATGTGATGCAGTGATCAGATCATCCAACCAGGACCAATCCTGGGCCATCATGAGCAGTGGAGGTTGGTGGCTGTAATTTCAGTGGGACTGTGATTCCATTCTGGGTTTCAGTCAGACCCAGTCAGAACTCTAAAGGAGCTATCCAAGGTGTTGAACCCAATATACAAAATATGTTCAGCACCTTGGATAGTTCCTTTAGTATCCTGACTGTTTCTGACTGAAACCCAGAATGGATTCAGAGCCCCATCAAAATCAGAGACTCTAGCCTCTGATATTTTATACTGATATTAACATTTATATATATATTACACTGATATTAACATTGATTTGATTAACATTGATTTGCTTTTGATTTTGGCCTAGGAAAACATATGGAGCACATAATGCTCCCACAGTCCTTCATATTGTCATTTGGGATGCTGCCAACAGATTCTTCACTCTTCTGTTTTCTCTAGAATGACTAACAGACAAATCATAAGAACTACACCTGTGTCCCTTTATTTCTCCCTCAAAATAGTCATATATATATATATATATATATATATATATATATATCTGTAGTTGAGTGACAATGATGGCTCAGTGTAGCCATTTTAAATCTACTGAAATCTACTTACGAAAGAGTGCTCCTTTCCCGTTCATTTTGTTCTAATGATTATATCCAAAATATATTATGTGGGTTTGTGCGGTTTTTGACTCAATGAAAAGGAAGTCCTGCCTTTAAAAAGTCTGCCATACGTTAAGGGAGGCTAAGATTTATTTGGCACTTAGTGGAACCTCTGCTATTTTAAAGGCCCTTATACAAATCTTCCACCATGTTTTTACAAGCTAAAGAGCAGCTAAGCTCTGAAGTAAGGATGTCATGGGTGCCCGACTGGGTTTGGGAGTCTGATGGACTCCCCTGCGGCCACCTCTCTGGACCCTGCTCGCTTAGACACGGTGTTTGTGGGCCTGCTCTTTGGGAGCCTGGCTGCCATTTATACAACTTGGGTAATACATAATTCCTGGAACCTCCATTGTTACACACATTGGAGTCTCCAGATGAGGGCAGATGGCCTCACAGTTTAATCAGATGCTCGCCAGCCCATGAAGAAGCTTCCGTGGCACCACAAGTGGGGGAGGACAGTAACAGCAGCTTGGCAGGCATCCGACAGGGCCAGATGCGGGGGTGTCCAGAATACTCAATACAAAGAGGCACAGGATAAGAAAACACTCAAGAAGACCTGTCACAGTAAAAGGCCCATTGTCTCCTGCATTCAGATATAACAGTAGAATATGCAAAGTGGAAGTGCAACCTGAGCAGAAATGGTCAGTGGAGCAAGGTCCTTGGAGCAGCTTTGATAGATTATGCCCATCTTCATCCTTATAGATTGTAACTGGGGGTGGGGGCTATATGATTTCAATACTGGCAGATAAGCAGTAAGGTTTGGATCAGGAAAGCAAAGCTGAGCAATATTTACATCTACGGTATATTTATTTATGATATATTCATCCCATCCTTCTTGCAAGGAGCTAAGGGCAGCAAAATTGCCGATTTTTGCCACCAAATTTGGAGGAAAAGTCAGAGGGGCCGCAGGAGCTGGAGTTAGGCACTCCTAGGCTCATTGAAGCAATGCAGCCCATGACCATCGGAAATTGCCCACACCAACTTAAAATCTTGCCTTTCTTTGTTCAGTTCAAGTGGTTATCCTAATGCCAACCAGGTGAGGTAGGTTAGGCTGACGGATAGTGACAGGTTTCATGGCTGTCCTCTCTCCCAGGTTCCAAGAGTAGATTTAATGGCATTAAGTTACAGGAGGGTAGATTTTGGTTGGACATAAGGAGAAATGTCTTGACAGTAAGAGTAGTTGGGCAAGGAACCAATACGTAGGGAGGTGGTGGGTTCTCACTCATTGGAAGTCTTCAAGCAGAAGGTGGAAAGTCATATGTTGGGGTCTCTCAAACTCTGGGTTTCCTGCATCATGCAGAGAGCTAGGGTAGGTGGCTTTCAAGCCCCCTCCAGCTCTGTGACCCTATAATCTATGGTCTTTTATATTTCAATGGGATTTTGCTTGGACCAGGCTTGCATGGTATCACCATTGTTTGCGCCATGTGAGGAGAGAATCTTTAGTTCTACAGTTATGTGAATACAGCAGGAGCTGCTCAATTCCTGAACTCTAATCTTCTGTTCCCCTTAATGCTGGCTACTTTGTTTCCTTAAAAGTTCAGGACAGGAGGTGGATTGTCTATGTGCGTTTGCCATTGTATCCCTCTGCAGGCAAATAAAATAATGATGTTTACACACACTGCTGGCCTTTCTCTATTGCCACTGACTGAGAATTCAGATTCAGTGCAGTGCAAATTAGCTGGCTGGCGTCAAAGCGAACTGTTGTCCAACAGTGAACTTGTATGCAACGTTCTGTGCACTGCTGGTTCTTTACCTTTCCTAAAAGCCCACATAAAATTGGCCTGAACCCAAATTCTCTGAACCAAGAGAGAAAAACAAACGTAGTTTTTAGAACCATTGCTGTTATCTATGGTTATAACATATGAAGAAAGAAAGAAGGGGGGAAATCAAAGGAAGGAGTGGTTGCTAATGTAAAATAATCTGATCAAGGATTTGATGCCAAAAATCTGGCATTGAATGATATTCTCTTGTCCCTGTGTGTGGTGGGAGTGTGAGATCTGCTTTCCTGGCCCATCCACTGGATGTGCCTGCCCCTCTTCTGACCTCTGTAAAAGGATGTAAAAATCGCCTTTCTTGTGGCACCTTAAAGACTAACAATTTTATTCTGGGCTAAGCTTTCATGGATACTATTCACTTCATCAGATGCAGCAGTTGTATATTTCAGCTGAAATATGCAGTGAAGGACTTAAACGGAATGATCAAGACTGGACAGGATCCAATGGTGCCCTACCACTGGCAACCAGCACCTTTAGTCCCCCAGTGCATGTGTTGCCCCTACTGCCAGCGGTGGAAATGTAGTGCTTCCAGGGGAAAGCCCCTGATGACCAAACATGCATGTTTCTGGAAGGGGCACATTGTGCCTTCCAGAAACGTGCATTTCTGATTTACTGGGGGCTTGCCCCAGGAAGTGCTACATCACTGGTGCTAATAGTAGGGGCTGCACATCCACCACCACTTGCAGGGTCAGCCACATGTGGACCAGGAACGGGTGATGATGGCCACCAACAGTAGAGTCCTACCCAGATTCTCTAAGCACAGGTGCCTCAGCAAGATGTACTTATTCCATATTTTCTATCCTTTCTGTGAGGCACATACAGACAAATATTTTTTGGCGAAGGCCAGAGAGTTCCATTAGGCCATGCATGATCCAATACGCCAATTATCGGTTCTTGTTTTTAAGAAATATTTTCTTAATGCATCTCTTTTTTGCGTTTTGCATTAAAGAACCTTGGCAACTTGGAGTGTGTTTTGTTTTCATCTACATAAAAGCCATTATGTTTAATAACTAGCAATCGTGAGGATAGAAGTGCTTGTTCAGAGTTCCAGAAATTGAAATAAGACCTCCATTAACTGCCCTAGTTAACAATGAGAAAGCACTTGGTGGTTACCATTTAATACTTGAAAAGGTCAAAAAATCCCCTTCATATTAAGCCTGTTATAGGCTCATATTAACGTTTCGGAAGGAAGATCAAAGGGTTTGATAAAAGCCTCTGTCGTCATCTGCAAAGAGTTTAACAAAGATCTGCCTCCATTTCTTAGAGTCCTGCAAATAGTGTGCATCTCCACATGACTTTTCATTTACCAGAATAAGGAATGGATTTTGACTAGGAATGTGCAGCGGATCAGATCCGATCCACAATCTGGATCTGATCTGCCCAAAAATCAGATAAAAATGATCTGATCTGATCCAAAGGAACCCAATCTGTATCGGAAAAAATCGGAAAATCGGGCGCCATTTTGAATGCTTTTCCCCATAGCCTAGTATTGTGTTACAAAAACGCCTATAACTTTTTTATTTTTAAAGATAGAAGGATGACACTTGGGCACTTTGTAGAAGGGTTAGGGGTAGAAATTTCAGAAAGATTGGTGCAGGCATTTTGTGGGAATTATTTTTTTTAATAACAAACCAGGAATGCCTATAACTTTTTCATTTTTAAAGTTCCACACATGAAACTTTGCCATGTTGTAGAAGGTATGTTATGACCCATGTGTGCAAAATTTCAGAAACATAGGTGCTTGCCTTGTGTGGCAATTAATTTTAGAAAAATGGGTAGCAGTGGGGTAATTACAGTTATGCCTTCAACTTTTTTATTTTTAAAGATACAAACAGGAAACTTGGGCACATTACAGGTACCACTTTGGTTGATATGTGTGTGAAATTTCAGAAAGATATGTCCAGGCATGTAGTGGCAAGGTATTTAAAAGTAACAACAACACAGAGTTTTGACAGATAAAAGAGGGAGGGAGAGGTGGGGAAGGGGGTGCAATTGACAGCTCAAGCCTCTGTGGAAAAACTTTTGTAACTTTTAATCTAAAAAAATCATAGCCACCAAGTGTCTGGACCTATCTTTCTGAAATTTCTGACAGATAACTACCCCTAACCCATCTACAAAGTGAGCAACTTTCAGACTTCTAAGTTTAAAATAAAAAAGCTATAGGCATTTCTTTCCTCATTGTTTCAAAAATACCTGAAATTTTACACACATATCAAGCAAAGTGTTACCTGTAATGTGCTCATGTTTCCTGTTTGTATCTTTAAAAATAAAAAGGTTGAAGGCATAACTGTATTTACCCCACTGCTACCCATTTTTCTAAAATTAATTGCCATACAAGGCAAGCACCTATGTTTCTGAAATTTCACACACATGGGTCCCAACATACCTCCTACAATGTGGCAAAGTTTCATGTGTGGAACTTTAAAAATGAAAAAAGTTATAGGCATTCCTGGTTCGTTATTAAAAATTTAATTGCCACAAAATACCTGCACCAATCTTTTTGAGATTTCTCACAGATAACTACCCCTAACCCTTCTACAAAGTGCCCACGTTTCATCCTATCTTTAAAAATAAAAAAGTTATAGGCGTTTTTGTAACACAATACTAGGCTATGGAGAAATGCATTCAAAATCGGCCTTCTGATTTTTGGATCAGAATCGGATTGGATCCGATCCAGCAGATCTCCGATTCTGATCTGATTTTTCCATCTGTACACATCCCTAATTTTGACATCTCCCCTAATGACTTCATATTTCTTGACCACTCTGATCATAGGCCACTCAAAACCATAATGTGTTCATGTTATAGACTGAGTCTTAGATCAGGTGATACATTTTTCACCCTTGCCTCTGCCATCCTTAGGAGTATGTTCATGCAAATACAAGTGTCATATGAGAGGAAACAAATTTATTTATTTATCTATTTAATTTATTTCAATTCTACCTTTTTCCATTGTGAAACTGAAGGTGGCTACATGGGATTACCAGGTGGTCTCCCCTCCCAGCATTGACCAGATCTAAACCTGCCTAGCTTCATTAAGGTAGATGTGTCATGTGTCTTCAAACCATGGCTGAGAATTGTGCTTTTGATTTTTTAAAGTGCCTCCAAGAATGCAGATGTTGGTCCAGCTAGCAGCCATGATCTCATAGCTCATACATTGGCTATGTTTGAATATTTGTTCATGGCTCCATAAACCATGGTTTGTGAAGTCATGGATGAGCATTCCTCCCCCACCCCTTCCTTCCTCCCATTATGAGTTGGCTCCTGGGAACTGACATTAATCCAAGTTTCCTGATAAAACATAATGGGGAACTCTGGCTTAAAGGAAGTCATGATCCTCAGAACTAGCTAGTGTGCAACAGGAGAAGGGAAGGAGAGGAGTGTGTATTCATGGCACTTATCCACATCTTCATAAATTATGATCAACTGAATGATGATGAACCAGATGATACCATTAGCAAGTACTTGAGCTTGGCCTGCAGCTATCTCAGCCAAGTAATAAAATTATCACTAGATCTGGCCTTTACAAATAAGGTGGGGTGTAGCAGTATTTTTCCAGTTGTGGTCATATGACCTTTGGGGTTTCTCAGAAGTTTGCCAAGTCTTTGGTCTTTGGTGAGAAGATTGGTATTGGCAGACAAACTTCCAGAAGGGCAGATTTCCCCAATGACCAATGTTCCTTGGCATGTGCTGCCACAGAGAGGATTAGGTGCATTCTAGAACACATGACTCAAAAACCTTTGTAATTCTGTTCATCAGGCTGTTTTTCTAGATTCTATTCACTTTCTCTTTTCAGAAGTAAACAGAAAGCTCCCAGAGGCATGGGGTCCTGCTGCTGAAATCACTATATGTTCACCACTCGGGTAAGGTGCCACACTGTTGCAGAAATCAGAGTCTCTTCTCCCTGAGGAAAGGCTCCATCCTGAAATCACTGAAGGGCTAGCCTCCTTCCTGCTGAGATCACTAGAGCAAGGTGCCATCATTAGGTGCTTCACCTCCCATAATCATGGCTTCCTGTTTTCCTTCCTCTTCACCTGAGGCCAGGCCTTGCAGTGCTCACTAATTCCTGTTGCAGCACAGGGGAAATTATATTGCTCTTTGAGGTTCAAAGTACAAATTGTGGCTCTCTCTCTTTCTCTTTCTCTTTCTCTCTCTCCTTCCGTGTGTGTGCTTCAAGCCTTTGGGAGACTCCTTCCTGTGATCTCGAAAACTACTTTTAGGCCTGGAGCTCAGCTTCACCAAGAAAAAAAAGCTAATTTCCCCATCGGCATAACTCTCAGTGAAGGCTGGCACATCCCCAATTGGTGTGTTAATGAGCCCATTTGCTCAGCTAATTCCCCCGAAATCAGCTTGTGCATTCGAATCTCTGTGTAAACCTCAATAAATGTGTCATTGTGGTGTTATCTATTTCAACAGTGTCTGAGTGTGGATGTCTTTGAGTGGGAATTGCCTTCTTAGCCATAAATGCTCTATTAGCCAATGGCTAAAATTCCTTATAAGCAAGTATGTTGGTCTTTGTTGGAATGTGTGTGAGTTCATAGATGTGTCTAACAAGAGCGCATCATATAACAAACATGTGCAATTATGGAACTGCAGAATCTGCAGGTCCCTATGGAGATATTCCCATCTATCCCCTTATAAATGAAAAAGGTATTCTTGTACTTTTTAAGAAGTAGGTAGATACTGCCTGCCTGTTTCTCTCACAATGGTCTTGGAAATAGATCAACACTACAGGCACTTCATGGTAACTGAAAGGGTTTCGGCTGTCAAGTGTTTTTCTCAAAATCTAACTACGGAGATCCCACCAAAGGCATGCCATACTTCTCAGACACTACCAGCATCCTGTCTCTTGATAAATGAATCTTAGGCTTAATCTACATGGAGCAGGATATTGCACTATGAAAGCGGTATGAAAGCGGTTTATAAAAGGCAGGAGCCACACTACTGCTTTATAGTGGTATTAAAGCACACTGACAACTGTTGGGACCCATGACACACACCATATACCATTTCCATGCCACTATATCCTGCTTGGTGTGGCTCCCGCCTTTTATATTCCATGTTCATACCACTTTCATAGTGCAATATCCTGCTTCGTGAAGATTAGGCCATGGTTCCCTTGAACTTTAACAAGGATGATAAGGGCTCATCTACAGAAGTATGCCAGTCTTCCCTGAAGAGAAGGGTTGAATATTCACATGTAATTATGGCTTTCAATATTTATTTTTCAAAGAATTGATCATTAAATAACTAAACAGGACTGCCATTTACGCAACAGGGAAAATATGTAATTTCTGGAGCCTCCATTTTTGCACACAACTGAGGCTTCCAATGAGGGCAGATGAGCTTGCAACATCATCGGACGCTCCCCGAGCCTCAAAGAATCTCATGCGGTGCTGCAAGCCAGGGTGGACAGTTCCGGAGTTGTGGCAAGTATCCAACAAGTCGGACGTGGCTGAGTCCATCCATCCCTATCCCCTTCACACATTCAAATCCACAAATACATCGCATGAATAGGGCTTTCGAGGGCCATAAATCTTCAAAGACAGTTTTATAGGATGTCTAGTGAAAACGATAATGGAGGAGTGTTGTTTTTGCAGGGTGGGGTGGGGCGTGCCAGAGACATCTCATTTTCTGTCTCATTTTGGCTTTTCAATCTGCACAATGACCAGGAGGGAGGTGTGGAAGAGATAAACACCATCTTGGGTTACCGTTCCATTTCAGCTCAGAGCAGATGCGCACGCACAGGTCATGCCATCATTATCATCCTCGCATACAACTTCGCAGTTGAAAGGCACGGCTGCTCTTGTTTCCCTCAACCGCATTTCTTGTGAATGTGTGGGGAATAGAGAGCGAAAGGGCAAGTGGAGGGACATATAAAAGATTGGCACTTCCCTTTGGGTAAGGAGCAGCTTCAATTCGCACAGCTCTTTCTAAACCATTGCCATACCAAGGACTTTAATGCAGAGGCACAGAAACATTTCTAGGTTGTGTGTGCTGTTTTTCTGAACTACTGCCCTAGGAATTAGAAGTAAAATTCATATCCTGTATATACCGAAGGAGGAATTAAAGGGGAATTATATAAATCCCCAGCAGTTACTTTCTACAAAATGTCTACAGTGTTTATTACACGTACGGTTTGATGCACACCCGCCGCGACTTTGATCTACTTTTTCACTGCTGGACTTGCATGATGTTCCCATCTGTTCTCTCACCCTGACCCCTCAGTTGTTCATTTCTTTTTCGAGTTATCCCTGAACAGGCAAAGTCCAAAACGCAAATTCGGAACAGGCCAAGAGCTTCATCACACCTACCTCCCCCCCCCCCAGTTTGCTTCTGCTGGTTCCCCCTCCGTTACCTATGTGAGTCTAGCATTGCTGTGATACCTCAGCTTGGCCTGGTTCAAGGCGGCTCCAAATTTGAGTTTTGGACAATGCCCATTCAAGGATAAATAGAAAGAGAAATGAGCAACTACAGGCTCAGGGTGAGAGAACAGCACGATAGGGACAATGTCATGTGAGTCCAGCGGTGAAAAAGTGGATCAAAGTCATGGCAGGTATGCATCAAACCACTTAGTGTGATAAACACCTAGCTGTGCTCATATGCCTCCTATTGTGAGAGATGGCTAGTTGTGTTGTGTGTTCCAGCTATGGTGTCTCTGTTTGCTTGTTTGTTTAAAGCGTTTCTACTCCACTCTTCACCTGATGAAGTTCCCAGAGGCGTTTATATGATATTAAGAAGATAGTCTTAGCAACGGGCAAATCTGCCAATCTCGGTTTCTCTCAATTCCTCATTTTCCTCTGAGAATTTTTACGTTTGCATGAAATTCAGAAGCATGTTCAGACACGTATCTCCTAATACAAACTAGGGCTGTGAACAGCCCCCTGATCCGGTCTGGATCCAGATCCAGATGATCCAGACCGGGCCTGATCCAATCCGGACTGGATCAGACCACCCCAATCTGGTGCAGAACCGGATCCGGATCCTGGTCTCTGGATCAAGATCCGGAGACCCTCCTTTTCCCCATAGACTTGCAAGTCTATAGGGAAAGGACTCACCGCCCTCCCTGCTTGCCTGCTGTCTCTTCATTGCCGCCGCTGGCCACTGGCCGCCGCTGCTTCCACTCTACTGAGAACCAGGTCACGAGGCCTGGTTCTCAGTAGAGTGGAAGCAGCGGTGGCCAGCAGACAGCAGAAGCGGGCAGCGGCGACGAGGCAGCAGGTAAGTAGGGAGAGTGGGGGGAGGGCAGTGAGTCCAATGTATCCGGATCTGTTCACAGCCCTAATACAAATATTTTTTGGAAGCAATTTTCCTGATATAATGGATTTTTAAAAAAACATTATCTTCCCCAAGATATGCATTTCTGTGTCCAGATTGATTGGTGAACTCTATTGGAAAATTTGGAATAGTGCAAATGTTGAAGGATAACTTGGGTTTTGGTTTGCATGATGGTTTGAAAGTGCAACATTTCTCCCCCACCACTTGACAATCCCTGCCAACTGGGTGTGCCATGTAGAGAATACAACACAAGAGAGAGAGGGGGCAGGGAGAGAAGAAAAACAGCAAACTTAGACACCAGCTGCTAAAGTTACAGTGTTCCATCTGCAATGAAAACAATGTGTGCTTTCAGGCAGACAGCTCCTAGCACTACTAATGAAAAGGCATTTCATCATTTCCTCCTTAAAAGCTTTTTTATGGAGAGAAAAAAGATGGAAGAAGTGGAGGGAAAATATGGGCATGTGGGAAAGTGGTGATGGGAAAATAAATAGAAGATATTGGCATCTGGACTAAGGATGCATGGATTTTGTAAAATCTGTTCCATCTGTGCTCCATGTTCTGTCAGGTGCCTTTCATTTTGTCATACACTCATTGATAGAATTACATTTTCCCAATTTCCAAATTTTGTGCAAATTTGCATTTGTGCAAATTCACACTTGCAAAATTGCAAAAAAAAAAAACCACCTCGCTAAAATGCATGAATTCTCCTCTTGTGCTCGAAATGTGCATTTTTGGATGGAGTTTTCTTTTATTTCACACAGTTGTGCAAATTCATAGAGATTCCAACTCATTTGATTCCATCGAGGATTCTTCCAACATCCCTAACCTGGACCTCAGTAAAATCTAGTGATTTTAGCACCACTTGTGAAGTGGGTCTCTCAGCAGAGCTGATTGTGTACAACTGCATTTCATCTCTCCCTCTACTGCAGTTCTGGATTCTTCAGAGAGCCCTGGGTGCACATGGGGGGGGCATTAGGAGGGGGCATTATCTTCTAAATGGAACCAGATTAGTTTCCTTTTAGCATGGATCTCTTAAGTACAAAAGCACTCGTTTGTTCAGGCACATTCTACTGTGTTCAGTATGTTCTGTAGTAGTAGTAGCAGCAGAAGAAGAAGTAGAGATTTTGTTCTCTTAGGAGCCTGGCCTGATTTGCTCTGCTGTCTTCTACTCCTGGCTGCTTAGCCTGTCACCTATGTTTTTATGATTCAGTAAAGTTTGTCAAGCTCTTCACTTTCTGAATTCAATCTGCCTTATTCAACCTCCAACATGGGAAGTCCTACCCCACTCATACAACCCATCAAGACCATGGCAAGACAGGGCAGCATTTATGCTCAGCTTAACAAAAAAGAAGAGCTAGACTGCTGGGATGATGGGGACTGTGAGTGGGTAGCTGCAACTGTAACAATGGCTCTTTCTTTTTGGTGTGTGCGATAAGAGAGAAAAGGAAGAAGGTATTCCAGCATGATATGCCTGTACAGCTTGTCTGAACAGGTAACTTCTTTGGAGGCCTCTATACACAGGTTAATGTAGATCTGAACTGATGCTATCTCTTATGAATTCCAGGCCCTTTCTACACCAGAAGGGTGTAGAGGGCCGGAGGGCCGGTGAACCTGGAAGTAGCCACTTCCGGGTTCGTTACCCCAATGCACATGAAAAATGCGATGACCCAGGCTGCTCCCGTGCCATCACGTCATCACAGTGGCCATTTTTTTGCCCTACCCGGGAAGAGCGCAAGAGTGCTCTTCCACAAAAGTAAGTACAAAATAAATAAATAATGCGTGTGATCAGCCCCCCCCCTGCCCTCCAAGGGGTGGTGAAACTGGTGCCACCCCCTCACCTGATGGCCATGGAACTGTGCGGTGTGGCTTCGAGTCCATTTTGCAGCTGCACTTACTTGCGAGTAAGTGCGGATGCACCCAGGACAGGTGGGCACATCTTCCACGGTCCCGGGAAGTTCCCTGGACTGCAGAAGGTTCAGGATTTTTCTGGTTTCTCTTAACCCAGAAAAATCCTGTACCCCCTCCCGGGACTCCCTGTGCATCATTTGGACTCACAAGGAGCAGCTGGGAGCCATCCCAGGCAAAATGCCAGGTGTGGAAAGGGCCCCCAGTCTCAATACACATCTTAGACTTGCTTCCCACACCTTGAAGGCTTCAGTTTGGCAACAGCGTCACAAATATACTTCAACTACTATTGAAATTCATGAAATTCATCAGCAAACATTGGTCCATTCTTTACGTTTTAAAAAACCCATGTTTTCAGGTACTGCATTCTGAGATGATTCAAGGCAGAGATTAAAATGAACCTGTTTATTAGGGGTGTGCACGGACCCCCCGGATCGGATCGGGACCCGGATCGGGACCTCCAATTTTGTCCCGGACCGGTTTGGACAAAATCGGAGGCCCCCCGGACCGGATCGAGTCCGATCCCGACCCAAAAATCGTACATTTTTGGATCGGCCGCCATTTTTTTCCCCATAGACTTGCATTGCAATGCAAGTCTATGAGGAAAAAATGGCGGCGGGTGGGTAAGGGGGGGCCTAACTCCCTCCCCCCCCGGGGCCGTTCGCTGTGGACGGCCCCGGCAGGTAAACCCCCTCCCCCGCGCTCCCTACCCCCCCTGGGGCCGCCCGCTTCCATCCGCTGGCGCCCGCGGGCGCCAGCGGATAGAAGCGGACGGCTCCGGGGGGGGGGGTAAGCCCCCTTCCCCGCCACTGCTTACCTTCTCGGCCCGTCCGGCGCCGGCGGCTACTACCAGCGGGCTCCGCGGCCTACTCTCGAGTAGCGCGCCGGGTGATGACATCACCCGGCGCGCCATCCTAGAGCAGGCCGCGGAGCCTGCTGGGAGTAGTAGGCGCCGGCGCCGGACGGGAGCCGCCGGGCCGGGCAGGTAAGGGCCCCCCTCCCCCCTCCCCCCTCCGCGTGCCCCCTCCTCCCCTCCACGCACCCCCTCCTTACCTTTCCGGCCCGGCGGCTCCCGTCCGGCGCCGGCGCCTACTACTTCCAGCAGGCTCCGCGGCCTGCTCTAGAGTAGCGCGCCGGGTGATGACATCACCCGGCGCGCCATCCTAGAGCAGGCCGCGGAGCCTGCTGGGAGTAGTAGGCGCCGGCGCCGGACGGGAGCCGCCGGGCCGGAAAGGTAAGGGCCCCCCTCCCCCCTCCGTGCGCCCCCTCCTCCCCTCCACGCACCCCCTCCTTACCTTTCCGGCCCGGCGGCTCCCGTCTGGCGCCGGCGCCTACTACTTCCAGCAGGCTCCGCGGCCTGCTCTAGAGTAGCGCGCCGGGTGATGACATCACCCGGCGCGCCACCCTAGAGCAGGCCGCGGAGCCTGCTAGTAGTAGTAGGCGCCGGCGCCGGACGGGAGCCACCGGGCCGAGAAGGTAAGTGCCCCCCTCCTCCCCCCCCCCGCTGTCCACTTTCATCGGCGGGCGCCCGCTGGCGCCCGCCAATGGAAGCGGCGGTGGGCGCCAGTGGGCGCCCGCCGATCCGCCGATCCGCCGAACCGGTTCGGAGCTTTTTCGGACCGGTTCGGATTGGATCGGCCGATCCAGCTGCGGGATCGGAAATCAGATAATTTATCCGATTTCCCACTGGACCGGACTCGGATCGTGGATCGGGTCCGATCCAGTGCACATCCCTACTGTTTATGAGCAAGAAAACATCTGTAGCATTACCGTGCAGACCAGTTTTTAGGGGCACATAAAATCTTCTCACATAAATGGTAGGTTTAAAGAGGACACCTCATATCATGTGATTTTAAAGTTTGGCAGAGAAATAAAATAAATGCTGATGTGTAATTTAGCAAAGTCCCTTGTAAGAGGCCGTCTAAAGCTATCTCTTCTGATAAGGAAAAACATCCAGTGATTTCAATCTATAAAGACATTATCTAGAGAGAATTTCATTACACAGCCCCCAACTACTGTATTCCAAAAGCCTGATCCACTGTTGTTATGGGCTTTGTTGCTAAGGCAGAATCATGTTTGGCTCACTGTTATGATGGAAGGTTGCAGGTATGAAAGGCTGCCTTCAGACGTTCCATGACCTGTCATTGATGGCATCCCATCTGGCTAGAGCTACGAATTTTGGTAACCAATGCTCTGGAATTGATAACTCTTTCTTACCCCTTCCTACTTTTTTATTTCCTCCTCTGCTCCCCTCCACTCAGGTCCCAAGAGTTTGATATTATTCATCCATTCATGTCACTAATCCAGATTCCAGACACAGTCCACTCTTTGCTGCTGCAGGGATGCTGTGACTGTTGCTGGACCCTCCTTTGCCTCCCTTGGGTTTTCCCATCACTCTTTTCAACACTGCTATTCTGGAGCCACACAAAACATTTGCAGGAAGATACCAGTTTACTGGGACTGCTAAAAAAGGGAAACACTTGGTAAGCCACTATTAGGGATGGCTGAGAAATCCACTTCAGTTTAAGGATGGTGGGGGTTTCCATTTGGGGCTTGAGGCCCAATGAGAAATCATTGGCTCAGCCTGCCCAGACACCAGTCCACAGATCCCCAGTTTGCTCAACTCGTTGCACGATGAATTGGGCAAGCTTGCGGCTTTCTGCTGCCAGGGCAACCCCTTGCGCTCTCATGCTGGGGTTGGTGCCTGGCAACAGGGACATTGGTGGCCACCATTTTGCACAAAACGATGGCTTGTCCATGTCTGTAAATCCCCATTTTGTGCAAATAGCAACCATAAAAAGGGCTATTTATGCAAAATCACAGGCCTAAATGGTTTAACTAATGGCTCGCAGTGGGCAAGTGGCAGAGGTCCAGCAAGCGGCACATGGGGAGGGAAAAAATGACTTTGCTTGTGCTTACCTCAGTTTGTTTTTTGTTAGCAATTCACAAGGTTCGCCATATTCTGGAGATAAAGAACTTCAGATTTTTTTAAAAAAGAAATGTAAACGTCTGAGAAACCAAAACTGCCAGAGTTGTCCATCCAGGCACAAGGCTTTCAGTACTTAACCTTACAAGTCTGGGCTTCAGTCCATGTGTCTTCAGCCATGATGGTGCTTAATTAGGGTTGTCATCTCTTTTTTTTTATGAAAGGCTCCTCTTCTTTAACAGCTTTAAGAAGGCAGGTACATCACAGTCTTCCCCATGGTGCGAATAGTTGTACCTGTTCCATTTAGCTAGGGCAGATGGGTGAGAATTTTGTTTCAATTCGGGTTTTGATAAGCATTTACCAAAATCCACTTAGCTTTTGGTATTTGGAAAAGAAAGAACGTGGGAGAAAACAAAACTGACAGATTCTTACACCAATCCATGCCTTGCTTGGTGAGATGAGCTTGCAGGGCCACCCCTATCTAGAGTTTAGCATAAATAGGGGGAAAAACCCTGATCCTTTGCTTTCTCTGTTGTTACAGCACACATGTATATGGGTCTGTTCATTTGTTTGTTTGAATTTCATTGGTCCAATGGCCCAAGGTGAACAGAATTTGGGGACATAATTTACGTGATGGATAATGGTGGCAAAGAAGTAAAGGATAAGCGATGGTGAATTATGCTGTCCACCTTTTTAATTACATTCGCTTTGCACCACCGTAAATTCCTCAGAAAGATTTAGTTCTCAGAAGTGATCTTATGCAACAGGAACCGAAGAAGCTTGTGCTGGAACTGTTAACAGTATGACAAATCACTTCTTAATCTCTCATCTATGAAATCCATTCCTCCTTCAACAGATAAAGGGGTTGGATAATTTTATTTTGAAGGCAAGTGACTTATCTGTGAATAAATCTTTCATCCTCTTTTTATTGGTTTCAATCACAGCCCCTGCCACATCTGACCCCCAGTATCCATTCTGCACCTATTGCAGGATGTTATCTTAAATTGGATATCAGGAGATTATAGAATTATGACTTCAATGATTCAAATTTAAATTGTTTCTTTGAGCTGATCTGTTACAAGGGATTGGGGAGGGGGAGCCCTAAAACATCCAAGAAACAACAATCCTGAGACAAGTATGAGTCACTGAGTTAAGCCAATATTATTTCTCTCCTTGCCTGTAATGCTAGCTCTACATTTTGCCCATAAAGTGCATTCGATATGTAGTTTACAGTGTTAGGGAAAGACTGAACCTGGGTGATTTGATCAAGGCAGAGGAGGCTATTCAGCATGAAGCTAAAATGATGCCAAAAGTAACAAGTGTCCTAAGAAGTACAGAAACAAAACCAACTTGAATGTTTTCTAGGGCACTCATGCAGGACACGGATTGGATCCTTCCATTATTTATTATTATTATTATTATTATTATTATTATTATTATTATTATTATTTAATTACACTTATATACCGCCCCATAGCCGAAGCTCTCTGGGCGGTTTACAAAAATTAAAAGATGGATAGAAGGGCTCCACTTACAGATGGTGCCTCTGCCCAGTTTGGGGGATCCCCTCTTCCTCCTACATCACAGCTCACCCCATTCAACAGGGTCCCCCAACTCTCTGTGTCACCTTTTCAGGAACTTGGAGGTAACACTATAAGGAGGAAAGATGTAGAAGTCTATTTACACCGAAGAATGTTTCTTTTCAAAATTCTTCAAGCTCATCTTCCAATTTACGTTCGGAAGCTGCAGCTTGTGCAAAATGCAGCGGCCAGATTGATAACTGGAACCCGAACGTTCAAGCATATAAGACCTACTCTAGCCCGTTTGCATTGGCTGCCTGTATGCTTCTGAGCCTGATTCAAGGTGCTGGTTTTAACCTATAAAGCCTTACACGGCTTGAGACCACAATACCTGACGGAACGCCTTTCCCGACATGAACCTACCTGAACACTATGTTCAACATCTAAGGCCCTCCTCCAAGTGCCTACTCTGAGGGAAGCTCGGAGGTCGGCAACAAGGGAGAGGGCTTTCTCTGTGGTGGCCCCCCAATTATGGAACGATCACCCTGATGAGGCCCACCTGGCGCCAACATTGTTATCTTTTCGGTGCCAGGTCAAGACTTTCCTCTTCTCTCAGGCATTTGGCAATATCTGAGGAGCCTGGGTTTGTTTTTGTAGCTTTTTGGGTTGTTGCAGTGGTTTTAAATGTATGTGTGTATTGTGTATGTTGTATGTTTTTGCTGTTTAAATTTTTGTATATTGTTTTTAATTGTTTTAATCCTATGTAAACCACCGAGAGAGCTTCGGCTATGGGGTGGCATACAAATGTAATAAATAAATAAATAAATACATACATATGCACTAAGGTCAGTATAGAGGCAAAGCCTGGGCCAAAGACTACCTATGCCCATGGCCACTAAATTGCCCTCACCTTTATACACATTGACTAAACTCTTACGTTGCTAGTGCAACATCATTTGCGCTAACAGCATGATGCAACCTGTTGTGCATAACTCTTGTGCAACCCCTTGCACAACCTGTTGTGCAACTCATTGTGCATTCTACTTGTGAAATGTGTCTTGCTACCAGTTGCACAACTGCTCCCACAACGATTTGCACACGCGCAATGGGCAACCGTTTGCGCAATGTCAAGACTCAGTGGAGGTCCACTAGCGCTATTTGAGTTTGCAGAATGACTCTGTTGGATATAAGGCTCCCTGAGTTCCATCCTTCCATATGTACATGAGAACTGAGCGAACTGAAGGACAACCGAGTAGGCTGTGTCAGAAAAATACAAACATGCATGAACAGCCATTGTTATGGCAAGTCTGTTTGTCTGACTGACAGTGTATTTCGCAAATGGTGAGTGAGAGCTGCCTAAAGAGGCTGAGGCAGTTTGGAAAGATATAGCCTACAAAATGTTTCTTCTCTGGTAGAGTTGTTATATTTAGTTTGAAAGGCCTGAAATTAGGAGACCAACATAACTCCTTCCCATCGCTTCAGCGAAGGGTAAAAGCTAAGGAGACATCCTGCACTTTAAATGGGCCGAGTTCCTTTATGGTTTGAAGTTACATTTAACTCTGACCTCTGAGCCATGATTAGATTCATTAAACAAACAACCTACGGTTTACAAAAACAACGTTAAGGCTCTACAGATTCCAACCAAGCACCAAAAAGCAGGGAAATTGGGAGTTAAGGCTCCCAAGCCTTAACGCCACATCCTCCCTAAGGAGGCAGAAAGTGCAAGTGAAATTCTCATTCTCCAAAAGCAGATAAACCATGAGGACAGGGTGGAGAATATGATATGCAGAGGTGACTGTGGGGTTGTGGAAAACTGATCACGAACAACTTAGGGCCACCTACTTCTCTTTTTTTGTTCAGAGCAGCCCTTCCCCAACCTGGTGCCCTCCAAAGGTGTTGGACTACAACTCCCATCATTGCAAGTCAGTATGTCCCATGGTCAGGAATGCTGGGACTTATCATCTCAAAAATCTAGATATGCAATTTGATCTGCAGAGGTGACTGTGGGGTTGTGGGAAATGATGATGAACAACTTAGGACCAGCTACTTCTCATTTCTTAGAGCATCTCCTTATGTTGAGAGTTGCAACCCAACACATCTAACAGGCACCAGGTTGGGGAATGTTGTTCAAAAACAAGGAAAGACAGAAAGTAGATCTCCAGATGTTTTGGAATTCAACTTGTAAAAGCCCCTATCGGCATGTGCAGTTCTCAGGAATGCTGCGAGTTGATGTCCAAATCATCAGGATAGATCTATTTTCTGCCCACATCTGTACTAAAGTATGATGTTTTCCAGCATTAAGATATGTGATCAATCAAGGAACTACAAAAGAGCTGCATCACTTTAAATAAACTGTCAAAACCAAATGAAACAACAATGAATGAATCTTGAATACCTAATCCAGATAGCCCTTCAGACATCAACAGTAGTTTTCAACACATGACATAGGATGTCTGTTTCTTGAATATCAGATAAAGGATTATTCTTACTTGTTCAGCAGTGTGAGATCAAAGACAGAGCTACCACCTAATACTTTCATGCGTAAGTATTATTTTAAAATTAAGTATGAATTGATTTTTGTCTTCCCCATAACACATAACATGGGAGTTACAGTGCAACGCATCTGGAGACCACCAGGCTGGAGAAGGTTGACTCCTATACATGTCTTCTCAGAAGCCAGTGCTGCTGAATTCACTAGAGCTTTCTCCCAAGAGGTATAGGATTGCAAACTAATCTCATCTGAAAGGTGTTCAAGACAGCCAAACTAAACCTCTTCTGCTCCACTATTGCTCTGATGAGATGATGTATTGTGCAGGGATTGTGGGGAGTGAACAGTATATTTTTTATAAATACATTTAAAGAAAAAAAACATGTATTTATAAATACATTTAAAGAAAAAAAAGGCAGGATATCGACCAAAAGTTGGAAGTGCCTGGCACATGCTCTGGTTCTAGATCTGTAATGAATAGTGCCCCTTTTGTTATCAAGAGTGCTGCTATATGCGAGATGTGTGTGAGAGAAAAGTATTGGGCAGACCCTGTATTTGGTAAGGGTATGGAACAGCATTCCCCATCCTGCTGCCCTCCAGGTGTTTGAGATGACAAGTCCCAGCATTCCTGACCATGGGACATACTGACTTGCAATGATGGGAGTTGTAGTCCAACACATACGACCTTTCCCCACTCTTATTCTGACACCACTTCCTCTTTTCCTGGGATCCCAATCTGGATCTCAGGGGTTCCCCATCTGTCCTGCTTCCTTCCCTACCCCAACCATCTTTCCCACAACCACTGATTATTGGTTGGTTTCCTGGCCTTTGTGCAATTTCCTCCCCATTCTAAAAGGTCAGAATGCCCCTCAGAAGGCTTAGATACTGGAAGTAAGAATGTCAAGCTACCATAGGTTGGTATTTTGGCCCCACTGCATTTGCCTTTGGCCCCACTGGAATGCAGCCCCCGAGAGCTTCCCTGAAATGGAATTTGGCTGTTGGGCTGAAAGAGGTTCAACACCCCATTCTTAAAGACAAGGGGGCAATTGGCCACTCCAC
Organism: Anniella stebbinsi; assembly: GCA_029215795.1. Taxonomy (NCBI): domain Eukaryota; kingdom Metazoa; phylum Chordata; class Lepidosauria; order Squamata; family Anniellidae; genus Anniella; species Anniella stebbinsi. Next base: position 209,447,515 of record JARDYH010000004.1, read on the forward strand.
CCCATCCCCTCTAGTCAGCATTCGGTGGGCTAAAGCCTCTGAGGCCCAAGAGCAGCTCCCTCCCATTTTCCCTTGAGCCAGCTGGCAATGAAAGTCTGGTTGTCCACTGACACTTCACCTTCCAGATGCCTCAGGGTGCCCAGGGGAGCTGAACCTAACTTTCCTCTTGCCCAGACTTCCTGCCAGTCATGACATAGGGGGAGAAATCAGTAGCTGTTTAACCAATTAAGGAAACTAACCACATCCCTAGGTGGCAAGACAGTATGCAGTAGGCAAACAAAATATGCCCTCAGGAAGCCAATCAGGAGAGTTACCCCAACGAATGCCACTCTGTCCTTCAATGGCAACTGGCTAATGTGGGATGGATATATGCATTGGCATGCAGGCCCAAAGAGGCTGAGAAAGAGATGGTGCCTTTTAAAGGCATGTGAACTGCCCCCTGATTGGCTGTACATCTCGTATATCAGGATGTTGACTTGTCCTTCACGTGTCCCAATTCCAGCTATACTGGGAAGAGCCAAAACGGCCTCCAACTTAATGCTGAGGGAATGGCATGGTAGTCAAGGAAACTTGAAGCATGTCTCTTTGTGCCAATGATTTGCTGACAATACAAGTAGAATATTCAGTGCCTCATCATTCAGTCTTTCACCTTCTGGGATTCACAGAGAATGTATGAACTTCCTCCATTGAAAATGATTGGTAACAAAGCTCTGTCTTTTGTGCTTGATCTGGAATGTCTATTTCAGATTGGAAGTCATCCTTTGATCTTTCAGGCATTAAGTAATCATGAACATGCATTTGTTGAGAATAAAATAGAGAGGAGGAGGACCATGCATGCCATCTTGGGATACACACACACACATGCTATATAAATGTAATAATAAATAAATAAATAAATAATGTCCTGAAAGCCATCAAATGGCATTCATAATCCCATCCACCACCACCCCAGCAGTCATTCATGCAGCCTGTTGAGGAATGCATTTAGTGCCAATGAAAACAAAATACAAAAACGTGTGCTTCAAGAAATCAAGAGAAAATGGTTGGTCTGAAACTGCTTTCAACTGCAATTCACTCCTACACAGTTTTGATCAATATGCTAGTTTCTTGAGATGAAAAAGCAAGGAAAATGAGATTTGAGAGAGAATTTACCTCTCTGTTCTGCAGAAAAGGGTCCCCAACATTAACTGAATATGACATTTTTAATCTCCTTGCTAATGGAAGTAATGAGAACATTCGTTTTGTTCATTTACATTGAAAATGCTGACTATCAATGCACTATTCTTGTAGGTTATTCTTCTGCAAACTGGCACCACCTAAATATATTGAACTACATTTCTCATCACTGCCATACTAGCTGTGAATGATGGGAGTTGTGGGTTCAACACATCTGGACCTAGTTTGGGGAAGGCGTTATAGTTTATATGTCTGATCTACTTCTAACTTGAATATTAGGCATGGGATTGACACCGCCAGTAGAGATGAGTTTTTAAGATGAATAAAATTGACATGCTTATTAAGGGAATTATATACTTAACAGAATAGATGACTGTTATTCAAATAGTAGAATGAAATTGCTTAAATATTAAGTTCTTGGGTTAAATATGATTATTTCCTGTTCCTAACAAGTTTTCTCCAGCTAAATGTGTTCTCAGTAGCTATTCGCTGAGACTAGATTTCCTTAACTTTACACCAGCCAATCCCACACAACCAGGAACAGTTGCCCTTCAGAAATCTTCCTCTGCTGCAACGTCTACTGTTCCCATCTGGCTTCTAGGTTGATCCAGATTTTTTTCAAGAAGATAAGAACATAAGAAACATAAGAACATAAGAAGACCTATGCTGGATCAGGCCAAGGTTCCATCTAGTCCACCATTCTGTTCACACAGTGGCCAAACAGCTGCCAACCAGGAACTTCCAAGCAACAGCACCCTCCCACCCATATGCCACAGGGTGCACATACCCATCTAAACTAGAAGCCACTGATAGCCTTCTCCTCTGGGAATTTCTCCTACCCCGTCTTAAAGCCATGCAAATTGGTGCCCATCACCATATCATGTGGTGGTAATTTCATAGCTTAACTATGCATGGTGTGACGAAGTGCTTCCTTTTATCTGTCCTGAACCTCCCATCAATTGGTTTCATGGGATGACTCCGGGTTCTAGTATTATAAGAGAGAGAAAACGTGTCTCCCCTATCCACATTCTCCACACCATGCATAATTTTGTGCACCTCTATCGTGTCTCCCCTTACCCTTTTTTCCCAAGCTAAACAATCCCAGCTGTTGTAGCCTTCCTTCATAAGAGATGTGATAGGGGTCCCATAGCAACCACAGCAGGATATAACACTTTGAAAGTGGTATGAAAGTGGTACGTGGAATGTGTCATGGGTCCCAACAGTTGTCAATGCACGTCAATACCACTATAAAGCAGTAGTGTAAATTCTGCCTAAGTCAGTCACAACTATCTTATGTCCCAGTAAAGTAGTAAAGCCAGGCTTCTGGCCTTCTTGGTTACAATATAAACTCACTCAGAGGTTACTCAGTCAAACAGATAAAAATAGAATTTAGATCTTCTCTGAATCCACCTCACTGTAAAGAACTACTCTGTGCTTTGCATTAATATTTCATCATCTCTAATGGATAGCTTCTGGCCAAGCAGAATTTGTTCCCATTTTTTTTCAATAGATAAAACAATAGATATAGCAAAATCAGGGTGTGTAATAGTCAAAGTTAAGCACTTCTGATTTCAGTGGAAGAAGAAACTATTGTGTTTAACTGTGGCTGGATTATGCTGCTCATTTTCAATCCACAAACGCAAATCCATGCAGTCCTCATTTTCTCTCGAATAGTTCCTGATCTGTATCTGTATTGATAAGACACCATAGTTTAGATAGTCAGAAATACATCCATATATTTTATTTCTGCTTGAAAATGGCTATCAAAATATGCAATAAAATGCATCTCACAACTGACAGACTAATAAAAACAAGAGCATTCATACCACAGGGCTGTCCTTCAGATTTATACTCAAGGACCATCAACCTCTCCGTATCTGCCCTGTTTGAGGCATTAGTAAATCTCACTGAACCAATCTCAAATGCATCCGCTGCCAACTCATAGAGGCACCTCAAAAATATCTGCTCTGCCCATCAAGGTTCAAAGATAAATGCATATGCATTTGAGACATCTGAAAAACACAATCCCTGTTTATTGAGTATATGAAGTATAATTTAAATATTATTTCACACAATTCTTATATTTGCTGTAACTACGTCCTTTTCCTTCTTTTCCTCTTTTGTTTTATTTACAAATCTCCAAACAGTTTTTTAAAAAAAATCTATTGCTTCAATTTCAAATTGGGCTTAAGTTACTCATATAACATACAAACCCTGCTCATTGAATATAAAGTGCAAAGCATAAGAACCTAAAAAGACACAATGTCCAACCAGCTGTCGACCCACAAGCAGGACCAGTGCAACAGCAACCTCCCATGCATTTTCACCATTTCCATATCCATGGAAAGGAGCTAATCTGGACCCAATAAAAGGAAATCAACTGAAGAATATACACATACTCCAATATAAATGATGGGCTTGGATATACATCCCAAATACAAACACTCTGATGAGAAGCAGCCCTTAACGGCAGACTAAAATCTCCTTTGGAAGTATTAGTGCAATTAGCCTGGGGTGGCCAGATAAAATCCAGGTCAGGGCTCATGTAACTTTAACAGTTGTAGAGAAAAGGGAATTTCAGCCAGAGTCATTTGTATGCAATTAGTTCCTGGCAAAATTCCCTCTTCATCACAACAGTTAAAGTTGCAGGCTCTATACTAGAGTGACCAGATACAAAAGAAGGCAACTTTAACTGTTTTGATGAAGAGGGAATTTCACCAGGAACTAATTGCATACAAATGACACTGGCTGAAATTCCCTTTTCTCTACAACTGTTAAAGTTACATGAGCCCTGACCTGGATTTTATCTGGTCACCCTAAATTAGCCTATGAACCTGCATAGTCACCAGAGTTATCAGCTGAAATGGAAAAGTGGGGGAAAACAAAAACAAAGCAAAACTCTTCCTTAAAAGCAAAAAAAAAAAAAAAAAAGTATCCAATGTCATTTTGTTTAAGTAAACCCAGTCTGCCTGATGTCTCCATTAAAAATAGATCAGGCACATTCAAAATAGATTTCATAAACAAAGAGGACCTTCTAACTGAAAACAGTCATAGGCAAGGGTTCATTTTTGTTTCAAACTCATGTAAATAGGATTCGCTTTCAGGTTTGTAAGAATCAAGGAATATATTTGCTGTATTGAAAATGGCTTCTTTGCAGGATGCAGGATGCCTCCAAAGGTCTCAGATAGTATAATACACATGTGTCTGACACTAAGGGTGTCATCAGACAAGCATTCTATTGCACGCTCGTTACTGAGCAATCATGGGTTTTCGCGGGTCCCTCTCAAAACTTTATCTGCCTCCCGCCCATTCTAGCCTTCTTTGCACAAAAAAAAGGCCCCAGTAAGTCCGTATTATTTTTTAAAGATGGAAGTTGCTGCTATCTCTGCTGTGTGTAGGAGAAGCAGTGTGATAAAGATGACCCCTGAAAAGACCATGTGCACTTTTTCCTTCCTCTTTCCTCTCCCTGATTAATGGAGGCACAGCCAAGCCTCCATTGTTAATCAGTAGAAAACACGTTCCACCATGTTAAAGTGATAATTGGGGGGGTCATTCTAACAGTCATAAAATCAACAATGTTTCGCCAATCTTTCTGAAATTTACAGGTGCCAGAAAGAAATGTTTGTTTTACATTACCTGAAAATTTCAAGAAGATTGGTGAAAGATTGAGGGAAGGAGAACAGTTTAAAATAAAAAAATTAAAGAATCCCCTGAATCCAAAACCAAAATTGAACTGAGGGTTTGCGAGTATTTTTGCATAGCTCTCCTTACTTTCTGGGAGCTTTATTAATTAATCCAATGGCAGGGTCTACTTCCTAACGTTCTGGTGTAGGTGGAACTGCTTTTCTTTTTTTAAAATTCGCTTAAGTCGATTTTATTAAATTAAAACTGTGCCTCTTTAAAAATCCAGTGGCCATTTTGATTATGGCACAGGCTCAGTAGAGTCTCACTCCCCCTCCCTCCTGTGTCAGCTACAATGGCTGCTTTCTACAGCAAATACATTGCTGTAGTCTCTTCTGAGAAGTAAGTTCCATTGACTGAATGTAATGGTCTTACTCCCAGGTAAGTGTGTAGAAGATTGTAGCCTTTATTTTATTTTTATTTTTTAAAACAGTCTGGAACCTTGGAAGGCGGAGAGGGAGAGATGTGAGTGAGAATTTCCTCTCCTTTACAGCACAATAACTCTACAATTAACAACTTGCTTGCATGCTTTGTATGTGTGTATGTTCATTTGATTATGGCTGCTGATCATTAATTTTCATATCGATTCAATCAAAGGCATGTCTACTCAGAAGTAAGTTCCACTGAGTCCAATGAGTCTCATTCTCCATGCACTAGCTTGAAGGGGTATGTGGATTTGGTTGTACTTCTCTCTGGAGCTCTGTGTATTTAGGGACCAAGGCTTTCCGTGAGAGAAGGGGTTAAGCTCCCCCCTCCTTTTCTTTTTTTTTAAAAAAATTCCATGTATTTGGTTTTTAAAGAATTTTTATTCCTTCATTGTTATTATAATTAATAATAATAATAATTAGTAGAAGTAGTAATACATTTATTAGTGTTACATTTATATCCTGCCTTTTTTTTCCTCTTGCAAGGAACCTAAGGTGGCTTACATGATCCTCCTCCATTTTATCAGCACAACAACCCTGTAGGGCAGAAGAGTCAGTAACATTCTGAATTCTCTTAGCTTTTCTAATATTTTTTGATCAGGTTGAACAAAACTATTGTGTATTGTTATCTCCAGTACCAACATCTTTGACAGGCTTAATATAGGATTCATTGACCATAGGCTATTTTTAGAGCATAAAAATAAAAATCCAAACTTGGATAGATTAAAATTAAATTGAGCAATATTTCTAAACACCCACATGGCTATTCTTTGTACTGGGTCAGATGTAGTGATATAAGAGGATATTCAGACTCCATTTAGTTGATCAGTTGCAAAGAAGCTTCTCTAGTAAGGAGGAAGGGGAAAGCCCTAGACTGATCATTCTTTCAAGTGCCATATCTCTCCCACACAAAAATCCATGAGGTAGGTTAGGCTAAGAGTCTATGACTGGCCCAAAACCATCTAGTGAGTTTCTTCTGCTGCTCACTTTCACAGAAATGTAAAACAAATGTTTGGTAATGTTTGGGTGTATGGCATGTGCTACTTTTACCCTCGCAACAACCCTGTAAAATAGGTTAGGCTGGAAATCTAGGCCTGGCCCATTGTCTGTCTATGTCTGTGTGCCTGCCTCTTTCATATATACACACAGAAAGGCATCCTTGGGTTTGTTCTTTACTTACTATATATCATAAACTATGTGTGAATAGAGAAGTATGTCACAAATGATGCAATACACTCACTTTTAACACATCCTAATACATATGTTTCCCAACTAACTTACCGCTAATACAGTCATGAAATTAACACTAAAATATGTTATTTTTACTCTAGTAAGATTAAAGAATCCACATACAACAAGTGCAAATCAGTAGGGATGTGCACTGGATCGGACCCGATCCACGATCCGAGTCCGGTCCAGTGGGAAATCGGATAAATTATCCGATTTCCGATCCCGCAGCTGGATCGGCCGATCCAATCCGAACCGGTCCGAAAAGGCTCCGAACCGGTTCGGCGGATCGGCGGATCGGCGGGCGCCCACTGGCGCCCACCGCCGCTTCCATTGGCGGGCGCCAGCGGGCGCCCACCGATGAAAGTGGACAGCGGGGGGGGAGGAGGGGGGCGCTTACCTTCTCGGCCCGTCCGCTCCCATCCGGCACTAGCAGCTACTACCAGCGGGCTCCGCGGCCTGCTCTAGGGTGGCGCGCCGGGTGATGTCATCACCCGGCGCGCTACTCTAGAGCAGGCTGCGGAGCCTGCTGGTGGTAGCCGCCGGCCCCGGACGGGAGCGGACGGGCCGAGAAGGTAAGCAGGGGGTGCGTGGAGGGGAGGAGGGGGCGCGCGGAGGGGGGAGGGGGGCCCTTACCTTCCCGTCCCGGCGGCTCCCGTCCCGGCGCCGGCGCCTACTACTACCAGCAGGCTCCGCGGCCTGCTCTAGGGTGGCGTGCCGGGTGATGTAATCACCCGGCGCGCTACTCTAGAGCAGGCCGCGGAGCCTGCTGGTAGTAGTAGGCGCTGGCGCCGGCCGGGAGCCGCCGGGCCGGGAAGGTAAGCAGGGGGTGCGTGGAGGGGAGGAGGGGGCGCGCGGACGGGGGAGGGGGGCCCTTACCTTCCCATCCCGGCGGCTCCCGTCCCGGCGCCGGCGCCTACTACTACCAGCAGGCTCCGCGGCCTGCTCTAGGGTGGCGCGCCGGGTGATGTCATCACCCGGCGCGCTACTCTAGAGCAGGCCGCGGAGCCTGCTGGTAGTAGTAGGCGCCGGTGCCGGACGGGAGCCGCCGGGCCGGGAAGGTAAGCAGGGAGTGCGTGGAGGGGAGGAGGGGGCGCGCGGAGGGGGGAGGGGGGCCCTTACCTTCCCGTCCCGGCGGCTCCCGTCCCGGCGCCGGCGCCTACTACTACCAGCAGGCTCCGCAGCCTACTCCAGGGTGGCGCGCCGGGTGATGTCATCACCCGGCGCGCTACTCGAGAGTAGGCCGCGGAGCCCGCTGGTAGTAGCCGCCGGCGCCGGACGGGAGCGGACGGGCCGAGAAGGTAAGCAGTGGCGGGGAAGGGGGCTTACCCCCCCCGGAGCCGTCCGCTTCTATCCGCTGGCGCCCGCGGGCGCCAGCGGATGGAAGCGGGCGGCCCCAGGGGGGGTAGGGAGCGCGGGGGAGGGGGCTTACCTGCCGGGGCCGTCCACAGCGGACGGCCCCGGGGTTGAGGGAGTTAGGCCCCCCCTCAGCCACCCACCGCCATTTTTTCCTCATAGACTTGCATTGCAATGCAAGTCTATGGGGAAAAAAATGGCGGCCGATCCAAAAATTTACGATTTTTGGGTCGGGATCGGACTCGATCCGGTCTGGGGGGCCTCCGATTTTGTCCGAACCGGTCCAGGACAAAATTGGAGGTCCCGATCCGGGTCCCGATCCGATCCGGGGGGTCCGTGCACACCCCTACAAATCAGAGAACCTACCATTTTTCATATTAGTGTTCAAGAATTAGGATTCTTTTCCTAATTATGTCTTACATGGAAGTTGCCTTTTTCAAAGCAGCCGGGTCAACATTTTCATCAAGCTGACCACCTCCCACACCCCAAACTCTTTCTTGGTCAGTCACAGATAGTTAACTCAGATCCTATCAGTGTATATGTGAAGTCTGGCCCACTGTCTGTCTATGTCTGTGTGCCTGTCTCTCTCATATATACACACAGAAAGGCATCCTTAGGTTTGTTATTTCCTTACTACATACCATAAACTATGTATGAATAGAGAAGTTTGTCACAAATTATGCAATACACTCACTTTTCACACTTCTAATACAATTGTTTCCCAACTAACTTACTGCTAATACAGTCATGAATCTAATACTAAAATATGTTATTTTTACTCTAGTAAGATTAAAGAATCCACATACATCAAGTGCATTTCAGAGAACCTACTATTTTTCATATTAGTGTTCAAGAATTAGGATTCTCTTCCTAATTACGCCTTACACGGAAGTTGCCTTTTTCACAGCAGCCGGATCAACATTTTCATCAAGCTGTCCACCTCCTCTGCTCCAAACTCTTTCTTGGTCAGTCACCGCTAATTAGCTCAGATCCTGTCAGTGTATATGTGAAATTGTGATCCCCCAATGTGCATCACTTTACACTTGCTTACACTGAACAGCATTTGCCCTTTTCATGGCCATTCTCTCGGTATGCTGAGATCTTTATGGAGCTCCTCACAATCCTCCACTGTTTTAGTAAGACTAAATAATTTGGCATCATCACCAAACATGGCTACATCACTGCTCACTTCCACCCTCATTCTTATATTATGAGAAAGGGAGGAACTGCCTCCCTGTCCACTTTCTTCACAACATGCATATAGGAGTGAGCAGTGAGATGGCCAAATTTACTGCTGACCTCAAAATATTTAGGGTTTTTAAAATGAAGTGAGATTACCAAGAGCTCCAAAATAATCTCTCCATAGTGGGAAAATGGGCATCAAAATGGCAACAACAGTTCTACATAAGCATTGCTCTCTTCTGGCAGGACTATCCAGATGAATTTTAAGATGTTTTTAATGATGTATTTTTTTCTTGTTTTTTTAAAAATTTAACTGTTTTGTGATTCTTGTTTTTTATATTGTTGTTGTTCCCTGCCTCGATCCGGAGGGAGAGGCGGGTTATAAATTATTATTATTATTATTATTATTATTATTATTTGTAAAGTGATGCACACTGGAGCAAAGCATCCCAACATCACATATACACTGATGGGATCTGAGCCTGCAGTGACTAAACAAGAAAAAAAAAACTTGGGAATGTGGTTGACAGCTCAGTGAAAACGTCAACCCAGTGGGTGGCAGCTGTAAAGACAGCAAACTCCATGTTAGGCATTATAAGAAAAGTAATTGAGAATAAAACAATCACACTACCTTTATATAAATCTATGGTGTGACCACACTTAGAATACTGTGTACAGTTCTGGTTAACTATAGAATTTAGTATCACAAGATGTTGTGCTGGCCACCATTTTGGATGGCCTGTCCTCCTTTCCATGTGGTCACCCTATGACATGACACTATTCCCCCTTCTGAAGAGGTCTGGACCTCAGACTACTAAAGACAAAGTGGCAGACCATAATAACAGTGTTCATATGCCCATTGCTTTATGAGGCAAAGATGCCTCAATGGGTCTGCCAGAAACCTGGCCTCACCATTCCTGTTAGGTCCATGCCCTACAGCAAATGCTCTCAGCTGAACTTGATGGAATCCCATCCTTCAACCCTTGGTTTAATTTACTGACCTCCCCTGGCTGGGCCTTGCAGGGAACAATAGGGTAGATGGAGCAGGCATACATAGCACGTGCAGAGTGCTGAGAGTGGCAAATCTAAAAGCAAATATGTTGTTTTTAAAGAACCAAGGAAATTCAATGGGTCTTTTAAGTAAATAATATCTATGGATGGAAATGCAGCCCATGCAGGCTTGAAACTTGAGCACAAACATGATCACGATCTGCTTCTTTAAGATGCAAACAGGAAGAAAAAGCATGTAGTGTAAAATGAGCTATAATAATTAATATAGTAAACTGTTACTTATTCTAATTTAGGATATTTTTCTGTATCATCTTGTGTGCTTCCAGAATTAATCAGGGACTTTTTAGTCAAGTAGATTTTTTTTCCAGGTTGTCTCCAAATACAGACACAAAACATGAAATGCTTCTTTTCATGAGTCAGTCATAGAAAGCTTTTATCTCTTGACAATGGCTATTGAAAAGTTCAAGTGAGAGAGCACAACTTCTGGGGTTCATTTATTATTTTGAAAAGTGGGTACAACACAAATCACTAGCTTTGATTTTATATTGGATTAGGGTGACCAGATAAAATCCAGGTCAGGGCTCATGTAACTTTAACAGTTGTAGAGAAAAGGGAATTTCAGCCAATGTCATTTGTATGCAATTAGTTCCTGGTGAAATTCCCTCTTCATCACAACAGTTAAAGTTGCAGGGGCCCTGCCTTCTTTTGTATATGGTCACTCTAGTATAGTGCACTTTCTATATACCTATACTTCTGCATATGTATTAAGGTTAGATTAAGTAGGGATGTGAATTGTATCATTTCCGATACACGATCCAGCAACAATAAAGGGGTTATCGGACATCAGATAGCCAATAACGTCAGCAAATGTTAGTGCTTTGATATCAAATGATACAATATTTTTCGATCCGATATTATTGGAAAATATCTGCAAATCGTTTGTTTTTCCACCATAGGCTAGCATTGTACACAAGACAAGCCTGTAACTGCTGTATTTTTAAATGTACAGACATGAAACTTCGCCACAGTGAACAGGCATTGAAGGGAAAAATGCTCCCTCCCAAAATCCCAGAAAAAAAATGGGTCCAGTGTTTACTTGTAAGAAGGTTGGGAACATTTCTAAAGACCAGCCTCTAGGACGTACCATTTTTTTAAAAAAAAAAGTTTCATAACGGAAGGCGGGAAAAGGTGGTGTGTGTGTGTGATTGGTAGCTTCATTCACTAATTGTGCTGTTCAAGGATTCAAGCAGGCTCCAATCGCAATGGTGGAGGAGGGCTGAGGATAACCCCCACCTTAGCGTTTTGACTCTCTGTGGGGCGTAGTAGTTTGAGAAGGAAGGGTGGTTTTGGTCGGAGCTCTGGGAGATTGCATTTTGGTGGAGATAGTTGGTGATTCTTTCTTATATTTCCCTTCCCCTCTCTCTCTCTCTTAGCTTATCATTTCTGCTAGTTGTTGTAAGTTTGTTTGCTTGTTTGCTAGTGTCTTCAAAAATATCTGTGAGTGAGTGTCCTCTCTCTGTCTGTCTTGCATTGTTGTAAAAGTAGCAGAAAGGCCATCTGTGAGACCCCATCTGTAATGGACGTATCTTGAAAAATGACCACATTATAGCCACCTTAAAAAGTGTGTTTTGAAAGCTTACTTACGAGTAACGCTTACACCAATTGTTCTGAAATTTGGAACACATGACTAGCAACAGTCTGTACTGTGGGCAAGTTTCAAGTCTCTAACTTTTAAAATACAGAAGTTATAGGCATTTATGTCTCAAAAAGCAACTATATAGAACAAAACAGGGATCCAACATCGGAATCGGAACTTCTGATATTTATCAGATATTGGATCCGATACGACACTTGGAACCTCCAATATGATCTGATACAATACTCTTGATATCGGAAGTTCCAATTCCGATTCTGATATTTCTGGCTGTGTACATCCCTAATATTAAGCAATAATGTATTTCTACTGAAAAATATTAAATAGAATCTTCTTCACTAGTGATTTTAAACTGTGATTTAAATTGTTAAAATTGAGTCCTTTAGAGAAGCGACTTAAATCATGATTCAAATCAATTTGATTTAAATTAAATTAACCTTGCTTGTCAATTAAGCTGATTACCTCTAACTCTTCCCTCTGGGACAGCAAAGAACAAGCCATTATGTGACAGCCCTTCAAATATCTGAAGAATTCCTTGTGGTTTCCTTCTCATTGTCTATACGATATGCTGCTACTTTTTAGACTACATCATACTGCCTGCTCCAATCTGTGTAAAAAAAATGCATATTTTATGATGAAGCACATTTGGAAGAACAACAAATTTGCTTTCAAAGAATGTAGTTTAGTTTCCTTGGCTTGATGGGGGCATGTTGATGGATGCTATCTTTTTGTATGATTTGTTTTGCGGTAGAACATAGGAATCCTTTGTATTTCCCTTTGGAAAGGAATGGGGGGAGAGTTTTTGTGTGCATGAGTGTTTTAAAGATAATCAGACCATTTTCATGGTACCCAGAGAGACTGGGGAAAAATTTGTAGTAGAAGTTGAAATTTCTGATGAAATTCATAGCTCGGAAAAAGAGAAGCACAACTTCCTCTGATACTTCGGAGAAGGGTTTCACTCATCAATAAATGGGGTGGTCATAATACATTACACCTCACAAGAATCACTAAAGGACCCAGGCAAAATCAGCTTGGTTCTGTAAATAGAGAGGCACCATTTATGCATTGTGCAAAATATATTCAAGAGAAATCATATACATACTGTGACAATGAAAGAAGGCCTAACATATTTATCACAAGAGATTTTTTGAAAGAGCTAAAACAGCTGCTAGATTGGCTTTCCTTTGTAGTACTTAAAAATTGAATGAAAGGCCATTATTTTATCTTGCTATTGATAATGAAAAGGGCTTATATCTTGACCCCTATAGTGCTTTGAACAATTTACAGAATGTAAGTAGTGAAAAAACTGGGTTTTTTATCCTTCGGATCAATAGAATAGTTTTTAAGGCTACTAATTCATTGAAAAGAAAAAAAAAACTAAACAGGCTACAGAAAGCTATATGTCATTCCATTAAGTATGGTAGAGTATAATCTGTGAACACTAATGTTCCAGGCATGTCTGAAAATAACTACAAGTAATCTATACAGAACTTCATCAGTGTGTGTGTGTGTGTGTGTGTGTGTGTGAATATCACAATCTTTGACCTCACATGTTGTATTTCAGCTTTACTCTACCAATATCTGGTCCATTCTGCCATTTTAGAATTCCACCTTAATCCAATCTCTCTGGTGTATTTATTACGTTTACATATGTACCACTACTATCATAATGGAATGGCATTAGTACTGAATCTATACATTGGTTTTATTATGTCTTATACTGTTATTCTTTCCCAGCTTTCTTTAGTCAACAACAGAGATTAGGTGATTTCTCTCTCAGTTTTGAAAGATTTCATAGAAGGTTGATCACATTTTGCTCTCATGAGTTTTGTTTTGTTTTTGGTATATATCTGGTTATGATTGGCACATCTTGATTTTACAGGTTTCATAGGAGAAAATAGAATGTATCTTCCACTACTACCCTTGAGAGAGAAGTCTCCCTCATACTTAGTTAACAATTATAGAGAAGGGATACAGGTTATTCTGCCTGGAGGCTGTTTTAGGGGAGAGTCTCAAATGTCATCTGGAATTGGATTAGCACAGAACAAACTTTTTTGCAGAATAAAAGAGGAAAAGATGCCTTGTAGCTGAATTGGTGATTGTGCAATGAGGATAATTTTCAACTTAGTATAACAAGTATAACAACAATAGCAACCAACAAGAACCAAATTTGGCAGAAGCCTGGAGAACAATTCTTTTAGGATGTGTTGGAAGAAGTTGAATATCATCTATTAGGGCTGTGCACGGACCCCCAATCTGGTCAGGATCCAGTTCTGTCAGGTCCTGATTGGGCCCGATCCGACTCAGATCGGATTGGGCTGGATCCGATCTGGATCCATGCAGAGGCCTCCCTCCTGCTCTCCCCATTCCCTCCCTCCCCCCAATCGCCCTGCTTACCTGCAGCCTCCTCCGCATAGTCCTCCGTCGTCGATGTCAGCCGGCCACATTTGCCGGTAGTGGCAGGTGATGTCATTGATCCAGGCTCACTATAAAGATGAGCATTATGAATGGATGAGTTTTGAACCATAAGCCGACTAATTACAAAATTCAATAGCATCACAACTTCTTTGTAAACCCAACAGTCCCAGAAATAACTTTTCCTCAAAAGGGAGTTACTACAACCTATTGGTTATTTTGGTTGCCCCTTTTTGAACCTGTTTTGTACAATAGCTCTTTTTGACCTAGCCTTAAATTATGAAGCCCTGCAAAACTTGGGTTCAGTACAGAGAGTGCCTCTTCTCCTATGAACACCTCCACCCAGCCCTTTGAGATCTACAAGAAAGGCTCTGCTCTGGATGTCAGATTTCTATGAGATAATAACCAATAGGACTTTTCACAGTTGTGGAGCCACAGTTGTAGCACATCCTTTCCAATATGCTTAAAAGAAGGGGTTGTATGTACGATATGTATGATAACGATACAATATGCTCTTTATTGTGCATGTGTTTAACAATAATGATACGATAGAAAAACCTCCAATAAATATCCGATCTGTTAATTTTCAGCCCGATGATATCGGATTATGAGACTGCCATATAAATAAACCTATAACTTCTGTATTTTAAAAGTTAGAGGCTTGAAACTTGGTCACAGTGCTTATGGGGTATGACTAAGTATGTGTATGAAATTTGAGACCGATCCCTCCAACCCTCGATTTTATATTAATTTATTAAAGATCGTTTAAGTTCTGACAGGTCAGAATGACAGCTCGCCACGTGCGTTCATTCAGACCTGTCAAAAAGTTGCAGGATCGATCTCAAATTTTATCCACATGTCTAGCACATGTTGCTACACATATGTGCCAAATTTCAGACCAATCCGTCCACCCCTGTATTTTATATGAATTTTTGAAAGATCATGCAACTTTTGACCTGTCAGAACTTAATCGTTCTTTAATAAATTCATATAAAATCGAGGGTTGGAGGGATTGATCTCAAATTTCATACACGTACTTAGGCATACCCCATAAGCATTGTGACCAAGTTTCAAGCCTGTAACATTGAAAATACAGAAATTATAGGCATTTTTTCTAAAGAAAATCAGCTCTATATGGCACAATGGGGCTGCAAATTAAATATCGGAATGCCAATAATTATCGTGAAGATGATATGATTAACCTATGATATTATCGGAGACAATCATTTTTTTGGTCCAAAATTTCAATAACGATAAAATACGATATTTTCGGGCGTGCACATCCCTAGTTGTATGAAACCTCTGTCCATCCATCTGCTGCCCCTGGTCCCAGATAACCCTGGAAACCCTTTGCATCCTGGATATACACAGAAATTGTACATAATGATTCAGATATCTTTGCTTTTAGGAACTGTGAGTATAAATCCGATGCGCATTGGAACATGTATCCCAATGTAGATTCCTGCCTATTGCTTTCTGTGGGATGCACTTTCCAATGTCCATTTCTATTCCTAAACCCCTGGCTAGTCTATGTAAGAGTTTTCACATCAAACAGCTGAAAATTTTCCCCAACATAAAATAAATCAGAAAGAACATTGGTGGGATCAGGATAATTTTGCACATCAATGAAACCACAATATCTGTTTTGGGAATGAAACCTGCTAGATCATCACAACATCCATACTTAACAGTAGTGGGATGCTATAGTGATCTTGCAGATTACAACTCAGACTGAAGTAATCCATGAAAAGAAAAGAATAATAAAGGACTACTTACTTACCACCAGAGCAGGAGCCTGAGACACCATGTAAAGCAGGTCATGCATTTGCTAAGTTTATCGGTACCAATACTGCTTCCACTAATTCTTAGTTATTTTCCTTTCAGTGGAGATGAGGCTAATGAAAAACTAATTTCTCCACTCTTCAGATTTCAAAGAGCACATTAAAAAAAAAAACTACTACAAAGTACAGCAATTTAAAATCCTGTTCCGAAACACAGTGCAATGAAGCAACTAAACCCACATTTGACAAGAAGATAGATGGAGAGAAGGATTTTCCAAACAACTCCGTACTTTTCAGAGCAGGCAATCACAGGGAGGAAAATTAAAGGGGAAAGCTGAAGGTATTTTGCATAAATATGTCATTTTCAGTGTTTGTGTTCATATTACTCATGTGTGCTCATATTATTTTGGAGGAAGCTAACAGGGCTTTTAGGTCAACTGCACAATAGTTGCAGGAAGCAAGGGTAAACGAATCTAAGGCAGGACCTACACTACTGCTTAAAAATGGTTTATAACAGTCGTGACAACTGTTAGGGCCCAGGACACACTCCATATACAGTTTTCAAACTGTTTTCAAAGTGTCATATCTTGCTTGGTGTAGATTTGGCCCAAGTCAGATATTTGTAAACATCTGTTGATTCTGTAAATGTCTGGATCTGTATTTTGTGGATATAGTTTCTTGAAAAGGTAGAGGAAATGATAACCTTTTAAAACTGAGGTGTAATATTCTGAACAGTTTGGGTCCTGGGCTCTTTCTGTCTCACTCTCTTTCTCCATCTCCCCTCTGGTGGACCAAATTTGGCCTGTGGGCTGGAGGTTTCCTGCTCCAGGACTATCACAGAAGCATCACTGTGATGAGATGGCTGCAGAGAAGCAAAGGCGCTGGCACTTTCTGAACCTTGATCCCATCATTATCCTTTAGTTTTATAGGACATATTGTATCGTATATCCCGTTATTTTCTTGGAGGCATCCAATTATTTTTTACCTGCTTCCTTTCTAGAAAATGAGATTTGCTTTTATGTCTCAAAAGAATGCAATGGAGATGTTTATTTCGTCCTTTGACAACAATATAAAATTCTAAGGAGGTGCCAAGTGTTATCATTAGAGATTCCTTTGTGCTTTTTTTGGTGGTGGGGGGGGGAAGCTGTTGCAAGTGTCTGAGATAGATGCTTTCCTGTTTAGTTAATTTATCTGACAACTTTGATTTTAGCATTACAGTAAAAACTAAAAGAAATGAAATTGGAGATATTTCTAGATAAAAAAAGTTACCTAGAGAGATTCTACTCCCATCCTTGTCCAATTGCTCCTTCTGAGAAAACAGCAGGCAGGTTGCATTGCTGGATACAGTTAAAAAGAACCCAGGCTCTTAGGGATGCTTCATAGCAGAGAGAACTGGCAAAGCCCATACATGAAAATAGTATGGGCAGAAGAAAGAAAGGCCTTGTCAGCCTTGGAAGGGAAAGGGGAGAGTTATTTGTAGCTGAACATGAGAAAACAAGCATAACTATAGACAATTACTGAGCTAACTGAGTGGGGCAGTGCATTGAAACAAGGGCTGGATCTAAACTGCTGCTTTATACTGTTTTGAAGTGCACTGATAACTGTTGGGACCCATGACACTTATACACAAAGCAGGATATAACTATATCAAAGTGGTATGAATGCGGTATATGGCATGTGTCAATGGGCCCCAACAGTTGTCAAAGCACTTCAATACTGCTATAAAGCAGCAGTGTAGATCCTGCCTTTATATACTGCTTTCATACCACTTTCATAAGGCTATGTCCTGCTTGGTGTAGATCTGCCCAAAGAAGAGAAACATGTAATAGGAGAGGTGTTGACTTAGGAGTGGACCAATTGAATGTTATGTTCCCGGTGTGGTTAATACCAAGCTAGTCACTGCAACTCTCAATGGTTTGGATAGATGCAACCACACATTATGGCACACACACATTATGGCACACACAAGATTTTGAACAGAGCAGTATGGAAGCCATCCATGCTAAAGCAGGAAGAAAATGAATGCATTAAGCTATAAGCTGATTCATTTGGACCTAATAATTACATCATTGATGTAGGCACCTGAAAACTGATTAAACCTATTTTTGCTTGACATTGCAACAGTGATATGTGGAAATACCAATCACTAGTCACCCATCCCTCTTGTTACTTCTTTCCTAGGACTCCACAGGGTTGCCAACACTGGCATGGCAAGTACCTAGGTTATTAGAGCTTCCGTCATGATGCCCAACCACAGGGAAATAGATTTCTAACAGTTAGCACAGTGGCCTACAGTATGGTTCAGGCCTCAACCCCTTCCTCTTAGGTAGGGTGACCAGATAAAATCCAGGTCAGGACTCATGTAACTTTAACAGTTGTAGAGAAAAGGGATTTCAGCCAGTGTCATTTGTGTACAATTAGTTCCTGGTGATATTGCCTCTTCATCACAACAGTTAAAGTTGCAAGGGCCCTGCCTTCTTTTGTATATGGTCACTCTAGTGTAGTGCCTGCAACTTTAACTGTTGCGATGAAGAGGGAATTTCACCAGGAACTAATTGCATACAAATGACAGTGGCTGAAATTCCCTTTTCTCTACAACTGTTAAAGTTAAATGAGCCCTGACTTGGATTTTATCTGGTCACCCTACTCTTAGGTAGTGAATAAACTAAGTCAACCCTGTTGACTTGAAAACTGATATTATTAGCCAATTAAATACAGTGAAAACACTTTGTTTCCCAGAATATTATTACTGTGCTGGGAGTTAGGACTTCATGGTGCCTGATACACTTGAAGTCAAGAGTTCCAAGGATACTCTAACATTTTTGGTGCTTAATTAAAAAAAAACCAGACACACTGGATATTTTTCTTCCTCTTCTGCCAATAACAGTCTATGTAATGCAGGAGAAGCCACTGACTGAAACATTGATGCCTTCATTTTCTACTTTGTTCAAAATGAGAGGCTTCATTACCTTAGGATATTTGAAAGAAAATTAAATCATGAATGCTTGTGAAATGCTTGAGCTGCTACTAATATGAATGCAACAAAAGTCCCTGTATCCATTAATAACTTAACAGTATTGTGGGGTCTGTGATAGCCATGACTAAGGCAGGATATTGCAGACAAACAGAAGAAAAGAAATTTGCAATGAAATGAAGCAGAAATAGGATTCAAAAAAATCAGTTTTTCCCCCTCTTTATGTTGCTAATATCACCCAGCAGAAAAGGTGAGAACATGTCACTTGATTTACATTTTACCTAAAACATTGTGCTCTTCTCCCTTCCTTAAAATGCAAACAGAAGTTAATCAAATTCAAAGGAAAATTATTAATATTTATGTTTGGTATGACCTAAATAGATTCAGAAATGAAAGTGAGTGTGCAAGGGTATATATAAAATGCAGATGCATATATATGGTTTCCCCATAGCCAGGTATCATGCCTTCACAGTTTGGGTAGAGCTTGAGAATCTACAGCACAGGACTCTTAGGTTTAATTGGTGATGTGGGAAACTTCCCCTGTTCAAATTATATTTGGGCCATTAATTACAAGCTCCCTCCATGAATGAACAACAACACAAAATTAGAACCCCCTGCATCTAGGTTCTAAATTGACTCATCAAGTTTTGGCTCATGCATAGTTATTCAACTCCCTTGGGAAATGAAACGTGCACCTGGGCAAGAAGTAGTCAATCACCTGAGCTCCTGTTCATTGTACATCACTACTGCAGAGATGCTAGCCCTGTCCTAATTGGCCACCAGAATAGTGATTGGAGGAGGAAAAGGAGGCATTTGCAGCTCCAATGGCATTACCAGCAGCCTCACTCAGGCAGAAGTGTTTGCTCCTCCCCTTCTCCTAATCATCCTCCCTATGGGGGAGTGGAGCCAAACACGGCAAAGTGGCAGCATGGATTCTCCATAGAAAATCCAACATTTCAGATGAGCCAAAATTTCACAGAAAGCATTTTTCCTGAGAAAATTTCTGAGATTTTTCTTTTCCTCACCCCTCTAAAAAAAAAGAAGGTGGCTTCACAAAATTCTCTCAATATTTGCCACCAATTTGTTTGTTTTGTTTTCTATATTTGTGACAAAAAGAACTGGAGGTTTAAAAACCCAAATGTGGGAGAAACTAAAACTGACAGATTTGTCCCTCCAAGTCCAGATCTTTGAGTGCTTTGCTGTTGTTAATATTTTATTAGGACTGCCTCCTCTTTTTTTTCTGTCTAACATGCCCTTCATCTTTAACAGCTCCATGGCAGTAGGTTCACTGTGGACCCAATCCACATGGGGAATTTACTGTGCTCCTACTGCATCTCACATGTGGATGTGACACATGACATTAGCCCCAATCTGTACCAGTCCTGGGTTTTCTCACCATAAAAACACAGTTTCACGAAGTCCATTTGTGATGGATTTTCCTTTTACTGCAACTTCTCTAAGTTTTGAGACTCAGTGTGTCCTAAACTTGATGTACTATTCCTGGGGAGGGAGGGTGTGAAGTGGCTTCAGCACCAGCCGGAGGAAGTGATGCTCCAAGGAGGAACAGAAAGTTGTATCAGCGAAGGGTTGAATCCATAGGAATGGGTTGCCTCCTCTCGTGGAGAGGAGTTAAAACATTCCTGTCAGCTTTACCCTTCACTGACCAAGATCAGCTTGCTTGTTTTTTTTCATAGCGTACCTATGGAGTTGTGATTCTGTGAATAACACAAACACACACACACACACACACACCTCTTCTGCTGGTTTTTCCTCTCTCTCTCTCTCTTTCTCTCTCTCTCTCTCTCTGTCCTGCTCAGGGAACTGAGGAGTGAATGCAATGCTGCTTCCCTTCCCCGTCTTTGAAAAAAATAAAGTTTAGAATGTCTTTTTAAACCAATACTTGCCTTTGTTCCTTTTTATTTCTTTGCCTCAAGAAACAGCTAGCTAAAAGGACACTATATACAAGTCTACTCAGAAGTAAATCATATTCGCTTCAATGAGGCTTACTCCTGAGTAAGTCACCACATTGCTTTTGAGAAGACTTTAAAAAAACTTTCTTACCATCTCACTTGAGCATAGCTTAATGGATGTTAAAAAAAAGAAAGGGAATAAAAATGAAGGAAATTTGTTGATGTCATGAGTCCCAAGCTACATAGCCAAATTGATGTGGTTTAAGATTATGTTTGCCTCACAAAAGCAAGTTTTGTATCAAATCTACACTGCATTAATTGGCTATGTGTGCCACAGGAGAAGTACATGTCTATTCCAGAAAATGCATTTTAAACTGCATCCACATCGGAAGTTGTCTTTGTGTAGATTGCACCCTGGTCCTCTCTGTGCTGGGAATAACTGTACATATTGAATTTGGCTGGTACAGATGGATGAGAATTCTGCCGGGAGAGATTCGCCAACTTACTAGTCTTCAGGAATTTAAAAGATCTATAAAGACTGATCTCTTCCGGCAGGCCTACCTAGATGAATTTTAAAGTGTTTTATTGGTGTTTTATTGGTATTTTAATGATGTACTGGTTTTATCTGCTTTTAATCAGTTTTTGTATTTTGTGTTTGGTGTTGTTCCCCGCCTCGATCCATTGGGAGAGGTGGGTGATAAATAAATATATTATTATTATTATTATTATTATTATTATTATTATTTTGGTTTGGGGGATTTTAGAATTTACCAACATTCAAATACAGAATAGAAAGAAGTTAAGATTTTAACAATGCAAATACGAGAGAAATGAAACTCAGAAATTTGCCCAACTCTGTCATCTATATGCAGTATATGGACTCTATTACTAAGCTACAACCCTTCCCATATATAAAAGAAAATTCTATCATACCATTAAATGTAATGATTTCCAGAGATAGTTCATGCCACCACCCATGCCAGCCTTACCATTAAGCAGAGTGAAGCAGTCACCTCAGGCAGCAAAATTTGGGAGGAGACTGCAAAGTGTTGGAGGAGAGACCTCTGTGCTATGCACCCTGCTCTGCACCACCCAAGTTAGCCAGTTGTTTTCAAGTGCAAGTGGAGGATGTGGTTCTATCATCAACACTGAAAACAGACAGATTCATCTGCCAGTCCAATCGGCTTTTGTACCTGGAATGGGAAGCTGCACCATTTTGTTCTTTCCCTCAGGCAGCAAAATCACTTGGAGCAGTCCTGCTCTTTTGTGTGGAAATGTGTAAAAATTGTAGCTTTGACAAGAAATAAAACACTTATTAAAAAAGATATGGTCATCATATCTTATTGGCAATATATCTTCTGAACCACCACTTTTATCTGCCTGTGCCAGCAGCTTTCATTAAATAAGGGTGTTTTTTTTAAACACACACACAAACTTATAACATAAAATATAATGTGTAAACAAAAAAGCTTGGTCAAGGTAATTGCTGACTACATGATTTTATGTCTCTCTGATTTGGAAAGGAAGATGGAAAGAAGATATTAATACTATTGATGCCATTAAATCAAAGCTCTGCTAATGATACCCAAGGGATGAAGGTGTGGTCGGCTTCTCCTCTAATTGGATCCACCACTTAGAACAGCTGGACCAACTTTTTGTTGGCTGCCAGATGGAAGTTTCAAAGGCCTTCTGAGTTCGGCTTGCAGGAAGATTCAAGAACACAAAACAGAAAAGGTAGGTAATTATTTTTTAAAACCATCTTTGGCCTTGACGGTACTGACCATCGATTGTTTCTTTTGATGAAGTGCTGTGCTGCTTGAATTTCTCCATGATTAGAAATGTTATTTATTATTTTGTCCCTGCAACTGGGAGTAATCACCTGAAATGTTCTAAGTCATGGGACATTGTGGGATGGAATGATGAGATGGGGAAAGGATGGAATTGCACTTGAGATACCACCATCAAGACTTTCTGCAGGGTAGATTGCTGGGAGAGGCCCCACCTGCAGGCAATTCACCGAGAGCCTCCTCATACCTTGAGCAATTCCCGGTACAGCCAAATTCATGTAAATCGTTCACATAAAATATTAAAAGTATTACTACCTTTCAATTGATTTAAAATTGAAACATTTGTGTTTATTTTCTTGCTTATTTGGCTATATATTTGGGAAATAAATTAAAAAAATAAAAATGGGGTGGTGGAGTAATTTTACTAATCTTTCCTAACTGCAACTAACTAGTATAAGGGGGAAATGGCATACCTATTTTAGTACTATTTGAACATATTAATTAGACAAAAGGGTACAATTAACCAATATTGGGTGGTTCTGCATGGATTAAGAAATTAATGATGGATATTTTAACATTTTGAATCACTTCCATATTTGAGATGGCTAAAACCATTACATGAAATATGGAAAGCCAAACTGCTCTTATTTCCCCCCACAGTGAGGTCGGAAAATGGCCATCATCTGTCAAAACGGGCTCTCCTTTCTATTCTTTGAAGCAGTCCACACAGCTTATTCTCTTAATTTCCTCACTTTCTCCCCTTGACATTAAAAGCCAGTTGGATATCAACTGTGACATCTAATTGCCTCGTTTCTGATGGCAGTAGTATTAAATCAGACAAGTGGAGATGTACTGGTTTAGAAGACTAAAGACTTTCATGTGAGACAAAGGCAGTGGGTAAAGACAGAGGTGCTGCTCCATATAAATTGAGTTTTGTTCACTGAGAGTCCATATAAATTGAAGCTGTCCACTGATTTCTCACAAGAACAATTAAGCAAGGCCACTGAGGGGGGGGGGGGAGAAAAGGGCTTTTTGAGATACGATTAGAACTTGGAAAGATTCTGATTTCTTTTCTTTATGAATTCAGCATTCTCTTAAACTAATAACACTATTATATCAAGAGATTGAGATCCAATTGATAGGGCATCAGATGTGACTCAGAGGAAATTGTTCACTGCATAGTAATACTGGAAATTTGTAAGAAATCTGCTCCATTGGATTTCCCTCCCTCCCTCCCTCCCTCCCTCCCTCTCTCTCTCTCTCTTCAGTTTTCTCCAATAAATACCACCAGACAACAATGCCAAAATCCATACATTTCTGGACTTGCGATGTGTTCCATGGACCAGGGAAAAGAGTCTGGAAAAAGAATGTGCATATGTGAAAAGTGTGCAAAGAACAATATGTACTTTTTAAAAATACATAAACCCACACTTTAGTAGTGTACAACAATTCTGCACATTTTTAAAAACATGCATCAATACAGCTTTTTATTCTAAATCATCAACATCTACACAGAACCAGAATGGAACAGAATTGTAGTTAGAAAAAGGAGGTAATAGGCTTGACAGCTTGTCCATTGCTAAGTAGCATAGACCACATTGTATGTTCCCAAATGTAAAATAGAAATGACCAAATATTCTATGCGACTCTTGTAAGTCTTTAATTGAAACTGTAAAGCACTTTGCACCTGAACAGTGCTGTGCCTTCTTTATATTTAACAGTCAGCTTTATATTTTAAATGAGCTACAATGAGTTGTAGCTCATTGTTATTCTTGGGCATGACCAAGAAATGGAACTTGGGAAATGCAGATTAAAAGAGAAGGAGAGAGGATAAAAAATGTAGGTGCCTGCCTCCCATAACCTCCCTTTCTTCAGAATTCCATAAATTCCATGAAGTGGGTTGTGTTCTGGTGTAGTTTGCATAAAGTGGGTTGTGTTTATATGCTGCATCAATCAAAAGAGTCATGTGTAGTTTTCTTAACTTTCCCTTTCTATTCTCTACATGACACAGTATCACTTAATCCATTATGGCCAATGAGAAGAAAATGCTGCTCTCTGGTTGGCTGTAATGCATGCTGGGAAATGTAGTCCTCTAACTAGGGCTAGAGACAAGGAACCTATCTACACACACAGGATATAACACTTTGAAAATGTTTTGAAAACTGTATATAGAGTGTGTCCTGGGCCCCAACAGTTGTCACTACTGTTGTAAACCATTTTAAACCATTTTAAAGCAGTAGTGTAGATTGGTTCACGGGCTGTACAGAAGATGGCAGATTGTACACAGAATGTCCACCAATGCTTCGGAATTATGACTCCGAATTTTGCACAGCCCTATTATACACAATATATTTGTATAGCACTGCTATATCACTTCAGGTATCATTACTGAAAACTCATTTTTCCAAATAGACATTTGATTTTGGCCTGTTAATGTTGTAAACAGATACTAGAAAATTACTTTGGGATCAGCATCAATCGTAACACCTGGTTTTCATTGACTTTTCTCCGAGTTTATACTCCTACACATCATTTCACTAAGATTTGTTTTAAATAATTATTGCTTATGATTCCTTTTCATTCTTAGATTACACATGCCAATTGCTATATTTGAAGCAAAAAACAACTAAAAGTGAAGATATTAAACCAGATTTCTAGCATCTGTACTCCTTCCCTGCCCATATTCTGCAATGCTACAAAAAGGATAATGGAATTTCATTTCAGTGCTTGTGTAGAATAGAAGTGAACCAGGTTGTCCCCAGTTCATATTTTGTTCTTTTAAGAATTACTGACATAATGAACGTGGAGCATACTGAGACATTCTAAAAATGCCAGGTTTACTGCTGGTGTTGCTACAATCACATGTAGCACTCTACTTCAATTATTTCTAGTTAGGGGCTAATTGGGTCTTACCGTAAATGATGTTATCTGTCGGATAATACATGCTGTGGGGAACACCATGTTCAGAGTGTGTTTTCTGAAACAGATTGAGAGGCTTAATAACGGTGAGCACTCGTTGAAACCTGATGCATGAGGGAAGTTAAGAGATGCACTCCCAATGCATTCTGTACCTTCACCCCTGATTAAGCTGTGCCACAAATGCTATTATATCCTAACAAATGAACTAAAACCCAATAAATCAATTGACCTAAACATCAGTGCCAAAGCCTGTATAATTGGGAATTAAAGAAGTCCTTCTCCCATTGCTTAGGAGAAGGAATACCAATAATAGCCATACATCTCTCACCCACTTTTTTCAGATTTTATTTTGCCATCCTGAAAACAAAAGGAATAATCCGAAACTAAATAGTCTGTTTCCAATGGGAGTAAAGTCACTTTTGGAAGGCTAGTTTCTGTTTTTCTCATTCCAGTTCCCTGGAATATCACTACTCCTTTCTTTGTGTGGTCAGATATATGGCTCCCTTCATGCTTTTCCTGTTTTGCCTTCAATAGAGACTTCATCTTAAATTTATCAATGCCAGTTCTTCTTGGAGGATGCCTATGAAAATATTGAAAAATAGCTTTCCCAATAAAAAATACTTACAGCACTCAGTATTTGTGAAACTCTGTTACTATCCTGGCCACATTAAGGCTTTGTATCAGATTGTTCTCTGACATAGCTTTGGAAACCGGAATTATTCTCACCCTATCATCAATTGCTACATACTCCTGTTAAGAAAGCACTTTCCCAAGCGAAGATGGAAGAACTAGGCATTTTGAACTCCCCTAAATTCTCTAAAAATCATTTTGAATCTTGTTTTGACTTGCTCCCAATTTTTTGTTTTGTCCAGTTTATGTTTTGTTGTGTTTTGGCTCAGTTGAATTTAGAAAATGCACATTTCAAATGGGAAAAGTGCACATTTCTGTCTGTATTTTTCCAAAAGTGTGACCATTTTTCCCATTGGCTTAAGCATGAAATGTGTAGTTCAAAATAATAATAATGCACTTTTCAAAAATTTCTCTGGGGGGGGGAAGCACTCCTGCTCAGATTCACATTTGAGGTTGTGACATGTTCACATGATTTGCGAATAGAAACAAAATTCTTGTACAACCCTATTCCCAAGGAACCAGTATCTGAATTATGAGAAGCACCTCCTGAGCACACACACACACCACCCCTGCACAATTTTAGCCAAATTACACCCATCTGCTCATGAAGAAACCTGTGAATCTTGATAAATTCTCATCAAAGAATGACCCAAACAAAATTCTCACCCATCTCTATCTGTCACAAAACAGAAGGGGAATTCCCTTCCGTCTTCTGTTATTAGAGCACTAGGCAGTAACCTGTTCCTTTAGGCATTTGATAGATCATGCCATCGAGGTTGAAGATGCTGGGCAATTATTAGTTTTAAGCTTCAATGTAAACATTTTTCATAGAAAAAGAAATAGAGATGAATGTTCATACTGATAATCTCTTATAAAGTGTGAATCTCTCCTTTGTTGTTAAATAGGAGTCCTGGGGTAAAATACAACATAAGTCCTACTTAGAGGAGACCCATTAAAATAAATAAGACTAGATACTGATGATTAAATAAGTCCCATTAATTTCAATGTGTCTCCTCTAAGTAGGACTAAATGTTGGATAGATGGAGTTTAACAATGACCAGGCCTTAAAATCCACCATAAATTGGGACTCTCTCTCTCTCTCTCTCTCTCTCTATATATATATATATATATATATACCTAATGCTATGTCAGAGCATTGGTCCATCCAGCCCAGGGATGTGCAACACATGGTCCATAGGCCACAATCATCCCCCAGCCTCTGTTGTTGCTGCTGCTGCACCTGTGTGCTGAATTTCGGTTGGTGTGGCGGCAAAGCATTGGCAGTTCACAGACCAATTTTGATGGCAAAGCATTTCAGAGACAAATTTAGCTTGGAAACAAGGTAATTTTGTCCCTTTTAGTAGTTTGCTGTGGTGACGAGGGCAGCCCATGGGGGGGGGGGGCTAGATGGATTGAACAGGTGTCTCTGGGCTGATTAGCCAGTCTTCCTAATATGACTGGCAGTGATTTGCAAGAATTTCAGGCAAGAACATTTGACAAGCTTACTATCTGAAACCCTTTTAGCTGGAGATTCTGGAAATGGAGCCTGGGGTATTTTGCATGCAGGGCATGTGATCTACCACTGAATTATGTACATCAGAGACTGGCTGGTACCAGGCCCTGGTACCCCAAAAAGAAGTGGTGGGTGAGCTGGCTGCAGCAGCCAACATCTTAATTTCCCCAAAATGTCTCTGGGGACCAGAAGCATTCTGGAGTAACTAAGATGATAGCTCCTGCCCACACTTCCTTTTGGAGCAACAGGCTATAAAAAGGGGGTATTAACAAATTAAAAAGGATACTGGTGTCAACAGATGTAATACCTCATGCTGATAGTCTCTGTCATTTGCCCCACCATGCCAGGAAGTAATGATATACCTCTTAACCACTACCAAACAGAAAATTAAACCACTCTTTCTATACTCCCCATGGGATGTTTCTATTGGTAAATGTTCATTTTCTGAGGCCATGTATCATAAACATGGTTAACTCTGATTACTTGTTAGACTGTATCTTGCAATCCACTTTGCTGAAAATAATCAGAACAGAAACTAAAATACAGAACCTTTAAAAGTAAAAGAGAATCTTGCCATGGAGAACTGCTGTGTTTGCCCATAATCAAAGTGATCATCTACCCAGCAGATGGGCACTTAGCCAGTTGGCTAAGGGTTACAGTACATTTATATTGCCCCAAAATAAAAGTAAGGGTTTATTCAGCACCTTTCAAGCTTCTGATTTCCCATGATACACTTGCACAATAAAATATCTTTAAACATGGTTTATTGTTTAAGTGCAAAGGTCAAAAATAGATATCCAGCTAAGTAATTAAGGGTTCATTTTAATAACATCTTTTAATCTTTTCCTACTTAGGAATCCTTGGTTTTACAAACCTGAAAAAAAATGACATTTGAGTGAGCATAACACTCAGATTGCACTGCCGCTCTGGTTAATCTTTCAGACATTTAACATCTTTTGGGACATATGTAGGCTGACCATATGAAAAGGAGGACAGGACTCATGTAACTTTAACAGTTGTAGGGAATTTCAGCCAGTGTCATTTGTATGCAATTAGTTCCTGGTGAAATTCCCTCTTCATCACAACAGTTAAAGGTGCAGGCACTATACTAGAGTGACCATATACAAAAGGAGGCAGGGCCCCTGCAACTTTAACTGTTGTGATGAAGAGGGAATTTCACCAGGAACTAATTGCGTACAAATGACACTGGCTGAAATTCCCTTTTCTTTACAACTGTTAAAGTTACATGAGCCCTGTCCTCCTTTTCATATGGTCAGCCTAGACATATGGACACCATGCATCCCAATTAAAAGAAAGGGAGATTTCAGTCACTTCCATTTTAATTTCTGGGTAAATTACAATAAAATATGTATGAGAAGTCAAAGGTAGATATCCAACAAGAATCCAAAATGAGAAAGAAGGATGAGTTTTAAGTAATATGGTTTTTGTTTGAGCATAATGAAACAACTGGATAAGGAAGTGAATTCATGCAGGATTTAGAGAAAAGATGAGAGGTCAATTCGTATATTCAAAAATTTCCCTTCATGCAATGCAATGCTGTCTGTTGAGACATCGTCAATGGTGGATGTAAGATTGGGAAAACCAAGAGGAGCTTCTCCAGCATCTCAGTCATCTCTCAACTTCCACTTTTCCTCCTCTAGTGCACTTTCCCCACACTTAGCTCTCCCTAAGTGTCTAGCTTTCTGAAATGAAGGCTTCTGAGCATGCTCAAACCCTCCATTTTATAGGAGCACTGGGAACAATAGGTTTTTACATTCCTCCTGGCCAATGGATCAGGACTTAAAATATATTGAAATGAACACTACAATTCTACATTGGCAGGAATACCTCTGAAGCAACTTTGGCTATTGTTTTTCCTCAACTCTCTCTCTCCCCCGCCCCAATTCCTCACAAGTTCCTAGTTTGTCAGAGGCCCTTTCCACACCAGGCAAAATGCCTGGGATGGTCCCCGACTGCTCCTTGTGAGTCCAAATGATGTACTGGGAGTCCCCGGGTGGGGTGGGAGGCACGGGACTTTTCTGGGTTAAAGGAAACCACAAAAATCCCGAATCTTTCATGGTCCTGGGAAGTTCCTGGAACTGCAAAGATGTGCCCGCCCGCCCCGGTGCTGCCGTGCTTATTCGGGAGTAAGCACAGTAGCACCAATGGCACGGAGCCACACCGCACCTCAGGAGAGAGGGGGACAGCAAATTTGCCAGCCCCAGGATGGAGGGGGGAGGGGGCCCGATAGTGCACAGAATTTCTTTTTTTTTTTTAATGTGCTTTTGCGGAGGAGCGCTCATGCGCTCTCCGTCAAAGGGGAAACAATGGCAGCTGTGACTTGCGACGGCCATCACATTTCTTATGTATATTGGGTGTGCCGATCCTGGAAGTAGCTCGCCCTGAGCCCTCTACAATGTTATGGTGTAGAAAAGGTCAAAGTGAGGGAAGTGCAAATGAGGAGGGGAACTGGAAACAAAAGCCATTAAACTGAGGCAATATTCAGAGGGTAGTTGGCTTCAGTGCATAAAGGTTCAGGGATTTCCAAACTGTGGGAAGTGTTATTTCTCTCTTTCTCTCTCTCTCTCACAGCTCCATCAGATGAGCATTTTATTACACACTCATTACTGGGCACTCACAGATTTTCATGGGTCCCTCCCACCATGTCATCTACCTCCCACATGCCTTCCGCCCACTCTAGCCTTCTTCAAGTCATTAAAAAATACCCCAGTAAGTCCGACTTATTTTTAAAGACAGAAGTTGATGCTATCACCAGCTGTGTGCAGGAGAAGCAGCGTGATCAAAATGGCCCACTGCATGGGCCATGTGCAGATTGTTTACAAACGCATGGGCAGAGAAGCGATGGTAAGCAAATGCGATTTTCCCGTGTGGTGACGTTCTCAATCTCTCTCTCTCTCTCTCTCTCTCTCTCTCACACACACACACACACACACACACACACCCCTTTCTGAATTCTCATCTATCCCTGGTAAGGATGTCATTATTAATGGAGGCACAGCTGTGCCTCCATTGTTAAGGGCCGTCAGTAAAAAACACATTCCGCCATGTTAAAGTGATAATTGGGGGGGGGGGTGTCATTCTAACAGCCATAAAATCAAAAATATTTCATCAACCTTTCTGAAATGTACAGGTGCCAGAAAGAAATGTTTGTTTTACAATTAGTCCCTGGTGAAATTCCCTCTTCATCACAACAGTTAAAGTTGCAGGCACTATACTAGAGTGACCATATACAAAAGAAGGCAGGGGCCCTGCAACTTTAACTGGTGTGATGAAGAGGGAATTTCACCAGGAACTAATTGCATACAAATGACACTGGCTGAAATCCCCTTTTCTCTACAACTGTTAAAGTTACATGAGCCCTGTCCTCCTTTTCATATGGTATATAGTATATTCCTATTTATAGGTTTTAGCTGTATATGTTTTAGTTTTGTAAGGCTGCCCTGAGGCCCAGCATTGGGCAAAAGGCAGGATACTACTACTACTACTACTACTAGTTGTAATGTTTCAGATTTCACTTCTGCAGCTGATGTTCTTTTGCATTTACTTTTCTTTATAAACCATTCATATCTTAAGACTTCTTGTGTGGCATGTTTTCATTGGTTTAACAAGTTAAAAGGGGTATTCACTGTTTTCATGCTTATGTTATAAAATCTATTTTCAACAGGCCTAGTAACTTCAAGAGTAAAAGAGTTGGGGAAAATCCTCAATTTCTTTGCTGTCAGAGGCACTGAGTTAGGGACCCCTGGAGATAATTTAGATTGACCCCAACCACAAAACACTATTCCCCCTTCTGAAGAGATCTGGACCACAGACTGCTAAAGACAAACAAAGTAGCAGGCCATAATAACAGTTCTCATATGGCCATTTGCCTTATGAGGCAGGTGCTCTGCGGGCTACCAAATGGAGGAACTAACAGGCCATAAAGTTGCCTGGCTGGGTCTGCCAGAAATCCAACCTCAACACTCCTGGAAGGTCCATGTTCTATAGCACCTGCTGTCAGATGAACCTGAGGGAAGCCCACCCTCCACCCCTGGGTTTAATTTACTGGCTTCCCCTGGCTGGACCTTGCAGGAAACTATAGGGACAGACAGAGCAGAGCACACATAGAATGCTGAGACTGGCAACTCTAAAAGCAAGTGTGTTGCTTTTCAAGAACCAAGGAAATGCAATGGGTCTTACTTTTGAGTAAATATCTAGGGATGGAAATGCAGCCTGTGCAAGAACTGAGTAGGGTGACCATATTTGGGAAACCAAAAAAGAGGATACCTAGTGGGGGGGGGCAGGAAAATGGCTTTCTGGGGCCACCTTAAAGTCCCCAATTGGAGCGGAGGAGGGGAAAGCATGTCATTCTCACCTCACCCCACCGCTCCAATCAGGCCCTTTTCTATAATGTCTGGGAATGACACGTTTTTCCCTTTTAAGGCCTTGATTGGAGCAGTGGGAGAGAATGACACACCTCCAGAACGCATGTCATTCCCTCCTGCCACGCTAATGGTGGCCTTAAAAGGGAAAGTGTGTAATTCCAGGTCATTATAGACTATTGCATAAAATCCCCCCTGACACTGAGGATAGAACAAAAACCAGGAGAAATCTGGGGAAATCCTGACAGTTTTTTATTATTTATTATTGCATTTATAACCCACCTTTTTTCCACCAAGAAACCCAAGGCGGCATACATAATCCTCCTCCTCTCCATTGTATCCTCACAATAGCAATCCTGTGAGATGGGTTGGGCTGAGAGTCTGCAACTGGCCCAAAGTCACCCAATGGGTTTTCATGGCTAAGTGGGGAGTAGAACCCAGATCTCCCAGCTCCCAGTCCAACACATGCCAAGTTGGAAGCAGATCGGTTTGTGCCTTGATTTTTAGGATATTTTTTAAAAAAGTTTGACTTCAAATGTTTTTCTAAAATTCAAGGCATGAACCAATCTGCTTTCAACTTGGCATGGCTAAAGCCTTACTTAAGAGGTACCATGGTGCCAAGTTTCATCTCTTCATCTTTACTTTCTTTCTTTTTTTTTAATGTACTGCTCAAGGCCGTAGACCCCAAAGAGGAGTATTGGGTTTGAAGTTTTAAAAATTCCTAAAACTCAAGGCATAAACAGATCTGCTTCCAACTTGGCATGGCTCAATTCCTACTTAAGAGCTCCCATGCTGTCAAGTTTCATCCCTTTATCTTTAAAAATGATGGAATTGTAAGCATTTTAGTTAATTTAAAAAATTAAATTGAAGTTTTAATTTTAAAAATTTCTAAAAATCAAGGGAGGAACGGATCTGCTTCCAACTTGGCATGGCTAAATCCCTACTTCAGAGCTACCATGGTGCCAAGTTTAATCTCTTTATCTTTAATTTCATTTTTTAAACTTGTACTGCTCAAGATCCTGGACCCCAAAGAGATTTCTGTTTGAACTTTAAAAAATTCCTAAAAATCAAGGCATGAACGGATCTGCTTCATACTTGGCATAGCTATATCCCTACTTAAGAGCTACCATGATGCCAGGTTTCATCTCTTTATCTTTAAAAATGAGGGAGATGCAAGCATTTTGGTTGATTTATTAATGTTAAAAGTGAGTTAAACACATAACACTAGCTTTGATTTTATATTGGATGTCAAGATGGTATAACATTCTGGCTGATGCCGGCTTGGTTGTCAACTGTATAATATCCAGTCATCCGTTACACAAAGCCATGAAATTCATTAAACAAAAAACCTACGGTTTACAAAAACAATGTTAAGGCTCTACAGATTCCAACCAAGCAGCAAAAAGCAGGGAAATCGGGAGTTAAGGCTCACATGCCTTAACGCCACATCCTCTCTAAGGAGGCAGAAAGTGCAAATGAAATTCTCATTCTCCCAAAGCAAATAAACCATGAGGACAGGGTGGAGAATATGTTATGCAGAGGTGACTGGGGTTGTGGAAAACTGATCACGAACAACTTAGGGCCACCTACTTCTCTGTTTTTGTTTAGAGCAGCCTTTCCCCAACCTGGTGCCCTCCAAAGGTGTTGGACTACAACTCCCATCTTTGCAAGTCAGTATGTCCCATGGTCAGGAATGCTGGGACTTGTCATCTCAAACACCTGGAGGGCAGCAGGATGGGGAATGCTGTTCCATACCCTTACCAAATACAGGGTCTGCCCAATACTTTTCTCTCACACACATCTCGCATATAGCAGCACTCTTGATAACAAAAGGGGCACTATTCATTACAGAACTAGAACCAGAGCATGTGCCAGGCACTTCCAACTTTTGGTCAATATCCTGCCTTTTTTTCCTTTAAATGTATTTATAAAAAATATACTGTTCACTCCCCACAATCCCTGCACAATACATCATCTCATCAAAGCAACAGTGGAGCAGAAGAGGTTTAGTTTGGCTGTCTTGAACACCTTTCAGATGAGATTAGTTTGCAATCCTATACCTTTTGGGAGAAAGCCCTAGTGAATTCAGTGGCACTGGCTTCTGAGAAGACATGTATAGGAGTCAACCTTCTCCAGCCTGGTGGTCTCCAGATGCGTTGCACTGTAACTCCCATGTTATGTGTTATGGGGAAGACAAAAATCAATTCATACTTAATTTTAAAATAATACTTACGCATGAAAGTATTAGGTGGTAGCTCTGTCTTTGATCTCACACTGCTGAACAAGTAAGAGAAATCCTTTATCTTATATTCAAGAAACAGACATCCTATGTCATGTGTTGAAAACTGATGTTGATGTCTGAAGGGCTATCTGGATTAGGTATTCAAGATTCATTCATTCTTGTTTCATTTGCTTTTGACAGTTTATTTAAAGTGATGCAGGTCTTTTGTAGTTCCTTGACTGATCACATATCTTAATGCTGGAAAATATCATACTTTAGTACAGATGTGGGCAGAGAATAGAACTATCCTGATGACTTGGACATCAACTCGCGGCGTTCCTGATAACTGCCCATGCTGATAGGGGCTTTTACAAGTTGAATTCCAAAACATCTGGAGATCTACATTCTGCCTTCCCTTGTTCTTGAACAACATTCCCCAACCTGGTGCCTGTCAGATATGTTGGGTTGCAACTCTCAACATAAGGAGATGCTCTAAGAAATGAGAAGTAGCTGGTCCTAAGTTGTTCATCATCATTTCCCACAACCCCACAGTCACCTCTGCAGATCAAATTGCATATCTAGATTTTTGAGATGACAAGTCCCAGCATTCCTGACCATGGGACATACTGACTTGCAATGATGGGAGTTGTAGTCCAACGCCTTTGGAGGTCACCAGGTTGGGGAAGGGCTACTCTAAACAAAAAAATAGAAGTAGGTGGCCCTAAGTTGTTCGTGATCAGTTTTCCACAACCCCACAGTCACCTCTGCATATCATATTCTCCACCCTGTCCTCATGGTTTATCTGCTTTGGGAGAATGTGAATTTCACTTGCACTTTCTGCCTCCTTAGGGAGGATGTGGCGTTAAGGCTTGGGAGCCTTAACTCCCAATTTCCCTGCTTTTTGCTGCTTGGTTGGAATCTGTAGAGCCTTAACATTGTTTTTGTAAACCATAGGTTTTTTGTTTAATGAATACTACTACATGACTTCCATTAAGAGCATAGGCCTGTTCCTGTAATACCTGTGCTGCTGATTTTTTTTTCAAAAATAATGGATTGTCCTATCGAGAGATTATGCAAAACACCTTACCCTTGGCTGAAATGTGGGATATTCCGTAAACACTATTAGTTTTACTCAGAAGGGAGACATTCACCTGCAGTCTCCATCTAATCCCATTCTGCGGCACTCTGGACTGGCATACTTCACAAAGTCTTATCCAAATGAATGCCACCATTGTGTGAGCAATTGTAGTGCTGTGTGCTAGATTAATAAAATCTATTGAGTATCTGCAGTGATCCCAATCCCAATCCTCCTCCCCCAAATCAACGCTGGTATTATAAGAAAATAATGCATTCAGTTGACTTTCACTCAAAATATTTTTTGATTAATACGCCCGTCATAATTCTTGGCTGTAGCCGGTGAAATACAATAATTAATGAATAAGTTAGTTGCTTTTAATGTTCCATGGTTTGGTGATATACAACTTGCAGCTTTTCAGAATCTTATAGAGTTATGCTTAGATGAGCAAGCCCCTGATATATTGCTTCTTTGGTAAGAGTATAATAGCCAAAGAACAATTACTTGCTATCTGAGGATGGCATTTTATCAATGGAATTTCCATTAAGTTAGCCTTCCATCTTGCTACTGTCGTGGTCTTTTTCTCTAGACCTTGACATCATTATACTGTGTCACTGTAGAAGAAGAATCTGTGAACTTTTTAGGTAGCTTTGATATAAATGTATAGATCTAAGCTCTGTCCCATTAGCATGGCAAACTAATTTTTCTCTCCTGTTCCTAGCAGTGCGAAGACACTACCAAAAGACAGTCCAGGGGACAGGATGTCATTCTGGTGATGGCAAGTTCTATAATGTGACCACACAAATCATGTGGTGATGGGAAGGCTGTAATGATGAATGAATACACATCTCTGGGCACATCATAGATAATCCTATCTACAAATCCAAGCAGTACTTACATACACAAAGATGGTTCTGATCATATTAGTATGTTGAGAGAAGGATACCTATTGTATAAATACAATGACAGTGAAGCTCCTTAACCTTAGCAACGTATGCACTATACCTAAAGCACAGCAAAACGGTGCACTTCTTCCTTTGCATTGGTTCTTGGATCCAGCCTTCTCTCATTTACTCTGCATCTGGTCACATCTTTTAATGGGGTCACTTAGGTATCTCTTGCTTGTGATACTATGGAACCAGGACACTTATAGTGATCATTTAATTTTTTTCCAGGCATCAGGCCTACTTTTATTCCAAACCTGCAACTATGACCAGATCTACACCTCGTGTCAAATAATTATAAATGTGGAATAAAAAGCAGGAAATAACACTCTGAAAGCAGGATATGGAATGTGTAATGTGCCCCAACAGTTATCAGTGCACTTCAATACTGCTATAAAGCAGTAGTGTAGATCTACCCTAAAAATGGGGGAGAAATTCATTCCATTAATTTGTTTGTTTTTATGGATTTACCTGATCTGCACCTCCAAGAACTGGACACAAAACCAAACACAATTTGGGGATAGAAATTTGTACAGAAATCCACCAGGCTTGTGATGCACTGCACACTAGAAAAGAAAAACATTCAACAATATGAATGCTGTTGAAAATTGCACAAAGAAATTGTGTCCGTTTTTAAAATGCACACAAACATGCTTTAATCAATGGGGCATGCATATAAAAATGTGTAGATTAGAAAGACACACAAATGTGTAGATTAAAAACAAACACCAAAATGAATATGGATTTCTGTCGGGGGGGTGCAGGGGCGGGAATTTACCTTATATGGAACTGGGACATAATGAGCTTACGAGTAGAAAACTAAAAACCTCAACTGAGATTGGAATTCGCATCCCTGCCTGCCCATTCCTACCTGCAACATAAAACTATTAAGCTATAGCTAAGTCCCTTTAAGCCCCATCGGTTTTAAATAAGTGAATTCAGTGCATGCTTAAATCTATTCCACTGGAATAAATAATACTTTAAGGGTGCAATCCTATGCACATTTAAACAGAAAAAAAATCCTACAACTCCCAGCATTCCCCTTCCAAAAAGGCTGGCTGGGGAATACAGGGAGTATAGGATTTTTTTTTCTGTCTAAACATGCATAGGATTGCACTCTAAAATACTAAATTTTGGCTCAGTCACATAAAGTTTGTATTGCCCATTTCCACACACCCAATGTTCTGTAACTTTCCTATTTCTTCCTACGTCTGTATTATCTTTTCTTTCCCTTAACAATGCAAAGGAAAAAGGGAAATAAAAGGTGATGATAGTGCTGCAGAGTGTTTTAACTTGGATGCTACCAAGTTATAGGACCTCTTCCACCAGTTCGACTGATAGCGCAGACAAATGCAAGAACTAAAAAAGAGTTTCATGATGAGAGATGGAATCAGCATCTCTTTCCTGGGGGTCTCGCAAGCTGTGGAAACAAATCCTACTGCATTTTTTAAAAAAAATTGTTCTATGTAATGCAGTCCTCTAAAGCGCATCTCTTGCTGTGCTTCTCAGCCTTTCATATGACCTCAAGGTAACATTGGCCTATTGAATGCTAGAAGTTATTTCAAATCTGTTAGTGAGCAACTAAATATTCCAGTCACATAAGTTACAGAAATCCAGTGCCCTTGTCAAATAGAGATACCTGCGTAGTAATTGTAATGGTTGTATGGTGTGAAAAACCACCACCATGAAAAAAGTTTTTACATACGCTGCCCCACTTCTTTGAAGGTAGCAATAATATTTTTCCGTTTTTATTCTGTGAGAAGCAGTATCAGCTCCATTATGCATGTTTAATACTGCATAATTATATGGATTGTCATAGTCTTCTCTTATTTATGATTTATACCATGTCAGGCCATTTGTCCACACATACATTGCATTGGTAAACTATGGAATTTGTTACCATAAAATGTAGTGATGGCCACCAATTTGGATGGCTTAAAAAGTGGGTTGGATAAATTCCTGGAGAAGGATATCAATGGCTACTAGTCCTGATAGCTATGTGCTACCTCCAGTAGCAGAGCCAGTAAGCCTATGTACATCAGTTGCTGGGGAACATGGGTGGGAGGGTGCAGTTGCACCATGTCCTGCTTTGTTGGTCTCTAGTCAACAGCTGGTTGGCCACTATGTAAACAGAGTGCTGGACTAGATGGACCCTCTGTCTGATCCGGCATGGCTCTTCTTATGTTCTTACATAGACTGAATTAGCCCCATTTTAGTTGATGAAGGTAATTTGTAGGGGTGTGCATCGGATCGGATCCGATCCACGATCCGAATCCGATCCGACCCAAAATCGGGAAAATCCGATCCAATCCGATCCGATCCTACCAACCTCCGATCCGATCCGATCCGATCCGACGAGGTCCGGTCCGGATCGGACGCCATTTTGAATGCTTTTTCCCATAGCCAAGTATTGTTTTACAAAAACGCCTATAACTTTTCATTTTTAAAGATAGAAGGATGAAACTTGGGCACATTGTAGACTGGTTAGGGATAGTTATCTGTGAGAAATTTCAGAAATATTGGTGTATGCATTTTGTGGCAATTAATTTTTTAATAAATACACAGGAATGCTTATAACTTTGTCATTTTTAAAGTTACAAACATGAAACTTTGCCACATTGTAGGAGGTACCTTGGGACCTATGTGTGTGAAATTTCAGAAACATAGGTGCTTGCCTTATGTGGCAATTAATTTTAGAAAAATGGGTAGTAGTGGGGTAAATACAGTTACGCCTCCTATTTTTTTATTTTTTAAGATACAAACAGGAAACCTGGGCACATTACAGGTACCACTTGCCTTGATATGTGAGTGAAATTTCAGAAACATTGGAGCTTGCCTTGTGTGGCAATTAAGTTTTGAAACAATGAGGAAAGAAACACCTATAACTTTGTCATTTTTAAAGTTACACACATGAAACTTTGCCACATTGTAGGTGGTACCTTGGGACCTATGTGTGTGAAATTTCAGAAACATAGGTGCTTGCCTTGTGTGGCAATTAATTTTAGAAAAATGGGTAGTAGTGGGGTAAATACAGTTATGCCTCCCATTTTTTTAGTTTTGAAGATACAAACAGGAAACTTGGGCACATTACAGGGAACACTTCACTTGATATGTGTGTAAAATTTCAGAAACATTGGTGCTTGCCTGGTGTGGCAATTAATTTTTGAAACAATGAGGGATTCATTGGACAGCACTTGCCCATAGGGATTCATTGGAGAGTACTTGTCCATAGGGAATCATTGGAAAGCACTTTCCCATAGGGAATCATTGCATTGCACTTTCCCACTGAGAAATGCATTTATGCCTCCCACATTTTTATTTTTGAAGATACAAACAGGAAACTTGGGCACATTGTAGACTGGTTAGGGATAGTTATCTGTGAGAAATTTCAGAAAGATTGGTGCATGCATTTTGTGGCAATTAATTTTTTAATAAATACGCAGGAATGCCTATAACTTTCTCATTTTTAAAGTTACACACATGAAACTTTGCCACATTGTAGGAGGTACCTTGGGACCTATGTGTGTGAAATTTCAAAAACATAGGTGCTTGCCTTGTATGGCAATTAATTTTAGAAAAATGGGTAGTAGTGGGGTAAATACAGTTACGCCTCCCATTTTTTTATTTTTTAAGATACAAACAGGAAACATGGGCACATTACAGGGAACACTTCACTTGATATGTGTGTAAAATTTCAGAAACATTGGAGCTTGCCTTGTGTGGCAATTAATTTTTGAAACAATGAGGAAAGAAACGCCTATAACCTTTTTATTTTAAAAGTTAGAAGTCTGAACATTGCTCACTTTGTAGATGGGTTAGGGGTAGATATGTGTCAGAAATTTCAGAATGATAGGTCCAGGCATTTGATGGCTATGGAATTTTTAGATAAAATGTTTCAAAAAATTTTCCACAGAGGCCCGGTCTTCCCCTCTTCCCCCTCCCGCTTCCCGCGAAGAAAAGGAAACACTCTCTCGTCTCGATCCCTTTGATCCTGTTGCTAGTATCCATTACAGGGCTCGTGTCTGCTTTCACTTTTTACTCAAGCAGAACGGTTGAGCCTAGCTGAGTTTTGCAGCCATGCGTGCAAGGAAGGATCTCTCTCATCTCGATCCCTTTGATCCTGTTGCTAGTATCCATTACAGGGCTCGTGTCTGCTTTCACTTTTTACTCAAGCAGAACGTACTCAAGGAAGGATCACTCTCTCTCGATCTCTTTGATCCTTTGTTGGAATCCAACCGTATTGGAAGTAGGGATGTGCACTGACCCCCCGGATCGGATCGGATAGCGGATCGGAATCGGACCTGGGGGGTCGGATCGGATCGGATCGGAGGCTGGTCGGATCGGATCGGACCAGATGTCCGATCCGGATCGGACGCCATTTTGAATGCTTTTTCCCATAGCCAAGTATTGTTTTACAAAAACGCCTATAACTTTTTCATTTTTAAAGATAGAAGGATGAAACTTGGGCACATTGTAGACTGGTTAGGGGTAGTTATCTGTGAGAAATTTCAGAAAGATTGGTGCATGCATTTTGTGGCAATTAATTTTTTAATAAATACCCAGGAATGCCTATAACTTTGTCATTTTTAAAGTTACACACATGAAACTTTGCCACATTGTAGGGGGTACCTTGGGACCTATGTGTGTGAAATTTCAGAAACGTAGGTGCTTGTCTTGTGTGGCAATTAATTTTTAGAAAAATGGGTAGTAGTGGGGTAAATACAGTTACGCCTCCCATTTTTTTATTTTTGAAGATACAAACAGGAAACTTGGGCACATTACAGGTACCACTTGCCTTGATATGTGTGTGAAATTTCAGAAACATTGGAGCTTTCCTTGTGTGGCAATTAATTTTTGAAACAATGAGGAAAGAAACACCTATAACTTTGTCATTTTTAAAGTTACACACATGAAACTTTGCCACATTGTAGGTGGTACCTTGGGACCTATGTGTGTGAAATTTCGGAAACGTAGGTGCTTGCCTTGTGTGGCAATTAATTTTAGAAAAATGGGTAGTGGTGGGGTAAATACAGTTACGCCTCCCACTTTTTTATTTTTGAAGATACAAACAGGAAACATGGGCACATTACAGGTACCACTTGGCTTGATATGTGTGTAAAATTTCAGACAGCTGGGTCCAGGCATGTGGTGGCAAGGTATTTTTGAAACAATGAGGAAAGAAACGCCTATAACTTTTTTATTTTAAAAGTTAGAAGTCTGAACATTGCTCACTTTGTAGATGGGTTAGGGGTAGATATGTGTCAGAAATTTCAGAATTATAGGTCCAGGCATTTGATGGCTATGGAATTTTTAAATTACATGTTTCAAAAAAATTTCTACAGAGGCCAGGTCTTCCCCTCCCGCTTCCCGCGAAGAAAAGGAAACACTCTCTCGTCTCGATCCCTTTGATCCTTGCTAGTAGTATCCATTACAGGGCTCGTGTTTCCTTTCCTACTTTCACTTTTCACTTTGTACTCAAGCAGACACGAGCCCTGTAATGGATACTACTAGCAAGGATCAAAGGGATCGAGACCAGAGTGATCCTTCCTTGCACGCATGGCTGCAAAACTCAGCTAGGCTCAGCCGTTCTGCTTGAAAAGTGAAAGTAGGAAAGGAAACACGAGCCCTGTAATGGATACTACTAGCAAGGATCAAAGGGATCGAGACGAGAGAGTGTTTCCTTTTCTTCGCGGGAAGCGGGAGGGGAAGACCTGGCCTCTGTAGAAATTTTTTTGAAACATGTAATTTAAAAATTCCATAGCCATCAAATGCCTGGACCTATAATTCTGAAATTTCTGACACATATCTACCCCTAACCCATCTACAAAGTGAGCAATGTTCAGACTTCTAACTTTTAAAATAAAAAAGTTATAGGCGTTTCTTTCCTCATTGTTTCAAAAATACCTTGCCACCACATGCCTGGACCCAGCTGTCTGAAATTTTACACACATATCAAGCCAAGTGGTACCTGTAATGTGCCCATGTTTCCTGTTTGTATCTTCAAAAATAAAAAAGTGGGAGGCGTAACTGTATTTACCCCACCACTACCCATTTTTCTAAAATTAATTGCCACATAAGGCAAGCACCTACGTTTCCGAAATTTCACACACATAGGTCCCAAGGTACCGCCTACAATGTGGCAAAGTTTCATGTGTGTAACTTTAAAAATGACAAAGTTATAGGCATTCCTGGGTATTTATTAAAAAATTAATTGCCAAACAAGGCAAGCACCTACGTTTCCGAAATTTCACACATATGGGTCCCAAGGTACCACCTACAATGTGGCAAAGTTTCATGTGTGTAACTTTAAAAATGACAAAGTTATAGGTGTTTCTTTCCTCATTGTTTCAAAAATTAATTGCCACACAAGGAAAGCTCCAATGTTTCTGAAATTTCACACACATATCAAGGCAAGTGGTACCTGTAATGTGCCCAAGTTTCCTGTTTGTATCTTCAAAAATAAAAAATGGGAGGCATAACTGTATTTACCCCACTACTACCCATTTTTCTAAAAATTAATTGCCACACAAGACAAGCACCTACGTTTCTGAAATTTCACACACATAGGTCCAAAGGTACTCCCTACAATGTGGCAAAGTTTCATGTGTGTAACTTTAAAAATGACAAAGTTATAGGCATTCCTGGGTATTTATTAAAAAATTAATTGCCACAAAATGCATGCACCAATCTTTCTGAAATTTCTCACAGATAACTACCCCTAACCAGTCTACAATGTGCCCAAGTTTCATCCTTCTATCTTTAAAAATGAAAAAGTTATAGGCGTTTTTGTAAAACAATACTTGGCTATGGGAAAAAGCATTCAAAATGGCGTCCGATCCGGATCGGACCTCATCGGATCGGATCGGATCGGATCGGAGGTTGTCCGGATCGGATCGGATCGGATCGGATTTTCCCGATTTTGGGTCGGATCGGATTCGGATCGTGGATCGGATCCGATCCGATGCACACCCCTAATTGGAAGCAGTATGTATTATTACTTTTTTAAAAAATGTAATTAGTAGGATGACCATATGAAAAGGAATACAGGGCTTTAACAGTGGAATAGAAAAGGGAATTTCAGCAGGTGTCATTTGTATCCATGCGGCACCTGGTGAAATTCCCTCTTCATCACAAAATTTAAAATTGCAGGAGCTCTGCTCTCTTTTGTATCTGGTCACTCTAGTATAGCTCCTGCAGCTGTAACTGTCATATGGTCACCCTTGTTTCCCAACATACTGCTTCCAATACTGTAGGTAGAATATTTGCCTCTTTATGATCTCAAGCCTAAAAAAAAAAAACATTTGTACACACCAGTCTCCTGGTACTGGTCATCCTACTATTAATTAATTGTAGCTGATAGGAAAGGGTTAAATCATGGGAGCTGCAAGGAATTAAGAAAAAAGGAGAGGGGGTTTTGCCATTTTTTGAGCGCTCCTTAATTAGGGCTGCCCAAATGATAATGGACGGGTGGTGTGTGTGTGCGCGCGCGGGCGGCGGCGGCGGGCTTGGCAGCGTATCCTCCTGGCTGCCGAGGCCGGGTGTCTGGAGCGGAGCACGCGCTGTCAGTTGGTGAGCGGAGGGGCCATTGAACGCCCTCCCCATCATCCTCTTCATCATCAACCTACCCCCACGGCCCAG
The DNA here is from genome assembly GCA_029215795.1 of Anniella stebbinsi. Taxonomy (NCBI): domain Eukaryota; kingdom Metazoa; phylum Chordata; class Lepidosauria; order Squamata; family Anniellidae; genus Anniella; species Anniella stebbinsi. The sequence continues at coordinate 209,491,416 of JARDYH010000004.1, forward strand.
CGGAGCACAACAGCCCGCATTAGGCAAGCCCTTCAGGAGCCTCACAGCAGCCAGGCAGAGCCTCTGCTGCCCAGGAACCGGCCCGCACGCGAGGGCACCGGCGGGGCGCACACACAACGCCAGCGAGGGGGAGGAGAAGGGGAGGAACAAAGGATCAAAGAGATCGAGAGAGAGTGATCCTTCCTTGCACGCATGGCTGCAAAACTGAGCTAGGTTCAGCCGTTCTGCTTGAGTAAAAAGTGAAAGCAGACACGAGCCCTGTAATGGATACTAGCAACAGGATCAAAGGGATCGAGATGAGAGAGATCCTTCCTTGCACGCATGGCTGCAAAACTCAGCTAGGCTCAGCCGTTCTGCTTGAGTAAAAAGTGAAAGCAGACACGAGCCCTGTAATGGATACTAGCAACAGGATCAAAGGGATCGAGACGAGAGAGTGTTTCCTTTTCTTCGCTGGAAGCGGGAGGGGGAAGAGGGGAAGACCGGGCCTCTGTGGAAAAATTTTTGAAACATTTTATCTAAAAATTCCATAGCCATCAAATGCCTGGACCTATCATTCTGAAATTTCTGACACATATCTACCCCTAACCCATCTACAAAGTGAGCAATGTTCAGACTTCTAACTTTTAAAATAAAAAGGTTATAGGCGTTTCTTTCCTCATTGTTTCAAAAATTAATTGCCACACAAGGCAAGCTCCAATGTTTCTGAAATTTTACACACATATCAAGTGAAGTGTTCCCTGTAATGTGCCCATGTTTCCTGTTTGTATCTTAAAAAATAAAAAAATGGGAGGCGTAACTGTATTTACCCCACTACTACCCATTTTTCTAAAATTAATTGCCATACAAGGCAAGCACCTACGTTTTTGAAATTTCACACACATAGGTCCCAAGGTACCACCTACAATGTGGCAAAGTTTCATGTGTGTAACTTTAAAAATGAGAAAGTTATAGGCATTCCTGCGTATTTATTAAAAAATTAATTGCCACAAAATGCATGCACCAATCTTTCTGAAATTTCTCACAGATAACTATCCCTAACCAGTCTACAATGTGCCCAAGTTTCCTGTTTGTATCTTCAAAAATAAAAATGTGGGAGGCATAACTGCATTTCTCAGTGGGAAAGTGCAATGCAATGATTCCCTATGGGAAAGTGCTTTCCAATGATTCCCTATGGACAAGTACTCTCCAATGAATCCCTATGGGCAAGTGCTGTCCAATGAATCCCTCATTGTTTCAAAAATTAATTGCCACACCAGGCAAGCACCAATGTTTCTGAAAGTTTACACACATATCAAGTGAAGTGTTCCCTGTAATGTGCCCAAGTTTCCTGTTTGTATCTTCAAAACTAAAAAAATGGGAGGCATAACTGTATTTACCCCACTACTACCCATTTTTCTAAAATTAATTGCCACACAAGGCAAGCACCTATGTTTCTGAAATTTCACACACATAGGTCCCAAGGTACCACCTACAATGTGGCAAAGTTTCATGTGTGTAACTTTAAAAATGACAAAGTTATAGGTGTTTCTTTCCTCATTGTTTCAAAACTTAATTGCCACACAAGGCAAGCTCCAATGTTTCTGAAATTTCACTCACATATCAAGGCAAGTGGTACCTGTAATGTGCCCAGGTTTCCTGTTTGTATCTTAAAAAATAAAAAAATGGGAGGCGTAACTGTATTTACCCCACTACTACCCATTTTTCTAAAATTAATTGCCACACAAGGCAAGCACCTATGTTTCTGAAATTTCACACACATAGGTCCCAAGGTACCTCCTACAATGTGGCAAAGTTTCATGTTTGTAACTTTAAAAATGACAAAGTTATAAGCATTCCTGTGTATTTATTAAAAAATTAATTGCCACAAAACGCATGCACCAATCTTTCTGAAATTTCTCACAGATAACTATCCCTAACCAGTCTACAATGTGCCCAAGTTTCATCCTTCTATCTTTAAAAATGAAAAAGGTATAGGCGTTTTTGTAAAACAATACTTGGCTATGAGAAAAAGCATTCAAAATGGCGTCCGATCCGGATCGGACATCTGGTCCGATCCGATACGACCAGCCTCTGATCCGATCCGATCCGACCCCCCAGGTCCGATTCCGATCCGCTATCCGATCCAATCCGGGGGGTCAGTGCACATCCCTAGTAATTTGCACAAATTTGGGATGATCTGCACAAATCTTCCATTCAATTGCTACTCTGTTCACACAAGTTTTGCATTCATGCAGAGTGATTAGCGATCACAAGCGCAAATGGGAATCAGCCATGAGATGAGTGGTGAGACAATGTTCAGAGAATCCGAGCCATCTCAAACATTGCTTGTTCTCCTATCCTTAGTATTGCCTACTCAGACTGGCAGTCGCTCTCCAGGGTCTCATGAAAATCAGGTATTGTCCATCACCTGCCTATTCAGGTACTGCCCATCACCTGCTCCCTGGGGATTCCAGGGATTGAACCTAGAATATTTTGCATTTACTCTACCACAGGTATATGGTCTCTTCCAATACCCTATATTCCTGTGAAGGAGGCTCTCTAAACAATATGATTTGTGGCATTTCCAAACTACCTTATTTAGGCTAGTCCTGGGTAGTAGGATTAAAGTAACTAAGGCCGAGTTTTAAATATTATTCTCTTTCAGTGGGAAATAACAGTGGGAAACAAATGTGGTCTGCCATGATGGCTTTTTCTGAAGATTGACTCTTCCTCTGTGCCCAGAACCATTAATGGAGTGATTGTCATTGTCAAAATTATATTATTATTATTTCATCTCTTTCTCGCTCGTGGTGGTTTTTCTAGATGGACATGACAGGCTTTGCCAAGTCATGCTGTCTTTTACAGATTAATGAATGTATTATTATTATTATTATTATTATTATTATTATTATACAAAGGAAAAACCTATATGTTGATATGTTTATATTCTCACTGAATGTGCCATGTTCATTCTTGCAAGATATAAGTTTATACTTCACACATTGCCTGCTATGGGTAGTGAGTGGGTAAAAAAAAAATATGGACAAAATTCCAAGGCTACAACCATTTCCAGAACACTGTTATCGTTTGACACAGCTGTACACAAACAAATTGCTGTTGTGTCTTATCTGAGCCATTGGGGGGAAATGGTCAACATAGGCTATGCCATCTGGATGACCTCTGTATTATATATTACGTTCCAGTGCCCATTGGTGCACTGTTGTTTGTGAATAACTGCTCCAGCACCTTTACTTACTTCAAAGGCTAACATAACTTTATTGCACAAACAGCACAGCAATATATCCTAGCATAGGACTCCCTGTTCCTTTCTCCTCTAGTCCTCACTTTTTATGTATCAGCTTAAGAAAATAAGAAGAACTGTGCTGATCAGAACAAAGGCCTGTCTTCTTTTCTGCATGTTTTCCAGCTCTACAATATCATTTTTTAAAGTGTGGTGATCAGAACTGTACAGTTTTCCAATTTTTATCACACCTTTGATCTGGATAAGGGCATCATGATATTTATAGTTTCATTTTAGATTTAGTTTTATTTTATTTCCTAATTAACACTGATGTGCCTTTTTCACAACAGCTGCACACTTGGTTGACATTATGTCTACCATAACCCCAAATTCTTTCTTAGTCAGTATGAGGAATTTTTCCTTCCCAGTGCTGTTACCACTAGGGATGTGCACTGGATCAGGTCCGATCCACGATCCGAATCCGATCCAGGGGAAATCGGATACAATTACCCAATTTCTGATCTCACCGCTGGATCGGCCGATCCAATCCGATCCGATCCGGAAAGGTCCCGATCCAGATCGGATAGATCCATGGATCGGTGGGCACCCGCTGGCGCCCGCCGCCGCTTCCATTGGTGGGTGCCAGCGGGCGCCCACCGATGGAAGTGGACAGCGGGTGGGGCTTCCCTAGCGGGCCTGTCCGCTTTCATCGGTGGGTGCCAGCGGGCGCCCGCCGATGGAAGCGGACAACGGGGGCAGGGGGCGGGGGATGGGAGTGGACGGGAGTGGACGTCCACGAAAGGTAAGCAGGGGGAGGGGGAGGGGGGCCCACGGCGCGCTTACCTTCCATGGCCATCCGCTCCCATCCACCGCTGGCCGCTACTGTGAGCAGGCTTCACGGCCTGCCCCTAGGTAGCGCACCAGGTGATCATCACCTGATGATAATCAGGTGATGATCACCTGGCGCGCTACCTAGGGGCAAGCTACAAAGCCTGCTTGCAGTAGCAGCCAGTGGCGTATGGAAGCGGATGGCCACGGAAGGTAAGCAGGAGGAGGGTGCCAGCAGATGGAAGCAGATGGCCCCAGGGGGGTAAGGAGCACGGGGGAGGGGCTTACCTGCTGGGGCCGTCCACAGGGGATGGCCCCAGGGGGGAGGAGGGAGTTAGGCCCCCCTCACCCACCCACCACCATTTTTTCCTCATAGACTTGCATTGGGGGAAAGCTTTCTTTCCCCCAATGCAAGTCTGGGGGGGGGGGGGGAATGGCGGCCGATCCAAAAATCGGATGTCCGAGTTTTGGATTGGGATTGGATCCAATCTGGTCCGCGGGGCTCCAATTTTGTCTGATCCAATCCAGGACAAAATTGGAGGTCCCGATACGGGTCCCAATCCGATCTGGGGGGTCCGTGCACACCCCTAGTTACCACCTATGGGGAAACTGTTCCTTCACTGGGCAATCCAATCTAAGGGGTTTCGTATTTGTGAGAATATGGAGTGTGGGAAATAATGAGGCAGACACAAAGTTAGGATTTAAACAGGGGCACATTTATTAATAGATCTGCAGAAAGGGTAAACCTAAACAGGCTTCTTCTCTAATCTGGCTTCATTTCATTGGTTTAACTGGCAAAATATTCATGGCATGAGAGTGGTGCCATGTGCATTCTTGCAAAATGTAAGTTTGTATTTCAGCTTCACACATTGCCTGCTAAGGGGAGTGCATCCAACCTTCCAATAACACCAGAGACCTCCTTACTAGCAGCATCCTGGTTTTGGCTTTGGCCCAAGTCTTCCTTCTTCTGCTGCTGGTGGGATTAATCTTTGCAGTAGGGCCCTAGGAAAGGCACCCACTTACATTTTCTGAAGAGCACATAGGGAGACAGCTGGTTGAGGAGGGAAGGTCTGTGTCACAAAGCTCCATGGGATCCATTCCATATCCAATCAAAACCATTCCATACACTTTCCAATAGGGGTGTACACACCAAAAATACCGTTGTTTATCGTTATCGTCATTTCGGATCAAAAAAACATATTGTCTTCATTCATATCGTAGGTGAACCGTATCGTCTTCACGATAATTATCATGAAAAAATGATACTTTTTGCAGCCCTATTTTTAAAGAAAAAACATGCCTATAACTTCTGTATTTTAAAAGTTAGAGGCTTGAAACTTGGTCACAGTGTGTATGGGGTATGCCTAAGTATGTGTATGAAATTTGAGATCTATCCCTCCAACCCTCGATTTTATATGAATTTTTTAAAGATCGTTTCCATTTTGACAGGTCTGAATGAATGCATGTGGCGAGCTGTCATTCTGACCTGTCAAAATGAAAACGATCTTTAAAAAAAATCATATAATATCGAGGGTTGGAGGGATCGATCTCAAATTTCATACACATACTTAGGCATACCCCATACGCACTGTGACCAAATTTCAAGCCTCTAACCATTATAATACAGAAGTTATACGTACATATATATATGGCAGTCCGATAAAATGATAAAATCGCCCGAAAATTATCGTCTCCAATGATTATCGTAGGTTTTTCTATCGTATCGTCATCATTAAACACATGCACGATAATGCCCTTATTGTATTGTTATCATACATTTTAACGATACAATACACATCCCTACTTCCCAACTCTGTGATTCTATGACCCATTGGGGAAGACCAATGAAGTGATCCATCGCAATCTTTAATCACAATCAGCTGTATCCTCCACTTATTATTCTCCCTTCCAAACTTGTTCTGCATGGAAGTCTCATAGGGCATCAAACTGAAGGGAAGAGGACATAACCTGGGAATCTGAGGTGAGCATAATGATTTGATTGTATAATCAAATGCTGTAAAGTTTCCTGCTATAGCTCCCACTGTCTCATTAACAGTCCAAACCTACAGATATTGTCAACCCTGTCTAGGCTAAGGTGATGAATCGTCAGAGTACAGAGGTTAGTAGACATCCCTCAGGCAACCTCTTTCATGCCCTCTTCAACCTTTTCCAGTGAAAGTGATTTATTATATATATTTCCAATGTGAACTTATCAGACTTATCACTTCAAAGCTCGGTTTGGCTATCTCACTTTCTCCTGTTCTCATTTGTGATTGGTTCCCCCCCCCAGTTCATTTGAATAGGAAAAGAGTTCATTTTTCAGAAGTGTGCACTTTGTTTACATTGTGAAAATGCACAACTTTAAAAATGCATAATTTCAAGTACAAGATTTTGCCCACCACTAACCATCACAGTTTAAATGGACTGATTATTTATTTATTTTAAGGTACTACTTCCCATTATACAATGTATTGTGTTATAAAACAATACATCCCTATAAAATGTAGATAAGCTAAAATGTAGACAAGTTAATAGTTGAGAAGAGGCAGTATGTTTTGTTTTTAACCATCATCAAAAGCACATGATTGTTGGTGTGTGACATGTCATTGAGAGAAGGTCATTCCAGAGGGAGAGTGCCAACACACAGGAAGTCTTTTACCTTGTTGCAGACAGATGGGACTTTGTAGGATGTTAAACAGCTAATAGTAAACCAAGGCATCTCTTCTTCTGCATTCAGCTTTGCCATCACAATGGGACACACATGAATATAGGAATAAGAATAGAAATTCCCTACCAAACCTTTCAAATTTTAAAGATGCTCCAATAATACTAAGGGTTGGACCCAAACTTAGTCATGCTTAGAGATGGCCCATGGAAACCAGTGGGACTTAAGTTAGCACCATTGTTGTCCAGGGGTCTACTCTAAGCATGACTAAGTTCTGGTTCACCTCTTGTCCCATCATATCAGGTGCCTAGATTTTGTAATCTTGGATCCGGCGCACACAGCAAAAATCTTGGGGTTTTGCCATGTGCTGGGGGCTTGTGAGGATCTGTCCAGCAGATAAGATTTGGCTCCAGGAGGTGGGTTCTAGTTTAGCTCTTAGAAAAATTCCAAAGTTCCAATTTTACCCTCCACTGCTGGTTCTGAAAAGCTTGCCACCGGAACCAGCAAACTGATAGCGCTACCTCCTCCTCCTCCTCTTTCTCCTTAATATATATTATACACATTAAAGTAGATCTTTCCTTAAGATATTCTCCTTTGGCTATTTCACAACCTTGAACAGATGCTTCAATAACATCTCTGTAATTATTGAAAAAGAAGGCAGCATTTTCAGTGTATGGAAAATTTCATGGTAAAACTAGCCTTTGAGCAAAGAAGTCACACAACATTAGCAAATAATTAGTCTGTTGTCTGTTCCCAAGGACAGTGTTGGATGGTTTATTTCAGTGGCTGTCTTTTGCCTATCAATATAATACAATATTCAGTGTTTTAAAAAAACCAACAACCTCCAGCTGGTTCAAGACTGGAGTATAGCTATCTTGTGTGGGCTTATACTCCACAAAGCCAAGAAATTGGAAACTAAGGCTGATGCCTTAACAGTCTTACCCCATGATCAGTAAAATGTTGTGCAATGTCACACATGGTGTTTTCTTACAAGTTTCCCTCCATGCACCTACACTTTTCCTTGGTCTTTCAGGCCTTGATCCAGAAGGGAAAAATGGAGTGCATGGGACAAAGAAAGCTGCACCAAATTTTCCTGGTCCTGTATTGCCTTACGAAACAATTGAGTCTTGCTATAGTGCTAGAGGAATCCTCCTGGGAGTTGATCCATGCCTATTTGTACATTGTAATGCACCTCCCCAGCTGACACATTGGAATTCTCCATCCACTGTGTAAAAGTGTGTGGGTTTCCGTGAATATTAAATTGCTGTCCACTATAATGGCAGTCTCCAGTCTGTAGGAAAGGAGGTCGCCATCTTTTTATGGCAGTAGCCATTTTGAATTTCTTCAGATTCAACAAGCACTTCAGTACAGGCTTTTTTAATGAAAAAACAAAACGGTGGCTGCTTTGATTCTTTTCCCTCTGAACAAGTTTTATCTCACCCCTGAAATATACCCAAAACAAAACAGTTGATTTGAAGGTCGGTGAAGCCACGGAGCAATGGGCCTTGGTACAGCACTACTCCATACAATAGCTGCAGCTTTTGAAGACACGGTTTCACAACACAGTATTCATTTTTATTTAAAATATTTCTAGGCCACCTTTCAGGGCAGAAGCAGTATGTGGCATTGAGTAGGATATTTCATCTGAATTTCTCTGTTCCAATTGGAAACAAAGACATTAATACTAGCCTACCTTTCAGGGCTTTTGTGAAGACTACTGAAAAGCCGAAGTCATGTATAGGTTCAGTATTCAAGCTCAATACTGATATATTCATGCAAATTAAAAACAGAATACCACGATATCACAGACTTCTTGAATTAGGTGTGAAATGAATACTAAAAGGATAAGAAAAGCCAATTCAAGGCAAAAGAAAGGGGTGGCAATGTCAAACACAGAGATAATCAATTTTTCCTTGCCCTTTTACAGTTCTATAAGTTGACAACGTTAGACCCACTAAGGCCATTGATGTTTCTTAACGTTTTTTCCTCCAAGAAACAATAATGTATTTCCCAGATATCTTTATCAGCCCTAAGGTGTTATGTATCATCAGAGCATTGACTTTTTTATTTTCACTGACTGTATCTTCACAAAGAGCTCTTCTTAAGCCAAGCAGACAATATGACGATAAAAATAATCTTGCTCATGCTCTTGGGCCATTTCAGCAACAGAACTTTTGATAAAAGAATGTTGACCTTCATTATTGTCCTTCCTCTACAAAGATTTTTTTAAAAAAAGGAATCAGAGAAGTATCTTATTACCCATCAAATTTATCTATAAAGTCTGCTTTCCTCTCTCCCATTTGAACCAGTGGAGATGCAAGGACTACAATGGCATTATATGTCATTTGGATATCCAAGGATAGAGAGTCTGGGCCATATTCTTTACCTCTGGAGTCTTCAGCATAGTTTCCATGGACACCTCCCTTGATGCACTCCAAGTTCCTTGCCCTTTCTGATCTTTATTTTATTTCTTTAGATTTTTAAAATTTATTTTCTTTAAAACTGGAAGGCTGCCGTGCTGCAAAGTGAAGGACTGCCCTCCAGTGCCATCTTTCTTGGGCTCAAATTATATGCTTTGCAATTTGGAGCTCAGATTGAACATCACCTCTGTGTGTTTTTAGGTTTTTAGGTTCTCGGATAAGTTACTTTTCTTCTAGTCTCACCAGTTTGCCTTCTGGGAAATGAATGTTTTGTGACAGGCTATGCCCAGCATGGAAGCCATTTGATAAGTGGGCAAGCCCCTCATGGCAGCCACTTTGTGAGATCATCAACAACACTCTCAAAATTCCAAATGTGCCCACTGACCCAAAAAGGATGGAGGTTGCTTCTATAGCCATACAAACTGTAACCTGTGCAGATGCCATGACATATAGGAATGAATGTATTTGGGGTCACGCGCTCACCAGTTCCACACATACATACCCTTAATTAATCTGAACTTCTTTACAGATCATGCACAGCATTCATTCATTCATTCATTCATTCTAAGCATTTGTATGCTGCCCTTCAACTAAGAGCTTCCAGGGTATTTCATCATAAAATAAAAGGGCAATCCAAATGATCAAAGGGCCGGAGCAACTCTCCTAGGTGGAAAAGTTGCAGCCTTTGGGGCTTTGTAATTAGAAAGAAAGAAAGAAAGAAAGAAAGAAAGAAAGAAAGAAAGCCAAGTGATAGAGTTTTAGGAAATTATGCATGGTCTCAAAAAATTGGTTTGTTTTTTTCCCTTTCTCACAATACCAACATCTGGGAACATCCCATGAAGCTGAGATTCAGGACAGATAGAAGGGAGCTTATCTTCACACGGTGCATAGTTAAACTATGAAATTCATTATGGAGAATAGAACTTCATATGCCATGCAATGGGAGCAGGGGATGTACCTGGGATAGGGGAAATTCTTAGCAACCTGTCCCAGCATGTAGCATGGGTGAATGGTCTGTCATGTAGGGGAACAATTCCTGAAATTTTTGGCTACGCAGCCCAGTTACAGTTTCCAATTTAGTAAGCTTCATTAAGATTAAAGATAGGGGATGCACCAAAAATCAGAAAGGCAAGTTAACAAAATAAAATGATATGATTTGCTCTCTAATAAATCCTTACAAGAAAGAGTTTTCACTGCTTCCTTGTACAAAGCAAGGATTGGCCATGACAGCCCAAGATGAGAAATCAGCAACAAAAGATGAGTGACAACAAGTTTCAAAGGAAAACAGCTTCATCTTTATCCCTTCTGCTGAGGGTGTTGGGGATTGATGGGGGGACAGGACTCCTCTAATCTGGTGTGACTATTTGTCTTGGATGGGAAATTTGATGTGACTCTTGTTAACAGGAGCAGTTTTCATCAACCTGGTACCTCATGCTGGCTGGGGACAATGTGGTTTGTAGTCCAATATATATATGAAGTAGGGATGTTACCATATCATTAAAATGTACTATAATGATACAATATGCTTGTTATCTTGCATACATTTAACAATAACGATACGATAGGAAAGCCTATGATAATTATCAGAGACGATAAAAAATCCGACAATAATTATCATATGTTATCACTTTATTGGAAGGCTCTTTCTCTTTTGCAGCCACATGGACGGAGCTAGAAGGTGGGGTGTGCTTGATGAGACAGTGACCAATCGTGCAGGAAGGATTCCAGCTGGCTCCAATCACAATGTTGGAGGAGGGCTAAGGATATCCCCGCATAACCCCCCCCCCCCACTTGGTGTTCCAGCTCTGTTGGGAGTTAGGCGTTGAGGGGAGAAGGGTGGATTTTGTTGGAGCTCTGTTCTGGCTCCTGGTTCTTATAGTTACTTGGTGGCAAATTGTTGGAGATTCATTGTAGTCTTGCATCTTTGGGTCTCGGTTCGTTTGGCTGTTCGTTGCTTGTATGTTTGAGTTATAGTTTTTTATACGTTTTCTGGTTGGTTTGATTGAAGGGTTAGGTTAGCATGAGTGGGGGTACTGTGACTGAGTGAGTGTGTTTTGTCCTTTTCCCAGTTTAACTTTCTTTATATATATATATATATATATATATATATATATATATATATTCTCTCCCTCTCTCTCTCTGGGTGTGTGTTTGCTTGATTGACTGTGAGTGTGCTGGTGTGTCCTGTAGCCTGATACACAGGATAATACTACACAATCTCTGGTCAAAGCAGCACACACAGTGTTTGCAAAGGATTGTTATTAATATAAATAATAATTTCATTTTCAATCACTTTGTAGCAGTATGAAACGTGGCTGTAAGGCGCATCTTGGGCGAGGTGGCTCTGGGTCTAGGAGAGATGCTGTTGCTGCTGGGGGCAGTTCTAGGGTGGCTGTCTCTCCCTCTCACACATTTTATTTCTTTTTGAAATACATTGCTCCATCCAATGTTTCCAGTCTGGAGGGACAGCTTTAGTGAGGGACAGCAGAAGCATCCCCTGGACCCCCTTATGCATTTTTTTTTAGACTCTGGTCCAGGCAATGTGCCTACCTCTACCCAGAATGTGACTTTTTTATTTCCCTCCGCTCTAGCCAACGCCTACCTGTACCCCGAACGTGACTAAAACTCAAATCAATATTCAGCATTTTTCTTTTACTAGGTAGCTACATAAATACCAATTAACTAGAGTACATTGGCAAAATTTACATTACTCTAGTTGGAGACCCTTGCTCACAGCCTATTGATGATTCTTACCCTAATCGTGACTTTTTATTTGGCAATGTGCCTACCTCTACCCCGAACGTGACTTTTTATTTGCCTCTGTTCCAGCCAATGTGCGCAGTTCTGGCATGTAGAACTGCCAACCTGCCTGCATGGGGATGGTGGGCAGACTGGGTCATTTTTCAAACACGATGAGGTCAAGGTGGTGCATGAGGGTTGTTTTGATGGGATTCACAGTTGCCAAAGCAGCACATGTATATCTGCTATGATCCTCCAGGTTTCTTTGCTTCCAGGGTATCTCCTGGCCCAATGAGGCCATGCCTGGCTAAGGCTGGCTCTTTAAGAAAGGTCTTCTTCTACCCCTGCTCCTATGGTGACACCAAGAGTCCATGCCCCTTTCAGGGACAGATCCAACTGGCCCTCTGCCTCTGTGCCCACCTCTGCCAAAAATAACTGCCTGCCTTCATCAGCCTGCCTGCCGTCTGTGCACGGGGATCATCTTCCTCCTCCTAGCCTCCATTACTGAGGGGATGCAGAAACATCTCACACATTGCCTTTTTTGAGTCACTGTGCCTGCCCGGCCCGCCTTGGTGGGTCGATGTGCATGTGCGTTTTTAGCTTCAATCAATACCAACATCGAGAGAAGCTATGTCAAACTGACGTATGCTATCATCGCGGAGTGCTGCCATGAGTCCACTTCCTATAGCCCTTCGGTAAGGTCCCCAACTTTAATGACTAGCTCTTTAAAAATGAGGATTTCTCTCAGCAGCAGCATTACCACCAGAAAAAACAGTGCATATGTTGTTGAGAGCCTGCTTCTGAGTAACAGCTGCAGCTGTGCATCTGAAATTGAGCACAGATGAGTCCCCTCAAGGCCATCTGTGAGATGACCATGAGAGGAGTACTGTGGATGTCATCTCTTGAAAAAGGAGCACTTATGCCAAACAGTGTATTTTGAGTTTTTGACAACTTACTTCCAAGTAACGCTTGCACCTATTGTTCTGTAATTTGGCACACATGACTAGCAATACTCAGTCTGCACTGTGACCAAGTTTCAAACCTGTAACTTGGAAAATTTAAGAAGTTTTAGGCCTTTCTCTGACTCAAAAACAACTCTATAGGGCAAAATGTAGATATGATATAGGGATGTGCACTGACCCCCCGGATCGGATCGGATAGCGGATCGGAATCGGACCTGGGGGGTCGGATCGGATCAGATCGGATCGGATCGTGTGTCGGATCGGATCGGATCCGATTCCGATCCGCGGATCGGATTTTCCGATCCGGATCGGACGCCATTTTGAATGCTTTTTCCTATAGCAAATTATTGTTTTACAAAAACGCCTATAACTTTTTCATTTTTAACGACAGAAGGATGAAACTTGGGCACATTGTACACTGGTTAGGGATAGGTATCTGTGAGAAATTTCAGAAAGATTGGTGCATGCAGTTTGTGGCAATTAATTTTTTAATAAATAACATGGAATGCCTATAACTCGGTCATTTTTAAAGTTACACACATGAAACTTTGCCACATTGTAGGTGGAACCTTGGGACCCACGTGTGTGAAATCCCAGAACCGTGGGTGCTTGCCTGGTGTGGCAATGAATTTTTGAAAAATGGGTAGTAGTGGGGTAAATGCAGTTATGCCTCCCATGTTTTTATTTTTAAAGATACAAACAGGACACTTCGGCACATTACAGGGAACACTTCCCTTGATATGTGTGTAAAATTTCAGACAGCTAGCTCCAGGCATGTGTTGGCAATGAATTGTTGAAAATTGGGTAGCAGTGGGGTAAAATACAGTTTTGCCTCCCATTTTTTTATTTTCAAAGATACAAACGGGAAACTTTGGCACATTGCAGGGAACACTTCACTTCAAATGTGTGTGAAATTTCCGGAAGCTAGGTGCAACATTTTAGTGGGAAACGAACGTTTATTCATGGCATTTCACATGGGATTTATGGGTTGGTTTTAAGAGCTACAAACCTCTAACTCGCTCACATGGCACAGGACCTATGCCCGCTCAAACGCTGGAAATTTAACAAACTTTGGTGCAATGCTTTAGTGGGAAAACAAAGGTTTATGCATGGCATTTCACATGGGATTTATGGGTTGGTTTTAAGAGCTACAAACCTCTAACTCGCTCACATGGCACAGGACCTATGCCCGCTCAAACGCTGGAAATTTAACAAACTTTGGTGCAATGCTTTAGTGGGAAAACAAAGGTTTATGCATGGCATTTCACATGGGATTTATGGGTTGGTTTTAAGAGCTACAAACCTCTAACTCGCTCACATGGCACAGGACCTATGCCCGCTCAAACGCTGGAAATTTAACAAACTTTGGTGCAATGCTTTAGTGGGAAAACAAAGGTTTATGCATGGCATTTCACATGGGATTTATGGGTTTGTTTTAAGAGCTACAAACCTCTAACTCGCTCACATGGCACAGGACCTATGCCCGCTGAAACGCTGGAAATTTAACAAACTTTGGTGCAATGCTTTAGTGGGAAAACAAAGGTTAAACTTTATTATTTTAAACCTTCAGGAAGGGGACATTGCCTGCCTGGTGTGGATTGGTAATGAGGGAAGAAAGTTTCACTTATTCATTTGTAAAATGTAAAGTGATTGTAAATTGCTTTAGGGACCCATACATTTACATGACAAGACAGGTGTTGGTTGCAGGAATGCTACCAAATGCACTAGTAGCTAATCCCAGGTAATAGCTATTCAGATCCTAGCTAATAGCTATTATTCAGATCCTAGCCTGGGAAGGGATCTTGCAGGATAAGTGATTGTTCTTTTCTTGTGTACTATGTAATTCTAAACCAGAAGGCTGCTTTGATGTAGAGCCAATCCACATGGTCTCTTGCAGCACCTAGTATTATTTATTTCTCCTTCCACAGCAGAATCTGGAAGGCGGGCAGGCAGGCTGGCATTTAATGGGCAAAGTCCAACAGCGGCATTGGGGACTGGGTGACATTCTCCTTGAGGGCGAATGCCAAGTCCCATGGCTTGTGCGAGGAGGGCGGCTTGCTCTCTTTGCAGGAAGGATCTGGAAGGCGGCAGGCGGCATCAGCAGCGGGCGGGCAGGCTGGCATTTAATGGGCAAAGTCTCTCCTTTCCCGGGCACTGTGGCAGTGAGAGTGCCATAGGCTGCAAAAGAAGAAGGGGGGGAAAAAAGAATGAATATTAGTTGACCACTTCAACACAACCAGCTCCCTTCCACCCAGGATTGCCCTTCCTGAGTGCCCACGCCCCAGCAGGCACACGGGGCTGCCTGCTCACTCGGAAGTTAGCAGGCAGACAGCCAACCTTCAGTTAGGTGGAAGGTGCCCCCCCCCCATTCACAGAACACTTACCGTAGTCCTCCTGAGGGCGTTGTTGATAAGATGCCACTTCCAGGCGGGCAGTGACGGGCAGGTGGGCAGTCTGCATTACCGTCTCTCCTGGGCACTGTGGCAAAGAGTTCCATAGGCTGCAAAAGAAGAAGGGGGGGGGAGAATATGAGAAAAATGATACTTTTCCACCACTGGCTCCCTCCCACCCAAGACTGGCATGTGCCCGGTCCTGAGTGCCCACGCCCCAGCAGGCACACGGGGCTGCCTGCTCACTCGGAAGTTAGCAGGCAGACAGCCAACCTTCAGTTAGGTGGAAGGTGCCCCCCCCCATTCACAGAACACTTACCGTAGTCCTCCTGAGGGCGTTGTTGATAAGATGCCACTTCCAGGCGGGCAGTGACGGGCAGGTGGGCAGTCTGCATTACCGTCTCTCCTGGGCACTGTGGCAAAGAGTTCCATAGGCTGCAAAAGAAGAAGGGGGGGGGGAGAATATGAGAAAAATGATACTTTTCCACCACTGGCTCCCTCCCACCCAAGACTGGCATGTGCCCGGTCCTGAGTGCCCACGCCCCAGCAGGCACACGGGGCTGCCTGCTCACTCGGAAGTTAGCAGGCAGACAGCCAACCTTCAGTTAGGTGGAAGGTGCCCCCCCCATTCACAGAACACTTACCGTAGTCCTCCTGAGGGCGTTGTTGATAAGATGCCACTTCCAGGCGGGCAGTGACGGGCAGGTGGGCAGTCTGCATTACCGTCTCTCCTGGGCACTGTGGCAAAGAGTTCCATAGGCTGCAAAAGAAGAAGGGGGGGGGGGAGAATATGAGAAAAATGATACTTTTCCACCACTGGCTCCCTCCCACCCAAGACTGGCATGTGCCCGGTCCTGAGTGCCCACGCCCCAGCAGGCACACGGGGCTGCCTGCTCACTCGGAAGTTAGCAGGCAGACAGCCAACCTTCAGTTAGGTGGAAGGTGCCCCCCCCCATTCACAGAACACTTACCGTAGTCCTCCTGAGGGCGTTGTTGATAAGATGCCACTTCCAGGCGGGCAGTGACGGGCAGGTGGGCAGTCTGCATTACCGTCTCTCCTGGGCACTGTGGCAAAGAGTTCCATAGGCTGCAAAAGAAGAAGGGGGGGGGAAGAATATGAGAAAAATGATACTTTTCCACCACTGGCTCCCTCCCACCCAAGACTGGCATGTGCCCGGTCCTGAGTGCCCACGCCCCAGCAGGCACACGGGGCTGCCTGCTCACTCGGAAGTTAGCAGGCAGACAGCCAACCTTCAGTTAGGTGGAAGGTGCCCCCCCCCATTCACAGAACACTTACCGTAGTCCTCCTGAGGGCGTTGTTGATAAGATGCCACTTCCAGGCGGGCAGTGACGGGCAGGTGGGCAGTCTGCATTACCGTCTCTCCTGGGCACTGTGGCAAAGAGTTCCATAGGCTGCAAAAGAAGAAGGGGGGGGGAAGAATATGAGAAAAATGATACTTTTCCACCACTGGCTCCCTCCCACCCAAGACTGGCATGTGCCCGGTCCTGAGTGCCCACGCCCCAGCAGGCACACGGGGCTGCCTGCTCACTCGGAAGTTAGCAGGCAGACAGCCAACCTTCAGTTAGGTGGAAGGTGCCCCCCCCCCATTCACAGAACACTTACCATAGTCCTGAGGGCGTTGAGGACTCGGTGAGATTCTCCTGGAGGACCCCTAGTCCCATGGCTTGTGCAAGAAAGGCGGCTGGCCCGCCTCGCAGGAACGATCTGGAAGGCGGCAGGCGGCATCAGCAGCGGGCGGGCAGGCTGGCATGTAATGGGCAAAGTCTCTCCTTTCCCGGGCACTGTGGCAGTGAGAGTGCCATAGGCTGCAAAAGAAGAGGAGGGGGATAATGAATATTACATAAATACTTTTATACTGCAAAAGAAGAAAGGAAAATAAATAAAGATTTGTATTAATTAATACAAACAAGTCCTAGTAACTAGTCTCCCACCGGCACACTTCTCTTGTTTGTGATGCAATCCTCTTTCTCCTGCACCCCTCCCTTTCTAAATCACTCTTCTGAGCCCATTGTTAGAGGGATTGGCTATCCTTTTGTGTCTGGCAGGACACAGCTTACCGGATCATTAGAGAATCACCATTTCTTTTGTCCTTGGGTTATTCATTCACTCCTAATAGCACCCTACGTTAGGCTGACCAGATCAAATCCAGGTCAGGGTTCCTAACTTCAGCAGTTGTAGAGAAAAGGGAATTTCTGCCAGTGTCATTTGTATGGAATTAGTTCCTGCTGAGATTCCCTCTTCATCACAACAGTTAAAGGTGCAGGGGCCCTGCCTTCTTTTCTATATGGCCACTCTGCCTGCACTCTTACCTGAGTCGTAGGGGCGACGTGAATCGAGGGGCCACCTCCATGCGGCCGTGGCTGGGGCAGATGGGCAGTCTGCTTGCTTACTCGGAAGTAAGATCTCACACTGCCCCACTTCTGGACACTCTCAGGTGTCCCTGCGTTGACTGCACACACTTACCTTATTCGTGCGGCGGCTGTGGATCGGAGGACTCCAGTGGCACATAGGCTCCTCCAGGCAAAGTCCCAGTGGCACAGGCTCCTCCAGGCAAAGTCCCAGTGGCATAGGCTACTCCAGGCAAAGTCACATTGGCACAGGGTCCTCCAGGCAAAGTCACAGTTTGGCACAGCTCCCTCCAGGCAAAGTCACATTGGCACAGGGTCCTCCAGGCAAAGTCACATTGGCACAGGGTCCTCCAGGCAAAGTCCCAGTGGCATAGGCTCCTCCAGGCAAAGTCACGTTGGCACAGGGTCCTCCAGGCAAAGTCCCAGTGGCATAGGCTCCTCCAGGCAAAGTCACGTTGGCACAGGGTCCTCCAGGCAAAGTCACAGTTTGGCACAGCTCCCTCCAGGCAAAGTCACATTGGCACAGGGTCCTCCAGGCAAAGTCACAGTTTGGCACAGCTCCCTCCAGGCAAAGTCACATTGGCACAGGGTCCTCCAGGCAAAGTCACATTGGCACAGGGTCCTCCAGGCAAAGTCCCAGTGGCATAGGCTCCTCCAGGCAAAGTCACGTTGGCACAGGGTCCTCCAGGCAAAGTCACAGTTTGGCACAGCTCCCTCCAGGCAAAGTCACATTGGCACAGGGTCCTCCAGGCAAAGTCACAGTTTGGCACAGCTCCCTCCAGGCAAAGTCACATTGGCACAGGGTCCTCCAGGCAAAGTCACAGTTTGGCACAGCTCCCTCCAGGCAAAGTCACGTTGGCACAGGGTCCTCCAGGCAAAGTCACAGTTTGGCACAGCTCCCTCCAGGCAAAGTCACATTGGCACAGGGTCCTCCAGGCAAAGTCACAGTTTGGCACAGGGTCCTCCAGGCAAAGTCCCAGTGGCATAGGCTCCTCCAGGCAAAGTCACGTTGGCACAGGGTCCTCCAGGCAAAGTCACAGTTTGGCACAGCTCCCTCCAGGCAAAGTCACATTGGCACAGGGTCCTCCAGGCAAAGTCACATTGGCACAGGGTCCTCCAGGCAAAGTCCCAGTGGCATAGGCTCCTCCAGGCAAAGTCACGTTGGCACAGGGTCCTCCAGGCAAAGTCCCAGTGGCAGAGGCAAAGTCCCACTGGCAGAGGCAAAGTCACAGCTGCATGGGCACCTCCAGGCAGGCAGGCGGGCGGGCAGGCAGAGGCGGGCATGATGCCAGGCGCTTGCACATTGCACAAGTAAGCAATAGAACCGTGAGACCAGCCCACGCATTCCGGCTACTTCACAATGGCGGCAACCTAGCAGGTGGGCAGGCGGGCAGGCAGGCAGGCAGGCAGGCAGAGGCAGAGGCAGAGGCGGGCATGATGCCAGGCGCTTGCGCATTGCACAAGTAAGCAATAGAACCGTGAGACCAGCCCACGCATTCCGGCTACTTCACAATGGCGGCAACCTAGCAGGTGGGCAGGCGGGCAGGCAGGCAGGCAGGCAGAGGCAGAGGCAGAGGCGGGCATGATGCCAGGCGCTTGCGCATTGCACAAGTAAGCAATAGAACCGTGAGACCAGCCCACGCATTCCGGCTACTTCACAATGGCGGCAACCTAGCAGGTGGGCAGGCGGGCAGGCAGGCAGGCAGGCAGGCAGAGGCAGAGGCAGAGGCGGGCATGATGCCAGGCGCTTGCGCATTGCACAAGTAAGCAATAGAACCGTGAGACCAGCCCACGCATTCCGGCTACTTCACAATGGCGGCAACCTAGCAGGTGGGCAGGCAGGCAGGCAGGCAGGCAGGCAGAGGCAGAGGCAGAGGCGGGCATGATGCCAGGCGCTTGCGCATTGCACAAGTAAGCAATAGAACCGTGAGACCAGCCCACGCATTCCGGCTACTTCACAATGGCGGCAACCTAGCAGGTGGGCAGGCGGGCAGGCAGGCAGGCAGGCAGAGGCAGAGGCAGAGGCGGGCATGATGCCAGGCGCTTGCGCATTGCACAAGTAAGCAATAGAACCGTGAGACCAGCCCACGCATTCCGGCTACTTCACAATGGCGGCAACCTAGCAGGCGGGCAGGCAGGCAGGCAGGCAGGCAGGCAGAGGCAGAGGCAGAGGCGGGCATGATGCCAGGCGCTTGCGCATTGCACAAGTAAGCAATAGAACCGTGAGACCAGCCCACGCATTCCGGCTACTTCACAATGGCGGCAACCTAGCAGGTGGGCAGGCGGGCAGGCAGGCAGGCAGGCAGAGGCAGAGGCAGAGGCGGGCATGATGCCAGGCGCTTGCGCATTGCACAAGTAAGCAATAGAACCGTGAGACCAGCCCACGCATTCCGGCTACTTCACAATGGCGGCAACCTAGCAGGCGGGCAGGCAGGCAGGCAGAGGCAGAGGCAGAGGCAGAGGCAGAGGCGGGCATGATGCCAGGCGCTTGCGCATTGCACAAGTAAGCAATAGAACCGTGAGACCAGCCCACGCATTCCGGCTACTTCACAATGGCGGCAACCTAGCAGGCGGGCAGGCAGGCAGGCAGAGGCAGAGGCAGAGGCGGGCATGATGCCAGGCGCTTGCGCATTGCACAAGTAAGCAATAGAACCGTGAGACCAGCCCACGCATTCCGGCTACTTCACAATGGCGGCAACCTAGCAGGCGGGCAGGCGGGCAGGCAGTTTTTTAAATCATATAGCCAAAATAAACACAACACACAGTGACAGCCCTGCAAGGCTGCCACATAAGTCCAAAAGACACAGTCAGAAACAGTGTGGGATGCTGCTTGTCATCCACTCAATGTAGGAGCCTGGAAGAGGAATCCTATCGCGTCCTTCGTTCATAGTCAGAGAGGTGCATGCGTTCCTTGGCGATAAAATTAAGCCTTCTTCTTATCCAAAGTTCTCATGAGCCTCTGACGTGGTCTTACAAGAAGAAACGCCCATGGAAGTGTGGGACCTTACAGAAGGCCTGGAGGGAGCCATCGGAGTCCAATTTCAGAGGCACATGTGCAAGCACATTGGTTCAAGTCAAACAACATAGAATGTGTGAGATGCTTGTGCATCCCCTCAATGTAAGAGGCTAGGAGAAGAAACTAGATCCCTTCGGGATCCATCGTTCAGAGTTGAGTTACTGAGCTGTAAACAACACAGCCAGTAAATTAAAGTAAAGAAAATTAATTAACCGAAAATAAGAATTAAAAAATCAAGGGCCTGCCGGTGCCTGCCCAAAGGTGTGGGATGGATGGGGGGTGCCTGCCAATTACTCCCCCGCGGGCATGAGGGTGGGGTATCCCAGCAGGGGCAGATTGACCTTGAGGAAGACCAGCTGCTCCACAATCTCAGCGTCCAAGCGAGAGCGGTGGGGTGTGACCACGTCGCCCGCCATGGAAAACACCCGCTCGCTTGGAACGCTGGACGGTGGGCAGCTGATTCTGTCCATGGCCACCCGCGCCAGATCAGGCCACATCTGGCGCCGAGATGACCAGTAGGCCAGGGGTTCGATGGAGCCGTCCTCCATCTGCTCCGCCAGGTAACGCTGCACTGCTGCTGCAGCGTCATCCTGGCGGCGGCTGGGTTGAGTGCCTCTATGCCCAACCGCAGCCTGCAAAGCCTTGTCCCAAAACCCCTGGCCTGTCCCCCTGCTGGGTGTGGTGGTGCTGCTGCCGCCGCTGCTGGTGGTGCTCAGCGGACTTAGCGCCTGGGCTTCGGTGGGCTCCTCCTCTGCCTGCCCAATCCTGGCATCCCGGGCCGCCCGAACGTCCGTCACCAGCATTTCCACCCAACCTGCCCGGGAAGTCTGCCCACATAACCCATCCTTGATGCGCGGGTCGCACATGGTGGCCAACATGTACTGCCTCTCGTTGTAGAGAGGCTGGACCCGGCGGGATAGGCTTTCCCTCAGCCTCGTCACCACTTCCCGCACCTCTGGCAGGAAGCGCCTGCCGGTGACGGCATCCCCGGCCTCCAGAAACTCACCCATCTGATTCTGGAGATGCCTGGCCACGGGGAGCACCTGGCTGAGAAGGGCAGTGCTGCTGCTCAGGGTCTCGGTGGCCTCAAGGAACGGCTTGAGGACCACCAGAAGCTGGGACATGGCCTCCCACTGCTGCCTGGACAGTGGGGCCTGGATGCCAATGTCCCCGACCCTGAACATCTCGTGGACAACACGCTGTTGCTCCACCATACGCTCGAGCATGTGGTAGGTGGAGTTCCAACGTGTTGCCACGTCCTGCACTAGCCGGTGCTGCGGAAGTCCCAGCTCCTGCTGCTTCTCCCGCAGCAACCGACTGCCCTTCACGCTGTGGTGGAAATGCCCAGCCACCTTCCTGCAGCTCTCTAGGAGATTACGGATTTGGGGAGGGAGAGGGGCCTTGCTGCCTCCAAGGCCATCCCTCACGACCAGGTTGAAGACGTGCGCGATGCAGCGGATGCCCTCAAATCCGCCATCGCGCACCGCCTTCAGCATATTGGCTCCCCCGTCCGTGACCATGTAACCGCGGGTGTGCTGGTGCCCGCCCAGCCACCCTGCCACCATGCGGTTCATGGCCTCCGTAATCTCCTCCGCCGTGTGGGACTGGTCCATGACTGCGGTATGAAGGAGGGCCCAGCGGCAGCCCTCCTTCCCAGTCCCAGAAGTCCTGGGTGCTTCCTGCCCTGAGGCTCCCCACCAGTGAGCCGTCAGGGACAGGTAAGCGTGCACTCCTCCTTCGCTGGACCAGATGTCCGAAGTGAAGTGCACCTTCTGTGCCTCTGCCTGGCACAGACGACCCAGAACTAACTCCCTGCATGCCTGGTACAGGGAGGGCACCACACGCCTGCTCAGGGTGGTGCGACACGGCGGCTTGTAGTATGGAACCACAAGAGCCATCAGCCTCTTGAAGCCTGCGTTCTCGACGAGGCTGAATGGCTGGTCATCCAACGCCACCATCTCACCGATGCAATTGGTGATCTGGTTGGGCGCTGGAAAACGCCACCTTGTGGCTCCATACTTCCCCCACCCCATCTCTTCCATGGTGGCCTGGCGAAGCCTCTTGGGGATGGGAGGTCGAGAGCTGGCAGAAGTTGCAGGAGCCTTCTGCTTGCCCTTGCCGCTAGCACCAGTCTGCTGCGAGGTGCCCGCCTCGGTCCCAAGCAAAACAGACTGGTGGTGCCTCTGCATGTGGCGGGTGAGGTTCGTGGTGGTGAAGTGGCCTGGCATTTTTCCCCTGCTCACTGACATCTTGCAGTGGCGACAGACAGCAAAGCGGGAATCCACTGCCACCTCAAAGTGGTCCCACACCTTGCTTGCCTGTCGCTTCTGGGGTGACACAGACGGCCTGCCGGCGCCTTCGCTCTGTGGTGTCACCTCAGGAGCAAGGGAATGAGTGGAAGAGAGGACGGATTGTGGAGAGTAAGTCTCTGGTGCTGCCTGCTCTTCCTCTTGCCCCACATCAGAGTCCTCCTCCTCACTCTGAACCTCGCTGACTTCCACAAGATCTGGGAAAAGATCAGTCAGCGGGTTCACAGGCTCACCCACCAAAGAAGGAGCTGGATATAGTGCTCCTTCTTCATGCCCACTGCTGCTCCCAGCACCTGCCTCATGTTGCTGAAAGAGTGCCCTGCAGGCACTACTTTGAGTTGCCTCTGCCTGCTTCTGCTGCCCCAGTGGAGAACGCCTCAGTTTAACTGGGGGTGTGGAAGTAGGCTGCCTGCTGCTGGTCCCAGCAGCAGCAGCAGCAGCAGCGCCATGCCCAGAGCGGCCTCTCCCAAATGCTGCCTTGGGAGCACCCCCCCTTTGAGTGCCACGCTTCATTTTATTTTTATTATTATTTATTTTTGTGTAAGTGTGTGCTTTGCTGACTTTTTTTGTGTTTGTAGCAGCAGGCTACACAGCCCAGCAACACACACTCACTCACAAGCGCGCACACACACACACACACACAGAGAAAGAGAGAGAGAGAGAGAGAGGATAGAAATATTTTTTTATTATTTTTTTGGGTTTTTTTCAGAAAGCGAAAGTAGAACAAACAAACACACTCACTGCAAAGACAAACTGAACTCACAGACAAACAAACGTGCTATCTAAGAAAGGAAAGGCAAGAGAGAAAGGAAAGCCAAGAGAGAGAACAAGAAAAGCTGAAGTAAAAGATCAGAAACTCCTCAAAACCACCTCCAAATGCAATCAAATCAATACAGTCTCTCCAACACAGCTCCAAAACACTCCCTAATCTCCTCCACGTTCAACCCACAAAGAGCCAGAAGGGCAGGGCTGAGAGAATATATACTGGTGCCCTCCTCCAGCATTGCGATTGGAGGCTGAAGAAAGTCTTCACAGGATTGGGTGATTCAGTCATGTATTCTAAAGCACAATTGGTGGATCAAGCTGTCAAACACACACACACAAACACAGCCTCCCCCTCCCTTTCCTGAAGGTTTAAAATAATAAAGTTTAACCTTTGTTTTCCCACTAAAGCATTGCACCAAAGTTTGTTAAATTTCCAGCGTTTGAGCGGGCATAGGTCCTGTGCCATGTGAGCGAGTTAGAGGTTTGTAGCTCTTAAAACCAACCCATAAATCCCATGTGAAATGCCATGCATAAACCTTTGTTTTCCCACTAAAGCATTGCACCAAAGTTTGTTAAATTTCCAGCGTTTGAGCGGGCATAGGTCCTGTGCCATGTGAGCGAGTTAGAGGTTTGTAGCTCTTAAAACCAACCCATAAATCCCATGTGAAATGCCATGCATAAACCTTTGTTTTCCCACTAAAGCATTGCACCAAAGTTTGTTAAATTTCCAGCGTTTGAGCGGGCATAGGTCCTGTGCCATGTGAGCGAGTTAGAGGTTTGTAGCTCTTAAAACCAACCCATAAATCCCATGTGAAATGCCATGAATAAACGTTCGTTTCCCACTAAAATGTTGCACCTAGCTTCCGGAAATTTCACACACATTTGAAGTGAAGTGTTCCCTGCAATGTGCCAAAGTTTCCCGTTTGTATCTTTGAAAATAAAAAAATGGGAGGCAAAACTGTATTTTACCCCACTGCTACCCAATTTTCAACAATTCATTGCCAACACATGCCTGGAGCTAGCTGTCTGAAATTTTACACACATATCAAGGGAAGTGTTCCCTGTAATGTGCCGAAGTGTCCTGTTTGTATCTTTAAAAATAAAAACATGGGAGGCATAACTGCATTTACCCCACTACTACCCATTTTTCAAAAATTCATTGCCACACCAGGCAAGCACCCACGGTTCTGGGATTTCACACACGTGGGTCCCAAGGTTCCACCTACAATGTGGCAAAGTTTCATGTGTGTAACTTTAAAAATGACCGAGTTATAGGCATTCCATGTTATTTATTAAAAAATTAATTGCCACAAACTGCATGCACCAATCTTTCTGAAATTTCTCACAGATACCTATCCCTAACCAGTGTACAATGTGCCCAAGTTTCATCCTTCTGTCGTTAAAAATGAAAAAGTTATAGGCGTTTTTGTAAAACAACAATACTTTGCTATGGGAAAAACGCATTTAAAATGGCGTCCGATCCGCCGATCCGATCCGATCCGGATCGGACCTCGCCGGATCGGATCGGATCGGATCGGATGGTGTATCGGATCGGATCGGATCGGATCGGATTTTCCGATTTTTGGGGCGGATCGGATTCGGATCGTGGATCGGATCCGATCCGATGCACACCCCTAATATGATACGATACGGTTCACCTATGATATTATCAGAGACGATAATTTTTTTGGTCCAAAATTCCGATTACGAAATGATACGATATTTTTGGGCATGCACATCCCTAATATGAAGGATAGCAGAATGAGAAAGGCTGATATAGGTGGAGGTATTGTGGGAATAAGCTATTAACACCTTCCAACAATCCAGGTAGGTGGGATAAGGGGTGTGCATTGGGGAGTTGCCCTATCTGTTACTGGTAGACAGAACTCATCAAGGAAGATTCTAGTTATTTAGTTAAAGTGCCAGAGAGACAGAACATTTGTAAAGTGATAGCCCACCTCCATATTCATTGCCTAGAGGTGTGATGATTGCCACCAGGTTAGGAATTAGAGAAATTTGTGGTGCATGTGGCTCAGTGGCTATTAGTCATGATGGTCATATGCTACTTACAGGATCAAGGCAACATTTCTCCGAATACCAGTTGCTTGAAAACAACAATGGGAGAGGACTGTTGCCACCATGTCCTACTTTTGGGCTTTCCACATCTGGTTGGCCATTGTAGAAGTGGGATCCTGCAATTGATAGGTATAACTAAAATATTAAACGAAATCCAAAACGAAACAAAAATGGAACCTTTTTTTCTTTCAATGTGGAGATCAGGTTTTGCACATCATGGGTGGGGTACTTCTAGCTCATGGAATCCCCCTATCTCATCCCCAGCTTCCCCTTTCTTCCCGGTGGAGCCAGGAGGCTCCAATGTCAATGGGGTGGTGAATTCCGGTTTTCAGTCAGAACCAGTTAGAGTTCTAAAATAGCAGATTCCTGGAACCAGGAGCAGATTCACTGCCCCACTGACATTGGAGTCACCAGCCTCCATTGGCAACAAAAGCTTGGGGGGGGGGAAATGTCCCATTGACTTTCAACACCTCATTACAATGCAATGCAGGGTGTGTGTGTGTGTGTGTGTGTGTGATTCAGCTGGACAGAGAAGGGTTAACCCTCCTATCCCCCTGTACTGTGACCCTCCCCTGCATGCCAAATCCCCACCCTTCTGAACTTCGGTTTGGGGTAGGGATGTGCACGGCCGAAATTATCGTATCGTATTGTTATCGGAAATTCCAATATATTTTTTTGGGGGGGTCTGATCATATCGGGGGGAGGGGGAACCCGGATTTAATTGGATCGGATATCCGATAAATATCGGAAGTTCCAATAGGATTACAGTGTTTTCCCCATAGGTTTGCATTGGGGGAAGAAAGCTTTTCCCCCAATGCAAGCTTATGGGGAAACACACTGGGTCAGCACTCCCACTCTCACTCACGATCCTTGCCTGCCTCCTCCGCCGCTGCTGCCGCTGCCACCACCACCGCCTCCGCCAGTCTGTCCTACTGACATCATCACTCAGCGTGTCTCTCTACTGAGGAACAGCCCAGAAAGCCTGTTGAGCAGTAGAGCGGACCAGCGGCGGTGGCGGCAGCAGGTAAGGAGCATGAGTGGGGGAAGGGAGCACGATTGGGGGGAGGGAGGGAGTGCCGGCCCAGTATTTTTCCCCATAGGCTTGCATTGGGGGAAAACTTTCTTTCCTCCAATGCAATCCTATGGGGAAAACACCAGAAATGGCGGTCAGATAATCTGATATGTCCGATAATTATCGGACATATGGATATCAGATCTGATCAGATAGGGCCTCCTTAGGAATGTATCATTATCATTAATCGGATGTCCGATACTGACCTTATCAGTTCGTTATTGGCCATCAGAATGATACGATACACATCCCTAGTTTGGGGAAACTGTTCCATTTTCCAATACTAATTGCATTGTGGAAGACAAATTGGGGGTAATCTATTATGCATAGGTGAACATGATGAATAAAGAGAGACTCGGCCCTGTGACTCCTAGAGCTTCTCAGACTATGCAAATCAAGTCTTCCCAGGGAAATTGAATTTGGTTCACATTGTAAAAAAAGAAAAAAAACATTGTGACTGTCAATGCTGATATTTAAGTTAAATGACTTTATGCAGTACAAATTGGTTACAGATTGAAAAGATAATGAACCAGTGTTTTTAGCGATGTTCCCTTTTTAAAATTTGAATCTGATGGGTATAGGCTTTCAAAGGCCTACCAGTGGTATGTTTGTTAAATCTGACAATACCCTAGCATGTCAAATGGATGCCTTTTCATAACTAGCATCAAAACATTTGCACGTTTTTATCAATCAGGCACAGAATTAAGCAGGTTCACAAAGTTTAATAGAAAACATGTGATTAAATAAGTGACCCAGGAGAAATAATTTTAGCAATTGTTCCAAACAATATGTTTGTTTCAATAGAAGAAATGTTAACCAATTAATGCTAAAAGCAGCATTCAGGTTGGTGCGAATAAACAAACTCCGACCTTGTCATGTTTCTCCAAATGCCACATTGGGATTTGTTCCAAGTCATGTCCGTATCAGGTGATAAGCTTTCTATTTTTCTTTTTGCATGAAAATTTGTGTGGATTTTCATGCACGTTTTTCCAAATGTACCCATCAGTTGTGTGCTTTTTTGCCTCGCTGGTAAACTGTATTGCAAATCCAACAGTATAGCAGGGGACACCAAAAAAAAAAGGCGGGGGGGCATGGGGGTGTGCTCCTGCCCTGCCCACCTCTGATTTAGATTATAGTAATTATTTCTAAATTTCCATGAATACATATAAATTAATTTTACATCAATCTGTGGCCTCTTTTGACCTCTTTTTGCTGCTGTAATGCATGAGTGGCAACCGAACACCAATTAGAGCCACTTTTTAGGATGGGTAGGGCAGGAGCACCCCCCACACACATACACACACATTTTAACCCACTTGTAATCTGGTTATTATAAGGTATAAAAAAGTAACTACAAAGGCACTACTATTTGAAATTTAAAATTGAATATATCCAAGAGCAGGCCTTTGGGTCTTGCTGTGTGTCTTGTTCCCTCCCCCACTGAACTATCCCCTCTCCACTGAACCCCAATATAATGCCCCATTTCCCCATTTAATGGTTCAGCAATTCCATTCCTCCAATTCACAAGATTTCTTCTGAAGTTGAAATTTGCACCCTGGTTCTATGTGTACTTATTTGAAAGTCCTGCTTAGTTAATGTGTATAGGACTGAAGCTTAGAAAATGTATTTGCAGAGTGCTTTCAGACAGGAGGAAATTGTGTTTCCTTACCGTTGCTCTGCTTCTTACTTCTCTTCCACATTTGAAATGAGCTGAATTATACGGGAAGAAAGGCAGTGACCATGTAGCCTGTAATTTAAAACTTCCCAGCTCATATAGTTGAATGCGAGCAGTGCCCTCTAGTGGATGCTTTATAGCACAACTTTCAAAAGAATCGGGTTTTCCTAACTTTATTTTTAAATGGATTAACTGGGAAAAGGAGGGAGAGATGGGTAAAAGGCTCACAACGTCATCAAAATGATTAATGAACAACCATGAGTGGCCAATCACAAGCATACTATAAATCGCTCATTTAAAGAAGCCCATGGTATATATCCCAGAAAAAGAGATAAGTAAATAAAGTATCCATAGGATTATATACCCATTCTTTCTTAATCTAAGCAATCCATCTAATATATTAAATTATCTCAGGATTTTGTAAAGCACGGTAATATTCCATTGAAGTACCTGCTTTTATCACTAAAGGTAATGTGGACTGCCTGGCTGATGATGAAGAGAATCAATGTGAGTTGCTGTCTTTCCAAAGCCCTGTTGGTTTGGGAAAGTGTAGTGTTTGCAATGAGAAAACACATGCACAGCATGAATGTCTTTAAGAGATCAAAGGCAGCATACACATAATGGTTTAATTGTACTCTGCACACAAACACATACTGGGAAACCCTAACCTTTTCTCACTTTTCTCCAAAATGCACAGACAGCTTCAAACATTGTCAAAGTTACAGGGGGAGGGGGGAGACCCCCATCTTGTAGCATTTTTCTCTCTATGAAGTTGTTCAGCCACATGCTATTTAGGCACCACCATTTGAAGTTATTTGAACACATGTAAGTTTTGTGCACATTTTTCCTAATACATGCATTTTAAACATTATTTAACTAATACACCCATTTTCTGCAAGTAATTTCTTGAGCATAATGTATTTTGTATGCAATTTGCAATTATACATGCATTTTTGTGTACACTTTCTACTAATACACACATGTTCATGTGAGTTTTTGATTGGAGAACTCCATTGTCAAATTCAGATAATTGCAAATTTTGCAGGGCAGCTAGATTTTGGTCGACATATTGCTTCAAAAGTGCAAAATTAGGTAAGATAACATTAAAACCCACACCAAATAAATTTCTCCCCTATTCCTATGAAGCAGTTGCTAAAGATTGCACAGCCTGATTTTTATCCCCTTCCACACACATATGCACATGCACAGCACCAGCAGCATAGGAGCAATCTGGTCCAACTAGGAACCCTGTGTAACTATTCCAAGCCTGTGGATTATTTCCTGTTTGGCATTCCAACAAGAGGGAAATGCCATGTAATTGCCCCCACCTATTTCTTTGGAATGTTTACACACAGGCCAGATCCACACCAAGCAGGATATAGCACCATGAAAGTGGTATGAAAGCAGTATATGGTATGTGTCAATGGGCCCCAACGGTTGTCAGTGCACTTCAATACTGCTATAAAGCAGTAGTGTGTAGGGTGACCAGATAAAATCCAGGTCAGGGCTCATGTAACTTTAACAGTTGTAGAGAAAAGGGAATTTCAGCCAGTGTCATTTGTATGCAATTAGTTCCTGGTGATATTTCCTCTTCATCACAACAGTTAAAGGTGCAGGCACTATACTAGAGTGACCAGATACAGAAGGCAGGGCCCCTGCACCTTTAACTGTTGTGATGAAGATTTTTATGTGTGAACATGTATGTGTGTGAAGCAGGTATTTGTCAACTTGACTAGCCAAGGTGGCAGAAAATGGATGTGCACCTGACGTATACCATAGTAAGGTGTGTGCCTTCCTATTCCTAATGACCAATGCTGCTGGAAGCCAATGAAGCAGTGCCATGCCTTTTGCAAGGATGTTTTGTATCCCTGGCACCCTACTCTTTTGAATATGAAACACTCCACAAGCAAGAACGGGTCTGATTTCTGTTGTGCCAGTGCCTGAAGGAAAGATGCATGGCAGCATAGCTACTAAATAAAATAGTAAGCATGAGTTGAAGCATAATAAAATCGGTCTTACAGAAGCCTTGGAAGGAACTGGTATAGAATACAAATGCCTTAAGGTAGATCTAGAGTTCCTAATCCCCTCCTGAGAAATTATCTTAAATTATCTTAAATATCACAACAGCTTTAAAAGAGAAATCACTTTAAAAGGATCCACCACTGTGAAATAACTATATTTGGTATTTAATTGACCCGTGAAACTGAGGCTTTGTTAAACAGCTGATTCTGCAAGAAAAGCTGATTTTTAGCGTGTCATGGTGAGCAGATGCATTCTGGGAAGGAATTAAGTGCCTGCTGGCAGGGGGGTGATGGGTTGATTCATTAATAAAATGTGAACAGCAGATAACGAACAGATACCCTAGAACTTGCACACAAAATATGTATCATCGAGGCACATGCAGAAAATAATCTGCAAAAGATTCAGCTTTAATTTACTGACAAGGAAAAAGTTTCCTTGGCAAAATGGAGAGTGGTTAGTTAAATAGATAGATGATAGATAGATAGATAGATAGATAGATAGATAGATAGATAGATGTGTCCAATAACCTGCAATGAAAGCAAATTCCAAAACGCTTTCCCTAACAAATGGCTCAACTGAAGGAAGCATCAGACGTTATGGTTTTCCTACTCAGAAAACATTTCTGTGTAGGGGGGAAAAACTGGAAATCTCTGGAGGGCATTATATATGGGTATTGCACAGGAGTGTGTTTTCAATGTGTACACGTACTGTAGCTTCCTGTAGCTTTCCAGCCATGCACACCAATACAGGTTAGGGTGAAATTTGGGGGAAATGTTTACAGGTCTCTAATAGGGAAGGCCATTGAAAAGGCGTCAAAATCCATGGTTGGGATTGATAAAGGTTTTGCACCCATCAATTATAATACTCCTCTCGGTGTTATGGATTGTTGGGGGAGGGTTTTCCCTACTGGCAGATCCTGTTCTATACAAGCCCCTCTCCTTGAATTGTGATAGGCTGCCATGAGACAGGTGAAACATCCTGACAGAGCCCAATGTGTCCAGCTGCTTGGGGAACATCTAAGCCCCTCTGCCAAGGACTCCCCTTCAGCCCACCCTTAGGAGAAAAATAATAATACCAGTGTATTTTGAATTTACTTGTCCAATGTCCAGAAAACATGTTGTCCAGAACATTGTGAAACATCCTAAGAACATAAGGGGTACCTTAGCAACTGTTCACTCTTGTTTGTGAGGAAGGGTTTAAGAGGAATTCCAGATAAAGATCAATAAAGTCTAGCTAATCCAGTACATTTGACCTGCTTGAGTAGAATCTTGAGTTTCAGACCATGTGCGGCATTCCTTGCAAAGAGAATGGTCTGAGACAAAGACCTGTATCGTTTCCTGGAATACAAATTCAGGATGAAATCTCACATATTTATCGCAATAAGAGGCCATTCCCACCATTCCCACAGTATTGTGTCTTTTGTGCATGTGCACCAAACCATTTTCATCTCCTTGTGCAAAGCATGAAAGTTTGAGTACAACTAACTGTTTAAAACACATGCCTTAAAGACGTAAAGAAAAGAAAAGACAATGCTAAGATTGCAGCCTTTAGCTGGTTGACTTGGTAGATTAAACAACCATAGTAATGACCAAGTCCCACTGAATTAATCTTTTGATAGGTTATTTTTAATCAATTGGTATGTATATTGTAAAGTTTGGCATCATAGCTAAACAATCGAGCATACAATACTTATCTACTCAGAAGAAAAATCAAAATTGAGTTCAATGGACAAATTTGGTCAGAACAATAAACTTGTTTCATGAATTTCAATGCAACTTACAGGGCAGTGTCACACGTAGGTATATTGAGGTAGGTTCGTCATGACCAATTTCATCAGGATTGATAAATTGATCAATCAATATGACAAATTTCCTGAAAGTCCTCAAGTTAAATGCACACCTGTTTAGCTTATTTGGGGTTATAGTGTGTTAAAAGTAAATTGCATGAAAAAAATTCAATTAAATATAACATTTGTTTCTAAAAATGAACCATAACTTCTTTGTTAAACTGTAAGTTTATCAGTATCTCAAATATAAACTGAAATTCAGTTTTTTATAACATGTTTATAAGTGTATTTAAATTTAATCAATTAAGTAACTAATTACTTGGTTAAAAGGCATGTGTTTATACATTTAAAGATACTCTAATTGGTTGAAAGCCTGACGAACGAGAAAATGGCAAAATATATCCCAAGTATTTTTCATTACTTTTATGATTAGGAGATAGGTTTTAATAATCCTTTTATACAAGAAACGTGTTTCAGTTTCATATATATTATAAACACCCCATAGTAAATTAAAATTAGTATAGCTATTAAGCCTTTCTAAGGCATTATGCAAATTCTCTTTTAACTGTAATAATATTTCATACAACCAGGAGCAATGAAAGATGAGATGAATTTAATTGTAAGGAAAGGAAGAACAACTACTTTCCTTAATAAAAAGATAGACATGTATGCTACAGCCTTCTCTTCCTTTCAGCATGTTGATACTGATTTTCATTCAAGTCAAGACAGTTGAACTAAATAAATGCTTCCAGAGCAATTCTTTTCCAGAAAGTGTGAGTAGGAAACTGACAGCCACATCCTGAGTATCCTTAATTAATTATTAAATAATAAATGCAACTTTGTCTTGTGCATTATACAAATGGCTCACTTTTTTATTGTTTCTAAATAAAGCCATAAATCTAAACACTTTGCTAAATGTGACTCTTCCATTATTGCAAAACTATCAGCCCCTTATCTAGGATCCTTGATGAATACAACCTTTCTGAGTTGTTGTTGTTATTATTCTTGTTGTTGTTGTTGTTGTTGTTGTTGTTATTATTATTATTATTTCTATACCATCTCATAGCCAAAGCTCGCTGAGCAGTTTACAAAGATTAAAACATTAAAAACAAGATACAAAAATTTGAAAACATAGACAGTCCAAACAAAGACAACATACATCTAAAAACTACGTTGAACAGTCAGCCAAACCTAAAAACAGATCTGGGATCGATTAAAACTCATCATGCTGCTAAATGCCTGGGAAAAGAGAAAATTCTTTACCTGGGCAGGATCTACACTATTGCTTTAAAATGGTTTATAACAGTTTTGACAATTGTTGGGGCTATGAGACACTCCATATACAGTTTTCAAAATATTTTCAACGTGTATTATCCTGCTTGATTTAGATCTGGCCCTGGTGCCAAAAAAATAGTAATGTTGGTGCCAGGCGAGCCTCATTGGTAAGATCATTCCATAATTGGGGGGACACCACTAAAAAGGCCCTCTCTCTTGTTGCTGTCTTTCAAGCCTCCCTCAGAGTAGGCAGCCTGAGGAGGACCTTAGATGTTGAGCATAGTGTATGGGTAGATTCATGTCAGGAGAGGCATTCTGTCAGGAAATGTTGTCTTGAGCCATGTAAGGCTTTATAGGTTAGAACCTTCACCTTTAATTGAGCTTGGAAACATACACACAGCCAGTGAAAGTGGGTCAGAGTCAGTCTTATATGTTCAAACCTCCTGGTCCCCGTTATCAATCTGGTCACTGCATTTTGCACAAGCCGCAGCATGGAAAACATCTTCAACTACAGCCTCACGTAGAGTTCATTGCAGTAATCTAACTTGGAGGTTACCAAAGCATAGACAACTGAAGCCAGGTTTTTCCTGTCCAGATAGGGGCATAGCTGGGTCACCAATTGTAGTTGGTAGAAGATACTCCCTGCCTCCGAGGCCACCTGAATCTCAAGTGACAGAGATGGTTCTAGGAGAACCCCCAAGCTATGAACTTGCTCTTTCAGGGGGAGTGCAACCCCATCCAGAACAGGTTGGAGACCCTCCATCTGGTCAGCAGAACCACCTACTAACAGCATCTCAGTCTTGTCTGGATTGAGTTTCAGTTTATTAGCCCTCATCCAATCCATTGTCGCAGCCAGGCACCGGTTCAGCACATCCACAGCCTCACCTGATGAAGATGAGAAGGAGAAGGAGAGCTGCATGTCATCAGCATACTGATGACACCATACTTCAAAACTCCAAATTTGCATAAAACTCAATGGTTTCATGCAAATGTTGAACAGCATAGAGGTCAAAACTGACCCTTGCAGAACCCAATAGGAAAATCCATGGGGCCAAGCCATGTTCCCCACGTGCCACCTTGTGGAGCTAACCTGCCAAGAATTCCAGTATGAACTGACCTAATCCACATATTCTTGATCAATGTGGTGATCAATACCTCATTACTTTTGGGTATCACATGTCTCTGAATGTTGCAATGCAGTCCTCGACTGAAATAGCATACCAAAATGTGTTTAGAACTACATGTTTTGAGATTTAAAAACACACACATAGAAATTAGCATTTTGTGAGAAAAATCTCACACATATATATTTAAATTTAGATTTTTTTTAAAAAAAATCAACTGATTAATGTGGAAATTAGATGGAGCAGACTTATGAATAAAAATATTTGAAATTGGCATGGACTGCAGAAATAGACTGATATATCCATTAGGGATGTGCATGGACCTCCCGGATTGGATCGGGACTCGGATCGGGACCTCCAATTTTGTTCCAGATTGGATCGGAACAAAATCAGAAGTCCCCTGGATCGGATCGGACACGATCCCAATCCAGAAATCGGATGTCTGATTTTTAGATCGGCTGCCATTTTTCCCCATAGACTTGCATTGGGGGAAAGAAAACTAGGGATGTGCACTGGATCGGACCCGATCCACGATCCGAGTCCGGTCCAGTGGGAAATCGGATAAATTATCCGATTTCCGATCCCGCAGCTGGATCGGCCGATCCAATCCGAACCGGTCCGAAAAGGCTCCGAACCGGTTCGGCGGATCGGCGGATCGGCGGGCGCCCACTGGCGCCCACCGCCGCTTCCATTGGCGGGCGCCAGCGGGCGCCCGCCGATGAAAGTGGACAGCAGGGGGGGGGAGGAGGGGGGCGCTTACCTTCTCGGCCCGTCCGCTCCCGTCCGGCACTAGCAGCTACTACCAGCGGGCTCCGCGGCCTGCTCTAGGGTGGCGCGCCGGGTGATGTCATCACCCGGTGCGCTACTCTAGAGCAGGCCGCGGAGCCTGCTGGTGGTAGCCGCCAGCCCCGGATGGGAGCGGACGGGCCGAGAAGGTAAGCAGGGGGTGCGTGGAGGGGAGGAGGGGGCGCACGGAGGGGGGAGGGGGGCCCTTACCTTCCCGTCCCGGCGGCTCCCGTCCCGGCGCCGGCGCCTACTACTACCAGCAGGCTCCGCGGTCCCGATCCGGGTCCCGATCCGATCCGGGGGGTCCGTGCACACCCCTAAAGAAAACTTTCCCCCAATGCAAGTCTATGGGGAAAAATGGTGGCGGGGGGTGAGTGGGGGCCTAATTCCCCCCTCCCTGTCCCTCCCCCCTCACGCATCTTACCTGCTGGGGCTGACTGCTGCCAACCGCTGGCACCCGTGGGCACCAGCGGACGACAGCGGACGGCCCTGGCAGGTAAGCCCCCCTCCTCCCTTTCGCGGGCAGCAGCGGATGGCAATGGACGGGCCCAGCAGGAAAGCCCCCCTGCACTCCTCCTTACCTGCCAGGGCACCTTGGCAGGTAAGTGGGGGGCCCTCACTCCTCCCCCCTCGCGATCCGTACTTGCCAGGGCCATCCGCTGTCTTCTGCTGGTGCCCGCAGGCACCCGCGTATGGCAGCGGATGGCCCTGGCAGGTAAGCCCCCTCCTCCCCCTTGCGCTCCTTACCTGCCAGGGCCGTCTGCTGCAGACGGCCCTGGCAGGTAAGCCCCCTCCCCGCATTCGTGCTCCTTACCTGCCGGTACTGTGTGCGGATGGCCCTAGCAGGTGAGGAGTGCAAGTGGGGGGAGGGGGTCCGATCCTCCGATCCAACATGATCCAGATTGGGTCCTTTTGGGATTGGATCATATTGGCTCGGCCGATCCAGGTGCTGGGAATCGGATCGGATAATTTTATCTGATCCAGCCCGGATCGGATCCCGATCGTGGATCAGACCCGATCTAGTGCACATCCCTAATATCCATCCCTACTCTTGGCCTAGTCATAGCTTTACAACTATAGCCACTTCCAGATGAAGTTTTTATTGTGCAATCACCTTGCCTCATTCACTGAATTTTACAGGGAGTCCAGATGTCATTGTCTTCAATTTGTCACCCTCCTGTGTTTTCCTGCTGCTGCTATTAACTTTTTTCTTATCAGAAAAAAAAGTTTGTTCAGGTGGAGTAAGCGATGGAACAGGTGCACAATGCCTTTTGACTAGGAGCACTAGCCCTCCATCTGAAAGCCGTGCCCAATGACAAAGAAGTAAGGAAGGCCTATCAATGGGCTCGGTGCATAAAAAGGGATGTTGAATGAAACACTGGGATTTGGCATCTTGGGATGGAGATTCTGCAGTGCTCAGCATTTATTTCCCCAAATTTGACCATCCATTATAGAACTATAGAATTTGCTGCCATTAGATGAAGTGATCATCACCCATTTGATAGCTTTGAAGGGGGATTAGAACAGTGCATGAGCTTATCTATGGCTATTAGTCATGATGGCTCAATATTATCTCCAGTACTGGAGGCAGTATGCCCCTGAATACCAGAGCCTATCTACACTGAAAGTCTGAAACATTTAGGTTTGGTTTCGAGGATGCGATGGGGCACATGATGCACATAATGTGACATTTTATATCAGTTGTTTTTTGTACCTTTGTTAAGTATTTATAACGTATTTTAATGAATTAAATTGTATTATAAATGGTAATGTGTTCTTACTTACCATTTCAAAGCAGCTGAAATCAAACCTCCGGTATCCAATTGCAGTCATGGGGGCATGTCTGTAGTTGAATGAGAATTGAAAGGAAGTGAAAGGCAGGGGGCAGAAGGAGGAAGTGGGCAGTTCAAAAATGAGGCGATGAAGCAACCATAGAGAAAGAAACGTAGAATACATCCAGTGTGCCCTTACTAAACGAACTTGAAACGGAGGGAAAAAAATGTCTAAAATGGTAAGGACTACTTTATGTGGCTTGTTACATTTTAAAACGTAGCAATTAACGTCGTGATAATTGAGTTTTCGGAACGTTACAACAGCTTGTGTAGATAGGCTGCCAGTTACTAAGGAATATGAGCAGAATAGTACTATTGAGCTCAGGCCCAGCTGTTAGCTTCCCACAGGCACCTGGTTGTCCACTGTGTGAACAAACTGTTGGACTAGACAAGAATTTGGTCTGTTCTGGTATGGTCATTGATATATTCTTATGGACAGTGTCGAGATGAGGGGGGAAATATTACTATAGTATATTATTTCTCTTGCATGATAATTGAAATGAATTTGTTGTTTTTAAAGCAAAGTCTGATTTGCATTTACCATAACTTCTCCCTGAAATTTGTAGTAGTTCATGTTGATCAATGGTTTCTGAGTCAATACTAGTGCTGTGCCGAATCCTGCCCCCTATTTTTGGGAACTTTTTCCTCTAACTGTGAAAGAAGCATTGCTTTTTCTGCCTCTTTCACAGAGAGGGGGGAAATTTTGGAGAATTTTCTCCTTGGGGAGTGGGACAGGGTTTCCACATACCTTCAGTATCTTTCCATTTCTATTTTTATTTTTTAAAAAATAAACAGCCCCAGAACTTGGAGATGCTCTGCAGTTCTTCCTCACCCTCTCCAATAGTCATTCAGGAAGAACTCCTGGGTTCCTACAAGTGCCAGGGTTGATATATATAGATATATATATATATATATATATATAGAAGACACCCCCCCAAAAAAAACTTACTCTTAAAAAGGCATGTGGAAACCCTATCCCCTCCCCAAGGAGAAAATTCTCTGAAATTCTCACCTCTCCCAGAGTTTTCATTTTAAACCCCCACCCCAGAACCCATGAAATGCCCAAAATGAAAAAAAATGAAATTTTCAGCACAGCACTAGTCAATACCTCTATTTGCTGGTATTACTTTATATGAATTGTATATCTATAAAATAGTTGATCTTCTGTTGAAGGTCTTATCAAGGAATGCCCATCTCTAATAAGAATTGATTCCCCCCACCCCTGAAAAAAGGCTTGCATATTTGGTTTTAAATGCCTGTCCTTGGTATTGACATTGAATGTTCCTCATTTAGAGTTGGGATGTAGAAACCATTTGGCTCTCGATTAGATTGTCTGCAGTGCTTGTTTGCTTTCCCAGTTTCTTTATTATCGATGTTCTTATTTTATTAAGAAATATAGATCTAATATTCTTTTGGATGCTCTGTTTTTATGAATTTCTATTACTTCTCTAATAAAATGCCAGGCAAATGAATTTATGTGAAAACATAAAGAAAAACTAGAAAATGAATCCGTAGGCAACACAAAGAATGTAGCACCACAGTAGGCATTCAGTTATTACCCACTCGGAAAAAAATGGTTTTATTGTTGTATTTTGTTTACTCAACAGCATATGTCTGCAAAAATTAACTTTTTATAAAGCCAAATATTCTTCCCCAGGCTACTCAGTTCTAGAGCTACTGCATTATCCTTTGGATACTTCTTGACACTTTGCCCACAAGAGAAGAATATCCTCAATCTGTTACTTAAGTTCCAAACTACTTTTACAGTTATGAAAAATAACTTTACCACCACCACCCCAAAAGGTCTAAATGTTCACAATGCAAATTTTGGAAAAGGGATAGAAATTTAGGAGTCTGAATATAATTCTTCACATTTTACATACTTTAATTTCAACAACTTTCTC
This sequence comes from Anniella stebbinsi, assembly GCA_029215795.1. Taxonomy (NCBI): domain Eukaryota; kingdom Metazoa; phylum Chordata; class Lepidosauria; order Squamata; family Anniellidae; genus Anniella; species Anniella stebbinsi. The sequence continues at coordinate 209,530,652 of JARDYH010000004.1, forward strand.
TTTTTTTAAAAAAAAAATAGTAATCATGTAATGATGGCTTCACCACCTCATCTAAAGTGAAACAGAACCAAACAGCCAAGAAAGTAAAAATACATGAACCTGAACATAGTGCCGGAAGGAGAGTTTATTAACAAAGTACAATGGGTTTTGACAAAATATCTTCTTCAACAGCAATTGCTTGGTTCTCACAGTTTCCCATGGGAACAATTTTATAAGAACCAAAACACTAAGGAAACAGTTCTTGACAGATTGCTGCCGTCAGCCAGCATTTGTAAAACACCCTTTAGTTTTCAATCTCTTACTTTTCCTATGCTCAGATATATGCTTGTATGAATATCAATATAATCTTGGGTGTTTGTCTCCCACAATGACAGCCTTCTGTAGTGGATGTTGGAATGATTTAGTTTCAGATGTCTCAACATGTTCCCCGCCCTAAAGAAATGTCCTCCTCATGCATTCTTTATACCCACTCTTGTGTAAGCTACTCTCTCTTTCTTAAAGAAGTGTGCCTATTTCAAACCTCAAAAATGTTGGAGGATCTGTCAGTGATTTAGCTTTCATGGGATCTGCTGGACCCTGGTTTTTTTCAAAACCCAGTTTCATTTCTACTAATGCAATGGATAGGGTGGCATATTGTAATACAGAGCCATGCCATAGCAGCTTCACTGATAACACTTCTCTAATTTATTTATTTATTACATTCCTAATCTTCCCAAGAACTAATGTTGCCATCATAAAGCATATGAGTGTAATGTAATTACACTCATATACAGAATTATGGCATTGGGAATTAGCTGGATGGGAAGTCAGTAGAACTACATCTTATGGGGGATTGAATGAGGACTATAGACTGCTGAACTGATGTTGGAGGGCCAACACCTGGCTTAACAAGGGGTGTGCAACCAAGGGTGTGCAATCTTTTCAGCCCCAAGGGCTGCATCAGTGTGGTAGGGGCTGCACATGTGCACATACACACTTTATTTATTTTAAACATTTCTTGGCCACCTTTCAGGGCAGAAGTCCTTGCAAGGTAGCTTACAACAAACATATATACTGTTAAAATATTAAAAGCAATAAAAACATGAAAATAAAATAGCAATATAACCAACAATAAAACCAGCAAGAATAACTATGGCAATCGCAGAAGCAACAACAGTAATCATGCCACGAGAAGGGCACAGTAAAATAATACGTTTTCAAGGCCTTCTTAAAAGCCTGCAAGAGTGGTGCATGGCGGATCTCCAATGGGAACTTGTTCCAAAGGTGTGGGGCCACTGCAGAGAAGGCCCTCTCTTTCTGATGAGAAGCAAATGAGAAACAAATGACAAGGGCCTCTCTTTCTGAGCTTAAAGTGTGTGCAGGCAATCCTTCAAAGAACTTGGTCCCAAACCATTTAGAGATTTAAAGGTTAAAACCAGCACTTTGAATTGGGCTCGGAAACACACTGGTAACCAGTGCAGCTGGCGCAGTCTAGGCATTATGTGATCACATTGCCTTGCCCCCACCAATACTCAAGAGGCCACCTTCTGCACCAGCTGAGGTTTCTGGGCAGTCTTCAAAGGCAGCCTCATGTACAGCGCATTACAGTAGACCAGCCTGGACGTGACTAACATGTGGATAACTGAAGCCAGGTCTGTCAAGATAGGGCTGCAACTGGTGTCCCAGCCTAAGTGCACTCCTGGACACTGCAGCCTCCTGGGCTGCCCCAGTTAGCTCACAGTCCAGGAGGACTTCCAGACTGCGTCCAGATGTGCATATGCACATTTACATGCAACTCCCTTACTCCCACACCACTCATGCACACACACCAATCCCCCTCTCTCTTCCTCCCTCCCTCCCTCTCTTTCTTTCTCTCTCCCTCTCTCCCCCCCTCTCTCTCACACACATCATTTGCACACCACTCACACCCTCCCACACATGCACCTCTCACTCAAATCCAAATCCCGCCCAAGAACATTTCAGAGGCCTGGCAACTGCTATTGAGCAGATAAATTACAATCTTCCCAGAAACCTCCATTTTCAAACTACACAGCCATCCAGGAATCCTAGCTTTTAGCCTTCTCCCTTCTCTAATCCACGCTCTTGCTGAAGAATCCTGACATCCCACACTCTGTTACCTGGAACGTTTTCAGGGCGGAGGCAGGAAAAAACAGGTGATACGCTGGCTATAGTTCTACTCCCAGCACTAGACTATCCTAGGAAACAGAGGTGAACATTTGAGCATTTCTTCCTAGAACACTTCAGGAACCATAGAGCCCATTCCTAGATATTTTTTTCTTCTCTCTCTCTCTCTCTCTCTCTCTCCAGGGTGGGGGTGTCATACAGAGATGGGAGGATGCCTGTGTTCTATGGGGCACACTTTCTAGGTTTAAGATTACCTACAGCCTGCTTTTCAAGTGCACATTTCAGCCAACAATAAATAGCAAAACTGGGGGGAGGGTCTATATTTTTAGAGCATGGAAGAAAAGCCCCATTGTGGGTCATGGTGTGATTTCATAAATGTAAACAGTGTAATTTTAGAATTAAAAGAGTTTTTTTTCTTTCTTTCATGGCTCATGATATTGTATGCATAGGATGGGATCATGGCATGTGTGGGGGAAGGGGGTTGTGTTAAAGTTTGTACCTGCCAACGCAAAGCTGATGCCAAAATATCATCACAATGTTGAGCTCTCCCGCCATTGTTTAGTTACACATATCTTAGTTTCCCCCCCCACCCCCGGATTCCCTTTCACTGGCACCTGATGATGTGAAGTAGAGGTGGAGAAATGGGAATATACCTTTTACGATTGTGGCCCAGATGTTTATAATCCTGCACTTAGTGCATTGACCTTCTAAACCACTCAATCTTGCGCTTACTTTTTTAAGATCATGTTTTGTTTAAATTAGCATGTTCTTAATCTTTTGCCATACCTGTGTTGTCCTGAAACCTTGCAGTCCTTGCAGAAGTTGAGGAGTATATACTCCAGATTTTAAAACCGGAGGCCTTTTGCTAATCATCAGGTTTATTATAACATTCCACTGAATTGTTTGCACAAAGATAATGCAACACAGCATTGCTCACATGCTGCATTTCTAGGCAGCACTTTACAAAAAACAAACTCCTATGTAGAGCAATTCTCAGCTGAAAGTGTGAAAAGGCATGAAAATGATTCACACTAGAGAAGATTCTAAATTAAACCCCTATTGTGACTATAACATGATAAAAATACACGTTAAGTAAACTGCAGCCTGATATCAGATTGACTCTAGGGATGCATGAGAAAATTGTTTCAGTTCATTTTTGATCAGGATATATCCAGTTCATACCTTCTGGACTGAACATGGATTCGGATGCAAGTTGCGGTTGAAGTCCATTCATATCTGAGCTTGCATTGTGATTCACGACCAAACAAGAAAAATGCATTTGACAGCATAAACCCACATGGAAAAAAATGTACTTTTGAAAAATCTGCACTAATACACTTTAATAAATGGAAGAAGGACAGATACATTTCAAAGATGCACACAATTAATTATGTACATGGGGGGGGGGGGAATCTACAAAATACATGCATATTTTCATATGAAAAAAATGAAGCTTGCAATATGATATGGACTCAAGTTGGAATGAGTTCAAGGTTTGCTGATTCACATATCCATAATTAACACTTCTGAGAAGTGCATGATGTCAGCAGCCCTATTCAGGTGTTCTGAACACATGAATATCCAGTGTTCCAGGTTGTATGGATTGCCTCCATGGATAGAGGAGGCTCTCTATTTCAGACAGTCACCCTCCATGCTTACAGGGCAATGAGAGTGATGAAGAAGTGGGGCAGGGCTGGAACAGTCCCACTCCTTGCATATTTTAACAACACACTTTCAGAACACCTGAATAGGGCTAGTGTGTGAACAGAAGAGAATGATTCCCAATCATATCAATGATATAAAGTTTATAAACACACAATAAAATTAACAACCGTGGATATGATTTCTCCTGAACATCTCTCCCATCAGTAAGGCCAGGATGTCTCCCTGTTTTGCTCAGAAGTGGGGGGCTGATGAATGACGACACCGGTGTTGGAGGAAAGGTTGTGATGGATCCACCTGAGCATGGGCTAGAGCATTGCATGGTGTCTTAGTGTTGTGTGGTCAATTACAAACAGGTCTACTAGAGACAAGATGGGTCCAGTGAGCCAGGTACCCTTATAAACAACCTTCCCCAACTTAGCACCTTTGTGATGTTTTAGACTTCAATTCTTACTATCCTCTACCAGTATGGCCAATGGCTGGGGATGACCAAAGTTGTAGTCCAAAACACCTACAGACTCTGAGAAGGGAGCAGCATCCTGAAAAATGACAACTCTAGTAACTCACATGCAGAAGAAAAACGTTAAGGCACCCATAGGCAAAAAAAGGGAAAATAAATATGGGCAGTCGTTTACGCAGAGGCATGTATCAGAAAATAGGGGCATTTGGCATGAATGATAGTGAGGGTTCCAATTTCCTATGTTCCTAAAAAATAAAATAAAACAATGAACAAAACACTATGTGTGTATACAATCTAAAGCAGGGGGTGGCAACTTGTACCCTTCGAGATGTTTTGGTCTACAACTAGTCACCCCTAGCCAGCATAGTAATTGGTGAGGGGTGATGGGAGTTGTAGGCCAAAACATCTGAAGGACCACACGTTGCCCACCCCTGATCTAGGGGAAGGGCAATAGCTCTGTGGGAGAACATACACTTTGTATGCCAAAGGTCCCAGGTCCAATCCCAGGCATCTCCAGGAAGGCCTGGGAAATACTCTGAACTAAAACTGTGAAGAGTCACTGCTGGTCATGGCAGACAATATAGTGAGCAAGATGGATCAATACTCTGCCTCAGAATAAGGCAGCTTCCGATGTTCCATACCTAAGAACATAAGAATGTCAGAAGAGCCATGCAGGATCAGACCAAGGGTCCACCTAGCCCACCATTTTGGTCACACAGTGGCCAACCAGCTATTGACCAGGAACCCACAAGCAGAACATGAGTGCAATAACAACCTCCCACCCATGTTTCCCAGCAACTGGTGTACATAGGCTTACTGCTTCTGATACTGGAAGTAGCACATAGTGATCAGGACTAGTAGTCATTGATATCCTTCTCCTTCATTGATATCCAACCCCCTTTTAAAGCCATCCAAATTGGTGGCCATCACTGCATCTTGTGCAAGTGAATTCCATTGTTTAATTATGTGCTGTGTGAAGAAGTACTTCCTTTTATCTGTCCTGAATCTCCCATCAATCAGTTTCATGGATGACCCCAGGTTCTAGTATTTTAAGAGAGGGAGAAAAACATCTTCTATCCATATTCTCCACACCATGCATCTGGGGAAAAATGGTTTAATTACCAAGGTGTTTTCTGGACATATGAAATCCAATCCAATTGTATCTTGTAATTACAATGTCCGTAGCCTATATTGGATGGCTTCCAATATAGTTCCTAAAGTGAAGTTGTCTGTCGTTCCACTTGGGTACTACAGCACCAAACTGAGTGTGCTTGTTGGTAACATACTAGGACTAAGCTATTAGAGAGTGTACTAGTAAATCACTAAAAACAACCCCTTCCATAGTCCTGATAAGATGAACCTCTAAATATTTCTAGATCATTAGAATCAAAGTACATTTCACTGATAAATATTCTCCATATATTTCCAATGTTGCTTTCAGCATCATTATTTGACATCAAAAGATTCTACAGTGGAGTTCACCATTTTAAAATATCAGAGAACATTTACAGTATGCCATAGCTGTCAACACTTGACAAATATCTGGCTATATTTCGCAGCTAATTTTGACAATATTTGGCAGCCGACTTGCCATAGTTACCAATATTTGACTGGGCTCTTACTTGACATGTAGATCTCACAATTTGACAATATCTGGCAGTGGATGAGCAGTAGCCATCAATATTTGACAACATCAGTGTACTTTTTTATGGAATTTAGTAAACTTTATATTAACTGCATACATACATTAAAATAATCTAAACTGGTGGATTTTGATATCAATCTGCAGCTTACGCTGACATGCTGAATTTAGAGGACAAAATCTGACATCAATACCTAAATTTCAAAATTTTCTCAACTTTATTTTTAAGCATCTTTGAGATTCAGGGATGTTTCAGTGAGGAAGATCCACCCTGAATATTCTTTAAGTTGTATCACTGCCACACAGCAGTCCAGACAGAAGCTCCGTCATTTCTTCAAGATGGGATAGTTTCACATTGACCCTAGACTGATGCAACCCATCACAGGAAACAGTGAGCTCATCTATACCTATGAGCCTTCCAGAAGGGAGGGGGAGGATTTTGTTGGGCTTTCTGGCTTCCGCGATCCTCTCCCAGCAACCAAACGCCATCACGTCATCCCGGAAGGATATCCAGCGCAGCATGCCTTTTTTTTAAGGAGAGCCCGGCAACAGTAAGTTAAAAAAAAGGGGGGGACTCTGTGCTGCCATCCAAGGAATGGCAAAAATGCTGCCCCTACCTTACCCCACCCCCATGGGCATGGAGCCACCCCGCACAGCTCCATGCTCGTTTGAGGACCCGGGAGCCCTCACCACACCAGCCACATCCTCGGGGTTGTCCCAGGATTGAGGAAAAACTGGGACATCCACAGTTGCAGTTATCCTGGGGAAAGTCTCTGGTTATCCCCAGTTGACCCTGGGATTCCCTGTGCCTCATTTGGATGCACAGGGACATCCTAGAGATGACTCTAGGATAACTGCATGGTGTAGACACGGCCAGTGTCTCTGCCCATGCGTATCTGTGTGTTTCCAAGAAACCTTTCACTCCAAGCTGTAAACAATATAAATAAACTGAGGCATGCAGAAGGTTCCAGGTTCAGTCCACAACATCCCCAAGTAGGGCTGGAAATATTCTTGCCTGAAACTCTGGAGAACTGCTGCCAGTCAGTGTTGACAGAACTGGGCTACATGGGCCAATGGTCTGATTCAGTATAAGGCAACTTCCTATGTCCCTATGAGGCACAAGGGAAGTTAAGCATTTGTTGTATCAGACCAAAGATTCATTTGTACAGCATTCCCCCTGTTTTATTTATTTTTATTGTTTATTTCATTAAAATTATATCCCACCACTTTTCCTGAAAGAAACCCTAAGTGGCTTTTTTAATTCCCCTCCTCTCCATTTGTATTCTCACAATACCCCTGTGAGGAGGGTTAGGTTGAGAGTTAATGTCTGGCCCAAAGTCACCCAATGAGCTTCATAGCTGAGTGGGGACTTGAACCTGGCCCCCTCAAGGCCCAGTCCAAGACTCTAACCACTATACCACATTAGCTCTCAACCATTTTTTATTATTATTACCCAAATGCTTCTGAAAAGCTTACAAGTAGGACTGGAACACTAGTGCTTTCTGTTCCTCTTGTGTTCCAGCATCTGCTATTCAGAGGTAAACTACCTTTGAATATAGAGGTTCAATTTAGCTCTCACAGAGGCCTCCTCCACACGAGACGTTTAATGAGCCTTGAAGGCTCATTATAAATTTTACCTCCACACCAGCGGAGCGCAAAACGGGCGTACAGGCGCGTTAAATAGCGACTTTTATTTTGCTCCGGCCGTTAAAGCGCATTTTCGCGGTATGAACAAGCGATTATGCGCGTTAACTACATGTAAAGCGCTTTTTGGACATGAATTAATGCGCTTCGCCGCCTCTCGCCGCCTCCCGTGCAGAGGGATTAGGAGTAAATGCGCCTCTGCGATAATGCGCATAATCCCCGAACCGGTCGCAAAAGCTCATCCTTGTGGAGGGGGCCCGAGTTAACAGATTTTATGATTTGCCTGTAGTCAGAATAGGACTATAAAATGGGGGGAGGCAATAATTTATCACAGTCCAAGGAGACATCCCCTGCCCAAATCCCCATGATATTTCCCCAAGAGTCATCTGTATAACTTGAAAGAAATGGAGAAGGAGCTCTTTTTTATATACATATCTCTGCCATGACTGCTGAGTACAGAGGGCACTGATTTTATTTGTGCAGTGGTATCATGAGACTGCATTACAGAGCACAGAAACCCATCATCTGGACACCAAGGAAAGCCTAGAAATATAATTTGGTGCCTCCTTGAATGCTGAATGAAAACAGAGCAAATATTTGTAGTGTCACGCACGCAGCCCCCTTAGAATCGATGTCAGTCACACCCAGCTTATTCTGCTTCTGAAGTACAATTTGTGACTTTTGGACTGCTGAAAGATTGAAATTGTTACCAAAAAGCAATGCTGAAAGATGGCAATATTTATCTAAAGAAACGGGAGGGAGACAGGGGAGAGGAGATGGAAATACAGCATTTTCTGCTGCAACATTTACACCGAAAAGCTTGCAAAGGCAAG